>JARPMR010000004.1:11400236-12679974 GCA_029955525.1 Oeneis ivallda | reverse complement strand
AGTTTTATACATATGTGTATCAGATAAAAAACTAATCTTTGTATACTACAAAAGAATATGTAAGAAAAGAATATGTACGAATATGAATGTATTATAAATCCACAGGCCAGATAAAAAGATCAAAGTCCAATTTATGTCTAGGCTATGAAGTGAACCCTCAAGTAAAGCTCTGGGCAGTGAGCATCAGTAATCGAGCAGCAAATCAATGTATTGTGTCAAATATATATTGTGTTACCTTTAGGGCCACAAAAAATTGCTGCAAATTGAAGTGCACTTTCCAACATTTCTTTTTGTCGCTTAATGCTAACTCTTGGTTTGCAAAGCAAAGGACCATGCAAAAACAAGTATGGGCACTGTCCCCACTTCCCAAACAGACATGGCACTATATTATTGTGACATCCCATAAAAAGACTAATAACCATTTTCAATCCAAAAATGATTGGGAAAAAGAATGTACACACGCTGAATTACGCGCGCGCATGCACAGGCGATGAAAGTGCGAGAGGTGGTCAGAAAGCGTGGGCAGTGAACGGCATGATTTTTTCTCTGTCTTACAATAGGTTATTTCTAGTTTGTTAATACTCCTATATGTTCATTTAATAATTGTAAACTACTAAACTGGTATCCAAAACAATTCACTGAAAAATAAGTAAATAAATATTTCTAACTAGATTTTCATGAAAACCCCAATCCTGCAGCGGATGTTGTCATAGTAAAAAATCATCAGGCTGCCATGACATATTAACTGAGATAGGTTTGAAATCTGTTGTTGGCTTGGTGGTGACACTTTTTGCATGGTCATTTGTTTCGTATTTTAAAGCTGGTGGCCCTCAGGTTACTCTAGTAAAGGTATGTATATATATACGGCATTCCGAACCAGGTAGACTCATCGACGATTCAAAAGCACTTGTGAAAAAGTTTATTTGAATAAAAAACATTTCTATTCTATTCTATTCTAATATTATTTGTTCCCCAGGGAATTTTCGGGAGCTGTGTGACATCATCAGCAAGTCTGATGAAGTGTTACAGAGGAACAGTGCCCATCTCACCACTGTGCTGGAGACCTTGGATATACAACAGCATTCCCTTGGGGTTCTAGCAGTACTAGTTGCTAAGTTCTCATTGCCGCAGGTATGTTTTTTTTTAATATATAGACTAGCGCTTGACTGCAATCTCACCTGATGGTAAGTGACGATGCAGCCTAAGATGGAGCGCGCTTGCCTAGAAGATACCTATTCACTCTTAATTTAAAGTTTATATAGTCAGTTGGAAAAACGTTTCAATCACTATAGTACTACTACTAGTACTTCATTAATTTTTATTAAAATATTAACCAAACACGATTCATTCAAACAATTACATTGATTTGATTTTAATATAGTCGAAAAAGTTTCAATTTAATTTTAATTCCTAAAATAAATAAAAATTCCCTTAAAAATCTTAATTTTTTTTATTTTGATATACATATTTTGCATTTAAAAAATATTGGAAAATAAAATGCAATTGATTTACATATTTAGAAAATGATTTCAAAGTTTTATTATTACAAGATAAATTATTATAGTGAAAAATTTTACTTAGTGAAAAAAACTATTTGATTACATAATTTTATATGTATTTATTTCAGGGTAACAATGATGTGGATAGAACAACAATGTTCCAGCAAATACATGATTTTATCAATAACTGTAATGGTGAACAAGTACGGTTTTGCCCCGAGCTCTGTAAGTTATATTGTAATTGCTAAATTTTCCTAGTCTAGAAGAGATTCTAGAGTAGGAAAATTTAGCAATTTTTAAAAACAAAAGCACTGAAAGAGAATTTTGGTCATGTTAACTCAAAGTAACTAATACTAAACTCTGTAAGTTCAAAGTTAAAAAAAAATGCTAACTTGTTGAAAAATCTTATTAAAATGTCAAAGATTTTCTTTGCTAATTATCATAAATTAATAGATTATGCATGTGGTTTAAATCAGGTTAAAATATTCTTTTTTTTAAATCTTTATTGACGCAAAATCTCAATATATCTAAACCCTCTCTCTGAACCCCACTGCATGCCACCAAATGCAATTTCACCCTCTCCACCTGGGTGTCTGCAGCACTTTGACCATCCACTGTGCCAAATTTTTTTTCCCACATACTTCCAAACTGTGGAATCAGCTCCCTTTGACAGCATTCTCTAACAACATGGGGTTATTCAAGGGGCAGACCAACAAATTCCTGAAAAGCCGGCAAAGCATTGTCAATGTCTCTGGTGCTACAAATGTTCTCTGTAACATAACTCTAATTGACTTGATGTTAAGTGATTTACTTAACATCAAGTTGACCTGCCTGCTTGTTTGCTCACTATTCATATAAAAAAAATCTTCCATTTTTTTATTGAAATAAAGCCCAAATTATGTATGATCAGAACTATATAATTATACACTTTATTTTTTTTTAATATGTAATAGCTTTAATAATATGCTCAACATTATAAAACTTCTCTCTGTTAAACTGTTGTTATTAATTATAATTTACAGATGCAGATCTATGCCATCTCCTGACAGATCATCTTGTTGAGCTGAAACAACCTATTAGAGGCATAGAAATCTTGAAGAAGGCAATTAGAAAGATTCAGTTGTTTGACTCACAGCTGACATCTATCCATGCAGATTTATGCCAATTATGTCTACTGTCGAAATGCATGAAACCTGCACTTGAGTTTTTGGATACTGATGTGACAGGCATAGGTTTTGAGGTATTTCATATTTTTCTTTATTAGTATACTTTACTTTATTTATTTACATGTGCTAAGCCGATTTCCATTGATCAGAGAGCAGTACATGATGAAAGACTACTCTTCTTTGGAACATTGAATGTCTAGTATATTGTTTTTGACCAATTTCCAAAAAAGGAGTTTTCAATTTGATAAGTATCTTTTTTTGTGTAATTTGATGTTGAAAAACTATAATTTTAGTGAAAATAATATCTCTAATATAGGTATACCTAATAAACTCGCCGGCATATTTAGCGGAACATAAAAAAAAGGTCCATAATTAAAAAAATATGGTTTTATTTTAAAATCTACTTACTACACTTCTTTTGTTATTTAAAGTTTCATTTGTTTTACTTAAAATGAGATCACATTAAGAACAGATTTTGCGAGTAAAGGCTATTTGTGAAAAATTGTACATTTTTGAACTTTTCATGTAACGGAAAAGTGAAATTTAATATTAAAATAACAATTAATTAAATTAGAAAAATGGGGATTAATATCGCGTATTTCCTCCACGTGCTCTTATTAAAGTTTCTACCCGTCTAGGCATACTGAGAATGATGTTATCGATGGTCTCCTGGGATAGTCTCCGCCATTCCTCAACTACGGCGATTCGCAGTTCTCCCACGTTGGCAGGAGCTGGAATTCTGGACTTAACTTTTCTTTTCAGCAAGTCCCAAACGTGCTCTATTGGGTTCATATCCGGTGATCTCGCCGGCCACTCCATAACAGTGATATTCATATCATTAAGATAAGCTTGAGTTACCCGAGCGGTATGCGGCCGAGCATAAAAACAGAATATGGGGCAAACGGTACGACATTTTCTTCTAAAACTTCTCTGATATAGCGGTCTGCAGTCAGACTCCCTCTGTCAATCACTACCAAGTCTGTGCGAGCTCCCAAACAAATTCCCGCCCAAACCATTATTGATCCACCACGGTATGCAACTGTAGTTTCAAAATTTGTCTGAATGTATCGTTCTCCTTTGCGTCTGTATATTCTGTGCCTGCCGTCAATTTGATTTAAGAGAATTCTGCACTCATCACTAAACAATACCTTACTCCATTGGTCCGCGTTCCAAAGTCGATGTTCCTGAGCAAAAGTTAACCTGTTTCTATGATGATTTACCTCGAGCCCTCGAGCCTTGGCGGGCACAAATGAACCCAAACCAGCTTCTTCGAGCCTTCTTCGTACCGTACGCTCACTTACGGTTACACCCCGCACTGCTTCTAACTCATGTCGGGCTTGGACAGCCGTCAAACGGGGGTTCCTACGTACACGAAGCCGAATGAAACGATCATCCCTACTCGAAGTGCGTCTTTTTCTGCCTTGTCCTGCTCTTCTCACATAAGTACCGGTCTCCCTGAACCGTTGGATACTGCGATGGATCGTTGAAACTGGTCGACGAAGATCTCTGGATATCACTCTGTAGGTTTGACCATTTCTTCGCATTTCGAGTGCCCTGGCAATCTCCGTTGGGGCTAAGTCAGGCATAATTCAGTCATCAACTCCAGAAAGATACGCGATTAAAAAAAACTTACAAAAAACAGTATTTCAATGAAATTTTAAATCAAACTCAGAAGGAAGAAATACTCGAAGTTCGCTCCAGATAAGGTGTATTTGAATAAAATTAAAACAATTGCATAAAATGTGATGTTCAGTTGTTTTCTTAGTTTGAAAATATTTCTTTTTAAATTAAATGACGTATAAACCAGCCAGCAACCATAAATGATACTGATATCAAACCTTTTTTTTATGTTCCGCAAAATATGCCGGCGAGTTTATTTAGTACTTACCCTCTTTTAACCTCTAATATTTGCAAATTGTGACTTGGAAATTGTATTCCTTATTCAAAAATAATAATTAAACAATGATAAACTACAAGCGCCACAAGATCGTGTCCAGTGGCGATCTTTACAAGACATCTACAGGGTTTCAAGTCAAGAAAGCAGTTGAATTGTCTTCTTTTGAAAAACTAGTTGTTCATTTATGAAAATTGTTTGTTACAGCTTGGCGGTGCAAATGACTCCAAACATTTTCTTCTCTACTACTACTATGGAGGAATGATATACACAGCAATGAAGAACTATGACAGAGCCCTGTATTTCTTTGAAGTTGTTGTCACTGTACCAGCTATGGTGGTCTCCCATATAATGTTGGAAGCTTATAAAAAATATATATTGGTTTCATTGATTTTACATGGGAAGGTGAAATTTTAATCTCATCCTAATAATTATTGTTTTCATTATTATATTCAAATCAGGAATGAGGAAATCTGTTAGAGAACCAGAGTTACCGAGAAGAAAGGAGAACCTATCAGGTCATTGAGGCTCGCAGGTGCTCGAGTGGCAACCTCGCAGCTCGCACTGGAAAGCAAACTGTTGTAAGAAGCCAAGGTGTTGTAAGGTGTACCAACGACATCAGTCGAGGGAGCCGCTGAGATACTGGCGGCGCACGACCGAGCCATGTGGAAGTCTATGCAAGAGACCTATGTCCAGTTGTAGACGTCTATCTGTTGATAAAAAAATCGGCCAAGTGCGAGTCGGGCCTCGCTCTTTTAGGGTTCCGTTAAAAAAAATTAAATTAAAATATTTTCATGTACCCATGGAAATATTTTAATTTAATTTTTTTAAATTAATTTAGTTTTTATTATTTGTTGTTATAGCGGCAATAGAAATACATAATATGTGAAAATTTCATCTGTCTATCTATTACGGTTTACGAGATACAGCCCGCTGACAGACGGACGGACGGACGGACAGCGTAGGCTTAGTAATAGGGTCCCGTTGGTACCCTTTGGGTACGGAACCCTAAAAAGAAGATTATCTTATTATTTTAATAATGTCTATAAAGGAGGTAAATAATATGGAAGTCTTCTCTTATTGAGTGCAGTTTATACAGAAATGTTTAGTGGCAAAGTCCATAATTCTACATTGCATATGATTATGTTTGCTTGTATAATCTGTATAGGTTGTTAGAGTTGTAATCAGACAATAAAATCTGATACACCTACTTATTATATGTTATGTATTTTAAAGGGCAAGCTTATTTTGCATAGGCCAAACTAGTTCTTTAAAAAAAATCGTGTGTTAAGTAGGTCGAACCTATACTTGAAATTGAGCAGTGATAGCCTAGTGGTTAGGACTGTGGTCTCTTATTCCGGGGGTCGCAGGTTCGATCCCGGGTACGCACCTCTGACTTTTCGGAGTCAAGTGCTTTTAAGCAATTAAATATCACTTGCTTCAACGGTGAAGGAAAACATCGTGAGGAAACCTGCACATCTGAGAGTTCTTCATAATGTTCTTGAAGGTGTGTGAAGTCCGCCAATTCGCATTGGGTCAGTGTGATGGACTATGGCCTATAACCCTTCTCTGAGAGGAGACCTGCGCTCAGTAGTGAGCCATTGATGGGTTGCTAATGATGAAAAATGATGAAATGAAATTGAAACACCTTTATTCCACACAGTCTTATCTACCATGCCACTCATTTTATTAAATGCTGTTTTTTATATGTTATTAGGTACAACCCATGCCTAAATACACGTCTCAAGTCGTGTGCCGTTTCCTCAAGCCTCTGTCGGTCGCCTACCACGAGCTGGCCACGTCCCAGCACGCCGCAATAAAGCACAGGGAGACGTTTGTGAGGGACAAGAATATGGGCTTGGTCAATCAGGTAACTACTCCACACAGCTTATGTTACAAGTCCAAACCAATGTATAGCAGGCATATCAACTGGACATTTTTACCAACTGCTTGGGTTTACTGAATCAGCCCTCCGATTGTCTAAAAGTTTCCGATCAAAATCTTGTTCATTTCATGGCAAAGTAAAATATTTCTTGACTGTATTGATTTAGTCACAAATTCAGTACAACCGATTCTAACATGGAGCGTTATGGAGCGTATCGTACATACTTAAACGTATGACATTGCATACACGAAATTGAGCTCTAATGTTATGGTTTATTTTACTTTAAAGCTAACACCATCAAATGAATATGATTCTGATCGGCAACTTTAAAAAACCCGACTGTTTTAAAGAATATCAATTATCAAATTTATGAGAAAAAAGTGAAAAATATATTTTCGTAATCACCTTTTCAAACTCTTTAATTTAATACCCCACTCAATAGGATTTGAAGAAAAAAAATTTTTTGAACCTCACATTATGGCGTCCAAAATCCGCCATCTTGAATTTTTCAAATTTTTATGTTCTCGTTGACACTCTCGCTGGCATGGCGAATCTAACGACGTGCCACTTATCAAAATCGGCCCACGCGTTTGGTCGCTAGAGTGCCACAAAGGAACAAACATACATAGACGGATAAACATTACCACTCCGTCGCGCAGTCGGGTAGTCGGGAGATTACAAAATTATTTACTTCACGTTTGCCAACCTGTGGCTCTTATGACACGTCATGAGTCATGACTCTACCACCGGTTCGGAAAGCGGAACAATATAATATGGTGGTGGTATGGTGGCATAGGTCTTCCTTTATCTTTTAGCAGTCAGGGATTAACTTGTCATCGAATAAAAAAATCTAAATCTTTTCCAGGTGCTAAGTTCAATGTATAAAAAGAATATCCAGAGGCTCACAAAAACATTTTTGACACTTTCACTGAGCGATGTCGCTTCACGCGTGCAGTTGTCGGGGCCCGCGCAGGCAGAAACTTACATACTCAACATGGTAAGTACTAAGTAGGTATTATTGATAGTCACTACGGGAGGTATATGTGTTTAGAAGTAAGTATGTGTGTGTGTGTGTGTGTGTGTGTGTGTGTGTGTGTGTGTGTGTGTGTGTGTGTATGAGACTTGCTGTGGCGGATTGTGCTTGTGTGGGTGCAGTTATTGACTCTTTAAAGTCGTCATTTTATTGCTATTGTGACGATCGCATTTATCTCCGATTGGCTTTTTGGTTTAAATGCTGACCTTTCCCAGCATTGTTCGAGTGGAATTTAGAAAAAAAACCTTCTGGTTTTCTCGAATTTCGTAAATTTTCCGGACAACTTAATTTTTTTGCAAAAAGACCTAATTTGGACTATTGCCAACATTTTAAAACAAGATATAGCCAAATCGGTCCAGCCGTTCTCATGCGCTTACCAACGAATATGAAGCTTGAAATAGTTATTGTCTTCGTTAAGCACAGTTTATATAGAAATGTTACCAACTTTTATGCTTACTAACAGGATTTCCTTTATTTATATTAGAAGACAATAATATTGTGTCAGCTAAACAGAAGTTTTGGAGCTTCAACCCTGAGCCACCTAATTACGGCGGTGGGGCCTCTCAGACTCTATAAATTCTGTGGCCGAGACATTAAGTTTAAACTTTTAATTTAAGTAATGTAAGTAAGTAATGTTTTTAATTTTTTAGATTGAGGACGGTGAAATCTACGCTATGATAAATCAAAAAGACGGCATGGTTGTGTTCCTCGATAGTCCAGAGAAATACGCGTCGCCAGAAACTTTGTGCGTGTTGGAACAACAAATGGCTGCGTGCACCAAACTGCATCAATATATTCAAGAAATGGATGAACAAATACAAGTTAATCCTCAAGTTAGTATGCTGCTATATTCCTACTATAAATTCGATTTTTTTGTTGGTTTGTCCTTCAATCACATAACAACGGAGCAACAGATTGATGTGAGGCCTGAGGACCTAAACACAGGCTACTTTTCATTTCGGATAAACAGATTATTCTATGAAATAACTTCCTCCAGAAGCCCTCTAATGTGAAAAATATCACCATCAGGATATCACCACATTAAAAAAAGGTTATCATTAAAATCAAATATCAACCCTTTTATTTTGTGTGCCCGGCTGTGGGATTGTCCAAAAATGACTACATCAGTGTAAAGATCACAATCCCCTGTGGTTGGCTGGTACTCTCTCGCTGCGCGCTTGTTAAAATGCATGATAATCATCATAATTCAGCCAATCAGAAGTGATCGCGATCATCACAAAGATGCACGGGTTAAATCAGCTTGGCATCCAGCTGCCCACAAGATAGTATAAAAACTTATTACAATGTAATAGCTACTTATTAATATTGTAAAATGATTATTTTGAAAAGAGCAACTGCTGAGTTTCTTGCCGGCTCTTCTCAGCAGAATCCGCTTTCCGAACCGGTGGTAGAATCTTGACGTGTCATAAGAGCCTACAAGAAATAAATAATTTTGATTTTGATTTTTTGATGCAATCATTTATAGACAATCCCACAGTTGCTGTGCGATTCTCTAAAAATGATTGCTACAGTGCAGTGTGACTGTTGCAATCACCTCTGATTGGCTATTGGCTAAAATGCATTATTGCAGAAAGATCGCGATAAATTCAGCCTATCAACCACATTAAAACTAGTAACGATTGATGTAGCGTTTACATAATCGGCCTGCAGGCCTGCTTTAGTTGATTTCTCTCTCACTATCCTGGGTATTATGGTCTAAGATCCGGTATAATAAATTTATGCCCTCATCTGTTATTTATTAGAGATAAGAAATAAATGCTATGATATGATGATATGATCTAACTGTATTAGGTTGCCTTATTAAAAAGTTGATCCAATCCATGGTTGCCTAGATTTTAGATGTAAATATTATCCGCACGCAAATTAACTAGGCAACCTATTCGCGATATGTCGATGAGTATAGATATCATTAATTTCTTATCACTAATAAAAAACAGATGAGGGTATAAATTTCTTATACCGGATCTCGTACTATTATGTTAGTTCTTTAATCTGATTTTATTTAATATCTATTTGACGTTATCAATTTTATTTGTCATTTCAGTATGTGAAAAAATCGGCGGGAAGTCACGATGAAGATATGCCAGCCACGAGTCAAAACTCTAAAACGTCTTATTTAACCATAAGCACATAATTTTAAGGTAATAGTCAAATAAAAATGCTAAATACTGATAAACAATATTATTTATTTCCATACCCTCGACAAAAAAACGTAACAAAAAAAGCGACATAGCAAACTAAAAATGCAACGTTCCTACACCACTAATTTAAATAGCTTCATGAACCGTTTCTGTGAACACAGTCATACTTTCTAAAGGAGTTTGTGGTGTTATCCCATGCCCTAGATTTGCAATGTAACGATGTTTACCAAACTTTTGGACCATCTCTGTTGTTAACTTTTTGATTTCCTCCTGGAAAAAAAGGTGTCTGAATTAGTGTGACATATCTTGAATATATGGATATTCAATTAAAAAATGGTGAAGCAATACAAATAAAAAAAATCATAATTATTTTTTTCAAGTAGGCCAATCTGTGGCTCTAATGACAAGTTAAGTCCAGCTGATGCTAGTAAAAGCAGATTATGCGGAAAAGAAACTAATTTTTGGTTCTCTAAGAGCAACTGCTAGTTGCTCTTGTAGAAATTAGAACCAAAAATAACGTTCAAATGAGTAGCTATTTCAATAAAGATGATTTTTTACAAGCCTTCATATAACTAGTAGTTCTTATCATGGCTGTATTATTTTTGTTGTTTTATTGTCATAATCTGTTGTGTGTCTAATAAATAAATAAACTTGCAATGTATGTATGTTTAGGTCAAATCTTACAAGATGAATTAGACCCACTTACCAGTTTCCGATTGAGCTGAAATTTTGCATGTGTACGTAAATCGGATGACAATGCAATATTATTAAGGTATCAAGTTATTAAATTATCTTGTTTTATTCATGACAAGAGAGCCCTTGACTGCATTTTCACCTGATAGTAAGTAACGGTGCAATATAAGATGATGGCGGGCTAACTTGGAAGGGGGTATGGCAGTTTAATTTAAACCATTAAACGGTTTCTACATGACATCGTGCCGGAACGTAAAATCGCTTGGCGGTAAGTCGAAAAAAAAATTCAAAACTGTTTCACGTAGGCCAACAAATTATATAAAAAAACTCGTATCAGTAAAACGATGCTCAAATGCGAGTGTCGAAAATTGCGCTTCGAGAAACTCCTTGTGTTATTGGGCATAAATAGTTTCTGTTTCTAGTGTTTCCATGTGTGAAAGGAGACCAGAGAAAATGGTAGGTAATGTCATTAACTCTTTAGAATATGGAGTAAGTATATTGTATCTATTTTAAAACCAATAAAGCACAATATAGAGTGCTGAAATATTCAGTGCAATCCAACATGCAGGGCGCACCATTTTAATGATCAAAATGACTTAATACTTACTGGAGTCTTGTATAGATCTTGGGGATCAAGATTGCCTTGTAAGGTTATATTATTTCCGACAATTTTTCTGGCTTCAACTGGATCCACTGTCCAGTCTAGTCCAATGGTTTCATAGCCCATCTGTGCTTGTACGTCTAGGGAATGGCCAGCTCCTTTTGCGAAAATAGTCTGTATGGAAATAATTTAACCTTAATTACATCACTGGCTTGTAGAAAGGGCGAATAAGCCATTTTTCTGTGAAGTAGTTATATACATTCTAAAATAAAAAATAAGCAAAACCTGAAGACATAGGTTTTCAATGAGTGTTCTACCGGTAATGGCGTATGGAGCGAAATCGTGGAAACTGACGATCGGCCTCGTTCACAAATTAAGTCGCTCAGCGCGCTATGGAGCTATGTTGGGAATCTCAGGGATAAAATCCGGAACGGAGAAATTGGTAAAAGAACAAAAGTGGCCGATATAGCTCTGAGGGTTAGCAAGCTGAAGTGGCAGTGGGCAGGTCATATCTGCCGCAGAACCGATGCCCGATGGGGCAGACGTGTTTTGGAGTGGAGACCGCGTACCGTCAAGCGCAGTGTAGGACGATCTCCAGCTCGCTGGACCGATAACCTTAATAAGGTGGCGGGAATCGGGAGGATGAGGAATGCGGAGGACCGTGTTTAGTGGCGCGCTCTCGGAAAGGCCTTTGTCCAGCAGTGGACGAATACAGGCTGATAGATGGATGGATGATAATATTTTTTAATACATAAAATATCGCTTGACTGCAATCTCACCCGATGGTAAGTGAAGATGCAGCCTAAGATGGAGCACACTTGCCTATTCACTCTATTTATGGTTAAGTTATAGTAAGTTGAAAAAACGGAAGCCGGAAGGGCATTCCATATTTTTCCGGTGGGTATTAGGAACGAGAACTACTACTAAACTAAAGTAAAAAATACTCATGATCACAACTGATAAACAACTGTCTAGAAAGTTTTGTCCTTTCTACAAATTGGCGACGAATTTAATAGTACTGTATTAGTAATTATGCTGGTTTAGCAATGCAGAACCAGAAGTCTGTTACTGAATGGGTGGCCAATTTTGAAAATACAAAAGTTTCATTTATTCCGTGTCATGTGAGTGTGTTGCTTGTTAAGCACAAACATCAGTTGATAATAATTGTCTAATTAACCTAGGAAATGAAATGTGATGACTATGGTGATTAATGGAAGTGGGTCACAAGCACAACCTTCAGAAATGAGAAACACGACAGGGAACGATTTATAGTCCATTTCTCATTAAAAAAAAGAGAAGAAAATCCATAATAGTTTTACACCCATACCATAGGCACTTGGTCCAAATGTCTTTCTTGAAGTTTTGCTTGTACTCCTTTCCTTATGTCTTTCAAATATGGCACAGAAAATTCAATAAACTGTTCTCTTGTGAGGTGATCTGCACTTGACTCAAAAACTTGCAGTAACTGAGCTCCACTTTCTGCCTGAAAGTATCAATAAATATTATATACCTCATTCACCTCCACCTTTTGTAACTTGGTTCATAATAGTAACCTCTTGCAGTGCAGTGTTGTGGTGTCGCCTTAAGAGGTCTCTAAAGTATGCTCTGACGACAAAGTATCTTGACAAATCTTGTTCATTTTAACTCTGTCTTAAGTCTGAGCACATATGAGTCTATACCTATAGATTTCACTCTACATGTTTGTGTATAAAGCACATTAATTACATGAGTTAAATAAACTGCCATAATTCTAATTTAAGGCTTATGCGCTATAATTTTCGATGGCATACTAAAATGTGAGATTGCAAACTTTTCAAGTAATAGAAATAAAAATTTACCTGCATCACTAAATAGTCAACTATGACTCTGGTCAGTAGACTAAGGAGCTTGTGAACATCTTTTGGGTATTTATTGAGCCATTCTTTTGTTTTTGACATTGTTTTGCTGCCTCCGCCTTCTATCATATACCCCATTAATGTAAACTGAAAGTTTAATTTCATTAGGTTATTTTTTACTACTAGGTATATGAATAAAACCCATTATATCCAATATTTAAGAAGAGATTATCTTGAGTAGGCCATAATATTGAAATATATTCTTATTTAATCTGTCGGTACATAACATGATATTGTTTTATTATTCTTATATTATATATTCTTATTTGAGTTCTTTATTAATCAATCAAACTATGAAAACTATACAAACTAGTATTTGACTGTGGTAGATTTCTGTAAAAAAGCTAAATATCAGTATGGCTATGTAGCTATGTATTATTGGAATCTATGTTCTTGCAAAAATAAGCAATCTGGTGGATGGCTTTAGCCATGAGACAAGATGGCTAGTGACCACCCAAGTCCAAGGACCCACTCGATTAGGAGTTACCAAGTTAGCCTGTAACCATCTTAGACTACATCATCACTTATCATCAGGTGAGATTTCAGTCAAGGGCTACTTTGTCAGGAATAAATAAGAAAAAGCTGAAGACAAACTTTTTTGATTAAAATAGGAGGTTCTAAGAAAACTTACAGGTGCTCCTGTGAATCCTATTAAGGGCACTTTTCCATCAATTTTATGTCTAGTCAAGGTAATGGCATCACCCACATACTTCAATCTTGATACTGCACCTTCTTCCTTAAGGTTATCTATCTCAGATATATCTTGCAGGGGTTCAGGAAAAACAGGACCCTACAAACCATCCAGACTATTAATTTGATTATTACAGGTTGCGTAAAATGTTTATATTCTCAAAATAGCTGATGCGTATAACATCATCTATTTAGATTTAAGTTTTAAACTATCCTGTGGGAACTCTGATTTTCTGGTAAAATGTAGCCTTAAACACTTCTTAAACAATTCTCCACATTAGCAAGAAAAGGTTAAAATTATTTTGCTATAATCCGCCAACAGAAAAAAATCTGTATGGTCAAAAATGCAATTAAAAGCTAAGCACCACTCACCTACCCAGCCAAGCAAAAAAGCCAAGTTCCCAAGCAAGCAATGCCACCACCACTCACATGCACCACCACACAAGACTTTTACACTACTCTCGATGCACGTTTCGCCCCGACACCGGAGCATCCTCAGGAGATGTCGACTTTAGTGGTGGTGGCATTGCTTGCTTGGGAACTTGGCTTTCTTGCTTGGCTGGGTAGGTGAGTGGTGCTTAGCTTTTAATTGCATTTTTGACCATACAGATTTTTTTCTGTTGGTGGATTATAGCAAAATAATTTTAACCTTTTCTTGCTAATCATGGACTTCCGCAAAGTAACGCCTGCTTCTATCCAATTCTCCACATGCTTATGAGTCCAGTTAAAAATTTTATAAAACATGTTTGGGACAGGCTATTGAGCAAATGATCAAATTCAGATATTTCATAATCATAGAAACTCCAATATTATTTATTTAAATATTTATACACATGAAAAATTTAGTCATTCTATTCATACCACTCCTGGGTGCATCTCTACAGTCATTCCTAATGCTTGTGGTATGACCAGGATATCACTGAATATGATTGATGCATCCAAATGTTCATAGCGTCTCAATGGCTGCAGAGTTACTTCACATGCCAGCTCTGGTGTCCGGCACACTGTGAAAAAGTCATGTTGCGCTCGAACGGCTTGGAATTCTGGCAAATAGCGCCCCGCTTGCCGCATCACCCACACCGGCACTTTATCCACTTCCTCTCCACTTGCCGCTCTAAGCAACCTATCGTTCTTCAATGGAGGGAAGTTCTACAAATTACAAGCATGAATAATATTGTATTCAATGAAATACCGATAAAATATTCCATACAAATCGAGTTAAAATTAAATATTATCTAGTTATATTATTACCTTGTTAGTAAGATTCTCCATTCTGCGACACGTTTTTAAATACAAAGTTTACCTAACCTTATCACTAGTGGCCTTCGTTACTTAAATAAATAAGCAATGTTTTACTTTTATCGCCAATCACCTAACAACTGAAATACTTTTTAATTATTTATTTTATTTGTTCTTTGAAATGGTGGTACCTACAGCAAACAGCTGGGTTTTGTTTTGATGTGGGCACAGATTACAGGATGTGGGTTTTGACTTTTGTCTTTGTCACAGCTCACAGATAATCTATTGATAGTTAAAAAATGTCAAATGTCAACGTCAAAACTCCTATGAAAATGACCATGGAACTAAGAATTACGACAAAAAAAAGACATTAGTCCATGGAAAAAGATTACGGTGAAATACGAAATACACGCAATATTTCGCGGGCAGACCCGTATAATCAACCTTAAGAAATTAGTCAGAATATCGAGTTGTGAGTTACTCATAAATTAGAAATTTTTTCAATGGGTTTCTTGTACTATAATTTTTTCGTTTTCAAAAATTATCTACCCTGACCTGTGAAGATGATACTGCCATTGCACATTTGCGCAATTAGAATGCCATGGTTACTTTGTCGTAAGTTTACAAATTGCGAAAAACCAAATTAAATTTGAATTTCGCGGGCACCGTTTTTTCCTTTTTTCATTTCCGCTTAGTGCACCATAGGTAGGTACGTACAAAATCTCTGAAAATCTCACTGGTTAGGATCAGTGTTGCCATTTGCCACACAGTGTCCATATTAGTCAAAAATTGTCTTTTAATTCACAAACATAAATAAAGGGAAGTTTTGATTACATGAGTCTAGACTCGTAAATTGAGACGCTGACAACTGGATACAAGAGGCAAAAATTCGTGTTCTCGTGATTCGTGATCTTGCAAGACACCTAGTTATGTCCAGCATAATGTGAGAAATCGGTTGAAATGGCGACGCGACGGTGAGGAATGAGGATGATCTGAAAAATCATATTAATCATGTAATATGTATTAATAATTATGCGAAAGTGTGTTTGTTGGTTTGTCCTTCAATCACGCCGCAACAGAGCTACGGATCGACGTGATTTTTTGCATGGGTATAGTTGAGGACCTGGAGAGTGACATAGGCTACTTTTTATCCCGGAAAATCAAAGAGGTCCCGCGGGACTTTAAAAACTAAATCCAC
Organism: Oeneis ivallda; assembly: GCA_029955525.1. Taxonomy (NCBI): domain Eukaryota; kingdom Metazoa; phylum Arthropoda; class Insecta; order Lepidoptera; family Nymphalidae; genus Oeneis; species Oeneis ivallda. The sequence continues at coordinate 12,664,019 of JARPMR010000004.1, read as the reverse complement.
GCGGGCGAACTCGCGGGCATCAGCTAGTATTATATGTATACCTATGCGAAAGTTTGTACGGATGAATGGATGGATGGATGGATGTTTGTTACTCTTTCACGATTCAACGCAATACGAATGTACCGATATGGCTGTTTGGAATAGAGATATCTCATACCTACTCAGGATTAACACATAGGCTACTTTTATCCCGGAAAAGTCATTTAAAAGTAAGGCATGTGGACGTGGTACCTATTTCATGCGTAGGTTAGTTTCAGCGACTGGAATTATTGCTACGGAAATACATATACCTATTACCTAATAAATTCAAATTCTTTATTTATTTCATGTAGGCCCAATGTAGGCCAATCTGTGGTTCATAGAATCATAGAGTCAAGAGTCAAGACTCAAGACTTTACCACCACCGCCCTGTTCGGAAAGTAGATTCTGCTGAGAAGGAAGGAAGGCCAGAAACTCAGCAGTTGCAAAACAAAATGTATACCTACATAGGTATTACTATCAATTTGTAGATAATATTACAATGTTGGTAATAACAATAAGTTATTAATTACACTTTCAGGTTACTAGTGTTTTTGGAACCAGAGTTCCAACTTCCAAGTTAAATCACCCTAAAAATATTTTGGAGTGGTAGTTACCTACATCGTACAATGTTAATTTAATAAAAAGAAAGCAAAAAGTAGATAGGGATGTTAAGTATACAAAGTTCGCGAGAGGACTCGTCTACCTGCCGTCGCATTTCTATCAAAACGTAAAAAATACGAATGAGAGGGGTCCACCAAGGCACCAACGTTTTTGTTATCCTAGCGACACACTGCGACCTATCGCTATATGGATTTTTTGTGTCATACCTTTATCCCACTTGCCTAATAAAGTTTATTCGCTTTAGAGACGCAAGGTTGCAGCTCGATAGTCATGTTCACTTCATTGTACCAATACTTACTAGCTGATACCTGCGACTTCGCTTCCGTGGGATTGGGAACACTAATTCCGGAATGATACGGGGTAGGTAAAACCGAACAAAGTTATCTCTGTAGTCACTAAACTTTTGTTGAAAGGTCTAAGGCTGAACTTGACTATTATTCCCTCCTCCCCTCTAAAACTTAAAGCTTATGTTACATAAATATGGAGTGGGTAAGACAATAGCGTAGGTAGGTACATGATTCGATCGTTATAAATACCTATGAATGTACCTATACCTATTCCCATATCAATATATAGCTGTGTGTGATGAGTTAAAGCTGTATCTATTGTAAGATTGCCATTAAATTGCCTTTGATGTATTTTTGTGCTCGCACAAAAATCTAAAGTTGCATCAGTATTCTTCTGAGCCAAAGATTGCATATTATTCAAGTGAATAGCAACATAGCCGAGGACACAGGTGCCGCTGTGACTTGTGCATCCTTTGTGTCTTGGTGGGAGCCCCGCGGGCACATTAGAACGCTATTTTATGCACGCATGAAAAAAGCTTATTTTGATTTCATTGGTAGGTAGGGAACTAGGGAGGGATTAGTAATCCTTATAACTGCTATTAATATTAAGTTGTAGGTAGGTAGGTACATACTTTGGATGTCTGACTTTGGCTACGTCAGTAACTCTCTCTGGAGAAGTCCAGTAAACTAATTAGCTCATCGAATCACGAAGTTGAAGTGCTTATGGGTGCGGGATATAGGTATAATATATACTTCGAAGAATATATACATGTTGGGATTCCAAGATGCTCGAATGCCGACTCCGTATCGAGAAAAGCATTGGAAGACTAATGCCCGTTTTCACCAATCATTTCTTAAGTAGAAGTCTCCCCTGCGTAGGTAATCCCTAAATGTAATCCCTAAATGCAATCCCTTACCCATAGTCATTACTTACCACCTTTAGGTGTTCTTTAGGTGTGAGTTGTGACTTTAGGACTAAAACCATCACATGCGCGCCAACTGCGGATTAATGCAGAAGAAATTACGATAAAAAAGCAAAGTAAGTAAGCACCTAAATTCTTCATCTCAATCGGTCACTAAGGCTGAGATCGATCGTACTTACTCTAACTCTGCTCAAGACTCAAGATAGAGTTAAAATCAGACACAAATATACCTAATATGTCCTGACATAAATCCGTTTCGTTTTATCTCAGTTTCGAGCCTGAGCTGAGTGAGAGTGCCATCTAGATCTCACCCTTAGATCTCGTCCAGCCAAAAGTAGTAGTCTAGATATATGTAGTATTATTTTTAAAACAAAAAAATTTTTTAATTTTCTTTTATCTAACAAGCAATTGAAAAATAATAAATAGATATTATAATCTGAAGTAGGTAACTCCACAGCGCCTATAAATCTAACTGAATGACTTCGGATTAGGAAACATTAATAATATAATTAACAGTAGTGTGGGAATGTTTCTTTTGTTTAAATCACAAAAGAAACAATATATTATACGCTATAATTCAGACAGGTCCGTTATGTATGCAAAAAAACGAAAACTTTTTCTAAAAAAAGTATCTCGTTAATGGTTCGCATATCTGCGATTCCCTTTTTTACAAAAGTTTTTACACCGTTATCAAAGTTCGGTGGGCCCAGTAGGGGTGATTTAGAAATAAAATAAGATTAGCTGATTTTTTTACCAAATGTTAGAAAGCTTTGGCATGTCACGATTCACGATTCAGGTTACTTGCAACTTATTAATATTCCATGTAATTACAAATAGGTATATTATGTTGTGATGCCTAGTTTTGGGCTGATCTATCTACCTAAGCTTTCGAATGATACATATTATCTAACACTAAGCAGCTTTGTGATCATGTGTTCACTAAGTACGAATTTCCAAGGCATTTATGATTTAGGTAGGTAATATTCGATTGTCAGTTTATTTCTGTAACGAAAAATTAGTACATAAAATAAACATATATTATTATACTAGCTGATGCCCGCGACTTTGTCCGCGTGGATTTAGTTTTTAAAGTCCCTCGGGAACTCCTTGATTTTCCGGGATAAAAAGTAGCCTAGATGTTGACCCGAGTAATAAGCTACCACGGTATAAAATTTTGTAGAAATCTGTGCGGTAGTTTTTACGTGAAAGAAGGACAAACAAACAGACAAAAATTAAATAAAAATCTGTTTTGGGCTCAGTATCGATAGTAAAGCATCCCCCAATTAAAACTTTCAAAATATATTAAATGTACAGAAATCTTCCAGTTACAGTTTTATTATGTATAGATTAGGTATAGGTATCTTCAACATTTCAGCCCGAATAGAACTTGTTTTCGGCAATATAAAAACGATTTTGTATTTCAGGTCAACACTCCAAAAATTGTGTGCAAAAACTTAGTATGGAAAACTCGTTGACCCCTGATTTGGTTCGTGAGATAATGTGGTCTGCGACCTGCGAACTATGCCCGAAAGCCTTATCAACTGAAACACGAACATTTTTATATTAACCACTTTTTCTTGGTTTATGTTTTTTACGTGGGACGTTAAAGTGTTTTAGGTACCTATGCATACCTGCTATCAATTTATACTTATTATTGCTTACATGACTGCGTTCTCGTCTATTTACTGTCTTAAAAATTAGTTTTAGGGCTGAACCACGTTATGCCGTGCCGAACGGATACGGTAATGAGAATGACAAAGGTACCTAGAAAAGGCTTCGATCACAGAAAAAAAGCAAAGGCTAGTAAACTTTTTTTTAGTATGGAATATGTAATTCATGTTCCACCGGTAAGTTCATACAAGTTCATCAAATCTTTGACAGTTTCCCGTGCGTAGCACGTAGCATGTAGCACAAAATCGCGAATCTTTATGCGAAAAATTGTTGTCACAATCAATTCAAACGTTGCGCATTATTCCGGACAAAGACAAGCCGACTTAAATTTTATAGAAATGAGTGGGTGTTGAACATAAAAATAACTACTGGTAGATTATTATTATAACTATGATTTTGAAATTACAGATAGACTTCACTTTAGAAATAACTGATTTTTACTAAGCTTAGGGATGAAAGTATAATCCTACGCATTTTTAACATGTTTCTTTGTCCGCCTCTTATTTTGGGTAATCTTAAAAATAGATTTCGGCGGGACTTTTACAGACAGATAGACTTAAAAATTGAGTTTAGACTCACGATAAGTACGTTTACCCTAAGACGTTTTATACCAGAAAATCAAAGAGTGAAATCCACTCTATCGAAGTCACCGGCCGGCATCAGCTAGTTGGATAATAAATGAATGAAGGACTATTTTATTTCTACTTTGTGTTAGGAATTAACAAATCTCTGATGTGAAAAGTAAAACCTAGTGCAGCTGATCGAATTGGAAAGATGCATAGTCAACTGTCTGCATTAGAACAGCATCGATGTATATAATTCAAAAAAAAATTCAAAATTCAAAATCATTTATTTCATGTAGGCCAACCTGTGGCGCTTATGACAAGTCGACATGACTCTACCACCGGTTCGGAAAGCGGATTCTGCTGAGAAGAACCGGCAAGAAACTCAGCAGTTGCTATTTTCAAAATTACACATTTTACAATATTTTTTGTAGGTAATATGTATTTACATTTTAATAACTTTTTATAATATCTTGTGGGCAGCTGGATGCCATGCCGATTTACCCCATGCAACTTGTTAGAATAGAATATTTCCAACAATACGATGATATAATATTTATAGAACAACTCCAAAAATACATAAGTACAATATTCAATACGTCATGTTTTTTTTTTTTTTTTTTTTTTTTTATTCAATGACAAGCTAGTCCTTGACTGCGATCTCACCTGATGGTAAGTGACGATGCAGTCTAAGATGGTAGCGGGCTAACTTGTAAGGGGTATGGAAGTGAACATTTAACCCATACCCCTAATTGGTTTCTACACGCCATCGTGCCGGAACGCTAAATCGCTTGGCGGCACGCCTTTGACGGTAGGGTGGTAACTAGTCACGGCTAAAGCCTCCCACCAGACCAGACCAGAGACAATTTAGAAATTATAAATTCCCAAAATTGACCCCGCCGGGAATCGAACCCGGGACCTCCCAGTTATAAGACAACAGCGCTCACCACTGAGCCAGGGAGGTCGTCACAAAATGTCAAGACTGTCATGTATAGAACAGGTAGTTTCGTTGTGGTTTCGTATAGGGTAAAACCGGGATAGATGCCTCAGAGGGATAGATGCCTCATATTCTAAAAACCTAACTTCCCGAACTCGCGACTAAGAATTAATTGTATGAGTAGGAACTGCAGTCACCCCGCACCTAAATTACCCACGGACAATCGTGCGGTGAGGATGCGTTTCGCTCGTGCGTGTGATTTTCTCCGCGGCGAAATTCAATAACACGTCAAAGTTTTAGAGGTTAGTATTTCATGTTGTATAACTTTATAATTAGTAATAAATTCCGATATATCTTTTATAACGTCAATATACTGGTTCATTGAGGCTGCATGTTGGTATAAATAAATGCTATTTTGTTTATATTTTATTGAAAAAATACTTGGGCATCTATCCCTATCAAAAAGGATAGTTGCCCTGATTTTTTGAGGTATAGGTGCCCTTAGGGGCATCTATAATAACTACTAATAATAATATATAAAACTTCAATTAAATTGGATAAAATAATGAAGATATCTTTATTGTGTTATTTTAACATAAAAAAGTGTGATTGTGCAAAGTGCATGTTGATACTTAATATGAATATTTTATAACAACAACTTAGAATTTATATTTTTGTTGAATAAATGCTTGTAAAATTTAATTTAATAAAAAAACATAATTATGCATGTTGAAAATTAAGAATTTAAATTTTAGTTAAACAAACACTTTAAAAATTTAATTATGGTCATTTGTGTGATATCAGCTTCAAATGATAACAATTAAAAAATTTAAAAAACATAACATGTTTTTCATTATTATGGCCCATGTTTCTTGGAGACAATTGCTGTTTTAGAATAGAACTACTTAACATTTGGTTTGAGTTTTTCGTTTATACGGTATAAAGGGCATCTATCCTACACTGCAGGCATCTATCCTTATCAGTATTTTCATGGTGCGGCAACTATCCATATAGGTAGGCATCTATCCTCAAAAAAAATTGCTCCACGAAATGCTAATTTCTGCAAAATCTGTATTTGATAGGTAAAAAAATGATAATAATAATTCAACATAAAGGATTGAGCTAGCTACATAAATAGAAATCATTCGTATAAAATTAATATTTTTTAAATTAGATGGCTTTTTCAAAAAGTGGGGCATCTATCCCGGTTTTACCCTAGCTGAGACAGCAGCAAAACTATAGCGAAACTCCCTGTGCCAAAGCTTATTTTTGAAAGTGCACCTATCCTTTTCATTCTGCTACTAAGTTTTCACCGCCTAATAATTTTTAGTATAGGTATTCATACGGGAAATTTGGAAGGTGTAAGCAAGCAATAGCGAACAATTGTCACTAATGCAGGGCTCAATTTATTTACGAGACAGCGGCTAGGGGCGAACGCGAACGCAGTCATTTACGAATAATAAATAAATAAAATAAATAAAATAAATAAAAAAGCCGTTTATTCCCATATCATTTCCTTATCTTAATTTACATGTATTGTCTAATTTAAAATTACTAATTACTATTTGCTACTAAATTATTAATTATTTACTAATACTACTATTAAAATTACTAGTTACTACTAACTAATTAGCATTTTTAAGAGATATGGGCCCCTTCTCGGGTAAAGGCCTCCCCCAACCTCTTCCACTTTTCCCTATCTTTTCCTAGTTTTGTCCAGTTTTTCCCCACTGTTTTTAAGATGTCATCAGCCCACCGTTTACATGGTCTTCCGACAACCCTTTTGCCCTCGGGTCCCCTCCAACGCGTAGCCTGGATTGTCCACCGTTCGTCTGTGTATCGCGATATGTGCCCTGCCCATTGCCACTTCATGGACAGAGCCTGTTTTAATGCGTCAGTTATCTTCGTTTTTTGTCGCATTTTATCAGCTCTCACCCTGTGTGTTCTCCTTATTTTAAGTATGCTCCTTTCTATTGCTCGTTGTGTGGTTCTTATTCTTCGTTTTACTTTATTTGTAAGTATCCAAGTTTGGCAACCGTAGAGTAGACATGGTAGGAGGCAGGTATCAATCACTATTTTCTTCAGGTTCATACTATAATTTCCTTTAAGAATCTCTTTAAGTGCCCAAAATTTTTTCCATGTTAAGTTTATTCTTCTTTCTATTTCTTCCTCGTTACTTGACTTCTTGAATGATACTTGTTTCCCTAGATAAATGTAACTGTCTACGTAATCTATGTTATTCTCATTTAGGACAATTGGTAATTTGTGGCTGTTGGTCATTATTTTTGTTTTTGTTTCATTCATTACTAAACCTACTTTTGAGCTTTCTTGGTCCAATGAGTGGATCATTTCTTCGAGTTCTTGAGCTGTTTCGGATAATAGGACAATGTCGTCCGCGAATTTAAGATGGTTAAGGTAAGTACCAAAAATCTTGATGCCTTTTTGTGTCCAGTTTAAGTTACGGAATATATTTTCTAACACCGCGATGAAGATTTTTGGGGACAAAGGGTCGCCTTGTCTGACTCCTCTTTCTATTTTGATATGGTCACCTCTAGTTTCGAGTTTAACATTGCTAGTGCTATTTTCGTATATGTATTTCAAGATGTTAATGTATTTTTGTTCTACGTTAGACAATTTCAATGCTGTCCAGATTGATTTATGGCTGATACTGTCGAAAGCTTTGCTGTAGTCAATAAAGCATAAATACAGAGGTCTGTTAAACTCCTTGTATTTTTCGATCAACTGTTCTAACGTCTGGATGTGATCTGTGGTACTGAAACTTGACCGGAAGCCTGCCTGTTCAATTGTTTGAAATTCGTCAATCTTCGAATTTATTCTTTTTAATATTATAGACGCAAAGAGTTTATATATACTAGCTAATAAGCTGATTGGTCTATAATTTCCGATGTCCAGTGGGTCACGTACGAATAATAGAGTAGTCATATTATTTTGCTTTAATACTTTATAATGATATTTTTTTTATATTACTCATTTCTCCACAATGTTCTCAAAGGTGTATGTAGTCTGTCAATTTGCATTGGGCCAGCACTAGACTAGTAGGTGGACTACGGCCTATACCCGTCTCTGAGAGGAGATCTACCTACTGCGCTCAGTAATGCTACTTAGTAGAGTGTTAAGCCGTTGATGTGTTGCTGATGCTGATTTTACTTATAAAATGGATCTTACTACATCGCTTTCAAAACTCTAGCTTTATAACGCTGAGTGAAATTAAAATATTATACCACAGTACATTTTTTATTTGTTATATTTACTGCTAATCTCAAATCTATATAAGCATAACCCTTCCGTAGTCAGGTAAAAAAGACTACGTAGGTACTTACTGCTACCAAATCTGAGCCATTTAATAAAATTACAAAGTACGTCTTGTTACAAACTCGGGGCACCGTTCCCAAGAAGGAAAACTTTACCCGACGAATTAATTTGATCATTCTGAGTTCTGACAGATTGCCGATACAAAAACTATCAAAACAACTATATTCGATGGTTAAAGTTAGCTAACTTGGCATTGGTGCAATACAGTTTACGCTTTCAATAAAACATCAAACAGTGTAATACTTATAAATAAATAAATATATAATTAAATAAATTGACCACAGCGGATTCAGATTATAATAGATACAATGGCCACATTAGCGCGTACGTGGCTGATTACGATTATGCATCATGTCGGATCATCACCCTGAAGGGTTACTGTGAAGGTTAGCGCGCGGACGGAAGGCGCGTTAAGGTACTCCAAGGTTTTCCCTGTTCGCACGCAAGAGGACATTGACTCAAGCATTGTAAACAGTTCCTTATCTCGAGCTTGCTTTGCCACGTCGTGGTTGCCGCTTGATGACTCGCTCGCAGCTTTTATCTAGAAGAAACATGTAGTCAGCTATATTGTTAAGTATGTTCTTTATACTTAATGTTATTAGGTAACTGTTGGTAGGTAGGTACATGTAAAAGGTCAACTCTACTAAAGTATAGCATTGAATTACTGTAGCTATTACAGAAAACCAATGCTAAATAGTATTTCATCAAAATAATTTCTATTATGAACCAATTATTTAAAAATCACAGGCAAATACTACGACTTTATTTGTATGGATAGGTAGATACGTAGGTATGTGCCTAGGGGTATACACAACATCAATTTATGCATCGACAATACTTAAACAATTATAGTTATGTAATTTTCGTCAAAATATTATAAATGCAAAAGTAACTTTTCCTCTCTATCGGTCTGTCAACGTTTATGTATTTAAATTGTAAAAATATTGTTTTTACTACCTATATTTAAGTAGGTAAGTAGGTACTTAATAAAATATTAAGAAAGTAGTAGATAAACTTAAAACAATACTTAAATAGGATTCTGACAAAAGTTAAAAGAATTAAATAACGCAGTAAAAGCCAGGAAACTGCGAGTTGGTAGGCATCAGAGTAATTAAAATAAAAATGCAACGTAGATTAAATTATTAGCGCTTATTTTAATACGGAAGTATGGTAGTGGTTCCGATTCTGATTATGATCTCAAGAAAGGTGTCCGCACTATAGATATACCTAAGTAGTTTGGTTGTTTAGATATCAGCGGTAATTTAGAAAGCAGGTTTTTTTTGCTTCTACGGGCAGCTGTCCACCAATTAAAACGCATTTGCAGTTGGGGTTGATCATAATTTGACGAGTCATGTCGGGCGTCTGACTCGGTTGTTTTGGTCAAAACTTGAATAGGAAAGAGGAACCGATCAATGAACGACTAAAACGTGCTTTAGTACATAATAATTCAATGACTAAAACAGCGCGCCTTGAATTGCGTTAATATTGTTAATGAGGAGTAACAGATCATAGCGCATTAATTTACTTCGCGTTGGCTCTACATTTCGATACTACATCGTGCATATTATAATATTACAAATAGGTACACCGTAGAATACTAACTACATGTAGGTACCTAGCTAAGAGGTAACTCTATATCTTGAAATGTGCACTACTTATCTACATCACGCCTTTTCGTGTAAAGAAAAAGCTATTCAATTCTATTCTTATTTTTAATTACTCAAAGGCAAACAGGATCATCAATTTTTCAAAAAATTTTGGTGTTCGTAATAATGTCAATAACACTGTTTAAAGCTGTTTTAAGTAGGTAGTTGCAGAAAAGTTTAATTCAACAGAAAATACATCATAATATTACATAATGAAATTTTTATGCAATTAGGTATGTTAGGTATGACGACTGAAAAATTGTAATTTCATAGCAATTCTTCTTCTACTTTCTTCTTCCTGGGACTTGTTACCGCAAGCTTCCCGCCGTATCACTTCAGCTAATTATGAGCTCACTCCAGATTTCCAAGTTCCAGACACCCAGTTGTGGGATTGTCTTAAATAATCGATATCTACAGTTTGACGTTCGCGATCAACTCTGATTGGCTGTCTCTTTCGTGAGAGAAAATGCACTGTTGCAGCAAGAACGCCATAATTCAGCCTATCAGACTTGATTGTGATCGTCGCACTGTAGCATTATTTTAGGCAATCCCATAGATAGCTCTTCAGCGGGGACTACTTACAGGGAGTGTTGCTGGAGAGCCAATATACCTATTAGCTACATTGGTCAGATACACCCCTGCAGCTAAGTAGTGCCTACGTGTTTTGGTGTCTCATTTTATCTTGTTCTTTTCTCTTGTGTGTGTGTGCGTGTGTTTGTTTAAGCCGCAGAACACAGTGTGGCTGTGTGTTGTTAGGCAACACGAATGAAAATCGATGCTGCGGCGCCGCATACCCACTCCTTGTGACATGCATGAAAAGGTAGGTAAGTACCTACTACATTTATATCGATGCATGAAATTCTGTGCACGCACCGCCCGCGACGACGCGTCGCTGTGCAGAAATGAACAGAATACGCCGTGTGTTGCGACTTGCGACTTCACCTTTACAAGTGTGTCCAGATCCTTATTTTTTTCCCGAAGTATACAGGTAAAATGATGATACTCCTTTTTCTTATTTTGTTTCGCTATGGGTTTTATACGCGCTGTTCTTACTCAGCAATGATATGCCGTATTAGGAACTTAGAATATGGAGAAAAAAATTGGATCCTCTGCTCTCTGTATGGGTAGGTACCTAACTAAACGCCGAGTGAATGTTGAAAAATGGAAGAAATAAAAGCGCTTTTCTTGAGGGCTTCAATAATAAAATTAAAAAAAATCGGCCAAGTGCGAGTCGGGCCTCGCTCTTTTAGGGTTCCGTTAAAAAAAAATCCATGTACCCTTGGAAAATTTTTATTTAATTTTTTTAATTTAATTTAATTTTTATTATTTGTTGTTATAGCGGCAATAGAAATACATAATATGTGAAAATTTCATCTCTCTATCTATTACGGTTTACGAGATACAGCCCGCTGACAGACGGACGGACGGACGGACGGACGGACGGACGGACGGACGGACGGACAGCGTAGGCTTAGTAATAGGGTCCCGTTGGTACCCTTTGGGTACGGAACCCTAATTATATGTATGTAATTAATAATAATTATGTACCTACCTAGATTAGGTACGTTAAGCCTATGTGTTTCCAATATTAATTGTTTTCATTCAGCTATGGTAACAATTTCTTATAAAATCACAGCTTAAGTCTAATGCCGTTCAACGTAGAGATTTGGAAGGAGGAAATATTCCTTGAGAAATTGAGTACTTAAGTAGTAGCAACCACGATAAAGAGGTTAAGGAGGTTTTTGTAGTGTTCTTTTATAGGGTACATTCACACACATAATTTTTTTATTATGTTCATTCTTATAGGGTGAAAAAGGTTGGTAAGTAAATTAGTTTGTATGAAGAGACTATTATTTCATAGACTAAATCCACGCGGACGAAGTCGTGAGCATCAGCTAGTTCCTGTACATCTAGGTGCCTGCTTGATTCGTTCGTCTCTGGCTCATAGTTTCAGATTTAATTTTAGTTTCAGGATGAATCTCTAAGTACAACTAGATTTTAAAATTCTATCTCTGATGATATTATGCGTAAGTAGACATAGAGATATACCTACATAATAAAGTACTATAATCTATACTAGCGGCACGCTATGATGGCCGGTTTAAAATTTATAAATTAATAAATTTTGAGTCCTAAACCTAAAACTACATTCGATAAAATTTATGAATCTCTGCACATCACTATCGTCAATAACGTAATACAATTATTTCCTTCAAAGTCGTTATCAATTAACGGAACTTCATGAGCGGACAAACGTCAAACCGGCCATCATAGCGTGCCGCTAGTATAGTAAGAATCTTATTATTTAAATTAGGAAATATCCATTGTTATGATTTTATTATTATGTGGTCTAGGTTAAGCGTAATAGAAGTACATATATTATTAATTCAGTCCATTCCATGCTATCTTTTTTCCTTCATAGGTACCTTTTCATTATATAGGTAGGTACTTATGCACACATCAATGCTTCTTTCCTAAATATGCACTCAAAGCAGTTCCACTTTTTCTTTTAAGCTAGGCATAAAGCGAACAAAAGTAACGACTAAAAAAAACTTTAACATAATCAAATATCCTTTGCCTGCCGTCCGTCGTCCGCGTAAACTCACATGCCGAAACACACCACTCGATTTGTCGAATGCATCTAAGATTCCTATAAGAAATTCAGTTGCATTGCTAGAAACCCGGCAGTGTGCATTGGGCCTCGGAATTCGGGTTCGGGGTGAATACCCTCGTGTCAGTAAAAACTATTTTCAAGGTTAGCACTGCATGGATAAATAACCGAACAGAGGTAAAGCTATTAAAGACGTGCGAAATTCATACCTACGCTGGAAAGCTTTATGTACAATTTATGTAGAATGTAATATAATAATAATAAAACTGTAACTGGACGAATTCTGTACATTAAATATATTTTGAAAATTTTAATTGGAGGACGCTTTAGTATCTGAGCCCTGAGCCCAACTGAGCCCAAAACAATTTTTTTTGGAACGTAAGTTCCTTATCGCGCGGTACGGAAGGGGGATAGACGGAAAAAATTAAGGAACCGACACTCGACATATTTTTGAAACCGACACTTTTTTGTTGAATGTGAATTTTGCATTGTGTTCGGTATTTTCACGATACAACATTGGGTCTCCGTAGCCTAGTGGCTCCGGCAGTCGCCAATAAAATTGAAAATGGAAAATTCGGTCTATCGAGCTGGGATTCGAACCATCGACTTACGGATTCGAACCATCGACGACGACTAGGCTACGGAGACTCAATGTTGTACCCCGAAAATACCGAACACAATGTAATCGAAAGGAACTACGTTCCATCCGGGTGTCCCTTGACACCTCTCAAGTTTTTTTTTAATTTTTTGTCTGTCTGTCTGTCTGTCTGTATCTTGGCCGCGCATCACGACAAAACTACTGAACGGATTTAAATGAAACTTAGCATGATTTAAGTTCATACTACAAGGTAAAACATAGGATACTTTTTATCCCAAAATCCAGCATGGTTCCCTTGGGAGAGGGGATTAAAGTCAAAATGTGTATTTAGTTTTAATTCATTAACGCGTATTCCAATTTCATTCATTATTTTTTTGTTAGAAAGGAAGTACTTTAAAGATTTTCCTGTAATTATTTCAACGTCTTCTGTTTAGTAGTTCAGAAATTATAGTCATCACAATCCTCAGTATTAGGTCCAAATAACTTGAACCCCGGAATGCATAGGAAACTTTGAATGTATGGGTCATCTTAAGCTGGCATACAAACTTAATCGTATAGCGCATCATGGATAGGCCTATTTTGTCAAAGTTAAACTACTCCAAAGGCGTCGGTAGCCAAACGATCATTATACATAGTAGGTATGGATGTAAATTGTAATACATCGTATGGACGTAATACAGTATTTTCCTATGCAGTTGAATACTAAACATACTAATATTATAAATGCGAAAATGTGTTTGTTTGTTAGTTTGTCCTTCAATCACGCCGCAACAGAACCACGGATCGTCGTGATTTTTTGCATGGGTATAGTTGAGGACCTGGAAAGTGACATAGGCTACTTTTATCCCGGAAAATCAAAGTGTTCCTGAGGGATTTTAAAAACTAAATCCATGCGGACGAAGTTGCGGGCATCATCTAGTATGTAAAATAAGATACTTAAATGAGACGAAAATTTTGTTCATTAGTTTTTATATATTAGCCAATCCAATCCAATCCATCAGCCTTTATTCGTACACTACTGAACAGACTTTCCGAGAGCGCGCCACCAAACACAGTCCTCCACCTTCCTCATCCACCAGCTTCCCGCCACCTTCTTAAGGTCATCGGTCCAGCGAGCTGAAGGGACGCGGTCTCTACTCCAGAACACGTCTACCCCATCGGCCATCGGTTCTGCGACAGATATGACCTGCCCACTGCCACTTCAGCTTATACTCGTAAAATGTGTTGAGGTTTCACACTGTAGCAATATTTTAGACGATCTCATAGCAATTTCGTCTACACGCATCACGTACGTGTCGACCTGTGAATGGGCACACACACACAAATTCGATGCAAACTTGTAGTAGTGTATGTACCTACCTAAAGCATCTACCTAACAATCAAAACTCATAGCACGGTTGTAAGAAAGTTTGTGTCTGTTGGGTAATCTACTCATGTGCTTAGCACGGCTCAAGGAGGGGAGCGTCGCGGGTCGAGGTGCAGGGCGAATTCGGCGCGGGGGGCGGAGGGGACGCGACGCGCCGAAATGCTGATAGCCTCCGCCTCCCCCTCCGCCCCTCCCGCAGGCCCTCCGTGGCCCCGCGATGCAACTCTACCATGCGGTTTGCGATGACTCCTAGCTTTTCAGTCTTTGACTTCACTACGCTTAGTGATTGATTGATAGTTACTGATACTTGCTAGTAATCATTATGTTAAACGAATGTTCGAAATGTGCGATTCTCTAAAAATGATTGCTACAGTGAGACGATTGCAATCGCCTCTGCTCCGCAAATACTCACACACTACCTATTGGTTAAAAGCATTGTTGCAGAAATTGAGACTGATGGAGCTTTAACATACTCGGCCTGCTGTTTGCTTTCCTGTCTTCATAGATAGGTACCTAGTTAATTAGTTAGGTAGGCGATAATGCCAAAGTTTGTGAGAATGGATGTAGGCATGGATGGATGAACATTTGTTAGATACTCTTTCAAGCCCCATAGAATGTACCTATTTGACCGAAATTTGGAATAGACATACTCGTAGCTAGGCTACATTATAATTTAGGAGTTCCCGCGGGAACTAAAAACTTTAATCCACGCAGACAAAGTCGCAGGCATCATCAGTAGTAGATTCATTGACTATTCAAAAGCACTTGTAAAAGTTTATTTGAATAAAAAATATTTCTATTCTATTCTATTCTATTCTATCTAGAAATTATTAATACTGTTCTGTAAACATTTTAACTATTTAGTACAGAACAGTAAAACAAGGTTGCCAGCCTGATATCTGTACCTAAGCCGTACACTCTGTTTGTTGAGACAGGCCTTTAGGTAGGTACCTACTCGAGATGACCTTAAGGTTGATTCGAAATTCAAATTTAATTTGATTTTTCGCAATTTGTAAACTAATTCGACAAAGTAGGCATTCACTCACAAATTAGTCGATATTCTGACCAATTTCTTAAACTGGACACTTTCAAATAAAGATTTTTATATAAACCTGTGAAGATGATACTGCCATCGTCGCAATTAGAATGCCATAAGCCTGCTTTGTCGTATTAGTTTACAAATTGCGAAAAACCAAATTAAATTTGAATTTCGCGGGCAGACCCGTATAAGCAACCTTAAGAGGTAAGGTTCCAGCGGCCATCGGGCCTCCTTCAAACGTGACCAGCTTTAACTGCCACTTCAACATGCTAGCCTTAATAGCTACGTTGGTTGGTTGCTTTATTTCTTTGCTAAATAACTTCGTTTCGGACCTTACCAACCTACCTCTATTATCTCAAGTTCTCAGTATTTGGCTACGTAAAAAAGTAAACTTTATCAGCGGCGTTTGATAATTAGGAAGAGCCCTAAACCTCGCAGCTTAGCCGGGTGGGTGTTGGTTCCCCTTCGTGTAATTCGCTATTAGTCGACGTTTGCACTCGGCTTTTTACCTTAATGAGCTTTCCCCGTTACTTTTTCGGGAGCAAACACGCAACCAATACGCATATTATTTATATTGTGCAGAAGCCATGCCTAAGTACTTACTTAGGTACTGCATAATACTGTTTGGATGGATGGATGGATGTTTGTTACTTTTTCACGCCACAACGAATGAAACGATTTGGATGAAATTTGGAATGGAGATAGCTCATACCTAGTATATACACATAGGCTACCTTTTTATCCCGGAAAATTACTGGGTTTCCGCGGGAATAAAAAACCTTAATCCACGCGGACGAAGTCGCGGGCATCATTTAGTAAATACTAAAAAAATTCAAATTCATAACTTTTTATTTCTTATTTCTTGTATAATAAGTACGTAGTTCAACTTGTAGGTTTTGTGTCAAGTCAACTCACTCTACCATATTATTCTGTTCGGGAAGCAGATTTCGCTGAGAGGAGCCAGCAAGGAAATGAGCCGTTGCCCGATTTCAAAACAAAAAGTGTCACAATATGTAAGCTTTATCAATTTGACAAATTACTACCTAAACCTTATCTAGAGGACAGCTTTGCAACGATTTGCAATGATTGCTTTCATGAATATTTGCAAAGTCAACTAGCCTATAACCTAACTTAACTAGCTAAGTACTCGCGGCCGAAGTCGTGGGCAATTAAGCTAGCATAAAATAAGTCCAATTTTTTTTAATTTGGAATAGTTAACAGTCATAATTATCTGAACTTTGCTTTTCCCTTATTTTAAATAATTCTCTATCAAAAGTTAAGACTCCTGTCTCTATTATTTTTAATTATAGATAGCTTTTTGTGGCGTTGAGATTTTACAATAGTGCATATATTTTTAATTAGTCTAAGAATATACATTAAAATATTCTTTTGAAATCCATCAAAATGATAAAACCTGCACTCCGTAGATACGAGTAGGTCATGTTTAGATCCTGTCCTAGTCATAAAACCATAGGAGTTGTTGATTTGGATGGTTATTCAAAAGCACTAATTGTAAAAGTTTATTTGAATAAAAAATATTTCTATTCTATTCTAGTACCGGTTAGGTTAGTCTACTTCAAAGAGTCCTAAAATTCATGTTTTCGAACTGTACGAGTGGTAGTTATTGTGTCATATCAAACATTTGCCAATTAAAAAACCGCTCATTAAAGCAGCCGACTTTCAGTTTCCTCATGAAAGGCAAAACGAATTCGGGCTTCGCATACATAACAATTAAGTGGGCACTAGGATAGTGCGTGCAGGAGGTGCGTGCGATAGCGATCTACCAACCAGCCCCGCTCCCCTCTCCCCAAAACAACATTCAAAACTAAGGTTGCCAGGCCAGCGGGATTTGTGGGATCGTCCTCAAAACTGTTACCGTTTCATCATCATCATCATCAGCAACCCATTGAAGGCTCACTACTGAGCGCAGGTCTCCCTTCAGAGAGGGATTATCTACAGGTAAGTACTTGAATTAGTTCTAATCTACAGTGATTGTTAGGTATCTAAGAAAAAAACTAGTTATATCGCACCCAGATGATACCTAGACGTTATATAGATTAAATATACTTACCAAGATGGCAAGCGGATTGATATTGGCACAAAATATCGAAAACCAATAACTAAGAACCTCTGTTCTTAGTTACTAATGGAGGATTTTTCTGCATCAAATTCAGGTAAGTACATCTGAGAACTGTAGCAACATTAAAGATGATAAAATTGCGACCCTCTACATTACTATATTTCCATTGGTATCTATCCATAGAAGCAGTGATAGCCTAGTGGTTAGGACTGTGGTCTCCCATTCGGGGGTTGCAGGTTCGAACCCGGGGGTAGCTCTAACTTTTCGGAGTACTTAATGTGCGTTTAAGAAATTAAATACCTACTTATCACATGCTTCAACGGTGAAGGAAAACATCGGAGGAAACCAGCACGCCTGAGAGTTCTCCATAATGTTCTCGAAGGTGTGTGAAGTCTGCCAATTCGCTTTGAGAGGAGACCTGCGCTCAGCAGTGATCCTTCGATAGGTTAATGATGATTGGTATCCATCCATTTTGTGCGGGAATTCAATCACAACGATTGTTGTGACTGGTGAGACGGGGACATAATTTGGTCCCCATAGAAATGAATGGATGTATCTAGGTATCGTACGGAGCGATGTTATCATAATAACTGCAAGCCGATTCTATAAAAGTTTCATCAATCACCGCTACAGCTAATATACAGTCTAAATTGTAGTGATTCTGCAACAATGCATTTTAGCTAACAACGAGTGAGTATACTGGCCAATCAGAAGCGATTGCAATCGACAGAGTAGGTATAGCAAATAGCAGTCAGTTTTATAGAATCGCACAACTACTGATAAGCTATTTGGGACGTTGAAGGATTACATTAAATTACATTAAACCTACTATTAAATTCTGCTTTTTTCGTTTATTTTACGGTAAAAATCTCGATAGAATTCAGTGGACCCACGCGTGTCTAACTTAGAGCACGGAAAAGGAAAGTCTCGGAAAAGTTGTTTTCATGTCTGGCAGTCCTAGTGTAAGTATTTGAGCGGAGGGTTTTTTGCGCGAAGCCCAAGGGTGGCGGAGCGCAATCGCCCGCCACCGCACAAAAAATACTATTAAATAACTCAACAGAACCGCGGGGCGGATTGTGCGTGATCGTGATCGGCCGAATTAACGCCGGCGACAATGCCTGAGCCAGCTCAGCTCGAGTATTTCTACACTGTTTTTGTTGGCGTGCGTTTTGGAGATTTAATCCGTAATGAGATTACTTACTTATTTACAGTCGATTCTTTGGAGTTTGGGTGTTAAGAATATAAATGTTTTCATTATTTGGACTTCCAGAAAAGAATCTCGGAGGATATGAGTACCGTTTCACGAAACTTACAAGCCTGCAAAAGCTTAGTCGTTAACCGTAGGTGGTATACTACTTAGCTATTTTAATTTCACTTATGAGATGGGAAGAGTTTTGAATATAATTTAATTTTTCTCGATTAGGTTTTAGTCAATCTATTAATCCACAGGTTATTATTTTAACGATATCTACGATCACCATTTACTTTATGAGAATTTTTTCGTTCTTTTCTATTTCTAGTCTAGTCTAGTAGGTACTATTGTATTCGAAAAGCGATTAGAATTTTTCCAAATTCAATCATCGTTTGACTCGTTGTCACAAGCGCGTTGTCGCGTTAAAATACTGCTGAGTAGAGGCTACACTTACAATGCCGTTCGTTTCATTTCATTCATTTAAAAAAAAAGAATTTGGTATCCCTTTTAATTATTATAATATATATTTACCTATTGTTTACCACACAATGTATATAATATGTAGGTATGTGTTACAAATTCTATGAAAAATCTAACCGAATCACCCTTTCTACAGTCAATTTTATCTCAATGTGATTTCACAAGTGCCGATTTCACCAAAGTCGAGTGACGTTTATCCGAGGGATAAATTGGGCGGTCTGACAGTTTTTGTACTGAAAATACTGCCAAAACATAAAATTTACGCTCGGATAATACTTATTTTACGTTGGTGAAATCGGCCCGAGTAGATAAAATGGATGAGAGTTCGGCTCTGTGTCAACTGAGAAACAAGGAACAGTGAAAAAGCGCGATAAAAACTCGCGACACGACAAGTAGAGCGAGATTTCCCGCCAACTCGGCTGCGTCTGCGATTTACTTTTTTTTAAAGAATCGGACATTGTTTATTAACTGGTGATAAATAATATGAATATTGTGAACTAGATGCTTTCGCTATCTTTCAGACTTTGCGAAGCCAATTGCAATGCGAAATTCGATTCTTGATCTGGCACAAAGGTATCACAAGCTTCAACAGTTTAACGGTGAAGGAGCGGACTGAAATCCGAAACTTTTATAGTTTTATACTAAGTATATTATTATTTATTATTTAGTCATTTGTTGCACTATTTTAGTCTGTAGCCCTAATAGCGTGGTTTAGGTCATTCAAAAAGGTAAAATATCAATCTTGTTTCATATCGCAAAAATTATTTATTCTAAAAAGTAACTACTTAGGTTAATTTTATCAAAATAATAATGAGGGAAACTGCTGCTTCTGTAAATAAAGTGTAGTTAGGTTGACAATCTATACTAATATTATAAAGAGGAAAGATTTTTTTGTTTGTTTGTTTGTTTGTACCGAATAGGCTCTGTAACTACTGGGCCGATTATAACCATTTTTTCACCAATAAAAAGCTAAGTTATCAGGAAGTAACATAAGCTATACTTAATTTATTTTCAAAAAAATTAAGGATCCTTAAGAAAATTGCAATAATGTAACCCAAAGTAGCAAAACTTTGCCTTTACAATTCATTATTTGGCGTGTGCTGAGAAAACTATTGATGATACATAAAAATTATGTACTACATGACTAAAGTACTCATTATTCTCTACAAAAAAGTCCCCGAGGAAATATATCTAACTATCATAGGTAATATTTAAGTGACAGTATTAGCTTTTGTGTTCTACAATTTAATTAGATCGCCTTAATTATTGTATAGTATTAATTCTTACTTACTCATACTTAATCATGCGAAAGTATGTTTGTTGGTTTGTCCGTCAATCACGCTGCAACAAAGCTACGGATTGACGTGATTTTTTGGATAGGTGTAGTTCATAGGCATCTCGGAAAATCAAAGAATACCCGCGGGATTTTATAAACTAAATCCACGCGGACGAAGTTGCGGGCATCAGCTAGTATACAATATAGCCACAGTATAATAACTATCCTTACCTACTCTGTGCTATAGCTGACAAGGACTTATTTCTGACAGCCTTCTCCAAACAAATATACTTAACTAGCTGACCCAGCGAACTTCGTACCGCCAACTTATCTATATAAATAAAACAAATAAACTATCCCAATCCAGAAAAACTATCATATCTTTTAAGTTGGACCAAATTACAGATAGTTACGAAGTTTGATAAAAATCGGTTCAGTAGTTTAGGAGTCCATCGCGGACAAACAACGTGACACGTAATTTATATATATTAAGATTAAGATAAGATTAAGATAAGATTAAGATAAGATAAGATAAGATTTAGGCGTGCTGGCAAAACTTGCAATATTAAAGTTTATGAAAAACTAATTTTGATTTTTCTGTACCTACTTATGTATAATTAAAACTCAGATGTTAATCAGTCTAAACTCTAAAGGAACGCGATCCGTTTCTGAACTAAGCTTCACGTTATTTGTTTTTTCCCGACAAAAATCGCCGCTAATTATATAACTTTTATTGGTGCCACATGGCTGAAACATCATAGATTTGAGTTTTAAAGTGTTTGTACAGGAGTGGGTTGTTATTAACGTTCATTAAGGTTATGTTACTAAATATAGATAAAGGATAAGTGGATCTAAATCTGTTAAGTACCATTGCGCTCTTATTGGTTTTACCTTCGGGTAGGTCTTGTTTGGTAATGAAATGTTAAAAATCCTGCATACAGTATGGTAGGTACTATCACGTCAAGTATCAATGACCAATTTTCGTAGACGGATCTGCTATTTGCCTTTTAGCTCGACTTTCCATACAGAAGGAGTTTTATTTTAATTAAGAAACGGCTTACTTGACGGATTGATCACTAACTTATTTACTTAGTTGTGAAAAAATAAAATATATTGAAAATAAGGAATATAATTCAGTTCAAAACTACTAGGTAAGTACTAGGTATTCTTCTAAGTTGTCAATAGTTAACTACTTTACGACACCTCTACGTATCAAACCTCAAATCAAAACTGTAAGTATCTATAATAAAGTACCTATCTAAGTATAAAGTTTGGGTTTAAAATTTTAAAATATGAAAGAAATCAATTAAGCTTCGAAACTTTAAAAGCTTCAATTCTTGAAAAAGGAGAGACCAAAATGCGGGCATTCGTATGCAAGACGGTTAGTGATTAATGATCGTCATCCTATCTAGGCAAACAATTCGCTAAGTATCGTTTTAGAAATGTATACTTAATTGAGTGATTTATGAACTCTCAACCATTACGTTTGACAAGGCCTGTTACGAGCTGATGAAAGAATCCTGAATTATCAACATGTGTTCGGGGTCATTGCTGCTGCATTTGGCAATCGCGGTTCGAGCGACATTTTATCTGCTAATGATGTTGTTTGTTTTGGTTTATGACAGAAACATTTGAGCAACATTAACGGGTTAATTTCACCATCGCATCGCCAAGTAAATTTTAACTTATGAATACATAAGTTGCAAATCATTAGATACGAATAAATTTCGCTTATTTGCGACTACGATTTTTGTTTCAAAAAATTAGATTTTTGATAAGACGCATGGGTTACCTACCTAGGTATAAAGATTTACAATGGCTTTAAATTAGCTGTAGACTTTTGAATTTAGGTAATTTACGCAGTGAAGTTACCTATGAACATAAAAAGTTCTGCGTTTTTATATGGTTTTTATGGTTTTTGAAAAAATTAAATCTTGCAATGGCGGATAATTTGTAGTAAGTTCATTATTTCTAAATGTTTTTTAACCGACTTCAAAAAGGAGGAGGTTCTCAATAAGTCGGAATATTTTTGGAACGTAGCTCCTTATTGGAACGTAGTTCCTTATCGCGCGGTGCGGAAGGGGGCTAGACGGAAAAAATTAAGGAACCGACACTCGACACTTTTTTGAAACCGACACTTTTTTGTTTATTGTGAATTTTGCATTGTGTTCGGTATTTTCGCGGTACAACATTGGGTCTCCGTAGCCTAGTGGCTCCGGCAGTCGCTTAACAGTTCAAAGTCGATGGTTCGAATCCCAGCTCGACAGACTGAATTTTCTATTTTCAATTTTATTTTAAATAATTTCTCCATGTGGAATTTTTCCCTAATTTTGTATAACTTATAAGTTATAAAAAATTAGGGAAAGGTTCCACATGTAGAAATTGTTTAAAATAAAATTGAAAATGGAAAATTCGGTCTGTCGAGCTGGGATTCGAACCATCGACCTTTGGCTGTTAGGCGACTGCCGGAGCCGCTAGGCTACGGAGACCCAATGTTGTACCGCGAAAATACCGAACACAACGTAATCGAAAGGAACTACGTTCCATCCAGGTGTCCCTTGACACCTCTCAAGTTTTTTGTTTGTCCACCGATTTTTGGAAAATTCTTTTTTTTTAAGTCAAGGATGGTCATCTTCCCAGGTGGTACCATTTAAATTTTATCGAAATCGGTCGAGCGGTTTTTAAAAAAAATCAATAACAAAAATTTATGCTTTGTAGTGGCGCGGGCGTTTGAAGTCTGTTTTTTAAATATTTTTTATTTTTTAGTACCTACAGATATATTATTAACAAAAATGACCAAGCACTATGCCACCAATTAAATTTCTATTTACCAGATAAATAAATACTAAATAATGAATACTTACTAAAAATAATTATGCTATAAATTAGACCAGCACTCTACGTACTTACTAGAGTAGGTATAGGTTCGTAGCCTACGTAGGCTACCTACGCCTAGTACGTAGAGCTCTATTTTTTACGTATTAAATGACAGTTTTACCAGACCCTCTACTATAGTAAATTTTAATGTAGGTACCTACTTATGTTTTCATAGGTACCTGGGTAACTATTGCTAAGAAGCCAACTGAATTTTGTCTATGATTGATTAGAAAGTGTAAACTAGGTAAGTGTGCTTGGTTTTATCAAACTAAAAAAAAAAAAAAATACGCGTCGAATTAAGAACCTCCTCTTTTTAAAGTGAAACTTTTATTACATCGTCTCAAACTTTTCCGTCTGTGTGTTGCATGTCGCGTGACGGTCGATTTTATAGTTAAATGTGAAAAAAAGTTTCACTTTTACCGTGGTTTCATGAAACCACACAATCCTTTTTTTTGTATTTTTTGAAGTCAGTTAAAAAGAGATTTACGTTTTGCGAAGTGACCTTTCGTGTGTCCGGCAAGTGGCGAGCGAATCGCGCGAATATATCGATTGTTCTTATCTTATCGCTATCGCTGGCGTGTCGCGCGGTCGCTCACATAAAATAGGAATCAACTCGCTCACGAACACGGCAATCTGTGGACTAGGAGCTCAGCGCATGCGTCGTCTGGCCGGCTGTATTGGATGTTGGATGCCAGCAGACTCCGCCTACGAATGAATAATTCCAGATTCTGCGAGCGACTTCTTCATGCTAATTTCATATTATGTGATAACTGATATGTGGTTTGACATTACCACGTTTACAGAAATCACTGAAGCCTTATACATACATACTTATATTACTTAGATAATGCCAATAAAATATGAAAATTTTTAACCGCAATGTTTAATGATCACTAAGTATAGCCTACATAATATTATTAAAAAATAAAATCTCTAAGCTGGTGTTACAAAAGACTCAAAATGTTCGCAGAAACAGTCAATGATTTCAGTGATTTCAATATTTAATATGGGCATAGATACTTACAACCTGAAATAAATGAATTTGAATAGAATGGGTGAAAACCGGATGAAAATCCAGCTACGAATTTCTGCTACTACCACTACTACTACTGCTACCTACTCAGTGTTTTATGCAGGTCTGACCAGTATTAAAAACACTCGAATTTATACGTTTAGTTAAATCTATAAGTATATAAAAATCTCGTGTCACGGTGTACGTATGTTCAGGATAAACTCGAAAACTACTGAACCGATTTTGATCAAACTTCGTAACTATCTGTAATTTGGTCCAACTTAAAAGATTGGATAGTTGCTAGGTAAATTTGCATACACTTTTCTAGTTCAGTTAGTTTATAGTGTCGTTTATTACAATTTGCGCTGAAGAAAGTCGCTCCGAGGCGTAATTAACGTATTAGTATCGCACCAATGTTCTTGGAGAAATTTCATTATAATACTTGAGTATTCATTAGCATGTGAAAGCATTTACTTATTTAAACTAGTTTGCGGCACATTCCACCTGCTATATAATCCGCGCCGTTTCGCAACTGTACATACCGGTATCTATGTCATAGTGATGGAAAGTGACGACAGCATACCGCGGATGCGGGAGTGAAAAAGACGTAAGATGAGGACCGGACTTCGCAAGAGGACGGAGGGGCACAGCCTATAGTACCTACTTTGTTATCTGTTCGCGAATTCATATTCTTGCGCAACGTACAACGGGGAAAATAGGTTTCTATTATCATCGAAAACATGGCCGATATTGCAACACTCCTGAATTCGAACCAATGTCCTTAACGAAAGGGCTTGTCGTTAGATAGACCTACTCGTCATGCGCTGTCTGGCTAATTTGATATGAATTAGCATTAAATAAATACCTATTATTTAAAGCGGAGCGGCTCGATGTCTTTTAATGATTAAATTCGCGACTGATGGGTCTACTGTAAGCGGCGGCATGAATTTCGAAATTTCATAAGTTTGAGCAACATTTTATGAATTTTTACAGTAGCTTTAATTGTTTACAGTGACAAGACATCTCTATTGAATGTTTTTGATTAAGTTGATTGCAGAATTAGGCCCGATGACACTACCTTAACTTTATAGTTGGATAGTAAATCTACTTATTCTTATAGGTAAATAATAAATATACCTCTACACCTTCGTTGTAGACTTATTTTCTGTAGAATCGCAAATGTTGTAAGTAGAAGTAACATTTTCTGTGGATACATTTAGAGTTATCTAACTAAGTAGTTCGATGTTATAATCCAAACTTCATAGCTAGGTAGTAGGTACTAATAATATGTAGGTATACCTACCTAAGTAATACGAAAGTAACTCTGTCAGTTTATCTGTCTGTCTGTTACCTTTTCCTCGTAAACCGCATGCACCTATGAAAGCGGCTAGCTAGCACCCTGAGCAAGGACATAGGTAGGGATACTTTTTATCCCGGAATATAAAAGGATTCCTATGAGATTTTATAGATCCACGTCGAAAGATGGATGGTAGTTGGTACAATGATGATGGATGGGATTTATAGTAGTTAGGTACTATGTAGTTAGGTACCTACATAATTTAGATGATTACGCAGTTAAGATGCAAAGTCTGCATCACTTCCACGTTGTTATCAGTATGTAGGTACCTAAGTATAAGAGTGTCGTGTGGGCCCTCACAACAACGGCAGCAGCCAGCAGCTTGACGTAAACACGTTGTGGTCTTGATTACGAAAGCGCGCGAACAGAAGCGGCTAGATTCGCGCTCCGAGCGCGCCACACCGCGCCAACATGGCGGCCACACGTCAACCAAGTCAATGGCCTCCAGCGTGCGCTTGCGCAACTACACGCGCGAATCTCAACAGCAAAACAAAGTCTTCGCTGCGCATGTGTGCCGTGTCAACACGCACCTACACGCTCGCGTTGTTTGTTTCATTTCTGCGTGTTGCGGCTGCGCTTGTGTTAGTGAAGGGCTTCGGCATTGCTGATTAATTCAATATTAATAGTATTGGTGAAGGATTTCCTGTACTTGCATACATAAAAGATAACGATAATTTAACACAAATTAAAATGTCTCAATGTTAAAATAATATGTTGCTCAACGTTTTTTGATAAAACATAATATATACCTACCTATCTACCTAAAACAATCTCTTTACTAGGGTATATTTTACCATATAATCATGAGGTAATTTATCCATCACATTATTCAATTAAATACCTAAGTATCTAAGTAGAGTGGTAAACTCCAATTATTAATTTTGAACAGTACTTACTTAGTATTTTTAATACATACTAAAGTAGTGTTATGGCCGTAGTAGCATTTGCATTAAATGGAGACAGATTACAGATAACACAAAGATAGGAATGACAATGACTTAAAAAAGTAGGTCAGAGCAATATGGCGACGATCATCGAGCGTTGAAATTAGAAGTTGAGTGGTCTATTACGTCTTGTTAAATGACGACAGGAGGAATTCTGGTAAAAGGTAGCAAATATTTAGTATCCCATCGCTGGGCATACTAACCTTTAGCATAGACTCACTATAAGTACTCACGCCACGCATAGAACTTTGAGCTGAAAATTAGAAATAAGTAGGTAAGTAGGTATCTACCTAATAATGGACAGCATAAAGCTTGAGTATGGAATTATGGATTAAATCTGCCAATTTGAAGTCTGCCAATTTCCATAAAGCCAGCATGGTGGAATAGGTATGGCATATATAGCCCTTCTCTGAGAGAAGACCTGCGCTCAGTAGTCAGCTGTTTATGAATTGTTGATGATGATGATGACATTGCCTGATGGTTGGACCTTCAGGCAAGGTCATTATTGATATGGATGTTAGACGGGGCTGCCACTGCAATGGTGATTCTGAATCAGAAATCACATTGATAGATTTTCACTAGGTGCAGGTTCAGCGCAAAGACCAATCGCAGCTATAAATTATGTCAATAAAAATGATTCTAAGTACTAAAGATTTGTTTTCTTCTCTACATTCAAGGAGAAAACTTTGACGGTGAAATGTTGTTTTGAATGTAGTTTGCAATCACGTTGCCAGCGCGACAAAAATATACTGAACAAAGATATTTTATTTGGATGGATAAGACTTCTGCTATGGATGCACTATATTTATAGGTAGATCTATTATACGTCTTATAATATACAATACATTTATATATCGAAAATACTCACTACATACTTACATTACTGAAAAAAGATTGTATTATACATATTTAATATCAATTGTTTTATTAAGAAGCTTTTCATAAGAAATAGATAATAATTATTTAATGAGCATTGAAATTTTTCGAACCAAAGTCTTTTCTGTAGGTACCTAAGTTTAAAGCATAAGTCTTTGATAAGAATGGGAATGCCCCTGCTTTCTGTCGCTGGGGCTGTTAACGTGTCGAATTATAATTAGGTAGGTATGCTTTTGTGGAACTCATTGTGGAAACACTGCATACAAAGCATAGTATCTATTGAATTGTAGACTTGTTTTGAAAAGAGCAACCGCCGAGTTTCTTACTGGTTCTTCTCGGCAGGAAGGGCATTCCGAACCAGTGTTAGACTCATCGACAATTCAAAAGCACTTGTAAAAAAGTTTATTTGAATAAAAACATTTCTATTATATTCTATTCTATTCTAATGATAAGGTAGATCATTAGGTACCTACTGTGTTTTTTTAAATAATTATTACCTATGTTTATGTATTAAACAAAATCATGGTTTTCAGCGTCGACGGATATTTTTTAATTAATGGACTGCTTTTGTATATCTCAATCACCATGAACGTACTTAATGAAATGTGCGTGTCATGTGGGCGCCGCGGGACCCCTTAATGCAGAAAATGTTTACTACCCTAGAATCTAGCGTGATCTGATATGTCATCTTTTAAGTTATTTTTATTATAATTTAACATAAAAAAAAACTTTTTATAAAACTGAATTCAAACGCACGCCCGCGCCAGCCTACCTACCTACAAAGTATATAATTTATTGATATTTAAAAAACCGCTCGAACGATTTTGATAAAATTTCAATGGGTTATGGGACCACCTGGGAAGTATACCTACCCTTTGAAACAAAAAAAGAATTTTCCAAATCGGTTCAGGCGTCTTCGAGTAATCGGTGAACATACATAAATAAAAAAAAAAAAGATTCCGACGAATTGAGAACCTCTTCCCTTTTAAAGTCGGTTAAAAATAGATGAAAACATGGCCACATCTAGGGCTTGTAGAGCTTCGCACGTCGGTTACGACTTTATGCTACGCTCTGCTACGGTGGACTACGAACGGCTGGCGATTATTATTTAGGTCAACGACAGTTTGCATGTACATTACAAGCTATCGGAAAATTACAGCAAATACTTGCACAACACTATTCTATTGAAATTGAAACGTTTCATTTGGATTTTAATAAAAAAGTGAGCTTTCCTAAACATAACATAATTTTTATTTACTTTTTCTTTAGATGACTATTTATTGAAATGTCGGGGCGCGTAGCGCGAATAACTGATAGACATAATTATTTGGGTTTCAAGGTGCTCGAGTGGCGACCTCGCGTTGGCGGGAAACGCAGCGTCACCATCACCGTCAGATGTGGGAATAACTGGACACGAGAAGCACAAGATCGTGTTCTGTGGTGATCCTTGAAATATACAGATGTTGTGCAATGGACGTCTATTCGTTCTGGTTGAGACGAATATAATCAACGTAAAGCTATAAATGCTCTAAGACGTGTGGTAAAGGTACCGTTGCAATTTTGCTACTTTTCAGAGTGGACAGTGGAATACCAGTTTTTGTACAAAACTGGTTGCTTGACGTGGGTGATTGGAAAACTGCTGGCTTTATTGATACAGTCTCACTTGTGCAGATTGGCTGAATTTATGGCGTTAACAATGCATTTTAGCCAATATATGAGTGAGTGAGAGAGAGTATCTATCCGCTAGACGTGATTGCGATCTATCATTTTCAAACAATCCTCCAGGTGTATAGCAATTAGTTTTAAGATTCTGTTTCATAGGTACGTCAGTCACCTTTCAAATATCAAAAGTAGTTGTGCATGCGAATCGGAAGTGTTTGGAAGAGGTCGCTCCGAGCGACACGTGTAAGGCTTGCGCAACGCAACCTTGCGCTCGCGAATAATACGCCCCGCACTATACCCGTCCCTTCTAGTGGCCCTTATTTCATATGCTGTAGAGGTTATATTGTTTAAATTTTAACAGCAACGTTCTACCGTATACAGAGATCCTGCGATAGATACATATCTTATTAGTAATGATGATGTCTTGTTTGTTTTCATCATGTTTTCATTGTCTCAAATATATATTTTAGTTTACTTAGGTACATAAAATTGGAGTGTACCTGAGTATTTTTAATCTCCATTGTACTCGTAGGTGATTGTAGGTTGTTTATAACCCTAATATTAATAATAATAGTTTTAAAATGTTGTATCTATTTTTAGTTTTAGGATTGATTTTATAGACACACAATAAAGGGCGAGCTTTTCTTTACACTTTAATATTTTAAGTTTGATAGCTATACACAGGTAATAGATATTAAACAATATATTAATTATTGTAATATTTACCTATTATAATTAAGGGCCTATTACAGTTTCACCAAGTAACTAGGTAAACTTAAATTAAACATATTTTGACATTTTTACAGATTGCTAATAAAAAGACTGTCAAAATGTAAACTATTCAGGACTAAATTTTGCCCACGGCTTCGGTTACGTTAAGTTCGACTTTTCAAACCCCTATTTTACCCCCTAGGAGTTGAATTTTCAATAAATCGTTTCTTAGTGGATGCTTACGTAATATCTAACTGTATGCCTTTCTGCCAGATCTGACCAGTGTTTTGAGCTATTATGCGTTTCTGTAATAGATCAGTCACTCAGTCACCATTTTAGATTTAGATTATATTTACATAATATTACTGATCAACAGTTGGAGAAATAGGCCCTGAATCTGTATTGGTAAATATAAAAAGTAAAGATATAAGTGCTAAGTTTCATTGGAAACAATTTAGGTTTAAGCATTATATATCTGTTTTAGTTTAAATATATTTATAACACTGTATGTTTCCAAAAAATAAATAAATAAAAAAATATATATAAGAAACAATAAGTTTTGAGCACAAACAATAACTTCATGCATTTAAATTCAAACTGTGTTGACCAAATTAAATTATCACTATAAAGAATTCAAATTAGACAATTTCGTTTCGATAGCGAATCAAAGGGCCTCGATGGCGGCAGCGGAAGGTTGCCGAGACCTTAGATACCCACATCCACAAGCGTTCAGCACGTATGCAAATCGACGGTTGGTAGCTCGCTGGCCTACACTGCACAATTTAGAATACCAGATTGAATGGCCCTGTTTTAAATGAGCTGTATTAAAAACGAAGAACTTGTACAAATCAAAATACCTATCAGTGTTCTGTAATTTAAAAACCCCCGTGACAAAACGATGCTATGAACAAATCTAAAACATAAAATCTACATAACATCTTCTATAAAATTCTTCGGGCAAGTTCTAATAAACAAGGCAGCTTGTATGTTTTTGGGAATGCAAACTGGGATGTTGCACATGATAAAAATTAATTATTTCTTACTGAATCTATTAAATAGAGTCTTCCAAAATACACGTCATATACGTCCGCTGTTAAATCATTTTAAATTCTCGTTTACGACGTCACAGTTCACTATTTCACACAAGCTCCCATACTAGGAAGGTTTGAAGTTTGATACAAAGTTGCTGGTTTGATTAGTTGGTCCCATCCCTAGCCTATCTTGTTATCCAAGCTCGTTTGTTTTTATAGGGACTCAAGGATAATCCTTAAAGGATTATTATAGCATAAGGAAGGTAAATTCTCGACTTGTCATAAGTGCCTGCATAACTTGGCCTACATGAAAAAGGTAAATTATTTTGAATTTGTATGAAAAATCCTTTTTTGTTTCAATGGGTATACTTCCCAGGTGGTCCAATTGAAATTTTATCGAAAACGGTCGAGCGGTTTTTAAAATATCAACAAAAAAGTATATACTTTGTAGTGGCGCAGGCCGTTTGAAGTCGGTTTTTTAAAAAAATATTCGACCGAGCGAAGCGAAGGTCTTTGAGTTAACTAGGGCGATTTGCACTTGTCCGTCCGTCCGTCCGTCCGTCCGTCCGTCTGTCAGAGCCTTATAACTTTTGAATTACTGAACGTAATTACTTCAAATTTAGATATAATATGTAAACCGATGGCCTCCAGCCGAAAATGGCTTAAAAAGTTATAAAAATCTTTATTTCAGGGGGGCTCTCATAGAAGCGAATGCGAAGTAAAAAAAAAAATCGCGTTACATAAAATTGTTACGTATCATTTTAAAGATAATTTTGAACTGAGTACAAAAATATTTTTTTTTAATTTTTCCCTTAAAATTGACGAAATGGGGGGCTTTCAAAGTGGCGATTTTATACGCTCGCTTGAAGACGCTCTCTAGAAAAATCCGCTATGGATTTTCAAACTGATTTTATGTTTTTAGGTCACTTATATCCTGTACTTGAACAACAAATACTAAAATTATATGAATATTATAAAGAAACGAGATTATTTAATTTTTAATGGGCGTCAGTAATTCATATAGCATCAACATAGCTTCACAATAATGCTAATAGATGGCGCAGTCAGTAACTATTCCCATGGAACTACGAGTTAAATTCAATGTTTGATAAATAATTCAATGTTTTCACTAACGTTCCCTAACCTTTACGGGCTACCTATAAGTTAGGTGATTGATGTTTTCTGTCAACTTATTTATCACGATCCTGTACGGGACACCTAAAAGGATATTGGGACGGATGTTAGGACTTAGGATTGTATTTAGGAGCTACCTACGTTAAGAGACTCCTACTTAGGGGATGATTTAGGTATGTTTGGTGAAAACGGGCATAATAATAATGTCAGTTTTGGTTATCATGTATCGATTGAATGAATAATCATGGGATACCGTTACCGCGAGGTCTCAGTTCGGGGCGAACCACTAGTTATATTAAATTATATTACAAGAATGTTTTTATTTTCTCTGACCTTGCGATCAGTCGCTATCTTCAGCTTCAACTTCAGCGTTAGGTACAGCGTCTTAGATACAATTTTTTGGACTTTCTTATCCATTACTTAAGATAGGTAATATGTTGAGTCTGGAAAAAGAATACACGGAAAGGCTGTATTGTTCGTTTTTCTTCTACAACCTTCACTAGCACGCTTCTCCTGAATATCAACTGCTTTTAACATGATTTCCTTATACGTACTTAATCAACCTCGGAAAATAGTAGTAGGTATGTTGATGCCTTTGGGTATTATTTACTCCAAGTCTTTACATAATTTACTTACAAGCTACATAATAGCTTTTGCGGAAGAAGTTGAGAAGTCATCGCTTTATTATTCCAAGAAAACTTCTACCAATAAGTGTATAATGGACAGGGGTCGCGACTCTCAGCCATGAGGAATAAGATGCACAGAAAGAGAGAGAGAGAGAGAGAGCGAAGCGAAAAATTCGAAAACGACATTGCCCACGTGCTCAGAGAAATGAGTTAATCTGAGTTAATCTTATCCTTTACAACAGTTACAGTTAGTAGTCTAGGCGTAACCAACCAACAGTAACACAAAAAGACCTGGATTTTATAATAGATTAGTGAAGTAAGTAATCATAAGAAGGCCTCTTAAGGCTCAGGGTCAATCAACGAACGATGGAGAGAGCTATGCTCGAAATATCCCTGCGAGATCAAATCAGAAATGAGGAGATCCGTAGGAGAACCAAAGTCTGTCTGAATTTTGAAGTCGAAACTGAAGTGAAAATGCGTGGAAGGGCGGGGCACATAGTGCGAAGAACTTAAGGGTCCCAAGGTGCTGGAGTGGCGAGTGGCGACCCCGCACCGGGAAGCGCAGTGTTGGCAGACCCCCACTAGGTGGACTGACGACATCAAACTAACAAGTCGCAGGGAGCCGATGGATTCAAGCGGCGCAAGACCGAAGCCTGTGGAAGTCCATGAAGCATACCTTAGTCCAGCAGTGGAAGTCTATAGGTTGATAAAGAAGATGAAGAAGAACATTGAAGTAATCGCTAGTATCTATAGGTACATTATGCATATAAATTAATAAAATACTTACCTACCTAATTACCTATGGTAATTTTCCTTTTCAAAGTAAATCTTCTTTTAAATACATTGTAGTAGGTAGGTACGTAAATAAAAATACACGAATATTGGAATCGATTTTTGATAATTTCTTTGCCGTCAAGGTGACTAGAACGGTACTAATAATAATTATCTAATCTCATTGACTTATCCTTGTTATTGAGGCAAAAATATACAATTCAATGGCAACGGTTATTTTCGACCACTTTAATGTCCAGTTGTTTGGATTTGGATCAATAAAGTTTATTAAGTGTTTTGGCTTGTGTTTTATGATTTAGTCTGAGAAAATAAGGAGAAAATAGGTACGAGTACTTGTATAGCTATTAATAAAATCAATATAATAATTAATCAAATAGGTAAGTATTAAAATTAAATTTTATACCTAGAGGTTCCTATCTAATATATAAAAAACTTGAGAGGTGTCAAGGGACACCCGGATGGAACGTAGTTCGACACTCGACATCGACACTTTTTGAAACCGACACTTTTTTGAAGGCATTGTGTTCGGTATTTTCGCGGTACAATAATGGGTCTCCGTAGCCTTGTGGCTTCTGCAGTCGCCTAACAGCCAGAAGAACAGAAGCCACAAGGCTACGGAGACCCAATATTGTACCGCAAAAATACCGAACACAATGCCTTCAAAAAAGTGTCGGTTTCAAAAAGTGTCGATCCGTCTAGCCCCCTTCCGAGTTCCGCACCGCGCGATAAGGAACTACGTTCCAAAATTCTCATGTCGCAGTGTTTGTTACCAAACTCCTCCGAAACGGCTGCACCGATTTTAATAAAATTTTGTGTGCATATCGGGTAGGGCTGAGAATCAGCCAACATCTATTTTTCATACCCCTAAATGATAAGAGTGACCCCTAAATATTTTTTCTGGCGGTACCAATTTCGCTGGGTCTAGCTGACCCAGCGAAATTGTATAAAATTGTATATTTATAAATTTGATTTAGTTATCAATGTATTTTAACACACCCCCACATTCGTTAGAGCTAATAAGTCTAAACTGAAGATTTCTTTAAATTTGTGGGAAGGTTTATTTCACGCAGGCCAAACTTTGGCTCTTACAAAAAGTTAAGACTCTACCAAAGGTTCGGAAAGCAGATTGTACTGAGTTGCGGACAAGAAACTCAGCAGTCAGCAGTTGCTCTTTTCATAACAATTTTGTTATCAAAAGAGCAACAGCTGACTGCTGAGTTACAATATTATTATGTAGCTATTACCTATTATACAGGGTGGGCCAAACCAGGTGGATATAAAATTTTTTTTAGATTGTTCACTTAGGGGCCTACCAGGACCCGGAAGGAAAAAAATCGGTTCCCACCCGATTACGAGAAAAAAATTTTTATTTAAAATTTTGGAATATCATTGCTCTGACGAACTTTTAATTTTTTTTTTAATTTTTCCAGTGACAATTTCCGCAATTTTTTTATGGAATATCTTTACCTAATAACTGTACTCTCCTAGAAAAAAATTCCAGTCTGGTTAGCTGGTTTTAAGAGCATTAAATTTTAAATTATTTCAAGAAAATTAAGTTCATCCAAAATCTACAGAAAACTTTAAAATTCCATTAAAAATAAAAAAAAGAGGTTCATAGCACTGGTGATTTTTTAAAAACTGTAGCAACTTAAAGTTATGAAAAGTTATGATTTTTCAAAAGTATTCGTTCCTCATTCGTGTAAATAACGACCTTATTAAAAAAAATGTTAATTGTTTGTGGAGACTGCAGTATGTCCTTTAATTTTAACTGCCTCGTTGGTCTCGTGTTTGACTGCGACCGACGAGGTCCCGGGTTTGAGTCCCGGGTCGGACCATATCAAGTATTGGGGTTTTCCGTAAGAAATTCTCAGTACTAGCCCGGAGTTAGGAAGTTGGCGTTGTTTCACCCCCGTACCTTGGAGAGCACGTAAAGCCGTTGGTCCTGTGCCTAATCTCTCTCCGCCTGCGCCTAATCTCTCTCCGGTCATGTCGGATTTTCCGTCCTATAGGGCTATGAGAGTAAAGAAACAGAGAGTGCACCTGTGTTCGCGCACACACTTGTGCACTTTAATATCTCCCGCACAGATCGTTAATCTCTCTGAAGATAGGCCGCCGCCGCTGTGGCCGAAATTTGGAAAAATAAAACATTGTATTATTTTTCTTTCTCTTAAAAATGTAGATACCGTCAGTCATCATTAAAGGAATAATGTCCTCCCGACCAAATTTCGACCACGGTGACCTATCTACAGAGAGATTAACCATCTGTGCGGGAGATATTAAAGTGCACAAGTGTGTGCGCGAACATAGGTGCACTCTCTATTTCTTTACTCTCATAGCCCTATAGGACGGAAAATTCGACATGACCGGAGAGAGATTAGGCGCAGGCGGAGAGAGATTAGGCGCAGGACCAACGGCTTTACGTGCTCTCCAAGGTACGAGGGTGAAACAACGCCAACTTCCTAACTCCGGGCTAGTACTGAGAATTTCTTACGGAAAACCCCAATACTTGATATGGTCCGACCCGGGACTCAAACCCGGGACCTCGTCGGTCGCAGTCAAACACGAGACCAACGAGGCAGTTAAAATTAAAGGACATACTGCAGTCTCCACAAACAATTAACATTTTTTTTAATAAGGTCGTTATTTACACGAATGAGGAATGAATACTTTTGAAAAATCATAACTTTTTATCCGGCACATTGACATACAATTTTTCTTGTGGCAATCAAA
Source organism: Oeneis ivallda (assembly GCA_029955525.1). NCBI lineage: Eukaryota > Metazoa > Arthropoda > Insecta > Lepidoptera > Nymphalidae > Oeneis > Oeneis ivallda. The sequence goes on along the minus strand of JARPMR010000004.1, from coordinate 12,627,623 downwards.
AGAACATAAGTTGCTACAGTTTTTAAAAAATCACCAGTGCTATAAACCTCTTTTTTTATTTTTAATGGAATTTTAAAGTTTTCTGTAGATTTTGGATGAACTTAATTTTCTTGAAATAATTTAAAATTTAATGCTCTTAAAACCAGCTAACCAGACTGGAATTTTTTTCTAAGAGAGTACAGTTATTAGGTAAAGATATTCCATAAAAAAATTGCGGAAATTGCCACTGGAAAAATTAAAAAAAAATTAAAAGTTCGTCAAAGCAATGATATTCTAAAATTTTAAATAAAATTTTTTTTCTCGTAATCGGGTGGGAACCGATTTTTTTCCTTCCGGATCCTGGTAGGCCCCTAAGTGAACAATCTAAAAAAAATTTTATATCCACCTGGTTTGGCCCACCCTGTATATTCTGTGCTATTACAATGTGACAAACTGTTACAGTATAGGTACTATGTCATCATAATATTTTGATAGCACCACTTTGTCTTGTTGTAGGTAGGTATGTAGGTAGGTAACCAAAATTTGGAACATTCCAGAGAAAATCTCTATTATTTAGCGGAGAAACGAGAGCAAATAAATTCAATGTTGCTACCGGCTTCGGTTCAAGGAGAGCCCTGCGCAAAGGGCCGCGTCAGCGTCACGCGCTGCCATTGACCCACTTCCACGCCGCCCGCGCCGCCGCCGCCGCCTGCCGTCGCGTGCGCATACCATGGTATACTCGCTGCTGAAAGCCCTTCGCGATACTGACATGTCACGTATGCACATACGGAATTAGGTATCGGATAGAAACAGGCGCTGCTTTGTGGAAATCCTCGACGAACAAGTAACCTTGTTTGATCTCTGACCAAGGTGTAGGAATGGCTACTTCACGCAAAGCAATGACACATATCCATTTATCTTCTAATATATAAAATTCTCATGTCGCTGTGTTGGTTACCAAACTCCTCCGAAACGGCTGGACCGATTTTTATAATATTTTGTGTGCATATCGGATAGGTCTGAGAATCAGCCAACATCTATTTTTCATACCCCTAAATGATAAGGGTGCATGACCAACCCCTAAATATTTTTGTTGGCTGTACGAAGTTCGCTGGGTCAGCTAGTAATATATAAAATTCTCATGTCGCGGTGTTAGTTACCAAACTCCTCCGAAACGGCTGGACCGATTTTTATGAAATTTTGTGTGCAAATCGAGTAGGTCTGAGAATCGGCCAACATCTATTTTTCATACCCCTAAATGATAAGGGTGACCCACCCCTAAATATTTTTGTTGGCGGTACGAAGTTCGCTGGGTCAGCTAGTTTACTTAATTAAGTATTTATTATATGTAAACTTTTACTTAATCGACCGAGCGAAGCGAAGGTCTCTGAGTTTACTAGAGCGATTTGCACTTGTCCGTCCGTACGTCTGTCAGAGCCTTATAACTTCTGAATTACTAAACGTAATTACTTCAATTTTAGATATGATATGTAAACCGATGGCCTCCAGCCGAAAATGGCTTAAAGAGTTATAAAAATCTTTATTTCAGGGGGGCTCCCATACGAAATGGGGGGCTTTCAAAGTGGAGATTGTATTCGAGGCTAGATCTCTAAAACCACTTTGTTTTAAAACTTGAAACTTACACATAATTTGAGTTATATTCTGTACTTGAACAACAAATACTAAGATTAGATAAATATTATAAAGAAACGAAATTATTTGAGTTTTAATGGGCATCAATGTTTTTAACAAAACTTCACTATACTGTTACTAGATGGCGCTGTCTTTAATATTGTAAATACGCATCCCATCCACGAAAGCAGATGACGATTGACGTCATCAGATTCGGCGCGTTTTAATTACAATATAATATAGTTAAAACTACCTTATGGGAATTATGGGATACCGCGAGGTCTCAGTTCGGGGCGAACCACTAGTTAATTATTTATTATATGTAGAGTAAGGTTTTGTGTAACTTAAATTTTTATTGCAAATCACGTCACATCACATCACACTGTCACAATAATATTATATATGTGGGTGTATGTTTGATAATCTTTCACGCAACAATCACTGGACGGATTTGTCTGAAATTTGGAAAGGAGATAGATTTTTCCCTGGATTAAGGCTACATTTGATCCCGGAAGATTATTAAACTCCCGCGGGAATCTAAAAACTTAATCCACGCGGACGAAGTCGCGGGCATCATCTAGTAAACAATAAAGTCATAATAAGAAGGAAAGTAGAAAATGTTTGATGCATGCATGAACATTTAGTAGATACCTAGTACCTACATTACCCCACCTGTTGCACTATTAACGCACAGCTTAGTTGGAGAAGAGATGGGAATATTACTTATGCTCAGCATTGCTAAATGCTACTTACTTGTTTTTTTTTTGCGAAAGAATATTAAACTTTACTACTTAATATTACCCTCTCCCCTCCAGATAAGCACAAAGCTTGTGTTAGAAGTGGGTACCCGTACGATACTAGCACAAAGTATCAGAATAATATACTGTGATCTGTTATACTAGTGCAATTGATGGGACTAGAACTGTCGATCTTTCAGTTTTCAGTCCGCATCTATAGGCTATTGAGGTTTCTTCTTTAAAAAAAAAAAACATGGGCAGTCAATAGGGGCTGTCGACAGAAGTGAAAAAAAAAATACGTGTGGCACTCGGGGACTGCCGCGGTAAAGCTATTGCATAGCATTTTTTATCAACTTCGCATAGGTACGTCTAGTCGCACGCACACAAACACCGTGCCGAAGTCTGCCGAACTGAAACGACGTTAGACGATGCACGGCTTTCAACGCCGCACCGCTGTGCCGGTCGGAGTGGGGGGTGTTAGGTTTATTTTCATAACGGAATTTCTTGATTCGGTCGCCGCGCTCAAAGCCCGCGATAAAAGCTATGCAATAGGTTAAAACGTTACAATTACCTTTAATAATTACACGTAGCTACAGATATACTCTTAGATAACATTAGTTGGGTACCATAAGATAAGATTTTTTCCAACAAAAATCGTTCAACGCGTCAAAAGAAGTTTTCCCTTGAAAAAAAATCGGTTCCGCGTACGACTTGTGCGCGCGAGTGTGTTTATTTCAGCAGACCTCGCGGCTGTTTGTGCCGCGCATCTCAAGGCGAGTGGGGCGCCCTCCGCCGCAAATAATTCTGCTATTGTGAAACACCCGCCCGCTTATCACTTCAGGACCTTGCTCGGATCATACGAATTACGGTCAAGTTGACGATTCCAAGATTATTTTTGTAGCGACGATAAAATTTCCGTACCTACATTGGTAGGTACGGATTGGTAGGTATCGTCTACTCTATACATATTTGTAGGTAGGTACTTATACATAAAAATTTTTCTATTCATTCAAAACACAGTAAAATAGAAAATATCGTTTTACAAAAGAAAATCAGCTTATGAAATAACTTTCGCCTGTAAAGACTTTCGCGACAGTTGAATCGACAATCGATGTTCAGATGAGGGATAAAATTATAAGCCTTTGAAAATTGAAAGGAAAATTAATTAGCAGTAGGTAGATCGCTTGCACGATTCATAGCGAAGACAAGGTTGCTTTTGGTGAGGCAAAAAATTCGATCATCACCGAGCAGCCAGACCAACTATCGACTGATCGGATCTTTTAAAAGTGGTACAATAAACTTTTAGGTAGTCTAGCCTAATATGCTAACATATACTGCATGCCTGCATTAGGTACTGCGCCCTTTTTTGTGAAAAAAAACAGCCTGCTAAAAAATTCTGCCATGGCTGATTTTTGTTAGTCATGAACTACAAGAAAATAAATAGGTAATTAACGACGAAAGTGTCGCAAAATAATACCAACTAATTAAGACTTTCGCGAAAGTCCGCCATTTCGCAAGTCCGCCCATTCGCATTGGGCCAGCGTGGTGGACTAGGGCCTATAACCCTTCTCTGAGAGGAGACCTCGCTCAGTAGTGAGCCGATGATGGGTTGATAATGATGATGAATTAAGACTTAATGTATTCCGTACGTACGCATAGGTACCTAATAAATAAAGTAAATACCTATTCATACAAGTTGAGTACTCGTTGCATAAATTAAACAACTGAAAAGTACAATCAAATATTTGACAATCCGATAGGTTCATTGAAGTGTTTCCGTAACCGATATTTCTCATTAACCAGTCTGTTTGGTGTTCGATAAAAAATCTATGTCCGAAGGGCGGCCGGTGTCCGCTGAAGGGTTGGTTCCCTGGGGGCTGAGAAAGTGAGGCAAATAAGCAGATGGCCACGGCTACAATTACTTAATCAACAGTTATCGTATTCAAACGAGTGCATTAGATTAGGTAAAAAATGGACCCGGAAGGCAGTTCTGTCTGTGTACCTATCGTTTTTTTTTTATGTGAGCCCTCGTTAAATTCTTAGTTTCGTGATTTTCATATTATTTATTAGTCTGTCTTTCATATTATTTACTAACTTTAGAGGTCCTAACTCCTAAGGTGAACTATTGAGAATTATTGTAACCCCGCACCGGAAAACGCAACGTCGGAAGACCTCCCACTAGGTGGATAGCTTTTAGACAAAAGTGGCATAACCTTCATCTCTTATCCTAACTGCAAAACATTTATTAGGCATTATTGTACTTTCAGTGAAAAGCGACATCGATCTTTTATAATAGATCAATCATTCGTCGTCTGTCGTTTTTCCCTGAAATTGATTAATTAAGTTAATTATTATTAACCAAAGTTTTTAAATATGTAGGTAGGTACATACAATCTACACAATTTAAATTTAAACTTAACAAAATATTTACGAACTTTATGATATATTTACAAAAAGGTACTTAGGTCTTAATCGTGACACTGATTTCAATAATATCATAATTTGTAGATAGAAACAGAAACCGAAAGTAGTAGTGAAAGCAGAAGATGAGTATTTTTGTGAAGTCACTGGAGCAGTGGGTAATGATGATTGTCTGTTTAGTTTAGACTGCAACGAACTAGTTATCTGTATTGACTTTCTTTACCGCGTAACAAACTAATCGCTGTAGAATCGGATAGTTAAAATTCATTGCTGCTTAGGTTTGTTGTACGTTTTTCGGGCATGGGATAAAGCATCAAGCGACAAGGTGCGAAGAGATTTTCATTGTGGAACTGTGTATGATAATAAAAGTGAAGATCACGATGCCCTATGTAGTCAATGCACATGAATAAATAACCGAACAGAGACAAAGCTCAAAAAGACCGTGCATTTATATCTATTTGGTATCGTTGTTAAAGGATGATAAGATAAATGAAGAATAGTTATTTGTGTTATATGGGGCTAAAGAAATTTTTTGTTTCCGAGGGCGTTATTTTGAATTCAGAGCGTAGCGAGGAATTCAATATACGCCGCCCGAGAACAAAATATTTTGGCCCCAAGTGACACACACTATTTTTCATTATTACCTATGAGTAAAAGCTAAGAGTATCAACCTACTACATACATAATTCCGATCGAAATTTAATAAATTTATGGGCGTAAGTATATGCGATCGACAAATTGATCACGTGATTTATCGAAGACCACAGCTTCTTAAGAATTGTTGAATTTCGAACGGAATGAGCGATCGACAGGTTTCTGCAACGAACGCAGTAGTAATAAACACATAAAGCACGAACGCGGATCAATCAGAAGAGAGAAATGAAAACTCCTATGGGCCTAAAAATTAAATTTGGCTCCCGCTATCCTCTGAAGCCAATATAAGTTTTCGAATAGGTATGATGAAAAATATATTTACAACAGAATATTGTTATAATATAAAACTTCTTCCAAATTAACAATTATTAGAATTTTCAAAAACTTTATGTAAATTGGAATTTTTAGATTATAGATACATGTGTATTTTAAAGTTACTAAAAGAGTCGAAAACTAAAACGACGCGCATCGTACAGACCTTGAGCTTCTCCACTGGCTTAGCCGACCTACACCGACTACAGCAGCAAGGGGACACGCACACAGGCACCGCATATTTGTAGCAGTGTCCCTACTCATCACAGCACGGTTGTATGAAGCTTTGCTTCTGCTCGGTCATTTACTCATTTGATCTATGTAGGTACGTAACGGTGCATGTGACTCAGTAATAGGGAACTGACCTAGCATGCTACGGAGTGCATTGACGCCGCCTCCGACGCATTTATCGCAGCATGACTCTTGAGATAATGCACAACATGCTTTTGGTGATGAATAACACATCTGTTTATATGTAAGACTATCTGAATAACTTGAAAGTTCAAAAACCCCAGACTGTCTATCGCAGACGACCCAATGGTTTATTCAACACAATTTCGTCTCTTGCGGAATAATGTAAGCTATTCAATGTTAAACATAATTTTATAGTCAAACCTAATAAGTAGGTACAACTAAATATTATAGGTATCTCAGATTATTTTCAATTTACATAGTAGTTACGTAAAAATACTAGAACTAGATGAACGCACGATCTCATGCGAGTCGAATGGCGAATGGCGATCATTTCAAGACACTTATGTCCATCAGTGCACTATTACTGATCGAGATGATATTGATGATAAAAATGGCAAATGAAAATGGTTAGGTAGGATCTAACTTTAATGATTTTAAGGCTAAAGAGCTTTTGAAAAAGTCATAATTAATTAGCCGCATCCGCGAGTTAAAATTATCTTCTAGGTTTTAGTTCGCATCTTGATGAGCATTTTTCACTCAGAATCTAGGATTAATATAAATTAGCAATCATTAATTCTTACCTTCTCAAAATCCCTCAGTGCCTGAAGACTAAAGTCTTCGAACAGTGCGTGTTGCCAGTGATGACTTACCCACGGATCCGAAACATGGTCGCTAACTATAATTATGGGCCTCATAAGAAGGCTCAGGGTCACTCAGCGGGCGATGAAGAGAGTTATGCTCGGAATATCCCTGCGAGATCAAATCAAAAATGTGGAGATTCGTAGGAGAATCAAAGTTACCGACATAGCTCAACGAGTCGCAAAACTGAAGTGGAAATGGGCAGGACACAAAGTTCAAAGAGCTGATGGTCGTTGGGGTCTCAAGGTGCTGGAGTGGCGACCCCGCACTGGAAAGCGCAGTGTTTGCACTTGGCAGACCCCCACTAGGTGGACCGACAACATCAAACGAGTCGCAGGTAGCCCCTGAATTCAGGCGCAAGACCGAAGCCATGTACTTGTCAAGCCAAGTCCATGCAGGAGACCCTTGTCCAGCAGTGGACATATCTATCGGTTGATAATCGGATTCTTACCTACCTACTACCTACGTCATTATAGAATAGAAATAGAAATATTTTTTTTTGAAATAAACTTTTTACAAGTGCTTTTGAATCGTCTGGCTCTACCAGTGTATATAGTACCAGTATATACCTAGTGTTAGGCTTCTTGCTGTTTTTTGTTGTTTCACAGTTTTCATTCACGGAAACCAAAGAAGCTAATCTTCGTGATTAGGGGGTCAATGTTGATATGTAATAATAGCAGCAGATGGCTAGGTAAATGTGGAGTGAGCTTGATATCAGGCATGATCTGCAAGCGTATGCGCCCATAATGCAGCTTGAGTGCGCCGGCCAATGGCGGCTAAGGTTCGGGCGCATTAAATTAATTCACCACAAGGCGAATTTGAGGAAGCCCTCATGAAATTTATTCTTTAACTGGATAATAAACAAGGGCACGAAGCGTAATAAATTGATTCCTGTGGCGTACTAAGCAAACTAGGATAAATGTACTTAATGTAATAATATGTGCGTATTATACCTATTAAGTACTAGAAGATAGACGCGAATTTTATATTTACAAGCATTTGATGATGTTATTTTTTTTTAATAAGGCTTATATTAATTTTATTTGAATATAATTATTTATTATTTCATATTTTATATTACAGTTAGGATGAGATTTTAAAAATCTCGCGAGAATCCTTTATTTTTTCAGGGATATGAAGAAGCCAAGAATATCACTTTCCAGACCCATAACTGTACCCATGTTAATTAGGCATTTGTTAGGTAATGTTTTTAAATTAAAAGGTCAAAATACAGTACATATTATAGGTTTGATTTTTGTTAATTTAATTGTATGCAATAGGCATACCTACACATACCTACAATTACCTTACCCGGAAGGTAATTTTCCCATTTCGTTTTATTTTTTATGCAAATCGCAGATTTATAAATCTTCTTAATAATGGCTGGCCTACACCAAATGCGGAGCGGAAACATTTTGTAGGGTTGCGATTTATTGCGGACCAAGGCAGGGTTGCCGGTGACCCTTTGCTTTAATTGCCTACAAAATACTCGCCATTAAAAACTTGCGATGTCGAGAAGTAACTTTTTTTTCAAACGGCTCATCAAGAGATACCACCACATTTGGTTTGGACAGTGATTTTTTCTTATAAGTTTATTAATACAAATAGTACCTACCAATCTACGGAACTATACTAGACAAAGACGATCTGGTACATAACATAGTAAGAGTATACTTACAATAGTACCATGTTAAAGGAATGAGTGTTTTGTTTAAAAGTAGATAATATCAAATTATCACTTGCTTTAACGGCGGAGGAAAACATCATGAGGAAATCTGTATGCCTGTGACTTCTCCATAATAATGTTCTCACAGGTGTGTGAAAGTCTGCCAATCCGTACTTGACCAGTGTGGAGAAAATAGAAGACAGATAGATACAGATTACAGAAGGGTTTAGGCCATTAGTTCTCCTCACTGGCTAAGGAAACCTGTGCCTCGTTGTGGGCTGGCGATGGATTGAGATGAATGAATGAATAAGTAAATATCACAATTTAGATAATTTTATTTTTGACATGTCTGATATTCACTTTAAATTAAAGTTATAAACAGCGAAGATATGCATAACATGTGTTGATAGCAAAAAAGTATGGGAAGATTGCATTAGATCCACAATAAATCTAATGACACGATGCCGTATATAAATATAATCGAAACAGGTAGAATTTTGAACTAATGACAAACTTTAGTAAAAAAGTAATAAAAGAGCAGGCTCTTGCTTTTAAACTCTGGACTTTGTAGTGTAGAAATAGAGTATTTTTTAAATGTGGTTGTGTTTGTATTCATCTTTCGCTTTTTACAAGGTTTTGTAAGGGATGAGGGGGCGGAGGTCGTTCGCTGAAAGGGTTGTGTGGGAACGGAGGGCACCTGCGTCTGCACATGGTGCTCGCCACTAAGTTTTTATACATTTGTGCAGACAGATCAGTCTAATGCAGTTTTTTATCCATCTGCTGTTCGATGGAGCAATAACGACAACTATTTGGGCCGGATTGTTTTCAGATAGGTACCACTACCAACGTTACATTACCAGACCACAAGTAAGGGTACCTACAAGGTGCGGGAATGAAGACCTCTAATCCGAAAGCGTAGTATTGAAAGACTAATTAAATGGTCAGACCAGTCTTGTTATGACACAGTATGAGAGACTCGTTTGTTGAAGTCGAGCGAGCATCGTGAATCGGTTTCATCGTTTCTATTTAGGCCCGCCCGACTTCAACAAACGTGCACAAACTAAAATGATTTTATACTTTGTAGAGGCGTTTGAAGTCAGTTTTTTGAAAAGAATTTTTATTTCAAACTTTTTAGTGTACTTGTCCCTGCTCTTCTTTCCCAGTCTGCCAACACTACGCTACTAATGTACCTACGTAGTATAGCTATACTTGGTACCTGCCATACTTATTACCTACCAATCCACAATTCCTAAATCCCCGCAATATCTGGTCAGTACCTTGCAGCATCAGGGTTGAGGAGATAAGACCTAGAGTTCCATGATGTAGTCTATGTTTGGTAACTACAATATTAAATCGTAATGCACAATTTCCAAATCCAGACCCCTCAGGAAGGTGGGCAGTACCCTGCAACATCAGGATTGAGGAGCTAGGATCTAGAGCTCCATGATGTAATCTACGCTTGTTACCTACAATATCAATAATTCGTAATCAACAATTCCTTAATTCCCGTAATTTAGGTGGGCAGTACCCTGCAGCATCAGGATTGAGGAGCTAGGATCCAGGGCTCCATGATGTAGTCTATGCTTGTTATCTACAATATCAATTCGTAATCAACAATTCCTTAATTCCCGTAATTTAGGTGGGCAGTAGGTACCCTGCAGCATCAGGATTGAGGAGCTAGGGTCTAGAGCTCCATGAAGTAGTCTACGCTTGTTATCTACAATATCAATTCGTAATCAACAATTCCTTAATTCCCGTAATTTAGGTGGACAGTAGGTACCCTGCAGCATCAGGATTGAGGAGCTAGGATCTAGAGCTCCATGATGTAGTCTATGCTTGTTATTTACAATATCAGTTCGTAATCAACAATTCCTTAATACCCGTAATTTAGGTTGGCAGTACCCTGCAGCATCAGGATTAAGGAGGAAGGATCTAAAACTCCATGATGTAGTCTATGTTTGGTACCTACAATATCAATTCGTAATCAACAATTCCTAAATCCCCGCATGTTAAGTGGGCAGTACCTTGAAGCATCAGGATTGAGAAGCTCGAATTAAAAGATGTAGTCTACACTTGGTACTTACAATATAAAAAAAAGCCGGCCAAGTGCGAGTCGGACTCGTCGACCGAGGGTTCCGTACTCCAAAAGTAAAAGTAAAACGATAATATTATATTAATTTGCTTATTTATCGCTAACTTTGTATATAGAGGTTTATTGTTAATATAAAAAAAGCTATGCTAGTTAGAGGGTTGGTTTTATTTTTCCTGTAAAATATACATAAACCTCTATTGACCATAATTATTTCAGATTTTTCGATTGGTAAACTTCGGAGATAAGGGGGGGGGGGGGGGGGAACGGTATTTTTTTCGACATTTTGGCCGATTACTCAAAAACTATTATATATAGAAATAAATTAAAAACTGTCTTAGAATGCACAAGTAAAGGCCTTTCATATGATACCCCACTCGGTATAATTATCTTACTTTGAAATTTCAAACCCCTGATTTTCCCCCTTTTTTAATTAAACTAAAATAAATTAATTTCGCGTTGATTTTATTTTTCCTGTAAAATATACCTATGCCTCTATTGACCATAATTATTTCAGATTTTTCGATTGGTAAACTTCGGAGATAAGGGGGGGGGGGGGGGAACGGTATTTTTTTCGACATTTTGGCCGATTACTCAAAAACTATTATATATAGAAATAAATAAAAAACTGTTTTAGAATGCACAAGTAAAGGCCTTTCATATGATATCCCACTCGGTATAATTATCTTACTTTGAAATTTCAAACCCCCGATTTTCCCCCTTTTTAAATCAAACTAAAATAATATGCGCGTTGCTTTTATTTTTCCTGTAAAATATACATAAACCTCTATTGACCATAATTATTTCAGATTTTTCGATTGGTAAACTTCGGAGATAAGGGGGGGGGAACGGTATTTTTTTCGACATTTTGGCCGATTACCCAAAAACTATTATATATAGAAATAAATAAAAAAACTGTTTTAGAATGCACAAGTAAAGGCCTTTCATATGATACCCCACTCAGTATAGTTATTTTACTTTGAAATTTCAAACCCCCGATTTTCCCCCTTTTTTAATTAAACTAAAAATAATTTTCGATTTTTCTTTATTCCAATGATGTTGGGCCATTATTATACACAACTATGCCAAATTTCATGTCGATAGCTTTAATAGTTACTGAAATAATCGACTGTGACAGACGGACGGACGGACGGAGAAAGTCTCACCATAAGGGTTCCATTTTTACCATTTTGGTACGGAACCCTAAAAACAAGCGATTCGGACAAGAAGTCCCGAAGAAATTGGTGGTACGTAGAAAAAAAAAGATACCGGTCAAATTGAGTCGGTTAAAAATAGGTCTCAAAAGTGCCTTAACATTGTTTGGTGGTTTGTAAATAAGCCACCAAAAACTTCGTAGGTAATAACAGTAATTGCAGTAAGTATTAATAAAAAAATTATATCGCTGTGAAATTACATTTCATTAGGCCCTTAGGGCGTTGCGAACTGTCGATTGCAACTATTTGCTATGGCATTATCGTGTCGGCGAACAAACTCATTACCAATGCCTGTTTCGCGCTAGAACTCGCGACTAGTTTACAAAGAGCCACTTGAGCATTGCCAGTACTTCAGTTCACGGATCGTTCGAAGCTACGGTATCAGTTGCATTATTGAGACGCGGTGGTCGTTATCCAGCGAACTGCCCCTATTTCTCGCCACAATTTATTCATTTTGCAACACATCGCCTGTCAGCGTTTCACCCTCCTCACGCGTTCCAGCCTATGAATTGTTTATGAAGCCTGTAAAGGCCGCGAATTCACCTAGCTTGAACCAGCGAGTTAACGAAAGCGTAGTTACATAGACACGCACGCTCTACCTCGAACGTTTTATCTATCTATTGAATCTTTTCAAGGAAATTGTATCTACTAGCTGGTTAATAAATAATAAATGGGCGTATATGTTGTAAATACCGACTGGTTCTCTCTAAAGATAGCCGCATGCACGTTAAAAGTTTACTGTCTATTCTGTCCTGTCCTCCTTAAAGTCAGGTTACCTTATTCAAAAAATAAGCCTAACCATAAAATGTTATTTGAGGTTTGACGACTTCCAGCCTCTTGAACAAGCCGGACTCCGATGCAGCAGGTTATATAAAGACCGAAGAGTATAACCGGCCACTTTGCTTAGCGTTTGTGGGCTATGAGAAAGCCTTTGATTCCCGTGGAATGGAAACTTGGGTTGTAGAGATGCTGTCGCTGCAGAGATGCTGGATTGACTACTGGTATATATCCAAGTGTTGAAGTGCTTTGCTTGTATGAAAACGCCACTATGTCAGTAAGTACTACGTATCTGTATACGTAGTACTTACTGACATAATGGCGTTTTCCTGAAATAGTGACTGACATAGTGGTCCTGTGACCAGACTTCGAGGCCAATCCACTTGCAGCGTGGAGTGCGACAAGGAGATGTAATCTCCCTGAAGCTTTACCGCGTCGTTGGAGGACGTCTTCATCATTATTCAATCATTTGGATTGGAACGGACTTAGCATCAACATAAACGGACTTCCCGTTCATCGCTCAACTGCTATTTTCTGAGGACGTAGTCGTTATTATGGCAGAGACTCTGAGAGACCTCAATACAATGCTCAAAGATCTTAGCAGGGTTTCTCAACAGGTGGGCCTGAAAATGAATATGTGCAAGACGAAAATCATGTTCAATGCTCATGCTCCGCTCCACCCAGTAATTGTAAAACCTGGGGCACACAGTCCAGCTGCGTAGGTCCAAATTCGAGAAAGAGATCAACTGCCGAATTCAACTCAACTGGGCAGCGTTCGGGAAGCTCCGAGATGTCTTCTCGTCCTAAATCCCTCAGTACCTGAAGATTAAAGTCTTCGAGCAGTGCGTGATATCAGTGATGATTTACGGATTCGAAACATAGTCGCTAACTATGGGCTTCATAAGGAGATTCAGGGTCACTCAGTGGGCGATGGAGAGAGCTATGCTCAAAATATCCCTGCGAGATCAAACCATATATAAGGAAATCCGTAGGAGAAACAAAGTCACCGACATAGCTCAGCGAGTCGTGAAACCGAAATGGAAATGATCAGGGCACATAGTTCGAAGAGCTAATGGTCGTTGTGATCCCATAAGTATGAGATCCCATCCCATAAGGGAATATACTCCCATGCTGGAGTGGCGACCCCGCACCGCAGGCGCAGAGTTGGTAGACTCCCCCCTAGGTAGTTAGACCGACGACATCAAACGAGTCGCAGGAGCCGCTGGATTCAGGCGGCGCAAGGCTGAGACATGTGAAAGTCCATGCAAGAGACCTTTGTCCAGCTGTGGACGTCAAGACAAGAAGAAGAAGATTAAATAAAAATAAAATAAAAATAAAAATAAAAATAAAGAAGATGACAAGAAATTAATGTTATTTAGTTAACTGCACTGAAATGATGAACTTTTCGAACAACTTTATTTTTTAAATTATTTATTTATGTGATGTTGTTCACGAGGCACTGTATGATAATAAGTTAATTTAATTCGAAACGAAATGTTAATGAGCTCATATGCTAATGAGCACACGCTCTGGATAAAGGCATGAGCTTTTAATACAAACGTTAACAACTTAAAAGCGACTCATGTCGAGTGTTAATCGGATAGCTTTGTATTTTTTGCATAAGCGGATAACCCTTTTGCTACCTGCGTTTCGACAATCTACTTGCGTATTGTGCAACTTGGGGTGAGTAGGGTGACGTTGCTCTATGTTTTCGAGTGCTAGATTCTTTACTAATATTATATTTACTTACATGTAAAGCCTTTGTTTGTTGGTTTGTAATTCAATCGTGGAGCAACAAATTTAGACTCTAGACTCTAGATCAAGACCCGGAGATTGGCATGGGTTTTTATCTCCGAAAAACAAAGAGCTCCTTCAGGATTTATAAAAACTCCATACGGAAGAATTCGCAGGCAAAAGCCGCAAGCGGGTGAGGGTGAAAATTTAGGGAATGAATCCTGTTTATTAATTTACACCCAATATGTTGGGTATATATTTTTTAAATTTCAATAAAAATAATTTTATATTCAGTTTGACAATGAACTCGATTTTATAAGTTTAGTTTATTTAAGTTCAATTTATCCAAACTGACTAGAGTGACGCTCATGGTCATGAGTCATGTCGAATTTCAAGAATAAACTTTGTTCTTAAAATTCGACATGAGCGTCACCCTAGTCAGTTTGGATTTAAAAGTACGTACTATAAGGGAAATAAAGCGCAAAAAAGTTGATAAAACATTTTTTCACGAATGCAATCTAGGTCAGGTGTAAATTCAACCCTTTCAGAGCGTGGGAGTTGGTTTTTTCAAAAAGCTTTGATATGGTGTTTTATGCGATGTTTTTGTTAAATTTCATACAAGCGAAGTGTTTGCGATAATTTGTTCCCACAAATTTCAAAGAGATGAGGGAAGTGCTGACAGTTATATCGATCACAATCGGGTTGCAACCGTTAGAGACTTGTTGACAAAATTGCCAAAAATTTCAGAGACATTTTAAAGTCGTCAGTTATATTTAGATAAAGTTAAATTAATTTATTAATATGTACTTTAATTTTTTGTTGTAGGTAATTGAAAATTAAAATAAAAATACATTTAGACAAAGAAAATGCCCATAAATAGAAAAGATGTAATACTTAGATTAGCTATATAGGTATATCTACAATCGATGTTTATTCATTTTGACAAGTTGGTTTTTCTAACAGGAAATTCTTGGTATTGCAAGCTTGGACATGGTGGTGCAGTGAAGGCATATAAAGTGCATGTGCGCTTGCGCACACAACTGCGCACCACAATATCTCCTCTGCGCAGTTGGCTAATCTCGGGCGGAGGTTGGACGCTGTGGACGAATTTGGTGATGAGGACTATTATCTTTCTAAAATTAACTACACGAAAGACGAAGGATTTAATAGCTACACGAATAAGTCGTTTAACAAAAATTAATGACGTTGCCAGACCGTTGGATAAACACTTGGCTCGATGGAGGGGATAATCGTTAGAGTCATAACGTATTTGCTGAAAGAATAATGATAGTTCGCGGCAGGCAACCGGAAACCGTACATTCGCAGCGGCTTCCCTTCCTCCCGTCATCTGTGGGACATGATCGCCATAAAAAGTTATCAAGATTTTCTTAATTATATCGTAAAGAATATAACCCATTAAAGTGTCATTAATTTTTATGGTCTTGTGAATTATAAAATTGTATCCTTAAAGTTGAAATGACATGTTTATTTATTGAGAGCCTTTAGACAGCTACTCCTACTTATCAGGTCGTACGTAGGTATATCTACAGCTATCTATCACAGATGTTTGACGAGTTTAATATGTACCTACCTACAAACTAATTTTCAGATGATTAAATTGCCATTTATTATTTATTTATTTATTATTGCCATTGCAATTTTGAAAAAACCGGCCGGGGTGTAAACTAAAAAACCGGCCAAGTGCGTGTCTGGCCACGCGCAGTGTAGGGTTCCGTAGTTGAAAGTCTCAAATATTATTGCTGACCTAGGATAGTGCTTTTGTTTTATTTATGAATATTGAATGCATTTTGAGTTCCATGGTTTAAATACTATAATATTCTTCAAAATATGCAACTTACACTACGTGTAATAACTTAGAAAAAACAGATATAACTCCTTAACTAATGAACCCTACTTAGCCGTGATAGTTTTCCTTTAAAATTCATTATATATACTACTGCTGTAAATTTTTTCTTGTATCCTATAGACAACCATTTAGCTGGCAGAGGGGGGGGGGGGGGGGACACTTGACTCTAATAAAATTTAGCACTTTAAAATATCATATTTCACAAACGGATCCCTGAATTGAAAAATGATGTTCCCACACCCACAATATTTTTGAAAGACCTATTCAACGACACTCCACACTATGACGTGTGACGTAATTCATCCCCACTTTACATGTAGGGGTGGTACCCTAAAAAAAATTATTTTTCACAATTTTATTTCACCACTTTATCGGCGTGATTGATATTTATACTCTTGTCAAATTACAGATTTCTAGTACCAATAGTCTCTGAGCTAAGCCGCGGACAGACAGACAGACAGACGGACGGACATGGCGAAACTATAAGGGTTACTTGTTTACTACGGAACCCTAAAAATCGCAATTTTTTTGTGAAACCTGAGTTACTCAGTAACTGCCTAACTACTACCTACTCGAATTTACTTTACTGAAAACTAAGAATTTAACGATTTGCAGCGTTTTGTACTGCTGATGAATTTTGTTCTTGCTTCTAATATTTTTATCTTAACTGTTAGTTTTGAATTTTTTTCATTTCAGCGTCATCTTAGTAGACATAGGTATAAGAATTCTTTTTAAACCCGACCTCAAACGCCACTACAAAGTATAAAAATAATATTAGTTCCTAGAGGTACATGACTTGTCTATGCTTGTTACCTACAATATCAATTGGCAATCAACAATTCCTAAATCCGCGCAGTTTAGGTGGGCAGTACCTACCCTGCAGCTTCAGGATTGAGGAGCTATGACCTGGAACTCCATGATGTAGTCTATTCTTGATACCAAAAAATATTCATTCGTAATCGACACTGCCTAAATTCTCACAATTTAGGTGGAAAGTACCCCTGGAGCATCAGGCTTAAGGACTTGAAAGTAACAAAAAAATATGAGATCACCCCGAAAACTTCTTCTGTCAATTAAAAAAATCGGTTCAGAAATCCCGGACAAAATCGGTGGACAATGGACATACCTACTTATTCGAATTGAGAACCTCCTCTTTTATGGAAGTCGTTTGTCAGCTTTTAAGGCGCTGCATACACGTAAGTATAGTTGCTTATTGCGGCAATCGCTAACTCGTAACTAGCTGTTTTTACGATTTGCATATAATTTTGAGAAACTGCGGAGACGTAGCAACTAGCAACTACTTACTACATAGTTGCGAGTATCGGTGATCGCAACTGATGTGGGAAATTTTAAAAAGTTGACAGTTTCGGCAATTGAAGTTGCTCTGTGTGCGTAGCGCTTACGTGGTTACACCATGGAAGTAGGATCATTTCCATGAGTTACACGGGCTCACAGATTTGTAGATTTGTATATGTATAACTAAGAGATAAAGGTACTCCTCTTAAGTTCGCGTTTATAGTTTTTGCCGGTGTCACAGTTGTGACACACACAACGCAGCGTGAGAACGCAGGCGCGCCTTGTGGCAGTAGCTCTGAAACTTGCAGGGGAGTTTTTGTTCAGTGAAGTTCAACGAACGCAAATGCTTCAGTTCAGGGTAAGGCGTTTTGCGCTATAATAATGTTTAGTTTTTATACTATACAATAATTCTTTACTTCTATTAACTTCGTATTAAAATAACTTCTTTAGGTATATTTTAACAAAAAAGTGATCATAAATTGTTCCTTTTGCGTTATGAATAGCTATGTAGAAAATTTTCAAATCTTTAGAGTTTGTTACAAAATAAACTAACTTATCGCGTTGCATCCAAAATCAGAGCGCATTTCTTGTTTTTGTTGCAGTTTTTGCACAAAAATTCTCTTTCACAAAAACCAATATACTAAATGTTTGCTTAGTGACAAAGCAAACCTTACACGCCTAACGTCTTAATCTCTTCAGAAGAGTTTTTTGGTTGCAGATAGCTGGTACTTACGGACAAAAAACGTGATTAGGAATGAAGGGAAAAAAAAATCTTTATATATCTACTTTAAACTAAAACAAGATTTTTTTATGGCACTCATCAATATGAGTGTATGAAACTGCAATCAGTTGTCTTATTCGATTTTATGGGAGATCGTTTAGTAGTTAGAGCTGTTACTAATTATTGTACTGGGTATTTTTCGTTGAGCTCTTTGGAATTTTTAAAGTAAAATGTAGTTTTAAGTTTTAAGGTCTTCAAAGTTGTTATAAAATTATCAGTCCATATTTTGGTGACATATTTTTAAAAAGTTCTTATAAGTACATTTACCTAGTTGGTTAAAAGCCCAAATAAGCTTCTCGTAGCTATACTTACATTTTCAGTATAGATCCAATCTCAGTAGGCAATGTTAGGTTCATTTAGGCATACCTAGGCGAGTGTAATTAATTAATTAGATGTGTGGTATGGGATCGCTAAAGGGGTTGTGGAGGCGGTGGATATTAAAACACTAAAATCCCTGCCTCAGATTTTAGTGTTGTAAAAGATGCGTTATCGTAAGGTTTGATTACTTTGAGAGTAATAATTCCTGCTTTTGGAATGTTTTTTTTAATAAATAGAGTATTGAATGCTAAATTTTAAGTACCTGAAGTCTGATGAATTTCAAGCGAAACGGTTGTTTCCCCATCGCGGGTCGTGGGTTGACCTGATCGTGCAGAATACAGTTATTCCACGATCCCTCCCACGCTTTTGCACACTTCCAATAGAAAAAACTGGAATTTTATAAGGTTTCTCTACCTGCTCGTGTGGCTTGCAGATTTGATATCTTTTGTGAAGAATTTTTTGCTTTAATTTGTGACAATTATACCGGTATATGACTTTTTACCTGGGTTCGCTTTTTTGTATTTTTATTCGGGGTGTCTGACATTTTGCACGATAGTTTTTCGGTGATGGAATAGCCTGGATAATGTGCTATTGCGATGCAACATGGTGCGTTGCGGCGCTGCAACGTAGTAATTTCGTCGATCAATAAGGAACTCTCCTGGTGAGATGTTGCAAGGATTTTGACATACCACGGATTTATGTATTTACGAAGCTGCAGCGGTGCCCTACATGAACCAAGGCAACGGGACCGCGACGCTCCGTCACTAGTGGCATAGAGCTCATATTTTTAATAGCATAGTTTCCTATTGAAAGATAACTTGCCTTTCCTTTTAATGTCCAGTTGTAGGAAAAGTGAATGTTAAAAATGAAATGATCATTTTTAACATTCACTTTTTCAACTTTAGTGCAAGCCTTAAATCAGGTCTATAGAAGGGTGTCTAATGGGTCGATTAAAAGGGTGTATGTAACCTCCAAATTCAGGCATAGATTAAAGAGCTTCGATGACCTACCTACGCATTGCATACCTACATTCCCTTTCCATCACACCTAAATCGATTACGAACGTTCTATTAAAAGAAAAGAGAATCTAAAGAATATTCAGGTAGACTGATGATATTGCGTTTTATAAAATGGGTTGAAGCTTAAAAAACGCGCTCTCTCTGCATGTGCCATTTAAAAAGGAACTTAAAAAAATGATTGGTAGGCAAAGAATGGCTGGCGAGAACATGGGAAGGGTTAAGGGTAAAACGTATGCGAAAGGGCAAAAAATTTGATAAAACGCTGCGTCTTATAAGTCTGGCATAGTGTTTTGGCCTTCGAAAAGTCTGTAGAGTCGCATTATACTCCTGTCTCACATCGGTACCAATACAGTAGGGGTGCATTATAAAACTTTAAGGGAAGGTACAAATTGCAGCCAATAATCAAATTTTTTCACGTGTCGAAACAAAGCAGTAAAGAGGGGTATTTTTTGCGCCGCTTTCACAACATGTGCAATGCACAATCGTCTGACCCAGATATACACTTCCTCTGCATTAAACTGTTAATAGAATATCCGCGTTGATTCAAGACAAAAACTATTTGATTTCGTTTGCTTTCGAACACTATTATTATTAGTTACTAGCTGATGCCCGCGACTTCGTCCGCGTGAATTTAGTTTTTTTTTTGTATTAAAACCTTCCGTGGAACTTAAGGAACATACAAAAAAAATCGGCCAAGTGCGAGTCGGGCCTCGCTCTTCTAGGGTTCCGTTAAAAAAAAAAATTAAAAAAATTTCGTGTACCCATGGAAATATTTTAATTTAATTTTTTTAATTTAATTTAATTTTTATTATTTGTTGTTATAGCGGCAATAGAAATACATAATATGTGAAAATTTCATCTGTCTATCTATTACGGTTTACGAGATACAGCCCGCTGACAGACGGACGGACGGACGGACGGACGGACGGACAGCGTAGGCTTAGTAATAGGGTCCCGTTGGTACCCTTTGGGTACGGAACCCTAAAAATTAACCGAATTGGTCCATCCATTCTTGAGTTATGCGCTTACCAACATTCATTTTTATTTATATAGAATATAGATAGATAGAAGATTACGCTTTGTGTTTTACGGAGTACCTACCTAGATATCTTTTTGTTAACTTATGATGTTTGATGTGAAATGCATTTTTTTTGTGTTAAATGTTCCTGTTAAATAGTTCGTAATGTAGGAAAAATATTTCCTTGAATTTTTCCAACTGGAAAAATCTGTACCTCTTGCATAAAGTATCCACTAGTAAGTAGCAACATATTCAATCTGCACTCACTCGGAGCAAGTTTTCTGCAAGTTTTGGTATTGACTACTTACTTACTGCAAGAAATTGCGGAAGTTAGGTAGGTACTTGTCGGTGGATACTTCGATTAACGTAGTTTTTATAGATAGGTATTCTTCATTGAAGTAAAACACTTTGGGTAACGTAAAATGTAAAACATTTAAGGTTTATTTTAGATACCAGTCGTTAAAAAATGAGGGCTACGTTCCGGGCGCCTCTTAAAGAATTCCTCTCGAAGAGTGATTGTAAAAGAGTTGACATACTGACAGCTAATTGAAATACGCCCATCTGCAGGGTTTTTGCTCGTAGCAAGAGGGCTAATCTCGCGACATCCCCTCGATACTTTTTCTCGCATTGCCACACGTAAAGGGTTGAACTTTTTGCGCTGAGGGAATTTTTGAAACGCAATAAATCACATTTGTTTCTGCTCCTATCTAAATATATACTTACCTACCTATTAATTGCCTGTTGCCAGACATACCTATTATATTTCATTTTACTCGTAAATAAAATTCTCTAGATATATACCTATATGTATGTAGGTAACTATCCTACCTATTCCAAATTGCACCTAATTTGTTTATTCAGACATATTCGTACAGTTATCATCTTGGCATCTTGGGCATCTTGGGCATCAATATAGGTCTTTTTAAGGACTTCCACACGCTGTGGTCTTGTCCAACGTGCACCTTCTTACCTATGCAGCGGCTCTTTTCAACTCTTCCGATAGAGTCGGTCCACCATAGTAGGCATTTAACAATAAATTATTTTTATGGCTATTAGTCGGAATTACGTCAAAGCTTTTATCCATTAATCCATAAAATATAAATTTTCAGAATGAAATGAAATGAAACCTAACCTTTCATTTTGGTAAAGCTACCTATTTTTAAAAGACGATCAATTGCAAATGCGAACGATATGTTAAGCCTGGATACTCCAGGGATTACTTTTAAAGCAAGCATGTGTTTTAAAGCCCTTTAATTGAGCTGTTTTACACGGAAGGGTTGCACCCGCACTTCGCATTGCTATACATAGGCCCGGCCCTCTGCACTGTGACAGACTAATTTAAAAATGCATTGTAAATAATCCTACTCCAACAACCATTCTTACGGCTTTGTTTTTATATTTCCGGAGAATGACATTTTTGACGTTTTAACAACCGCGATTGTTCTATCAATCAACAAAAAAAATTTAAAGTTCTAAGGTTATTTTAATAATAAAAAAATGAATGTTAGAAGAACTTTATAAACGCGTCGATCTACCAAGGCTACATAAATCACAGAAGCTGTAGCGTAGCATCTACGTCATTTCAGTAGACAACGTATGTACGGGTTTATATACCTACGAATGTATATAAAATCGCAATATAGAGGCACTATGTTATACAATGATATTAAACGTCAATAATGATATTATGTCATGTGTTATATAAAACTCGAACCACCAATAAAATGGCTCAGAACCAGGTGATATAATTCCAACATATAAAAAAAACATTTGTACATGTCCGAGTAATACATAAGATAAGGAAACGAGTGTGCTAATTTATTCGCGATTCCGCGTAGCGTTCCGATACGGAGCGTGCTCAGTCTAGACTCCTTCCCATTGGCCAACAACGAGGGAGGGCGATCCTCCTTCCTCTCGAATGATGCGATTCGCGAACCACTACATGCAAACACATAGCGAATCGCGTCCTGCGAAATAACATAGCCACGCACACCAACGTCTTTGTATATCTACGGTCGCCTCTCAGTGACATAAAAATAATATGACTATTCGAAATACCAGGCGCTCAGATTATTATATATTCTGTAGTAGAAATACAGTGTATGTTTTAAGCTTGTTTTAAACGAACTATTTTATGACACTATTATGACACATTATTAGGCACTTAATTGCTGTACATAATAATTTATGTACCTAATTTTATATCACCTTATTAATAAACTAGCTGATGCCCGCGACTTTGTCCGCGTGGAATTAGTTTAGTTAGTAGTTTAGTTAGTAGGAAGTCCCTCGGGAACTCCTTGATTTTCCGGGATAAAAAGTAGCCTAGATGTTGACCCGAGTAATAAGCTACCACGGTATAAAATTTTGTAGAAATCTGTGCGGTAGTTTTTACGTGAAAGAAGGACAAACAAACAGACAAACAGACAAAAATTAAATAAAAATCTGTTTTGGGCTCAGTATCGATAGTAAAGCATCCCCCAATTAAAATTTTCAAAATAGGTATATTAAATGTACAGAAATCTTCTAGTTACTTACAGTTTTATTATATGTATAGATAACTATAAACAAGAAACCAAAATTTGAAGTCTATTTGATAACCCAAACATACCTTTTTAAATTTTAAACTGTCCGTCTGTTTAATTAAATAATATTTTTTGTCAGGGCTAAGGAAATACTTTTTGAAAAGGAGTGATTCTAGGCTAGGGCTACTTTTTATCCTGGAAAATGAGTGAGCCTACGGGATTCTTAAAAAACTTAAAAATCCACTGGGATCCGAACGCGTGTTTGACATTTGAATTATTGAAGAAACATAGTTGGAGGATTTCCAATAAGACTCTATTGTGAACTGAATAATGAATATTACAAGGGTAAATAAAAGCAAGTAAATTGTATCTATTGTAATCAATCGATTCAATTGCATATTGTATTGGGAACAGGCTTTGCACAATTGCTTAACGACCGTTTCCCGAAGCGCATCACAGGTCAGAGGTCATCTCGAGCCAAGGATGCATTTATTTATTCAACGGTGCGGTCAGAAAGACAGTATTGTATGAATGTGGGCAATATTTAAGGAATGCATAAGTTTTTATAATTTACTAGCTGACCCGGCGAACTTCGTACCGCCAACTTATCTATATAAATAAAACAATAAACTATCATAATAAAAAAAAACTATCCTATCTTTCAAGTTGGACCAAATTACAGATAGTTACGAAGTTTGATCTAAATCGGTTCAGTAGTTTAGGAGTCCATCGCGGACAAACAACGTGACACGTAATTTATATATATTAAGATGTAACTTAAGTTCATGTAGATCTTATGTAGATACAAAAAAAAAACATTAAATAATATTTACATTCCGAATCTGTATTCCGAGTTTTTTCAAAAATAAAATATGGATATTTATTAACTTTCGACAGCTGCTTGTCCGCGCATCACTGATTTTGTCACTGATTTTGAAAAAGTATTTTCTGCGTTCTCTATAGGATCGATTTCACCACGCAACGTAAAAAGTCTTATCCGAACGTTATGAATATGATATTTTGGCAGATTTTCAATACAAAAACACTCAGAACCGTCCAATTTAATCCTTGGTTAAGTGTAACTCTAACTTGGTAAAATCGGCACTTAATCATTTTATTTAACCAAAGTATGTATTTGATTTGATATTTACGTTTGCCCTGATTCATTAACTGTGCCCCAAAATAGTCAACATTATCAATCAATAGTGTAAATAAAACGCAGTGTAACGGTCATGAAAGCACACATACAATATGTGTGAGAAAAATGCCCGAAGCGGTCAGTGCAAAACTGCCCACTGGGCTAATGATCACCTTAACAAAACGCCACACAAAAAACCGGCCCGCAAATTCAACAATGCCAAAACAACAAAGAACAAAGGTGCCATTTTCGTACAATACACCACCATATTAATTACCCTTCTCAAGAACATTTAACAATGGAAAGGGTTTAATATGCTTATAGTAAATAAAAGAGCCGTAAACTGACCGCTGTCCACTGCCCCATGCGTTTCAGATACTTATGATTATAAAATTTGATGTGACATTTACTATATCTTTTGAATACGAAAACAGTGCATCCGGAGAAATAAATATTATTAGAAATAGATATTATTGTCTTGCATTTGTTGTACTTATCATTTTGTTGTTATTTTTAGATGACGGTGATAAACCTTTAGGTAAAGCTGCAAATAAATTACGCATTTGATTGAAAGCTTTCAATTTCCTGCTCTTTGAAAAGTACGTACCTCCTTATTACGTAGGTATTCATATCTACTTAAATGTTTCATTTTAATAAATCGTTACGTTTTTAAATTTGAATTATAATCATGCTTTTATAGGAGAACTGGAACGTACTAAACCCTTAGCGAATCAATGTAATATTCACTATCAAGGCTACGTTACTGGACCTTGGAAAGGGGCAGCACTTGTCAAGCATGGGTCAGAGGTGACGAACGGACCGAATACACCCGGCTTACTCATAGCTCTCACTAGCTCATACCTTTGACATCATCTTATTGGAGTGACTTGTATTAGTAGTCCTTTTTTCTGGGATAAAAGTAGGCAAGCGTACTCCATCTTTGGCTTCATGTGGGATCGCAGTCTAGTCGCACTCGCAGCGGTAGTCGAGATCTAAATAAATCTTAAGCCATTTCTTACAAATGGGTTCAGCTATTAGGATAACACTTATACAGAAATTTACAAACGTGTTTGACTTTTGGAAACATATAAATTTCAAAACAGATAGGTAGGTTACCTACCCAGTTTATTAATTTTGGCAAAAAATGCGAATTAATGTACCTAGATAAAAATAATTACATACTTTTGAATTTTCAAAGGAAGCAATTACTTTCGTTGTGTACGGTAGGGGTACCTATTCTTACTTACGAGTAGGTAAATGCAAACATTTAGCAATATTATTTATAAACTAAAAAAAAAACTCTTGAAAATTGACAAAATTGATAACAGCAAATACTATCTCACTTTTGTGTAGTGTTATAAATTAATCAAAGGGTGATACAAGTATATGGTAAAGGGTGAAGTAAGGATTCGCGCTAGAATTGTAATTTCGCTAGCCGTTGGTCACCTCTGACCGGTGACCACTGACCTCATGGGACTGAGAACTTGAACTTAATCATGACATTGGAATATTGCAGAAGATTTATATTGAAAGAGCTCTTACGATAAACTTGTTATACCTATGTACATTTTGAAACTATTTTTTTTCGGAATTAATTCGTTTGCTTTTTTCATTTATTCAATTATCACTTAGGTATTTTTTTTTAACTTGGTTAGGTATTCTATTTAAAAATTTTGCTGTAATGTAATCAGTGTAGTAACTATTTTTTTTAACCCCAGATAAAAAAGAGGGGTGTTAAAAGTTTGACGTGTGTATTTGTATGTCTGTGTAGGTATGAGTCTATCTGTGTGACTGTATGTTCCCTCATAGCAGCCTACTCAATGGACCGATTTTGATGAGGTTTTTTTCTATTTGAAAGCTAACATAATCGAGATGGATCTCAGCTATAATTTATGAAGATCTGCTCAGGCGTTTGAAGATCATCAGCTCATTTCCTACTTGATTAAAGGATCTTACAAAGCTTTCACTGGTGCGATTGATTTGAAAGGTGGTCTGCAAACGCCCGCGCTACTTCAAAGTATATAATTTATTGTTGGTTATATAAAAACTGCCCGACCGATTTCGATAAAATTTAAAATGGAACTACCAGGGAAGTACCTATACCCTTTCAAACAAAAAAAGAATTTTCCAAATCGGTTCAGGCGTCTTCGAGTAATCGGTGAACATACATAAATAAAAAGATTTCGATGAATTGAGAGCCTCCTCCTTTTTTGAAGTCGGTTAAAAAGGAAAACGCGATAATTTTTGAAGCTTCACTTACTGAATATAACTTAAATTAACTAATTTTAATAATAAAAAAACCTTGACTAAAAAAAGTCTTTAAAAATTGATCCCCGTTGGACAGTGATTCGCAACCCCTCGGTGCGCCCAGTGACCAGCCGTTGACCACCTCTGACCGATGACCGCTGACCTCATGGGATAGACAACTTGTTCCGTTTATACCCGCACAGTAGATATCTGCACGTACCGTAATGTTTACTGACATTGAACTTTGCGATTTAGTTATATCGATTTTTAAGCGTTAAAAAATTGAATTAAGTATTATACCTATCGCAATTGGTAGAAATGCCAAGTAACAATTTTAAATTGTTAGGTACTTAGAATTTATTATTTATGCAATAAAACTTTATTAAACACGATACAAATAAAAATTTTTGATCATCCATAAACTAGAAAGTTGGAATTAAAGGGTTGGAAGTAGGTTAGTTCTATCCTTAAAGGTCTAACGGTACCAATTTGATTTGATTTCAAATACGGATCGACAACGGGCAATGGAGCGAGCCATGCTCGGTATATCGCTCATTGACCGTATACCTAATATCACAATCCGTGAAAGAACTGGACTGACAGATATTGTTTTGAAAGTGACTAGGTCAAAGTGGAGATGGGCGGGACATGTGGCCAGAACAACAGACGAGCGATGGACCCGCTCGGTGCTTGAGTGGAGACCACGTACCGGCAAGAGAAATGTGGGGAGGCAACCATCGCGCTGGTCTGACGACATCGTCAAGCTTATGGGAAAAACTTGGTTGAGATTGGCACAACATCGAGAAGAATGGCGTGCACATGAGGAGGCCTATGTCCAACGATGGATTACATGAGGCTCGAAAAGAAGAAGAAGAAGACGGATCGACATCATAATCATAGCGTTAATTTATCTATGTTAGCTTTTCACAGGTAGAATAATACTGTAGATATAAGTAATTATTATAGGTCCTACCTATATTGATTTCAAATTGAGTTAAATATGAAGCTTTGCGTATTTATTTTAATAGCAACGATGCGTTTTTTTGCTCAATTTTAACAAGTGTTTTTTCGGACTCTACATTTGGGTACCTACCTACGTAAGTACTATGTTTAAATTAGGCACAAGCACACACACCTACTCGTAATGGGTAGCGATATCTTCTTCAACCGTTGAGCTACTGGGGTTTAAATTGAACCTGCAACCTAACAGATATCAATCTACCGGCTACCCGATAAGCCGTTGAGTCACTTGAGCTATTGAGACATACTGAATCAGAATGAATAGGTACCTCCCGTATTCATCTAAAATCTAATAAAAAAATATTTTTAGCTATTTGAGCAATACCTTTTGTATTGAGACTGAATGACTATCCTCGAGGAATCAATAAAGAATCGGTTGCAAAAGGGTTGCAACTGCCCGTTGGTCACCTGTGACCTGTTACTTATTACCATAACAATTACCTACCAATGGTTTTTATTCTTAGTATTTCTTGATTCTTATTTAATTTATACTGCTTACGAGCACCAATAATAATAATTTATCTAAAAACTGTTGAATTTATTATCAGAATGCATCAATATTCAATGTCTTTTTTGTTCTGTAAAAATATTTAATAATGTACGATTAGGTATTTATTAAGAGTGTAATTTATAGCATTAGCATTTTGTGATTATTTACATAAGCTGTTGTCCTTTGTGCACGTACTTTTCAATAAAGGTAAGTGATACAACCGTATGTCAGGTTGAATGGTGCATAGACCGCATATTGATTCCACGTGCCGTGGGTGATATACCTACCTAAAATTTTAATTAACACTTGTTAGTTGTACCAATGTTTTGTGCCTACACACAAATATGATATTTAAATAACCAATATTATTATACAATTTCGGCACAATAACCCCTAATATGCATAGAATAGTTTTATTTTTGGAGTTTCAAATATTTTCAGCCATTTAGCTGTAACGTAAAATACCACTCCCACTCCTATTATAAATCAAAGACTCCGCGATCAGAATTATTGTCTTTCTTTGCGCGCTATTCAAGCTACTTTACAGATTTTGATCTAGTTTTCACCAAATGGATAGAAAGATTTTGCGAGAAAATTTATGTGTATCAAAGGTGATCGCTGGACCATGATGATAAAATACCTATTTAGTCGATAAATGCAAGGAAAGTACACCTACAGCGAACTGGGGTCCTATATCTGATTAAACCGAATCTGCCTCAACGAACTACTACATTTATATAAGTGATCTGCCTATATTTATTTTTTTGTATGTTTTCTATTTCACTACATTAATATATTTTTAATTTGTATGTATGGTACTTAATTAGTTTTAAGGAACAATGTCTGTTCTACTTAAATTAAAATAATTAATAAATAAAACACATTTTGTGAATTATATAGCTTTACAGAAAAGCCAGACCATGCGAAGCTGAGCGAGTCAGCTAGTATGGTATAAAGCGTGCATAAATTCATAAATATTTAATGTATTTCAGGTTCAAATGTTACAGGATTAACATAAAACCAATTTAACCTCGGCTCCGGAATTAATGTCGCGATTTCTATGCGGGGGACGCACACACGCGCGAGTTAACCGCCGGTTTCGCAATCCGAAACAATGAGGTTCAATGATCGACGTGACATGATTAATTATAAATGTTTCCGCCCCAACAACACCTATTTAATTGGGTTTGTTTTACATTATTGCTATTTTCAGTTAGTAATTTGCTCCTAAATATGCTAAAGCACAGTGCCTGCCTGAAAAAAATTTTTTTTTTTGAAATAATAATAATAATAAAATAAAATCATTTTACTGCAGGTCCCTGACCTGCCCCATATAAAAACTGGTTAAATACAATGTTAAAAGTAAAGTAAATAAAAATTGAAAATTAAAAAGAAATTACATAAGTAAATTAAAATTAATAATAATAAAATAATTTAAAAAGCCGGCCAAGTGCGAGTCGGACTCGCGCACCGAGGGTTCCGTACTCCAAAAGTAAAAGTAAAACGATAATATTATATTAATTTGCTTATTTATCGTTAACTTTGTTTGTAGAGGTTTATTGTTAATATAAAAAAAACTATGCTAGTTAGAGCGTTGGTTTTATTTTTCCTGTAAAATATACATAAACCTCTATTGACCATAATTATTTCAGATTTTTCGATTGGTAAACTTCGGAGATAAGGGGGGGGGGGGGGGAACGGTATTTTTTTCGACATTTTGGCCGATTACTCAAAAACTATTATATATAGAAATAAATAAAAAACTGTTTTAGAATGCGCAAGTAAAGGCCTTTCATATGATACCTCACTCGGTATAGTTATCTTACTTTGAAATTTCAAACCCCCGATTTTCCCCCTTTTTTAATCAAACTAAAATAATTTTCACGTTGCTTTTATTTTTCCTGTAAAATATGCATAAACCTCTAGTGACCATAATTATTTCAGATTTTTCGATTGGTAAACTTCGGAGATAAGGGGGGGGGAACGGTATTTTTTTCGATATAAATAAAACACATTTTGTGAATTATATAGCTTTACAGAAAAGCCAGACCATGCGAAGCTGAGCGAGTCAGCTAGTATGGTATAAAGCGTGCATAAATTCATAAATATTTAATGTATTTCAGGTTCAAATGTTACAGGATTAACATAAAACCAATTTAACCTCGGCTCCGGAATTAATGTCGCGATTTCTATGCGGAGGACGCACACACGCGCCAGTTAACCGCCTGTTTCGCAATCCGAAACAATGAGGTTCAATGATCGACGTGACATGATTAATTATAAATGTTTCCGCCCCAACAACACCTATTTAATTGGGTTTGTTTTACATTATTGCTATTTTCAGTTAGTAATTTGCTCCTAAATATGCTAAAGCACAGTGCCTGCCTGAAAAAATTTTTTTTTTTGAAATAATAATAATAATAAATTAAAATCATTTTATTGCAGGTCCCTGACCTGCCCCATATAAAAACTGGTTAAATACAATGTTAAAAGTAAAGTAAATAAAAATTGAAAATTAAAAAGAAATTACATAAGTAAATTAAAATTAATAATAATAAAATAATTTAAAAAGCCGGCCAAGTGCGAGTCGGACTCGCGCACCGAGGGTTCCGTACTCCAAAAGTAAAAGTAAAACGATAATATTATATTAATTTGCTTATTTATCGTTAACTTTGTTTGTAGAGGTTTATTGTTAATATAAAAAAAACTATGCTAGTTAGAGCGTTGGTTTTATTTTTCCTGTAAAATATACATAAACCTCTATTGACCATAATTATTTCAGATTTTTCGATTGGTAAACTTCGGAGATAAGGGAGGGGGGGGGGGGAACGGTATTTTTTTCGACATTTTGGCCGATTACTCAAAAACTATTATACATAGAAATAAATAAAAAACTGTTTTAGAATGCACAAGTAAAGGCCTTTCATATGATACCTCACTCGGTATAGTAATTTTTACTTTGAAATTTCAAACCCCCGATTTTCCCCCTTTTTAGGGTTCCGTACCCAAAGGGTACCAACGGGATCCTATTACTAAGCCTACGCTGTCCGTCCGTCCGTCCCTCCGTCCGTCCGTCTGTCAGCGGGCTGTATCTCGTAAACCGTAATAGATAGAAAGATGAAATTTTCACATATTATGTATTTCTATTGCCGCTATAACAACAAATAATAAAAATTAAATTAAATTAAAAAAATTAAATTAATATTTCCATGGGTACATGGAAATATTTTTATTTAATTTTTTTTAACGGAACCCTAAAAGAGCGAGGCCCGACTCGCACTTGGCTGATTTTTTAACAAAACTAAAAATAATTTTCGATTTTTCTTTATTCCAATGATGTTGGGCCACTACTATACACAACTATGCCAAATTTCATGTCGATAGCTTTAGTAGTTACTGAAATAATCGACTGTGACAGACGGACGGACGGACGGACGGAGAAAGTCTCACCATAAGCGCTAGTTCAGACATGCGGGAACCGCGCGTTTTCGAATCGCGTGGTTTGAACCCGCAAAATTGTGATGCTATTCAGACACCGGCGGTTATTATGCGATTTTCGTGCGGGGATAACGTCAGTTTGAAAATGGAGGCAGGCTATCACTGCTACTAAAGTAAAAAATACCGAGAGTATAATATACTAGCGCTTCATAATAATAATCATAATAGGTAATAATTCTGTCAGTGCATTTTTGGTGAATAAACCTACTTACTTAAAATATTCTTTTTTTCCAACGTGTCTTCACAATTTCCAAATATCTCCACCAACTCTTGCCAAGCTCGATTCTTGATAATTTTATTTGAGTAATCTTCACACTGAAGATCCCATATTGCAGGTCTCTTCTCCACTTCACGCTGCGACGTGCTAACCGCGCGGTATCCGCAACGCAACTGAACGAGAAGTACAGACTCCATAGTAATAGAAACGCGCGGAAGCAGCGCGATTCTATTTTCTGGCGGTTGGGTTGCGGTAACCGCGCGGTTTGATTAACCGCGCGGTTATGTCTGAACGATTACTAAATAACTCATATAAATAAGACCCGCGCGATTTCCACGCGATTCTATAATCGCGCGGTTCCCGCCGTGTCTGAACTAGCGCTAAGGGTTCCATTTTTACCATTTTGGTACGGAACCCTAAAAATGAAGATATTTTACGTTAGTGGTCTGGTGTACCCTAAGCCAGTGCTTGTAAAACATGTTGTCAGGGGACGACTTTTATCAGTTTATTATTAGAATTGCGGACGGTTTCCCAGAAAAATAGGTTAATTTAATCCGCACTTCTCATTCTGACTGGAGGGTGCCAAGTAGTGAGCCCACCATAGGTTGAGATGAAAATGTATGTTAAGTGTAGAGTAAGGAGGTGGTACATGAGCATAGTAGAAAGTATCTATAGGTATCTACATTTATCTTTAATAATGTTCGTTGATTCATTTACCGTCTATGAATAGATTTAATTCATGTAACCTAAGACGTGATCAATGGTATACGGAAGGCCTGATGAGGAGCCTGAAATAACTACGCTTGTCACAGGTCTTACGCCGGAACTTTCATATGTACCTACCTACTACCTACTACGTATGACTTCTTACTGTTTTATTGTAAGTATGTAATTTTTTGAAGAGTTATAAATATTTAGAAGAACTTAAATTTTTCTATGACAATATTAACCATGACATGAACATGAATTATATTGACTGTTCGTTTTCATTGATAACTGAAAGTGAACTTATATGAACAAGGCTCACAATGTGGTAACAGAGCAGTAGATAACCGAGTAGGTAACGTTACTGAAATCAGTCTCAGTTACGTTACTATATTATGTCACTCTAGTTCACTTTCAGCTGTTCTCAATGAAAACAGGCCGACAGAAGACAATTTCCAGTGACACTGTCTTCGCTCACGATTTCCAATTCAAACCTAGCTATCATGTAACTGTTTTTAGCTATCTATCTAACTGAAACACTGAATTCTAAATCACTGTCTACGCATCTAATACCTTCTAAGCTCTGTGCGCCTTCACACTGAGTGTATGTTTTCATAATATTTACCGGTGAGTAATAATAAGCCGGATCGCGCACATGTCGCGCTGCACACTCCTTTGCTGCCCTCACGTGGGAAGTAGGAAGCTTGGATCTTTTTATTGGACTGTAATTAAGGAAACCTCCGCTGTAATTACAGGGGTGATTGCTATATATAATTAAACTCTTTTTATTAACTCCGCTGCAAGAAATATTTCGTCGCTGGCTAAGTATAAGTACTAATCCGTTTATATTTTCCACAACCTTTTGCCCGTGACTTTAACCGTATAGAGTTGGTTACTTAGAACTAAATCTTGAAAAAATCGGTACAAAGAGTACAACTATACTTAGTCAGGCTGAGGGTCTTTAACTGAAGTCGATCCGTTGTTTCATTGCTGCCTGATTGAAGAACAACAAACACTTAACGTGTTAGTGAAACGAAAATCTAGAAGTAATCCTACGAAGTTAAGTACGTTTTTCATCATCGTTATACTACGTATGCGAGAGGATTCGCGTCCGTATTCTAATTTATAATATTATGTAAAAAAAAAATGTAGATTACGACGAAATTTCCTTATCAATGTTTATTCTATTGTGAAGTCAATATTCACTTTAATTAGCCATTTGGCCATTTAAAGGGCAATTTGCATAGTCTGATAGTGCTATCTGTCTACAAACACAAATCCGACATTATTGACCTAGGTCTGGACGACGATTATCGTCCTTCTATTTAAAAATTTTAACATAACTATTATTCCCCTCTCCCCTCCAAATACCTAAGCAATAAGCTGGGGCTGGGTACGACACTTAGTGCAATGGGTAGGGAATTAGGGATTGAAACCTGTACCCTTAGTACAAGAGTTAACTATAAATAGTAAACTATGACATTACCATCAAAGTAAAATAACCCGTAATGGTATTGAGTTAGAGCTCAATTTCGTGTACGTATTCTTATACGTTTGCGTAACGAAAGCGCTTCAAATTAAAATCGTCTTGTATTGAATTTGTGACTTTAAGGTGGATTGTGTGTGTCCAGTTTAAGAAATTAGTCAGAATATCGAGTTGGACGTGAGTTACTCACAAATTAGTCGATATTCTGACTAATTTCTTAAACTGGAGTCTGGTCTTAAAGTTCGCGGGCAGACTCGTATAATCATCCTTTAGGTTGATTATACGGGTCTGCCCGCGAAATTCAAATTTAATTTGGTTTTTCGCAATTTGTAAACTAATACGACAAAGTAGGCTTATGGCATTCTAATTGCGACGATGGCAGTATCATCTTCACAGGTTTATATAAAAATCTTTACTTGAAAGTGTCCAGTTTAAGAAATTAATCAAAATGTCGACTAATTTGTGAGTAACTCACGTCCAACTCAGTATTTTGATTATGGTTCATTTTACTTTGATGCTAATGTTATCGTTTACTATTACGATCAAACGAATTAAAAAAAGGACTAACCACACTGGACCTTTCGGTCTAAGTTTTTTCTATTTCTATCTACGAATCTAACTACGAACTTGTTTGTGTTATATCCAGGATTTATATTGGTATACTTATAGGATATCCAATTTAGGTGGGAAAATGGTAAAATATTATTCTAAAAAGACCTAAAATTATTATTTTTGAAACCCATTACGAGCCTCTTACATATTGTTTAAAGATCGTTGCCATTTTTACTCTCTTCTTCATCACAGTAAGTATACGTACCTAGTACTTACCTCTACCTACTGCCTTGCCTTCCAAATAGGTAATTACTCACTGATCGGACTTAGAACCATTGCTAATGATGGCGCCATTTTGTGTATACTTACAATAAATATAATTATTATGCTTAGAACGGCTCCTTTTGTTCTTATCAATCTAATGTAAATTACTAACTATTACAACATTCACATGCGACCCTATTATTTATAATCGCTCATCTAATATGAGTAAACTATTAACCTAAAAATGCTTTCACCTGTTTACTTAATTAGGTAAATGTCTCAGTAATTATTTGCTTAGAGATAGATTGCAAGTTTTCCTATATACTTAACCCCATAAAACTGTGTCTCGAAAGAACTGAGTGGGTTAATTAAAAAGTATTTGTAGGCATTACACAAAATCGCGACCATCACATTTTGATTATTATCTTACTTCAACAGTAGGTAAGTATCTACTCGGATATTTACTTTGCCATTGATGTCAATTAATTGGAAAGAATTGCGTTTGTCATTTAAGTATTTTTCGCTTTCAAAGCTATGCAATTTCTATATTTTCGAACTCGGGACATTTTCTGAACAAGTTGCCCGCAGCGCGGCGTCATTATGTAAAGTAGAATCATTAATTCAGTAGACTGAATTGACATTTACAATGTTGTCAGTTTCTGATGAAAAAAAATTTGTGTTGTGACTAAAGGATCCACATCAATCACTTACTCATTATGTTGTGTACCAAAACACTTATTTTTTTATTTACTAAGAAAATTCCCAAATTGTGTTTATTATAATTGATACAAAAATATTTTGAATAGCAATTGAATTTTAGCAAATTGAAAATCTGATCTCGTCTTTGTTGGCCTATACTGAGGAGATAGAACAACATTTAGTACTAAAAATAGATCTTAAATATTTCTATTCGTGCTTTCTATTATAACAACTTTGAAAAGGTGACTAATTACTATTTCTATTACATATTATGAGATCTCATGAGATTTATAAAATGAAATGTAAAAGTACAGTACTACAGATATCACTACCTACTGTACTAGAACATCACTATTAAAATAAATATGGCAATAGATGGCAATATTATTTAACAAAGTGACACTAGCAACTGTCATTTCAGTCTACTGAATTATTGATTCTACTTTAGAGTGCAGTGCTGCGGAATCCGATCCCAAATTAAGTTTCCGATATATTTATTATTTGCTGAGACATCGATAGGTACATTGCGTTATTTTATTTAATCTTTCTAAAAAAATTCACTACTGTAATGCATCGGTATCAATCGACGATACTTACTTACTTTTTCATAAACAGTACCTACATGTTGTCACTAATTATATTTTGTGCTATTGTTCCTAATCCTAATCGCGGTATTTCTACTCTATTATAGGTATTTTATTCGGCGATTCGTGTGCATTGCAACACTGCCTATTAACAGAAGTCGTAGGTGCATTAACAGCAGAAAGTTCGTGTTGCTTATGTTTGCTATGTAATTATTCCGTAAATGTCGGAGTCAGGAAGCGGCACGGGCGAGTCGTCGACGTCACGCCTCGGCCCTCAGCGCTGCGTCGTCGCCGCGGCAAGCCGCCGCGTGTTGAGGCAGGACGGGCAACACTCGTCACTTTTTAATCACCGTCAACATAAAAATTCTCAATTAAGTATAAGTTCCTATGATACATAAGTTACATAACAATAAAATTGGTTTGGTTGGTCGAGTCGCAGCCGCTGGCTGGGAGGCGGCACGAAACCGAGGCCTGTGGAAGTTGTGAAAGAGGCTGGTGTTCAAAAGTGGACGTCTTCCAGTTGATGAAGAAGAAAACCTACCAATAGAAAGTGTACTAATATACTTATACTTACATACCTATACATCATCCACTTTGCCACATATTTTTCCCACTAGAAGCTAAAACTTGTCTAATATTATGTCCAAATCCAAGTCACACAAATTAGTTAATAATAATAAAATTATTAACTTAGGTACATAAATACAGTGCCAAAATTAATCCAAACCAGTCCACTAGAACTTGAGAATGCCCGAGTGAAGATTGAATATTTATTCAGAATTTTTAAACGAAATCTTTTTTGTTGTCTGTACCTAACAAATGTACAGTCGCTACATAGGGTATGTACGGTACATAACAAGTAACGGGAATACTGGCTTGTACTCGTACCGCCCGCGCTTCACCCGTTTCTAGGAAGATACGAATCAAATGATGCAATCCTTTCATTCAATACTTGTAATTTTTGTACACTTCAAGTTTCAACTAACGATTTAGATTTTTAGGGTTCCGTAGTAAACCTTATAGTTTCGCCATGTCCGTCCGTCTGTCCGTCCGTCTTGGCCGGTTTTTTTTTACTTTTACACAAGTTACCTACACAGTTTTACTTTTACGTAAAACTAAAGTAACAATTTACTTATACAATTTTACGTGTGTGTAAATTAAATTATTTAGTAAATTGTGTTATTTGCCAAAAACCACTATTGAAAAGCAAAGATAAATGACCAAAAGGATTTGTGAGAGGTTGTAACTTTCTAAGCACGATATTAAAAATTAATAAACCTAAGTACTAGATACTTAGGTATTTGATATAATATTTATATTTCATAACTAGTGAGACTTGGTTTTCAATCATGAAGGCGTTGCTTGGCACTCACAATCACAATACTTAATTATAATTTCACAACCAACAGTTCCTGAATTCCTATGGTTTAGGAGTGCTATATCATGCATTATCAGGGTTTAAACCGATGACCTTGCAATATTTACGGGACCAATTTTTAAAGTACGTCATTTGTAACAAATAAGAATGAATCAAATCGGACTTCGCGTTAATGAATTAGAACCAAGTACACATTTTGACTCTCAGCCCCTCTCCCAAGGGAACCGTGCTGAATTTCGGGATAAAAAGTATCCTATGTCCTACCTCGTAGTATGAACTTAAATCATGTCAAGTTTCATTTAAATCCGTCCAGGAGTTTGGCGTCATGCGCGGCCAAGATACAGACAGACAAAAATGATAAAAAATGTCAGTTTTGGTTTCAGTATCGATTATAGAGTGCTCTCCAAAAAAAGACAATGTACAGAATTCGACCTGTTACAGTTTTATTATAAGTATAGATAATCTATATATATAAACTAGTAGGGCGCGTGGGTGCGCGGCCCGCAAGCGGACCGCGGTTTTTCTATCGTCAAGTGGACTTTCAGGTCCTGATCATTTTCTATCAAATAACCAATCTTCCATCTTTTATACTCTCCGAGATAGATGCCGATGAAATTGGTATGGCCGCCATCTTGAATCCGCCATTTTGAATTTTTTTTCAGCTCATTGCCAATTGGATGAGGTTTCGAGTATTTTTTGTTTGAGCAGCTCCCACCTATCTTCAATACCCTGGCCGTGCTCCTCACCCACCTTCCAAACCCTCAATCATCATATCTCATCATTTGTCAGAATGAGAAGTCTTTCTATATCAGTCTTTTATAAAAACAAATTTTGAAAAGGAACCGTATCAAAGTCTTGCATAGTTCTCAGCTTCTAGTCTATTCAATATTCGCCATATATTTTGTATGGAGAAAAAAAATTCCGCCATCTTGATTTTTTTTTTCTATTCATCAAGTAGACCTTCGGGCCCTGATCATCTTTTGCCAAAGAAGCACTCTTGCATCTTTTATACTCTCCGAGATATACACCGACGAAATTTGTATGGCCGCCATCTTGAATCCGCCATTTTGAAATTTTTTTTCAACTCTCTGCGAATTGGATGAAGTTCCGAGTGACTTTTGTTCGAGCACACCCCACCTATCTTCAATACCCTGGCCGTGCTCCTCACCCGTCTCCGAAATCCTCAATCATCAGCTCTCTCCATATTTTTCCTCCGAATGAATTTTTGTCCTCTATACGAAACCATCGGTGAAAAAAAAATTTTTCATACAAAATTTTACAGGAGAGGTGATCAATGAGTGAGTGAATCAGTGAATCAGTGAATCAGTCAGTGAATCAGCCCCAGCAGCTATATATATATTAAAGAAAGTGGTGTTAGTTACACTATTTATAACTCAAGAACGGATGAACCGATTTGGCTGAAAATTGGTGGAGAGGTAGCTTATAACCAGGAGACGGACATAGGATACTTTAAAAAAAAAAAAAAACAGAACAGCGGATTGATGTGATTTTTTGCATGGGTATAGTAATGGATGTAATAGTGGTTCCTCAGACCGGGAGAGCTACTTTTTATCTCGGATAATGAAAGAGTTCCCGCGGGATTTTTAAAAAATTATTCCATGCGGACGAAGTCGCGGGCATCAGCTAGTATATTAAATAGATGAGAAAGTAACTGACTTTTCTCTGACCAGTGTCTGCTTGCGCTAAATACTTAATTATTAGATAGTTTTGAAAATTTTAAACCTCATTCCCGCGGATGAAATCATACTTTATCTATAACTACTTAGATTATACTTAATTATTATAAAAAATACAATTCCTGCCGTTATGGAGAAAAATCGTGGCAACGCAACATCGTAGTGCCTACCTTGGTACGTGCTAATCTGCGAAAATGTGCATCGCATAGGCATAGTAACACGCGTAGACGTGCTAAACAATTTAACGCACTTATCGAAAATTATAGAACCTACACTTTTTCAATAATTTCATAGCAATAAATACATTTTTATTTTTAAAAGAACATTTTATCGGAACGTAAGTTCCTTATCGCCGGTGCGGAAGGGGGCTAGACGGAAAAAATTAAGGAACCGACACTCGACACATTTTTGAAACCGACACTTTTTTGTTGAATGTGAATTTTGCATTGTGTTCGGTATTTTCGGGGTACAACATTGGGTCTCCGTAGCCTAGTGGCTCCGGCAGTCGCTTAACAGTTCAAAGTCGATGGTTCGAAATTTTCCCCTAATTTTTTATAACTTATAAGTTATAAAAAATTTGGGAAAGGTTCCACATGTAGAAATTGTTTAAAATAAAATTGAAAATGGAAAATTCGGTCTGTCGAGCTGGGATTCGAACCATCGACTTTGAACTGTTAAGCGACTGCCGGAGCCACTAGGCTACGGAGACCCAATGTTGTACCGCGAAAATACCGAACACAATGTAATCGAAAGGAACTACGTTCCATCCGGGTATCCCTTGACACCTCTCAAGTTTTTTTATTACCATCACGATGTTGTACGTATCTGATTTTTGTAGGTTCGTATACTTACCTTGATTAAATAGCCTGGTAGGCACATCAGGGGGCTAGACGGAAAAAATTAAGGAACCGACACTCGACACATTTTTGAAACCGACACTTTTTTGTTGAATGTGAATTTTGCATTGTGTTCGGTATTTTCGGGGTACAACATTGGGTCTCCGTAGCCTAGTGGCTCCGGCAGTCGCTTAACAGTTCAAAGTCGATGGTTCGAAATTTTCCCCTAATTTTTTATAACTTATAAGTTATAAAAAATTTGGGAAAGGTTCCACATGTAGAAATTGTTTAAAATAAAATTGAAAATGGAAAATTCGGTCTGTCGAGCTGGGATTCGAACCATCGACTTTGAACTGTTAAGCGACTGCCGGAGCCACTAGGCTACGGAGACCCAATGTTGTACCGCGAAAATACCGAACACAATGTAATCGAAAGGAACTACGTTCCATCCGGGTGTCCCTTGACACCTCTCAAGTTTTTTTATTACCATCACGATGTTGTACGTATCTGATTTTTATAGGTTCGTATACTTACCTTGATTAAATAACCTGGTAGGCACATAAGTATAATACCTCTCAAACCATCCGCATGCGTCGATTAGTTGCAGTCTGGAACTTTGACATACGTGTGACGTGTCGTTCGCACGTTTCCTTCGTGTGTCCTCTTATATAGGTAGGTAGAGAGTAGGGTCTGGAATGTCGGTTGTAAGTAAATGTAAGTAAAGTAATATGTGCAGTGTGTAAACTTGTAATCAACAAGACGGGTTATTCCTATCTGTCCCCCTGATGTGTTCCCTCAGGGGGACAGATACTATGGTAGTTAAGGTACCTACGCACGTTCTAATCTGCAAAAATTTGCACCATAGACCTATTATTTCCATAGACTGTGATTATTGACCATAGATTGATTATTACCTACTATAACATAGGTAGTAAAAGCAAACGTGCCGAACAATTCAAAGCAACTATCAAAAAATAGAGTCGCTTAACAAATAAACTGTATAAGCATCGGGTGACTAAATAGTAAAATCCGGTCGGGAGCATTGGCTAGCAAGTTTCGGCTATAGGGGGGAAGGACCAAACGGCAGCGAGGGGGGAGGACAGAAGTGCAATGTCCTCGCAACATCGCCAGAGATGCCTTCCGTCGCTCGCTTATCTAAACGAAAATTATAAGGAAACATTCAAGGGTTTGGTGTACGTGACACACTCTTGATTTTAAAAGTTGGTAGGTATATATAGGTATTATACTCGTATAATTGTATTGTTTACTTAATTATAATATCACTGTCGAGGCCAAAGAGACATTGAGTGAATTCCGCTTGCATTTCGCGTAGTTGGGAACTAGTATAGTTTGAAAAAACATGCACGAGTGTCTAGATTTTGTAACCTAGCTTTTGATATTTTGCTTGTGTCCTAGTAGATATGAAACAGAACTGGAAAATATGAATTTCAGCGTAAGTACCTATCTGGATGATGCTGAAAGAGTGTTAAGAAAACTTTCAAGATATTCACGCTACCTAAACCTTACCTAAACCGGCTTTGTAAGGTTGTAATGTAGAATACTATTTATCGACCGAGCGAAGCGAAGGTCTCTGAGTTTACTAGAGCGATTTGCACTTGTCCGTCCGTCCGTCTGTCACAGCCTTATAACTTCTGAATTACTGAACGTAATTACTTCAATTTTAGATATGATATGTAAACCGATGGCCTCCAGCCGAAAATGGCTTAAAAAGTTATACAAAAATTTTTATTTCAGGGGGCTCCCATACGAAATGGGGGGCTTTCAAAGTGGAGATTGTATTCGAGGCTAGATTTCTAAAACCACTTTGTTTTAAAACTTGAAACTTACCTACACATAATTTGAGTTATATTCTGTACTTGAACAACAAATACTAAGATTAGATAAATATTATAAAGAAACGAAATTATTTGAGTTTTAATGGGCATCAATGTTTTTAACAAAACTTCACTATACTGTTACTAGATGGCGCTGTCTTTAATATTGTAAATATGCATCCGATCCACGAAAGCAGATGACGATTGACGTCATCAGATTCGGCGCGTTTTAATTACAATATAATATAGTTAAAACTACCTTATGGGAATTATGGGATACCGCGAGGTCTCAGTTCGGGGCGAACCACTAGTTATATAGGTACTTAGCTAAGGCTTAGGGCTGAGGCTTAGTATTTCTAAGCCGCGGGAACTCTTTGATACTCCGGAATAAAAAAGAACCTACTTACTCTATGACCTTATTCAGGATGCAACTTATCTCATTTAAGAAAAGATTACACGACAGTAAGGCCCTTAAAGTTGGAAAAAAAATTGTTGACGGATATTTTTTTAAATTGAAAAAAATGACAAGGCCTAATGAACATGAAAATTAGGTAGCTAATGAACTCTACATAGGTATTCAATTTACTAATTAGTGGCATTTAAGCAGGATAGCCCCAACGCGGACGTTTCGGTGTCGATGACCAAACCTAAGGGAAGCTGAAGCCATAAAAATTACTACCAGTAGGAGGGTGAAACCTGTTGTTGTACAAGTTTTCAATACGTGTACGTACATACAGGACGTATTTTGTAAGCTGCGGTATTTTCAAAAAATACTATAAATATATAAAAAACTATAAAAAACAGTACCTACTGTGACTGCTATATTATAGTACTAAGCTACAGGCATATGTGCATGGTTCGAAGCGCACCGGGAAGCGCAGTATTGGCAGACCCCTCACTAGGTGGACCGACGAGATCAAACGAGTCGCAAGGAGCCGCTGGGTTCAGGCGGCACAAGACCGTGCTCTGTGGAAATCCATGCAAGATACCTTTATTCAACAGTAGACGTC
Organism: Oeneis ivallda; assembly: GCA_029955525.1. Classification (NCBI taxonomy): domain Eukaryota; kingdom Metazoa; phylum Arthropoda; class Insecta; order Lepidoptera; family Nymphalidae; genus Oeneis; species Oeneis ivallda. The sequence continues at coordinate 12,584,875 of JARPMR010000004.1, read as the reverse complement.
TATCGGTTGATAAAAAGAAGAAGAAGAAGGTTTATGTAAATAAGAATATCAACTTAAGTATTAGCCATCCATAGAGTGCAAAAGTAACCCGACAGCAGAAATGGTTTTATTCTTCATTCTGAGAGGAGACCTCTCAGAATGAGTTTGGTTTTGACCACATTCCACCACGGTGGCCAAGTTCTGATTGGCAAACTTTGCACACCTCTGAGAATATTATGGAGAACTAAGACTTGCAGGTTTCCTTACGACGATTTCTTCACTGTTAAAGCAAGCTTTTTTAAGCAATAACCATTTGGTTGGCACTGCACGATGGCGATGATACGTAGTGATGATGATTGGCCCGCAAATATGGGGGTGATTTATTTCACGTTCATTTCACGAAGCAAGTTAATGTCATGTTTCAAAAAAAGAATATTATGAAAATACCTAGGTACTATATCTTCATAATATTCTAGATTTCATATGATTCTATAAGAAAAGCATTAAGAACTTTCCCGCCAACTACCTAAGTATCTACTTATAGCTTTTGTCCCACCAGTAGATATGACAAAAGTTCAGATAAAAATTGAATTCTTATTTCAGATTACGCCTGTTAAGGCTTCAAATTAGTATTATTTTTGAAATAAAAAAAAATTACAGCTCTATTTTGCCTGCAATTAATAATCATATCTACTACCTAATTGGATGCTATTAAATAACTGCTTAAGATAAAAATATCATCGTTTAATGAATAGATCGATTAATTTAGCTATTTCGACAGTTTTAGTTGTAGTAGGTACCTAGTGTTGAAGTAATTATATTGCAACAGTACCTAAAAGAAAATAAAATGTAACGTTTGCTGTTCCGTTATATTAGGTACGTTTTGCACATTAATTGGATGGTGATGGATGGAATTTATTTTTATCAAATACATACGTTTAACTTTATGGTCATTCACATAGGTAAGTATGTGTAAAAAAAATGGCACAGTCGCATTCAGAGTCGCTTAGTGTTACTAATAAAGGATCTCTTTGGTAGATAGATTTGGTGGAAAAGTTTCACTCTCAAGAGTCATCTTAACGTGCACATAAATGACAGCTCCTTAATAGATATAGGTCCATCCAAATCTTAAATGAATGATAAGCAATATTGTTGTGCAATAGGTATATCACAATAACGGGATCGTCTTTTAAAGAGTCTTTGTAATTAACGTTATTAATTATAGGAAATTTACTAAGCTAAGTTTGGTTTTGTGCGATATATTAACGTGAAAACGATTAACCCTTATCGCAAAATTTCGTGAGGCTAATGGCCGATGCGCACTCTGCGTTATCTCGCACTGTCTAATGGAGGTGCCTATTCGCAATTAAGAATCGATTAAAACAGTTAAAGGGTCACGTTCGCCAACATTGATAGGTATTTGATAAAAAAATTCATCAAATTCACTTTTATTAGAAGTTTCCCAAAAGTAATAGATTAGCTGGTTCCCGCGACGACCGTCAGGTGAGGATGAACCTCCTGCTTACCTACTCGTATTTGGCATAAGAACTCTACAGCTCAGTCGAAGCTACAGCTGTAATCCTTATTAAACATTTATCTAGCTTTTAGCTGGCGACGTCATCCTGCATCCACGTGGCGTCTAGGTTTTATAAAATTCCCACGGGAACTCTATGCCACTCTGCAGGTTCTCAATTATAGCTATGGAAAAATCTAGTCGATTCGCTATTCTGTTGATGCGTGATTGAAGGACAAACCAATAAACAGACAATTTCGCATTTATACCTAATAATAGTAGGGATGAAAACAAATTTTAAAGAATATACTTAGCCATTAATCATTTTTACTTTAGGTGGAGCGCTATGACCAAGATCTACCTTAAAATTTCTATTTTTTCCAAGGCCTATTAACCGACTTTATGTTGTAAGAGAAACGGGCGTGCCCGGTGAGCTAATGTGACACGGCGGTGGGGAAGGGGGGCTGCGGAGTCTTGACCTTGGGGAAGGATCGACACGAAGCTCGCGGTCCCTGACCTGACTATTTCTGTGGCAAGTGCACCGCGCTGCATGCAATGTGCATACCGAAATAACCGCTTGGCCGCTCGCCCCGCCCGCCCCGCGCCCCGCCCGCCCGCGCCCACACGTCCGCCCCCGACCTGCGAGTTGCGACCGCCGCGCCGCCATCGCGCGGCCACTAGCCCGACAGGATTAGGGCTACCGTTCATCCCAAGTTACACTTACCTAAATCTAGATACTTTTTGCATATCTCCTAGCTGCAGAACGAAAGCGATAGATGCAAAGTTGTGCAAAGTCAAATGTCTGCGTTACAAAAGCAGTTACGCTGTGGTTTCGCTTCTGTTTGATATTATAACGAAACTTAGTGAAACTGTCAGTCTATCTTCTATTTCTTACATTCTGCTATTCCGTTAAATACAATTTCACGGTGGAGGCTAAACCCGCTTCAAAATCGGCGCAGTTTTTCAGGAAATTGGAAATCAAGAATTTAAAACTCAATTAGATTGCCGTTTGAAGAAAAATGCTTAGGAAAAGATCGCGTGATTCTAAATGTCTATGATTAGCAGAAAACTAATTCTGTTAAATACAATTTCACGGTGGAGGCGAAACCCGCATTAAAATCGGCGCAGTTTTTCAGGAAATTGGAAATCAAGAATTTAAAACTCAATTAGATTGCCGTGTGAAGAAAAATGCTTAGGAAAAGGTCGCGTGATTCTAAATGTCTATGATTAGCAGAAAACTAATTCTAACTTTTCAAAATACATAAGCTATTATTAAGCCTACTTAAATTGTAGATACATTGCGCGAATTAAATATAACACAAGTGTAAATTGAAAATTTAAAACACCCCCGACATGGCACGCTTCACACGTGCCATGTCGGGGGTGTTTTAAATCGAGTACTCATACGCCAAAATCCCCTTACATCATTTTGGAAAAGAGCTGATACTCTTACACTGCTGGACCGATATTATCCAAACATAGCTAAGAACCACCGCAAGGAAACTGGCTTTCAAATGAAAAAAAACCGCATCGAAATCGGTCCATCCGTTTGAGAGCGACGATGCCACTGACAGACACACGTGTGTGTGTGTGACACACACAGAGAGAGACAGACAGACATCGACGTCAAACTTTTTTTTTTATTCGATGACAAGCTAGTCCTTGACTGGCGATCTCACCTGATGGTAAGTGACGATGCAGTCTAAGATGGTAGCGGGCTAACTTGGAAGGGGTATGGCAGTGAACATTCAACCCATACCTACCCCTAATCGGTTTCTACACGCCATCATGCCGGAACGCTAAATCGCTTGTAGGCACGTCTTTGACGGTAGGGTGGTAACTAACCGCGGCCAAAGCCTACCACCAAACCAGACCAGAGACAATTCAGAAATTATAAATTCCCAAATTGACCCCGCCGGGAATCGAACCCGGGACCTCCCATTTATAAGACAACAGCGCTCACCACTGAGCCAGGAAGGTCGTCAAAACTTATAACAAATGATTTGTTAACCCTAAAGTCGCTACCAAGTCATTGCGCCAAACCAGGATACGCCGATGCAACTGATGCAACACAGACACAGCCCGCCCTTCTCTATGGTGGTACCAACTCGTACTTATACAATACCCTTTTGTCGTAATCCTCGAGAGTCGAGATACTAACATCTCAAACATGAAACCTTCCATTAGGCTTTACTTAGTCGCATAAAAACTTAAAACAGACTTCAATTAAGACTAAGGTGACCGAATATTCGAAAGTTCGAAACGAGACAAAAATGGGGATGAAAGCATTAAAAAATATCATAAAGCGCAGGATGTTGATGATCGTGAAAATTTATTATGCAAACTAACTGGCTCGCCCCAGCTTCGCATGAGTTTACTTACCTACCCATTCTATAATTCAATTTAGTTCATCTTACTTGTCTTTGTGATATATATTCCAAATGATGTTAAAAACATTGAATTTGAAAGTTTATAACTGTATAGGTATATGCGAATTGACAAAAATTCGGGTTACGGAATATGCGATTACGGTTCTGCGAATTACTTATATTGTACGTGCCACTCAATGCCACTTCAGCTTCACGACTCGATTAGTAAAGTTACTGTTGTTCCCCTACGGCTCTCCTCATTGCTAAATCTATACTTATAAAAAGACTTGTCCTGACTGACTGACTGACTGATCTATCAATGCCTAAACTACTGAAGCTAGAAACTTGAAATTTTGACAGTAGGTTCCTTTTATGACGTAGGCGAGCACTGAGAAAGGATTTTTAGAAATTCCACCCCCAAAGGGGTTAAATAGGGGGTTAAAAAACGTATGAAAATCCATAATTTTTCACGGTTAAATAGGGGGTTAAAAAACGTATGAAAGTCCATAATTTTTCACGGATCTACGTGATTCTTTGATGGGTATGGTTGCAGAAAGTGTTACAGGTTACTTTTATCCCGATAAAATCAGCAGTTCCCACGCGATTTTCAAAGAACCTAATTCCACGTGGACGCAGTCGCGAGGGCAACAGCTAGTCGTAATATAAACCAAATAAGTTTATTAGCAGGACTCTCCTTTGAATGTTTGCCATTTGGCCAACTGAGTCATGTATCCGAAATAAGTGTCCGCTCGATCGTATAATATACGGTTAAGAAAAATGGTGAGAGCGCCTATTTGATCGACGAGGGAAAGGGTCTTTTCAAGGCTGCATTCGGTGCACTTTCTCGAAGTGGCACGCTATATTTAGATGCATTCATTATAATCTTAAGCTGTTCCGAAGATAAGCTGTCAACTTGGTACATTGTGCTTATTTATTTATATGACGCATTTATATTTAAATTAGAAAGTGGCTGCAGTGATGCACCCAATGTCGTCTACATTGACCAGAGCACTTTTTTGGGAAACCATGTTTGTTGACATTTTGCTTTTTAAGTGGAACAAGCACTAGCCCACCTAAGTGGCTTTTACTTCTTAATTATTATGCAGATAGTTTAGTACCTCGGATCGAAAGAAAAGTTCTATACGGAAGTAGTCCATGACCAACAGTCGAAGAATGTTTATATCTAGTAAAAGCGACTAGCTATACAAGGAGGTCTAAATTCAAATTCAAATTCAAAATTATTTATTTCACGTAGGCCAACCTGCGGCTCTTATGACACGTCATGGCTATACCACCGGTTCGGAAAGCGGATTCTGCTGAGAAGAACCGGCAAGAAACTCAGCAGTTGCTCTTTTCAAAATAATTATTTTACAATATTATTCTATTATTTCACTAGCAAAATTACGATTTATTTTTTTGCCATCGTCTACCCAAAGCCAGATCTTAGATACTATTATTGCACTGCTTTGAATAAGTTCATTTTAACCTTTTTAACATAAGTTTTACTTAAGTCAAACGTGACACCGAAGTGTCACGCCATTACTAGTCTGTACAACATAGGTAGGTAACATAGGTATGTCAAGTTATTTTATTTTAAATGTTAAACACTAGTCTGGAACTTGAGTGTAACTTTGAAGTTAACGTTAACGGTGCGAACGTCATTTCGCTTCATATTTTCGAAAAAAAAATGCATAGTTAACTTCAAAAATTAGTTTCAGAGGAGTCCCCATTTACACGCAGGTATAGAAGTGCACAATACAAGTGCAACCATGACATAACTGACATAATATGGCACAAGTGCTATTAAAGTAAGTATGTTACGCGTATACAGACCAATGATGCGACAATCAGCCCTTCTATAACGCACACTTGTGAACTAGTCTAGTCCGTATGTGTGTGTGCATGTTTTGTGTCTACTGTGTAATCTATCGCCTGCACTCAAGGTCACTGGCCAGAAGTGACGCGTCCCACCGACCAATTCTAAAATTGTCTCTATGTCACACTACTTTTAAGCGGAATTTAATAGCGTTTTACATTAGTGCCGGTCATCGTTATTGACGAAACTGAATTTGAAAGTATAAAAAACAAATAAATGTGGCATTATTTCCATGAAATCAGTATTTTGAACAAAATTAGGATTTTGATCCAAGCTGGATTATTAGTATAAATGGAGACTTCATTTCAGCATAATCTTAAATAGATCTAAGTTTGATTTTGATCAAATATTTGAATTTGTTTAGATTTAGTGGTGGTGGGTAGACCACTTCGCCCGCCTGAATTTAGGTTTAAAAATATTATATAAAAAATATAATATTTTTAAACCTAAATTCAGGCGGGATTCAGGGGTGGAAATCTTTGTAAGATTTCCACCCCTTTTCATCCTTTTAAGGATATTTTACTTAAGGCATAAATTTTTTCCAAATCTCTTACGTCCACCGGTTTTTAGGTCCAGATAGGATCAACTTTATTCCGTGGAGGTTTGTAAAAATGTTTAAGTATTTGACAATTTAATGTACGGCTATTTTACGAAGTTTAATTCGATGGAATGATACCCAAGACGAAGCTTTTGAATAAAGAACACAATCGTAGGCGCGGGAGTAGTAAGGGCGCGAGGGTGGACGGCTTGTTCTGCCGAATGACTTCGGAGCGTCCGGGAGCGCGGGCAACGACCTGCCCAATCTCCACTGCATTAGCATAGCGAGCAATATTCGTGTCTAGCCGCGCTCGCGTGTGTGCTGCTTGTGTGCATGTGTGTGCGTGCTGCGCCTGCGCGCCCTCCTCGCGAAGATCTGTCTCATGTACACGAGCGTAGATTAGCTGCACACATCCATACAAGTATGGATTGAAAAAGTTTCTAATCTGTATGAAATTCTTTCAACTCTTCTTCAAGTCTTCATGTAAGTATCCTAGTCATCCTAAAAACTAGGTACCTACTTCATAAGTCTTACATTAGTATTTATTCTTAGAAAAGTTTGTTCGATCAATCATTTTTAATGAATGATTTTGTAATGAATCTGTTGATTATAAAAGTATTAAAATAGATGCACAAATCATTTTTTCCTATATGTTTGTCCTTATCTACTTACTAACTAAGTAGCTGATCTGTGACTTCATAGATTTAGATTTTTAAATTGGGAACTCTCTGATTCTCCGGGATAAAAAGTACCTATCATGTGACTGTCTCCAGGATGCAGCCATCTGTGTGCCAAAGATCAAGATTGGTGAGCCGTGAAAAGATACTATTAGTAGGTACCTATTACCTATCTGTGATTTCATAATTAGGTATCATCCTCATTTCTTAGGATCTATGAGACATCTGCGGAGATACCTACTAAAAAGCCTAACGTCTACACACATTTACGTGTGTTGTTTGTATTAGAAAGAATAATGTTATGTGCGTGTGTGTGTCTGTGTGCGCGCGGAATGCGGGGACGCTGATATAATTTTTAGTCGCTGCTGCCACATTAGATAAAAAGATCAAGTTCAAAGGGCCAACATGTCTTACAATATTACACTTTCTAGTATAGGGTTAGATTCTTTCAGAAAAGTTTCTTCTTCGGCTTCGCTCACGTTAAGTTCGATTTTTCAAACCACTATTATGGTGGTAGACTCATCGACGATTCAAAAGCACTTGTAAAAAAGTTTATTTGAATAAAAAACATTTATATTCTATTCTATTTAATCCCTTTAGACTTAGAGGTTGAATTTATAAAAATCCTTTCTTAGCGGATGCCTACGTCTAATAGCTATTAGTGTGTCAAATTTCAGCCCAATACGTCCACTGCAGTGGTTTGAGCTGTGCGTTTATAGACTATATACACAGTCAGTTAGTCACCTTTTCCTTTTGTATATTTAGATGACATGATGATATCTAGATCTTGACTGCGATCGAATACCTGATGGTAAATGACGATGCAGCCTATAAGATGGTAGCGGGCTAACTTATGCATACGGTGCTTTAGTACATAATAATTCAATGTGCATACGTACATTAAACCTGTAGGTATGGGTTGAGCACGCGGGACGCCTTTGGGTAAGGTCAAGGGTGGTAACTGGTAAGGTAAGTGACCGCGGCCAAAGCTTCCCAACACATCAAACACGTAGTCTGTCTGTTTGTTACTGTTTAATTGCGACAAAATTTCGCAAAAAGATAGGATACCTAAGTAACTCCTGAGGAAGAACAAGAACAAAAAGTCTAGAAAATATCTACTAGGTAGGTACATACTTTTTATCCTAGAAAATCACAGTTTTTTTGTATGTCGTAAATTCGTGATTATTGGTATCTCCTTACACAATGACAGTTTTACACGCAGTAAGGCCTCAAGTCTTAGCATTCAGGTGATAAGAATAAGATTATTAAGAAATTCTGCAACTCGTTAAATTAGAGTAGCTCTACCTATTCATTGCTTAGAAGTCTTGGTGAAAAACTTTTCTTTTCCTGCTGGTTACGTACCTACTAAATAATATTATAATCTGTTAACAGCATACATAATAGGATATAATCGAGTTCAGTAGCATTTTGACGCCTCGCACAAAGCCTTCATTGTTACTAAATAAAGAGACATTGCAAAAAAATTGCACCTATTTGCATACAGTTTTATTGGTGAAAAGGCTTATGCGGCAAAATCTTTTTGTAGAGGTGTTTATCCCTCGCTAAGAATGGACCCCTTTTTTGTGTTTTTTTCTCGTGTTTTGGACGCAACCATAAAACTAGTCATTGCGTAATTTTTCTGCATTGTGTAAACCCTTTCCGTTTGTTTTTATGATACGCCTTTTATTTAACCCTCAATATCCTCAGGCGGCATCTTTGCTGAGATCTGCAATGTTTGAGGTATGTTGTAAAATAATAAAAATTGCGCTATTCTCTGCAGAAAACGTGCGCAATGTAGGAAAGGGTTTAATGCTGTCCATAGTTATTAGTTTCTCTTTTATTTGGCGACTTGGTACTTTTAAGGACCGTAACGGGACTTTCTTTCCCAAAGACATTTTATGTAATAAGACTCTAATGGAAGGCTAGAATAAATTATAATTGTAAGATAGGTAAGTGGAATGTCTACATGAAACATCTATTTCGTTTTATCACCGGCATTGACATGAAGCGTTCGGATACTCTTGAAATTATCATTCAGAGTGACGTTAAAGTAGAATATCACAGGGAAATGATGCCTTACGAAAATGTAACCACTTACTACGGAACCAGAGACGGAACGAAGAGCAGTAGGTACACGTCTGATATTAACCTATACTATGTGCATTTAACGTAAGAGCAAGAGGTTGAAATGATAGTGCGTTTTTAGGTCCATTTTCCTGAAAATCTATTTGGGCAATTATAATGTGGTAATTTTCCAATCATTTCTGGACGTACTACTACCTACATTACCAATAGATAGCTTGTAGGTAGTTTGTAGGCAGAGGTACCTTGTTGGAAGCATACTTATTAGGTCCCATGTAAATTTGGTGAAGATTTGATGAATATCTTCGGAGATGGAGGACTGAACTCCTCAATGAATGAGAGGAAATCGCTCGCGATCAGAGTATGTGTAGACATTTAACCATGCCTAGTGCATAACATACATACGCTAAACTTCTATTTATCATCTTATTTTTACAAGCTTTTATTTATCTTGCCATGTATGCTATGTCAAGTCTTGCAAGATGTATTAGAAGTTAGAACCATTCTCGGTTTCCGATTGAGCTGAAAATTTGCATGTACCTACATGTAAATCGGATTACAATGCAATAGGTATTATTGTAACATGGAGCTGATCTGATGATGGAGGCGGAAGATGGCTATGGGAATTCTATAGTAAAACGATTGTCATGATTTTATAAAAATGACGGTGTTAAATGAATTTTTCAAGTGGCAATTCTTTCAGTGTGGCAACACTTGTTTTATGTCGGTAATTTGTTAGTTGTTGGCAAACATGGTTGCGTTGGCCAATCAGGAATAAGCACGCGTAGCCCCTACAAAATTACGTAAAGAGTGGGAAAAATGGGGGGGAGAAAGCGAGGGCCGGATGGTCGACAGCGGAGGACAGGCAGTTAGTGATTTATCTTTGAATAGCTCGGTTAAAAATGGGCAAAGTATCAATATTTGTGACAACTTCAGAAGTGGGATGAACCCAATGGTATGTAAGAAATGATTACTTTGTATGAAATGTTATACCTTCAAAATAGTTGTGAATAATTATTTTTCGAATAGCTAAGATTATGGTATTTTATATGGAATTAATGGTGTTAATTTAGTAATAAGTTGTTGAAAGGCTTTGTCCTTTACAATAATTTTAAGACTACAGTGATTCTATCATATCACTTGGAACATTTGGCCAAGGCTACTCTTTGGTACTGTTTTCCTGTGATATTGTTAGCATTGCGACACCCATCATTAATTTCGGGTAGGTCAATTTTCATATAGGATTATATCCTGTATGATCATGACGAAAAGCTATGTTGACATATCAGTTTGGATCATTTGGTCAAAGCGACTCTTTGATAATGTATCCTTGCTATATTCAACATTTGGAGAAATAGTCTTTCTTATGTTATGAGAACTCGATACATTTAGAAGATGCTAAAAAGTTGAAGGTATGACATCAATTATGAATCATTTATATAGTACCCACATTATATAATTTTATTAATACAGTTGCGAACTCGATGAACAGTTTATGGACAGTGTGGGGTTGATAAGGATGGCGGGTGAATGTAAATCTGTCAGATTTAACAAATGAAACAAGTGGCATAAATAAAAACAGCAGGCCTTTAGGCATTCACGTAAATTGTATTTAATTACACACGCTATGTATAGTGCAGACTTAATAATTGTTTATTAATCACAATAACCGTAAAACTCACAACGGGGCAGAGTTTCGGCTTATAAGTTAACCGCACGCAAAAACTGACTAGAATGGGCTCGCAGGGCGCTTTATACTTTATTCCCCACCGAAGGCATCCGGTTGATTAACTCGGGCAGGCTCGCTTGGCTGTCATTGGTTGACTGATACGGCACGCTGTGATTGGCTGAGGCGGTATGACGTAATAGTCGGCTGTCCGAAGGCATCCGGTAGATTGGCTAAGGCTGGCTTGGCTGTGTTTGGCTGGCTTGGCTGTGTTTGGCTGGCTTGGCTGTGTTTGGCTGGCTTGGCTGTCATTGGCTGGCTGATATGGCACGCTGTGGTTGGCTGAGGCGGTATGGCGTAACACAAAGTTTATTCTATATTGGACTAAGTGTGAATGAATGAATGAACGAAATTTTATCAACAAAAATGCAGGTACAACATGATTGTAAGTGTGTTCATATGTATCCAGGTTGCTATAATAGTGGGGTTATGTGGGTCCTTAATTTATTTATTTATTTTAAGTTTTAACCATGTGTGTTAATGCCATTAGTTTCAACTGACTAAAAATTTAATGTGCAATCAAATTCAAGATTTGTAATTTTCGTCATGTTTTATTTGTAGGGTAAAATGAAATAATGAGTTGAGTGAAAATGATGGCAGCCAAAGTTTGATAGACATGTTTGATTCTAAACCTTCTTACTTGAAAGGCATAGTTAGACTATGAGTTGAGTCAAAATGATAGTTTTAGTTTTAGACGGTAACTATGATGTTACCTACTGTATTAGACCATGTGTGTCTGTAGATGGTAACTATGTATGTTACCTACTGTATTGGACCAGTGCGTCTATAGGCGGTAAATAAGTATTTTACCTACTGTATTGGACCATGTGTGTCTGTTAATGGTAACTATGTATGTTACCTACTGTATTGGACCAGTGCGTCTATAGGCGGTAAATAAGTATTTTACATACTGTATTGGACCATGTGTGTCTGTTGATGGTAACTATGTATGTTACCTACTGTATTGGACAAGTTCGTCCATAGACATTCGAACAGTGGCCAAGTGTGCCGTGGATTTCAAAGAAGTGATAAATTTTATTTGGCGGACTACGGGTGTCCTAAAGATGATAGTGTCAAGTTATACATGAAATGAAATGAAATCGTTTATTTGCTAAATGTGAATAATAAAGCAATAGTAATATTATATTGTAATAATATTTTCTTTCATATTTTGCCATATTATGCATGGAGTGCAAATTCTCAGTTAAGTATCTGCATTCAATTGAAAAACAATAAAATATATGTCATACATAATATTTTGATAGTTAAACTTTATGATTCATGAGTTTTATATCCACTTTTTTCTCGGTTCACGATACTAGTGTGCATCCCAGGAAGATAAGTTCTATAATTTCAAACAGTACTGAAATATGTTCTCTATTTGAGAAATTTAATTCTAAAAAGTTATTTGGTCCACTTTATTGACAGAATAAATTTATCTTGGCACATTGTAGGTATTAACAATATTTCTGTAAAAAAAAGGAGACCTACTACTACTATAATAGTTTTTATATTATAGACCTTTATTTCAATATTTTTATATTTTTATAATATTTAAGGAAATATTGGTAAATTTAAGTATCGTGTACGTGATGCAAACTATGCCACACGTTTTCCGCCATGATTTCATTATCTTCCTAAGATTCAATTCTTAATTTGGATCTACCCGCCTAGTAGAATAAAATCAGAACCAAGCCGAAATCGAGAATGATTATCATTATTGGGCATGAGTGAATCTCTTTTGAAGGGTTCTGCTGTTTTTTTTAACCAACTTCTTTTAGTATATATTTTTTCCACACTTTAAAATTACCTTAATTTTCCTAAATACCATAATTAGCCTGAAAAAAAATTGAATAAACCTAATTGGGATAAATAATAGTGGTTTAGAGGTGGGCCAAGTGTAACAGTGAATTTTATTAGCAACCATTTAAATGATACGAAGGTAAGAAAGCCTGTGACACGATTTAGGGCAAAATGCCCAATGATACGAATTAGAGTAGACTACTCAGATTAGCAAGATTGTCCTTTGATGATAAACAGCTTAAGATCACATGTATGATTGTAAATATTTGTCAATATAATAATTGTTCTTAATTGGCCGCGAGGGCAAGAAGGGCTTAAACTTTAATCATAATATGAAAAGGCAAGACTGTCAAAAATCAGATGAAATTAAGAATACTTTCATTATTAGGTGGTCGTGTAGCTTTTTGGTCAGCATTTACGGGTAGGATACGCGATTGGTTGACCGCGTGCATTTTATGTTGCGTTGTTTTGTAGGACTTACCAATATTTTTAAAATAAATATATTAATATGAAGTTATTATTGAACGAAATAAATATACCTTCGGGTCGTTTAAGTTGGTAAATATAATATAAAAAAAAAAAAGTTTGAAGAATCATGTCTATGTCATATGCTTTGCTTTATATTTTATAATAATGCGTTTGTATGGATAGTCGCGTAAGTAGGGTTCAAAAAAAAGAAAACAGACAAAAAGAGGGTTATTATTAAATTCTTTGCAATCAGGAATTTGACAGTTTATAATAGGTATGTACAAGATAAGTCATCTAAGTAAGATCAGTATGTTGAAGATAATTTTTTGATGAATCTTTATTTACTTGCTCACATTTTAGAAAATTTTATTGCGTACCTACCTGATTACAGAGTATGGTAGGTACATGCAATATTTTATTCATAAGAACTTGACTTGATGAACTGAGGAACGGGAAATCGCAATTAATACGTGTTTGCGAGTGTTTTAAATAATAATACATATTATTATTATTTTGTATATAGCTTCAGTAGCAATATAAATTATATTAGTAACATATAGTGCTTATGAGAATTACCTAGTATTATCATTACGAATATTCGAAGTTGTTGAAAATGAACTTTTCTTTGATAAAGAATATTATAATAAATATATTCTAATGAACTGTTTCTTTGTGAGTTGATGAAACATTTGTGTTTTGAGGTTATTCATTACGCGTACGACAGGCGGGGTATATTGACGAGGTTTTGATCATGAATTATTGATTATTTATAATTCTTGTAAATCAAATTGGTGATCGATTTACCAATTTATTGCGATGAAAATTACGATTATTATTAGGGAAAATAAATAAACAGTTGTATACTTACGTATAATGACAGATAGAAACTGAAGAAACATACGAGTAGGTTAAAATACACTTACGAAGGTAAACTGGAGCAAAATATTGTGCAATACTTGGAATTATATCTAATGTTGTTTTGTCTTATTCTTAAAATTATCTTGTTTTGATTTAGATCTACTCGTATTTAACTGTGCTAATGGCATAAAAAAATACTTTATTAGTGGCATTCTTAAACCTTTCTTAGAGAAAGTTAATGTGTGTGTTTATGAACTATTTAATGTAAGTGCCCACAAGTTGACGCATATATAAACATTTTCCAGCATTGGTTCTACAAAGTTAGGCAGCAAGCAGATTGAACGTCAACTTGCGCCTGTAGTAGAAATTTAAACGATAACATTTTAAAAATAAACTTCATGGAAGTTTTGAACGATGATAATCATTAATTTTGTAAGTAATTTGAATTTGAATTGAATTTAAATTGGATTTGGATTGAATTCGAAATGGATTTGAATTGAATTTGAATTGGATTTGAATTGAATTTGAATATGTTTGTTATTTTCATTATTTATGTACAAGAAAAAAAAAATCTCTTAAAATCTATTATCAGATGAATTGGACAAAGGTGAAGCTTGTCTCTATGTGAATATTTCTTTCAGCATGCTCAAAAGTGAGAAGTGAAATTAAAAAGTGGTGCATGGGTATAAAATGTACATCCATATATAATTATATACTATAATAATATACTAAGTAGGAAAAAGCTGAGCTTTGTGAGGGCTCGCGTAGTTTTTCTAACGAGTTAAGTCCTGTTGTAGCGATGTTGACTCTTTGGTTTTCATGGATTGATTTTGATTTTTGGATTGATTCTTTTGATGAAGTTAATTTTTTTTAAAATTAAATTATCTAATAAACCATAAATACGCAAAAATACATAAATATTTTTATAAACATTTTTATTAAAATATATAAAAATTATAATTCTATACAGAACAGTAAGAAAGATGGTGCTGCTTCACTCTAGGTTTGAAAGTGTGTATTGACCGTCTTTAATGTGCTTGGGTAGTGAGTTTCATAGGCAATAAATAATGCGGTGAACGAAAGATTTTTCCGAACATTTCCAATCTGATTTATTAGTTGGTATGGTAAAGAGTTTCGTTGACAACAAGCATAAAATTATAGAAATGAAGGAATGGTGATTTTGAGAGGTCGTCGTACAATACAATTCGATAGGGACGGATATAGTTAGATTTTCTAGGTATTTTTAAAGAATCTAGCAATCAAGTTCATTGTTGACTAGTAGCTAGAGATTTTGAGATCACCTGCAAATGAAAAATATATATATATATTGCGACTGCTTGAAACAGAGATGAACGTTATTAGTAATGTTAGGGATGGATTCTCAGAATTCGAACCGTTTACCATTAATGAACAAATTAATTGTTTTGATTGATGATTATTTAGTTATTTTAATACAAATTAGTGATTGTTCATTTTAGATTTATAAAGTATTTATTCTTGTTGACTATATTTTTTGGATGAATAATAAATTTTATATTATTGAAATTACTATTTAGATGACTGAATGTTTTTTTTTTACAAAATATATGATAATGAATGTTTTATAAATAAGCGATTTCAAGATAAAACATTGCTTATAGAAATGAATAATATAATTAATTATTATTTGATACAAGTTCTGGGTTATAGCCAGTAGATCTGTCAGATAAAACATTTTTTGAAAAGACAAATTATAGCGTGATATTTTTTTATAAATTCGTAGTCTGCAATACTAGATAATACAGAACTGATGGCACCGCATTCACGAATGTGGTGGTGGGATAAACTACTTGTTTAGGATAAATAAGAGATAATTTGATATTATTGGAATTTGCTTAAAGTAGACCAAACCAAGGTGAAGTAAGTTTGCTTTCGAAGTGAGTTAGTCACTTAATTGATTTCCGATTTCAAGATGGTATTTAAGTGAATAGTCAATATACAATATTCAGTAACATGATTTAAAAGAAATAGCGTAAAAGTAATAAAAAAAAATGACAATTAGTAAATATTTGTTGCAGTATTTTTACCGGTTCTTCCCGCTAGGTTGCGGTACAGAACTTTGAATTTAAAACTTAAAAATTTAAGTACTTAATATTATTGTCTAATTGACTAGACAGAGATTATGAATGCAGAGTTTAGTTTGTAATTGACAGATAGTTAAAAGAAATTGTTAACTTTAACTAAAAATTATGTTGAGGTTAATAGAACGAATGAAGATTTGAATGAAATGAAAAGGTTTAGGGTTGAATTTGTGAATAAATTAAAATTGAATTTTTATTTTTGAGATATTTAGTCTGAAAATTGGATTTTGAGTGAGATAATGACATTTTTATAATAAAATGATAAGGATTGAATGAGTTAGGTTAACTTCGCTCCTAAAATATCTTAGAGACTGTGCTATAGTGCTGTGTGATAGTTCCTAGATAGGTCTAATCCTCTCGTTAGAGTGTATCATTTTCTATGGGTCTAAAGTTTCTATAACTAAGTGTAGTGTGTAATATGAAATTGGTATTAATTGGTTAGTGCTAGAGTAATTCGTCATATTAAAATAATGATCAAGCTTAGTAAAGATAATGAGTTTCGAATCTGATTCACAATAAAATAAGTCCAGTGAGAATAACGACCGAATGTCATGATCAAAAATTAGGTTAAGTTGAGACATATACAAAAGGATAATCAATTTAGTTGAAATGTAGTGTGGGTATATTAACAAAAAAATTATGGATATTATTTTATGTTGTTATTCTAATGCATGTTGATAATACAGTGTTAAGTGCAAAATTCCAGCAAAACGGTTTATATTGTGTGGATGATATAGATATATAGATATATCTATATCTATGTATGTAAGGTATGCGGTTACCAGATTTTTAGTAGGGTACGTGCGCCGGAGGCTGCACGATATCGGATGGCCGAATGTCATGATTTTATAAAAATGACGGTGTTAAATGAATTTTTCAAGTGGCAATTCTTTCAGTGTGGCAACACTTGTTTTATGTCGGTAATTTGTTAGTTGTTGGCAAACATGGTTGCGTTGGCCAATCAGGAATAAGCACGCGTAGCCCCTACAAAATTACGTAAAGAGTGGGAAAAATGGGGGGGAGAAAGCGAGGGCCGGATGGTCGACAGCGGAGGACAGGCAGTTAGTGATTTATCTTTGAATAGCTCGGTTAAAAATGGGCAAAGTATCAATATTTGTGACACGATGTACCACCATGGAGTTCGGGCTCGTTTGATTCGTCTTAAGAAGTAGGTACTGTGGTCCTAGATAATATCCAGGGTCTGATGATGGAGCTGTACGGTGGTTATTAGCAATCTGTAATGAAACGACGTAACCATATTTAGTCTGCGAAATACCCAAAATATTTATCAAATTTATGGTCGTATAAGACTTATTTTTAACCGACTTCAAAAAAATAAAAAGAGGATGTTCTCAATTTGACGCGTATTTTTTTTTGTCGATATTACTCCATAACTCCGTCAAATCTGAACCGATTTCAATTGAAAGGACATACCGTCAGGTAGATATTCATTAGATCTACACCAAATTTAAATGGGCCCACCATTTAAATTTGGTGAAGATGTAATGAATATATTCGATGGAGGAGAACGTAACTCCTCAATTTTTGTTTATGTTACTCCACAACTCTGAACCTCAAATCCTCCCTCCTCAAATCTGAACCGATTTCAATTTTTTTTTATTCGAAAGGATATACCGTCCGGTTGGTCCCATTTAAATGTGGTGAAGATCTGATGAATATCTTCGATGATGGAGGACCGAACTCCTCAATTTTTGTTGATGTTAGTCGTTAACTTCGTCAAATCTGAAGTGAAGTCTAAATATATAAAAGGCAAAGGTGACTGACTGACTGACTGACTGGTCTTGACGTGGACTTTCGATTAAAACTTAAGAAATAGGTGTTTCGCAAAAATTTTGAAAATTCCACCCCCAAAGACTTCAAATAGGGGATGAAAATTTGTATAAAAGTCCAGATTTTTAAGCTAATTTTCAAGAAATATTCATCAAACTTGGTATTTTGGCTTTCAATTGAAAATAAAGAAGTAAGTACGCGTTTGACAGTTTAAAATGTTCAACTCCCAATGGAGTTAAATAGAGGGTGAATGATTGTTATTAAGTCTTTCGTTTTTCAACTTAGGTGTAACCATGAAACTTGGCATGTTGGCTTTTTACGGAGATACGAATCGCGTTAAGTTGGATTTTAATTACCAATAAAAATCGAACTTAACGTGAGCGAAGCCGCGGGCAAAAGCTAGTAATATATAAAAATTCTTTTACAAAAAAACCGACTTCAAACGCCACTGAAAAGTATAAGGTAATTTCAGTTTGTACACGTATGCTGAAGTCGGGCGGGCCTCAATAGAACTATGAAACTGCAACGCTAGCCCGACTTCAACATACCTGTACCAAGTACTGTTATATTCTGTGCCTAAAACTAAAATTTTGGCTAACGTGGCGCATTCGTTTCATCGTTTCTATTTAGGCCCGCCCGACTTCAACATACGTGTACAAACTGAAATTATTTTATAC
Source organism: Oeneis ivallda (assembly GCA_029955525.1). NCBI lineage: Eukaryota > Metazoa > Arthropoda > Insecta > Lepidoptera > Nymphalidae > Oeneis > Oeneis ivallda. Next base: position 12,566,398 of record JARPMR010000004.1, on the reverse strand, counting down.
TTTTCAGTGGCGTTTGAAGTCGGTTTTTTTAAAAGAATTTTTATATAAGTAATTATTATTATTATATCCTTTTTATTTTTATAATAAAGTACCTGAATAGGGCTTACATTATTACGAACCGAATTAAACGTTATTTATATTTCATATATAACTAGACGTATAAAATAGATAGGTAGATAAGACAGGTTGTAGATAATAAATAGTAACGTTTGTAGTCGGATAAATAGTAAAACTTAGCAGTGCTTACTTAGATCATAACATAAAATTATTAAGAATGCAAACGACCTAATAGTTTTTTTATTACTAGTGTTATTTATCATACCTATAAGAAATTAGGCTTCCATAGTGTTACTTACGTAAATTTTCAGATACTATCTATTCTAATTAGCCTGTATACCTATACCTATTATTATTAACTAGAAATCTGCAAGAATACCTTAAGCACTTAATAGAATACCTAACTATAATGTGTGTAAACCGATAACATTCATGTTAAGTTTAAAGGAAAGGTCTAACAGCTCCATAGAAATAAAACTTTCTTTCAATGGACGTAGTTTTCGGCGCTAGTTCAAAGGAGCCGACTATTTTTATATCATCCCTTAGCAAAGGCACCGCCTTTATGACGCGTTACAGCCTTTCTCCGACCACCCGTTATATTTGCATAACGTACATTACTCTTATCGATGTTTTTTTTTTAAATAGCGGTAACATTATCTATGAGCTTTTTCGTAAAAAGGTTAAAAAACGCTAAATTGCACAATGGATACTTTCAAAACATTCCTATTTCTTGAATCGTTTAAAGTTCGCATGTTATAGGTACCATATGACTACCATTTTCCAGATCAAAAAGACAGGACAAAAAATACTACCCTAGATGTGTATGTGTGAATAAAGTACTGTGATGATTAGTAAAAAAGCTTTTCGCTCCTTAACTAAGTAGCGAAAATTTACTTCCTAAGATTCTAATTTACTGGTTACTAGTTTTTAGACTTTGGTATAAAATTCTTACGATTGCGAATGGAGGGTTAGGTGTCATCACGTCGCGGCGTGGTGCGTGAAAACTTCGTTACCCGTGTTACTACTAGTCTTACTACCAGTAGTAGTACGGGTATTTTTTTCCCTTTGTTACTACCATCTGCCTCAGTAGCACAGAATATATAATAGTACTACAGTAAGTTAACACGGGAAAATAAAAATTACTCGTGCTACGACTGGTAGTAAGACTGCTATAGTCTAGTAACATGGGTAACGTATAGGTACGCGTAAAAGCTACCAAGCGTGAATTTGAAGGCAGACCATTAAAATTTGAAATAGTATGTATTGTAATCAATAGATAGGTAAGCTGTAAGTCTAAGCCTGTGGCCTCAAAACTGAAAATTACTTGATTTTTTTAAAATAATAACTTACGAAGTACGAACCCATCTACAAACTGCCCACATTGCTTGAATAATAGAAATTATAATTTCAGGACATAACTTCTTGATTTAGACTCAGACTCAGACGTAAGTATTTAAAATGTCAAGATACTAAACACACTAGACACCAGTGCAACAAGGAAATATCCTTCAAAAGCAAGGCAGTTGGGAACCCTGAACTAACTTATCACTTATCAGTATTTCACGTATCTATTTGCATAGGTCTGGATTTGAATGCTTTGTGCATCATACTTTTAACTTTTGCAAAATATCTAACAATAGTTTGAGTTATGTACCTACCTACGTATGGTATGGAGTTCATTGAAATTTCAAAACTTGAATGAGGTCATTGTTGATAAATACATAAAATGTTTTCTATAATATAATAAAACTGTAACAGGTCCAATTCTGTACATTGAAGATATTTTGAAAATTTTTCTTTGAGGGCACTCTATAATCGATACTGAAGCCAAAACAATTTTTTTTTATTTTTTGTCTGTCTGTCTGTCTGTCTGTCTGTCTGTCTGTCTGTCTGTCTGTCTGTATCTTGGCCGCGCATCACGCCGAAACTACTGGACGGATTTAAATGAAACTTGGCACGATTTAAGTTAATACTACGAGGTATAATATAGGATACCTTTTATCCCGAAATTCAGCACGGTTCCCTTGGGAGAGGGGATGAAAGTCAAAATGTGTATTTCGCTGTAATTCATTAAGGCGTATTCCGATTTAATCCATTCTTTTTTTGTTAGAAAGGAGGTTCTTTAGAGATTGTCCTGTAATTATTTCAAGGTCGTCAATTTCGTAGTTCAGAAATTATAGACATCACAATCTTCAGTATAGGTCCAAATAACTTGAACCCCGGAATCTACAGGATACTTTGAATGTACGGCTCATCTTAAGCTGGCATGCTTAATTTATCGTATATAGCCATCGTGTATACTATTTTGTCAAAGTCAAACTACTCCAAAGGCGTCAGATTTTGTCAAACGATCATTATACCTACATACTACAGGTATGGATGTAATACATCGTATGGACGTAATATTACAGTGTTTTCCTATGTAATTTAATATTCTAATCATATTTACTAATATTATAAATGCGAAAGTGTGTTTGTTTGTTGGTTTGACCTTCAATCACGCCGCAACAGAGCCACGAATCTACGTGATTTTTTGCATGGGTATAATTGAGGACCTGGAGAGTGACAAAGGCTACTTTTATCCCGGAAAATCAAAGTGTTCCCGAGGGATTTTAAAAACTAAATCCACGCGGACGAAGTCGCGGGCATCAGCTAGTTCTAAATAAAATTAGACGAAATTGTAAAAAGATTTCATTTTGTATTAAGTCTTTAAGAATATAAGATGAAGACAGCAATTTTTGTCGAAATTGATAATTATTTCTGCATAAGTATAAGTAGATAATTTACATATTTAGATATAGAATTGTCAATGACCTACCTACATCGGAAATAGATATAAAATTCTTTATAATGTGTTAGGTATGTACCTATATCCTACTAATGCATCTAAGTAATGAATGCTACCTACTTAGGTATATCCTAAATTCATGTTATAACTTATAAGTTTCAGCTGAAACATGTAACGAATGATTAATTAGGTACTTACAATATGATAAAATACAAGAGCTAATTACATATTAATCGTATATACCTATGTATGTATCTATAAGTAGGTACATCTAATATACCCAATAGATAGAAAAATACGCATGAAATGGTAATCGATTATAATTTACTAAAATGAGCCTCAGAGAAAACAACGCACAACTCCCATCCATCACCTGCCCAATCAGATAGTCAAAGAAATAAAAAGTACATATTTAAATCGCCTTAGTCCATTACCCGAACCACCTTAATTGAGGAGACGGCATAGAAAAACATTTTTACTGTTTGACATGGCCGAGGTAAATGACAAAAGTCAATCTATACATCAATCGCCAAACATAGGAAATTTTGGAGGTAACACGCGACTACTCAATAATGTACGAAATATCGATGTGGGGCATCACCGCGTGCGTGGACATCCCTGGCCAAATGTTGTTTTAGAGCGGAAATTAATGACTTCGGTAGGTGCGTTGTAATATCTTTACTGCTTCATAGCTGGCCTAGCTAAATGCGCTTAGTCGGGAAGATCATCTTATGGCTTTTCTAATAGGTACACCCCATCGAAATACCTAACTAGGTAACTGAGATAATGTACCTAAAAATTATGTTTTGAAAAGAGAAACTGCTGAGGTTTTGCCGGCTAATTTCAGCAGAATTTGCTCGCCGAAACCGTGGTAGTGGTAGAGTCCTAAATTATCATAAGAGCTACAAGATGATAAGGCTGAGATCTATGGCACTCTTATTCACTCAAGACTGAGTTAAAACGAGGCAGATTTATGTCAGGACTCAGGATATAACTTAGTATTTGTGTCTCATTTTAACTCTATTTTGAGTCTTGAGCAGAGCCAGAGTACCTATGATTTATAGATCTCAGCCTCAGTACATGAAATAAAAAAGATAAAATACGTCTTGGTAGAGGTATAGGCAATCCTCGATACAGAAATTAGAAATATATAGACCAAATTAAAAAAAAAAACCATCAAGCAACGTAAGATCTCGTTCCTATGCTTATTATATTTTTTGCTATAATGATACAAAATAAACTCATGATGGAAAAAATTGCAGGAAAAAAAGAGGCTTTGGACCCAGAAAATCTTTATATTAGCTATGAAATACACAATAATATATATACCTAAGCTCGTATAGAAATAAAAACAGTTGCAACTAAGTCTTCGGTTAGCCATAGATGTGGAGAAGTTTAAAACTGATTACAGACCTTCAAGGTACCTTCAGCAGATTTTATGTGAATTAGGTAAGTATACCAAAAATGCAAGGCTGCCGTTTTCAAATTCCAACTGTCCCCATATTATTATACTTACTTAAATAATATGTAGGTATATTAGCAAATAATAGGGAGTTTTGGGTTTGTATAAATTCTCGATCGCATCGATCGATCGTTACTTTTACAACCTATTTTAATTCGGCGTTAAAAAAATATGTATTTTTTAACCCAAAATTATTTTAGTCCTTTCAAAATCGACATGTTGACATTAGCGGCACGAGGCCGCTGCCAAAAGCCTAGGGTGGCCAGGGGGCAGGCGGAGGTTGCCAAATGACACCTGGCTATCAATTATTCACATTAAATTCCCCACATTTGCGTGTGGAAGACAAATAGATGCTTTAACGCATCGAAAGTCAATAAATAGTAAGTTATCTACCTACATGCTATGAATCATTTATGTAAAGTAAAAAGATAATCTAGATAGAATAAGAATAAGTTTATTTATCGAAGACAAAGTAAGCACTAACTATATTTGGGTATACTAATTCAACCCCTTTAAATGATATCTTCTGAAGCTATCTATAGTACCTACTTACCTACTAAGAACACTAAGGTGGACCTATGCATAAGCTTCAAATACTTACTTATTATGTTATGATGATGATGATGATGATTGATGATATTACACCATTTACACCATATACTTATCAGCCTCGAACTACGTTCCATACTCTAGTAGGAATTTGTTTATGGGCTACAGTGTGGATAAGTATAATTTTTAAAGCTACTTACAGGCACATGGGATAAAAGACTGATTTACTCCACAAATTCATTGTTTAGATCAGCTTCTCTTTAAAAATACTGAATATTTGAGACAATTCAAGTATTGACCTCACAACAAGGCAGTAAAAATTAAAAGTCAGCCGGGCGGGGTGGTGGCGAAGTCTTCAATAATTCAGCGCACGTATTTTGGTCACGAGGCCGATCGGCCACACTGGCCCTCTATGATTTGCCGCTACATATCCTTGAAAGGGGTTTGAATTCATTAAAACACGGTAGTTTGTGGAAACATTATCTTACATTAGATTTTAAGTACGAGTAGGTACCTACCTAGTGCTTCTTTAAACCGTAAACCGCTACGATTTGCTGAACTTGCAAAGTCGAAAGGTTGGAAGCTTTTATTCCAAGTTAGATGTATGTCAGAGCATTTCAGTGAAAATAAAAGTTGTGACTGACAAAATTTTATGTGTACCACATGAACCTAAAAAACATCGTGATTAAACCTGCACACCTGAGAGTACTTCATAATATTCTTGAAGGTGTGTGAAGTCCGCCAATTCGCATTGGGCCAGCGTGGTAGACTATGGCCTATAACCCTTCTCTGAGAGGAGACCTGCGCTCAGTAGTGAGCCGTTGATGGGTTGCTAATGATGATGATGATGACATGAACCTAATATTATGTTACTGCAACTTTTTGTTGTTCAGCACATTAAAATCGCAGGAATGCTATGGGCTGGACAAGTTAAACAAATCCCAGATCGCTTGGCCAAAACTTCGATGTTAAGATGCAGTATACCAAGACGCGTAGCAAGTCGGTAAGGTGTAAGGAATTAGAAACGAGCGCAAAGGATAGAGATCGGGAAAGGACAGAGAAATCTTCTGGAGTAAATCCGAGCCAAAAAAGGACTGTAGCGCTGGTGATGATAATAATCTACGCTGCTAATCCTTATCTTTTCTTAGGTATAGAACAGGTTCATGGAAACTTTACTGTTTTCAGATTTGAAAAGAGGAAACAAGCATTCATTGATTACCGTAGAGATGCACTACTGACTCGAGAATTTTTAACTGTCCTTTAAGGGATGAAAAAAGAAGTTTGTAAAAGAAGAAACATTTTTTTAAACTGAATCCGCATCGACGAAATCGTGGACATCGCCTATAGTTACTGATGCTACTCCAATTTGACAGCTAATAAAACTCCCATAAGCGCAGTTATAGTCATTTGCATTTTTATGGTCTTATAGCACACAAGCTAATATGTAGGTACATACCTAATAAAATGTAAATAAATAAATTAATAATTCTTGTTCCATCAAGATAATTCAATATTAATGCACGAAACCAGTTTTTGTATTTTCTACACATTTTTATCTTACAGAAAAATATCTACATATTAGCGGGGGAACCTTGGCCTGGAATCGGCGTAACCTCGACGACTCGTAGCTCGTGTTGTTGAACAATCTGTTGGCCACAAATATCGCAACTGGTTAGATCAATATTTAATTTGACAAGAATATTTCCTTCCGAACACCACTAAAATGAAACTACTCTTAAGAGCTAATAAATTGAAACAGGCTGGGCTGCTTTTCTATAATCATTTAAAAAATCAATATGACGAATGTAATATAAGTATATCTAATTTTCCGTAGTCCAGGTTACGCACAGTTTTTAAAAATTTTGCTTAATCATAAAAAAATTATGAAAATATGGATTTCAAACTGATTTTAATGAAATAAACCTACTAGAGACTGATGAGATTTGTTTAAAAATTAAAATTGTGTTATTCTACGATTTACACATGTAGGTATTTAAAGTACTAGGCGTTCAGAAATGTTATCATACAGTATGATTGTAGTACCTACATAATATATGTGCCAGTTTATATGTGTGCAAGATAGCTCTATCGCGAAATGGTAACGCCCCTCGCCAATCGTTGCCAAAACTGTGTTTAGTTTTACCTATGTATCTGAAGGAATAGATAACTTATTAAGTATGGAACGTACCTATTTTATATACCCACGTAACTTTGATAATAGAATCATTAAAATTTTAATCGGTTCCGTATACGAGTAATTACTTGTAGAATAGAATAGAATAGAAATGTTTTTTATTCAAATAAACTTTTACAAGTACTTTTGAATCGTCAATGAGTCTACCACTGGTTCGGAATGCCGTTCCTGCCGAGAAGAACCAGCAAGAAACTCGGCAGTTGCTCTTTCCAAAATACTTTTACAATATACTTGTGTAGGATAGGCCTTGTTTAAGAATGCTGAAAACTATCCCTAAAGCGATGTTCTTTCATAATGTGTAAGTAAGTACTATACCAGACGTCTTCATATGTCTTTATATGTGCCATCATAATAATATTATACGGCATAGGTATTTTCATATATCCAAAATCTGCTTGAGGTAGGTATATTAACTTTACATTAGATGTGCACTATCTACTAACATAATATTCTTACATGGTAATATTAGTAGTACGTAGTAGCACAGCTATATTTTTTAGAATAAGTTTAATATTTAATAGTTTATTTGTGATGCAACAAGGTAAAATCAATATCAGGGAATTATAATATAATATTAGAGATTTTCCTACACGTTTGACTAGGTAGAGCACATAAACAGGAACCCTAAATTATTCGCGATCATCGATGTTCGCGATACATAAACAGGTTTTGGCAACTCTTTGTAGTCTATGATATCCTTGTACGCGGTTTGCTAATATAATTTATCTATGATTAGAAAATTAATTTTGCTCCTTGTAGCATATATTATAGGTAGGTACCAATAAAAAACAAACATTACTAAGTTATATTAAAATTACGAATCAACTGAACATTTCTATGTCGATATGTTTTCTAAAATTACCTATGTCTGCTAAAATGATTGCAAAAATTACAGAATTACGCGAAGTCTTAATGATTTAAAAAGGTTTTTGGTAAATTAGCAACATATTTTATTATTAACGAGTACTTATATGTTGCTGTAACTAAGCTAATATCTAATTTAAAATATAGTTTAGTAACCTCTAACCTAGTAACACTGTTTCTTCACAATATTTTTTGCAAAATCTAAACATAAGCATTTCTTTCAAGTTATAATCCCCTGGTACAATTGTGCGAAATTGACGTAACTTCTCGGTCGCCCACAACACTACAAAACATTTTTTGCATGAGCACGTGCCATTCTCAAACATTCGTCATTGTCAATGTCATCATTACGCTGACTGAACAACAAAAAGTGGACGGTACTATGGTCCGGGAGCCAGTGACAGATTTTCATGACCAAGTCCCTCCCAATCAAAACTTCGTGAAGTGCATTAGGGATTTATATTATGAATATTCGCGACCTTCAGCTGCGACTCCGTGGGTGGGGCGGGCAGTGGCAGCCTCCAACGCATGGAGAAAAAAAAAAAGTTTTTTAGTCATTTCCTCCCATTTGAAAATTTGACAGATTATAGTTTACCTAATATTTTGAAGGAAAAATAAATTCAGCTGACCATAACATGGTGGATTATACTTCAGCTGGCTGCTTGAACATGAAGAAAAAAATTATATTTTCAATGATTTCCTCTCAACTAAAAATTTACCTGGTGATCGTTTATATGGTACTATGAATGAAAATTAATTTCAGCTTGCTGTATCGCGGTGGAAAGTTTTTCAGCTGGTACCTTGAAAGGTGTGACGTAGAAGCATCTATCACCTACTGAATCTTATCAGCTGACGACTTTTCCCTTGACTTACAGCTAGCTGATTTTTTTCATTATTTACTAATGCATGTTAACAATCCTCTTATAAATTTTCATCCAGGAGAAAATCACTTTTCTTAAGTTATTCTCTTTCTTTTTACAGATTGAGGCTATACATAAGCATGGAGGAAAAAAAAAGTTTTTTAGTCATTTCCTCCCATTTGAAAATTTGTCAGATTATAGTTTACCTAATATTTTGAAGGAAAAATAAAGTCAGCTGACCATAACATGGTGGATTATACGTCAGCTGGCTGCTTGAACATGAAAAAAAAAATTATAAATTCAATGATTTCCTCTCAACTAAAAATTTACCTGGTGATCGTTTATATGCTACTATGAATGAAAATTAATTTCAGCTTGCTGTATCGCAGTGGAAAGTTTGTCAGCTGGTACCTTGTAAGGTGTGACGCAGCAGCATCTATCGCCTACTGAATCTTATCAGCTGACGACTTTTCCCTTGACTTACAGCTAGCTGAGTTTTTTCATTATTTACTAATGCATGTTAAAAATTCTCTTATAAATTTTCATCCAGGAGGAAATCACTTTTCTTAAGTTAGTCTCTTTCTTTTTACAGATTGAGGTTATACATAAGCCTTCTTTCACGTAAAAACTACCGCACAGATTTCTACAAAATTTTATACCGTGGTAGCTTATTACTCGGGTCAACATCTAGGCTACTTTTTATCCCGGAAAATCAAGGAGTTCCCGAGGGACTTTAAAAACTAAATCCACGCGGACAAAGTCGCGGGCATCAGCTAGTGTTTCTATAAGACGTTATCACGGTAAACTACCGTCCGTAAACCGAGTTTACAGACAACCAATTTATTTCTACCAAAAATCTGCATGTGCACTATACACAATAAAGGGCCCTTTACGTAGTCATGGGTAAAACTTACCCCCTCCAAGTGGACCTTTAGCATTCTATGCTCTGCTATAGCATAGCATCTGGAGAAGGTAATTTTAATCCACAATCTAGCTGCAATATAGAAAGGGCTTATGTATAGCCTCAATCTGTAAAAAGAAAGAGAATAACTTAAGAAAAGTGATTTTCTCCTGTATGAAAATTTATAAGAGGATTGTTAACATGCATTAGTAAATAATGAAAAAAATCAGCTAGCTGTAAGTCAAGGGAAAAGTCGTCAGCTGATAAGATTCAGTAGGTGATAGATGCTGCTACGTCACACCTTTCAAGGTACCAGCTGACAAACTTTCCACCGCGATACAGCAAGCTGAAATTAATTTTCATTCACAGTAGCATATAAACTATCACCAGGTAAATTTTTAGTAGAGAGGAAATCATTGAAAATATAATTTTTTTTTCATGTTCAAGCAGCCAGCTGAAGTATAATCCACCATGTTATGGTCAGCTGAATTTATTTTTCCTTCAAAATATTAGGTAAACTATAATCTGACAAATTTTCAAATGGGAGGAAATGACTAAAAAACTTTTTTTTTTCTCCATGCGTAGGAGGCTGCCACTGCCCGCCCCACCCACGGAGTCGCAGCTGAAGGTCGCGAATATTCATAATATAAATCCCTAATGCGTTTCACGAAGTTTCGCTCGAGAGGAAATAATTGACCGAATTTGTACCTGGCTCCCGGTCCACTACTTGCACGACGATATTATGGATAATTAATTAATCCCCGATATTATCGGGGATACCCTCGCTCATTCAACTAGTTGAAAGAACTAGATTGCGAATTCATTTCTTGTCCTGGTACTCCTTGAAGACAAGTGTGAGTAGGTGCATGGGTGTTTTCAATACCTATATTTACGAGAAGGTATAATAAAATATGTATGTAGTTAGATCGGATAACTTAGTGCCTTGATTAATTAATATATCTACTCTTAATATGTGAGTAAACGAGCCGGAGTCGTGATAATTATTTAGTGTATTTCAATTTTAGTAGGATTTTTTTATGATTTTTAATTTGAGTAGGTATTAAATAAATTAATAAAATAAATGAAAGTTTAAAATTAAATATATTTTTGAGCAAATTTATTAACCAGTATCACTAATTCAACACGGACATTGTGTTATCGTTATCGCAATAAGCGACGTTGTTATCGGACGAACGCACTTTATCAGCGCGTACGCATCGTGCGTGTATTGCATTTTGCGCGATACCATGATACGCACGGTTCCTCACTCCTTAGGGTTCCGTCACCACCCTACCGTTTACCCTACGTAAATCAGCCTACGGGGCCCTATTTCTAAACTTCCCCAGTGTCCTTCCGTACGTCTGTCTCAGGGTCTACACTCTAGAGCTAAATATACTTTTTTCGGATTACTCTGGCATCATACATTACGACAAATAATAAAAATTAAAACCTGAGGCGTGTTTTATAAAAGACAAAATCTTTACTCTTATATAGTACTTAGTCATATTATAGTAGAATAACCTTTTTTTCTGTGATCGAAGAGAATAACAAACGACTTGATGTGCAACAAATCGGTGTGGTTGAGGACCTTATTATTAGCTACTTTATATCCATTATCCAGAAAAACAATAGTTTCACGAATTTGAAACACTAACATACATTGAAGGGTCTTTAGTATCATTTTAGTGCACACTCCATAGTAAAACAGAAAATAACATTAGGGTTCTGTACTCAGAGAAATCGTCAAGGCGACACAAAAAGAGAGGTGCTGTAAGTTTAAAGCGTGAATCTGTGTTAATCTATCTGTGTGTCTCTCTATTCCCTCGTAGCGATACTAGCCTAATAGACCGATTTTGATGCGGTTTTTTCTGTTTGAAAGCTAATGTAATCGAGGTGGATCTTAACTATAATTTATGAAGATCTGCTCAGGCGTTTGAAGGTCATCAGCTCATTTCCTACTTGATAAAAAAATGGTCTCAAGCTTTCATTGGTGATATTGATTTGAAATTTGGTGTATTGTTATTTCGGATTATTTCTAAGGTATCCTTGAGCTGATGCCCTAGATACCGAACTCCTCAGCAACTTACAGCAGATATAGTGTGTTTGGGCTCGTTAGAATGTTTTCAATGTTAGAATGTTCTCATTCTATACCTATATCGAACCTCAATCTATATATAGATTGAGATTAGATCGAGGATCGAGGAGGAGGATCTGTGGATGGATGGAGGATGGAGCAGAAAACTAGGTAACAGGATGTCAGGTACATATCGTACTGCGTAGGTACATAGTCCGGCCATAGATTCACATGTCGGGTGTTTTAATTTTTTTATTTACACTTGTTGTCTTTCTTTTTGTCGCTTTTATGTTGGTATTGGTAATTTCCGAACAGAATATATTATTAGGTATTGTTATTTACTAGAAGAACTTATAGTGTGTAGTGGCACGGGATTGACGGAACCCTTTGTGCGCAAGTCTGACTCGCACTTGGCTGGTTTATTTTTCTATTATTGTTGCATAAAAATGTTACTTTCGCAAACGTGCTTCTGATTATTATTTATACGTGATATTTATTAAGAAATTACATATGCGTTACGCATGTATGAATAGTTACGAAATTTTATTAAGATAAATCTAAATACCTACCTAATTACTTCATCAATATTGTTCGTATATACCCATAACATATATAGGTACGTACATAAAAAAACATGATAATAAGGTTCAAAAATTATGCTTGGTTCTGATTTCATTTTTCAAGCAGTTAACAGCTACTAGAATAGTTTAAGTAGAAATTTACAATTGACTTACGAGATTAATAATGTTACGTTGTTATAGATTTACTTCATATACAGGTATATATATAGGTATAAAAAATGTCACTCTCCAAGCAGTTATTCAAATATACCCATGCAAAAAAATTGGCAGTCATAGGGACTGCCGATAGAAGTGAAAACTAGATTTGCTAAATATATAATTAAAAACAAATAAGAAAAGCGCACCGTCACGATTTCGTGAGTGAGATTCGAACCTTCAACATCATAATATTAGATACATTAAACCGTTAAACGGTAAGGAAGGCGGCTGCTTGCCCGCTGCGCTGTACAAGGTTGCTTGGGAACTTCTAAAATGTTGAACGCTTACCTACTGAAATCTCCAGGTGACGATTGTGAAGGTGACGATGACGCGAAATCCATGGTTTTTGCTCACCCAAAAAAGCGCTCAACGCGCCTAAAGAAGTTTTCACTTCAAAAATCAACTCGATACTTACGTAGCTCTGTTCTAGCGTGATTGAAGGACAAACCAACAAACATACACACTTTCGCATTTAGATATAATATTATTAGTAAGGATTTACCTAGTGGTAGAGAGTAGAGACGTAAGTAAGTATCATCTTTAAACGAAGTACTCGTAGGTAGGTACATGAGTAGTTGCAAACAACACAGTAGACGTGATTTAGGTACAAACCCATCAATTAAATATTATTATACCTACTAGCTGGAGTAAGGACCTCGATTGGAGACCGCGTCTCGGCAAACGGAGTATAGGGCGCCCCCCGGCTTAGATGGAGCGATGACATCCGGAAAGTGGCAGGGGTCGATTGGATGCGAAAGGCCGAGGATACTACTTGAAAGAGGCTTATGTCCAACAGTGGATGCATGTAGGCTGATGATGACGATGATACTAGCTGATGTCCGCGACTTCATCCGTTTGGATTTAGTTTTTAAAACCCCGTAGGAACTATTTAATTTTCCGGGATGAAAAGTAGCCTATGTCATTCTCCAGGTCGTCAGCTCTCGTGTCAAAAATCACATCGATCAGTAGCTCTGTTCCAACGTGATTGAAGGACAAGCCAATAAGCAAACACACTTTCATCTTTATAATATTAGTAGAGATAAATACTTTTAGCAACGTATGAATACGTGGTGGAGCATCAAAATATACGGCGAATACTAGCAAGAGATAGTACTATCGGTACCGAGAACTAATGCACGCGATAACGTACGATAACGGAATGACAAATTGCAATATCAACCTCAAACAACCAAAAATGCACTGTTGGCTTGATGAGTTTTCTTTCATACAAAATATTTGTTGGATTCCTTCATAATTTATGTATTCATTTGCAGTTGATACCTAGGCAGGCAGGTATTCATATTAAAAAGAATAAGTAGATTATAAGTACACTATGGTAGAAAACTATTTTGCACTTCTACAATTCGCTTCGCCAGTGTCAAGTATATGTAGGTAGCTTGTAAAAGTCACAACTGAGATTGGCCGGTAAAACTGTGTCAATTTAAATCATGTATACTTATGTTTTCATAACGTGGTATTTTAAGGATATCTTTTATTATACACTAGCTGATGCCCGCGACTTTGTCCGCGTGGATTTAGTTTTTAAAGTCCCTCGGGAACTCCTTGATTTTCCGAGATAAAAAGTAGCCTAGATGTTGACCTGAGTAATAAGCTACCACGGTATAAACTTTTGTAGAAATCTGTGCGGTAGTTTTTACGTGAAAGAAGGACAAACAAACAGACAAACAGACAAAAATTAAATATAAATCTGTTTTGGGCTCAGTATCGATAGTAAAGCATCCCCCAATTAAAATTTTCAAAATATATTAAATGTACAGAAATCTTCCAGTTACAGTTTTATTATAATATAGATTATATACATAATACCTACTGTAGCTGTAGGTGTCTTCTGGTACAAGTGTACTATTACACTTAAAAGAGGGCTCCAGCCTTAACTGTGTGTTATAAATTGTAAATGATGTTTAATATACGAATTTTGAATTTTTTGTAGCTAGCACAGCAGCTAGCATGAATACAAATTATCAAGATAGAAAAATTAAGTAGGTAAGTATATCAAAATATTTATCAGATCTAGGAAATTTCTGTCAAAACATACCTTTACATTTTAGGATAATTAAAAAAATCTGCATTCTATTTTACTGTAATTTCTTAAATCTTTTGTTAAATTTATAAAAAATAGAAGCAATAATAATATTATCTCTATCACGTACTTAGAGGGATCAACATAATATTTGCCAACAATGTTATAGCCATGGACAATCTTTTTTGATACGAAAAAGGGTTTACTGTAAGCCGTTTGATGCGGGTCGAATTGGGTATGGACAGGAAGACACATTCGCCTGTTTTTTGCTATTATTTGTATAATAAAACTGTCAGAATATTTCATGCTTAAGTGATATTTAGTGCAGACCTTTGTTTTCTGTATAGTACCTACCTACCATCTAAAGCAAATTATAGTATCACCAACACGCCGGGTGCTAACTCTCACTTCTCAGATGATTGATTTACCTACATGTAGTGATCTTATGCTGACGAAATCGTTAATCCTAAATCATAAGATACACTAAACCACCGCACGAAACGAATACTAACAATACCACAGAGTAAAGATAGTTTCATACCTCCTTATACTGTACTAATACATACTTACAATAAACCTTTTTAAAGATCTTTAGCTATGCTGAACAAGATTTCTCTAAAATAATATTTTCCTTTTCACTCCAACTACTTACTCGAGGCTTGTATTCAGTTGTGTTTGTGGGTGGGGTTTGAACAGATCGACCTTTCAGTTTTCAGTCCGCACCCTTAGAACGCTGCGCTATCAAATGATTTCCATCATAAAGCCTAGGAATCGCAAAGTGGAACGTGAAAGTACCTTGAGATTATTAAATTATGATGGCAAAGTATTTCAAGCATGAAACACCACTGTTAATTAAAACTAGTTTAAATTTTATTGTGAAACCTACACTTATTATTCATAAGTATAATAATTACATGATACAATCATAAGCTGTCTATTTGTAGTGAAATACAACCCTACAATATTTACCCTAGCGGACTTGGTCTCACTAAAACAGGGTGATTACAATAAAAATACAATTTTGGTCACAACCCCATGTCAATATTACTGCGGGGTGTTTGCGAATAAAGCGCTCGTAAAGTCGTAAGCCTTTTGATACGGCATATGTTTGTGGCACTTGTTTTCTATTAGATTTTATGTGTTATTAAGTTTATCCCCTGGTAGTTGCGGTAGTTAGAAAATCGACCACTTAAAGAGAGATTTATGAAAGTATCGTCGAAGGATGCAGTGTAAATAAACCTGGAAAAGTTATTAGGTAACCGCTTGCATTTTTCTCGTTTTCTTTTCGATATACTGGATAATATTTGTAGATAAATGAATCAAAAGCGGGAACACATGTATCTGCTTTCCGAATCGGCGATGGTCATTGAAGTGAGGTTTTAGTACATAATAATTCAATGGCGATGGTAGTCTTTATTTGTCATAACTCATAAGGACCACAAATTGAACAACATGAAATACAAAATGTGGCTTTTTTAAAATTTTATAACTTATTCTATTTTAAATACAAGCTCACCTTATACAAAGTACGTAGAGTATAATAAGTACTCTATTGCCGTTATAGCTATTATTTTGAACCACGACGTACCTATTGCCCGACCGGCGACCGACCGCGCTAAGTTATTGCGAATGATACCTGTAATTACGACCACTATCCGGCTATCGGGGTGTCATCTATTCGCACCGCAATGTGCACGACGGAAGTAACATATGACTATATTATTGATTTTGTGTAAAAAAGCGCAGTGGCCTTCGTTTAAAGTTGGCATGTCATGTTGTTCGGACATAAATTCACAGTACAGGGGTCTGGTATCAGACAACCCCAAAAACAAATTAGCTATTACCTATAGGTACCTATGGTTGTTTACCTATGATGGTTTTTGTCCGAAATTGTGAAATCATGTTAGTCATAATCACAGATCATAACTGTATTATTACTGATTGTTCTTCGACGACAGTTCGCAATAAAGCAATAATTTTGTAGAAGACAGTCAATACGAGAAAAAGAAAGCAGCATCTTTTTCATACAATGTTTCCGTCAATGATATTAATTTGGTTTCCGTCCATTGCATAGTCAACTTTAACTTTACCAAAGTACAATTTTCTTTAAAATAATCGATGAAATGAAATACGAAGATTATAAAAATCTAAATATATGAAGGAAAAGGTGACTGACTGACTGACTAACTGACTGACTGATCTATCAACGCACAGCTCAAACCACTGGCCGTATCTGGCTGAAAGGCATACAAATAGTAAGGTAAACGTAGGCATCCGCTAAGTAAGATATATATTTGAAAATTCAACCCCTAAGGCGGTAAAATAGGGGTTTGAAAAATCGAATCTAGCGTGAGCGAAGCCGCGGGCGAGAGCTAGTTAATTAATATAATGAAACCCTGTAGGCTACCTGTAGGGCTAGAATGCGTGGCACGAGCGTCTACCCAATATTTACTCGAGAATCTCTAAGAGACATCACGAGTATGTTGGGTAGACGCAATTTTCTCGCGCGCGCATGCTTGCTCTATTGGTCATACATAGGAGGATTGGAACTCCCTGGCGAATGGCGATGGAACGCTGTTGTCTTGGCTAACAAACAGTTTAATCATACAGCGGGGCAACGTAGCGAGTGTACTGGTTACATTTTCTCGTTCCAGTGTTGTGGTTTAGACGCACTACCCCTATATTAGTTATAGCTCCACGAGCGAGCTAAGTATGAGATACTACCTTACCCTAGATAGGTAGTGTGGTATGATTTACAACGTACCATATAACAGCTACATAGTTTTAAGTAGCATATTGAAACCTATGTGAAGTATCAGATTTCAAATAGTTTCCTAAGACAAGTCTTTTGAAGGTTTGGAAAGTTTTTAGCAGCGCTTGTAAAGTGGAGCGGAGTTTGTATGGAATTTTCAATGGCATTACGAAAGTGGTTTTTTAACGAAACATTTAGCGACACAGGTCATAAATTAGTTAACTGTTTTGCGTCTCATTAGTGTTGGGTGCGGGTAAATAAATAACTAAATGCTTAACACAGCACCATTACCAAAATAGCCATCTACTGCCAATGTCACTTGCGTAGAAAACATAAAACTTTTGCCACCGACATAAATATATTGTACCTACGGTAACTTTTGCCTATAGAATGATACCTTACTGAGATGTACGGTATTTCTAGGCACAAGTAACAAAAACATACTCATAGATAGATAGGTAGGACTAACCTCTTTAAAAGCTGAAAAATAATAAGTATTTAACACTAGCTGATGCCCGCGACTTCGTTCGCGTGGGTTTAGTTTTTAAAATCCCACGGGAACTCTTTGATTTTCCGGGATAAAAAGTAGCCTAAGTATGTCACTCTCCAGGTTCTCAACTTTAACCCATACAAAAAATCACGTCGATCCGTAGCTCTGTTGCAGCGTGATTGAAGGACAAACCAACAAACAAGCACACTTTCGCATTTAAGTATAATATTAGTATGATAAGAAGGGCATTATTTCCTAGGAAGAATTTCCTTCCACACTACTGAACATTCTTTAGCTATGCATAATATTAACTATACATGAGAGTATATTAAAGGTATGGGGACAGACAAAATATTCGATGGCTACATTTTCTAAACTTTCCAATGCATTTAAAATGCATCGTATCAGTGCAACGACCAGCGTGCAGCGATGGGACGATCTCGCGGCTAGCAGATCGAGTCCGTCCAAGGACGTCCACTTCACTATCACCTACAATGATTATTACAACCTTATCACTCACGTTATAAGATCTATTTTTATTCAACGTGTGGTTTTAATCCGCCGACCCAGCCAGTAAGAAAAATGATCCTGTATAAAAAAAGTAAAAAAGTCGACAGCAGCTCGCGGTTGTTTTATTTTGTTTGAGCTCTAAACCAACATGGCCGCGAGTGAGGAGGCGAATTGTTTCACTTTGTAGACATTTTATTAAATTTTTGTACTAGGTACGCACTTATTTTACTACCCATCCTAATTACTATTTGAGTAAGGATACCAGGTAAATAAGCGACCATAAAAATTGCAATCAGCACGATGTAGGAATGAAAAATCTAAATACTAGGAAAAAAATAATTTTTATATGGATGCCTACTAGGTAACATTAAAAAAATAACTCAGTAATCAATAGATTATTTAGCTCCTAAAATAAGTAATAGAAGTTACAAAAAATACTCAAAATTTATAATTATAGAATTTGAAAGAAATAAACGCTCTTGACTTCTGGGGTTGGAATGGGGAAAAAAATCGTTACGCGCCTCTCTGTCTGCATGGCAGGTGCTTGCCGATATTTTGACAATAATAGTTAGCAGAACCGCCCATTCCTAATATCATAGTAACTTTTTTCTATTCCCTCTTGACCCATTTCCAACTGCTGATATTATCTTTACTAAATTTGATATAAGCATGTCGATAAACAATGTAAAAAAACCGTTTTGGTGGAAAAGAGTGCCGTTAGACGGAGACATTATAAATTATTATAATATTATATAATTACCATTATTAATAAATTTATTTATATAAAAGAATTTTAAAATTAAATATTGTAGAAGAAATACCCAGGTATAACTTGAAACGTGGAATAATTTTAAATAATATTACCTAGGTATTTTTTTCTATTATTAATATTATTATCCACTCATTTCTATTTTTCAGGATAGAGTTAAATTACCTATATCCAAAAATCTTTGGTCATAGAATATTAAACGTAAACTCACTTCTTAGCTACTGGTAAACAATTTGGAATATTTGCAGAAAATAATCTCAGAAAATACCTAATATATACACACATAGATTTAGGGTTGGTCCTTGATAGAGGTGCGTAGCGACTATGTAGCGCTAGCGACCACTGGTAGCGACCTACCAATCCTAAATCTATGACTACAGATAACTGACAAGTGACAACTGACACACAGAAACTTTTCAACTTTTTACTGGTAATTATAGTAATATGCTAAAAGGGTAGGTACACATCGCTCATTGAATACTAAAGAGCCACAAATTAAAAATATCTAAAAATCGGATTACTTAAAAAAATCATTAAAAATTGATGTTATTTTTAAGTAAAAATAATACTTCATTAATTAATAATGTAATACCTAATAATGTAATACCTAATTGTAATAATAATTAACTTGTTAAATTATCGAATATTATCGAATAAAAATATAGAAAAAAATTGTTGTTTGCTGTTTTCTTCTATTGTACAAAATGCATTATTTTATTTATGACCCCTTTTGTATCTAATGAGCGTCATGTTTTTCGATGCGTATTTTCTGCAATATACATTGAATTATTATAATTCCCTAATTATGTAAAAGCGCATTTGGGGTTAGCGGTAGACAATGGCAGGAAAGAGCTGTATATTGTTTCACCTCGGTCTCGGGGAGTTTCGCTACAATGAGCCGCATCCGGGCTCGCCCGCGGTACGCGCTAGACGTCGATTACGAATAGACCAAATTATTGTTTACATTTCGCCTTGCTTTAACGGTGAAGAAAAACATCGTGAGGAGAGGACGAAACCTGCAAGCTTGAGAGTTCTCCAGTTTTCAAAGCTGTGCAATCCACACTTGGCTATAGATATTACCGTGGTGGACTACCTACTGCCGATACTTTTTATTGAGAGGAGACCTGTGCCTAGTAGTGGACCGGCGATGTGTTGAGATGAATGAAAAAACTAAGCGTATAAATAACGACAGTTAAAATGTAACTTAGCTACATTGGATAAAGAAAAACAGAGCTCTATCTTTCACTTGCAATAGTTAACATTTCAAAAACGTGGGTCCCTAACACATGCAAAAATACTACCATCATACTTAATACGAAAGAGACGTAGGTAGATATATCACAAAGCAAACAAGACGCAAAGAACACAGAAGCCTATTATTTAATTGTCTTTTAAGTATAATACACTAGATGAGAGGGTGAATCATCCCCGGGCCCAGATAATATAAAATAATAAATAGTACTGAGCGCGTGGCTGGCGGGATGCTGGTGACAAATAACGGAGCGCGTGAAATTACAATTATCTCTTTATGGACGCCACCCCTTTGACAATAATTATGCAAAGTTAATACATTAATTACCGTTAATGAATGAAGGATTATTCATGCTAAATTATTAGTGGTCTAGTTAAATACGTTAAATACCTACGTTTAAACAATCTTAAATACGAGATTGGTTGGGCTCTATCATCAAACGACTTCATTTGCAAAAATAATAAACACAACATCAGTAAATCAAAATCAAGACAATGTCTATATTTTTTTTTATTAATATAACCATACTGAACTTGATAAATTAATATTCTCCTTTCCCCTCCAACAAACGTAAAGCTTAAGCTAGAAATAGGTACGACTGACGACAGTAGTGAAACGAAACGAATGTAGTTGGGTTTGAACTATCGAGCCTTCAGTTTTCAGTTGGTTGTCTTGACCGCTGCGCTATTGGCTTATGGGTTTAGTTTCGTGCCTACAGGAAAGCACTAATGAAGTCTAAGTTGGAGCGCGCTTGCCTTTCAATTAGTGTTCAGATATTACCTACGTTGCACGAGACACGGTTGCTATATTTTATTTAATTAAATGCCCATTGCAATCGTTATCCTACAAAATTATCTTCTATCTGGTACTGTCGACCGGAACGAGGATAGTAATGGCGTGCATTGTCGCGATCACTTGATCCCTTATTTTCGGTTCATCAGCCGCGTCAATTTCGGGCCTCAACAAGCCACCATGCGGGATCGCATTATTGCTTTTTTATTACTTTTTTCTATATCCCCCGCTTCGCATACGTTTTTGCTGCGCGTGTGACGCCGTGGGATAGGTCGCGGACGCGTCAGTATTTTATGCTGGTATTAGCATATTTTTTTGTGCTTCGCTTTGTTTACCAATTGTCGCCGATATACAGCGGGTAGGTATTGCAAACTAATTTTACTTTTTTTTATATTCATGAGAACCATGATGATTATTCATTCCAAGATAGCCTTTGACTGCGATCTCACCTGATGGTAAATGACTATGCAGGCTAAGATTGTAGCGGGCTATGGGCTATAATGGCAGTAGGATCCCTAATCGGTTTCGATAGCTTCTTTCTATTGCTTCGAGGCACGTCTTTGACTGTAGGGCGACAACTAGCCACGGCCAAAGCCTCCCTCCAGAACCATTGCAGACTTTTTAAGCATTCTCAGTTTACTGTCCCAAATACTTAGGCTCCCTTTTCTGCGAAACATTTACTTACCTACTACGCTCACTGGTATCAAAGGTCAAACTGTTAGAAGTATTAACAAAGGCACATTTGCATTTCTACATTTGTGTTTCCGGGTCAATAACCAAATTATCATCAAATTTCAACGGTCGCGACTCGCGTCGTCGTACGATTGACCGCTGATGAACTAAAACTACCAACATACATGTAAGTATTGTTATCTACTATAAGTAGTTTTGCAAATATCATTCATTCAAAATTAAAATTGATTATTTATTTTATGTTATACCTAAAAGTCAAGATCTACCATCGGTTCGGAGCGCAGATTTTGCTGAGAAGAGCCGGCAAGAAACTCAGCAGTTGCTCTTTTAAAAACAAAATCGACGAGATATTATTATGTACGGTATTACCACGTATTAACAAAAAACGATACAGATTACAATAACACAAATACTAAAGATTTTTTGTGTTTTGTGTGGTTAGACGTCTTGTAAATCATTTGTTTTTGATCAATTATACCTCATGTATAGAACTTTCCCACAAGGCCACAACTCCAAAATTCCATTAGTTTTGGCTGGTGAATTGTATTCAATGAACACGTCATCGATATGCAAACGATTGCGTTGAGTGCACTTGACGAATCGCTGTTGAGAGTATGGCTGACATTTTGCTGCCATTGTTTATATGCTCAGGAATCGATCATTTCATGGGAAAATTAGTGTTCCTTATACTAACTCACCCCGATTTTCGTTTAGTGAAATTTATGAAGAAATTGCTTTTGCCATAGAAAGGTTATGTTACTTTCTGAACCTAGGACGAAAGTATAGGATCGCAATGAGACAACAATGTATTTAACACTACGTACTAGTACTACAAATCTGATAATCAATGTTCGATATCACAGGTAAAATTCAATACTTAGGTAGGTAATCAACAGCGTTACATCTAATTAGTATACAATTAAGAATAGTTATAAAATAAGGCCAAACAGATTACACAATAATTGCAAAATACATAATTTTTGTAAGAATTTTTATTTAAGGGCTTCTTATAGAATTAAACCTAGCTAACTTCTTGCATTAACTTAATGTAATGCAGATTTATAATTATGACGATTATCACACTAAAATTATTAAAAGAGAACATTATTGCAGATTCATAATAAGGGAAAACTATAGTATGAGGGTATTTTTTAATAATTTAAAAATAAAGTAGATACTTAACGATTTAAGTCATTGATATTATTATTAAATATACTTAACTATAATAGAGTAGATATAAGAATAAAATTCAATTGATTAAATCGCCATTTCCCCATTACTATTGATATTCGATACATCGACAATCCGCGTGTCCCGTATAATTAATAATAGATTAAGATTGACACGGCATACTATTAGTGTATTGAATTGTAGATCATTTGAGGTCTTTTCCGTCATCAGTTGATTTGAAGCAACCCTTTCGATTTCAATTCTGAATTAATTTAGAACTAAGTACGTTCATATGATCCAATGTTTATGGTACCTATAGATACAGAGATTCAAACTTAGGTACGCACATAGTAGCGCGTTTGATAGATATTTCATAAAATAACTACATACTTAATATTATATACTACTATTTTCATAAGTAGATAGGCGTAGTCTTATCTAGTATCTAGGTATATCTATTCCTTAACGATAATACTGTTTTGACTGACAGACAACAATACACCAGTCGCCTAGTCGGTAAGTCTAGTTTGAAATGAGGAAATACATAAGTAGGTATAATTCGGTACCTTAGGTGTGCACTATGTATTCCCTCAAATATGGTTGAGCGAAGCAATGGCTGCGTCATGCTCGTGAACGGGTGCCACCAGCGGGAATGGGGCTACTTTCTGTCTGCCCGTCTTAACATGTGTTAAATTATAATTAGGTATGCTTTTGTGGAAATCATTGTTGAAACACTGCATACATAGCATAGTACCTACCTATCTATTGAATTGTAAACTTGTTTTGAAAAGAGCAACCGCCGAGTTTCTTGCTGGTTCTTCTCGGCAGGAAGGGCATTCCGAACCAGTGGTAGACTCATCGACGATTCAAAAGCACTTGTAAAAAAGTTTATTTGAATAAAAAACATTTCTATTCTATTCTATTCTATACTAAGGAGGAAAGTGAAATTCCGTCCTAAAAGTGGTGAAGGGGGTAAGGTTTGTATGAAGTAATATTTTTAAATGCACGTAGAAAAAATCGTAGGCCATCAACTAGTCTACTCATACAATAATAGTATAGGTAGGGCTCCTTAGAAGTTAGAATAGCTAGATTCCTTGGTTTATATTATGCCTATTGCTTAAATCGTATCTATGACAAAATATGTACGACCATGTTGATTAAAATTAAGTATTCTTTACGTTGCGTTGATTTCGACAATTTTATAGACACGATTTCAATTTGTGAGGAATGTGTTGTCTGCTTCTGGCGGATACGACTTGTGTTCAACAAAAAATATTGCACACAGCTTGGTCTATTTTTGAGTGCATTTCGCGCTATTTTGGCGTTCCCTACGCAGGCAATATGTCAATGACCCCGTTTCGCGGCGTTTGTTCACGTACTTTTAGGAAGTTTTGGGGCGATTAACTTACGTAGAGACAACGTCGCGGTATTTCGAGCCGTCTAACGTATTATAATATGCAGATGTAGTTAATAGTTTTCGTTTTTGTTTATCAATTTTTCATACTTACTTAAGCTTCAGATTTTATATAGACCGTACTTAAGGTAGGTTTCATTATGACCTAGACAGGCATCTAATACTTATTGCGTGATTTGAATTTTACCTACTGAGACATCCATTCTCCATGTAAACTTGTACTTAAAGGATTTTTATTACTCTGTAGATCGTAGAGGATTAGGTTTACTGTGTAGGTATAGGCACAGAATATATAATAGTGTATAGGTACCTAAGTGTGATCTAAGTAAAGCTTCATTTTGATAGTAGTTTTATACTTAGGTACTTAAATATAAATTTTCTAGATAAATAGGCTACAGACGGTAATATATAAGAAGGAAATTTTTAACGCAGGCACCGAAAACAAACTTGTTGTCCAATAGGCGTGGAAGTTTTATTACAAAATTAAATTTTAAGGAAAGCGTCTACTGTTTATCAAATGTAAATTGTGAGGGCATATTAATTGGAATTTTATGTTAATTAGCAGAGCAAACTAAAAGAATCGGTTTCGATGGCACGACGCGAAGTTCAGCGTTAGCATACAAAGGGCCAGGGCGAGGCTATAGCGTTTTATGAGCCGAATTCGGCTTTAATCTATAGAGGCGAGCACACACGCACGCGCGGCGTAGATGCCCGTGCGCACTCACGCACACAGAGGCATCGCCCTCCTCACTAGGCTGCAATTCGTCGCCGCGCTGCGCCCCGCACTCCCGCCCGCACGCAATTGCATTGCACTCCGACGCGCGACGCGGTGCCGCGGTGCGTGCGTAAAAAGCGCACGCAGGAGGTGCGGGGTACGGCGGAGGACCGCGACTGCTCGCTGCACCGCAACCAACAGTGAGCAGTCACCGCCAGCCGCTCGGAGAGCACGCCGCCCCCACCGGCCGCCCCGCAGCTATCGCGAACAACCCCGGCCGCGCTACGGGCTACGTGCAGTGCTAATGCGAACTTTTGTTAACGTTTCCAAACATTTATGAAAACCAACTGCGGCTTTGCTGAAACTGGATCTTTAACTCAACATAGCAGGTCGGTGATGCTATTGATAGTACCTAATTAGTTTTAATTATTTAGTCTAAAAAAATACAAACAAAAACATGTTTGCATTTTTCGTAGAGGTGCTACGACTTCTTCGAAATTTTCATACAAGGTTTGTTAAGCTCCTTTTTAGCATTTAGCACTTTATCGTGCAGTCAACAAGAGTGCTAGCTGCCTGAAACGTGGACCGCATTTGTATTTTTTTTAATTTACACGACACGAGGGACAAACGTAGCCGGTTCCGCCGGTCCCCCAAGTTCGATTTACCTGTCGAATAAAAGGTAAAAGTCAATTTAGTAAAGAAGGGCTATAACGCGATGTATGTAAATGGGGAAGGGCGGTGCAGTCGGACAACCGCGCTCCTCCGTGCCATACGTGCGCAGTTCGCACTGGAGTCACAGTGCGTTTTGCTCGCTACGAGCACGCAACTGTGCGGTGCGAATAGTTTATTTTAGTACCTAGTCTCTGTTTCTTCGAGTTGGGCTTTACTATGTATCCCGGTTCTACATACGAAGGCATATTGCCAGGTACGTGCTGATAATTGCAACTGTAATTATATTAATTAGCTCCTTTTTACAATAGTGTATCATTTTAATGCCCTCTGTATTATGTATGTTTGATCATATCTACCTATTTATCGTACGACGTAATTTTCTAAGTGCAATTTTTAAAAATTGGTAATAATTGCTCTCAAAAAATTTAGTATTTTCCCCTTTTGAACGCTATGACCATTGAAGTATTAATAAGTCAATGGCTATGACAGAAAAAACCTGGTATTTCCACTTTAATTTGTAGTCAAGTCTAAAACAGTTCCAATAAGATTTCAATGAGACAGATCCGTCTTAAACTAAGTTTTGTTTGTTTTTATTTACAGAATCCCAACTGAGCAAAATGGGGAGCAGCGAAGGTCAACAAACTTTTTGTTTGAAATGGAATCACCATAAAACCAATTTGGTAGAAATATTGGAGGCTTTGATTAAAGTTGAAACATACGTCGACTGTACATTGGTCGTTGACGACCAAGTTACATTCAAGGCACAT
Organism: Oeneis ivallda; assembly: GCA_029955525.1. Classification (NCBI taxonomy): domain Eukaryota; kingdom Metazoa; phylum Arthropoda; class Insecta; order Lepidoptera; family Nymphalidae; genus Oeneis; species Oeneis ivallda. The sequence continues at coordinate 12,539,833 of JARPMR010000004.1, read as the reverse complement.
AGAGTAGTGCTCGCAGCCAACTCTCCGTACTTTCAGTCTATACTAGCAGACGTGCCGATGGATCATTGCAGCATTCTTTTTCCAGGAGTTAAGGATTTTGAAATGCGCGCTCTTCTCGAGTACATGTACACAGGAGAAGTGAATGTGACGCAAGCTCATATACCGCGCATCATGAAAGTGGCGGAGCAACTCGAGGTAAAAGGGCTGTTCGACATGACGGAGTTGAGACGGCGGCCAGGAAGCAGCGAGCGAACTCCCGCCGTGTCTCCTCCGCGAGTGGTGCCCGCTGCGCCGTCCAGTGTGTCCCCGCCCGTGCCGATCAACCGCTGGCCACCGCCGCCCGCCGCGCCCGCTCTCTCCGCCGCTTACGACTCTGCCGACATGAACCCTCTGAAGCGAAAGAAGTTATCAAGTATGTTAGCCACACGTGACACTCCCATTTTAAGAAACGTTCTCGCTCAAGCCCCTCCTGTAGATTCATCTCAGCCCATGTCTCTCGTATGCCATCCTCTCAGTCAGCATGAGTCGACTCGGTTACATTCCAACGGCTCGGCGCATGAATCGGAACGACCCATTAGCCCACAGCGTCCTTTTGATTACCTACCCCGTCGGTTGTCGTCGAGGGCTTCCTCCCCGCATTTTAATCGTTCTGATCGATCAGAGGATGCACATTCCCCTTACACGGAACGATCCTTTGAAGAGGATAACCAACGAAATTTCCATCCATCTCCACCCCCGGCCAATTTTCAACAAGATGTCAGAGCCGGCTTAGCACCTTACGTTCCACCACAACAGAAACCTGAATGGAAAAGATACAAACAGTATACGAGGTCGGATATAATGTCAGCTATTGAATGCGTGCGAAATGGAATGAGCGCTCTACAGGCCTCGCGCAAATACGGCGTTCCCTCACGTACGTTGTACGACAAGGTGAAAAAACTCGGCATTACGACGAGTCGCCCTATGAGTCGCGGAGTGAAGCGAGAACCAAACGGCGCTGCATTCCCCTATGGGTTAAGTGGAACGGGCGGCGGCGATGACGTAACACCGTCCACTCCTCTCATCGATCCGTCTTTTCTACAACAAGCACTAGAAGGAGCTACGAGGGATGGTGGGCGGGAGGCTTTACACGCTATGGCTTTAGCTGCAGCAGCGCACGCCGCGCTAACCCCACGGACTCCCCCGCGGTCAGCGCCTCAGTCACCTCGATCACCACCTCCAGATGAAGACCACGTCGAAGATCTATCGATAGCCCGACGACGCGATCCGGACCCACCGTCGGGTGTTATTGTGCCACCTCGCAACTTTGCTCTTGACTGCAAAAGCGAAAGGGATTGAACTGTGAAACATGAACATTTTGAAGTGAAAACATTATAGAGAGCATTCGTAAAGACTGATTTAGGCGTACAAAGTTAGAAGTAATAAGGCACTTAATGGTAGGCTACTGGTAGGTACTGGTACGCGCCGCGCGCGCATGCCCTGCTGAGCGGGCGCTCCGGCCGGGCGATTGCAATGGGCCCCGCGGCCACATTATTATCTTCTACCTCCCTTCTTCTCTATTTATTTCCTAAAGCTGTTTATACCGGATAACGAAATAAAATTTCCGTTTAACGGTTTCTCGATGTCTTTTGTGATTTATGTTTGTTTTATTTTCTTCTGTAGTTTCTTTATGTTTTATAACTTTTACGTCTCTGTTAATGGAATAGTGTATAAGCTAGCCCTAATTAGCATAAGTTGTGTAAGATGGTATCTGTGTAGAGTCGAAGGTCAGGAGGCTATGTTAGCCCTTACAAGTGACCTAGGGTCCGCCTGGACGAGTTATTGTGCAATTTGTTGTCCGCGACTGTGATGTTTATAGACTGAAACGCCGCCATTACCTCACGCTCGCTACGGTTCAACTCTAGTCCGCTGCAACGCACGATGTCGTTTCATAAATTCGTAGTGGTTACTTGTAAGACTATGTATGAATTGAGAGGGATCGTGCGTAGCATTATGCTCATATCACCTAAATATAGCGACGTATTAATATTCTACCTTACTATATTATGAAGTAGATATTTTTGTCATTGTTTTGCGATTTGCCATAAGTTCTTGTTCATTGTTGATAACTAGTTTTATTCACCTTTTCTCCCAAACATTGATTGATTTGCACAAGCACGGTCGTTTTATTAGAATTAAGGATTCAAACACGTAGTAAGTGGTATGCATGCTCAACAAATAAAATAAACTATACCTACCTACGCGACCATAATATGGTAAAACTTTTTCACAATTTTTGCAATGGGTATGTAATAATGTTAATTCTACCACAATATCGAAATTAATTTTGCATAAATATAAATATTTACAATAAATGAAATCTATGAATTTTATTGAGAGTACAATCCTATTACACGAAAAAAAAAACATTGCTTTTTATTTGAGGTATTAAATCTGTTGAACTTTTCTAACATGTTTAATTGTAAGTAATAAAACTATACGTATATCTACCTAACTATTTTATGATAATTTTATCACATTGTTTAAGTTAATATTATAATAATAATGAAACTTATTATTTTGTAGTTCATTGAAGACTGATTTGTTAATTTAGTCTAGTTTTGAAATGCCATAGATACTTTATAGTATTCGCAAAATATGTGTTTAGTTAAGTTGATCGCGAGTTTGTGTAGGAACTCCCTACTGAAGTGTCACAGTGTGCCTTGCTTGTTGAAATCGAGAGTTTTTGCGGACATTCCAGTAGTTACACTTTGTGTTCTTTAGTAATATTTATGAGCACTACACATAATTATTCTATTAAAATTTTAACCAAGATATTATTGCGTGGTTTTTAAAACAGATATGTTTGTGTCGGGAACACAATTAATAATACCTAAAATATGAATTATTATAGTCTATAAGTCTTAAGAAATACCTCACGATTTGTTTAGTTAGTCAAGATGTTATGTGATTATATCATAAATACCTACTTTTGTGCCTATAAATAAAATTATGAATGATGTTATGCACGTTGTAAATTAACGCTTGAAATGAAAAGTAGAGATTACTGGCGTAGCTAGAATTTAAGAATCGACTACAATGAAAAGACCGTATATTTTGATCCTGTTAGAAAAAATACACTAAGCATGATTCAAAAATAGTTGCTAATGATTAAAAATTAATAAATGAAATAAAAATATTTGTAATTGATAAAATAAAAGGAAAATACCAATTAGGTTTATTCTGTAGACGTGAGTCGTGACTAACTCCAACCTCCAATTTTGCTACGCCAATGCTCTCTAGTTATCATGAAGTTTTGAAAACGAGTCGTATGGATAATTATTTTCTGTAGTTGGCTATTTATGTATCTATAATATGTAGTAGTATAACTTAATCGAGTTTTGTTTATCTCGTACCTAAATACAATAGTAAGAACTATATTTACAGATAATATAATGTTATAAATATAAATTAAACGTTTAATATGGAAATTGAGATTATTATTTGCATACCCAATAATAATAGTGGCCAAATCCAATGTTATTAAAGACTCTTCTTCAAAGAAGAGACCAAATCGGCCAAGACGCCGCTGGCTCTTGCATCAAGAGAAAGTGGGAGAGGTCGTGCTATAAGAAGAAAATACCTATTTGGGTCGTCCAATAGGAAAACGTCCTGTTGAACGACAGGTCCTAGTCCTAGATCCAAAATGGTTGGATGAAGCGAACAAAGACCTGCAAAGAACTTAAAAGATCCGAATGGATGTAGCATCATCTATGTCTTCTAGTAGGTATATTAATTAATCTCTACTTATAAAACTGTATCGTAACTGGGGTAAATAACAATTTTAACTTAATTTTTACTTACTTTAAATCCGTAAATAGCCGCTCGGATTTCGCGCGAGCATGTAGGTAGAGAGAGGGAATCCCCCTGAGCCTCAAGGCTCGCTTACCTCACCGATCGAAACGACCTCCCAGATCAAACGCCCATAGCACGTCCTTCACGACCCCGATGACAAGATTACGACTGACGATGCAACCTATCAGGTAGGTCCTACAGACATCGTCAACCTCAGCACAGCGTCTTTGCTGGTGAAGACGAGGCCACGATTCCTAACGTCGTCCGGGCGTGGATTCTTAACACGATCACGATTCACGGGGACGTACAGATTAATTATAGTCTCGCCTTGTTCTCGCCACTCCGTTCCTTCGCCCTAGCGTCATCCTAAACTGAGGTCCGAGCCTCACAGGAGGCGACCTTAGGAGACGTTGCCCTCCGAATGTCATCGAGCCCTAGGACTCAACCCCCAGGCGACGCTTCGAGCTCGTCCACCCCCCGGTGATACTGTAGCGGCCATGGCTATATGCATTACATACTTATAATAGGTAGGTAGGTACACAATCCGAAAAAAAAATAATCTATGCTCGCCCATAGATGCTGCGTGCTAAGAATAAGATGTGTCGTCATCTTCTTCTTCTTCTTCTTCTTTGTCAACCGATAGACGTCCACTGCTGGATAAAGATCTCTTGCATGGACTTCCACAGGACTCGGACTTGCACCGCCTGAATCCAGCGGCTGTCTGCAACTCGTTTGATGTCGTCAGTCCACCTGGCACCTAGTGGGGAGGTCTACAAATACTGTGCTTCCCGGTACGGGGTCGCCACTCCAGCACCTTGGGACCCCCACGACCATCAGCTCTTTGAACTATGTGCTCCGCCCATTTCCAATTCAGTTTCGCGACTCGCTGAGCTATGTCGGTGACTTTCATTCTCGTACAGATCTCCTCATTTCGTTCCTGCATTGTAGTTTCTAGGTGTGTGTGTAGATGTGCCATGAATTATATGAGTATATAGTTAATAATTATTATTAAATAGAATTTTCATCGGTTCAAAAGGCGGCTGGTCAAAGCACTGCTGCTGTAAGTCTATTACTTCTGACTTTTTTGAGATAGGTACATTCTTATATTTTGTTGCAGCAAAATAATAATAAGCGCAATGAAAAATGTTAAGAATAGAATGGAATACCTAGTTTTTTATTCAAATAAACTTTTACAATGAAGTGCTGTGAATCTACCAGAAGTGTAACCCAATGCCATCTAGTAGCTGCTATCGTAAAGAATCATACGTCATTGTGACAATTTTATAACAGATGGCGTTAACAAATGACATTTACAAAAATTATAATTATGGATTATTGTGACTATATTTAAATAAATACTATTAATTTTTAAAATACATATACTGTGAAATGCACTTTAAATGAATGAAAAATTAAACTGAGGATCATAAATAATTATGATAAATGTTGTTCTTGAACGATTCCACTTGTGACGTAATATCGCACCACTAAAATTCTTTGCTATGATTGGTTAGGCCCGTCGTCCGATCATATGTCAAAAATTCAGAACGTAAACATTGTGTAGTGTTTTGGAAATTTATTAGCGTGTAATGAAGAATAATACGTATTTATCTCAAATATTTTCTTATACCTTCACTTAAAACGTTTAACGAACTCATAGTCATGGATGATATGGAGCCTTTTATGAATAACGACGTATTTAATGTACGCGATATATCTGAAATAGAAGGTGAGTCAATTGGTTACCTTTTAATTTCGCGGAATTGCATCAACTTTTACAACACACGCATTAATGAATTATTATGTTTATAGATTTCCTAAACAGTTGCGATGGAGAGTTTATGAAGAAATTAGAAGAAGAGCTGTCGGTTGTGGAAACAGATCCTTTGAGTATAGACACGAAATTCGTCCCAAATGTTTCATCACCCCAGACCTCTCCTTATAACGCGCAGGGAAATCCTTTGATGTCACAATCGTCACACAACAGAAAACAACAGTTGCATGTCCAACAGCCGAAGATCAGTCCGGTTTTGGGGGTGTATGGAAGGGAAGAGAGTTACAACTTGGAAACTAAAATGGAAGGATCTCCCTTGCCAGATGTAACGCAAAACTGTCATAATCAGCCAGCCCAAACACCAATGATATTGCAACAAGTAATACAGAGTCCTCTGTATGTAAATGTAGCTCAAGGCAGCTTACACAAACTACCAGACGGCAGAACGTCCCTTTTACAAGTAGACAGTAAACAGAGAAATCAAATGATTAAATCCCAACAGCCAACACAACAGTTGCTGTTGCCAAATAATGGGAACGGTGTTACACCAGTTTTTTTAAAGAGTGCAGAACCAAACTTTTCTCCAGTGATATTACAGTCTAATATTCTGAATCCGGAGTCTCAGACCCTTGTATATACAAGTGCACCAGTTCAAGGTGAGATTCTAATAAGGGGCAGTTATGATTTCTACTAGTTCAGGCTGGAATCACATATGTGTGCTTTGATTCAAATTTTTCCATATAAAACTGTCATTTTTCATAGAGTTGTGTATGCATCAATTCGGCTTTTCGATACGTACATGACTATGAAAAATGACAGTTTTGTATGGACAAAATACAAATATCTTTAGTGACAATTTTTATGTGCAGCTTTCGGGTTTTGAAAGTTGTTTTGGGGTTAGGTTTTAACTTCCACCAGGAAAAATTCACTCACCTACAAGCACAAATGTCACTCTTCAAGTCCTTAATTGCTTGCCGTCAGTGACTTTTGGTCGTCTTGATAGTTAAGTTAGTATTAAGTTAGTTAAGTTTTAAGGTTTGTGTTAAGGTAGGTTAAGTTTCATTGTTAAATATTGTTTGAATCGATGGGGTTGACATGCCAGGTGGTAAAAAACCCCAAAAGAAATATACAGATTAAAAAAATGTCCTCAGTTATACCCATGCAAAAATTTATGTTACTCCATTGCTACATGATTGAAGGACAAACCAACAAAAAACACTTTCACATTTATAATAATTATTAGTAAGGATTTACGATGAAGTGATAATAGAACAATAGACAAACCTAGCTAAAATGAAATCAAGTTGGATGATGTATCATACAGTTCTGTTATACAAAGATTTGTTCCTCTATGCAAATTGCAAAGCAAGACCAAGATATGTACTTGCCAAATTAAAGTTATTTTCAATACATTATACAATACTATCATAGACTAGTTAAAGTTATTTTTATGTGTATTTCTATAAATACTAAAATACTATTATTTTAAGACCTCTATTTTTAATATTATTTTATTTGTAAGTACTTACCCATTTTATGTTTTTTATTTTATAGGTCCAGTTATGTATATATTTAATGAAATATAGGCTGACCCTGGATTTTAAAAATAGAAAATTTAATTACACTAATGGCAGATTTCACTAAAGTCGAGTGATGTTTTACCGAGAAATAAATTGTGCATTGTGACAGTTTTTGTATTGAAAATACTGTCAAAATATGGGACCTAATTAATATAAATTACACTAAATGCATAACATACATTGCACTTGCTTTACATGCACTTTCTTGTTAGTAATTTATTTAAATTTTATTTCAGGTACAAGTCAAGGAATTATCACAAATGCAAAATCAGGCAGTGAAAATCAACCCATACATCTCTTTACAAGTAACAGCGGGCCCACGTTACTAACTACAGGGATACCACTAGTCCTAGATGGGGAAAACCTTGTCACAGCTCAACCAAAAGTGAAAGAAGTGAAAAGAAGCGCTCATAATGCTATTGAAAGGAGATACCGAACTAGTATCAATGATAGAATTGTTGAGCTTAAGAATATGTTAGTTGGTGAAGATGCTAAGGTATAAAAAATTACACTAAGGGCATATATATATAAGGGCTATTTCCTAAACAATGTTGTACGAATGCAATTCAACTACAAACCACAGTATATTAGCACGTTTGCAGATGTCCAAAGTATAGTCTTTGTCATGCATTTGTATTGATACAGTGCATGCATTGCTTTCTTTTTTTATTTTAAGAGGACTATTACATTTTGCCAAAATTCCTCAGTGCCTGAAGACTAAAGTCTTCGAAAAGTGCGTGTTGCCAGTGATGACTTACGGATCCGAGACATGGTCGCTAACTAAGGGCCTCATAAGTAGGCTCAGGACCGCTCAGCGGGCGATAGAGAGAGCTATGCTCGGAGTGTCCCTGCGGGATCGAATCAGAAATGAGGAGATCTGTAGGAGAACCAAAGGCACCGACATAGCTCAGCGAGTCGCGAAACTAAAGTGGAAATGGGTGGGGCACATAGTTCGAAGAGCTGATGGACGTTGGCACGGTAATATTATCTATATACAGTATTGTAACTCGGCCGTATCTTTGACATAAATGCCTACAGCCGCGCGGTACGTAAACATGCGATAGGGCTGCCCGCCTCCATCATTTTAATTACATTTGCCTACTTTGTGTTTCCATTTAGTTTTGTGATTGTAAATATATGTAGCATATTGGTGAGGTGCCATCTGTTAACGTAGTCGTAATTCCCAGTTCCATCAGTTATCGATTGTCTGTGGATAGTTTATCATGTCACATTCCTTAATGTTTGTAGTCTATGGCGGAATTTGTCAGGGATGCTTGTCTCGGTGTCTGTGTAACGATGTGATCTATGGTCAGATATTCTAGTGTTCATGGTCGAGGATGCAGAATTCGGTTAGACAGGGTTGCAGGCGGTCTTTAGCAGTTTTGTCATTAATTTGGTTGGATTGAGGTTATTTGTAGGATTAGTGATTTAATTCTGATAAAATGTTGGTGTAGAGTGATTATGCAATGGTCGGAGTAGTTGCTGTTAGGAGACTACGTAATAATTGCTAGGTTAGCTGTCATGGACAAGAGTCCTTGGTTTTGGATGCGGTGTGATTTTGTGGTTGCAATGCTTTTGGAATCTAGAGTGATTGATTGTGTAATTGGTGATACTGCGGAAAGATTGATCAGTCCTTGTGGAGTGAGTGAGTGATGAATTGGTTATTTGGTGAGTTTGTTGCAATGGTAATTATGATAGTGTCTCTTTGCCTAAGATGGGCCATGAGCGAGTTAGACAGGAGTTTTGCTTAGGGTCTTCTCTTGGTGGAGACGGGCAGCTATTGGGGATGGTGGAGGCTGCGCCTAGGCTAGTTTAGTTAGCCGGGTTTGTCTAGTTAGACATGGAGATGTTGGGTTCCATGCTTGTCATGTAAAGATTACAATGTACCTCCTTTGTGAGTAGTTATTATGATTGAGAGAAGATGATTGCTGAGAATGATGTTCTGTTCTGAGATAGTGTGTAATTGCCCTTATTAGACGCTCGGCCAGAGGAGAGGTGTCGTCATCAGAAGTGGGATGAACTTCATGCCCACGATAAAGAACTTCATGCCCAAGATAAAGAACTTCATGCCCACGATAAAGAACTTCATGCCCACGTTAGAATTTCATGTCCACGTAAGTGGTTCTTCTGTAGATTTTTGATTCGAAGTTGATTGATGTTGAATCCAGGAGTTTTGACGATTTGCTATGGTGTAAAGTTGAGATAAATGAGACAGTAAGTTTCTTGTGGTCGAATCACGAGCTTTCTTTCTGTTTTTTATTATTTTTTTATTTTTTTTTGGAGGGGAAGAGGGAATATAGGTCAAGTATCGGCTTAGATGATATTCCTTAAAACAAAGAAAAGAAAGAAAAGAAAAAAAAACCAAGAACAAAAAATTTTTTGATTGATTGATGAATGTCAATGTAATGAGGTGAACAAAGAATCATTGATGACTATTGTGTAGAGTTAAGATAAAGGGATAATGAGATTCCTGTGTGATCGAATAGCTTGCATTCTTGTGGTTTCGTGGAAACCAGGTGTTGTGTGATCCTTGTGTGGATACACGGTGATTGGTGGAAATTGCATACTTGGATGCATGGTGTCGGGGCGATCCTGTAGGGATGCACGATGACTATGGCGATTCAGTATGTCGATGTGTGAGACTTGAGAAGGTAAAGCTATTGCGATATTTGTGATTAAAAATGAAGTCATTTGACATGAGTTTGATTGACGTATGTCAATGCAATGATTCTTTGAGAGGATCCGTGTTTATTATTCTTTCTCAATGATCTTTGGTAGACTTCTTGGTTAATAAAGTTGAGATTAATGTTGAGCTAAGTTAAGAATATCAATGAGGGACTGTAATTGTCCAGGCCACACTTACAGACAGTTGATTGAAAGGACTGGAGGACTGGCCTATATGGGTCGACGTTCTCAAACAGACTACATTTGAACATGACTATGACAATGACGTTGATCAGACCTAGTATAGTCCGGACCAGACCCTGGAGAGCTGGGTTGGTCGAGAGGACATACTTGTCAGTCTAGATCAAGGTGAGAATGACGACTGACAATGACCTTAACCTTTTTGACTGAGTGACAAGTGAATGTTCTAGTGTATGTGTTTCATTTCCTGTCTATCCTGGGCTTTGGTGGTGCAATCCGGGTCATACGCATTGTTTGTGTTGATTGAAGGGATTCACTAGTGCCTCCCAGATGATTTCCTGTCTATCCTGGGCTTTGGTGGTGCAATCCGGGTCATACACATTGTTTGTGTTGATTGAAGGGATTCACTAGTGCCTCCCAGATGATTTCCTGTCTATCCTGGGCTTTGGTGGTGCAATCCGGGTCATACACACTGTTTGTGTTGATTGGAGGGATTCACTAGTGCCTCCCAGATGATTTCCTGTCTATCCTGGGCTTTGGTGGTGCAATCCGGGTCATACACATTGTTTGTGTTGATTGAAGGGATTCACTGGTGCCTCCCAGATGAGCTCCGGAGTTTATCCTGGTGGAGAGTGCTGTCCGGGCCAGACTCGTGGGAGTTGGTTGAAGGGACACACTCTTGCCAGATGATGTTGAAGTTGACAATGACGTTAACTGGTTGAAGTGTGTGGATAATTGACGCAATGGACAGATGATATTATTATGACTTTGACTGGTGGCCTTGGATGAAGTGCAGTGTCAGGGATGGACGAGCGGGTCCAGAGGTCAGGGATGGACGAGCGGGTCCAGAGGTCAGGGATGGACGAGCGGGTCTAGAGGTGTACTCGACTTTGTGTTTCTGTGCGGAAATCTCTTGGTGCTGGCGGACGCACGAAGGCAGGCGGACGCACGGGGACGTGCGAATGTCAGGTTGGCCGTGTAGCATATTGGTGAGGTGCCATCTGTTAACGTAGTCGTAATTCCCAGTTCCATCAGTTATCGATTGTCTGTGGATAGTTTATCATGTCACATTCCTTAATGTTTGTAGTCTATGGCGGAATTTGTCAGGGATGCTTGTCTCGGTGTCTGTGTAACGATGTGATCTATGGTCAGATATTCTAGTGTTCATGGTCGAGGATGCAGAATTCGGTTAGACAGGGTTGCAGGCGGTCTTTAGCAGTTTTGTCATTAATTTGGTTGGATTGAGGTTATTTGTAGGATTAGTGATTTAATTCTGATAAAATGTTGGTGTAGAGTGATTATGCAATGGTCGGAGTAGTTGCTGTTAGGAGACTACGTAATAATTGCTAGGTTAGCTGTCATGGACAAGAGTCCTTGGTTTTGGATGCGGTGTGATTTTGTGGTTGCAATGCTTTTGGAATCTAGAGTGATTGATTGTGTAATTGGTGATACTGCGGAAAGATTGATCAGTCCTTGTGGAGTGAGTGAGTGATGAATTGGTTATTTGGTGAGTTTGTTGCAATGGTAATTATGATAGTGTCTCTTTGCCTAAGATGGGCCATGAGCGAGTTAGACAGGAGTTTTGCTTAGGGTCTTCTCTTGGTGGAGACGGGCAGCTATTGGGGATGGTGGAGGCTGCGCCTAGGCTAGTTTAGTTAGCCGGGTTTGTCTAGTTAGACATGGAGATGTTGGGTTCCATGCTTGTCATGTAAAGATTACAATGTACCTCCTTTGTGAGTAGTTATTATGATTGAGAGAAGATGATTGCTGAGAATGATGTTCTGTTCTGAGATAGTGTGTAATTGCCCTTATTAGACGCTCGGCCAGAGGAGAGGTGTCGTCATATACTTTCTTTTATATAAACAAATAAAATACTTTGTGAATTAAATAGGAAGTGTTCAATAAAAATGCGTGTTGTTTTTTGATTGGTAGATTTAATTAAAAAAAACCGGCCAAGTGCGAGTCGGACTCGCACACCGAGGGTTCCGTACTCTAGAAGTAAAAGTAAAACGATAATATTATATAAATTTGCTTATTAATCGTTAACTTTGTTTGTGGAGGTCTATTGTTAATATAAAAAAAACTATGCTAGTTAGAGCGTTGGTTTTATTTTTCCTTTAAAATATACATAAACCTCTATTGACCATAATTATTTCTGATTTTTCGATTGGTAAACTTCGGAGATAAGGGGGGGGGGGGGGGGGGAAGGTATATTTTTCGACATTTTGCCCGATTATTCAAAAACTATTATATTTAAAAATAAATAAAAATTTGTTTTAGAATGTACAGGTAAAGCCCTTTCATATGATACCCCACTCGGTATAGTTATCTTACTTTGAAATTTCAAACTCCCGATTTTTCCTCTTTTTTAATTAAACTAAAAAGAATTTTTGATTTTTTCTTATTCCAATGTTGTTGGGCCACTATTATACACAACTATTCCAAATTTCATGTCGATAGCTTTAATAGTTACTTAAATAATCGACTGTGACAGACGGACGGACGGACGGAGAAAGTCTCACCATAAGGGTTCCATTTTCACCATTTTGGTACGGAACCCTAAAACCATGTTTATGAATGAATAACAAATCGGTCTTATAAATTTGCGACCGAAAAATATTTGCGCCTCGACTGAGACGTACGAAATGCTTTATTATTAAATTTTAAAGTATAAAAAATCCGCATTCTAATATATCCTCCTCGTCATATTAAATATGTACTTGAACTTATTTTTAGTAAAAAAATTGCGCAGTTATTGTTAAAAAACATAACACCGTCCGTTCGTCACTGCGGCACAGTCGCGACTGTCTGCGTACCGAGCGCTTACCGAGATCGAGGCGCGTAGGCATAGCTCGCGCTTCGTCCGTTTGTATGAAGTTACAATACTGTATACAGATAATATTACCGTGACGTTGGGGTCCCAAGGTGTTGGAGTGGCGACCCCGCACCGGGAAGCGCAGTGTTGGCAGACCCCCCACCAGGTGGACCGACGACATCAAACGAGTCGCAAGGAGCTGCTGGAGGCCGAGGCCTGTGGAAGTCCATGCAAGATACCTTTATCCAGCAGTGGACGTCTATCGGTTGATAAAGAAGAAGAAGATTACATTTTGCATCTTTCTTTCACACATTCTGATACTTTCAATGATTTTAAAATCTCAGATACTTTTGACAAAATATGGTTCAATTATTATCTTCAACAATTAAATTACAGATATTTTAGACATATTTTTACTATTTTTTTATTTTTATATACTTGGTTTTTGATAAAGAATAAGAGCGATAAAAGTTAATAGTAGTTTTCGCCCTTTTTCTCTATCAAAATGTAGGTATATCATAATAAAACTATATCTAAAATATCCATACTTTAATTGTCGAAGATAATGAATAATTGCCCATATTTTGTCTAAAGTATCTGAGATTTTTATAATAATCCAAGGAATAAATTTATAATATCCAAAGAATAAATTCAACGAATATCTGTCAAAATATCCTTTTAGTTAAACATTATTGGGCGATGGTGAAATTGACATGTAATAACTTAACTTCTCCCTCAGTTTTATAAACTTTTTACAGTTAAATAAGTCTGCAATATTACGTAAAACAATAGACTACATTAAATACTTACAAAACCAAAATACAAGATTAAAGCAAGAGAATATGGCTCTCAAACTTGTGTGCCAGAAATCAGGAGTGAAGGAACGTGTGTTTGACGGAGCGTACACCCCTCCACACAGCGACATATCCTCGCCTTACCATTCACCTCATGGTACTGACAGTGACTCGCCTTCTTCTCCTGAATATAGGGTAAGTTTGAATTCAATGTTATGTAAAATCTTTGATTGATAATGATGAACAAAATAATTAAGACGAAAAAAAGACGTCATTTCTTCTTATAAATGACTAGCTGATGCCGGCGACTCCGTCCGCGTGGATTTAGTTTTAAAATGCCGCTGGAACTCTTTGATTTTCCGGGATTAAAAATAGGCTATGTTACTCCAGGTCTTCAATCAATTCAATTATTCCCATGCAAAAAATCTCGTCAATGCGTTTCTCCCATGCTGCGTTATGGAAGGCATACATTTGAATACAGATTCGATATTTAATTATTTAATTTTTCATTTACTAACTTTTTAATTTCGCAGGTGGAAGAAAAGTATTCAAAAGTTGTTATGGGTATGGGTGACCACTCACGTTTGGCGCTGTGTGCCTTCATGGTTGGACTTCTGGCCTTCAACCCGTTCAGCTCTTTCTTAGGAAACATTATGTCTGACTCCTCTATACATGACTATTCTGCTAGAATTGATCAAAGAAGAATTTTATCAGATGACGATTTAGGTGAGCCAAATTGATATAACCTTAAATAAATAAATATAAAAATATAAAATTAAATTTATAAATAAACCTAAATATTACTATTGTTCCTATCGTCTTTTCAATCGATAGAGGTCCACTACTGGACAAAGGTCAAACATTTAAGTAGGTACTATGAAGGAACATTCATAATAGGTCTACTACTTGTATGAACATTTAAAGTCCTTTTGGACAACTTTATTTTTAAAATTATTTTAATATGGCACATTTGGCACTGTAGTCACTGCTGGACAGAGGTTTCTTGCATGGACTTCCACAGATCTCTGTCTTGCGCCGCCTATATCCCTGCGACTCGTCTGATGTCGTCGGTCCACCTAGTAAGGGTCACCACCTAGTATCTGCCAACACTGATCTTTTTAGTGCGGGGTCGCCACTCCAGCACCTTGGGACCCCAACTTCTGGTTCTTCGAACTATGTGCCCCGCCCATGTTATTATATTAATTTGCAAAAAGTAACGTATACAAAACTCTAATTTGCGCGTTTAAAATATCGCACATATCGCTCTTGGGTATGTATGCATGTACGGTGCCCCATTCGATGTTGAGTATAATTTAATATAAAAAAAATCTTTTTAAAACTTTATACGCCCGCGCCAGTACAAAGTACTTATATAATTTATTGTTGATATTTTAAAACCGCTCGACCGATTTGTATAACATTTCAATGGGACCACCTCGGAAGTATACCCTTTGAAACAAAAAAGAATTTTCCAAATCGGTTCAGGTAGTAATCGGTGAACATACATATAAAAAAAAGATACTGACGAATTGAGAACCTCCTCCTTTGTTGAAGTCGGTTAGAAATAGCATTCGCTCACGCATTATCAATCTACTTATATTAAAGAGAGTAAGTACTCTTAGATGTTACAAAAAAAAAAAAAAATTAATACCTGCTAAATTTCAGGTTCCACTACTTTGTCATGGGGAGCTTGGCTACTCAATACCTTCATTATTTACCTTGTGAACTTCGTGATACTTGGAGGTTGCCTGATAAAACTGTTAGTCTATGGAGATTCTGTACCAAAGTCACAATCAAAGGAGGCTGGACTGTTTTACAAGCATAAGCGACTTGCGGACAATTATTTGAAAAAGGTATATGAAAGTTATAATAATTGATAGTTTATATTCTGATAAATAAAAATTAATTAATTAATTAAAAAAATCCTTAAAAAACCGACTTCAAACGCCCGCGCCACTACAACGTATATAATTTATTGTTGAGTTTTTAAAAACCCCTCGACCGATTTCGATAAAATTTAAATGTGACCACCTGGGAAGTATACCTTTTCAAACAAAAAAAGAATTTTCAAATTGGTTGAGGCGTCTTCTAGTAATTGGTGAACATACATAAATTAATAATAATAATTAAAAAAAAGATTCCTACGAATTGAGAACCTCCTTCTTTTTTGAACTCTGTTAAAAAGAATGTAATCTTATTTGCCGCTCAATGCAAACTGGCAGACTTCACACACCTTTGAGAACACAGGTGTACAGGTTTCCTCACGATGTTTTCTTTCACCGTTGAAGCGTGTGATATTTATTACGCGTTCGTTTCAAGTTGAGCCCTGCACCATAGAGTAAAGAAATCTTCACCCCTCGCGCTTCCCCGCACCGCACCTCCAGTCAGACCCACAGTAAAGACACAGTATAACAAGATGCAGTATAATAGTTTATCTATTGTTTTATTTATTAAGTACTAGCTGACCTGTCTTAACTATGAATATTGAATTCGAATTGGTATAAATAATAAAAAAATATATAAAAAAAAGTGTTTATTATTCTAATGCTTTACGATATACAACATTCTTAGTTTTTTTTTAACCAAACCTACCAAAACTCCTAATATCCAAAGTTCAATTTAATAAATTGAACTTTTAGTACGTAAACTTAGAATAAGAATTATTATTAAATATTATTTTTGCAGGCCTATCCGGCAGATTGTAAGGACTTTTATTATAATGTAACACCATTGTACTACTCAATCTGTGCAAATAAATAATTTGAATTTGAATTTGAAATTTATTTTTAATAAGTGGTGCTTCGCGAGCGGTTTACTAAGTGGGTCTGACTTGAGGTGCGGTGCGGGGAAGCGCGAGAGAGCTAGGGGAAATTTGTAACGCGTAGTACCACTAGATCAAAGGTGTCAAACTACTGCATATCCTATACTGTGTCCGTACTGTCGGCATGGAACTAGGAATTACGACTACGTCGATTACTTTACTCTATGGTGCAGGGCTCAACTTCAAACGAACGCGTAGTAATTGCTTAAAACACACAAAACTTGCCCGCAGTCGGATCTGCGAACCCTCGAATAGGAGACCATAATCATTAGGCTATCACTGCTCATAATCCCTACAATTCACCATCAAGAACATGTTATATTTCACTGATTAGCTAGCTGATGTTGTTATATTATTATATGATTATTCATATTGGGCCAGCGTGGTGGAATGTGGCCTATAACCCTTCTATGAGAGGAGATGTGCACTCAGTAGTGAGAAGTTAGTGGATTGCTAATGATGATGATTTATAGGACGATTTAGCGAATGCTCGCCTAGAACTGCACAAGGCGTTGGCAGCTTGCGGCAGAAGCGTGAAGGGCAGCGGGCAGAGCCACGTGAAGTACTCGGCACTCATTGCTGCGGCGATGCGGCAAGTGTTGCAGCGGCTGCCCTTCGGAGGATTCCTGGCCAAGCGCGCTGGAGACCTGTGGAATGACAGGTTGAAAAATCCCTAATCCATACTAATATATAAAGCTGAAGAGTTTGTTTGTTTGCTTGCTTGAACGCGCTAATCTCAGGAACAACTGGTCCGATTTGAAAAATTATTTCTGTGTTAGATAGCCCATTCATCGAGGAAGGCTATTGGCTATATATCATCACGCTAAGATCAATAGGAGCGGAGCACCAATGAAGAATGTTTCAAAATCGGGTTTTCTTTCCTTTTGCGAGCTTCCGCTGCTAGCGCTGCGTAAACGGTTAAAGTTTGGCAAAAATCATGTATGACAGAATTGTTTCCCTTTAAAAAATATAAAAAAAAGTCTGCGACAGCATAATATGTCTCTCTTTTAAGGTTGGCTCACTATAACCTTTTTTATGCTAACCAAATTTGTTCTAATATAATGCATTATTTGCGAAAGTTTTTTTAAGGTGGTGAAGGTGAAGTTAAAACTATTCCACGCGGACGAAGTCGCGGGCTGAAGCTAGTCATATTATAAACTAGCTTTTGCTTGCGTTCGGTTTATAAAAACCCTCAGGGACCACTGTTTTTCCAGGATAAAAGGTAGCTTACGTCAATCTCCAAGTGCTCAAGTATAGCCATACAAAAATCACGTCGATCGGTTGCTATGTTGCTGCGTTATTGGAGGACTTTTATCTTAGAAAGCAAAGGGTTCTTGCAGAATTTACACATAAACAAAGTCCATGCTGACGAAGTAGCGGTCGAATCCTAGTGTGAAATACGCTACGTTTGATGGATTTTCAATATAATTGGCGCTAATACTGATGTATTAGCACTAATGTGCATAGATGTATTGTATATGTCTAAAGTCTAAACTGCAACACAATCCTTTTCTGCAGGAAACATTTTGGAAATATATTGGGCATATGTGGCTCTGGTTTTTTAAAATTTTCGCCTTAACTTAACATAGGTGCAATACAATAATAGTGTTTTTCATCATATCTATTCGAAAAACGAATATTGGCTTCAGAGGATAGCGGAGCAAAGTTTAATTTTAAGGCCATGGGAGTTTTCACTTCTCTCTTCAGATTGGTCCGCGTTCGTGCTTTAGTATGTGTTTATTACTACTGCGTTCGTTGCAGAAACCTGTCGATCGCTCATTCCGTTCAAAATTAAAAAAAAGTTTGAGAAGCTGATAAGTCTTAGATAAGTCACGTGATCAATTTGTCGATCGGATATACGCTCATACTGTATCCAACATAAAGATTAATAATTATTTCATAATTATTAATCTTTATGTTCTAATTTATTTGTTCTCGGGCGGCGGGATATTGAATTACTCGCTACGCTCGGGATTCTATACTATAGAATCCTTCACTTCGCTCTGAATTCAAAATAACGCCTTCGGGGAACAAAAAATTTCTTTGGCCCCATATAACACAAATAACTATTGCAGTCCTGCAAGAAGGGCGTCCCAGCACTGGGCAGCGGAAGTTTCGACCGTCTCCCACCGTCTGGCGCAACTGGAGATTCTATCGAGCCGCAGCAGTCGCGGCGAGCGCTTGCTGCTAGCGCTGCAAGCTGTCAACTTCGCGCAGACCACCGCCGACAAACACCTGCTGGCTGAGACCTACGTCACAGCGGCACTGGTGTTTAAGGACAACATGCCGAAGTTCGGAAACTGGTTGTGTGGGTTGGTACATTTAACAAACAATTATATACAAATTATATTATTTTATTGCAAGATTGATGCAAAGATGGAACACAGGTGAGGTCTAGGTTTGTGCGCGTTTGCCTAGAAGATGCCTATTCATTCTTACCTTGAAGGTAAGGAAGGAAATTATATGTGACAGGATAAGCACGGACGCCGGAAGTGTGTTAGTGTTTCGTTTCTGTAGGGTTAAACTTATAGATTTCAACCACAAAGATGCCAGTGCTCACGATTTCTCCCAGTTGTAAAGTTCCTGAGAGCACTTTCCAAGGTATATCGGTATTCTGCAATCCTGCTTTGAATTTTTTTGTTACCATTTTCCTGAAAAACTTCTGTACTGATTTTGATACAGTCTTACATAGGAATCCCTTATAGTAGGTTCTTATTTTATATATTTGCTCGCGTGACTTTTAAACGTACACTGTACACTTATATCGAACATGCGATTATAAAAAACGAGTGTGCTTTAGACCACACGACTGAAGTAAATGTGAAAATGTCAAATTAGACATTCGAAGTTACATAAAGTCCCAACAAGCTGAAAATCAGTAAAATTGTTCAAAACATAATTATAAATAATATTTAAAAGTTCCCCATCATTCCCGTGTATGGAAATTTTTTTATTCAAGGTCAAAGGTCAAAAAAATGAGTTTTTCGCGATTTTCAGCAAAACGGTAAGTTTTATCATAAAAGTACCTTAGACAAAATTGTACATCATAAAATTATCTATAAAAAATGTATCAATACTTTTTTCTTACGAGCCACCGTTTCTGAGATATAACGATTCAAAAAGTTATAAAAGTTGTTATCGTCATAATATGCACACGTTTCCACGCCACCTATGAGGTAGTGTACTTAGCGCGTTTTTTTTAACGTGGTTTCCTCAGTAGAGTAGTACTCCACGGGTCAGTTGTGATCCTGTTTAATGTGAAACTATTGCAAAATAATGGAAATTTTTAACCAACTTCCAAAAAGGAGGAGGTTCTCAATTCGGCCGGTATCTTTTTTTTTTTTTCTATGTATGTCCACCGATTTCTCCGGGATTTCTGAACCGATTCGCGTGATTTTTTTTGTAATCGACAGAGGATGTTTGCGAAATGGTCCCATAAAAATGTTCACCTTCAACTCCTCAAGCCTGATGCTGCAGGGATATTGCCCTCCTAAACTAAAGGGATTTAGGAAATGTCGATTACGAATTAATATTGTAGGTAACAAGTATGGAATACATCATGGAGCTCCAGGTCCTAGCTCCTCAATCCTGATGCTGCAGGGTACTGCCTACCTAAAACTAGGGCGATATAGGAAATTTCAATTACGAATTGATATTGTAGGTAACAAGTATGGACTACATCATGGAGCTCCAGGTCCTAGCTCCTCAATCCTAATTTTTTTTTCCTACCATAAGGCACTATTACATAACGGTAGCCTTATTTTTTACTGCAATCTAGCCTAAGGGCTAATTAGCAATATTATTTTAACTTAAACTTCTACTTATAATTAAATTCTATATCTAATTTACAGTCCAATAACTGTCCTTAGTTTATTCTATTATATAAGTTCACTTTGTTTTTGTGACCTAGTCAAATAACACAAGCACTGCACTGACACTGCACTTATGCACTTTTAAACACTAGTTCAAACGGTTTTGTTCTTTTAAGTCTTCTTTTAATGTTTGTGTTATCGAGAAGCTTTACAGCTTCCAGATTCACATGATGACGAAGTCGATGTTGGTGAGCTTCTGCGTAGTTTTGTATAATCTTGTTCACGAACTCCATCTTAAGGTCCCTGTGGAGATCGTGATTTCTGACGTACCAGGGTGCATTGGATATTTCCCTGAGTACTTTGTTCTAGAATCTCTGTATTATTTGGATATTGCTCGGTTTAGTACACCCCCAGAGTTGTATACCATACGTCCATACAGGCATCAGAACTTGCTTATATAGCATAAGCTTATTATGTAATGAGAGCTTAGATAATATAATATATAATAACAACAACTAACAACTAATATACAACTCTAGAGATGTATATACGTGGCGTACTCATGCATATTATGACGATAACAACTTTTATAACTTTTTGAATCGTTATATCTCAGAAACCGTGGCTCGTAAGAAAAAAAGTATTGATACATTTTTTATAGATAATTTTATGATGTACAATTTTGTCTAAGGTACTTTTATGATAAAACTTACCGTTTTGCTGAAAATCGCGAAAAACTCATTTTTTTGACCTTTGACCTTGAATAAAAAATTTTCCATACACGGGAATGATGGGGAACTTTTAAATATTATTTATAATTATGTTTTGAACAATTTTACTGATTTAACAAGCTGAAAACTTTTTTAGTCACTCTCATTTTTTGGTCTAATTTGACCGGACTATGAAGAGAATGTGTACACATAAGAAAATGTGTACTCGCACCTCTTTCTCTTGCCCCTACAGCAATTACGAAACGTAACTCTCTCTTTCTATCTTCACTATCTTATATATCCCTCTCAACTTCCGTTCGCCTCGCCCGATCACACTTTTCGTAACGCATTCACCATCTTACTCCCCAAGTCAAGCGTGCGTAAAGAAGTTTTACTTCAATATTACCGCCATTTTTATTTACTATATTGAAAAACGATGTTCATTTATCGTGTGCATTAAAAATGCCATTCTTGGTGCTACAACCCCTGTTGCATTCACTCATTCATTCATTAATTCATCCATTCATTCAATCATTCATTCAATCATTCATGGTTATTGTATAGCTACTACTTGCGTCTGTGCGTACGCTGGTGCTGGGAAACGTGCTCGGAGGGGAATCCCCGCATACGCTGGGCCACGAGTGCGCGCGGACAGAAGTTCCTGCGCTCGCGTCACTGGGGATACCAGCCCAATCCCGCGCATGTGCTCTTCTCCCGGCTGCCTTCTACCACGGATCCACTCGCATATGCTATGAGGGTGAGTCTCTTTGATGATAGTCTCAATTGATCGATGTCCAATGCTGGACATACGTCTTTTGCAACAATCGCCATAGAACACCGCTTGTATCGCCCGGGAGTTAATGTTCTCTAAGGTGTGCGAAGTGTGCCAATCCTCATTTGAGAGATGATCTGTAACCAGTACGACCACAAGATAGATGAAAATATATGATGAGATATAGATGACGTAAATTGTAACACGTATATTATGTGACATAATGTGCATCTGGGTATCCAAATATAAACTAAAGATTTCAGTCTTCTTTCGTGGTATTCGGGGTACATACTCGTATAATTTAACATAATGATGAATATAAGCAGTTAGTTGATTCATAGACATAGTTACATTTACTACGAGGAGCGAAAAAATTTCTTACGGCAATACCTAAAAATAGAAAAGGAAAGCGAATCTCATATCGCATGACCAGATTTCAAAGAAAAATTCGTCACAATTCGTCACATTGGTCACACCAAGATAAAGGCTTTATTATCTATTTGTATAAAAATCTCGTGTCATGATGTATGTTCGGGATAAACTCGAAAACTACTGAACCGATTTTAATCAAACTTCGTAAATATCTGTAATTTGGTCCAACCTAAAAGATAGGATAGTTTTTATCTTAATTATTGACATCAATATTTGTTATTGAAAATTAATGACACGACAGTCATTTAGACGATGTTAGATTGCGAGACAGTCTTAGCCCAAATAGACCACTTATCTTACTAATCCTTACTTTAATATTATAAATGCGAAAGTGTGTTTGTTTGTTGGTTTGTCCTTCAATCACGCCGCAACAGAGCAACGGATTGACTTGATTTTTTGCATGGGTATAGTTGAGGACCTGGAGAGTGATATAAGCTTACTTTTTATCCTGGAAAATCAGAGAGTTTCCTAGGGAATTTATAAATCCACGCGGACGAAGTCGTGGGCATCAGCTAGTAAGTATTATATATCTTAAAAACTGCATACACTGCACACATAGCATAGTACCTATTGTAAACTGTATGGAAAAAGAGCAACCGCCTAGTTTCTTGCTGGTTCTTCTCGGTAGGAAGGGCATTCCGAACACTGTTTCGGAATGCCCTTCCTACCGATAGGTACCGGTAGATTAATTTGACTATTCGAAAGCACTTGTAAAAGTTTATTTGAATAAAAAATACGTGTGGCACTCGGGGACTGCCGCGGTAAAGCTATTGCTAGCATTTTCTAGTCGCACGCACACAAACACCGTGCCGAAGTCTGCCGAACTGAAACGACGATGTTAGGTTTATTTTCGTTACGGAATTTCTTGATTCGGTCGCCGCGCTCAAAGCCCGCGATAAAAGCTATGCAATAGCTTAAAATAAAATTCTATTCTATTCTATTCTATGTACTGTTGTAGGCGTATCACCTCGAGATCCTTCAGAAGAGCCTCCATATGTTGCTGTGCGCCGACGAGCGCAGCAACACCCGCGACGTTCTGGACCTGGTGAAGCTGATCACCGACGATGTCTCCACTGAGACACCACACCATACAGGTATAGCTTGAATAGAATCAGGCGCCACTTTGCGGAATTACATGATTTTTAAAGAAAAATTAATATTCCTTTGCTATAATCCGCCAAACAGAACGTACGTCAAGTGTTGAGGGATTTATTCTGTTTGGCGGAGCAAAGGAATATTAATTTTTCTTAAAAAAAATGCTTCTAGCTTAGCCAAAAGGAGTAGAAGAAATAGGGGCACCAGTAACGATAATATTTATTTATCTTTTACGAGCTTTTTACCAGCGGCTTCGCTTCCGTCATTTATTAAAAGTATAGGTAATACGAAGTGGTGATTCCTATACAAAACTAACAATTTAGATTTTTACGATTTTTAACTGTTTAGAAAGACCTCGATTCTAAGATGGATTTTTTAATTTTGGGTCTAATATTCCCATGAACGCGCGCTGAAAGGCGCGAACTCGTTCAGTACAATATGCACATCTGTTTGCTAACTTCTAAGGAACAGAAGCAATCGGGGTTGCCATGGAACGTTTGAGATAATCCTCTAGCCAGAGTACGATCTATTGATCTCAGTCTGAGAGACCTGCACTCAGTAGTGAGCCGTTGATGAGTTAATGAAATATCATTTTTAGGTTGCTGGGACCCAGTCATGGAGTGGTGGGCGAACATCGTGGGCGTGGCGGCAACTTGGCTGCTCGCCGACCCGCAGAAGTCCGCCGATATCGTGGACAAGCTCAACCTGCTGCCGGAAGAACTCGCGAACTCCGAAGACCCGTTGCCTATGTAAGTAAAAATATCTATTTAAGCATTGCAAAGTAACCCATTCATGATAAGGTTCAATATCAGCTGCTTGCTGCTATGCAGCAGCAGAAAAGGAGCAATTTTTTAATTTAAATATACAACACATTATTCCAATTAAAAGTGACACACGTATAGTAAATCATAAAATATTAAATCTATTAAAACTAAAAAAAAATATGGTAAACGCACCACTGCATACATGATCCCTCGCCTACTAAACAATTTATATAGTAAAATTAGATCACCACTCAATGAAAATAACTAAAAAACTAAAATCATATTTTTAGGATAAGTTGGATTGTTAATGTGTTTATAGGTATTTGTGTGTAACGGAATCGGCTTATAGCACACAATTTAAACCTAAGTGGTTTCTCGTGTGCTAATAAGAACATTTTTGTATATTCCTGTATGTTGTTATTAAAAAAAGTAGCTCATATGAACATGCGACTTTTGCCCGTTTTCACCAACAATAGCAACAACAGCCGAGTTTCTTGCTGGTTCTTCTCGGCAGGAACGGCATTCCGAACCAGTGGTAGACTCATCGACGATTCAAAAGCACTTGTAAAAAAGTTTATTTAATAAAAAACATTTCTATTTTATTCTATGCCTAAATCATCCCCCTGAGTAGGAGTCTAATGCCCATTTTAACTAGTTTGACGGAATCGATTGTGTCCACAGGTACAAGCGTCCATGGGCTATAATAGCCCATTTACATATAAATGAATTTTTTTTGTAAGCTTACGTTAAAGGTAAATTACTTATTAATCGATTAGTTTGGCAAGATTATAATTATATCGAGTATTAGCAAAATCAACCTAAGTTTGTCTAAGTGAATTTTCGGGTAATAAACAGACAAATTCCAGGATCTATTTTACTTTTTTACTTATTAAGTGACTTCTTTTTAACACTGTACACTTTAACCACACGAGCTTTAACAGCGCACAAAATCTGATATGTCTTTTTTGATCGCTATTGGTAGGTGGAATTGAATTAGAAACAATGATCTCTAACAAGCGATGACTAGTCTAGAAATTCTAATTGTGTGATGTTTATAAAACACGCCCGTGTGTTTATAGTTGTGACATTAATAACTATTGTCTTCGCCGGTGTAAACAATCGATCTGCTATCGCAGGGCCCTCCACTCGGCGTACAAAAGCCGCCGCGGTCTACTGAGCCTCGCACATTGCAAAGATGAACACTCCGTCGAGAAGACTTCCGAGACTATACTCAAGGTATGTTTGTTCTTTACTTATTACTGACAACCGGAATTAACAAACGGAAAGGGTTTACCAACTTCTCCACCAAACCACCAAAAAGTACTTGCTACAATCTGCCAATCCAGAAAATTTTTCATCATCGTCATCAGCAACCCATCAACGGCTCACTACTGAGCGCAGGTCTCCTCCCAAAGAACGTTTTTTGCCATACAGATTTTTCTGGTTTGGCGGATTATTCCAAAATAATTTTGGTTTTTTATTCAGTATCATGGAATTCCGCAAAGTAACGCTTCCTACTATCCAAAACAAAAAAGTAATTACAAGAAGAAGATTAATAATATGTAGTTCCATGTATATATTGCGATCCCCCATCTCCCAGTCCAATAAACAAGTTTCTTTCTGGAAGAAATCACTTAGTGATAAGGTTGCCATTTGTATATGTACAAGATTTCATGTACATATAACATGTCCTGTATTTATGTGCGCAATAAAGCTATATTTAAAAAAAAAAATAAGGATTACTTCGAGTCTAAATTACATGACTTTGTGTTTTTTACTCTTTTGGTTCTTCTGAACCAAAATAATAGATGAACACAGATGAGTTCTGCCATTGATAGTTTTTCAAAAAATATCAATAACAAAAGAATTTTTAAACCGTATGAAAATCTGCTTAACTTTCAACAGGTGTGTGATATCGCTGGAACCAGGTTAGCAGATTCGCTGGCTTACTACTGTTGCCGCAAACCGACACAGCTCATGATGGTAATATTATGTTCTAATTAACGTTTATTTTTACTATTTTTA
The DNA here is from genome assembly GCA_029955525.1 of Oeneis ivallda. NCBI lineage: Eukaryota > Metazoa > Arthropoda > Insecta > Lepidoptera > Nymphalidae > Oeneis > Oeneis ivallda. The sequence continues at coordinate 12,513,740 of JARPMR010000004.1, read as the reverse complement.
ATCAAAAATTGCATAAAATATACTCACTTTTTATTACTCAGGTGTACTCAGTTTTTATTTTAGGCAGAGTTCCATGCTTTAGATTGCTACTTCCATGATTTTAACTAATAGCGGAGAGTCGACCCAATCAGAGGCGGTAACGATCATCACAACTGCACTGTAGAAATCATTTTTAGCTACTGCTGTTGACGGATTTTAAAGATCGTACTGCAGTTTTTTTTTATTAAACTCATACCATTTAGCATGGAATAAAATAAGTACTTAAATTATTAAGATTTGTTTTGTATTACATTTGTTTCTTTTTCTTTTGCAATGTTTATTTTTGAAGCTTTTTCGATGAAGATAGTGGATACGTGTCTGTTGCGGGAGTGCATTGTAGTTGCATTGCACTACTTCACATATTGTGCAATATCACTACAAGGCAATTCTCGCGGCAGTCGCTAACAACGCGTGCAGACGGACTAACTATGCAAGTTTTTTGTTTTGGACATGGTAAGAAACTTTTTACTTGATTTTTGGTACTTAGCAGGTTTATTTGCAATGTTTTTACGTAAGCTACGAAAATCGTACGCGGAGTACACAAAAAAACTCGTAAACTTACGAAGGTATGAATTCCACAACAATAATTATAATGTTTTATGTTGGATCGATTTATAAATGACCTTTGTTTTTGGCAACTGTTTTTCTTTTATTCGCTTGTGGATTGATTTTAAGGCGTTATTAACTCAGGAAATCGTAAAAAAACAGGGAATCTAACAAACGGTAGCATATTTATAAGTTAAAAGAAATGTGACATTTTCAAGACCTCCAATTAGTTAGATGCTTTGTTTAACTACTTTACTTGAGCATCAACGCGTCAAAAACGGCACGGTTAAATTGCTATTAAATAGAAAACAGTAGCAAGTTTGAGCTCATTCGCGCGTTATTCCACAAACCGATAACATGCCGTTGTGCTCAGTGAAAAATTGCAAAAACAGTTCAAATTATGTTAAAAAACAACATGGAATATCATACTTTTGGCACGAAAAATATTTTGTTTACATTTATTTTATGTTCCACTATATTAACAATAAAATCGCGAAATCTTGCATAATTTAATTAATTTGTAATTAAAAAATATTTCTGCGGCGCAGCTATCACTTTCACACATACTGCGCGAGAAAGAGAATGCGATAAAGGTATGTCGAACCGCGTCTGAGCAACATTGATGCAAAACGTTGTACGTGTCGCATATTTATTACAAAACTGAACCTAGAATTTCAGTCATATGTTTGGTTTAATTTGTGACCCGGTTGGTGTCTCAGTGTAATTTTATCTATTAACGTAGCTACGTTTGTGTATGTGATTACATGGACAGTTTTGGTGTAAAAATTTGTACGTGATGCTGAATCTTAAGGTAAATCGATGGTTAGACGCATAAAAAACTTCAAACATACCTCATAATTCAACTTTAAAAACAACTTTTCAAAATCTAAACCACAGAGATTGTCTGTGTATGTTTATTGAACATTGTATATAAGGTAATATATTATTGGAATTATTTACATTTTTAAGATTTTTTTCTTCCTTCGCCAAGTGTCGATCAGAAAGTTATAAAGGACGGATCTGTTTTATCTGGCACGTTCTGTCTCGATGTACAGTAATTGTATGAAGGGTTTTGGTACCCGAAGCGGCGCAGCGCGGAGTGTTAACTCTCTATTTTTGTCTTGATTTTGTATTTATGATATCGCCTAAATATTTAAAATTTGAATGTTGTTTCGTGCAGCTCATGCAGGTGCTGTGCTGCGACTGGGTGCTGGAGGTGCGCGCGGGGGTGTGGGAGGCGAGTGGGGAGGTGCGCGCCGCGACCACGCCGCCCGCGCCGCATCGACAGCTGCGCGCCTTCCAGAGGGACCTGCACTCGCTGCGCCGACTGTCGCAGACACTGCCGGTGAGTGCAGCTCGCGCAGGTGCTGTGCTGTGACTGGATGCTGGAGGTGGCGCTGTATACAGGCGGTGCAAGACCGAGGCCTGCGGAAGTCCATTTGTCCTGCTGTGTACAGTGTAAGTCTATCGGTTGATAAAGAAGAAAATTAGTCATTTCATTTTCAGAATGAAATTATTCATAACATTAGAAGAAAGTTAGTCATTGACTAAGTCAATGCTAAAATTAAAAATAAATAAATAATTGTTATTTCAGACATAATCCATAATTATTAAAAACATTTATTTAAGTAATCTAAGTTAGTGTGTTAGTAAACAAAATTCCTTATAGCTATGTTAGTATTGTCAGTAAATTGGGCATAAAGGTTGTGTGTGCTGTGCAGTGGGTGACGTCGCGCGTGTTCCTGCAGTCGGCCGTGTGCCGCATGATGGCGGGCGCGGCGCCGCGCCGTACGCAGCAGCTGCTCGACAGCAGCCTGCGGCCGCGCCTCAACCGCCCCTCCATCATATGCGGGAAAGGTATACATATTAAGCATCCAGAAGTGAAATTAAACTGGACCGCAGAGAAAAAGGGTCGGTTAGAAAATCTTCAATATCTTCAAAATTACCTTACCTAGCTTAATGAAATAAAGACTAAATTAAAGAATATTTTAATGTGCCTGAATGAAAATAAAGAAAACATGAATTGAATTCATGTTTTCTTTTTATTTTTAATAAATGTAAAATAAATGAAAATGCGTAGTTTTTCATTTTGAAGATTTTCTAACCGACCCTATTTCTTTGCGGTCCAGTTTAGTTTAAGAAAACAATAATTCTAATGATCACAGAACTGTTCCGATATATTTCTAATCTTACATATAGATCATAACATATAATATATAGGATATCAACGCACAGCCTAAACCACTGTTTATGCCTGTGACTTTACCTGTGAATTTTTTGAAATCCGATCCCCAAGTGTAACCCACTTGGGATAAAAGTTTGTATGTTGTAGTAGAAGGTTTGTATTTTTCGAGTTATATCCATAAAAACTGGATTATATTATAAGGATTTTAATTAATAATGAAAAATCTGTTACCTCCCACCCATATAATATAATTAACTTTTGCCCGCGGCTTCGCGCACGTTAAGTTCGATTTTTCAAACCCTATTTTACCCCCTTAGGAGTTGAATTCTCAAAAATCCTTTCTTGACGGATGCCTACGTCATAATAGCTACCTATAATATGCCAAATTTCAGCCCGATCCGTCCAGTAATGTGAGCTGTGCGTTGATAGATCAGTCAGTCAGTCACCTTTATACCGTTTAAATATTTAGAATACATTTATATATATAAAACAAAGTCGGATTTTATAACTAGAGAATGGCTGGACCGATTTTCATAGTTTTTGATTTGTCGTATTTGTCTCCGTCCCGAATAGCAGAGTAACTATTAAAAACATTGGAAAATTAACGAAAATAAATAAATAAAAGAAAAAACATTTTCCCATACAAAATGTTCATGGGTTTCGTAACAGCTGTCAAACATAATATTTTAATGTAATGTCGCTTATATGTTGGAGAGTAAATGTTCATTTTCTACTATAGTAGTAGTAGTAATACTTAGAAGTATTTGTTTTATTTATATAGATAAGTTGGCGGTACTAAGTTCGCCGGGTCAGCTAGTAAATACATAAATACTAGCGGTCATCCGCGACTTCGGCCGCGTTGCGATTTTCAAACCTCAAACTTTAAAAACATAAGACTTTCATATAACCTTCCAACCCCCATTTCACCACCTTAGGAGGGAATTTCGTAAAAAAATTCTAAGCTGACGCCTACCTTCTAGAAAGAACCTATGTTCCAAATTTCAAGTTAACAGTAACAATAATTAAAACTTTCCCATAAAAACTTTCATTCCCTATTTTACCACCCTTAAGGGGAGATTTTCCAAAATAACTTATACAGATTTTGATTATTTAAAGTTAATAATCTAAATGCCGATTTTCTAACTTTAAAAACATAGGACTTTCATAAAACCCCATTTCACCCTTTTAGGGGGGCATTTTCTCAAATCCTTTTCTTAGCTGACACCTATGTCCTAGAAGGAACCTACCTTCCAATTTTCAAGTTTGTAGGTTTTATTGTTCCTGAGATCTCGTGATGAATCAGTCAGTGAGTGACCTTTCGCTTTTATATATATATGTGTCTATTCCCAACATACATATTATGTAATCTTATATAGATTACATAATATGTATGTTGGGAATAGAGTGATGACCGTTCTGGTTCCCACAGAGCGGTCGCTGGAAGGCAGCGGCGGCGAGGGCGAGCGCGCGGTGGCGCTGTACATGGCGTGCAAGCACCTGCCCGCCGCGGTGCTGGCCGCGCCCGGCGAGCGCGCCGGCATGCTGGCGCAGGCGGCCGCCGTGCTGCAGAAGATCGGCCACCGCAGCCGCCTGCCGCACTGCTACCACCTCATGAAGTCCGTCGGCTCGCTGCCCGCCGCCCCCTGAACCGGGCTGATAATCAACGGTGCTCCCATAAAATTCAAAATTCAAAATTATTTATTTCAGAAAAAAAAAATTAAGTGGCACTCGGGGATCGCCGCGGTAAAGCTATTGCATAGCATTTTTTATCAACTTATGTAATTATAATATTCATGCAAAAAAAAAAAACAAACAAGAAAAGCGCACTGTCACTACTTCGCGAGGGAGATTCGAACCTGCGACATCATATACCATACGATAAAGAAAGCGGTCGCTCGCCCACTGCGCCAAACAGCTATTTAAGAACCTCTAAAATGTTGAACGCTTACTGAACGACGGTGTTAGGTTTATTTTCGTTACGGAATTTCTTGATTCGGTTACCGCGCTCAAACTGTTTGTCCTAGTTCAAAGCCCGCGATAAAAGCTATGCAATAGCTTAAAAGGTTTAAAGAATTTTGATAAAAACAAAATCAATTGAGCGCTACTGTCAACTTACAAACCTCGCTACAAACTATTATGTACGCTGTACGCATAGTGTAAACAAGTGTAGATTAAAAAATATTTTCAAAAAATAAGGTTTAATTATGCTACATAATCAAATAGTATCATCTAGGACCAGAGTACTTGTCAAGACGAATCAAACGAGCCCAAACTCAAATTTATTTATTTCACGTAGGCCAACCTGTGGCTCTTATGACACGTCATGCTACCATCGGTTCGGAAAGCGGATTCTGCTGAGAAGAGCCGGCAAGAAACTCAGCAGTTGCTCTTTTCAAAATAATCATTTTACAATATTATTATGTAGCTATTACATTGTAATAAGTTTTTTTATACTATCTTGTGGGCAGTTGGATACCAAGCCGATTTAACCCATGCAACTTTGTTAGAATAGAATAGAATATATTTCCGCAATCAGGGGAAGTTCTAAAAAGCGAACTACAATTCAATTCATGTTAAGACGGGCAGATAGAAAGTAGCCCCTTTCCCGCCGGTGCCACCCGTTCACGAGCATACTAACGTCATAAACAATAGAATAGAATAGAAATATTTTTTATTCGAATAAACTTTTACAAGTGCTTTTGAATTGTCGATGAATCTACCACTGGTTCGGAATGCCCTTCCTACCGAGAAGAACCAGCAAGAAACTCGGCTATTGCTTTTTTCAAAACAGTTTACAATAGGTACTATGCTATGTATGCAGTGTTTCCACAATAGGCTATTTGACTACTTTTAGAAAATCATCTTAAATTGTTAATAATGCTATGCTGAAGCTAACGAAACATATATTTCGGCATAATTTTCATTATTTTTCATAAAAATCGAGAAATAAATTCAAAAAAATAAATTGCCGCCGAAACGTTCCATTTGCTCTCATGACGTAACAGTTCACATTTCAAACAATGACAATTTTATAATATGTGTTTAGGCGGCGTGTCGCATACTATTTGGTATTTAATAAAATAGTAACGATGAAAAACAGACGAAATTAGCCTATTACGCCGCACAAACACGTCGAAATGTATTGACAAAATGAGAATTCCATAGGTGGTTTGGACTGTGACGTCATTCGAGATCACGGAACGTTTTCGATCACGTGACCATGGCCAGAATTATAGCAATTTTATTTAATGTTTTCTAATTAAATAAAGCTTTATTTTTTAGTTTTGTCGTATGGAATAATGTTTTTAGATAATAATCTTTTAGGATGACACCAGTGGAAACGATATTTTTATTATAGTCAAATACCCTATTGTTCCAGGGGAAGTTCCAAAAATGCATACATACTGACAATTCACTACTTGTTAAGATGGGCAGACAGAATGTAGCCCCATTCCCGTTATGAAATGTTATCTGATAAATGTAGTATATGAATTTATAACCAAAAAAAACTATGGGAGCACCAATATACATACATAGATATCGGCAGATAAAGTTTATATAAGAACTTTTGCGGATTGAGTATATTTCTGGCTACTAGACAAGTACAATGAATAAAAGTGCTTGCAATTATTATTTTCTTTCTTCCTAAAAATGGCCAAGTGCGAGTCGGACACAGGAAGGGTTCCGTACCATCATACAAGATTTAACACCAGCTTTTATTATTATTAAGATCCAGCAAAAACAAATCCACCTCTTCCGCTTTAATTTTTAACTTTTATTATTTGTTGTTATTGCGACAATAGATAATATAAACATTCTACGAAAATTTCAAGTATGTACCTATTACCTAGTACTAGTACTAGTAACCTATAACGCTTCTCTGACAGGAGACTTGCGCTCAGTAGTGAGCCGATGATGCTGAACTATTACGGTTCATGCGATAGACCCCGCTGACAGACGGACGGACACAGGATGCTTAGTTTAAGGGTGCCATTGGCACCCTTTGTGTACGGAATCATAAAAAGTGTCGAAACAACTATTCGCGTTAGAGAAATACTAAATCAAAGGAGAAACAAATCCTCTTTATTGGATTTAGCAGGAGTATACATATTATTTTGTCAATTATCTGCCTTCACTTACCTTATGAAAGAAATTTATGTAGGTAATATTATGTATATAATCTCTTCTTCTTTATCAACCTATAGATGACCACTGCTGGACAAAGGTCTCCTGCATGGACTTTCACAGGCTTCGGTCTTGCGCCGCCTGAATTCAGCGGCTCCCTGCGACTTTATGTATATTATGATTATTTTATTACAAAAACATGAATATGATATATATGAGTATATAATAAATAATAGTATATAATAGGAGTTTTAGACATGCCACACACACACAGGCCTCTAATCCTACCAATGGTGGCGCAAGGCGTCAATAAGAATTCCTTTGGTCGGATTGGCTATCGCAGCCAGGCTACCTGTAGGGTTAGTACAAGATTGGATAGTTAACTATGAATAGTAAACTAGACATTACCATCAAAGTAGAATAAACCATAATAGTATTGAGTTAGAGCTCAAATTCGTGTATGTATTCTTCTATGTTTACGTAACGGAAACGCTTCAAATTAAAGGTATTGAATTTGTGACTTTAAACGATACTATTATGGTTCATTTTACTTTGATGCTAATGTCATAGTTAACTATCACGATCAAACGAATTAAAACTCTGCATAACCACACCGGTGTGGTTTAAGTTTTTAACTGTAAAAATGTGATAATCTTACTAGGTAATTCTTTTATATGTAAGTATACAATTGCAATCGAAACTAAATTGACAGATCTATAAAACACAAATAACACCAAAATCTAATCTACCGCTACCTTGACACAATCCTCACAGTTATAAAATATCAAGCACTTTTAAAATTACTAAGTAAATAGATATTTAATTTGTATCAAATTATTTTTTGAAAGCAATAAAATTTGTGCAAAATATTTTAACAATAAAATTATGATTCTGTAGAGAAATTTTGTTTTATTCGAAAAATAAAGGACTGTCATAAAAACTTGCAGCCCCTATCCCCTATTTTTTAATAGCCTTTGGGGGTAGAATTTTCAGAAACTGTGAAACACGTACTTGTTTTTAATTTAAAGCTCAACTGCCGGTTTCATGGGTAAAAAAAGTTTGGGAACATCTGCCAGTGATTCCCAAAGTTGTCCAGGTCCCCAGGGGTCCACGGGAGACAACGGCGCGGGATCTACGAGAAAAAAAATTTGGGAATCTGCTTTAGTGTCTTGAACTCACCCATAGGATCGCTATACCTTTATAGTTTAGCTTAGCTCCGGTAGAGTAGCATTAATGGGTTTAATGATGCTTAGTTTTAAGGTGGAAGACAGGGGTCTGCCCGCGAAATTCAAATTTAATTTCGTTTTTCGCAATTTGTAAACTAATACGACAAAGTAGGCTTATGGCCTTCTAATGGAGCCAGTGGAATAATCATCTTCACAGGTTTACATAAAAATCTTTACTTGAAAGTGACCAGTTTAAGAAATTAATCAAAATACTGAGTTGGACGCGAGTTACTTACAAATTAGTCGATATTTTGATTAATTTCTTCTCTGCCCGCTTCTGCTGCTTCTGAACCTTAGGGATGATTATACGAGTCTGCCCGCGAAATTCAAATTTAATTTGGTTTTTCGCAATTTGTAAACTAATACGACAAACTAGGCTAATGGCATTCTAATTGCGCCAGTAGAATTATCATCTTCACAGGTTTACATAAAAATCTTTACTTGAAAGTGACCAGGCCCGATTCAGAACCATACGATAACATTTAAGAAATTAATCAAAATACTGATTTGAACGTGAGTTACTCACAAATTAGTCGATATTTTGATTAATTTCTTAAACTGAACACTTTCAAGTAAAGATTTTTATATAAACCTGTGAAGATGATACTGCCATTGTCGCAATTAGAATGCCATAAGCCTCCTTTGTCGTATTAGTTTAAAAATTGCGAAAAACCAAATTAAATTTGAATTTCTTGGGCAGAACTGTGTTCCACCTTAAACTCAAGCGAGGGATGCGAGTGTAGACGTGCCACCGTGGAAGCGTAATCTTGAAATGTGCTATGGAGGATGATGAAATACTTCACATATAAGTATTTCGTTTACTCCAATCGTGCTCCAATCACCAAGTCATAGATTAATATAGTTACAAAATCATATCAATAACATTACACTAGAGGTGGGTCGTAATCGCTTTTACACGTAATCGGTTGTACGTAGTTTCGCGGGTACGCGTAATCTGTTTCAGTAACGATTATTTTCGTAACTAGTTACATCCATAAACAAAGCGACGATTTAGTACACCTACTACTTACATGATCGTTACGCTTACGACTATAGAGACGATATATCATCTACAAGATATAAACTGTTACGTGAATGATCAATTTTATTTATTAATTCAAATTTTAAATAATTTTGTCCAATCGGGCAATATAGTAAATAAACGAATGAAAAATTTTGTAAGTGAATGAACTTTCCTCCTCTATCCAGGCTTAGAACTGGCAAATCTATGGATTAGAAATTTGAGTATTTTATATATTTTTTTATTGTTTACGTTATGCAGGCGTATTATGAAATTAATATTTTAGATTTTACAAATTTAATGTATAGTTATGAGTTATTTTTTACAGAACACTATTTAAAGTAGGTCTATTATGTATACTTATACAATATAGGTACATAAATATGCAATTTTTAGTTAATTTTAAATCAATTTGGATCTAGTTTTACATTTAAATATTACTAGCTGATGCCCGCGACTTCGCCCGCGTGGATTAAGTTTTTAAAATCCATGGTATATAATCCATGGTATATAACCATACCATATAACCATGCAAAAAATCACGTCGATCCGTAGCCCTGTTGCGGCGTGATTGAAGGACAAACCAAAAAACCAACAAACCAAAACACCAACAAAAAATCAACAAACACATTTTCGCATTTATAATATTAGTAAGAATGTTAACTGTGTGTTAGATATGCACGTGACGCAACATGCATCAATAGTCCATTACTCGGGTAAACTAATAAAATAAGTCTAAAATTAGAACTAAAAAAAAACCAATCCCAGGTCAAGTTTTCTCGCGACAACTATTATTAAAGAAACATACCTACATACTTAAGAAACATAATGAACTTTGTCGCAAGCACATAACGCACAAGATCGCATAATCTTTATTTGCCATGTCAAAGTTTTTAGTAAAGTAAAACAAACTATAACTCATTATTTTTATTGTACGGATTAAGTACCAGCCGACCTACCTGCTCCCTAGCTCAAATATCCCGAGACGTCGGCGAAATATGTTAAGTGTGTCATACGCATACAATGAATTGAAGTGGTTGTAACTTGTAACTTGTTTAAGTGGATGTGATAAGTGATGTGAGTTGAAGTACCCAGTGTCTGTGATACGGTTACGCGCCGCGTCACCTCAACGCGTTGTTTATGAAGTGCTTACGTAAAATAATCGTTACATTCTGAACCACGAAACTACGTATTCGATTATCAGTCCCACAACTATACTAGCGGCACGCTATGATGGCCGGTTTGACGTTTGTCCGCTCATGAAGTTCCGTTAATTGATAACGACTTTGAAGGAAATAATTGTATTACGTTATTGACGATAGTGATGTGCAGAGATTCATAAATTTTATCGAATGTAGTTTTAGGTTTAGGACTCAAAATTTATTAATTTATAAATTTTAAACCGGCCATCATAGCGTGCCGCTAGTATAGTTTCTCGAACCGATTACGTTACAAAACGCCCACTACTACATTACACATTCAGAATAAATATGTTGTTCAGAACAGTTGACGATGATGCGCATCTTCATATACCACATCTCCCTTTATACACTGTAGTCTTTGTAAACCACTAAAACGTAAATTATAGTGATAACATTCTCTTTGCCTCTACTCTTATCCGTCCTGGCTGTTATACTATTAAACTTTGATGGAAATTAAGAAATAAATAAATTCGTTTAAAGAAAAAGAATAGGTACGTAGTCGTAATTCCTAGTTCCATGGTACCAACCTTTATTGTAAAAATAATATGTCCACAAACTTATTTATCGGGTCGTTTTTGTCCTTTTTGTCTGTGTTTTTGACACTGACAGTTCACTTGCGCGAGTTTTGAATAAGCCTGTGCCGCTCTTTGGTGCCGCAAGTAGCGGTGGGTCGTAATCGCTTTTACACGTAATCGGTTGTACGTAGTTTCGCGGGTACGCGTAATCTGTTTCAGTAACGATTATTTTCGTAACTAGTTACTTCCATAAACAAAGCGACGATTTGTACACCTACTACTTACATGATCGTTACGCTTACGACTATAGAGACGATATATCATCTACAAGACAAACTGTTACGTGTTAAAAATGAGTTTTATTTATTATTTTAAATTTTAAATAATTTTGTCCAATCGGGCAAAAGTAAATAAACGAATGAAATGAAATTTCCTCCTCTATCCAGGCTTAGAACTGGCAAATCTATGGATAAAAATTTCAGTATTTTATATATTTTTTTATTGTTTACGTTATGCAGGCGTATTTAGAAGTTAATATTTTAGATTAATTAAATTTAATGTATATTTTATTTTTTTTTTTTTTTTTTTTTTTTTTTTTAATAATAATAATATTTATTTGAAGGCAATAAAAACCCAAAATGTACAAAGTTAGATACAAAAAACTAAAAAAAAACAAATATAATAAATTACAAATAAAATAAAAATTTAATTGCCCCTGAAACGGGAGTTCGTAATAATTATTTACCTACTTACGATTGTTGTCACGATGTACGGCAAGCCAATATTTCAGAATTGGATTCTCAGGGCACTCGGAGCATACCCTGAGGACCTCGTTCTTAGAATTACGGATGCGGAACCAAAAAGCCGCAACCCGTGATCTAATAACCGCGAAATAATCAGGTACTCTGGCGTCGGCAAACATGCTCGACGCACTGCAGTATTTAGGCAGTTTCATCAGAATGCGGTATGCGTTATTATACTGCACTCTGATGCTGCTTCGCGCACTTTTGCTGCAGTTGAACCAAAGCTGACACGTGTAGAAGCATTGACAGTATGCTCTGAACAGTGTCAGCTTCGCCTCAGGACTGCACCGAGCAAATCGGCGAGCGAGCATATTACACCGAACAGCCAGAGCACGCCGTTCACGTTCGATATCGCGGTTATCACGTAAGTCCTCAGTCAGGATATGTCCCAAGTACCTGAACTCGGTCACCCTATCAATAGGCACACCATCTAGACATACTGAGGGAACCCTCTCCGGGCCTCTACCAGAGCGGAATATCATCATCTGCGTCTTTTTGACATTATATTTGAGCCCATGGCTCATAGCATAATGTTCGCAGATAGCCAATAAACTTCTAAGTCCTCTGATTGAGGGACTCAGAAGTACCATATCATCAGCATAGCTGAGATTATTCACACAGGTTGTGCCAATGTGACAACCAACCTTAGCACTTCTAAGTTCCTCAATCAGATCGTTTACGTATACGTTAAAGAGGTCCGGAGAGGTCAACCCACCTTGACGCACGCCGCATTCTAATATATAATCATTAGAGGCGGCGTCGCCCCATTTAACAAAGTTTGTTTGGTTTTCATACCAGTATCTCAACAGTTCTACGGTTTTCAGCGGTACATTAGAAGTCCTTAGTTTTTGCCATAGTTGCTGGTAGTTAACTAGATCGAAGGCACGGCTCAAATCTAAAAAGCAAGCATAAACAGATGTACTTCTGTTTTTATAATAGTTAACTGTTGATTTGAGGCTGAAGACCGCCGAATCTGTTGAGAGTCCGGAACGAAAACCAAACTGTGCGTCGTCAACCTTTATGTTCTCGATTATACCAGGGTGCACTAATCTTTCCAGAATCTTACCTATAACGGTTCCTAAAGAAATCGGCCGGTAGTTTTTAAGGCTGGAAAGATCACCGGTTTTGTTTTTAGGAATTGGAACCACCATCGTTCTCATAAGGTTTTTCGGCAAATATCCAGAGTTAATAGAAAACGTAAAAATTTCTGCCAAAATTCGAAATATATCGAAACCAGCATATAAAATGTGTTCTAAGCTCAGTCCGTCAAAACCGGGGGATTTACCCTTCTTCATTTTTCTAACCACTTGGGCTATAACGTCCGGCGTGAACTGAGGAGTAGCTTCCTCAATACTGTTAAAGTCACTGAGCGTAGAAGCACACTGCTGTTTATTTCTTACTGGCAAAGGATCAGCTTTGAAGTGGTGCGAGAACAACTCGGCAATCGACTTGGGATCGTGTTCAGTATTTACGGTCGCAGGTAAACGAGACTTATAGTCAAGACGTTTTGTTGCCTTCCAGAATTTGGCAAAGTTTTTATCTGCTCGATGTGAAGCTAATAAGTCCATTTTTATCTGATCCTCGTTGTTCTGGCACCACCTCAATTTACTTTTAAAAACTCTGCGGCTCTCCACCATGTTATTGTGAATCTCACCAGACTGAGGTTTCCCATACCACAACCAAACTTTGAAATGGTGCCTCGCTTTCTGATGACTCTCACGGACGTGGTGATTCCATCCTAACACTGGTTTATGCCTGCCCCGAACATCGCGACAAATGCTAGTTTTTGAGCTATCCTGCAAAGCCTTAATGGTATTATTATAATATTCATCTAATAAATGTAAATGGTTGCCACATATTTTAAAACAACTTAAATTACAAATTGTACAGTTTTTAAGATGACTAGAATTCAGAGCTAATTTACTTAAAATATCACAGCAATGCTTATTATATAAGTGAATTTCCTTAACATTTCTATTACCCCAGCGAACACCAACTAATGACTGGTCTTCTATGTGTAATGTACTTTTCTGGGGTATCATGTCAATTTGACTCGTAACTAAGAGGGGATAGTGGTCCGACCAGTATACCCCAAGATCCACCCACACGGAGGTAACAGTAGGACGCGCTGCGGCCGACACTAAGCAGTGGTCTAACCAACGCCTACCACCGCTACCGTCATTAACATGCGTAAAAGTGTCCGGAGTCAAGATTTCTTTATCAACACACACCAGTGAATGTTCTGCACAGAAACCTAAAAGTTCAGTCTCGAATCTAGTACCCGAATGTGCGTTGAAGTCACCCAAAACATAGATAGCCTCAACTTCGGTGTCACTAATAACGGCTTCAATATTACCTAGACTACTTATGAAATCCGCTAGACTGTCTTCACTTCCATTATCATAGGGTAAGTAGGCACTCATCACGAGGATATGACGTCCATCCAGATCAATTTGAATAGCCGCCAATCTGTCAGAGGTGCAATCTATGATTGATACGTTCGGAAACAAAGACTTACGCCACATCAATGCGAGACCCCCGTACGGTCGGCCTTTCAGTACTCCCGCCGAAGTATAGTTATGAGTTATTTTTTACAGAACACTATTTAAAGTAGGTCTATTATGTATACTTAAGTATACAAAATAGGTACATAAATATGCAATTTTTAGTAAATTTTAAATCAATTTGGATCTAGTTTTACATTTAAATATTACTAGCGGGCATCACCCGCGACTTCGTCCGCGTGGATATAGTTTTTAAAATCCATGGTATACCAACCATACCATATAACCATGCAAAAAATCACGTCGATCCGTAGCCCTGTTGCGGCATGATTGAAGGACAAACCAACAAACCAAAACACCAACAAACAAACACACTTTCGCATTTATAATATTAGTAAGAACGTTAACTGTGTGTTAGATAGGCACGTAACGCAACATTCATCAATAGTCCATTACACAGGTAAACTAATAAAATAAGTCTAAAATTAGAACAAAAAAACCCCAATCCCAGGTCAAGTTTTCTCCCGACAACTATTATTAAAGAAACATACCTACATACTTAAGAAACATAATGAACTTTGTCGCAAGCATATAACGCACAAGTTCGCATAATCTTTATTTGCCATGTCAAAGTTTGTAGTAAAACAAACTATAACTCATTCTTTTTATTGTACGGATTATGTACCAGCCGACCTACCTGCTCGCTAGCTCAAATATCCCGAGACATTGGCGAAATATTTATGTTAAGTGTGTCATACGCATACAATCAATTGAAGTGGTTGTAACTTGTAACTTGTTTAAGTGGATGTGATAAGTGATGTGAGTTGAAGTACCCAGTGTCTGTGATTCGGTTACGCGCCGCGTCACTTGAACGCGTTGTTTATGAAGTGCTTACGTAAAATAATCGTTACATTCTGAACCACGAAACTACGTATTCGATTATCAGTCCCACAACTAGTTTCTCGAACCGATTACGTTACAAAACGCCCACTACTAGCCGCAAGTATATTATAATGTACTCTGTGGGTGCCGCTACCCGCTGCCCGAGCCCTGCCATTTCGAACACAGAAAAGTGAAGCAATAATACATAAATAAATTGTTTTTTAACTACTTCACGCATAATTTATGGTTATTTGTATTCCTTACCAGTTTAAAAAGTGTACTACATCGATAATATTTTACTTAGAAATATTGTTTGTGATGGTACGTTTATTTTGTCCTGGAGTTATCGATTCCTCTACTTTAAGATATATGTTTATACAAAATTTCATTTCCAGACTACAGTGGTAAATAATTCACAGAAGAAAGGCGTCGCTACTAATAATGTAAACCCGGGCGCAGTAAGAAAGAAGTCTGGTCCAAAATTTGAATTGTCGGACGAGCAAAGACGTGATATCAAAGAAGCATTCGATTTGTTCGACACTGAGAATACGGGAAAAATTGATACAAAAGAATTGAAGGTTGCTATCAGAGCTTTAGGGTTTGAACCAAGAAAAGAGGAAATAAAAAGAATGATAGCAGAAATTGATAAGGGTGATGGTAAAGTTTCATTTGAGGACTTCCTAGAGTTAATGACTGTAAAAATGGCAGAAAAAGACACCAAAGAAGAGATCATGAAGGCTTTTAAACTATTTGATGATGATGAGACAGGTAATTTTCAATCTATTTTACTGACTGAGTATTGCTCAAATGTGTTAGAAGAGTTTGATCATTTTAGCTAATATGCAGTAGGTATGCTTCTTATTTTATTCTTGACTTTATTAATAGGTTGTTTAAGGTGCTTAGGGTGTAATGATTCTGAGTTTCTTAGCACTGCAAAATGTATTGCAATTGGGTATTTGACTGATATTTTTTATTAAAATGAAGTTTTTAAATATTATAACACAATGCCATTTTTCTTTTTTAAATATCTTTACTAAGTTAAGTTTAAATTATAAGCTATTTTACTGTGACTGTATCTGTTCCTTTCTAAAACAAAATTTTCTATGGAGCCTGTATGGAGCTGCTGACTTGTGACATCACACTTCAGTAGCACTCTCTCTGTCTAACAGGAAACTTTGAAGTTCTAGAACTTATTTCTTTTTGGACAGATTTTTTTTTTTTAACAAATGTTATTATTACACTGTTGTCACCACTACATTGACACTGGCGGAATTACTGTGGACCATAAACCGCAGTACAAAAGGCCATAGACAAGAAAAGAAGAAGAAATGTTATTCTTACATGTTACATTTTCGATAAATAATGAATATCAACATTTTGACTACAGTCAAATACCCAATTAGACTATGTAATAAATACTATTATAACTTGTTAAATCTTGGTTTTTTTTTCTACTCTTTAAATAACAAAATCTCTACAAAAGAAAATGATAAATCCCTTTACACTTGCTAAATATATAGCTTACAATAAAGACCTTTACAAAATACATTTACATTGTCGATTTGAAGTATTGAATTTAAAATTTTCAGGAAAAATCTCATTCAAGAATCTTAAACGAGTGGCACGTGAATTAGGGGAGAATTTAACTGATGAGGAATTACATGAAATGATTGATGAAGCTGACAGAGATGGTGATGGTGAAATCAACCAAGAGGAGTTTCTGCGCATTATGAAGAAAACTAGTCTGTATTGATTGCATTTCTCAAATGGGGTAGTTGAGTGTGTTTATTTTTTTTATATTGAAATGGTACATCACTTCATATCTTAAACAGAAAGATTGTAAATCACTTAGTTTAGTGCCAATTTCACCAATGTAGAGTGACATTTATCCTAGGAATAAACTGGACAGTTTTTGTACTGAAAATATTGTCAAATTACCAAATTTATGCCTGGATAAGGCTTATTTTACATTGGTGAAATCTGCTCTAAATAATGAATAAGTTGAAGTATTTTAAATTTGGTGGTTAATAATTATGTCAAAAGACTGAAGAGATGCATCTGTGCATGGCAGATATTCAAATTATTAAAAACAAACCAATTTTGATTCATTTTTTAACAGTTTCTTTTCAAAATATGGGATATTGTAGCACAAAGAATTGAAAGGCCTACGATTGGCCTAAGTGCCATTACAGACAGAACTGTAAGTGCCACATGCAGTTTGTACATGTATAATTTAACTAACCCTGTCCAATTCAAGTAGTTGCTGCAAGAAAAAGAGTATGTATGCCTCCACTGCAAGTAATTGTAATACAGATTACAACTTAATTGGTAATTAGAATCTTCTAAATACATAAAAGCAAAAGGTGGCTGACTGACTGTTCTATTAATGCACAGCTCAAACCACTGGATGGATTTGAAATTTGGCTAAGGATTTTTGAAAATTCAACCCCTAAAGGGTAAAATAAGGGTTTGTAAAATTTAACTTAATGTGAGCAAAGCTGTGGGCAAAAACTCATTCTATTATAATTGTATTAGATTGATATTTAATTATTCAGTCGGAAATCATTTGTGGCAACGTTAGTACTGTCTGGTCTGGCTAATCTTCTGTATGAATATTTTGGTATACCAATAATTTAATAATTACCAGGTAGGCACTAATTGTATTATAAAATTATTAAAAATTTTACGACCACCTCACAGATGTCCACGATAAACTGTATATTAATAAGTAGAAGCTACTAAGATTTTGTTTAATGTTATTTGATTTAAACTTTGTTTTCACTCAAGATGGTATCACAAATGAGATGTTGCAAGCTCAGAAAATGCTGTTCTCACTATTAATATGAAACACTTCAAGCTCTCAACCAAAGCTGCAGAAAAACAAGTATTAATTTTAATATTTTTTTTATTTTTATTAAATTATATCAGATCCTGAAGGTGTTCAACAGAGTTTAGGTAACTGTAATCTGATTCTTGTATTCATTATCCTAAGAAATTATTGTGACATATGAAACACAGCAATTTTATAAAGTATTTATTTATGAATTTATGATACATTCCAAGTACACTGGATTTTTTTTAAACCAGCACAAAAACAATAAAATATAAAGAAGACACATCTATTGCTATGATAAATACCTATTGTTTTACACTAGCGGCACGCTATGATGGCCGGTTTGACGTTTGTCCGCTCATGAAGTTCCGTATTAATTGATAACGACTTTGAAGGAAATAATTGTATTACTTTATTGACGATAGTGATGTGCAGAGATTCATAAATTTTATCGAATGTAGTTTTAGGTTTAGGACTCAAAATTTATTTATTAAATTGATTTCTAAAATGTATACAAGTGTAGAAAAATCAGTTTGCACCATTTAAGGGGTGAATGTACTTGTGAATATGAACAATTTTCACTATGTGGACAAACCTCTGAAATCGCAAAAAAATATCAGCTGTTTCATACAAAAGGTAAAATTTTTATTTTTATATGATATATACCACAACTCGGCATTTGGTTTTCTAAATTGAAAATTTTTAAAAATGGAATCTAATACGATCGTCACATAGGATCGCTGGCTAGCACAACTACTACCTCCGGCAAACTCGCGTCAATACTCAATGCAAAACAAAGCAGTTTCGAATTGACGTTGCTTCGAAAAGTATAAACTGTCAGTGCAATGCGATTGTGATATAGTTTTGACCTGGCTTTGGATTTCAAATATTGATACTGCATTACTGTTGACCCTTGCTCGTTAATTTGGACTCTGTTCAAGCCCTTTGTTGTGGATTTCGTCGATATGACCGAACGTACGCAGAGAACTGTTCTAAATAGTCAGACACGTGAGTTCGTAATACGCCTTCGTAACTATTTCGATCGTGAAGCTCAAAATGGAGGGCCAATTTTACCTATAACGTCAGTGGTTGAACGCGTAGCTGATGCGCTTAATATTGGACAACGAACTGTTAGACGGATAACTAAAAAAAAATATGGCGAGACTGGCACAGAAGAAAATAAACTTCACACACCAAAAAAGAGAAAACGAGCAAAACCAGTCGTAGGCATCGATAGCTTTGATGCCGATGCTATCCGAAGACATGTTTACGGCTACTATTTACAGAAGGAGTATCCAACAAGAAAAAAGTTGGTGCATTCACTGAAGGAAGCTGGATTATTCTTCGGTGGGGAAAGTTCTTTAACGAAGATTTTGAAGACCATTGGATTTCGATACAAAAAATGTAACAAACGCAAAATATTGATGGAAAGATTTGATATAGCGATGGCAAGGTATACTTTTTTACGGCAAGTGAAAGAAATCAAAAATTGGCAAAATGTTGTGTTCTTGGATGAAACATGGCTTAATGCTAACCATACTGTAGGCCGTTCTTGGAACGATGACACAGCAGCATCTACTTCCAAAGTTCCTGTAGGAAAAGGATCGCGACTTATAATTTGTCACGCCGGAACCATCAACGGGTTTGTCGAAGGTTCTCTCATGGCTTTTGCGTCAAAAACCACTGGAGACTATCATGAAGACATGAATGGAGAAAAGTTTACTGAATGGTTTACCTCAATGTTGTGTAGCCTCCCTGAACCATCTTTTATAATTATGGACAACGCCCCATACCACTCGATGCAAATTGACAAGCCACCTGCCCAATCCCAAAAGAAAGCTGATATCGTCGCATGGCTTCGTAAAAATGGCGTAAATGCAAACATGAATATGTTAAAAGCGGAATTAGTACGTCTTTTAAAAGAAAACAAACCAACCAAGATCCGATACGTCATTGACGAAATAGCATTAGAACATGGGCACAGAGTTATACGGTTACCGCCTTACCATTGTGAGTATAATGCGATTGAGTTGGTGTGGGCTCAAATTAAGGGATATGCTGCAAGACACAATACAGAACCCCCATTTACCACAAAAAAATGCTAAAATTATTAGAAGAAGCTTGTGAACATGTGACTAAAGGAGACTGGGAAAAGGTTGTGAATAGAACTGTTAAATTAATAAGGGAAGATTATGAAAGAGATGTGAAAATAGATAATATTATAGAAAACGAACATATAATTATTAATGTAGGTGATGATAGCAGTGACGACAGTGAAAATAGTAGTATGGACGAATCTGATTAATTATGGCCTTTTGTGGCACCTTTTTTGGTATCTTTTGTATTCATATGTTTCTTGTGTGCATATAAAGTATGTATATTCATTTTCATTCAAATATTCAGTTCGTTCAAATAAATTAAATAAACATATACATTTTTGTTTTATTAAACCTATTTAATCAGGTACAAAAACAAAACTTAATTGTTTTTTGTTCGAGAATAAATTGACATTCCACATCACTATTGTAATGTGTCAAACCGGCCATCATAGCGTGCCGCTAGTTTAGTTTAAAATAACAAAACTGAGAACAACTCATTTGACAAATTTTATCAGTGTTAATGTAATATTTGAGCATTTAATAGTCTTTAAATTAGTTATTTATCTAACATGACATTCATATTTTATACTTAACTACCTGTGACGTCGTCCGTGTGTATTTAGTTTTAAATATCACTCTGGAACTCTTTGATTTTCTGGGATAAAAAGTAGCCTATGTCCTCCAGATCTTCAACGTCGATCCGTAGCTCTGTTGCGGCGTGATTAAAGAACAAACAAACACACTTTTGCATTTATAATATTAGTATTATAAATGTATTGTATGTAACAATCACAATGTTTAGTTTGCCTGTAACTCTAATGTTTATTCACAATCATACTATTTACTAATATTGTAATTAATATGAAAGTGTATTGGTTTGTCCTTCAATCATGCAGCAACAGAGCAATAGAATAGATTTTGATTTTTGAATGAATATAGTTGAAGAAGACCTACAAAGTGATGGAAGGAATCAGAATTGTTATTAAAACCTTACTCCAAGCAGACAAAGTCACAAGTAAAAGCTAGTAGTCATATTTAAATGTAATAAGATACACAGCTTTTTATTTTGAAATCAATATCAATAGAAAAATCCATTCTTAGTAATGGTAAAAAATATATCTTATGCTTTTGTAATATTATTACATAATTTTTCATTCCACTGAAATCAGCTTTAAATATAAATATTTTTAAGTGTCATGTCATGGTTACTATTGATCACATATTTTTCTAAAAATGTACAACTTGCTAACTACTACATAGCATCTTTTTACTACACTAAAATATCTATTTTCTATTTTTTTAATTAAATTTAAGCACAATCAATTGTTTTAAACAACAAGTAATATTGTAATAAGGGTAAGGATACTGAATAAAACTAATAGTTTATAATGTTATTACAATATATTTTATGTGCACAATTTGTCTCAAAATAGTGAGATTTTAATAAATCATCTATGAAAAGATATGATTAATTAAAATTTTATTTCAAATTACAAAAGATATTTTTTCATCTTTATTAGCATAAGTTACCCAGAAAATATGAGAATTCTTCCTCTTAATATATCTATCAAATTATCTAAATTTAAATGCATCTTTTTCTTAACCCTGCTTGACATCATATTAAGGCCTGCTTGCAGAAACGCCGTGTTATCCTTTTAACCCAGTTAGCTGCTGCTTTGACAGATTTCTTTTATAGCTTCTGTCAAAACTGAAAAGAACAAATGCAAGGGTCCATACTTCAGTTTACCTGAAATTGATTCGAAGCATCTTATACATGAAAAATTGTTAAAACTGTAGATTCCATTACTAAAATATAATCACTGAGATTTTTCGTTTGAGGAACTCACAAAAGAAGATATTAACTTTATATGTATTTTGAAGTTATAAAAATATGTAGATAGGTATAAAGACGTAGTCGTAATTCCTACTTCCATGTTATTTTAAGTTCTAATTTGACAATGGGATGTCTATTGAACTTTCTACATAGACAAACTCTTTAATTTCTGGACGAGAAATTTGATTGAGCAACAATCCAAACTCAAAGTGCGATATGAATTAATCAGATGATGGTATATAAAAAACAAACTAATTTAAATACTTTGTTCTGTATAAATAATATTCGTAGACGCCTCCTAAAACATTCAGGTACAATTCTGCCATTGTTCTTTGTTCTGGGGTTAAACCTAACCCAGCGTCTCTGCAAGCGGGCCTTAATGTATTACCATTATTCTAATGCTAGTCAGCAGCTTGATATTATTTCCCATTTACTTCACTCACAAAATAGTTAAATAATTGAGTTATAACCTAAAATTAATTTTCAAATAAGTATAAACTTTGGAAATAGCTTTACAAGTTTACATTTGGCCAGCCTGTAAGTTTTAATTACTATGATTAATTTGTAGAGTTGGTGCTGTGCAAACTTGGACACTTTTGTCCTATGTCAGATACAAGCCACTCATTTTCATACAATAAATATAGAATGGAAGCGACTGGACACAAAACGTGTCTAGGTATGTTTGCACAATTGCTGGTTGATTTCATATTTATTGTATGAAAATAAAATATTCACTAGTGGCTTGTAACCGGCACAGGACTCAAAAGTGTACATGTTTACGCAGCGCCTTAAATTAATTTTGTAAGCTAATTATCTGAATAAAATTTACATGAGTTGGGAGTTAGGAGGGCAGTCTTTATAAATATTGAACAAAACCTAAGCAGATCTCTCAACAACAGTTCCTTCTGGTTGACCGAAGTATGCTTTGTCACACATTCTGACAAACAGTCCAGTTTCTACCACACCTGGGATCATTTTGATACATTTGTTTACCTTTTCCCAGTCCAAGTCTTGATCACAAAACATCCAGTCAAGGATGAAATTGCCATTATCAGTAACTATAGGACCTGCTTTTGCAATGGCATTTCGTAACTTAACTTCGCCTCCAAACATAGATGTAATCTTATTCATAATAGGAACATAGGCCATAGGGATCACTTCAATAGGTATACCTTTTTTATATCTGTCACCTAATTTATTCGAGTCTTTAGTGTAATCTGCTATGACAATGAGCTTTTTGGAACATGAGGCTACAATTTTCTCTTGCAACAAGCAGGCCCCACCACCTTTGATCAAGGTCATGTTGGAATCAACTTCATCAGCACCATCAATTGTAACATCTATTTCTGGATTCGTATCGAGCTCTCCCAGTAAAAGGTTATGTTTAATTATAAGTTGTTTGGCTTGGAACGAGGTTGGAATGCAGACCACTTTGAGATTTTCTGTTTCAACTCTCTCGGCTAAATGCTGCACCGCGTATACAACCGTTGAGCCACTTCCTACGCCGAAAATACTATTGTTCTTCACATATTCATCAACCGCACGGTATGCCGCCACTTGTTTCGCTTGTTCCAAAGACATTATAACCTCTGTTTGCTTCACTACTGAACGAATTTTATTAGATCCAGCAAAATAAAATTGTTTGCAAGCTGAGAGTAAGAACTGCATAAATATTTAACGTTTATTTAACGTAAAAATTTATTTAACGTTTGTCTGTCATTTTCCAGTTTCACATACAGAAATTATTACAAACTTTTAACTTTCCGCTTGTTCTCTTTTCTGAAAGTTCAAAGCAAAATCAAAAATCAAACGAAATGAATCAGAAATGAATGATTAATGAGGTAAGAGGTTACGAATTACGATTACGAATGTCAAATTAATATAAACGACTCTATGAAAAATGTCCGTTTTGTATGGACAAAATGCGAATCGATGCGCACAGATGTGGTTCCAGCCTTACTCTTCACGTCATGGCAAGGCATGGCAGTCATGGGCCCCGATTCTATATTCTATAACTCATTGTTTTCTAACTATTGTATTTATTCAACTATCTTTGAATGGATAAAAATGATAGCCAGACCTCTATTTTATACCTATGGATAAAAAATATAATATATTATTATTGTCAGTATGTGAGTGGCTATAATTTTTTGGCACTAAGCTAAAAAATCGGTTCCATGACATTTTGCGTTAAGACTTGGCCGGTTTCTAAAATGCTACAACAGTAGAGGCGGATAACTTTAGAAATGGATCTGTTTTAATATAATTATATAATAAAATAAATAATTATTTTATCTTACTAAATAAAGCTTTCTTCATTAATAGGTTATACTTACACGTATATCTTTAACTTACACATTCAACGAAAGTAAAGGATGGTCAATGTGCAGGTTGGTCATCAAATTGAGCTAATGTTACGGTCTTGGTTCCGATAGCGTCTGACATTAGATCAGAACGAAGTACCTACCCTACTATCATTGTATCAAGTTTTTATAAAGGCTCTCCTCCAGATAAGTAAGCATTCATTTCGAATTTCAGCTTCCACAGTAACAAAGACTCCCCGTGTACTGTGACACGTGCAGAGTGCAGACTGCAGTACACAAATATTCTGTCAATTAGTATTAGTTAAGAAATTGCAGTTTCTCTGATATGTTTGAGCTAATAATTAAAATGACTAATAAGTATGTCTTCTGAAATTTTCTTCAACTCCTGTAACATACTATTCTGATCATCAAGTAAATTTTTAACCACTGTTAGATGAGGTTTTAAATTAAGATAATATGGTGGAGGGGTTTCCTTCGATAAATCATTGAGTTTCAATACGTTTTCGTCTTTATTAATATAACTTTTTCCGTCACTTTCACATCTATCTTCTATTTCAGTTAATATATTATCAGAATTGGGCGATTTCGTTAGTTTATTTACATTATTAATGTATTTTTCTTTTTGAGGTCTTGAAATTTCGTAATGCAAATCTTTAACATCGTCTCTGAGTGAAGTTAAAGTATTTTCTAAAAATCGATTCTTTTGTTTTAATAATAATTCTTTTCCTTCATGTTCACAATAGTTATTGATGTAAAAATTATTATCATTAAAAAATCTATTCAGTTTATCTTGTAAAAAAATATCATCCAGCCGTTTATCAAATGGTCCTTCTTCATAATATAAGTTATTATGGGCAAATGAAGTCTCATCAATCAGTTGTGATTCAAAATCGCTTAGTGTGAAGGTCTTTGGATTTTTAAAAGCTTTCGCAGCTTTACTTTTTTCAGCTATTATCTTACCATTTCCATTCGCTGATAAAAGAAGTTTAGCTACAACTAATATAATAAACTAGTTAGCTAAATATAGGTAGCTTAAAAGTATTATTATGTTTTAAATGTATTACAACCATTGGACGTAGTTATGCAAGTGTTATGCAAAAACGTTCCAACCCACAGCAAATTTTCAGTCAGATTGATTCGGTTTTAATTGTTTTTAGCAACGAATATGTTACGCATTGTGGGTTGGAACATTGGAAATAAAAGAATAATGACGTAAGGACTGGAATGTTCCAATGAAGGGTGTCCTAAAAAGTAGTCTAAGTAGTGCTATTAACTCAATCTTGACGAACTTGTGGGTTGGAACGTTTTTGTATCACTAAATCCCATTGATCTAAGTACAGGTCGACCACTTTTGTAAGTTACAACGATTTATGCTGATTAATTTTTTTTGGTAGGCGTGAAATTATTAGATATCGTCATCATGGCGTCGGCTATTTTGAGTAAGATAACACGAGATTCTTCATATAAAATTCTATTAAAAACGTAAAGCAACCTGCCTTTCTAATCAAAGTATGGCCCGTGGACTGTGGTACGGTGATTCCGTATTCCGATACTCCGATGTAACTTATTTTAGTGGTCTCTGATAAACATAATATTTAAATTATTTAATTTATAGCTTACCGTAAAATATTTTTATATTTTGGTTTAACCGTTTTATTTGTTTTTTTAATTTATCATTTTTTGACTTATATTTTATAATAATATTAAAAACACTTTGTGTCTCTTGCTTCGAAGTAATCGAATGGAAGCTAAAATTTGAGAGGAAAACAAAACATTTTTTTCAGAATAAAAGTAATTTTAAACACGACATAATATCTCCCTTGCCCCTTGAAGTAAGCGTAGGCACAGAATATATAATAGTACTACGTACAGAAGTTTCACTCCTTTGATGTTGACTACTTGCCGGCGCTTTAATAGCCTACATATTTTTTATAAAATAGATAAATCACGCACGCAAGCTAAATTAGACTTTATAGCTCGGCGCGAGGATCCATATTGCTTTGGATCTGTTTGCCTTCCTACGTCACGGACGCCGTGGCGTGGTTGCCTAGGGCTGTCAAGAAGGAGTAAAAAACTTTTATTTATTTATTTATTTTCCCATAATATAAACAAAGAGGTGATACACATGATCTATTAACTAGACACCGTCATAAACTACTAGGTAGGTAGTGTAAACAACAAAATTAGTTAAAATCTCGTAAACCATAAATTAGTTTACAAGATTTTGACTTATGAAGTCCTATTCTAGGTAGGCCTATACCTATTTCAGTATTTTGTGTTAAAACATAAATTACTTACTTAGTTGTTATAAACAGGCAATATAGGTATATAGTAGGACCCGCGCTCGCCCAGCTAGACGAGTGCGGGTCGCGGGTGGCGTAGACGGGAGGGGCAACCATCGGCAAATCTCTGCGCGCGACTCATAAGTAGGTACAACTTCGATAGTGAAGTATAAAACAGTTAAATTCTGTGATAGGATATAGGTACCTACATAGTGTAAGTACTACTGTGGTTAATTTATTGTATCTATATATATAAAAGAAAGTGGTGTTAGTTACACTATTTATAACTCAAGAACGGATGAACCGATTTGGCTCAAAATTGGTGGAGAGGTAGCTTAGAACCAGGAGACGGACATAGGATACTTTTTATCCCGTTCGACTGCGTTTCCGTCATGTCACTATAAAACGTGGTATAAGAAAAACGCATCTGACATGGAATAACAAAACGCAAATGACAGTGGAATAACAAAACGTAATTGACAGCTAAACGTAATTTTGTCTTTGGTTAAGTATGGTAAAAATTTGACAATTATAAAAAGTGTTAGTGTTATAATAAAGCATTACTGATAATATATATGCGAAAGTGTGTTTGTTTGTTGGTTTGTCCTTCAATCACGTCGCGACAGAACAGCGGATTGATGCGATTTTTTGCATGGGTATAGTAAAGGATGTAGTAGTGGTTCCTCAGACCGGGAGAGCTACTTTTTATCTCGGATAATGAAAGAGTTCCCGCGGGATTTTTAAAAACTAAATCCATGCGGACGAAGTCGCGAGCATCAGCTAGTAGTTAATAAGTTTTCGCTACGTAAATAAATAACTCATAAGGCATCCATCCACACAACAATAATTACTACGACGACTTTTTGACATTGTTTCATTATTTTATGTCCATCCATATGAAATATAAATGTCTACAACTATTTTATCCTACAACTAAATATACTAAACATAAATTAAAACTATTTAAACCAATATTTACAAAAAAGAATTTACGCGTAAGCAATGTTGAAATCAGTAATACGTCACTCGCCTAGAACGCGCTAGCCCCGACTGTCGTTGCACTCAGTGAGTGTGCGCGACTGTAGGTATCTAAATCGCATAAGTACCAAGAGTGAGACAGGCCTGGCGTAGGTGAAGCTTGATGTGGGCACGACTGCAACGGTTTTGAACCGTCGAACTTTCAGTCTACGCCCTACCTACTGTTTCGCTATTGAGATGTGAAGTTACGGATGATTATTAGGTCTACCTCATATGAGTACGAGTACGTTACCTACTTAACTACCTAATTGTTTAAAAGTTGTGCATTCAGTAACTGTAGGTACTTATTCTTTTAATGTTTCGGTTTAGGGCGTACACCTGTATATTTTTAACTAGCGCAAAAATATAGCGGAAAAACAACCGATTTCGCTGATCGAAGCCTCAAAGAGCAGTTCTATGAAAGTAGGCTAATCAGCACACTACAGTTCATGAGAACGACTGTAAATAGAGAATAGGTATCTACGTAATATGGAGCATGATAATTATGTCCCTTATTAGGTTTGCTCTTACCTTTGTATTTCCTTGGTTATGGCCAACAATGCGTTATGCATTTTGTTTGCTTCCGAGAATACTTCCGAACAATGCTCGTTATAGCCACTGCTAGTTCCTACTGGTGTAAAATTGACACTCTGCATTTTAGACAAATAAATAATTAAATTAAGTAATTTATTAAAAATTAAATCCAGTAATTTAGTATATAATATTAAAAATATTAATAGAGTATTTCGGATGTGTATCTACGAAAAAAATTTTAAAATGTCAAAATTGGTCAAAATAATGAGTTTTGTGACAGTAATATTTTGGCATATTTTTATCTGACTTCAAAAAAGGCGGAGGTTCTCAATTCGGCCGCAAAGGTACAATACCTACTTAATATGATAATATCTTAATATATATAAATTACGTGTCACGTTGTTTGTCCGCGATGGACTCCTAAACTACTTAACCGATTTTGATCAAACTTCGTAACTATCTGTAATTTGGTCCAACTTGAAAGATAGGATAGTTTTTTTTGGATTAGGATAGTTTATTTGTTTTATTCATATAGATAAGTTGGCGGTACGAAGTTCGCCGGGTCAGCTAGTATACATATATTTTTTTCTTTTATGTATGTCCACCAATTTCTCTGGATTTCTAGACAGATTCGTGTAATTTTTTTCTATCGACAGAAGCTTGCGAGATGGTCCCATTTTTTTTTCACCTTCAACTCCTTGAGTCTGATGCTACGAGAGTACTTTATCAAACCCCCGTTTTCCTCCTTTTTTAATTAAACTAACAATGATTTTCGGTTTCTTTTTATTCCAAATGGAATGATGTAAGGGCCACTATTATGTACAATTATTCCAAAT
Organism: Oeneis ivallda; assembly: GCA_029955525.1. NCBI lineage: Eukaryota > Metazoa > Arthropoda > Insecta > Lepidoptera > Nymphalidae > Oeneis > Oeneis ivallda. The sequence goes on along the minus strand of JARPMR010000004.1, from coordinate 12,484,933 downwards.
TTCATGTCGATAGCTTTAATAGTTACTAAAATAATCGACTGTGATAGACGGACGGACGGACGAACGGACGGACGGACGGACGAACGGACGGACGGACGGACGAACGGACGGACGGACGGACGGAGAAAGTCGCGCCATAAGGGTTCTATTTTTAGTCGGTAAAATCACGACTTGTCATAAGTGCCAAAATTTGGCCTACATAAATGATTTTCCATCCATGGTTCTCTACGATATTATTTTGTCCATTTTATCGTCACACAGTACTCACACACCACACACCCTCGAGAACATTATGGAGAATTCTCAGATGTGCAGGTTTCCTCACGATGTTTTCTTTCACCGGGATCGAACCTGCGACCCTCCGAATAGGACCACAGTCCTAACCACAATTAATTACAGTAGGTAAAAATTTTTTTGACTTTAAGAATCACCGTTACGGATTTCACTACATACCTATTATCTATCTACCTAACCTATTCGATGCCCATTAGTCATTAAAACGTACGACTCGAATGCAATTTGCCAAGCTTACATGCAAGCTGTATTCGGTTGCTAGCCAATTTTCCGCCAAACGCCGACTAGCGATCTGCTATTCGTTTGTTCGCGAGACAACCGCTCGTGTGGTAACCATTTCACGCTCGATTTCATCTCTCCCACTAAAATACGGGTAGGTTTCATATAGAATAAATTGTGGTACACACACATCCTACATCGCACCATGTGGTTGAGTTATTATTGTCTTTTCCTCTAATAAATATGCTTTTAGTTTTATATTTTGTAAATTATATCTACCATAATGTCTTTGAGTATTAAAGCAATTTAATACTCAAAGACCTATGTATAGGTAGCTATGTGTTTAGCTATTTGTAAACTTCATAATGCCTTAGATTAACAAGGACGTTATCGCTTTCTAGTCAATGCTGTAGATTCCTACTTATAAGGAGTTAAAGCCATTGATTTAAATTTAATGACATAAATTATCTGCTCTTTCGGGTTAGTAACTCTTACACTACCCGCTCTAAATTTATCAATGAATGCTTATTGGTACGTTCGTACGTGGACGATCTGTACTGAACGTAGGTTTTATTAAAGGATCGCCATTGGACACGATTTTGTGCCGCCTGAATCCAGCGGCTCCCAGCGATTTGTTTGATATCCTCCGTCCACCTTGTGGGGGAAAGTGGTCTTCCAACGTTGCGCTTCCCGATATCTTCCCGGGCTCGCCATTCCAGCACTTTAGGATCCAACGTCTGTCAGATCTTCACTCTATGCTACTTCATTGCAACTTCAGCTTTGCGATTCGATGAGCTTTATAGGTAACTTAGGTTATTCCTACGGATCTCTTAATTCCTGATTTAATACCGCAGGGTTCTCCAAGCTCTCTTCATCGCCATTGAGTGACCTTGGCCTATGGACCTCGTAAGAATACTAAGTTTGTGACCATATTTCAGATTCTTATGATACAAGTAATCACCAGTAGGTAACTTATTTTTATATTATAGTATATTTATGGTATTTTTTTTTATTCGATGACAAGCTAGTCCTTGACTGCGATCTCACCTGATGGTAAGTGACGATGCAGTCTAAGATGGTAGCGGGCTAACTTGGAAGGGGTATGGCAGTGAACATTAAACCCATACCCCTATACACGCCATCGTGCCGGAACGCTACATCGCTTGACGACACGTCTTTGACGGTAGGGTCTAGCCACGGCCAAAGCCTCCCACCATACAAAAAATTTACTACTACTACTAGGTATACATTACTTCCTTCTTTTATGATTGGTGGAATTTATCCGGTAGAGTAGTAAATGCTTGATGGGCATCAGTGCTATGATAGATTGATGAATGAAAATGATTCACCAATATATTCTTAAGGATCCCGATCTTCTTACTTAGCCGTTATCCGCACGGTCGGTTTATTTCAATTTCCTTCATAAAAGACGCCATTCTCGGATTTGAAGTAGATTTATCATGCTCGGATAAAGCGGGCACTTTTTGTGCTTTTCTTGTGCCTGGATCTGACCCGGGATCTGTCCACTTAATGTGAATAATGGTGTGCGATGGAAAACGAATGCGAACCCGAACACAAAAGACAACAATGCGAAGCGATTTTAAGATTTGATACAAGGATTTTGTTAAGATAATATTACGCTGTGCGAGATCTACCAATGGTTGTCTGTCCACGGTTCTTTATATAAAATAGCTTTGTCTATGTAGTAGAGTAGTACTTAAGTTTTCTTCGTTAATATAGAAATATAGGTTGATATGGTAAGCTTACCAATTTCTTTTATTAATTGACGTAAGTACATTGTACTCTAAGCATTTAACCATACTATTAGATCGAGTTCGTATTATAGCTATATTCCTAGTAAGATAGCTATGAATCGCTGTCGTATAGCTATCGTCCGGCATATAGCTATAAACCTAGGTTTATAGCTATAACACGGCTTCAACTATCTTACTGCGACATATTATATGTAATGTTCAATTGCTTGCTTTAGTGACGAGCTTAGACGAGACGAGCCGAACCGAGCTGAGCCGAGCCAAGCCGAGCCGAGCCGAGCCGAGACGAGACGAGCAGAGCTGAGTCGAGCCGAGCCGAGCCGAGCCGAGCCGAGCCGACCAGATCCGAGACGAGACTAGTCGAGCCGAGACGAGCCGAGCCGAGACGAGCCGAGACTAGCCGAGCCGAGACGAGCCGAACCGAGCTGAGCCGAGCCGAGCAGTGCAGAGCGGAGTCGAGACGAGCAAAGCCGAGCCGAGCCGAGACGAGACGAGACACGACGAGACGAGACGAGACGAGACGAGCTTAATTTAAGCTCGATTTTTTTTCGATTTCGCCTCGATATAATTTCGATTTCGTTTAGATTTCGTTTTGATATTGTTTCGATTTCGTCTCGATTTTGTTTTGATTTCATTTCGAGTTAGTTTCGATAACGTTTCGATAATGTTTCGATTTCGTATTTTGCGCGGGATTTTTGGAAAATTTACTCCACATGGACAAAGTCGCGGGCAACAGCTAGTTATTTAGATGAGTTAGTTTTAGAGATTTAACAGTTATTTTGACGGACGGACTTGGATGGACGAAACATTTATTGTTTCCCAAAAATAGAACAAAAAATATTATTAATTGCATAAAAAATATTTTTGTTATATAAAAATACTTTGTACCTTGAAAAATAAGACACTTACCTGTTGTGGTAAAATTTATTTTTTATTTGCCACAAACATGGCTCATTATGATGAGCCATTACGAGTATATTAGTATGCTAATAATATTATAAATGAGAAAGTGTGTTTGTTGGTTTGTCGGTTTGTCCTTCAATCACGTCGCAACGGAGCCATGGATCGACGTGATTTATGCATGGGTATAGTTGAGGACCTGGAGAGTGACATAGGCTACTTTTTATCCCGGAAAATCAAAGAGTTCCCGAGGGATTTTAAACTTAAATTCATTCGGACGAAGTCGCGGGCATCAGCTAGTTCTTATATAAATTAATGAAGTCGCTCAGTACTTCTGTATAATGACTATTATTCTGCGACATGGCGCTCATTGCGTGCGTACGTCGTCACATGCCGATGCCGAGTTGCCGACTGACGTCATGCATACTTGACCGCTCCCACACACGATCAAACTGGCATGACGATTTGGCTTGATCAATTCGGAAGGATTTTGCTTCAAGTAGAATTGTCATGCCTACTAACAGCCATACACGGTCAAATTGATTGGACGTCGCATCAAGTATCATACAGAATTGACGGCAGAATTGATCGTGTATGGCCAGCGTAACCCTGATCGTACTGGACATAAATAGTTAAATATACTACTCTAATACAATTTGTAGTAAACCATGATCCGGACGCATTATCGGATTGGAAAAAATGTTGCAAAACAATTAAAGGAGTGGAAAAATAGAACTTGCTATTCGGAAGTAAAGTTGCTATTGGTTTGTGAGGTGGGTGGGGGTGTAAGGGTGAATTTTACAATGTTCATGTGACGGTGGAACCTTTTTGTTGGGTCCTTTTGAGAAGAGAATCCACGATGCCCCAGGGGCCTCGGGCACGATTTCCATTACATGAGAGTTTTTAGAGTTCCGTAGTAAACAAGGAACCTTTATAGTTTCGCCATGTCCGTCCGTCTGTCTGTCTGTCTGTCTGTCCGCGGTTTAGCTCAGAGACTATTGGTACTAGAAATCTGTAATTTTACAAGGGTATAAATATCAATCACGCCGGCAAAGTCGTGAAATAAAATTGTGAGAAATAATTGTTTTTAGGGTACCTCCCCTACATGTAAAGTGGGGATGATTTTTTTTTTCTCGTCTATCCCATAGTGTAGGGTGTCGTTGAATAGGTCTTTCAAAAATATTGTGGGTATGGGAACATCATTTTTCAATTCAGGGATCCGTTTGTATGTATAATTGTTAAATATGATATTTTAAAGTGCCAAATTTTATTAAAATCAAGTCTTTGAGTAATAAACCAACACAGGAGAAGAATTGACGCGCGTACCCCTCTGTAAGTTGGGTATGAGCAGTGGTCCTACTCGTTATATAAAACTGTTTGACTCGAGTCACGCGCCTGTCAACTACGTATGGTTAGCGGGGAATGAGCTCCGCTATAAATGCCGAATATGAGAGTATTTTCTTCTAAAAAAATATTTAAAACATCCAGTTTACTAAAGGATAACATTTATTTACTTCTGATGTATTATTTTATCCAAATAATGCAATACTTATGCAGAAAACTTAAGAAAACTGTCGATCTGAAAATGTTGCTACTTAATCGTACATGAAATAATTTGGGGAAAATATTGAAAATTAATCTTCCTACTTACTATTCGTTTAGAGACCTTTATCTTGAACTGCATTATAAATTGATCCCATAGAATTAAAATCACGATAGAATAGGAAGGGGTGAACGACTAATTTATAAGCTTTAAGTAAAATATGACTAGATATATAAATACGAACTTTGATCGTCTGTGGGATTATCAAATAATGATAAAAAATTCTTTCTATAAAACCGACTTTAAACGCCACTACAAAGTATAAAACAATTTTAATTTGTACATGTATGTTGAAGTCGGGCGGGCCTAAATATAAATGATGAAACTAATGCGCGACGCTAGCCCAACTTTGCCCGATCGGCGTATGAAGTCGGTTTTTTAAAGATATTTTTTTTACATTATTATTTTAAGCTTTTTTGTGTATATCTCTGATCGCGAGCAATTTGCTCTTAATCATTGAGTTCCTTCCTCCATCACCGAAGATATGAATCATCTTCTCTTCACCTTTTAAATAGGCCCAACCTTATTATGCTTTCTTTCAAAAAAAATTGAAATCGGTTCAGATTTGACGTAGTTATGGAGTAACATCTAACATTATATCAACAAAAATTTATATGGGAACCACCTCTGAAGTATGCCCTACTAAACAAAAAAAAATTATCAAATTCCATTCATTATTTGGCGGAATAATTGGGTAACAAATATACAAAAAATTCAAATTGAGAACCTCCTCCTTTTTTGAAGTCGGTTAAAATGATTGCATTATTATAACGATCGCAATGGTGTCTGATTGGCTGGTACTCTCCCACTATTGTTTAAAATGCATTGATGCAGCTAGAGCTCCATAAACTCAGCGAATTCATAAAATTAGTTTTTTTACTCAATTATTTCAAAATTTATAGGTATATATTTCCATATAGCCAGTGTGATATGATTTTCTAAATATATAAAATGAAAAGGTGACTGACTCACTGATTTATCAACGCATATCTACTATGACGTAGGCATCCGCTAAGAAAGGATTTTTACAAATATAATACAAAAAATAATGAAAACGAGACTAAAAAATTGTTTAATAATAATGATAAGTTCTACGTAAGTCTTTCTTACTCGTAAATTAGGACTTTAATTTTATGAAGTCGGCCACACCGCAATAAAATTAGGGCTGGACAGCAAGATTTCATATGTCGATATTGGTGAGGGGATTGTATAAATTATTTATACCGAGATATTTTTATCGTCTTACTAATGGTTCATTGACGAAAAAAAATAATTTAAATTCTATACATATTTGGTTCATTAAAACTTGGCAATTGAATTAAAGTACCCATACTTCTTATTCATCCCGCTAGGTTTACCGGAAAGCTAAATAGCTTGGCGGTGTTTTATTACAGATGGGGTGGCCACTATAGCCATGGCGGCAGCCTAGCATTACAAACAAATATACACTTCGTTCAGATGAAGTAGATGAAAAAAATAAGCCTTCCAAGTAAAGTATGTAGGTACAAGTTTTAACTTACCAATCATAACTTTAAATAAATTTTTTTTTTAGGGTTCAGTTTTTCCTTTTTATGTTTCCTCCATACTGGACTGAGAGAATATTATTCAACGCTGGAAAACGATCTTGTAAATCGAAAAAGTGAACTTTAAACCAGAGCCAATAACGTTTTAAAAAATCATAACAGCTCATAATAAGCTATCAGGAGCAGATTTTTTTCAAAAAGCATATTTTTTAATGTAACACATCAGATGATACTAATTATATAATTCTAAAGTAGAATTACTTTAGTTTTATACATTAGTTTTATATCAATTTCGACTAATAGTTTTTCAATTTCAAGAAGCAATGTTGCTGTAACTTGGTATTTGATACATATGAAACCACGAAATAACTCTAAACTCTGAAATGCTAATTATGCTGTATTTATTTTTAAGGAAACATGATGTAGTCCTAACAGTTTGTACTTAATATACTTTTTAGAAATAGATACATCGTAAATTTCGCTTTAAACATAAATAAAACAAATGATGTTTCATTAAAAATGCTGTATGTTTATTTAAACAAGATTACTTAAAAAATCAATGTGTTCAATATTAATACCCACTACGTATTCAAATAAAAATTAAATGTCTCTCAACTTAATAAACAATATTATTAAAAATCTATGACAAAGTACAGCACTCCCTGGTGGCTTATAACCTTAAATCATAACTAAACAGCTGCTCTAAGGTGATATACTGTGGTACCTACAGCATGCTTTCAGCATGAGATTGAGAGTATAGTGACGGAGTAAATACCTTGGTATCTACAAAATCTGTTAATAATCAGATAATCCTAAGTCCTTACAGTAGGTACACCTAAGTGCACTGCACTGCTAAAAAGTATTGATAACTTTTTTGAAGTATCTGTATAATATTGAAAAATAGATGGTGTCTTAGTATTTACAGCATTTTTGAGTACGTTGAAAAATATGAATAACAAAAAATATAATATAAACATGTAGAGAAGGTCAACAAAGTATCTTAGAAAAATAATGTCATAGGAAAACGAAAATCCGACAATCCGACGCAGTATCTTTTTCTTCCAAATATATAAAAAAGTAATTTTGTTATTTTTCGAAATAAGCTAGATCGCTTTCCAGCGTCAATATAGTCCAAAGTTTCTAGCTGTATCTTTACGCAAGTACTAAAAGCCTACAAAGAGTCAATCTAATAGCAAAGGCATATTATGACTAAAATAACAGCAAGAACCTCGTTTCCTAGCGCTTCTATATACCTACCATGTTAAAGATCTCGAACAAAAAAATTTACTCTCGAATAAAGTAACTCTGTTGTAAATAATTATTAGAAAAACTTATCGAAAGTCGATAATCGATAGTGTCAAATCCCTAAAATGCTTACACAAATGATGCGATTGTTTCATGTAATGATAGAGCGTCCCTGTGTGTGAATGTGATAGTGTGCATATACTTTAAGGTAGTGTTTGCTAATTATATTGTGTGCGTGCATAGCGACGTGATGGAAAAATGCAACTGTAGTAAGCAAGTTTTCATGTGTGCTACCTCGCCCCCCACCGTAATTGACAGACTTTTTTGCAAATAAATTAGGCGTCAATTCCTCTCCATTGCTGGTTTATTACTCAAAGAGTCAAGTGTCCCCCCCCTGTGCCAGCTAAATGGTTGTATATAGGATAGAAGAAAAAATTCACAGCAGTAGTATATACTAGTGGTTCGCCCCGAACTGAGACCTCGCGGTAACGGTATCCCATGATTATTCATTCAATCGATACATGACGACCAAAACTGACATTATTATTACTATGCCCGTTTTCACCAAACATACCTAAATCATCCCCTATGTAGGAGTCTCTTTACGTAGGTAGCTCCAAAACACAATCCTAAGTCCTAACATCCGTCCCAATGTCCTTTTAGGTGTCCCGTACAGGATCGTGATAAAGAAGTTGACAGTAATCATCACATAACTTATCATAGGTAGCCCGTAAAGGTTAGGGAACGTCAGTGAAAACATTGAATTATTATGTAGGTACTAACGAGTGAAAACGGGTTAGGGGCATCTGTACAAATCGTCATCTATCAACGCGAATAGAAAATATACAAAATGATATTTAACTAAAGAATAATTTTAATTGAATAATATGATATATTATGTACCTAAATAATAATGGTCGACGCAAAACTGTTTTTGGGATAAATCGTAGTCGTAATTCCTAGTTCAATGGAATAGTTAATGACTGCGCCATCTATTAGCATTATTGTGAAGCTATGTGAAATTTACTGCTGCTCATTAAAAATTAAATAATCTCGTTTCTTTATAATATTCATATAATTTTAGTATTTGTTGTTCAAGTACAGGATACAAGTGAAGTAAGAAAATAAGTACAACTTGAAAATATATAGAAAATTTTCCCAGAGAGCGTCTTCAAGCGAGCGTATTAAATCGCCAATTTGGAAGCCCCCCATTTCGTCAATTTTAGGAAAAAAATTAAAAAAAAAATACGGTTGTACTCTGTTCTAAATTGTCTTTAAAATGATACACAGAAAACCTATGAATCGCAAATAAAAAAAAAATTCTTCGCATTCGCTTCTATGAGAGCCCCCCTGAAATAAAGATTTTTATAACTTTTTAAGCCATTTTCGGCTGGAGGCCATCTGTTTACATATTATATCTAAATTTGAAGTAATTACGTTCAGTAATTCAAAAGTTATAAGGCTCTGACAGACGGACGGACGGACGGACGGACAAGTGCAAATCGCTCTAGTATACTCAGAGACCTCGCTTCGCTCGGTCAATAATGAATTTTAAAGGAAAACTATCACGGCTAAGTAGGGTTCATTAGTTAAGGAGTTATTTCTGTTTTTTCTAAGTTAGGTATTACACGTAGTGTAAGTTGCATACTTTGTAGAATATTATAGTATTTAAACCATGGAACTCAAAATTTATTCAATATTCATAAATAAAACAAAAGCACTATCCTAGGTCCGCAATAATATTTGAGACTTTCAACTACGGAACCCTACACTGCGCGTGGCCCGTAACGCACTTGGCCGGTTTTTTGAAGTCTTGCTTTAAAAAAAATTACACCGCATTTACTTTTGCCTTTAATCAGTTCTATCGAGTGTGAGGTAGGTACCTCACACCTAAGATTTTTATCGCTGATTACTTCGGTGTTTATGTACCTACATATCTACTAATGCACGCGACATTGCATCAGCTAGTAAGCATAATACACAGACTATAGACTAAGGACTTGTACAGACTATCATATTCATAACACAGTTTACTGTGTTGTTTATAGAATTCAACTAGCTTATGCCCGCGGCTTCGATTTTTCAAACCCCTATATATCCGTTTAGGGATTGAAATTTTGAATTTTCTTAGCGGGTGCCTACTGCCTACGTCAGCCAAACAGCCTGATCCGTTCAGTGGTTTGAGCTGTGTACTGATAGATCAGTCAGTCAATCAGTCACCTTTTCCTTTTTTAAATTTAGATAGAAGATTTTCGAATGTAGGTCTATTTATAAACGAGCTGATTAGCTCAGCTTCCTGCTCAACGATCTCAGCAGGGTTTCTCAAAAGATGGGCCTGAAAATTAATATGAGAAAGGCGAAAATCATGTCCAATGCTCACGCTCCGCTCCACCCAGTAATCGTCGAGAACTCTGCACTCGATATTGTGGACGAGTTTATATTATATACCCGGGACATACAGTCCAGCTAAGTAGGTCCAATTTCGAAAAAGAGATCAACCGCCGAATCCAACTCGGCTGGGCAGCGTTCGGAAAGCTCCGAGATGTCTTCGTCCTAAAATCCCTCAGTGCCTGAAGACTAAAGTCTTCGAACAGTGCGTGTTGCCTACACGTGTTACGGATCTGAGACATGTTCGCTAACTGTGGGCCTCGTAAGAAGGCTCAGGGTCACTCAGCGATCGATGGAGCGAGCTATGCTTGGAGTACCTATCCCTGCGAGATCAAATCAGAACTGAGGAGATCCGTAGAAGAACCAAAGTCACCAACATAGCTCAGCGAGTCACGAAACTGAAGTGGAAATGGGTGTGGCACATAGTTCGAGGAACTGATGGTCGTTGGGATCACAAGGTGCTGGAGTGGCGACCCGGCACCGGGAAGCGCAGTGTTGGCAGACCCCCCACTAGGTGAACCGACGACATCAAACGAGTCGCAGGGAGCCGCTGGATTCCATGCCTGCCTGTGAAAGTCCATGCAGGAGACCTTTGTCCAGCAGTTGACGTCTATAGGTTGATAAAGAAGAAGAAGAAGAAGATTCATCTTACGAAATGGCTGCCAACTTCCTAGCTATTAGGGTAGCCATAACTAATTTGTTATTCAAGTGGAAATCTGGATTAAATTATTGAATAAAATGCATTTAGAGTTTAGGTATGGGGTACAAATGATGCAATAACGTCAGGTCACGTTTGGACAGTATTTTGAGTCGGAATTTGTGCGCCGGCTGGCGACCGAGATGCGAGCCAGTTTTGAATAATTTTATTCAATTTTATCCTTCATTACGTAAAACATAATCCTACTTCACAATATTTTTCTTTGACCGTTTGAATATCTTTTTGTTTTTGAATGAATTTCTAACAAAGTTTTAAGTATTAACTCCGCGAATCTGAAGACTTTAAGCTGTAAAACGCCTACACACGGACCATCTAAAATTCATCGTGGAATTAAGAAATCCTTTAGCAAATAAGTTTTTGAGATAAGTCTGTCGAGAAAAAGAGGGAAAGATTTTGAGAGCTCATAATATACCTAACTCTTCTTAAATGTTTAGGGAACTTTGACAAGCAACTGATACAGATATTAGGTGCTTTTAGAGCATATTAAATTTAATTGGGTTCGGTTGGTTAAAACCCAATAGGTAGGTAGGTACCTATACCTAGTATTCAAGTAAGAATCACATTTAGATGGGGCGCACTCAAGTTAATCTTTTGTTAAGTAATAATTTATAAAAAAAACCATGTTTGTAGTTAGGTAGAGCATGTATGGGAAATACAATTTATTCTAAGATTTTATTAAGAAAATAATTGATTGGTGTAATATTTTATTTACTGGAACATAAATTCCAATAAAATATTATTTATTTACTTATGTACATTTAAAAAGATCTGTAATTAACAGTCATAATTTTAATTGTGAAAATACCTAGGTGGTTCGTTTTTTAGAAAGCGGAGAGATACATCGATTTTTTACACTGTTCTTCGAAAATTAAATGATAATACGTATCCTAGTACATATCAGATAATATGGGATAAAGAAAAACTAAAATTGTAATGATTCAGCAATAGCCCATAATGGAAGTTCTACTTATCTATTTCGATTAACGCAAAGGGACAATTCATGGATTTTTGGTGATCGTAATTACAAAAGGTATTATACCAGCCGTCCGAACAAATGGTCTCATTTGTTGGAAATATTTTCGCAATGGTAATACCAGGTGATTCTGAAACCGGGGCCTGGTAACAATACAGTAAAAACGTTCTACGTAATTATGATCATTTCGCCTGCCATTTCATTAACATGGACGCGCATCAGCGTTTTACATTGTGTATAATTAAATCAATAGCTTTAATTGAAAGTAAAAATGACGTTTTCAATTTCCAATAATAGACCAGACATTTGTATTATTTTATCCTCAGATTGTAACTGTATTAGGTCAGGAACTTTTCTCTCATACGGATATTCAAAACAAAAACATGAACAGATGTGGATGTATGGGGTATCCTTAGAATCATTAGGTGCATCAATCCAAGTGACACTGGCCATAAATCAGTTTGTTATTCTCTGAATTATTAGTGATTTTATTATATCTACCTATTTCAATAATTTGCTTGTATAATTACTCAGAGGGTAATTGTACATCTCGACCGCAATAAACTCGACCGAATGGTCGAGTTGTCTTAATTCAATTTTATATTTAAGTAGATGGAATATAACTTTTCCGAATACAAGTACCTATTCCGATTTACTAACTAAAACCTTCACTAAAACCGTTAAAACAATTCCTAAGGAAAAAGGGTTCGGAATGCAGGCAACCACGTGAGGAATGAGGGCCGGAGTGAATTTTCTGCTCTGGCGCGCGCCGAAATGAAGACCTCGACGAAACTAACCACTATAAAAAAGGTACATATAAAGTCTGAATGAATTGTTCTTTCTAAGTTCGAGTTTTATTCTAAAAAGCTTTTCTTTTACTTTTTTGCGATGTTTGTTTCACAAAATATGGAATTAATACTAATAATTCTTACGTATGACACTATATTCTATACTTAGGTAAGTATATTTCCTGGTCAGGCCAAAAAAGAAAGTTTTTCGAATTTTCTGTCAAGTAATTTTTGGGAGATCCACCACCTATCAATATACTTAATAATGCGTGATTCCGAACCTACCGAGGGTGGTATCGATGTTATCAACAGTTTTGCATCAACATTGAGACAATTTTTGGTATGCATGGGGAGATGTATTTTTTATTTTTCCGTCTAATTTATAATTATGGAACATTTCCAAAATCAGGTGTTTTGTAGGAGTTAAGTATGCAAAATGGTAGGAAATTGAACAATCTTTCCGAAACACTACCGGTACAAAGTTGTTTTGTTTCGAAACGACATAATGTGGAGAAATTTTGATTTTACTTTGATTTTGTCAACTTGAAAATTTTGTAAACTTTGACCCTCAATTACTCGAAACAGTATATTTGGAAATGTTCCATTAATGAATTGGACCAACGATATCTATTAGGCAGAGAGTACTGTGGTTAGTGGTACTACAATAATAATGGTACCTAACTACCTCCATTATGGTAGTAGGTACGATAAAGGAGAAAAGCTTCAGGGTAATAATATCGAATCATTCAGGTATGATGACGCATTTTCATTTATTTTGTGCCAATGATTTTAATAGACGCATTTACACGAAAACCAGTTTATATGCACACAACGTCATCATTACTTATGGCGAATCCACGTTAAGCAAGTATTTGCGTACGATTCAAATTCCGCTCGCATTCGGACGCAGAACGTTTCACCTGCCATAGTTTATTACCTATTCAACGGACTCGCACAAATAAAATTGTATAATGCATAAGCGAATAGCGAGTGGCGAGTTTGATTTACGAGGGAGCAGCCCGAGTCACGCGCTGAATAACTAACGTACAACCCCATACACCGTCCAAAGGCTGTATCGTGATAGAGCTAAATACTCATCCCTATATAACGTGCACTGTGTGGACAGGGTTCCTGTTTGTATAGCGTGGAGGTTAAGACTTCGATATCCTTCTCGGGTCTGGAGTCGAATCAGAAAGGCACGCACCTCTAACTTTCACAGTTATGTACTTTGTAGTTTGTACACCCGACTGCGCGACGCAAAGGAGTGGTAATGTGTTTATCAGTCTATGTATGTTTGTTCCATTTGTGGGCGTGGCACTCTAGAGACCAAACGCGTAGGCCGATTTTAAAGTGGCACGTCGTTAGATTCGCCATGCCAGCGCGAGTTTCAGCGAGAACATAACAATTTGAAAAATTCAAAATTGATTTTGGCCGCCATAATGTGGGGTTTGAAAATTTTTTTTCTTCAAATCCTATTGAGTAGGGTATCAAATTTAAGGGTTTGAAATGGTGATTACGAAAATACAATATTTTTCATTTTTTTTCTCATAAATGTGATAGAATAAATTTTTTCCCATAAACATTGAAATTCTTTAAAGCAGTCGGGTATTTATTATTTTTTAATATTTTTTATAACAGCTAACTGTTAATTAATGATCTTGCTTTAAAAGTCAAGGAACCTCGTAAGGAAATCTACAATCTACCTACCTATAATCTACATGCCTGTGAATTCTGCTCGATGTTCTCAAAGGTGTGTAAAATCAATCAAACTTCTTTTAACCAGCATGGTGGACTATTGCGTGCCTAGTACTTAGTGGGCCAGCGATTGTTTGAGATGATGATGGTGATATAGCAAGTACGAGAAGAATTGTTATTCTAGTTCTTAGCGCATTCTAAGTATAATTTAAAAAAAAAATCTTTTTAAACAACCGTCATCAAACTCCCCCTTTACAACATTACACACACACACACAATACAAAGTATTTAATTTATTGTTGATATTTTAAAAACCACACAAGACCGATTTTGATATAATTTATATGGGACCACCTGGGAAGTATGCCCTTTGAAACAAAAAATAATTTTTCAGATCAATTCACACGTCTTCGAGTAATCGGTGAACATACCTACATTAAAAAAAGATTCTGACGAATTGAGAACCTCCTCCTTTTTTGAAGTTGGTTAAAAATGGTTTCAAAGTTTTATATAATCTAAAACTTTTTAAAGCTTTTGTTTAATATAGATTATTAAAAAACTATGCTTCTAACAACCAAAAATATCAATAAATACAAAGCTTGCAAAAATGTATCTACTGTAACATAAACACTTAAATATGGTGAGGTCACCTGAGGAAAACTTCGAACTAGTGAAACAAATTTCTCAATAAATAATTATTCTATTTATGTCCCATACGATAGAATGTCAAATGCTCTTTATGGTCAAGCCTTTCTATTGGCCTTTGGATTGCGGCTACATGAAATCCCTAAAGGACTGTCTTACATGAATCTGCTTTTAGGCAACCGCTATTGAATAATTTGGTTTCAAATGGGTCAATAGCCTTAACCTCTATGGTTACAATAAACAAAAAACTTAAAGACACCATTTTTGATAGGTAGTTTGTAAAGTCGTGTAAATTATTAGGTACCTAAATTGATACTGCATTACTGTTGACCCTTGCTCGTTAATTTGGACTCTGTTCAAGCCCTTTGTTGTGGATTTCGTCGATATGACCGAACGTACGCAGAGAACTGTTCTAAATAGTCAGACACGTGAGTTCGTAATACGCCTTCGTAACTATTTCGATCGTGAAGCTCAAAATGGAGGGCCAATTTTACCTATAACGTCAGTGGTTGAACGCGTAGCTGATGCGCTTAATATTGGACAACGAACTGTTAGACGGATAACTAAAAAAAAATATGGCGAGACTGGCACAGAAGAAAATAAACTTCACACACCAAAAAAGAGAAAACGAGCAAAACCAGTCGTAGGCATCGATAGCTTTGATGCCGATGCTATCCGAAGACATGTTTACGGCTACTATTTACAGAAGGAGTATCCAACAAGAAAAAAGTTGGTGCATTCACTGAAGGAAGCTGGATTATTCTTCGGTGGGGAAAGTTCTTTAACGAAGATTTTGAAGACCATTGGATTTCGATACAAAAAATGTAACAAACGCAAAATATTGATGGAAAGATTTGATATAGCGATGGCAAGGTATACTTTTTTACGGCAAGTGAAAGAAATCAAAAATTGGCAAAATGTTGTGTTCTTGGATGAAACATGGCTTAATGCTAACCATACTGTAGGCCGTTCTTGGAACGATGACACAGCAGCATCTACTTCCAAAGTTCCTGTAGGAAAAGGATCGCGACTTATAATTTGTCACGCCGGAACCATCAACGGGTTTGTCGAAGGTTCTCTCATGGCTTTTGCGTCAAAAACCACTGGAGACTATCATGAAGACATGAATGGAGAAAAGTTTACTGAATGGTTTACCTCAATGTTGTGTAGCCTCCCTGAACCATCTATTATAATTATGGACAACGCCCCATACCACTCGATGCAAATTGACAAGCCACCTGCCCAATCCCAAAAGAAAGCTGATATCGTCGCATGGCTTCGTAAAAATGGCGTAGATGCAAACATGAATATGTTAAAAGCGGAATTAGTACGTCTTTTAAAAGAAAACAAACCAACCAAGATCCGATACGTCATTGACGAAATAGCATTAGAACATAGGCACAGAGTTATACGGTTACCGCCTTACCATTGTGAGTATAATGCGATTGAGTTGGTGTGGGCTCAAATTAAGGGATATGCTGCAAGACACAATACAGAACCCCCATTTACCACAAAAAAAATGCTAAAATTATTAGAAGAAGCTTGTGAACATGTGACTAAAGGAGACTGGGAAAAGGTTGTGAATAGAACTGTTAAATTAATAAGGGAAGATTATGAAAGAGATGTGAAAATAGATAATATTATAGAAAACGAACATATAATTATTAATGTAGGTGATGATAGCAGTGACGACAATGAAAATAGTAGTATGGACGAATCTGATTAATTATGGCCTTTTGTGGCACCTTTTTTGGTATCTTTTGTATTCATATGTTTCTTGTGTGCATATAAAGTATGTATATTCATTTTCATTCAAATATTCAGTTCGTTCAAATAAATTAAATAAACATATACATTTTTGTTTTATTAAACCTATTTAATCAGGTACAAAAACAAAACTTAATTGTTTTTTGTTCGAGAATAAATTGACATTCCACATCACTATTGTAATGTGTCAAACCGGCCATCATAGCGTGCCGCTAGTGTAGGTAGGTCTAACGGCAGATTAACGGCAGAGTCATATTATTATGCTGGCTACTTAAAGGAATAGGTCCATCTTAACTCATCGGTCTAGTTATAAATTAATAATACATAAATCATCATCAGAAACCCAAATAATAACTTCAATACACACATGAAATTAATAAAATTAACTGATATTTACAAACTCACACATCAATACATTCCACGTTAAAAACATGACTTCCATTAAGAAAATCTGTTAACCATCTGTTTTTCACGCACGCATTGAATAGAGCTGTTTCCTGAATACGCAATCTTTTTCAAAGATCGGATCGTGTTGGTATTGAAAGAGGTCTAATCTACTAATGGAATGAACTTAGGTTTCAACGTTTCAGGTATAAAGATCTTAATCAGAGCAAGCTGTAACACAATCAAGTTACTGCTCTCGTTTCTAAACGTACTTAAGTAATATTAAAGGTGTTTCAAAGTGAACATAAAAACGTAAGCAATCAGGTGCCAGATGGTTGCGAGCTCATAAAAGCGAACGGTGTAAATTGTCCATTAGGTTTGAATTTCGATACTTTCCAAACAAATGCGATAAAATTTATATTAGAGCTGCGTTTTATACTGCTGATTACGTGAAATTATTTTATTAAATATCACACAGTAGGTATATAGATATTGCTAGTGAGCCAACACAAAATAAGCCGTCTTAGTAATGAGAGGGACCACAAGTTTCGTAAAACAGAAAAACAAAAACCCGACTGCAGAAAAACAAATAAACTTGAGAGGTGTCAAGGGACACCCGGATGGAACGAAGTTCCTTTCGATTAATTAATTTGGCATTGTGTTCAACATTTTCACACTACAATATTAGGTCTCCGTAGCCTTGTGGTTTCCACAGTTGCCAAACAGCCAAAGGTCGATGGTTCGAATTCCAGCTCGACAGACCGAATTTTCCATTTTCAATTTTATTTTAAACAATTTCTTCATGTGGAACCTTTCCCTAATTTTTTATAACTTAAAAATAAGTTATAAAAAATTAGGGAAAAATTCCACATGTAGAAATTATCTAAATATATAAAAGGCAAAGGTGACTGACTGACTGACTGACTGGTCTATCAACGCACAGCTCTAACTACTGGACGGATCGGGCTGAAATTTTGCACACAGATAGTTATTATGACGTAGACGTCCGCTAAGAAAGGATTTTTGAAAATTCCAACCCCAAGAGGGTTAAATGGGGGTTGAAAGTTTGTATAAAAGTCCGTCATTTATCAAATTATTTTTCATGTAATATCCATGAAACTTTAAATTTTGGGCTTTCGATAAAAAAAATAAGAAATACGTGTTTCGCAAATTTTGAAAATTCCACCCCCAAAGACTTCAAATAGGGGATGTTGTATAAAAGTCCAGATTTATAAGTTAATTTTCAAGTAATATCCATCAAACTTGGTACTTTAGCTTTCATCTAAATATATAAAATGCAAAGGTGACTGACTGACTGACTGACTGACTGGTCTATCAACGCACAGCTCTAACTACTGGACGGATCGGGCTGAAATTTTGCACACTGATAGTTATTATAACGTAGACGTCCGCTAAGAAAGGATTTTTGAAAATTCCAACCCCAAGAGGGTTAAATGGGGGTTGAAAGTTTGTATAAAAGTCCGTCATTTATCAAATTATTTTTCATGTAATATCCATGAAACTTAATTTTTGGGCTTTCGATAAAAAAAATAAGAAATACGTGTTTCGCAAATTTTGAAAATTCCACCCCCAAAGACTTCAAATAGGGGCTGTTGTATAAAAGTCCAGATTTATAAGTTAATTTTCAAGTAATATCCATCAAACTTGGTACTTTAGCTTTCATCTTCTAAATATATAAAAGGCAAAGGTGACTGACTGACTGACTGACTGACTGACTGGTCTATCAACGCACAGCTCTAACTACTGGACGGATCGGGCTGAAATTTTGCACACTGATAGTTATTATAACGTAGACGTCCGCTAAGAAAGGATTTTTGAAAATTCCAACCCCAAGAGGGTTAAATGGGGGATGAAAATTTGTATAAAAGTCCAGATTTTTAAGTTAATTTTCAAGTAATATATATCAAACTTGGTATTTTGCCTTTCAATTGAAAATAAAGAAGTACGCGTTTGACAGTTTTAAAATGTTGAACTCCCAATGGAGTTAAATAGAGGGTGAATGATTGTTATTAAGTCTGTCGTTTTTCAACTTAGGTATAACCATGAAACTTGGTATGTTGGCTTTTTACGGAGATACGAATCGCGTTAGGTTGACTTTTAATTACCAATAAAAATCTACGTGATCTAACCAACCGCTAAGAAACCATTTTTGAAAATTCAACCACTGGGGGGGTAGAATAGGGGTTTGAAAAATTGAGCGAAAGCGTGAGCGAAGCCGCGGGCAAAAGCTAGTTTAAAATAAAATTGAAAATAGAAAATTCAGTCTGTCGAGCTGGGATTCGAACTATCGACTTTTAACTGTTTAGCGACTGCAGAAACCACAAGGCTACGGAGACCCAATATTGTACCGCGAAAATACCGAACACAATGCCAAATTCACATTAAAAAAAGTGTCGATCCGTCTAGCCCCCTTCCGCACCGCGCGATAAGGAACTACGTTCCAATAAGAATTAGATAGAGACTGTCTACACAACGTGAAAGTTGTGTCTTCAACTTCTTAAACGGTGATATGGTGACGGTGTAATTCAGTGATATGATATAGGCATGCTAATTTTTTTCGTCCTACCGCCGTTATGCCTTTTTTGGCCGCCATTTTTGTTTTTAAATACCATAAACTAGCTTGTAACTATTGCACGTTTCGGGCGAATCGATCGACACCTTATATGTAGTTTAAAATCAATCCACTTCGAGGATATGAAGAATCCCACATACCTAGATAAGCGTGAAAAACATAGCCCTATTTTGCTGTCTTGTTACTACACGTTACAGGCGGCTAAATATATCTTGTACTTACTCATTATTTCTTCAGAAAATACTTTTTAAATGTTACAAATAAAAAAAATGCTTTTAAACCAGCAGCCATAAATTTTAACTAAGCGCCTTCCTCTCAGTAACTGATATTTTTGAGAAAATGTCATCTGCTTCCGCGTAAATGTATCTATCTATATCTGTTTATAAATAAGATTTTGTGTGGAAATAATTTATGTTTATAGGAGCAGATGTAAACTGGGTACAAGAAAAAAGAAAAACACT
This sequence comes from Oeneis ivallda, assembly GCA_029955525.1. NCBI lineage: Eukaryota > Metazoa > Arthropoda > Insecta > Lepidoptera > Nymphalidae > Oeneis > Oeneis ivallda. The sequence goes on along the minus strand of JARPMR010000004.1, from coordinate 12,464,965 downwards.
GCGCTAACGATCCTCCAAGGAAGATACAAATACTGTAAGAAATATTTATGGAGGTTTTTCGGAATGGAATCCCCGAGGAAAGCGGCTACGACCGAATGCCCTCGGAAAATGGCGGAAAACACGTTACAAATCCCTCGCCACGCATAATTCTTAATACTGGGATTATAGAATAGCTTCTTAAAGCTTGGGTGCCAAAAGAAAGATAGCAAGCTATTTGTATCAGTTTATATCAATTGAGATAGGTGAGATTCCTTAATTTGAGAATTTAAGTAGGTACATACTCGTCAAGAATCACAACAATTATAATATTAGTTTTACAATAATTATAATATTAGGTAGTTGTCATTCAAAAAGAGTTCAATAGTTCACTAAATACCTACCAACTTTGTAGGACAGTTTGACGAATTAGCCAATCCAATAAAATACCAAAATAGTAATAAGGCAAGTGCTGTACCTATGGACGCTTGTACCTGTGGACACAAATGATTCCGTCGAAACTAGCAACCCTAAAATTTTAATTTGAATGCGGACGTAAAGCTTTGTCTAGAGTTGACAGTTCGTGTTTAAATTAGAATTTTAGGGTTGCTAATTACCACGGCATCGATTGTGTCCACAGGTACAAGCGTCCATAGGTACAGCACTTGCCCCTACAATATCGATCTCTATTCTATCTCTATATTATACATTAGTCTTTTATAAAACTAAATATCCACTGTCGCTGCACATAAAAGATCATCACTTGAGAACGGCTCGACCGATTTGCCTGATTTATTTTGTTGTGTTTGTAATGATTGCCAGGACAAGGTTTTTATGAAAGAAAATTTTAAGAAAATCCACCGTAATAGGTGGAAATTTGGATGGTATTTTTGTATGAAAATCTCAATTTCTTTCTAGAAAATTTCACCCGTGCGAAGCCGGGGAGGGTCGCTAATATAAAAATAAAAAACTTCGATCTATCATATTATATAGGTAAAGGTATAAATCTGTTGCACTCACGTTTGTTATATCTACCTAGCCATGAATTTCATCATTCAGATGTAATTCAATTTACATAATATTCAAAACTTGGTGTTGTATGCCAATCAATCATTATTAAAATTATTATAATTTTGCAAATTAATATTATACATTTTGACAATACCAGAAGACTGATTTATTAAATACGTGAGTAGATTAGGTATATAATACCTTACCATTGGTTTTATTCTGACAAATCGAAATATTATCGAATGCATGACAGAATTTTCAATTGGACCAGTGAATGCTGTTGGGAACAATTTCTGATAGAACAAACATTTGCATTGACTATGAAAATATCTGATGTTATTGTTTCATTTGAGAACATTAGGTTACCATTGCATGCGCAGGGTACCAGTATATAAAATTTTTATTTAGTTCATCGAACAGTTCCTAAATGTTTTTTATAAAGAATATTATGTATACCTACTATCAATATCAAAGCCTCAATAGCTCAATTTTCAGGTCGTCGGTTCAAATCCTACCCGTTGTACTTTTGTCGAAAGAGGAATATTAGTCACAACCATAGATTTAGGATTGGTAGCTTAGTCGCTACTAAATAAATGCGGCAACGTAATATCATTGCTTAAAATCGTCAAACGTTGGTTATTATAGTACGAGACTATGACGAGAGTACGGTAGGCGTATAATTGCCGCAATTACCTAAGTACGCCGTCGTCGATTTAAAGCAGGTGCGAAGCGACTACCAATCCTATGAACTAAATTCTCCTTTTTTCTCCGACTAATTTTATACTTTTACTATGAGTAGATTAAGCTAAAGGGATTTAAATCTACGACTTCAGTTCGACCTCCAAAAAGCTGATAAACCTGTAATTTAATTTATTGGATTCCTGCAGAAAATTAATCTTCCTTCTTCAACTTAAAATTCTTTATGTCAGGTACTTCTTAAGCGGAGTTTGTCCCTAGCGCTGATAAAAACAGTGCGCCATACGAACAGTGCCATACGAACGAAGTTTGATTTTTATTTAAATACTAGCTGATGCCCGCGACTTCGTCCGCATGGATTTAGTTTTTGAAAATCCCGCGGGAACTCTTTCATTATCCGAGATAAAAAGTAGCTCTCCCGGTCTGAGTAACCACTACTAAAATTACTAAACCCATGCAAAAAATCGCATCAATCCGCTGTTCTGTTGCGTCGTGATTGACCAACCAACAAACAAACACACTTTCGCATTTATAATATATCAGTAATGCTTTATTATAACACTTTTTATAATTGTCAAATTTTTTACCATACTTAACCAAAGACAAAATTACGTTTAGCTGTCATTTACGTTTTGTTATTCCACTGTCATTTGCGTTTTGTTATTCCATGTCAGATGCGTTTTTCTTATACCACGTTTTATGGTGACATGACGGAAACGCGGTCGAACGGGATAAAAAGTATCCTATGTCCGTCTCCTGGTTCTAAGCTACCTCTCCACCAATTTTCAGCCAAATCGGTTCATCCGTTCTTGAGTTATAAATAGTGTAACTAACACCACTTTCTTTTATATATATAGATTATTTGTAACTTTACTTTTTTTTCAACATTCAGTCTACAAAAATTTCACTGACTTTGATTGTTTAGTATTTAAATAGAAATCAAACTTCGTATGTAAGGGCACGGGAGCACTCGAGGGTGACTTCGTAAAATAATACAACATGGGCAATAAAATAACAACATACCTACTGTTATGCAATACTCTCAGATGCTACACTAATACTCTTTTGTAAAACTGAGCGTATTAAAAAAACAGTCCCGATGAGACAAGTGCTCTTGTGGTCTACGCTTCAGGTAAGCGCCTCATAAATATCCGAAGGGCCATAAAATGCATTAGTAAAGTCTGCTTTGAATAATGCCAACCCCCTGAGCTTTCGGGATGAAAATAAAATTGTAGACATACCTACATTTTGTTTATCATGGTTTTAGACGCTGAACATTTTGTTTATTCTCCTTTTCTGATGGTTCTAGGCTCTTGGACGAGACAGAATTTGGAGCATATAAAATAGTGACTTTATCATATTTTAATCAATTGAGCGGAGAGCGACCAGTGTAGCAAACACGAATAAAAAAAACCGGCCAAGTGCGAGTCGGACCCGCAAACTAATGATTCCGTACCATCGCACAAGAAGTTCTTGAGAAGACTTGGCGTCACGCAGCGACTATGGTATGAACTATGTTTGGAATATAATTGCGTGACTACAGGTATTTTTATCAGAAATGAGGAGATCCAGTTATCGTTCTTAGCTCATTGAGTCGTGAAACTGAAGTGGGTTGCCACATGTTTCGAAGAACCGATAATAATAAACATTGGAGGTCGAAGGACCTCGAATGGAGATCTCGCCGACGACATCAGATTCAGGGAGTCACTGGATACAGACGGCGCAAGAACGTGTTGTGTGGAAGTCGTTTCAAGAGACCTTATCCAGGTACGAACGGTTGTTTATTGCCAAAATCGAAAGACTAGAATTTATTCATAACATTTTTCATCAATAGCCTATAACAGTCCACTGCTGGACTAAAGGCCTCTCCCAAGGGTAGGGGCCTTTAGTCTCCCTTACTCTCCCAATTCATAACATTAGAAATATTTATTTTAACTTTCGATTTATCTTTATTATTTAGGTTGAAACAGGGTTACATTCGTTTGTTGAATGTATATTGAAAAGTTGTTTCAAATCAGTGCATGCGAAATGTTAATTAAGTAATGGATCCTTAGGGAGTAATCGCGAAGGGTTCGGCTTAATTAATTAGTGCCCATTGATCTCCCACTAACTTTAATGTGATGAGGTTATAATCTGTTTTGAAATTTCATTTAAAACTAGCTGATGCCCACGACTTCGTCCGCGTTGATTTAGTTTTCAAAATCCCTCAGGAACTCTTTGATTTTCCAGAATAAAAGTAGCCCATGTCACTCTCCAGATGCTCAACTATAGCCATGCAAAAAATCACGTCGATCCGTAGCTTTGTTGCAGCGTGATTGACGGACAAACCAACAAACAAATACACTTTCTCATTTATAATTATGTATTAGTATGGAAGGATTAATACTACGATAAAAAAGGCGATCTAATTAAATTTTTGAACACAAAAGCTACTATTGTGACTTAAATATGATAGTTAGATATATTATATCCGCAGGGATTTTTTTTGTAGAGAATAATGAGTACTTTAACCATGTAGTACATAATTTTTATGTATCATCAATAGTTTTTTTTACCACACGCCAAATAATGCATTTCATATTTTGGGTTACATTATTGCAATTTTCTTAAGGATCTCCATTTTTTCTGAAAATAAATTATAGCCTATGTTACTTCCTGATAACTTAGCTTTCTATTGGTACAAACAAACAAACAAACAAAAAATCTTTCCTCTTTATAATATTAGTATAGATAAACATCATGTACCTACCTTACCTCATAGATTTAGGATTGCAAGGTAGTCGCTTCGCACCTCTGAGCTATGCATTTTATAAATTAAATTAACAGCTTACAACTTTTAATTTTTTTTTATTTTGTCTGCTTAAAAGTAATGCTTTCCTTTTCCACAGAGAAGAATCTCTTTTATCTACGAGTAGTTTAGCAATTAGGTGTAACCATAAATACCTACCTACACTATCATTGCAAAGTACAAACCACCACGTGCGATCCATGTGAAACCATGGCATCGATAAAAAACTAATGTGCCTTTTCATAAATCAAAGCTTAATAATGTAAGTAAGTTTCTTTCGGAACACGGCGAGCAAGCGAGGTCGAAGCTTTTGTCTCATACGAAATTTTTTCTTCTGGGGATGATTTTCTTTTACGGCATATAAAAAATTAGATTTGTCAAGCGAAACAATTGGCCGTACTCTAAATACCAGGGCTCATTGCTCAAGAGGGTGGAAGCGAAAATTTCGGCTATCCCTATGAATTTTTTGTCGTACTTACTTCTAAAACAAAGCGTAATGACCCGCACGGCACGCATTTGTTCGCGAACAATCCGAATTGGCCATTTTTCATCTCGAACAATTGAGGGCGGTGCTCCGACACAACTGGCAGAGTATTTTGTCAAGCATTTGTCGTACGAGGTACGAGCGAGCGAGGGTATACGACGTAATGAGTGCACTCCATACATCCGCTGCGCGATTGTCAAACGATTGCTACAATGCGACGATCGCAATCAAATCTGTTTGGCTAATCCAGCGTTCTGTTCCAGCAAGAACGCCATAAACTCAGCCAATCATCATATTTTTATGGCATTTTATTTTTTCTTTAAAAATTACGTTTCAAATAATTCGCTCACAGAAAAAATCTTATATTATCTAATAGTAATAATTTAACATTTTGTATTAGAAATCATTAAATTTAATTTATCTGCTCCCATGCTTTAAATCCTCTATAATAGATTCTGAAACAGTTAGCTTATTGCCAACATTAGAACACCCAATGTCTTAATAACCATAATATTATCCAAACGGATGATAAAATGTTGTACTGCATATTTTCATAATAACGCTCCTTTGTTTTTTTTTTCGATCCCTTCTGCGCAAAGGGTTTACTCAACATACAGCCACATTCTTACTGCTCGATGCGTGGTATCTGTATTACTTTCAAAAAAAGAAGAACATCCGTATGAATTCCAAAAAAAACATTGTCATTTATGCGCGTTTCACTACCAGAACAACGCGCGCCGTAAAAAAGTAGGTTATTCGAATCCCCGCCATTTTTTTCGATATTTTTATTGTTTTATTTACAAAAAAATTAGCAATTCAAGTTTAGGCAGCACACCGCCAGATATTTTAAACACTGCAAAAGACATTTTCAACAAACTACTACCGGAAAATTCAAGAAAGCATGATGAAAAAGCATATCAAGATTTTATCAATTGGAAAGTATCAAAGGGTAGTAAATCATTTTCTGAAGAAGTGCTTGGGAGTAGATATAGTCTTGTATGCAACTGTTGATAATTAGGTATTAAAACGCTCATGTGATACTATTATCACACTCGGCTTCGCCTCGTGTGATAAGCCCGCATACGTGTTTTGATACCCCTTATTATACAACAGTTGCATAAATAACTATTAATGTGTGACAAACATTAACAATTGTACAGTGCGAGATCGTTCAATTTTGACTGTAACAAATTATTATGCAGCTTTTCCGCAATCGACCAACTATACCGGTACCTCATTATAGAAATCTGCCATTTTACAGGTAATATAGGCGTAATTGTGAATTGCATTGGAAGCAGGCAAGTTGCGGAGTATGTGTGATGAAATGGGTAATAGCAGGGTAGTTACAAGTTGCATCATGAGGTTTTATTTTGCTCATAATAACTGAAGACTTATCCAAGTTGTTATACTTACCTACACCGGATGCTATGAATTAATGCAAGTTCATGAAGTCATTGATAACATGAATAAATTTAAACAGAAATAAAAAATAAATTAAAACAATCACCCGACTGCATATAAAATACTACCACGTATGTTATTATAGTCACATCTTCTTCCGATAGGTCTACGTCCACTGCTGGACGAAGGTCTCTAGTCTCTTGCATGGACTTCCACAGTCATATCTTGTTGTAAGTTAATTTATTAATAGCCCAAATTGGCCAATATATTTCTATCCTATAAGAAACAATAAATATTTTAAAGCTAAATTTACAGATGAAAAGCAACTGATTCTATTATTAATCACCTGAGGAAGCGTATAGTTCGTAGCGATACTCATAAAATCTCGCCTCTTATGATTTTCATAGCGGCTGAAGGCATTACGTTGGAATTTTTCGTTTTATTTTATGGCAGCGCGTACTGTCGCGAAGAAATATTGGCTCGGCGGAATAGCTCGTAAAGAAAACTGTTTCATTTCCACGGCTACACACCGCTGCAGGCCCGTCTTTTACTTACATTTATTATTATTAGCTCGAGTTTGTTTTCATTAATCAAAAATTATACTAATATTATACCTAGCATAACCACGACTTCGTCCACGTGGTATTCTGAAAATCCCGCGGGAACCATTTAGGAATGAAAAGTAGTCTATGTCACTGTACAGGTCTTCAATTATCCGTTGCTCCTTTGCTGCGTGATTGAAGGACAAAACAAAATACAGACACTTCCGAATTTGTAATAGTAGAGATGAGACAATATTTACATACAGTTAAAGTTTACTTGAATAGACTCAGAATACACTCAGGAAAAGGACGTTTAGTTTTCCGAATTTTTAAAATTTTCCGGGCAATGTCCAAGTTTTTCTTTCCATGAAAACCTGATTCGGATTTAGTATTCTTTTTTAAAATTAGTTTTGGAAAAACAGAAGTTGATGAACTCCTCTTTTACATTCAGATTTTTCTTACTTTTAAGATATGGGTTTAAATGTAAGATGAAATCATGGATTTCACTAAGCGCACACACTAAGCTCTTTGCTTCCTCATTCCTAATACGCACCGCTAAAATTTGGAATATGCCCTTCCGGCTTCCGTTTTCCCAACTGACTATAACTTGGGTACATTTAAATCAAGAGTGAATAGGCATCTTCTAGGCAAGCGCGCTCCATCTTAGGCTGCATCTTCACTTACCATCAGGTGAGATTGCAGTCAAGCGCTAGTCTATATATTTAAAAAAATATTGTATTTTACAAAACAGAAAAATTATATTCGATGCTGAAAATTTTGTTTCATCCTAACTCAACCACAATGTGTCTACTGTCTAAGTTATTTTTTTAGTTCAGCTACTATTTTATTATTTAGGCTGGTTGATTGTGGCGGATCGGCATTTTGCCGGTTCACTAGTCCGATCCCTTTCCCTCGCGCATCATTAATCAAATTAAGTGGACAGTTTTCGTAAGGTGAGTAGATGTGTAACCGATTTTATGGAACAAAGTTCCTTTTCGGACGGTTTTGCGGATGGAGGCTAGACGAAAGAAGTGTAAGAATTTTCCGTCACGACCCTTGTTGCTAGGCGAGCTTTGGTGGCATAGCGGCGAAACGAAGGAGTGAAACTATCGGTTCGGGAGTTCCAATCCTGACTTCAGATCATGTCTTTGTTCTTTTTTAGGGTTCCGTACCTAAAGGGTGCCAATGGGATCCTATTACTAAGCCTCCGCTGTCCGTCTGACCGTCCGTCCGTCCGTCCGTCAGTCTATCAGCGGGCTGTATCTCGTAAAACGTAATAGGTAGACAGTTGAAATTTTCACAGAGTGTGTATTTCTATTGCCGCTATAGCAACAAATAATAAAAAAAATAAAGGGGGCCATACATGGAAAAGGAGTCTAAATAAAATTTTATTTTTTTACCCTGGCATGTGGGGTGTCATTGTCTAGAACTCATTAAGTAGAGTTCAAATATAGGTATTTTCGACCGAGCGAAGCGAAGGTCTTTGAGTTAACTAGGGCGATTTGCACTTGTCCGTCCGTCCGTCCGTCCGTCCGTCCGTCTGTCAGAGCCTTATAACTTTTGAATTACTGAACGTAATTACTTCAAATTTAGATATAATATGTAAACCGATGGCCTCCAGCCGAAAATGGCTTAAAAAGTTATAAAAATCTTTATTTCAGGGGGGCTCTCATAGAAGCGAATGCGACGTAAAAAAAAAAAAATCGCGTTACATAAAATTGTTACATATCATTTTAAAGATAATTTTGAACTGAGTACAAAAATATTTTTTTTTTAATTTTTCCCTTAAAATTGACGAAATGGGGGGCTTTCAAAGTGGCGATTTTATACGCTCGCTTGAAGACGCTCTCTAGAAAAATTCGCTATGGATTTTCAAACTGATTTTATGTTTTTAGGTCACTTATATCCTGTACTTGAACAACAAATACTAAAATTATATGAATATTATAAAGAAACGAGATTATTTAATTTTTAATGGGCGTCAGTAATTCATATAGCATCAACATAGCTTCACAATAATGCTAATAGATGGCGCAGTCAGTAACTATTCCCATGGAACTACGAGTTAAATTCAATGTTTGATAAATAATTCAATGTTTTCACTAACGTTCCCTAACCTTTACGGGCTACCTATAAGTTAGGTGATTGATGTTTTCTGTCAACTTATTTATCACGATCCTGTACGGGACACCTAAAAGGATATTGGGACGGATGTTAGGACTTAGGATTATATTTAGGAGCTACCTACGTTAAGAGACTCCTACTTAGGGGATGATTTAGGTATGTTTGGTGAAAACGGGCATAATAATAATGTCAGTTTTGGTTATCATGTATCGATTGAATGAATAATCATGGGATACCGTTACCGCGAGGTCTCAGTTCGGGGCGAACCACTAGTTATTATTTTTTAGCTACAAAAATGAAGAAATGGGGGGCCGTCAAAGTTTTCGGTTTTAGACCACTTTTGTTAAGGGGTCTAACTCAAAAACTAAACTACTTAGGAATTTGAAATTTCTGTATATTATGTACTATATAGTGCATTTACACAACAAATACTGAAAACACCGATTTATGATGCGGTTTATAAGTAATTGTGGCCAAAACAAACGAGCATTTTTCCCCGTATGCTAATTTAGTGCTATCTAAGAACTAAGATATTTAAATATCTAGTTAGACTAGAAAAGTGATTTGGTCACATGTACGGAACACTAAAAGAGCGAGGCCCGACTCGCACTTGGCCGATTTTTTAATTTTTGGAACGAAGTTTTATAGAAGAGAAATTCCGAACATAATATTTGCGGCAAAATTTACTAACGCCTTCTATTGCGTGCAGCTATATTTAACAAATTTTCATCTTGTGAATAACGTTTGATTTGATTGAAAAGGGTGTATGTAGTATAAGTATGGTATATTGTGTTGATTTTGTTAAATCGTATGATATATCAAGTTGTTATTTACAATGTAATTAAAATTTATCGCCACTGCAATGAAACACAATATATCGCGTCGAAATCGCCTTACTGTTGCGGCTCTGGCCTTACTTTATTAATTGTACTCAACAAGGGAATTTCTTTTTATTAGGTAACTTGTGTTAATCTTCCCAAAATGATCCTGTAAAGGGGTCCTCATTGCCCGGTCCAGGTCTTACTCCAATGTAAACTGTATTCGTGTTCTTAGATCCATTCCCAATATTAAACATATCGTAGCTACGGGTGCCCGATCGTCGTCCACTACCCAAGTGGACTGTGTTTCTGTTTTTGTAACCATTTCCAACATTTAAGAAACTGCAGCCAGCGCATCTGTCCAAATTGTCCCAAAAATTTTTCATGTAGTCTTCTTGGTAGTCAAAGTTCTAAAAAAATATACTTAATTAATAAACAAGTATATAAAGAGAAGGTAAATAATATATCACAATTAACTAGCTTTTGCTCTCGTCCGCGTGGAGTTAGGTTTTTACAAATCCCGCGGGAATTTCTTGTTTATCCGCAATAAAATGTAGCCTAGGTATACACTTTCATATCGCTACAAATATCTATACAAAATCTCATCCGTATCAACTATCCTTAACCGTAGATAAAATAGGGAAAATCGGTGATTTGAAATTTCAAAGCAAGATATTAAACTTACCTTACCCTACCTTACTTATTTAAATTTACCTATACATTCTGAAACAGATTAAAAAACATACCACCCCCCCCCCCCCCATCTCTCCCTTATATCTTTTACCAATCGAAAATCATAAATAATTATGGTCAATAGAGGTTTATGTATATTTTACAGAAAAAATAAAACCATAAAAACGATGAATAAGCAAATTAATATTATAATATTATCGTTGTACTTTTACTTTTGGAGTACGGAACCCTCGGTACGCGAGTGCGACTCGCACTTGGTCGGTTTTTTTTGTTCTTCAATCACACAGCAACAGTGTGGTAGGAAGAAAACACAGACAGTTACAGGAGGGTTACAGGATGCCTAGGGTAACTAGCCACGGACGAAGCCTCCCGGTCAATGCCCCCGCCGGGAGTCGAATCCTAGATATCCTAGACATCAGCAGTCAGCACTCACCACTGTACCAGGGAGGTCTTCAATATTATAGTATAGGAAAAATTAAATTACCTGTCGCCGAACTCGCACATGGTAGTCCCCTGATTTGATTGATTTCTCGGGTTCAACTGGTTTCTGTGTTACGACGCTGAAACAGATATATTCCAATTTTTAAAATCGACAGAACCTTGATTGATTTATTATTATTTATTTTCGATTATTATTATTCACTTTTATACGAGTCACAAGTATCAGGGACTTTTGTATAATTATTATAAAAAAAAGGTAGTTCTTAACTAGGTAACGGGTGAAAATCTTACTTGTGAATGTATAAGAAAATTTCTTAAAGGAAATTTCACTAACTTTATTCAAATAAGTATCACCAAAATGTAACCCAAAGCTGCAATGGAAGAAATATCTAATTTCTTATCTTTATAAATATGTACAATACAAGCGAGCTCTAGGCTAACGCGCACCTAGTTGTCCTCATAATAAACAAGTGTAAATTGAAAATTTAAAACACCCCCGACACGTGAATGGCCGGGATATGTGTATAATCGTTAAATTATACTGGCACGCGTGAAGCACTTTATCGAGTAATCATACGCCAAAAATGCCTTACATCATTTTGGAATAGAGCTGATACTCTTACACTACTGGACCGATATTAACTAACCAAACATACCTAAGAACCACTGCAAAGAAACTGGCTTTCAAATGAAAAAAACCGCATCGAAATTGGTCCATCCGTTTGAGACCTACGATGCCACAGACAGACAAACACACACAGACAGACAGACTGTCATCGACGTCAAACTTATAACACCCCTCTTTTTGCGTCGGGGGTTAAAAAATAATAATAATCGTCGTAATAAAAAATGCAAATCTTATATTTAAATTGTAAGTAAAAATCAAGAACTATTAAATTATTGGCCTAAATATACCACAGTGTGACTGAAAATATAAACGCATAGCACGCGGCCTCAATTTCTATGCAATCACATCCTTCGTCGCTAAAATTTTGAACTTTGAACGAATTTAATATGTGAACGACGCGACGATGTATGAGAAATACACGGTAATTCGTACTGGTCAATTTTTCTCAAAAAAAAAAAAAAAACTACATATTATATTAACACTATAAAACACATTGCCTATTTTACAAATACTTTGTAGATTGAATGACTTACCCTGGCCTGGCCTCGCTCAATACAAATAACGTCAATGCAGTAACAATAAATAATTTCATCATTTTTTAATTAATTAAATAACTAACTTATTTTGGATTTTCTAAAACTTTATGGTTATCAATACTGTTATACTGTTGACGAATAACACTGTTTACGTAGTTGAAAATGCAGTATAATAAAAGTATATCCACATAATATAAGTCTATTATGTACATCAAGAGTGAACCCTGCACAGGTCAATGATAAAGAATAAGGATAGGCGCTATTGTGAGTAATAAATGAACACATTGGTTTTTACTCCGAAAATATCGTATGACGGACTTTACAGCTTGAGGAAAAAGATAATATTTAATAATTTTTTTTATACTTAGGTAACTCTTCCATTAACCATTGTGAAACTGCTAGCAGCTACACATACGCATCAACTCATATTTGCACACCAATCAATACAAAAACAAAAGAACAAAAAAACATACATTAAGGGAAGAAGCTGTACAATAGGTAATATTCATCATCATTCATCTTTAGCAACCCATCAACGGCTCACTACTGAGCGAAGGTCTCCTCTCAGAGGAGGGTTATAGGCCATAGTTCACCACGCTGGCCCAATGCGAATTGGTGGACTTCACACACCTTCGAGAACATTATGAAGAACTCTCAGATGTGCAGGTTTCCTCACGATGTTTTCCTTCACCGTTGCAGCAAGTGATATTTAATTTCTTAAACGCACTTGACTCCGAAAAATCAGAGGTACGTACCCGGGATCGAACCTGCGACCCCCCGAATAGGAGACCACAGTCCCAACCACTAGGCTATCATTGCATAGATAATATTACTTACTACATAAACCTACCTCGTGAATTGTTCTAAATAATGTAAAAAACATCATCTTGAAATTCTTTAGAAGAGATTTGGGAGGATGGATGGATGTATAATAATAAGAATAATAATAAACCCTAAATGTCAGCATACGATATATTTTTTCACCGTTACATATTCGCCGAAATAAATATTATACAACCGATCTCAACAGAATTTTAGATTTAATTTAATAAATTTACCATACTAAAAACTAATTAGAAGAACCAAAACCTAATTAGAAGAATCAGAAACCATGAAGAAAATTAAAATAGCCCGAAATATAACTGACACAAGCTGTCAATAGATGCCATATGATGAATACAAATGAAATTAGACGAATTAATAATTTAGAATGCTGACACGATCCAGGGCACGGAACGCACAAACACCATCCCCGGACTCGCCACTCAACCCCGCCTCGCAGCCACCCGGGACCACGCCCAATGCTGCAGTTGCATCGAGTTCGAGCGACGAGTTTTTCTCCCCGCCGACGTCGCCACCACCAGTACATCGTCGTGGGAGAGGCCGGCCGCCGACTTGCTTGGGATCCCGAGGCCCACCGGCTTCTGATAGGGTCTCCGCTTCCGGCGGTAGTGTGTCGCGCATGAGATGGACAACATCCATCAATGAAAATGTCATGCGCGCATACTTAGGGGCTACTGAGGGTGGAACCAACATGACCGCGTAACGTGCTAGGATGCATGCTTTGTTTCAGGTCCTTGAACCAGCTCTCAATGTGTCGGCTCAGCGACTGTCGGACCAGGTGCGGGTTATTCAGCGTAATCACATGCTGGACAACGCCGTGCTTGATCGGCTTCGCTCTGAACTGCAATGTAACCGCGCTACCCCCTCCTCACCGCAAGCTCCAGCACAATCGCAAACTGCTCATGCGATTTCGCTGCAGCCCACTCAGGCTGGTGAGGGACAGGATAGCGGGGCTGCACATGTAAGTACCCAGTGTAGTGAACAATTGAGGAGTGCTTTGGAGAGTGCTATTCGGGAATATAGATCTTCACCACCCGAGTTTAGACCGCGGTTACCTCGGTTGCCCATGAAAAATAAGAACAAAGCGCTAATGGGTGCCCTGGATTCGCTGCTGCCAAGTTATTTTGACAGCAGCGAAGACCTTTCCGACACACATTCGATTCTGTACTGCGCGGCTGTTGCGGCATGTCGTGTTGCTAATGTAAAGTCTGTAATGCATAATGTAAGTAATGCAGTGGACAGGGGTCTGACGCCGCTCTCCTTGGTTAAAGAGAACTGGCGCATACCTGTGGTGCTCAGTACCAATGACCGCAGGGTTGTATGGCAAGGTAAGGAGCTTCACGGACGCTTTTATCGGGCCCTCCATGGGCCTGATGTTGAATTTGAAGCGTCCGTGGCCTGGCTGCGCTTTGGTGACCTCTTTGGGGAAACCGAAGGGTTTGTGTGTGCAATTATGGACGAGGTCATGATGACGAACAATTACAGAAAATACATAGTGAAGGATGGAACGGTAGACATATGTCGGGCATGTCGCCGTCCTGGAGAAACTATCTGTCACATTGTCTCTGGTTGTTCTCATCTGGCTAACGGCGAATACTTACACAGACATAACCAAGTGGCCAGGATTATCCACCAGCAACTTGCCTTGAAATACAATCTTGTGGAATCAGAGGTACCGTACTACAAGTATGTGCCCGACCCAGTTCTTGAAAATGGTCATATCACACTGTACTGGGATCGATCTATCATTACAGACAGGACTATTGTAGCCAATAAGCCTGACATAGTGGTGATAGATCGATCAGAGCGCCGTGCAATGATTGTTGATGTTGCTGTCCCGCATGACGAGAACCTCGTGAAAGCCGAGAAAGAGAAACTCACCAAGTATCTCGACTTGGCGCACGAGGTTGTCGCCATGTGGAATGTAGACTCAGCAATCATTGTACCGATAGTCGTCACCGCTAATGGTCTTATAGCCAAGAGCCTCGACCAACATCTTTCGAAGCTCTCGTTGGGTAGCTGGGTCAAGGGCCAGATCCAGAAAGCTGTACTCCTGGACACGGCTCGCATCGTCAGGAGGTTCCTCTCTCTGGGGCCCTGACCGCCGGTTGCTTGGACCCTGTTCCCGAGGCCGGTGGACCGCTATTTTTTATATTTTTAAATGTTTTTTTTTATAATCAAATATTTAAAAATGTAAATTATATGATATAAATGAAATAAATGAAATAATTATAATAATCTTTATTTATAAAATAAAATTCTTTAGAAGAGATTTGGGAGGATGGATGGATGTATGGATGAATGGATGTTCGTTACTCTTTCACGCCACAACACATGAACCGATTTGGCTGAAATTTAGAATGGAGATAGCTCATATCCAGGATTAACACATAGGCTTTTTATCCCGGAAAATTACAGAGTTCCCGCGGGAATTAATCCACGCGGACGAATTCGCGAGCATCGTGTTGGTTTAATACTCAAAGCGGGCATCATATTCCAGTGTAATAATGTTTTTATTTGTTTATGATTTTATTTTATTTTTAATCTTCAGTTATAATAATTTGCAAGTGTTCATGTTATCAGAACAAAATGTATTTTCAACACAATGTAGAAAAGATAGAGGTACGAATGTAAACTTTAAGATTATTGAACAAGACTCAAATAAATAGAGTCAGAGATTTGTTGTCTTAAAATCCAATTTAAATGCATTACTCTGAGCCGCAAGAGGCGTCGTCGATACGCTCCAGGGGCAATTAACTTCATCTTTAACATATTTTTACTGCTTCAGTGACAGTGACTGACAACTCCCAGTCTAAGTTTTCTCCTCCAACGAAATGTTCAAACCTTGTTGTATCAATAATAATGTGAATTAATGTGAAGCTGATAAGGGCGAAGACGATTTCAATATATTTTTATCATTATTAATCAACTAGATGATGCCTGCGACTTTGTACGTGTGTGTCATTCCCGCGGGAAAGTTGTAATTTTCCGGGATAAAAGTATGCCTATGTGTTAATCCTGGGTATGAGCTATTTCCATTCCAAATTTCAGCCGGGTTTATTGGTAGTGGCGTGAAAGAGTAACAAACATCCATCCATCCATCCATACTTCCATCCTCACAAACTTTCGCATTTATAATTAGTAGGATTAACTAGATGATGAGCGACTTCGTCCGCGTGGATTAAAGTTTTTTGAACCCCGCGGGAATTCTTTAATTTTCCGGAATAAAATGTGATTTGTACTATACACTACTATTACTATGTTGCATTACAAATGCAGTGATTTATAAAATCAAATGGGGTACGCCAGAAGACTCGCTCCGTCACCCCTTCATTCACCTGCACCTACTCGACCTTCATAAGAGCACTCGGGTAGGGCAGACAAGACTGCGTGGAGTCGGGGCGTTTGCATTTTGTTTAATTAGGAAACAAACACGTGATTACCAAATGTGTACCAAACAATATCTATTTTTTAAATTACTTGTATAAACAATTTCTAATGTCAGAAACTATTTTCATCTTTTTTTATCACATAGTCACCCTATTTTGTGAATGGCCTAAGGAATCAGCCAGCCAGTTCATTAAGGCTTAAACTTCTTAACCCAGGATTAAATTTGTAATTTTGACAGAAGCTTTATACGAAATCTGTCAAAACAGCAGCTAACTCTGGGTTAAAAGGATAACTCGGCGTTTCAGCAAGTGCGCCTAAATGTTGTACGACTGACTAATGACTATCATTCAGGAAGCTAGTTGAACAGCGCCGTTTAGTAAAACGGCTAGGCTGTTAATTAAAATTAAGATATTTTACTGCGACATGTACTACATAATATACTAGAGTTTCAATTATTGACAGCCAAGACTTTTTGTCCTTTAAAAGCTATTAAAGTATAAGTTTAACAAACTAAGTACGCTTGGATTGATCGCGCTAAAAGTTTCAAGCGCTTTAAATTCGCTTACATAAACTTTGCAATTGACTTTAACAAGGCCGCAGCTGCCGGGAGAGACGGAAATCGTCAAATACAAATACAAACAGATAGAGAGTTGATGGCAAAAAATACATTAGCTCCCGTGTTTTTTTACATTAAATCATAGTTAAGTTACTTAATTCTCTGATTTTGGTCGGTCAAAAATAGATATTTCGCTTAGGTACGTCTAGCATTTTTCCGATTGATTTGATAGGTACTACTTGACAAGACGTCAATATAAATCTTGTCACCAGATAGACACCTATATACGTACTTCTTCTATAAAAAGAGTAATTAATTCGAAAAAGAGTACTTCTTCTTTTGTTCAGTGGCTCCGCGCGAAAAAGAGTAATTAATTGTTGGTACATCAAAACAAGGATATGCACATGACTTTTGGATAACGGTTTTTGAATAAATTTCATTCATCATCATCATTAGTAACCCATCAACGGCTCACTACTGACCGCAGGTCTCCTCTGAGAGAAGGGTTATAGGCCATAGTCCACCACGCTCGCGCTGGCCCAATGCGAATTGGCGGACTTCACACACATTCAAGAACAATATGAAGAACTCTTAGGTGTGCAGGTTTCCTCGCGATGTTTTCCTTCACCATTGAAGCAAGTGATAATTAATTGCTTAAACGCACAAGTGAATAAATTTAGTGAATAAATTTACTAATTAATAATGTTAGTGGGTTATGCAGCGGATAACAAACGAGAGTTCTGCTTGAATTGACTTTATTTAATTTAATAAAAGAAACACACAGTACTATGGTATTACATTTCTTCCGCCATGACAGAGAGAGGAAAGAACAAGGGAGCATCGGCTTACACCATAGACAATCATAGATTATAAAATTTACATACTCCAATACTCCCACTTAAATTTTATAAGGTTAACATCCCTAAACTAGCGGCACGCTATGATGGCCGGTTTGACGTTTGTCCGCTCATGAAGTTCCGTATTAATTGATAACGACTTTGAAGGAAATAATTGTATTACTTTATTGACGATAGTGATGTGCAGAGATTCATAAATTTTATCGAATGTAGTTTTAGGTTTAGGACTCAAAATTTATTTATTAAATTGATTTCTAAAATGTATACAAGTGTAGAAAAATCAGTTTGCACCATTTAAGGGGTGAATGTACTTGTGAATATGAACAATTTTCACTATGTGGACAAACCTCTGAAATCGCAAAAAAATATCAGCTGTTTCATACAAAAGGTAAAATTTTTATTTTTATATGATATATACCACAACTCGGCATTTGGTTTTCTAAATTGAAAATTTTTAAAAATGGAATCTAATACGATCGTCACATAGGATCGCTGGCTAGCACAACTACTACCTCCGGCAAACTCGCGTCAATGCTCAATGCAAAACAAAGCAGTTTCGAATTGACGTTGCTTCGAAAAGTATAAACTGTCAGTGCAATGCGATTGTGATATAGTTTTGACCTGGCTTTGGATTTCAAATATTGATACTGCATTACTGTTGACCCTTGCTCGTTAATTTGGACTCTGTTCAAGCCCTTTGTTGTGGATTTCGTCGATATGACCGAACGTACGCAGAGAACTGTTCTAAATAGTCAGACACGTGAGTTCGTAATACGCCTTCGTAACTATTTCGATCGTGAAGCTCAAAATGGAGGGCCAATTTTACCTATAACGTCAGTGGTTGAACGCGTAGCTGATGCGCTTAATATTGGACAACGAACTGTTAGACGGATAACTAAAAAAAAATATGGCGAGACTGGCACAGAAGAAAATAAACTTCACACACCAAAAAAGAGAAAACGAGCAAAACCAGTCGTAGGCATCGATAGCTTTGATGCCGATGCTATCCGAAGACATGTTTACGGCTACTATTTACAGAAGGAGTATCCAACAAGAAAAAAGTTGGTGCATTCACTGAAGGAAGCTGGATTATTCTTCGGTGGGGAAAGTTCTTTAACGAAGATTTTGAAGACCATTGGATTTCGATACAAAAAATGTAACAAACGCAAAATATTGATGGAAAGATTTGATATAGCGATGGCAAGGTATACTTTTTTACGGCAAGTGAAAGAAATCAAAAATTGGCAAAATGTTGTGTTCTTGGATGAAACATGGCTTAATGCTAACCATACTGTAGGCCGTTCTTGGAACGATGACACAGCAGCATCTACTTCCAAAGTTCCTGTAGGAAAAGGATCGCGACTTATAATTTGTCACGCCGGAACCATCAACGGGTTTGTCGAAGGTTCTCTCATGGCTTTTGCGTCAAAAACCACTGGAGACTATCATGAAGACATGAATGGAGAAAAGTTTACTGAATGGTTTACCTCAATGTTGTGTAGCCTCCCTGAACCATCTATTATAATTATGGACAACGCCCCATACCACTCGATGCAAATTGAAAAGCCACCTGCCCAATCCCAAAAGAAAGCTGATATCGTCGCATGGCTTCGTAAAAATGGCGTAGATGCAAACATGAATATGTTAAAAGCGGAATTAGTACGTCTTTTAAAAGAAAACAAACCAACCAAGATCCGATACGTCATTGACGAAATAGCATTAGAACATGGGCACAGAGTTATACGGTTACCGCCTTACCATTGTGAGTATAATGCGATTGAGTTGGTGTGGGCTCAAATTAAGGGATATGCTGCAAGACACAATACAGAACCCCCATTTACCACAAAAAAAATGCTAAAATTATTAGAAGAAGCTTGTGAACATGTGACTAAAGGAGACTGGGAAAAGATTGTGAATAGAACTGTTAAATTAATAAGGGAAGATTATGAAAGAGATGTGAAAATAGATAATATTATAGAAAACGAACATATAATTATTAATGTAGGTGATGATAGCAGTGACGACAGTGAAAATAGTAGTATGGACGAATCTGATTAATTATGGCCTTTTGTGGCACCTTTTTTGGTATCTTTTGTATTCATATGTTTCTTGTGTGCATATAAAGTATGTATATTCATTTTCATTCAAATATTCAGTTCGTTCAAATAAATTAAATAAACATATACATTTTTGTTTTATTAAACCTATTTAATCAGGTACAAAAACAAAACTTAATTGTTTTTTGTTCGAGAATAAATTGACATTCCACATCACTATTGTAATGTGTCAAACCGGCCATCATAGCGTGCCGCTAGTTTAATCAAAGAAACAATAATATACTCAAGTACTTACTTAAAAATAATAACAAAATTACTCAAAGCTACTTAACACTTGGTCTCTATTTGACACAAATTTATTCAACGGCAAAGCTTTAGTAAGAAAATCTGCTATTTGATTCACAGTACTTACATAATCAATACATATTATTTTTGCTTCTACTTTCTCTCTTATGAAGTTATACTTTACATCAATATGTTTAGATCTCCTATGATAAACAGGGTTGTGAATCAATTTCATTGCACTTTGATTATCAATACAAAGGTGTATTGATTTCTGTGATTCTCCAATATCAATAAAAAGCTGTCTCAACCACAATAACTCTTTTGCAGCTTCTGCCGCTGCCATAAACTCTGACTCAGTGGTGGACAAAGCCACTGTATTCTGCTTTCTACTAGCCCATGTGACAGGACCACCGTTCAACATAAAAATATACCCAGAATTGGATTTTCTAGAGTCCAAGTCTGAAGCATAGTCAGCATCAGAAAACCCAATTAGCTGGCTATTACAATTATATGCAATACACACATTTTTAGTACTCATCAAGTATCTAATAATTCTCTTTAACGCATTTACATGGCTTTGATTGGGGTTATTTATGTATCTACTTACAATATTCACTGCAAATGCTATATCAGGTCTAGAAACTGATGCCAAAAACAATAAAGCTCCTACAGCCTCTCTATATGGAAATTTAATATCACAATTACTCAAATTCTTAGTTAATACCACATTACTGTCAGCTGGTGTACTACATGGACTTGCATCTGACATATTAAACTTTTCTATCAGCTGTTCTATATATTGCCTTTGATGAATTATTATGAAATTATTAGACTTTATAATTTCCATACCAACAAATGAGTATAAGCTCAGCACTTTAATCTTGAAACTCAACATAAGATTTTTTATAATTATTGACAAAACTTCTTTACTTTTTGAAAACAATAAGGCTTCATCTACATAATAGCAAAAGTATGACTTTAAAATTATTAAAATAGCCAACAAAAATACAATAAAATTATCTGAATGACATGCCTTAAAACCGTATGTCAACAAAAATGAACTAAACTTTTTATTCCAGCATCGAGATGCCTGCTTTAATCCATACAATGATTTATTTAACTTACATATCATCCCTGGGTCTGCATGGACACCTCACTCACCATATAAGAACGCAGTTTTAACATCAAACTGTTGTATCTCAAACTTCTCTCTAGCTGCAATACTAAACAAAATCCTAATCGAATCATACCTTACAGTAGGTGAGAAAGTCTCCTTATAATCAATGCCTTTAACTTGTGTAAATCCACGGGCACACAGCCGAGCTTTATATCTGTCAATCTCACTGTTACTTTTTCTCTTTATGGAAAATACCCATTTGGATGTTATAGTCTTTTTATTATTCCTTTCTACTAAGTCCCAGGTTTTGTTCTCTGAGTGTGACTGCAACTCCTCTGATATGGCTGCCTTCCACTTTTGACTATCTGCACCTTGAACAGCTTCTTCAAAAGTGACTGGTATATTAAACTCAGTAATATTTACTTCATGCTCTTTTCTATGGATTCTTGGCCTTAACGTGACATAACAAGGTTCATCATCACTCTCTAAGAGTTTCTGATGGCCGATATGATTCATCATCATCCTTAGAGCTTTTGGGGCTCTCATCACTTGTATAATAATCTAGGTTTATTGACCTGCTTGGGGATGTACTTGTACCAGGCCCACAAGCATTCTCATTTTCTTCCCAATTCATATAAATTTTTGTAAAGTTCTTTCTTACTGAAGGCACATTGTTCTCATTAAAATTCACATTTCTTGAAATGATAACCTTATTTGTCTGAGGATCGTACATTCTATAGTTTTGGTTATCATACCCCACTAACAACATACACTTGCTCTTTTTATCTAATTTCTTTCTCTTTTCTTGAGGCACATGAACATATCCTTCTGAACCAAAGACCCTTACATGTTCTAAACATGGTTTATTCCCAGTCCATAACTCATATGGTGATATATCTTTTGTTTGACTGGATGAGCTTCTGTTCAATAAATAAACAGCACAATTAACTGCTTCTGCCCATAACTTGAGAGGTATATCTCGAGCATACAACATGGATCTTGCACTCTCCATAATGGTACGTATCTCCCTCTCAGCCCGGCCATTCTGTTCCGGAGTGTATGGGGCTGTGCACTCATGAGTTATACCCTCTGCATCCAGGTAAGCTCTAAAATCATGATTCACATACTCACGACCGTTGTCTGTGTGTAGTATTTTAACACTGTGTTGAAAATTGTTTTTCACTATCTCAACATATTTTTTAAAACAATTTAGGACATCACTTTTATGTTTAATGATGTAAACATGTCTGTAACTAGTTGCACCATCCTTGAATAACACAAAGTACTTTGCTCCTGACACTGAAGCATGCTCTATGTGTCCACACACGTCACTATAGACTAAGTCACCGGGTTTACTTTGACCTCTGTTAGATTTTTGAAAGGGTAAACAACTTTGTTTACCATACTGACATGCTTCACAGATAAAGTTCTTATCTTCTTCAGTTAATTTCACTGGCAGAGCACCATTTTTGCACATATTCTGCACTTCTTTAATATTCAAATGACCCAAACGTTCATGCCATACTTTTAAACTTGATTGCACTAAGTTACAGCTTTCATTAACTACTGATTTAATATTAAGTTCATAGAGATTATTCTCTTTTAATGTTGCTGACATCACAACTTTGTTGTCCTTTAATATCATAGCTTGACAGTCCTTCTTGACAATAACATACCCTTTTCTAGTAGCTGCCCCCTCAGAAAATAAGTTTCTACACAACTCAGGTACGTACAGCACATTGGTCAGAACACTTTGCTCCCACTGTCCGTTGACACACCTGTTTATCAGCACTTTGCCCTGGCCACGTGCTTCTAGCTCTTTCTTATTTCCCAACTTTACTAATCTATCAGTGCTACTGTTACATTTACTAAACTCTTGAAACTCACAGAAGAAGTCACGTCTGTATGACATATGCACAGAGGCCCCGCTGTCAAGAATCCATATATCTGCATCATTGTTCGACTGTACACATTCAGCATTAAATGCTAACATATTCTGCTCTTGAGATTTCCTCCCAGATTTCTTAGGGGCCCTACAGTACCGGGAAATGTGACCCCTCTTGTTACAGTTATAGCAGATGAATCTGTGTTTTGAATAATTAGCAGTATCCGATGAATCTTTTTGATCAGGTACACTATTTTTCTTAACCCTGTTCTGGTTAGAATACCGTTTGTCAGCTACTAAGGCAGTCTCAATCTCATCTTCATTTGTCAAGCTAGCTTCCTCGTCTAATAACCGTGATGTTAGGTTATGTATAGTTTGTAACTTGGGATCCAACGATAACCAAGCTTGGCGAAGTGAACGATACTTGACAGGTAGATTACTTAATATTTTTGTCATAACAGCAGTATCACTTATGGTTTCACCACTTTCTCTTTACTGCTTCGCCAGGTTCTCGACTTTGGAGATATGTTGCGCCATATTGTTACCTGATGTCATTTTATATTGATAAAAACGTTCATGACATATCTATCATTTTGTTTATTTCACTCTTTTGTTCAAATATTGCTTCCAACTTTGCATAACCTCTAATGCTGTTTCACAATTTTCAATGAGAGTCATTTGACTCAGCTCCATCGATGACGTTATAATATACATTGCCATGCCGTCATTTTTAAGCCATTGGCTTTCACTTTCGGCTGAAGACATTTTCTTGGTTATGTCAATTCCTTTTGCCTTTAATGCGCACTTTATTTGAAACTTCCATTGGCGGAAGTTTTCGCCGTTGAACTTTTCCACAGTCAATGCCTTTTCGTTCATCGCGATATCCTTTCTAAGGCAATATTGAAACGATTGGTGATGGCGGCCGGCCGCGCGCCACGTGCAACGCCCACAAAGCACAATGAATTCCGACTAAAATAAACTGCTCTTCGTTGTTTTTATTCGCGATACTGGGCCCTTAACCTGTTAGGGGGTTATGCAGCGGATAACAAACGAGAATTCTGCTTGAATTGACTTTATTTAATTTAATAAAAGAAACACACAGTACTATGGTATTACATTTCGTCCGCCATGACAGAGAGAGGAAAGAACAAGGGAGCATCGGCTTACACCATAGACAATCATAGATTATAAAATTTACATACTCCAATAAATAATAAAAAATCGGCCAAGTGCGAGTCGGGCCTCGCTCTTTTAGGGTTCCGTTAAAAAAATTAAATTAAAAGATTTCCATCTACCCACCTACCCATTTTAATTTAATTTTTTTAATTTAATTTAATTTTTATTATTTGTTGTTATAGCGGCAATAGAAATACATAATAATATGTGAAAATGTCATCTGTCTATCTATTACGGTTTACGAGATACAGCCCGCTGACAGACGGACGGACGGGCGGACGGACGGACGGACGGACAGCGTAGGCTTAGTAATAGGGTCCCGTTGGTACCCTTTGGGTACGGAACCCTAAAAAACCAGGCACGAGTTAATCTCATACTTATTTACTTACAAACTTATCAGTTTAAAATTGATAGCAATAAAGTTTCCGGCGCTATTAGTTTACATAAACTTGGAGATTGACTCTAATAAGGCCGAGAGGTGGAGAAAGCTGGAGATTTGTGCTCTTAAAATCCAATTTAAATGCATTCCTGTGCGCCGCAAAAGGCTTCGCCGATACGCTCTAGAGGGCAATTAACTTATTCATCCTTAACGTTTCACAGTTCAACTTTAGTTGGTCTTTTTACTACTTCTTACTTACTTTTCTTCGGTCTTATACATTTCCTAGTCCTACTACCTACATAATAATCATTATAATATGACTATAATACTAATTAATGAGAAACAGAAGATTGTTAAAATCGTTTTTAGGGTTCCGTAGTAAACAAGGAACCCTTATAGTTTCGCCATGTCCATCCGTCTGTCTGTCTGTCTGTCTGTCTGTCTGTCTGTCTGTCTGTCTGTCTGTCTGTCTGTCCGCGGTTTAGCTCAGAGACTATTGGTACTAGAAATCTGTAATTTGACAAGGGTATAAATATCAATCACGCCGACAAAGTGGTGAAATAAAATTGTGAAAAATATTTTTTTTAGTGTACCTCCCCTACATGTAAAGTGGGGATGAATTTTTTTTTCTCATATATCCCATAGTGTGGAGTGTCGTTGAATAGGTCTTTCAAAAACGTTGTGGGTGTGGGAACACCATTTTTCAATTCAGGGATCCGTTTGTGAAATATGATATTTTAAAGTGCTATATTTTATTAGAGTCAAGTGTCCACCCCCAATGCCAGCTAAATGGTTGTATATAGGATACAAGAAAAAATTCACAGCAGTACTATATATAATGAATTTTAAAGGAAAACTATCACGGCTAAGTAGGGTTCATTAGTGAAGGAGTTATGTCGGTTTTTCTAAGTTAGATATTACACGAGGTGTAAGTTGCATATTTTGTAGTATATTATAGTATTTAAACCATGGAACTCAAAATGTATGTTGTGACTTTCAACTACGGAACCCTACACTGCGCGTGGCCCGACACGCACTTGGCCGGTTTTAATTTTTGACATTAGTATTGTAAATTCTATGTTTCATTTAAATGTTTGAGTTACATTTATTCATTAAAGTAGCTGATGTCCGCGACTTCGTCCACGTGGATTTAGTTTTTAAAATCCCTCGGGAACTCTTTGATTTTCCGGGATAAAAAGTAGCCTATGTCACTCTCCAGGTCCTCAACTATACCCATGCAAAAAATCACGTCGATCCGTAGCCCTGTTGCGGCGTGATTGAAAGACAAACCAACAAACAAACACACTTTCGCATAATTATAATATTAGTATGGAAGTAAGGATATTTTTTGATTTTAATAAAACAAACTAAATATAACTAATTGGCGATTTCACCAACCTTGAATGAAGTTTAACCGAGGAATAAATTGGGCGTTCTGACAGTTTTTGTATTGAAAATCTGTCAAAATATCTACGCTCGGATAAGACTTATTTTATGTTGGTGAATAAGTTAACTACTGGGAACATTTCAACGCGGTTCTTGGACTCAAAAGGATAAGAGGATTTTTTACGTAAAGATTTCCCATAGGGCCTTTCCCATAGTATTCAGTGCGGAAATGCAGACAGTGTTCTTGGTAACATTCCACATAGGCATGATCTGTGTCAATAAAAAAAAAACCAAAAGGGCTTGGAAGTTTTCTAATTATGTTTTCATTTTAGCTTCTCTGAAAATTTTGCTTTACTTTGCACAAGTACCTATAGATTTTCTTTTTAAGTTTCATAAGATTTTTTTAATTACTAGTATTATGTAGAACAGTGCATGACTGCGATCACATCTATTGATAAGTGAAGATTTTTCTTAAATGTTATTCATAAAGAAAAATTTCGGCCTACGGCCTGTACCTTAGGTGGTTGGAAGGACCTTATTATAAAGTTGAATAACATTAGAGCCTGCGTAATGCCTCCATTACTTTCCAAAGAAAAAGTCATTTAAAATGCAATTTAAACATCCTAATAGAAAGGTTCGCACTAAGAATTGTTGCAAACTCTAATGGGTTCAGGTGAAATTAACGCAGAAAAATAGGAAAAGTTAAAACGAGTTCCCCGCTAAGGTTTTTTGCCTTCGCCAGGCCGGCAGGGCTGTGATTGTAAACTGCTGAATTTATAATAGCATTTTCGAACTCCACTTCATCCGGAAGTTCAAACCGGGCTGTAATTTAACTTGAAAGTAATACATTCGAATTGCAGGTAAGTTCAAAACGTTTAAGAAATATGATGTTTGATTGTAAAGAAAAAAAACCGGCCAAGTGCGAGTCGGACTCGCGCACTGAGGGTTCCGTACCCTAGAAGAAATAGTAAAACGATAATATTATATTAATTTGCTTATTAATCGTTAACTTTGTTTGTAGAGGTTTATTCTTAATATAAAAAAACTATGCTAGTTAGAGCGCTGGTTTTATTTTTCCTTTATAATATACGTAAACTTCTATTGACCATAATTATTTATGATTTTTAGATTGGTCAACTTCGGAAATAAGGGGAGGGGGTATTTTTTTCGACATTTTGCCCGATTAATCAAAAACTTTAAAAATTAATATTTAAATTATAATAAAATTTAAAAATGAATAAAAATCTGTTTTAGAATGTACAGGTAAAGCCCTTTCATATGATACCCCACTCGATATAGTTATCTTACTTTGAAATTCCAAACTCCCGATTTCTCCCCCTTTTTAATCAAACTAAAAATATTTTTTTATTTTTTTTTTATTTCAATGTTGGGCTACTATTATACACAACTATTCCAAATTTCATGTCGATAGCTTTAATAGTTACTGAAATAATCGACTGTGACAGACGGACAGACGGACGGACGGAGAAAGTCTCACCATAAGGGTTCCATTTTTACCATTTTGGTACGGAACCCTAAAAAGCTTTCGACATATTTTCGCCTTTGATGAGTTTAGTAAAATATCAACATTATCCTATCATTTTGGGATCTACTCCTTTTGCCAAATAATCATTATTCTGTTTTCAATAAAAACGTTTCTTCGAGAACGTCTTCGGACCCTATTTATTTCGAACGATGCGATGACTCAAGCAGATTCACAAGAAATCTGCGGGCCGTCTATGGATTACTTTGCAAGTCTTTTATAGGAGAGAAAACCAGTATCATCACTACTTAAGGATATTAAAATCCCTTCTATTCGTGTAAGAAGCTTGTTTTCTTAACGGAGGAGCATTTATCGAATAATCCCGACAAAGCTGGGTGAATTGAGTGCGTAAGCTTTTATAATGTGCTCATATTATTATCTTATATTTATGTGTTTTATTAATCCTCAACCATGTATTTTTATTAAATAAGATATTCTTTATTTTACTAATTTCAGTTTATTTTTTAAATTATTCCATCTTCACTAATATAACTATCATTGCTTCAGTATGTTTGCTGGTTTGTCCTTCAATTTCATCGTAACAGAGCTACAGATCAAAAAAACTTTTTTCATGGGTATAGTTTAGGACCTTGAGTGTTAAAGACTTCAAAAAAGGAGGAGGATCTCAATACGTCGGAATCTTTTTTTATGTAGGTATGTTCACCGATTACTCGAAGACGCCTGAAACGATTTGGAAAATTCTTTTTTGTTTCAAAGGGTATACTTCCCAGATGGTTTGTAACTGAACTAACTACAGCACAACAACGATGGTGAGCTCCTAGCTTTTGAGCTTTTGTAGTACAGGAAGGACTACTCAGCTGAGTCCATTAAAACAATAATGTTTTATTATAATATTCGACGCAATGAGATTACAGCTTAGGTTTCTTAATGTATTCTTAATGTATTATAAGTCACCACGAAGTGGTGAAAGACTCTAATAACGTTAGAGTCTAGTTCGAGGTTGGTGTCGGACGCCTGGACCAGACAAAAGCATAAAAGCAATTGCCATCACTATTCACTAGCTTCATCCTATCTCAGCATCCAACAGTTTGTTGTCACCATGAAGTGGTGATAGGCTCCAACATAACGTAGAGCAAGTTCGAAATAGAATCAGACACCTGGACCAGATAGCCCGTAATGGCAAGTTTATTAGCCCATCCTAAGTTTATCCCATTTCGGCATCCAACCTACAGGTTGACAGAACACTCAGCATAGAGCATCGCGATATAGATCAATCTTCATCTGAGATCGTCGGTCGCTAGCCCAAAGACAGGTTCATAAAGCACCAAGGCGCTAGAGCTCCCCATCTCTTAAGCAACTTCCAACGTCAGATTAGGTATCACTCTTAATAATAGATTTCGTGTATCACCCCTTGCTGTATCAATAATATTTTTTATAAAGTATGTCTTAACATACTTTATAACAATTATTATTGATACATTGATATTACAGTTTGTGCATATTTAAGTCTCTGACATATGCCCGAATAAACAAGCAATGTTCTTTCTTATATGCGGTCGCGCTGCCTTCCTATAGATCGTTATGATGCGTCAACGTCATCCGATATGACGTAAAAATTGAAGTTCCCAAAATTATTATTTTTATGATCTCATGTGAAAGTACATCTCGTAACTTAACTACTGTACCGATTTTGGTAAAATTCAATCAAAAATTTTTAGTGCTAGTGATCACGAAAAATTCCTTAGTAGGTACGAATTACCAGGGTCGTTACAGGTCCCACTGAAATTTTATCGAAATCGGTCAAGCGGTTTTTAAAATATAAACAATAAATTATGTACTTTGTAGTGGGGCGGGCGTTTGAAGTCGGTTTTTCAAAAAGAATATTTTTTATATTAAATTATTATTTTGGAAAAATGTACGGGTTGTTTGAAAACTTAGGTTTTCAAAGAGGATGAAACCTGATGATGATGAGGAATGATGATGATGCGGAGGATGATGAATCCTCAAAGAGGGTGAAGTCTCGAGTAAAAGCTAATATCTATATACCTAATATAATTTAATAGGTTTGCTAGGAAATAAAATTTTAGAAGTTATTCCAAAGTTTTCAATAAAATCAGTAAGTATGTGTCACACATTCCGTTTTTGTTATGTAATTTAATAATATGTACCTATTTATGTTTTTAATACATCATCTTATTGACCCCAATAGGGGTATCAAAACATAAAAGGTTTATCAGTTCTTATTTTACAGTTCGAATATTCGTACGTTTACTGAGGACCGAATAAATAATATTTATAATTTTACAAAATGCGCTATTTAGCTGTTATAGTTATTACAGCTGTGCTTGCAACAGCAGCTTTTGTTGAAGGAAAGTCATTGAGGTAAGAGTATTATTAAAAAAACCGGCCAAGAGCGAGTCGGACTCGCGCACCGAGGGTTCCGTACTCCAAAAGTAAAAGTAAAACGATAATATTATATTAATTTGCTTATTTATCGTTAACTTTGTTTGTAGAGGTTTATTGTTGATATAAAAAAAACTATGCTAGTTAGAGCGTAAACCTCTATTGACCATAATTATTTCTGATTTTTCGATTGATTTTTTTTATTCCAATGATGTTGGGCCACTATTATACACAACTATTTCAAATTTAATGTCGATAGCTTTAATAGTTACTGAAATAATCGACTGTGACAGACGGACGGACGGACGGACGGACGGACGGAGAAAGTCTCACCATAAAGGTTCCATTTTTACCATTTTGGTACGGAACCCTAAAAGAATTGAACTTTTTAGGGTTTCGTAGTAAAACAACAAGGAACCCTTATAGTTTAGTCCGTCAGCCATCTGTCCGTCTGTCCGCAGCCTAGCGCAGGTACTAAAGTGCTGTAATTTGGTAAGGTTATACATATTAATTACGCCAACAAAGTTTTACAGTAAAATCATGATTAAAAACATGATTAAAGATTTTGGGTACCTCCCCTACTCGTAAAGGGAGGATGATATATTTTTTTTACTCGTCTATTCCATTGTGTGGGGTTTCGTTAGATAGTCTTTCAAAAATATTGGGGGTATGTTATGAACATTTTTTCGATTGACGGATCCCCGTTTGCGAAATACTAAGCCTTAAAGTGAAATTTTTATTAGAGTAGGGCGTCCTCTTTATCTAAACACTAAACCATTGGCTTTAGATAAGTATTGACCTACAAATAAATTTGACAAATAAACAAGAAACACACATTTTTCAGGAAAATTTGTCAAGATACTGGCAACGAAATAGAAAGTAATGAGGTAAGTAGATCGCTTTCCGACGAAGCTCCCGCATATATATTTTGAATTCTAGATGACATCCACCTACTACATTCCTTACTAATCTATACAGGGTTCATTTTAATTCACCAACAACCTCCCACATGTAACTTCTATGCATAATACTGAACAACATTTGTTCAACGATTTTGCACATAACTCAATAAATTCACCAAAAAAAAATAATCTAAGTTTTTCTTGAAGAGTCTGTCATTTTGTTAACTCTTTGGTCATTTTATGTAATGCCTCCTCCACACCTGCGTGAAGCGGCAACTCCATAAATTTTGCGTTTATCGCGAACACCAAAAAGGCTTTTCGTAGGCAGACGTAAGTTTCGGACAAGCATTATGTACCGAATATTGAATGACGGCGCGTCAAATACACCACCCATTCCCTTTGACACGTGTTGCATCGAGTTTTTAGGGTTCCGTAGTAAACAAGGAACCCTTATAGTTTCGCCATGTCCGTCCCTCTGTCTGTCCGCCTGTCTGTCTGTCTGTCTGTCTGTCTGTCTGTCTGTCTGTCCGTCCGCGGTTTAGCTCAGAGACTATTTAGATTGCGAGATAGTCTTAACTCAAATAGACTACTTATCTTACTAATCCTTACTATTCTTACTATTATAAATGCGAAAGTGTGTTTGTTTGTTCGTTTGTTGGTTTGTTGGTTCGTCCTTCAATACGCCGCAACAGAGAAACGGATAGACCACATTTTTTGCATGGGCATAGTTGAGGACCTGGAGAGTGACATAGGCTACTTTTTATCCCGGAAAATCAAAGAGTGCGAAAGTATTCAAAGTGAAAAGAGACAGTTCTTTTACAAAACTCCGTCATAGTCCGCGCTAATCTTTTAAATGCTCCTTGACGCGTCGTTAAGAGCATTTGAAAAGATTATCGAGAACTAGGTATGTACAGTGTACACCCAGACCCAGAGGACCCAGCAGTAAATCCTTGATAATGTTATGAATGCGAAAGTGTGTTTGTTGGTTTATCCTTTAACCATGCTACAACAGAGCTATCGTCATGATTTTTTGCTTGGGTATAGTTGAGGACCTGAAGTGACTTTGGCTTTTTTTCATACCGGATAATCACAAAGTTCCCACAGGATTTTCAAAATCTAAATATCACGTGAACGCGGTCATGAGCTAGTCGGTATTAAGTACATTTTATCAAGCCCAGAAAAAGATTTTTGGCCAGCTCGGCTTCGTAGAGCGTTGTCTTTTTCACTCCTACCTAAGTGAAGTTTTGTCGCTTCTTGTGACAGGGGACGATCTAAGAAGTTAAACTCGAAAGATGCGTAATATTTTCTGCCGGGTATTGTAGCAAAAGTGTATCAGAGTAGCACATTTAATATTATATATCAAGCGTGACACAAATTGGAATGTTCTACAGACTGTAACTTGGAACTTCTTATCTCTGACATAGTTTATATATTTAACAGGTCACGCCAACTTTGGATAAACATTTTGGTTCCATAATCCAAAATATAATAAATTTTGTTATTACGTCTTTATCATCATAAAAATTTAATTAATCATAATTAACTGAATGTTTTTAGAGATGTTTATGACTTTTAATCACAAGCTAGCTTGATAATTACAGGTAACTTGGGCTTTGGGTAAATTCCACAGTAAACAACTATGTAATATTTTTACAGAAATCATTATTATGTAAAATAATCAAGGAGAAGAGCAATTGCGATAGCTCATCATCATCATCATCTTCTTCTTCATCATCTTCAGAAGAAAATAAAGATGGCACAAAGGTGAGGTTTAATTTAATTTAAATTCTGAAATCGCAATGATGATGAGTTATTAGAGGACAGTTTTTAATTTATTTAATCAACGACGAAAGTGACGATGTAGTCTAGATGAAATGGAGAGATTTATTTATAGACATACTTGGAAAAACATTACAGTTTAACAATTCGTCAGCAATTTTATCCCTGAGTTTTGTAGAGGTTTGTAGATATGGAAGTGTAGCGTGACATGATATCAAAAATTCTTTTCAAAAAACCGACTTCTAACGCCACTACAAAGTATAAAAATAATTTTAGTTTGTCCACGTTTGTTGAAGTCGGGCGGGCCTAAATTCAAACTATGAAACCGATGCGCGACGCTACACAATATGAGAGACTCGTTTGTAGAAGTCGAGAGAGCATCGCGAGTCGGTTTCATAGTTTGTGTTTTAGGCCCGCCCGACTTCAACAAACGTGGACAAACTAAAATTATTTTTATACTTTGTAGTGGCGTTAAAAGTCGGTTTTTTGAAAAGAATTTTTATTTTAAGCTTTTAAGTGTAGTATCCTATGATTGAGGAGCTAGGACCTGGAGCTCCATATTCTAGTCCATACTTGTTACCTACAATGATAATTCGTAATCGACATTTCCTAAATCTCTTTATTTTAGGTGAGCAATATCCCTGCAGCATCAGGCTTGAGGAGTTGAAGGTTAAAATTTTTATGGGACCATTTCGCAAACATCCTCTGTCGATTAAAAAAAAATCACGCGAATCGGTCCAGTAATCCCGGAGAAATCGGTGGACATACATAGAAAAAAAAAAAAAGATACCGGCCGAATTGAGAACCTCCTCCTTTTTGGAAGTCGGTTAAAAATATAAAGAATTCTTATTTTATTGCACTTATTCCAGAAATCTTCTTGCAAAAGCAACAAAGAACAGAAAAGTGATTCTTCGTCTTCATCTTCATCATCATCATCATCATCAGAAGAGGGCGATGTCAAATGTAATAAGGTATGGCTAAAAATAATACTATTGGAACGTAGTTCCTTATCGCGCGGTGCGGAAGGGGGCTAGACGGAAAAAATTAAGACTAAATTCAACCGACACTTAAATTGAACCGACACTTTTTTGAATGTGAATTTGGCATTGTGTTCAATATTTTCACACTACAATATTAGATCTCGGTAGCCTTGTGGTTTCTAGAGTCGCTTAAAAATAAGTTATAAAAAATTAAGGAAAAATTTCACATGTAGAAATTATTTAAAATAAAATTGAAAATAGAAAATTCAGTCTGTCGAGTTGGGATTCGAACCATCGACCTTTAACTGTTTAGCGACTGTAGAAGCCACAAGGCTACCGAGATCTTATATTGTAGTGTGAAAATATTGAACACATTACACAATGCCAAATTAATTAATCGAAAGCAACTTCGTTCCATCCGGGTGTACCTTGACACCTCTCAAGTTTTTTTTATTTACCTGAACATTAAAAAACACTTGAAATTGAAATTGGATGCATACAACGCAGGGTGAAACGGACATGTTGAACTTTTTGCTTTTAAAATCTAAAATATTTGAATTGTTTTTATTTTAAATTACAGAAATCATCTTGTAAAGGAAAAAATGAATGCAACTCTGACTCCTCATCTTCCTCATCATCTTCATCTTCTTCATCAGAGGAAGATAATGAATGCAATAAGGTAAGGTTTATTTCATACTTCTTAGCTAGTAACTAGCTAGCTTATTTAGTTTCCAGTTTTCCAAAGTTAGCTCTAATTCCATGTAGCGAAGGTCTGGTGTTGACTGGAATTGAGGTGTAACTACGTAAAATCTCAAAAGATTTTATTTTTCACCAAACCGAATTCATATCATTGCAAAACATTTACAATACAAAAGCTTTTATTTAACTTGCAAGTATGTATGTATGTATGTATGTATGTATGTATGTATGTATGTATGTATGTATGTATGTATATATGTATGTATGTATGTATGTATGTATGTATGTATGTATGTATGTATGTATGTATGTATGTATGTATGTATGTATGTATGTATGTATGTATGTATGTATGTATGTATGTATGTATGTATGTATGTATGTATGTATGTATGTATGTATGTATGTATGTATGTATGTATGTATGTATGTATGTATGTATATATGTATGTATGTATGTTTAAGTCCACTACCACTTCCCGGTTTCCGATTGAGCTGATGTAAATATAAATCGGACGGCAATGCAATATTATTGTGACATGGAGCTGATCTGATGACGGAGCTGGAAGATGGCTATCGGATCTCTGTAATAAAACGACGAAACCCAATCGAATTTGGGCTCGTTTGATTCGTTTTGACAAGTACTCTGGTCTTAGATGATATTCAGCGTCTGATGATGAAGCCGGAAGGTGGTTTTGGCAACTTTGTAATAAAACGACGTAACACTATCGAATTTAGGCTCGTTTGATTCGTCTTGACAAGTACTCTGGTCCTAGATGATATTGAGGGTCTAATGATGGAGCTGAAAGGTGGTTACAGGAAGTCTGTAATTAAACGACGTAATCCCATCAAGTTTGGACTCATTTGATTTGTCTTGACAACTATTCTGTTCCTAGATGATATCCAGGGCCTGATGCTAAAATACCCAGCTACTAAAAGCTTGTTTTTAAAAATAAAATTTTTAATTAAGGTTCATTTGTTCTTACTAAATACAATAAACAATAATTATAACATAAACTTTTCCATCCTTAGCGCGCTCTCTCTCTCTCTCTTTTTATTTATTGTTTTTAGCTAATTTGTGATCTCACTGAGTCATTTCAGAAATCCTCATGTAAAGGAAAGAGTAACTGTGACGATACTTCGTCATCATCTTCTTCTTCATCGTCATCATCGTCTTCGGAGGAAGATAATGATTGTTCTAAGGTGAGAAGCAATATTTTTGACGTTATTAAAATTTTTGTCAAAATGGTCTTTTTGTACTTTTGCAAAAAATATTGTAGAGTCTTCTTCTTCTTTACTTCTTCAATAGCCTGAATTACTTTTGCGTTTATTCTATTAATATGGATTAAAATAAAGAAACTTTGTGCTAATCAAACTCCATCCAATTCAGGGTCAAGGTAAAAAAGACAGTGATTCGTCTTCTTCCTCGTCGTCATCTTCGTCTGAAGAGGATGGGAAAAAGAAATGTCCATTTTCCAAAACTCAATCAAACAGTCATGTAAGTATCCTGGATAAATGACAATAAGCACATCAAGTTATTGGAGGCTCGTAAAATGATACACATTTGATTCACACGATGGCATCAGATGAGTCACAGGGAGCCGCTGGGTACTGGTGGCATAAGATCGCGGAGTGTAGAAAACCCTACAAGAAGCCTATGTCCAGCAGTAGACGTCTATCTGCATATCTATGACGTCTATCTATGAAGACTTTTGATTGCGTCGTATCGGAACGTTAAGTTTCTAGTCGTCATTATATCCCAACTAGCTGATGCCCGCGACTTCGTGCGCGTGGATTCAGTTTTTAAAATCCCTCGTGAACACTTTGATTTTCCGGGATAAAAAGTAGCCTATGTTACTCTACAGGTCCTCAACTATAGTACCTATGCAAAAAATCACGTCGATCCGTGACTCTGTTGTGGCGTGATTGAAGGACAAACCAACAAACAAACACATTTTCGTATTTATAATATTAGTATGATTAGAATATTAAATTGCATAGGAAAAAACTGTAACATTACGTCCATACGATGTATTACATCCGCACCTACTATGTAGTATGTAGGTATAATGATCGTTTGGCAAAATCTGACGCGAGTACAATAGTTTGACTTTGACAAAATAGGGCTATCCACGATGGCTATAATTGGATAAAGTACGATTGCCAGCTTAAGATGAGCCGTACATTCAAAGTATCCTGTAGATTCCGGGGTTCAAGTTATTTGGACACCTACTGAAGATTGTGATGTCTATAATTTCTGACCTACTAAATTGACGACCTTGAAATAATTACAGGACAATCTCTAAAGAACCCGCTTTCTAACAAAAAAAGAATGAATGAAATCGGAATACGCCTTAATGAATTACAGCTAAATACACACTTTGACTTTCATCCCCTCTCCCAAGGGAACCGTGCTGAATTTCGGGATAAAAAGTATCCTATATTATACCTCGTAGTATGAACTTAAATCATGCCAAGTTACATTTAAATCCTTCCAGTAGTTTCGGCGTGATGCGCGGCCAAGATACAGACAGACAGACAGACAGACAGACAGACAGACAGACAGACAGACAAAAAATTAAAAAAGAATTGTTTTGGCTTCAGTATCGATTATAGAGTGCCCTCAAACAAAAATTTTCAAAATATCTTCAATGTACAGAATTGGACCCGTTACAGTTTTATTATATTATAAAGATAAAGATAAAGATAAAGATGATGATTTAAGAAATCCATATTTTAAAAAAATGTGAGGTTACTATGCCCGGACGGATCAGTATAGCAACAAATGATGGGTGCATATTGCTACAATGTTCTACATGAGAGATGTAGTATTGTACTATTATATTTCTTCCATCAAACTTGGCCAAAACCCAGGGGCTACCAGCATCCCTCTCTTCACCCAGCGTTCTTAGCTTTTCTTCCACACCTGCTGTCCTTAAATATACCTATGGGGGTTTATATATCATCAAGTTACTGTACCTGACCAAACTTCTTTTTTTGCAGTCGAAGAAGTCGCGACACTTGAAGAAAGTAATAATAGTAAGCTCTGCAAAGTGATCCAGTTGTAACAGGTATCAATCATAAACAGCTTTTAGGTATGGTATAAATAAAATAGAATTTTACTAATTTACAATCGAATAATCGAAAACAAAAAATCTTCGCAACAACGAAGAAAGTTCGCGTTCGTGTTGACGGAAGTCATTGTTAGTTGTTACTTCTTCTGTTACTTACGTCAACATAGGTTCTTTGCTTAGTGCCTTTTGCACTTCGCCTCGACCTAGGCTCACGAATAGTTTGATTGATCAGAAGTTTTTATAAAAATTGGCTGTTGGTATTTTATAAAAAATGTTCCTTTATTCACATGTTCTTTGAAGAAAGTCAATATTAGTTTGAGTTTATATTTATTAATACAAAATGACATGATTATTTAATTATTCAAATTTAAATAAATATTATTACGTCACTGATCAGGCTTTTATTTCTTCTAAACCTTACTGATTTTTCCGCAGTAAACAAGGAACCATTATAGTTTCGCCATGTCCGTCCGTCTGTCCGTCTGTCCGTCTGTCCGTCCGCGGTTTAGCTCAGGGACTATTGGTACTAGAAATCTGTAATTTGACAAGGGTATAAATATCAATCACGCCGACAAAGCCGTGAAATAAAATTGTGAAAAATATTTTTTTTTAGGGTACCTCCCCTACATGTAAAGTGTGGATGAATTTTTTTTTTTCACGTCTATCCTATAGTGTGGGGTGTAGTTGAATAGGTCTTTCAAAAATATTTTGGGTGTGGGAACATCATTTTTCAATTCAGGGATCCGTTTGTGAAATATGATATTTTAAAGTGCTAAATTTTATTAGAGTCTAGTGTCCCCCCCCTCTGCCAGCTAAATGGTTGTATATAGGATACAAGAAAAAATTCACAGCAGTAGCATATATAATGAATTTTAAAGGAAAACTATCACGACTAAGAAGGGTTCATTAGTTAAGGAGTTATATCTGTTTTTTCTCAGGAACCTAGAGTGGGAAAATAAGGGTCTAAAGATTGACGGGGAATTTCTGAGTCTGATTTCTGAGTAGTGTTTGCAGAAAATGCTTCGGATCTTGGCAGCATGGTAGAGGAACTGGCAAGGGAGAGTAAAAAAGCTGGTTTATTTTTGAACATCTCTAAAACCAAAATTTTAACAAACGCCGAAAAGAAAGACATAAGAGTAGGATGTGAAAATATAGAGTATGTGAAAGAATATGTGTACCTAGGCCAGTCCGTCTCCTTTGAAAACTGTACTGAGAAGGAAACACATAGAAGAGTCGCCATGGCGTGGAGAAAGTTTTGGAGTTTTAAGGAGGTAATGAAAAGCAGCGAGATTGATGCAAAAATAAAAAAGAAGATGTACGAAGTCGCGATATTGCCATGTCTGACATATGGATGTCAGACATGGTCACTACGGAAGCAAGAAGAAGAAAAATTAGCTATCTGTCAGAGGAAGATGGAGAGAAGCATGCTCGGTGTTAGGCTGAAAGACAGAATAAGTAACAAAAACATTCGTAAGAGAACTAAACTGATGGACATAAGGAAAAGACGTAGGACATTAAAATGGAAGTGGGCTGGACACGTTTGTAGATTAGACAATATGAGATGGACGAAAAGAGTTACCGAATGGATACCAAGAGGAAGGAAAAGAGGCCGCCAAAGGAAGAGGTGGCGGGACATATTTTTGGAAAAATGCGGGCCAGACTGGATGCGACAGGCTAGAGACAGGAACTGGAAAGATTTGGGGGAGGCCTACGCCATAGAGGCGACTTATACGTGAAATATGATATTTTTTAATTAAGTATTTTCGCTAATCTACATATTAATTATTGACATAGGATTGTATTTTAATGTATATTTGACCTGATTATTTAACTATTTTACTTTTAATTAATGTTTATATTTGACCTGATTATTTTATTATCTTAAATATTGATATGAATGATGTAATTTGTAGTATTAATTTAATAAATCTTTATTTTGTCAAATTGTGAAAGTTAAAATGATTATAATCATATATTAATAAATTAAAGAATAATGTAACTCTAAGCGAATAAATCTAATTGTAATTCTGTAACGTATTAGAAATAAAGGGCTTTTTTATTTATTTTATTTATTTATTATATCTGTTTTTTCTAAGTTAGGTATTACACGTAGTGTAAGTTGCATATTTTGTAGATTATAGTATTTAAACCATGGAACTCAAAATTTATTCAATATTCATAAATAAAACAAAAGCACTATCCTAGGTCAGCAATAATATTTGAGACTTTCAGCTACGGAACCCTACACTGCGCGTGGCCCGACACGCACTTGGCCAGTTTTTTTAATAATAAATTTTATGTTGCCCACGCGTAATGCTTAAACAGACATGATTAAAAGTGTGGGAATTAATATTATCACGTTACTAAAGGGTGGTAGGTATTTTAATATTAAAATAGCATACATGCTCGTATACAGGGTTGCCAATTCATATAAATATGTTGGAGGTATCTATTAAAAAAATTAACAACACTCGCAAAAAGTAACAACTACTCGTAAGTACGACATAACTCATAGATATTATTTCGATTTCATAATTTGCTTTGATGCTTTTGATAAAATATAGTATTGTCTACAGACTACTGCTAAAATACACACTGCACAGAATGAAATAGCATTTTTGCGGTTTGTGAAAGTAAGCTAGAGAGTTCCAGTTTCAAGTTTAATCAAAATCATCAAAATTGTTCTCGGAAGGCAACCCTGCCCTACTCGGAATTTATCATACAGGGGCGTAATATTACGGTCAAAGGCTTCTTTGAATTTAAGCATAATCACAATAATTTTCACAAAGCCATCGGAAATCGATATAGATATAAGCATAATAAATCTAATAATGATGTATAAATAAAAACTGGTTTTGAAATTTCAAATTGGTCAGTTATTTAGAGAAAATTAGCCGTCTTCCTCGCGAACGAATGAAATCGCTGAAGCGGGCCTGAATTGCGGGCTTGGCTAACGAGAATTTTACAATGAGGAACAGAGAGTAGGTACTCTGTATTCACAATAAAAAGTGGTGTGTCGGTTATTATGAATCTATGTTGGTAGGTTTTTTGAATGTTTGTATTTGTTTTTATCGATAAAATGTTTTTAGAGTCACAGTCACTGGAGTGACTAGTAATATACAAATCAATTACTTTATCATTCATCATTAGCAACCCATAAACGGCTCACTACTGAGCGCAGGTCTCCTCTCAGAGAAGGGTTATAGGCCATAGTCCACCACGCTGGCCCAATGCGAATTGGCGGACTTCACACACCTTCAAGAACATTATGAAGAACTCTCAGGTGTGCAGTTTTTCCCACGATGTTTTCCTTCACCGTTGAAGCAAGTGATATTTAATTGCTTAAACGCACTTGACTCCGAAAAGTCAGAGGTGCGTACTCGGCATCGAACCTGCGACCCCCTGACCGACCGACCCTGCAATCACTGCTACAATTACTTACTATCTATTCTATTCTACGATAAAGTAGATGTCACGACGTTGCTTCAATGGTGATGCCAGAATTTTCAGAGTTGCTTCAAGAGTCACTGGAAACTGTTGGAAACAAGCTGCGCAAAATCCTATTATTATTTTTTTAAAGAATATTAGTCAAGTTGAAGTTGACTAATATCCTTCCTATCCCCTCCAACTATGCGGAAAGCTTGTGCTAGGAGTGGGAACGACAATAGTGCAACGGGTGGGATTCGAACCTGCGACCTTTCAGTTTCAGTCCGCACCTTTAACCGTTGGGCTATTGAGGCTTTGCCCAGCAGTTGACGTCAATCGGTCGATAACACAACGGTGATTTCTTAATGT
The DNA here is from genome assembly GCA_029955525.1 of Oeneis ivallda. Lineage (NCBI taxonomy): Eukaryota > Metazoa > Arthropoda > Insecta > Lepidoptera > Nymphalidae > Oeneis > Oeneis ivallda. The sequence goes on along the minus strand of JARPMR010000004.1, from coordinate 12,423,760 downwards.
TGAATGTTACTTATCTAATGGTGACGAATGATATGACTATCAGTCGGAATTATATAATATACTAGCATTTGCCCGCGACTACGTCCGCATTGAGTAAGTTTTTTAAAATCCCGCAGAATCTATTGTTTTTCCGTGATAAATAGTAGGCTGTATCACTCTCTAAGTATTCAACTATAATCATGTAAAAAAATTAAGTTCATTTCTAGCTCTTTTATTGTAACCTGATTTAAGGACAAACCAACACACTTATGCATTTATATTATTAGGGGCTGATTTCACCAACGTAAATTAAGTCTTATTCGAGCGTTGTGATATTTTGGCAGATTTTCAATATAAAAACTGTTAAAATATCAAAACTCTTATGACTTCGTTTATGTTAGTGAAATCGGCCCTAAGGATACACCTGATGACTTATGTATTCGAAAAATGTTTGCTACACAATATGAACCTAATAAGGGAGCTCAGGATTACTCAGTGGGCGATCGCGATGGAGAGAGCTATGCTTAGGGTATTCCTGCGTGACCAAATCAGAAATGAGGAGATCCGCAATTTGAGTTGCAGTTGATTAACAGACTCAATTTAGTAATGTTAGAGCCGATGCGAATACTAAGCTATTAAACTAAAGACTACAAATAAGTGTGGCTTTAGTAATTATTGCCATCCACATTTAAGAGCAATTAATAAAATAGGCAAATATATTGCACTCCTTTTCCATTTAGGCTTAACGATTATAATTAGGTTTATATTGATAACCACTAAGGGTTCGTTACTGGAGACGCGTCGCCTTGCGCGGCGTGTAGTGCGTCGTGTCGCGCGGTTAACTCAAATATATCGCCAAGTATGAAGCTTTCTTTTAGAAGCGTTCTGGCATAGTACAAAACGCGGCGACGGCCCGCGTAACGCGACGCACGACGCGCCATGCAACGTGCCGCGTGTCCAGAAACGAGCCCTAGCTAATGGCATTGAGAGGGTAGTTCTCGGTTTGGACAACTCATTGATCTTTCTGAATACATTTAAAGATCCAATTACATTTCGGGAACGTTATAACAATTCCCATTGTTGTCGTATACATTTGAATTAGATCTAGGTACCTACTGAATTCATTGTTTATTGAATGGCTAGTTACAAAATTGACATTGAAAATTTATTGATTAATATTTCTTGGAATGAATACTGTTAAGGAGCAAAAAAAATATTTACACTAAATATTTGTGATAACACCGCGTTCCAACGAGTTGACTGGAAGTTCTCAATGATAAGAGTGTAGTTGATACACACCGAGTCTATTCTTATAAAATGGCGCGTCCGTTCAAGCAAATAGTTGTGCTCCAAATTGTTATAATTCACTTGCTGATATACGTGAACGCGGCTACATACCCCGCTCAAGATTTTGCAACTTTATTTGCAAATCCTGTAAAAGATTTCGTAAAACTATTTACACAAGCGAAGAGTTCGAAAACTGCAGAAGTTTACGATAAATATAATTCCGGAAGCGATTTAAAAGGTCAAACCGGTGGTAAAATGATAGACGTGCCTGATAATAACGACAAAAAGTGTGAGAATGATGCAGTAAAGGACATAAACGGAGTGTGTAGAAGACCTTGGTCGTGAAGACATTCCAAACCATAGACTAGTTTCGTGTTATCGGAGTGACGCAGTGAAGTCAAAACATTACGTTGAAATGGACGTAAAAGTCGTGCTTGTAGGCACAATACTTGTAATGACGTGTGCAATGAGTTTGGGACAAACTGGAGTTGTTTTCAACTTTCACGATAAACTTCGCATGGCTACATCAACCACTACTGTAAAAAGTGTTCAGTCTAGTCAGGTCATCAGAGTGCCGGACCTTCAGTGTGAGGATGGCTATAGAAGGGATTCACTAGGAAATTGTCGCCGAAGATTATTTTAGGGGTTTGTATATTTATTTGTTGATGATCTCATTGATGTAATGCTTCCTAATATAGAATAAGTGTTATCGTTTGTCGTGCCTTGTTATACTAATACAAGTATGAGCATACATCCACACGGCTGTTGTTCATTCTTGTGTATAACAGTGGGGGCGATTATAATTTTCCTATTAAAATGATTCATGGAAATATAAACATATATTTATATTTCCATGAATCATTTTAAATGATAACAACGATGTACATAGTTAACGAAACTAATTTCGTGAATATCAAATTAAATTAAATCCTAATATAAGTAGGTAGGTGTCAACTCGGTAGTGATGTTTATGTTAATCAGTCACCCCTATCTCAGATGAGGAATGGTCATGTAGTACAATATCTCATTTTTTGCGCTAAGGCTGAGAACACGAATAGAACATATTGCATGCATGCTCCGACTTTACTCGGATTTGAAACTCAGTTAAAACTATTTCGTATTAATTCAGCCTTGAGTCCAAGCAGAATGAGAATAGATGTGCAGATCTCACACAAATACCCAGTTTCGATGGAAAATGGGCTGCGAAAACGAAATACTTTTAGTGCGATCGAGTCAGCCGCCCACAAAAAGTCTGTGCGCGTAAAAAAATTGTGAAAAAGTTTTCGTGGACTCGAAGCACACGAGATTATAATTATTATTACCTAATTTCGTTCATTTTGTCGGCTGAACTGGATCCCGGACACGTAATATTTTGTACTTGAGTCAACAAAAATGAAGTAGATAATAAAGATAATTTTGCGATCCTGCTCATATTTTTTAAAGATTGTTGTTTATAGTTAATGTTATTTCTTTTTACAAACAGAGGTGTTAAAAAAATATTTCAGCACAATAATTATCCAGCACTCACACGGCACACACTTTTCTTTTTAGGGTTCCGTACCTAAAGGGTGCCAACGGGACCCTATTACTAAGCCTTCGCTGTCCGTCCGTCCGTCCGTCCGTCTGTCAGCGGGCTGTAGATATCTCGTAAACCGTAATAGCTAGATCGTTGAAATTTTCACATATTGTGTATTTCTATTGCCGCTATAACAACAAATAATAAAAACTAAATTAAACTCAAAAATAAAGGAGGCTCCCATACATGGAAAAGGAGTATAAATAAAATTTTATTTTTTTACCCTAGCATGTGTGGGTGTCATTGTCTAGAACTCATTAAGTGGAGTTCAAATATATATTTTTTTATTTTTTAGCTACAAAAATGAAGAAATGGGAGGCCGTCAAAATTTTCGGTTTTAGACTTAATTTTGTTAGGGGGTCTATCTCAAAAAATAAACTAGTTAGGAATTTGAAATTTTGGTATATTATGTACTATATAGTTTATTTAAAGAACAAATACTAAAAACACCGATTTATAATGCGGTTTGTAAGTTGTGACCAAAACCATCGAGCATTATTCCCCATATGCTAATTTAGTTCTTTCTAAGAACTAAGATATTTAAATATGTATCTAGTTTAAAAAAATCGGCCAAGTGCGAGTCGGGCCTCGCTCTTTTAGGGTTCCGTTAAAAAAAATTAAATAAATGTATTTCCATGTACCCATGGAAATATTTTAATTTAATTTTTTTAATTTAATTTAATTTTTATTATTTGTTGTTATAGCGGCAATAGAAATACATAATATGTGAAAATTTCATCTGTCTATCTATTACCGTTTATGAGATACAGCCCACTGACAGACGGACGGACGGACGGACAGCGTAGGCTTAGTAATAGGGTCCCGTTGGTACCCTTTGGATACGGAACCCTAAAAAATGATTCGGTCATATGTACGGAACCCTAAAAGAGCGAGGCCCGACTCGCACTTGGCCGATTTTTAAATTTCTATCGTGATGGTACGCTGGAAGTATCATACAATGCTGGTCATTTTTATACTTTCGATATAGGTACATATTAATGATGATATTACACGTTATTTATATGATCATGTTAGTCTATGATAAATAATTAGTAGTTTCTAACTAAAAATCATTACATATTTGAACGAAAAAAATAAAGTATTTTAAGCACATCACTAGCAGGAAAATAATGCCAGTTTAATGATACACATTCGATTGGATACAATTCTTTGAATTTACTTGGTCGATTCGTGGGATTTATATATTACTTTATCTACTCCAACATCGAAAAGTTCCAATTTCGAATTTGACAGCTGAATCGAAATGAACCCTCTTTCGGTTTTGCTTCTCATTTCGATGCAGCTCGTTGTATGGGAGCTGAATCGAAATGGTTATCTTCTTAAAATAGGATACCTAAAGCTAAGGCTCTGAGTTCTAGCACTTTTGTACCGTTCATACGACAGAGGCGCCACAGGCGGCTGGTGGCGGCTTACGGAGTTACTTTTTGTTGACAGAGGCGCCACAGGCGGCTGGTGGCGGCTTACGGAGTTACTTTTTGTTACTTTATTGAGCCTACCGCGTATTTTGTTAATGATTTTATTTTCCTTGTCGTAGATAAAATCTTGTATGCAACTGAACGTAATTAGTCATTTTAATTCTCGTACTATCCTATTTTGATACTCGGCAAGCCTCGTATCAAAAAACAGCACTGGAATTAAAATGACCCTCATTACGATGCAGTTGCATAAATAGCTATTATCGCTTTTTATAAACAGTCTTAAAGGCATAGGTCACGTTTATCTGTCTGCTATTAGTGCCAGTACAAGCTTAGGTCATTTGCGATATAAACGTGCAATAATATAAGTGTAAAATGAAGAAATTTTATTTTATTTGCATTTGTTCAAATTTTCTTCTGTTATTCCAGGTAGCAAATGGTGGATTGGCTAAAGGATTTTTTGGTACAATTCATGATACTGCTCACAAAATCCACGACGATGTTCATAATGTTTTTCATCCCAAAGACAATGACAATAACAGAGGACTATATCCTGCAACAAATAACGCAAACCAGGATAAAATAGATGAGCCAGTGTTTAGATTTGCTGTTTCAACCATGACTCCGGAAGTGAAGCCTCCTGTTCGACCGGCTAAAGTAGACCAGAACCCGGAAGAAATACCGTTTGTATTTGTGACATCTTCAACGACAGAAGTTAATACTTTGCAAGTAACCAATAGTACAGCAAGTAATTCAACAACAAAATATGGGAGGGAAGACTTTGTTGGTGGTTGCTTTCTCGGAAGACAAAGAACTGAAGATGGTCGATGCGAAGTAAAGTTTTGAACATTTATTTGAATTTTTAAATATAACTTTTCTTATTGTTTTTTTGTTTTATTTCATTTTTTTATTGTGGGAAAGGGATACCAGTTAGGAAAAGATTATTGATTAATAATTAATGACACTTTTTTAAGTTAAATAAAATAATCACCTACTTAGTAAAAATAGTTTTTGTGATTTCACTTTAGATTTTATTAATTTCTTTGCTTATTAGAGCCTTAGATACTACTTATAGTGTTTATAATTAATACAATAAAAAATTACAGTAGGGGAACCTGCAATTCAAATTGCTGTCAGCGTCTTGAAACTAGAGACTTATAGTTATCCTTACAACGTTGACTTCCACAATGATTAGAAAAAGTTCCAACGCGATCTTTAAAAACGTTAAATCTATAAAGTATTCTTTAATAAGGCTAGGATGAGGTGTATTCAAATATCATAAATACAAATAAAATCAAAGTTTTCTTGTTATAATATGAGGTGGAAAAGACTGAAACAAAAGAAGAGTACAGACAACACTTGGTTTGTTCTGGCGGCATCATTCTTCCTGACATTTACGTTGAGGTCTTTACAAGTATTCCCGTAATATTCTAAAACAAAGATAAAATACAATTAATAACCATTATCTCAACCCATCGCCGGTCCAAGACTGGGCACTGGTCTGGTCTGGTCAGTAACGTAGCCAAGTGTAGATTGCGGATCTCACACTCCTTTGAGAACTCTAGCGTGCAGGTTTCTTCATGAAGTTGTCCATCAGGCCAGTTAAATTAAACTTTTTATGCCCGCTTTCAACAACGTTCCCTAATTTTTATGGGATAGCTGAGCTTATATTATTTAATTGACGCTTTCTGTCAATTTCGTTTTTACTGATAGGTAGGGAGCCGAGGCTTTTCAGACCTTTGCCATTTTATTAAAGCTGAAAATTTCTCTGCCTGCCACCCATTAAGGTAAGAACGATCCACGACTATGAAGTTTGGATCATAGTGGCTTTGGGAGATATCAGGTAGCAAAGTTTATACACCTTTGCTACCTGATGGATTCTTACGGGATAAAAAGTATCCTATGTATTAATCCAGGGTATAATCTATCTTCATTCCAAATTTCAGCCAAATCGGTGCATTAGTTGTGGCATGAAGAAGTAAAACGTGAATTTCAGTTTTTCAAAATCCTGCGGGAACCATGAATTATTACGGAACAAAAAGTAACCTAATAGTCTAGTCAACAAGTTCATAAACGTGAAAAATAGAGATAAAAGTCCTAAAAATATGAGCGATGGCTCATTCGATTCGGAATCACCTCTAGAAAAATGTTTTTGAAGGATTTTGGTGCAGGTAAAAAATAGCAATTGTTATTAACAAAATAAGATGAAAAAAAAAATATTTTGTTTTTTGTTAATAACTCGAAAAATATTAACATTTAAGCAATTTTGAAAAGTAAGCAGTGATAGCCTAGTGGTTACGACTGTGGTCTCCTATTCGGGGGGTCGCAGGTTCGATCCCGGGTACGCACCTCTGACTTTTCGAAGTTAAGTGCGTTTAAGAAATTAAATATCACATGCTTCAACGGTGAAGGAAAACATCGTGAGGAAACCTGCACACCTGAGAGTTCTTCATAATGTTCTCGAAGGTGTGTGAAGTCCGCCAATTCGCATTGGGCCAGCGTGGTGGACTATGGCCTATAACCCTTCTCTGAGAGGAGACCTCGCTCAGTAGTGAGCTGATGATGGGTTGATAATGATGATGATGATGATGAATTTTGAAAAATGCTCCTTAAAGAGGAGAAAATTTCCAATAAAAAAATTTCAACTCCCGGACTTCTATCTCCATTATTTATAATTTTAATTTGACGTTGAAAATAGGGCTCCGCGCGGCTGTTACGGCATGCGCGCGCCACCGCTAAAGAGAGTTCAGCAATAAAAATAATTTTTTTATAACATAAAATGTGATTTTAAAAATTTGAAAAAATTCTAGTATCTTTTAACACTTGAAAGAATCGAGCTCTGAAGAAAAAAAAGTTTAATCACCATTTTTCAAAAAGTTATTCAATTGTTAACTAACAAATTTTTTCCCAATCTCCATTGGCATAAACAATGGGATGAAAGGTATAAATAATTGGCCTATAAATTTTAAACTTCGTGGAGCCCTTTTGATATATATACTTTATAAGATCCTGTGATAAATTTTCATAAAAGTTTATTAATTTGTTAATTATGATTTTTTATAACTATTGAGAAATTAAATATCTAAAAACTGTTAAAAAATTTTTTTTTCAATTAATATTTAGCTATGCCTGTTTTCATCAATTAATTTGATGTGGCATCATTGTCTAGAGCTCATTAAGTGAAGTTCAAATTTTTATTTTTATTTTTTAGCTACAAAAATGAAGAAATCGGGGGCCGTCGAAGTTGTCGGTTTTAGACCAATTTTGTTAGGGGGTCTATCTCAAAAACTAGTTAGGAATTTGAAATACTGAAACCACCAGTTTATAATTCGGTTTGTAAGTTGTGACCAAAACAAACGAGAATTTTTTCCCCGTATGCTACCCGTATGTTCCCCGTACTTTCTAAGAACTAATCTAACTACACTAGCGGCACGCTATGATGGCCGGTTTGACACATTACAATAGTGATGTGGAATGTCAATTTATTCTCGAACAAAAAACAATTAAGTTTTGTTTTTGTACCTGATTAAATAGGTTTAATAAAACAAAAATGTATATGTTTATTTAATTTATTTGAACGAACTGAATATTTGAATGAAAATGAATATACATACTTTATATGCACACAAGAAACATATGAATACAAAAGATACCAAAAAAGGTGCCACAAAAGCCATAATTAATCAGATTCGTCCATACTACTATTTTCACTGTCGTCACTGCTATCATCACCTACATTAATAATTATATGTTCGTTTTCTATAATATTATCTATTTTCACATCTCTTTCATAATCTTCCCTTATTAATTTAACAGTTCTATTCACAACCTTTTCCCAGTCTCCTTTAGTCACATGTTCACAAGCTTCTTCTAATAATTTTAGCATTTTTTTTGTGGTAAATGGGGGTTCTGTATTGTGTCTTGCAGCATATCCCTTAATTTGAGCCCACACCAACTCAATCGCATTATACTCACAATGGTAAGGCGGTAACCGTATAACTCTGTGCCCATGTTCTAATGCTATTTCGTCAATGACGTATCGGATCTTGGTTGGTTTGTTTTCTTTTAAAAGACGTACTAATTCCGCTTTTAACATATTCATGTTTGCATCTACGCCATTTTTACGAAGCCATGCGACGATATCAGCTTTCTTTTGGGATTGGGCAGGTGGCTTGTCAATTTGCATCGAGTGGTATGGGGCGTTGTCCATAATTATAATAGATGGTTCAGGGAGGCTACACAACATTGAGGTAAACCATTCAGTAAACTTTTCTCCATTCATGTCTTCATGATAGTCTTCAGTGGTTTTTGACGCAAAAGCCATGAGAGAACCTTCGACAAACCCGTTGATGGTTCCGGCGTGACAAATTATAAGTCGCGATCCTTTTCCTACAGGAACTTTGGAAGTAGATGCTGCTGTGTCATCGTTCCAAGAACGGCCTACAGTATGGTTAGCATTAAGCCATGTTTCATCCAAGAACACAACATTTTGCCAATTTTTGATTTCTTTCACTTGCCGTAAAAAAGTATACCTTGCCATCGCTATATCAAATCTTTCCATCAATATTTTGCGTTTGTTACATTTTTTGTATCGAAATCCAATGGTCTTCAAAATCTTCGTTAAAGAACTTTCCCCACCGAAGAATAATCCAGCTTCCTTCAGTGAATGCACCAACTTTTTTCTTGTTGGATACTCCTTCTGTAAATAGTAGCCGTAAACATGTCTTCGGATAGCATCGGCATCAAAGCTATCGATGCCTACGACTGGTTTTGCTCGTTTTCTCTTTTTTGGTGTGTGAAGTTTATTTTCTTCTGTGCCAGTCTCGCCATATTTTTTTTTAGTTATCCGTCTAACAGTTCGTTGTCCAATATTAAGCGCATCAGCTACGCGTTCAACCACTGACGTTATAGGTAAAATTGGCCCTCCATTTTGAGCTTCACGATCGAAATAGTTACGAAGGCGTATTACGAACTCACGTGTCTGACTATTTAGAACAGTTCTCTGCGTACGTTCGGTCATATCGACGAAATCCACAACAAAGGGCTTGAACAGAGTCCAAATTAACGAGCAAGGGTCAACAGTAATGCAGTATCAATATTTGAAATCCAAAGCCAGGTCAAAACTATATCACAATCGCATTGCACTGACAGTTTATACTTTTCGAAGCAACGTCAATTCGAAACTGCTTTGTTTTGCATTGAGCATTGACGCGAGTTTGCCGGAGGTAGTAGTTGTGCTAGCCAGCGATCCTATGTGACGATCGTATTAGATTCCATTTTTAAAAATTTTCAATTTAGAAAACCAAATGCCGAGTTGTGGTATATATCATATAAAAATAAAAATTTTACCTTTTGTATGAAACAGCTGATATTTTTTTGCGATTTCAGAGGTTTGTCCACATAGTGAAAATTGTTCATATTCACAAGTACATTCACCCCTTAAATGGTGCAAACTGATTTTTCTACACTTGTATACATTTTAGAAATCAATTTAATAAATAAATTTTGAGTCCTAAACCTAAAACTACATTCGATAAAATTTATGAATCTCTGCACATCACTATCGTCAATAAAGTAATACAATTATTTCCTTCAAAGTCGTTATCAATTAATACGGAACTTCATGAGCGGACAAACGTCAAACCGGCCATCATAGCGTGCCGCTAGTTTAATCTTAATATGTATCTATTTAAAAAAAATTGTTCATACGTACGGAACCCTAAAAGAGCGAGGCCTGACTTGCACTTGGCAATTTTTTTTCCTACATCTTTATTATTTTGATGCAAAGAAATAATTTAAAATGTTTTTGATCGTATGTATTTTATAATACTGTTTATTATTAATAAGATAAAAAACAAAACCGGCCAAGTGCGAGCCGGACTCGTGCACCGAGGGTTCCGTTCTCGAAAAGTAAAAGTAAACGATAATATTATATTAATTTGCTTATTTATCGTTGACTTTATTTTCAGAGGTTTATTGTTAATATAAAAAAAAACTATGCTAGTTAGAGCGTTGGTTTTATTTTACCTGAAAAATATACATAAACCTCTATTGACAATAATTATTTCAGATTTTTCGATTGGTAAACTTCGGAGATAAGGGGGGGGGGGGGCGGTATTTTTTTCGACATTTTGGCCGATTAATCAAAAAATATTATATATAGAAATAAATAAAAATCTGTTTTAGAATTTACAGGTAAAGGCCTTTCATATGATACCCCACTCAGTATAATTATCTTACTTTGAAATTTCAAACCCCTGATTTTCCCCCTTTTTTAATTTAACTAAAATAATTTTCGCGTTGATTTTATTTTTCCTGTAAAATATACATAAACCTCTATTGACCATAATTATTTCAGATTTTTTGATTGGTAACTTCGGAGAAAAGGGGGGGGGGGAACGGTATTTTTTTCGACATTTTGGCCGAATAATCAAAAACTATTATAGATAAAAATAAATAAAAATCTGTTTTAGAATTTACAGGTAAAGGCCTTTCATATGATACCCCACTCGGTATAGTTATTTTACTTTGAAATTTCAAATAATTTTCGATTTTTCTTTATTTCAATGATGTTGGGCCACTATTATACACAATTATGCCAAATTTCATGTCGATAGCTTTAATAGTTACTGAAATAATCGACTGTGACAGACGGACGGACGGACGGAGAAAGTCTCACCATAAGGGTTCCATTTTTACCATTTTGGTACGGAACCCTAAAAACGTTTAAGTTTAAACCTGGTTTGGTTATTAATTTAACGATGAAAAAATATATTTAGCAATATCCAGTAAGACATTACGGGGGTAAGGGAGCGCACCTTCATCTAGCGCTCCAACAGTCAACCTCACCTGCCCGCGGTGCCCCCTGCTGGTTTACTGACGAGGCTATGGCGACCGACAGATGGCGGTATAACCATCTCATACTAGCTAGACTGAACAAATGGCACAGGCCGGTGTCGGGCAGCAGCGACATCGGCGCGATCAGTCTAGCCCTGCGATGACCAACACGCCTGCCCAGCGTGGTCATTATGGGCAAAACCCAGATGGAAATTAACACAAGGCCAAGGCCCCTAGTTCCCGGCGGCCTCGCTGTGCCTGACCCTGGCAGCGGTCACGGTAATGGCGGGGCAGGGGGTGCTTAGAATCTCCGGATGAGATTCCGCTGCCAACCCCGACGACTGGACCTGGTGACGTATAACGCACGCACTTTGAGGACTGACGAGAAGATCATCGAGCTGGAAGAAGCAGTGAGCAAGTTGCGCTGGAATGTTATAGGATTGTCTGAAGTCCGAAGAGAGGGGGAGGACTCGATAATCCTCAATTCCGGCAACTTGTTCTACTACCGGGAGGGCGACCAACAGTCCAAGGGTGGTGTCGGGTTCATCGTCCACAAGTCCCTCGTCAACAACATCGTCGAAGTCAAAAGTGTGTCGAGCAGGGTAGCGTACCTTATACTCAGAATCACCAATCGGTATTCGTTGAAGGTTATACAGGTTTACGCACCGACATCGGCACATCATGACGAGGAGGTGGAGGCGCTGTATGAGGATATATCAAAAGCCATACACGCCTCTACCACTCACTACAATGTTGTGATGGGGGATTTCAACGCGAGGCTGGGTGAACGAAGCGGTGCAGAGACGAGGGTAGGGCAATTTGGTTATGGGCGAAGGAACCAGAGGGGTCAAATGCTGGCCGACTTCATGGAGAAGGAGGGCCTCTTTATGATGAACTCCTTCTTCAGGAAGCGGCCACACAGAAAATGGACTTGGATGAGCCCCGATGGTTCTACGAGAAGTGAGATTGACTTCATTATGTCGACCAAGCGCCATATATTCAATGATGTCTCTGTGATCAACAGGGTGAAAACCGGGAGCGATCACCGTATGGTAAGAGGCACATTGAATATTAATGTGAAGCTGGAAAGGGCTAGACTGGTGAAGTCAACTCTCCGACCCTCTCGTGCTCATATCCAAAACCCCGAAAACTTCCAACTCGAACTGCAGAACCGATTCGATTGCCTAGCAGACTGCGTTTCTGTGGACGATCTAAACAACAGTTTCGTGGAAACTGTCCATACTGTGGGGTCTAAGTTCTTTAAGACCCATCGCAGGAAAAGAACCGAAAAGTTCTCTGACCATACTCTCAAGCTCATGGAGGAGAGACAAGAGATGAGGCTGCAGTCATCGGTGGACGCGGCTGCCTACCGGCGGATTAATAGGCAGATCTCTAAGGCACAAACTCGCGACCTTCGGGTCTTTAATACCAAGTGTATTAAAGATACCATCGAGCGGAACAAAGGCTCAAAAGTGTTCGCGAGAGATCTGTCTATCGGACAGAGCCAGCTGACGCGGCTTAAAACTGATGACGGTCGTCTCGTCTCTTCTCGACCTGAGATTTTGGGAGAGGTCGAGAAGTTCTATGGGCAGTTATATACCACGACACAAAAACCTGTTGAGGATTTGGCCAAAGATCCCAGAGCCAAACTGACCCGAAACTATACCGAAGATATCCCGGACGTTAGTCTATACGAGATTAGAATGGCTCCCAAACAGCTCAAGAACAACAAGGCGCCAGGTGATGACGGAATCACTGCGGAACTCCTGAAAGCGGGTGGAAAACCGGTACTTAAGATCTTTCAGCGATTGTTCAATTCCGTCATTCACGAGGGTATAACGCCGGAAGCATGGCACGGGAGCGTGGTGGTCCTGTTCTTCAAAAAGGGTGATAATACCTTGCTGAAGAATTATAGACCCATCTCGCTGCTGAGTCATGTTTACAAGTTGTTCTCGAGAGTCATTACGAATCGTTTCGCTCGTAGGTTTGACGACTTCCAGCCTCCCGAACAAGCCGGATTCCGAAAAGGCTTTGGTACCATAGATCACATTCATACGCTGCGGCAGGTTATACAAAAGACGGAAGAGTATAACCGGCCACTTTGCTTAGCGTTTGTGGACTATGAGAAAGCCTTTGATTCGGTGGAAACTTGGGCTGTATTGAGGTCGCTGCAGAGATGCCGGATTGACTACCGGTATATCCAAGTGTTGAAGTGCTTGTACGAAAACGCCACCATGTCAGTACGTATACAGGACCAGACTACGAGACCAATCCACTTGCAGCGTGGAGTGCGACAGGGAGATGTAATCTCCCCGAAGCTATTTACCGCTGCGTTGGAGGACGTCTTTAAGCTTCTGGATTGGAACGGACTTGGCATCAACATAAACGGCGAGTACATCACTCACCTGCGATTTGCCGATGACATAGTAGTCATGGCAGAGACTCTGAGAGATCTCAATACAATGCTCAATGATCTCAGCAGGGTTTCTCAACAGGTGGGCCTGAAAATGAACATGAGCAAGACGAAAATTATGTCTAATGCTCATGCTCCGCTCCACCCAGTAATCGTTGAGAACTCTGCGCTCGAAATTGTAGACGAGTATATATACCTGGGACATACAGTCCAGCTAGGTAGGTCCAATTTCGAGAAAGAGATTAACCGCCGAATCCAACTCGGCTGGGCAGCGTTCGGGAAGCTCCGAGATGTCTTCTCGTCCAAAATCCCTCAGTGCCTGAAGACTAAAGTCTTCGATTAGTGCGTGTTGCCAGTGATGACTTACGGATCCGAGACATGGTCGCTAACTATGGGCCTCATAAGAAGGCTCAGGGTCACCCAGCGAGCGATGGAGAGAGCTATGCTTGGAGTATCCCTGCGAGATCAAATCAGAAATGAGGAGATTCGTAGGAGAACCAAAGTCACCGACATAGCTCAGCGTGTCGCGAAACTGAAGTGGAAATGGGCGGGGCACATAGTTCGAAGAGCTGATGGTCGTTGGGGTCCCAAGGTGTTGGAGTGGCGACCCCGCACCGGAAAACGCAGTGTTGGCAGGCCCCCCACCAGGTGGACCGACGACATCAAACGAGTCGCAGGGAGCCGCTGGATTCAAGCGGCGCAAGACCGAAGCCTGTGGAAGTCCATGCAGGAGACCTTTGTCCAGCAGTGGACGTCTATAGGTCGATAAAGAAGAAGAAGAAGTAAGACATTTATAACAGCGTCAGATATTGTTGACCGAGCGAAGCGAGGTCTCTGAGTCTACTAGAGCGAATTTGCACTTGTCCGTCCGTCCGTCCGTCCGTCTGTCAGAGCCTTATAACTTTTGAATTACTGAACGTAATTAATTCAAATTTAGATATGATATGTAAACCGATGGCCTGCAGCCGAATATTGCATAAAAAATTATAAAAATCTTTATTTCAGGGAGGCTCTCATAGAAGCGAATGCGAAGGAAAATATTTTTTGTTGCCTTTCATAGATTTGCAATATATCTTTTTAAAGATAATTTGAAACAGTACAAAAGTATTTTTTTTAATTTTTTCCTAAAATTGACGAAATGGGGGGCTTTCAAAGTGGAGATTATATTTGACCTCAGAACGGATTAACCATTGAAAGTTTCGGCTTGAAAGTTTTATAATTATTAGCGTAATATCATGTACTTGAACAACAAATACTAAAATTAGATAAATGTAATATGGAAACTAAATTATTTAACTTTTAATGAGCAGCAGTATTTTTAACAGAACTTCACAATGATGTCAATAGATGGCGCTCTCATCTCATATAGCAATGTAAATCATTATTATTTTGTATGACAAGTACTAATACATATAATAACAATAAAATAATAATAATAATTCAATAAAATCATTATTTAGTCATACATTAATAAAACTTCACGTTGCAGTTTGTTTTTACTTGTTTTCTGATCGTGTCGATAGATGACGCTGTGTACAAATAATTTAATTTGAATGTTCCAAAAAACTATACCTAAGTTTTATTGAGGCCTTGAGGATTTTACTACAGTTCCCTAACCTTTACGGGCTACCTATGTTAAGTTAGTCTCTACGGGACTCTCTCTTACTCTACGGGACAACTACAGGTGAAAATGACATTGGGATGTTAGGATTGTATTTAGGGGCTACCTACGTAAAGAGACTTCTACAAAGGGGATGATTTAGGTATGGTTGGTGAAAACGGGCATAATAATAGTGTCAATTTTGATCGTCATGTATCTATTGAATGAATAAGTAATTATGGGAAACCGTTACCGCGAGGTCTCAGTTCGGGGCGAACCACTAGTATATCAAGCGTGACATAAATTGGAATGTTCTACCTGAGACTGTAACTTGGAACTTCTTATCTCTGAGACAAAATATTTTAAGTTACAAAAAAAAGGGTGATTTACACGATAGGCAGGTTAGAGATCCAAATAGGCTCGTGATTCCTCGACTGCGCCTCCAGAGGGTCCGAAAGACATTTGTGGGAATGGGCGTGACGTTCTATAATAAAATTCCACAGTCGATCTTAGACTTGCCTTTACACAAGTTTAAGAAAGCAATTAAAACTTCTCTCATGGAAAAAGCCTATTATACAATTGAAGACAATATTAATGACGAAAAAGCGTGGATATAACTCGCTCCAGCGATTCATGAGACAGTAATAATCAACTTGTGTAACAAAATTATCCTGTGCTATTCAGTGTTTCTACTTTATTTGTGTCTAAGTGATGTCTTAAAATTAGCATTTGAATATTAGTTTTCAGTTTGATGCCTTGACATGGGTAGCATAAGTATGTCACGCACTCTTTAAACATTTCTGTGGTGGTGTCGTGTGATGCGGGTTGTTACGTTCCCTCAAATATGGTTGAGCGAAGCAATGGCTGGGTCATGCGTCATGCTCGTGAACGGGTGCCACCGGCGGGAATGGGACTACTTTATGTCTGCCCATCTTAAGATAGAAGTTAGTCTGTATGCATTTTTGGAAATTTCCTCATTGTGGAAACACTGCATATATAGCATAGTATTTACTGTATTGTAAATCTGTTTTGAAAAGAGCAACCGCCGAGTTTCTTGCTGGTTCTTCTCGGCAGGAAAGGCATTCCGAACCAGTGGTAGATTCATTGACTATTCAAAAGCACTTGTAAAAGTTTATTTGAATAAAAAATATTTCTATTCTATTCTATTCTATTCTATTCTATTCTATTCTATTCTATTCTATTCTATTCTATTCTATTCTATTCTATTCTATTCTATTCTATTCTATTCTATTCTATTCTATTCTATTCTATTCTATTCTATTCTATTCTATTCTATTCTATTCTATTCTATTCTATTCTATTCTATTCTATTCTATTCTATTCTATTCTATTCTATTCTATTCTATTCTATTCTATTCTATTCTATTCTATTCTGACATCTATATTATAACTCAAGACACTATTTATAACTCAAGAACGGATGAACCGATTTGGCTCAAAATTGGTGGAGAGATATAGCCTAGGCAATGGGGCGGTCTGTTGTATGGAGACCCCCACATCAAATCCTCAGTCAATGAAATTTGGCGGGGTTGTAGTATGGGATGACCCAAAATTTACACAAAAATATCCAAAATAAAATCCATGCGGAAGTTAGGTATTTATACCTAAAAGTACAAATAGCTCAATATTTTGAAATAAATAATTTCTCCGTCCAATTTTTTTTTACCAAACTAATTATTAGCCTTAATAAGAGGTACTTGATAAAAATCCAAAACTTTTTTCAAACGGAACTGTCACTTTTTAAAGAGGTTTCCTTTTTTGTCCGTAATTTCGACCACAAAATTGCTCAGTCAATTTTTCATTTTTAAATGTCCTTAAAATGTAATTTAGCATAACGTGTAAGAAAATCCAAAAAAAAATCCATACCAAAATCTATTTATCTTACTTCAACTGAAAATTGTTTATAACTCGGTATGAAAAATTTCTCAATCCAATTTCTTTTTTTTATCATAGTAGGTAGTCACATTTACACTCTTATCCTAAATATCCAAAAAAAATATCACGAAGAACATTGATATTGAAACAGATTTTTAGAAAACTAAACTGCGTTTTCGCGAATATGCACCTTAATTCTTGAAACATTGGGTATAGTTTAGCGTGCGCGAGCGAAGCGACTTCACAAAATAATATACATGTTACTACATGCCTTCTACAATGCTAAATATTGAACATAAACGTGTAACTGAACATTAATTTATTTGTACAAGATAAATGAGCTTAAATAAGGGCTCATAAATTATTTTTTTTGTAAGCTTATGTCTAGATAAGTAAATTAAAATAAAAAATTAAGTGGCACTCGGGGACTGCTGCGGTAAAGCTATTGCATAGCATTTTTTATCAACTTATGCAATTATAATATTTATGCAATATTTTTCTTGCATAGTAAAAATTATGCAAAAAAATAATTAAAAAACAAACAAACAAGAAAAGCGCACTGTCACTTCTTCGCGAGTGAGATTCGAACCTGCGACATCATACACCATACGGTAAAGAAAGCGGCCGCTGGCCCACTGCGCCGAACAGAGCTACTTGTGAACCTCTAAAATGTTGAACGCTTACTGAACGACGGTGTTAGGTTTTTTTTCGTTACGGAATTTCTTGATTCGGTCACCGCGCTCAAACTGTTTGTCCTAGTTCAAAGCCCGCGATAAAAGCTATGCAATAGCTTAAAATTCAATTTTTTTCATTACTTGGATTTGAGGAAATAAAGGAGGAAATGTATTAAATATATTTTGTTTAAGTACGTATTTAACACGCCAGAAATTTGCAAACTGTTTAAAGCAAAATGCTAGACAGTTTATGCAACTGATATCGACGCTGGAAATTTCAAATGTCGTAAGGGACATTCTGTCGTAAGTACACTTGATTCACCATCGAACTTGAAATTTTTCTTTCTATCGATCTGCATATTTATTTAAAATTTTGATATCTCTTATAATTATAAATAAGGACTGGAGATACGAAATGTAACACTTTGTAGTAAGTAACAAAAAAGTAAAATTTTGGTTAGTATAGATCAAATTTTAGATTCTAACTTTCTTGTACAGTACCCGGCGATATATATGCCGATGTGCAATATATATATATATATATATATATATATATATATATATATATATATATATATATATATATATATATACATATATATATATATATATATATATATATATATTATATATATAATATAGTAGTAGTACATACAGTACCCGGCGAAATATATTGCACATCGGCCTTATGGCCGGGTACTGTAGCTTTTTGTAATGTCGTAATTCATTTCAAACTGTCTGGTTTCTATGCTGTAACGCGTCTACAAAAATTAAAAATTCTTTACGATCTAAAATCTATTTTGGTATTTAAAAATTTTGAATTAACATTGACGTAAGTAGCGACGAATTGATATCGACGCTGGAAATTTCAAATGTCGTAAGGGACATTTTGTCCTAAGTACACTTGATACACCATTGAACTCGAAATTTTTATCTCTATCGATCTGTATATTTTAAATTTTGATATCTATATATATAAAAGAAAGTGGTGTTTGTTACACTATTTATTTATAACTCAAGAACGGATGAACCGATTTGGCTCAAAATTGGTGGAGAGGTAGCTTAGAACCAGGAGACGGACATAGGATACTTTTTATCCCGTTCGACCGCGTTTCCGTCAAGTCAATATAAAACCTGGTATAACAAAAATGCATCTGACATGGAATAAAAAAACGAAAATGACAGTGGAAGAACAAAACGTAAATGACAGCTAAATGTAATTTTGTATTTGGTTAATTATGGTAAAAACAATTATAAAAATTATAGTTTAACGTAATTGATAATATCATCAGTAATATGTTTTCTCTTTGAATCATCATTAACAATGCCGCGAGCAAGACGATCAAATGTTTCCTGCTACAAAGCTACGGATTGACGTGATTTATTGGATAGGTATAGTTGAGAACCTGGAGGGTGACAAAGATTTCCCGCGGGATGTTATGAACTAAATCCACGCAGACGAAGTCACGGGCATCAGCTAGTCTCTTATAAATAAGGACTGGAGATACGAGATGTAATATTTGTAGTAAGTAATAAAAAAAGTAAAATTTTAGATCGTATAGATCAAATTTTAGATTCTGACTTAGTAAATATTTTCACGATCGCTTCGCTCACGAAAATTTCCATTACAGATTGATATTTTAGGTATCAAGTATGGAATACATAGCTGCGTAGTACGGCCGTTAATCACTGGCCTATATCATTGAGCTCAAGGTACCAACTCCTCAATCCTGATGCTGCTGGGCTTCGGCCCACCAGACTCAGCTAGCCTTAATTAAATCATTGGGTCGTTAAAATAATCTAGGAACTGACACAATATTGTAGAGATTTGTAGGGGCGGCAAAATTTGAATAGCCTACTGGCGGCAAATGTGTAAATCTGGTGTGCGTTGCGCCTCCGTTTGTTTCGACGTTTCTTATATGCCCATCCGACTTCAACATACGTGTAGAAAAAAGATTATATATGTAATTTATAGAGGCGTTTGAAGTTAGTTTTTTGAAAATTGTTATTATTTTTAGTGGCCTAGGAGTATAATATTCTGCAGCATCAGGTCTGATTTTCAGGTCAGGTGATAGAATCTGGAGTTCGTGGTGTAGTCTAACTAAAGGTAATTGGTCTTTACAATATGAATTCACAATCAAAAATTCCTAAATTCTCACAGCTTAAGAGTGCAGCACCCTGCAGCATCAGAATTGAGGAGTTGGGGCCTCGAGCTTAACGATGTAGTCTATGCTTGATACCTATTACTTACATTATTAATACACAATCGATATTTTCTAAATCTTCATAGTTCATAGCAAACATTCTCTTTCAAATAAAAAAAAATGCGATACGGTCTGAAATCTCGAAGAAATTGGTGTACATACCTGCATGGAAAAATATATGAGCCGATTGCGCGCCGATATAAACTTCCTTTTTTTGTCAATTTCAAAATTTGTCAAAGTCAATTATAAAGTATCTAACTTTATTTTAGAGTAAATGAAATACAAAAATGAAAATTAATTTTTTTTTTTGTTGGCAAGGGGGGCGCAGGCGGATTTTCGCACCCCGGCGTCCAGTGTTGTTAAGACGATCCTGTCTATGCAATGGTCTGATTCCAATCGAATGTGCTAGATAACATCCAAAGACATTACAAAGTATATTGTTTTTAACGTACTTGGTAATGTCTTGAAATAATAAGTTTTAAATATTTAAGAATCGACCTTAGCCTAAACGACACAAACAGCAAAAGGCGTTAGCTTAGTTTATTTACAAATAGCAAAAGCTCTTTGTTAATAAACTAAGTCAATTTAGAAAAAATGCATAAAAGAAGTGTCTCAATGAAAATTAATGATTGTTAAAAATCAATGGAAGAAGAGTCCAACATTTCAAATGCACCAAAAATCTTCTAAAGATGTAAGAATTGAATTGGAACCTGAAATATCTGTAGCAAAATGCAATGATCTGAAAAGTTTAATGCAAATATAGAACAATATCAATACAGTTTTATGTTCTAAAAAAAACTCAAAATTATCAAGCAATGAGTTGTCTTCTATTTAAGAGTACTACTATTTTCTATTTATTGTCATCGAACCAATTTTGACAAGCGACTCACGTCATTAATCTGATAATTTTATATGCTTTATATCATGAATTAATAGCTGAGTGAGCAAGACTTTTCAGGCAGTTACGACAAAATTACTTCTATTATACTATTAGGCTTAAGGTGTAAGATTCTTTTGACGTGATAATGTCTTATAAATCAATGAACACCAGCTGCACGCACGACAAAGTGTCACGTTCCACCTGAGCCTGAGGGTGAAAGCGAGAGCGCGGAACAAGCGATAGAGAGGCATGATCGGCCCAAGCGTTGGCTTGTGACACATTTATTCATCGATGTTTCTTTATGACGTTATCACGTAAAACTATGGTCCGTAAACCGACTTTACAGACAACCAATTTTTTTATTTTATTCCAAAATTTTGCGATATTATTATATCCGCGTGATTTAAGTTTTTTTGATTCCCACGGGAACTCTGTAATTTTCCGGGATAATAAGTAGCCTATGTGTTAATCCTGTTTATAAGCTATCTCCATTCCAAATTTCCGCCAAATCGGTTCATTCGTTGTAGCGTGAAAAAGTAATAAACATCCATCCAAACATCCATCCATACATCCTCACAGGATATACTGCATCACAAAAAAAAAAAATTTTTGTGATGCAACTACAAATTTACGATTTTCGGATTTTTTCCTTTACTTGTGCTACATGACATTGCTTCATGCCAAATTTCATGATTCTAGGTCAACAGGAAGTACCCTCTAGGTCTTGCGAGTGTTAAAATATGCGGCATAGATGGACCATAAAAGGCCGTATCTTTTGATTGGGTCGACTTAGACTTTGTCACAGCTACAAGGGATTGCAGACCTGAGTATTTGATATTATTTTCAACTTCATACCCTCCATGTGTTCCTGAGAAAAAGGGTATTGACAGACGGACAGACAGACGGACAACGAAGTGATTCTAGAAGGGTTCCGTTTTTAGTACGGAGTACGGAACCCTAAAAATGAGAGTTATGACAGTTTAAAAGGTAAAATTTTGTTTGGTCCTCCTGAAAATTAGGGGCTTGTCGATTACAAAATTTGAAATATCCAGCATCGATGTATCGAATTACACACGGACCTCGGATTACAAAGGGCGTAAAGGACATTTTGGCCAAAATTTGAACTTTTTAATGGTATCATACTCAGTTTTTAACGCTCTTTCGATCTGTCTTATTTACGTCTCAATATTCGCTAAAAATGTCGTTGACGATCTAGATTTTTGGTGTTCTTAAACATGAATTTTCGAATAAATAGGTCACTACTAATGGTACTACACTATGTAATGCATACATAGCATAATATCTATTAAGTATATTGTAAAAGTATTTTGAAAAGAGCAACTGCCGAGTTTCTTGCTGGTTCTTCTCGGCAGGAACGGCATTCCGAACCAGTGGTAGACTCATTGACGATTGTAAAAAAACTTGTAAAAGTTTATTTGAATAAAAAAACATTTCTATTCTATTCTATTCTAATGGTCGTAAAGCTTGAGCTAAAACATAATATCATCAAAATTTTTTTTTTTAATTTTAAAAAGTAAAAAATATTCATATCTATTTCTTCTTTATCAACCTATAAACGTCCACCCGCTTTCAGGAGTTCCGCAATGATTCTGTCATCATCAGGCGCTTTGTTGTTCTTGAGCTGTTTGAGAGCCATACTAATCTCGTATAGGCTGACTGACATCTGGGACATCTTCGGTATAGTTCATAAATCATAACGACTAATTGATCGTCGTAGTCACCGCCGTTGGCAACAGTTTTTGATTGACAATTGCACTGTCGATTCAACGAAATACAGTCGATTATCGAGTGCAGGCTCGCGTCACCGTAGAAAAAATATGTCGATATAATAGGCAGATAATATGTCGGGTCTCGTGACGTCACCAAGCTCCTGCTTCCCTTGATGGATTAAATATAAAATATTTCTTTATAAAATTTTTATAGTTTTTAATGCGCTTGATTATTTTTTTGGATATTTTGATACTTGATACAAAAAAAAATAATTGTAATCATGCCAATTAAAAAAATGGATGGAGAAATTTTGCACTGTGAGTAAAAGGGTAGTTTTTGAAAAAAATATAGTCTCTTGGTATATTGTTTGGATTTTCAAGTTGTAGGTACAAAACGGCTATAAAAGGACATTCCAGTGAAAAAAATTCACAGAGCAATTTTTCGCTGCAAGTTACATTAAAAAAAATTTATTTTTCAAAATTTGGTGGTTTCAACTAGGAGTATATTTTGGATATTTTATATTTTGTGTCTAGACTTTACATGAATGTTTCAGGTGAAGAAAGTTTTGACCGAGCATTTTGTCGAACTGAGATATTAAGCATAAAAGAGTTTAGGTAAAAATACCTAACTTCCGTTCTAATTTTTTTTTGGATATTTATAAAATACGTTTAACTACTGATACTTTATCATTCTGTAAAGTTTCGTCGCCTGAGGAATTGATGTTGGGGTCCACTAGCTTCATTGCCTAGACTAATAGCTTAGAACCAGGAGACGGACATAGGATACCCCGTTCGACCGCGTTTCCGTCAAGTCAATATAAAACCTGGTATACCAAAAATGCATCTGACATGGAATAAAAAAACGAAAATGACAGTGGAAGAACAAAACGTAGATAAATGACAGCTAAACGTAAGTTTGTATTTGGTTAATTATGGTAGAAAATTATGGTAAAAACAATTATAAAAATTATAGTTTAACGTAATTGATAATATCATCAGTAATATGTTTTCTCTTTGAATCATCATTAACAATGCCGCGAGCAAGACGATCAAATGTTTCCTGCTACAAAGCTACGGATTGACGTGATTTATTGGATAGGTAGATATAGTTGAGAACCTGCAGGGTGACAAAGATTTCCCGCGGGATGTTATGAACTAAATCCACGCAGACGAAGTCGCGGGCATCAGCTAGTAGTTTATATATTTAACAGGTCACGCCAACTTTGGATAAACACTTTGGTTCCATAATCCAAAATATAATAAATTTTGTTATTACGTCTTTATCATCATAAAAATTTAATTAATCATAATTAACTGAATGTTTTTAGAGATGTTTATGACTTTTAATCGCAAGCTAGCTTGATAATTACAGGTAACTTGGACTTTGGGTAAATTCCACAGTAAACAACTATGTAATATTTTTACAGAAATCATTATTATGTAAAATAATCAAGGAGAAGAGCAATTGCGATAGCTCATCATTATCATCATCTTCTTCTTCATCATTTCTTCTGAAGAAAATAAAGATGGCACAAAGGTGAGGTTTAATTGAATATAATTTCTGAAATCGCAATGATGATGAGTTATTAGAGGACAGTTTTTATTTATTTAATCAACGACGAAAGTGACGATGTAGTCTAGATGAAATGGGGAGATTTATTTATAGACATACTTGGGAAAACATTACAGTTTAACAGTTCGTCAGCAATTTTAACCCTGATCTCAGGTTTGTTGAGGTTTGTAGATATGGAAGTGTAGCGTGACATGATATCAAAATATAAAGAATTCTTATTTTATTGCACTTATTCCAGAAATCTTCTTGCAAAAGCAACAAAGAACAGAAAAGTGATTCTTCGCCTTCATCTTCATCGTCATCATCATCATCAGAAGAGGGCGATGTCAAATGTAATAAGGTATGGCTAAAA
The DNA here is from genome assembly GCA_029955525.1 of Oeneis ivallda. Taxonomy (NCBI): domain Eukaryota; kingdom Metazoa; phylum Arthropoda; class Insecta; order Lepidoptera; family Nymphalidae; genus Oeneis; species Oeneis ivallda. Next base: position 12,399,323 of record JARPMR010000004.1, on the reverse strand, counting down.
ATAATACTATTATTTACCTAAACATTAAAAAACACTTGAAATTGAATTTGGATGCATAAAACGCGGGGTGAAACGGACATTTTGAACTTTTTGACTAAATTACACATAATGCCTACGAAAGTACAATTAATGCCTCATATCTCAGGCATGTATCCCGTACATCAAACGCTAAACCTAAACTCGTCACGAAATCACGAAAAGACCGATGAAAAATTCCAACGCTTAGCGACTCAGAATGTACTCAGGAGTGTAATAGGTATACTCAGCGCATTGAACTTTTGAAATCTAAAATATTTGAATTGTTTTTATTTTATATCCCACATATGTGCTATCCCACAACCTGAGCATTTTTATGGTACACTACTGAAAAACTATCACGCGTATAGATTTGTGCTTTAACATAGTAATTTTACATCATATCCAGATGTGTCATCTGTCAAAAAAAATATAACCATTAAAAAAAATGAATATTAACAATTTTGTATTCGTTGGATAGAATGTTATTGTACTACTAACGCCATCTGTTAGAAAACCAAAGAGTTGACATCGCTGCAACAGAACTTATTACCCGTTAGAAAAACTACGCGAGCCCTCACAAAGCTCAGCTTTTTGCTAGTATCATTGTAAAATATCTGGGGGACCGAGCTTTGCTCGGTTTTTTTTGGTAAATCGTGTTTTTTGTAAATTATATATTTAGAAAAAAATAATAAAATGTAAATAATAATAATAATAAAATTAATAGGGGAAAAAATAATCGTCTGGACTCGAACCGGGGTCTTCTGGTTTCGGGACCGCCCGATTTCCTAACGGAGCTATCGAAAATTCGTAGATGATGGCGAAATTTACCTTCGTATTCTAATTATATTGTAAGGGGTTTTTCATAGCCTGAAAACACGGACAAAACGACCTTTTCTAAAAATGAAACCTAGCTAGATCGATTTATCGCCCCCGAAACCCTCTACATACTTAGTTTCATGAAAATCGTTGGAGCCGTTTCCGAGATTATATATATATTTGCATATATATATATATATATATATATATATATATATATATATATATATATATATATATACAAGAATTCCTCGTTTAGAGGTATTAGATAGATATGTATGTATGTATGCATGTATATATGTATTATGTATGTATGTATGTATCTTTAAGTCAAATCTTGCAAGATGAATTAGAACCACTTCGCGGTTTCGGATTTAGCTGAAATTTTGTTAATGTAAATCGGAGGACAGTGCAATATGATTGTGACATGGAGCTGATCTGATGATGGAGCAGGAAGATAGCTATCGGATCTCTGCAATAAAACGACCCCGTAACCCTATGGAATTTAGTTTTAGGATCGTTTGATTCGTCTTGACAAGCACTCTGGTCCTAGATGATATTCAGGGTCTAATGATGGAGCTGTAAGGTGGTTACAGGAAGTCTGTAATCAAACGACGTAATGCCATCAAGTTTGGACTGATTTGATTCGTCTTGACAAGTATTCTGTTCCTAGATGATATCCAGGGCCTGATGAAGTACCCAGCTACTAAAAGCTTGTTTTTTAAAAATAACATTTTTAATTTAGGTACACTTGTTCTTACTAAATACAATAAACAATAATTATAAAATAAACTTTTCCATCCTTAACGCGCTCTCTCTCTCTCTTTTTATTTATTGTTTTTAGCTATTTTGTGATCTCACTGAGTTTTTTCAGAAATCCTCATGTAAAGGAAAGAGTAAGTGTGACGATACTTCGTCATCATCTTCTTCTTCATCGTCATCATCGTCTTCAGAGGAAGATAATGATTGTTCTAAGGTGAGGAGCAATATTTTTGACGTTATTAAAACTTTTGTCAAAATGATCTTTTTGTACTTTTCCAAATAATATAGTAGAGTCTTCTTCTTCTTTACTTCTTCAACAGACTGAATTACTTTTGCGTTTATTCTATTAATCTTATATCTTATATCTTATATATATATATGAAAGAAAGTGGTGTTAGTTACACTATTTATAACTCAAGAACGGATGAACCGATTTGGCTGAAAATTGGTGGAGAGGTAGCTTAGAACCAGGAGACGGACATAGGATACTTTTTATCCCGTTCGACCGCGTTTCCGTCAAGTCACTATAAAACGTGGTATAACAAAAACGCATCTGACATGGAATAACAACAAAACGCAAATGACAGTGGAATAACAAAACGTAAATGACAGCTAAACGTTATTTTGTCTTTGGTTAAGTATGGTAAAAAATTTGACAATTATAAAAAGTGTTATAATAAAGCATTACAGATATTATAAATGCGAAAGTGTGTTTTTTTGTTGGTTTGTCCTTCAATCACGTACCGCAACAGAACAGCGGATTGATGCGATTTTTTGCATGGGTATAGTAATGGATGTAGTAGTGGTTCCTCAGACCGGGAGAGCTACTTTTTATCTCGGATAATGAAAGAGTTCCCGCGGGATTTTTAAAAACTAAATACATGCGGACGAAGTCGCGGGCATCAGCTAGTATGGATTAAAATAAAGAAACTTAGTCTGTGTGCTAATCAAACTCAATCCAATTCAGGGTCAAGGTAAAAAAGACAGTGATTCGTCTTCTTCCTCGTCGTCATCTTCGTCTGAAGAGGATGGGAAAAAGAAATGTCCATTTTCCAAAACTCAATCAAACAGTCATGTAAGTATCCTGGATAAATGACACATTCACACGATGGCATCAGATGAGTCACAGGGAGCCGCTGGGTACTGGTGGCACAAGATCGCGGAGTGTGGAAAACTCTACAAGAAGCCTATGTCCAGCAGTAGACGTCTATCTTGATATCTATGACGTCTATCGTCTATGACTACGTTTGATTGCGTCATATCGGAACGTTAAGTTTCTAGTCGTCATTATATCTCGATGATGATTTAAGAAATACATATTTAAAAAAATGTGAGGTTACTATGCCCGGACGGATCAGTATAGCAACAAATGATGGGTGCATATTGCTACAATGATCTACATGAGAGATGTAGTATTGTACTATTATATTTCTTCCATCAAACTTGGCCGAAACCCAGGGGCTACCAGCATCCCTCTCTTCACCCAGCGTTCTTAGCTTTTCTTCCACACCTGCTGTCCTTAAATATACCTATGGGGGTTTATATATCATCAAGTTACTGTACCTGACCAAACTTCTTTTTTTGCAGTCGAAGAAGTCGCGACACTTGAAGAAAGTAATAATTGTAAGCTCTGCAAAGTGATCCAGTTGTAACAGGTATCAATTATAAACAGCTTTTAGGTATGGTATAAATAAAATAGAATTTTACTAATTTACAATCGAATAATCGAAAACAAATCTTGACAACGAAGAAAGTTCGCCTTTGAGTTGACGAAAGTCATTGTTAGTTGTTACTTCATATGAAAGGCTATGGCAGTTGTCGACATAGGTTCTTTGCTTAGTGTCTTTTGCACTTCGTCTGGATCTAGGCTTACGAATAGTTTGCTTGATCAGAAGTTAGTTATCATACAGGGGCGTAATATTACGGTCAAAGGCTTCTTTGAATTCAAGCATATAACAATAATTTTCACAAAGCCATCGGAAATCGATATAGATGTATGCATAATAAATCTAATAAAGATGCACAAATAAAAACTGGTTTTGAAATTTCAAATTGGTCAGTTATTTAGTTTCGTCTTCCTCGCGAACGAATGAAATCGCTGAAGCGGGCCTGAATTGCGGGCTTGGCCAACGAGAATTTTACAATGAGGAACAGAGAGTAGGTACTCTGTTTTCACAATAAAAAGTGGTGTGTCGGTTATTATGAATCTATGTTGGTAGGTTTTTTGAATGTTTGTATTTGTTTTTATCGATAAAATGTTTTTAGAGTCACAGTCGCTGGAGTGACTACTAATATACAAATCAATTACTTCATCATTTATCATTAGCAACCCATAAACGGCTCACTACTGAGCGCAGGTCTCCTCTCAGAGAAGGGTTATAGGCCATAGTCCACCACGCTGGCCCAATGCGAATTGGCGGACTTCACACACCTTCAAGAACATTATGAAGAACTCTCAGGTGTGCAGTTTTCCTCACGATGTTTTCCTTCACCGTTGAAGCAAGTGATATTTAATTGCTTAAACGCACTTGACTCCGAAAAGTCAGAGGTCCCGGCATCGAACCTGCGACCCCCCCCAAATAGGAGACCACAGTCCTAACCACTAGGCAATCACTGCTACAATTACTTACGTCTATTCTATTCTATGATAAAATAGATGTCACGAGGTTGCTTCAATGGTGATGCCAGAGTTTTCAGAGTTGCTCAACATGGCGGACCGAAGGTTTCAAGAGTCACTGGAAACTGTTGGAAACAAGCTGCGCAAAATCCTATTCCGTTTTTTTTTTAAAGAATATTAGTCAAAAAGCTTGTGCTAGGAGTGGGTACGACAATAGTGCAACGGGTGGGATTCGAACCTGCGACCTTTCAGTTTTCAGTCCGCACCTTTAACCGTTGGGCTATTGAGGCTTTGCCCAGCAGTTGACATCAATCGGTCGATAACACAACGGTGATTTCTTAATGTTGAATGTTACTTATCTAATGGTGACGAATGATATGACTATCAGTCGGAATTATATAATATACTAGCATTTGCCCGCGACTACGTCCGCATTGAGTAAGTTTTTTAAAATCCCGCAGAATCTATTGTTTTTCCGTGATAAATAGTAGGCTTTATCACTCTCTAAGTATTCAACTATAATCATGTAAAAAAATTAAGTTCATTTCTAGCTCTTTTATTGTAACCTGATTTAAGGACAAACCATCACACTTTTGCATTTATATTAGTAGGGGCTGATTTCTTCACCAACGTAAATTAAGTCTTATTCGAGCGTTATGATATTTTGGCAGATTTTCAATATAAAAACTGTTAAAATATCAAAACTCTCGAATAAGACTTCGTTTATGTTAGTGAAATCGGCCCTAAGGATACACCTGATGACTTATGTATTCGAAAAATGTTTGCTACACAATATGAACCTAATAAGGAATCTCAGGATTACTCAGTGGGCGATCGCGATGGAGAGAGCTATGCTTAGGGTATTCCTGCGTGACCAAATCAGAAATGAGGAGATCCGTAATTTGAGTTGCTGTTCATTAACAGACTCAATTTAGTACCTATCGTTAACGATGTTATTATATATAGCCGATACGCTATTAAACTAAAGACTGCAAATAAGTGTGGCTTTAGTAATTATTGCCATGCACATTTAAGTGCAATTAAAAATAGGCAAATATATTGCACTCATTTTCCATTTAGTCTTAACGATTATAATTAGGTTTATATTGATAACCACTAATGGCTCGTTACTGGAGACGCGGCGCGTTGCGCGGCGTGTAGTGCGTCGTGTCGCGCGGTTAACTCAAATATATCGCCAAGTATGAAGCTTTCTTTTAGAAGCGTTCTGGCGTAGTACGCGGCGACGGCCCGCGTAACGCGACGCACGACGCGCCATGCAACGTGCCGCGTGTCCAGAAACGAGCCCTAGCTAATGGCATTGGGAGGGTAGTACTCGGTTTGGACAACTCATTGATCTTTCTGAATACATTTAAAGATCCAATTACATTTCGGGAACGTTATAACAATTCCCATTGTTGTCGTATACATTTGAATTAGGTCTAGGTACCTACTGAATTCATTGTTTATTGAATGGCTAGTTACAAAATTGACATTGAAAATTTATTGATTAATATTTCTTGGAATGAATACTGTTAAGGAGCAAAAAAAATATTTACACTAAATATTTGTGATAACACCGCGTTCCAACGAGTTGACTGGAAGTTCTCAATGATAAGAGAGTAGTTGATACACACCGAGTCTATTCTTATAAAATGGCGCGTCCGTTCAAGCAAATAGTTGTGCTCCAAATTGTTATAATTCACTTGCTGATATACGTGAACGCGGCTACATACCCCGCTCAAGATTTTGCAACTTTATTTGCAAATCCTGTGAAAGATTTCGTAAAACTATTTACACAAGCGAAGAGTTCGAAAACTGCAGAAGTTTACGATAAATATAATTCCGGAAGCGATTTAAAAGGTCAAACCGGTGGTAAAATGATAGACGTGCCTGATAATAACGACAAAAAGTGTGAGAATTATGCAGTAAAGGACATAAACGGAGTGTGTAGAAGACCTTGGTCGTGAAGACATTCCAAACCATAGACTAGTTTCGTGTTATCGGAGTGCCGCAGTGAAGTCAAAACATTACGTTGAAATGGACGTAAAAGTCGTGCTTGTAGGCACAATACTTGTAATGTGTGCATTTAGTTTGGGAGAAACTGGAGTTGTTTTCAACTTTCACGATAAACTTCGCATGGCTACATCAACCACTACTGTAAAAAGTGTTCAGTCTAGTCAGGTCATCAGAGTGCCGGACCTTCAGTGTGAGGATGGCTATAGAAGGGATTCACTAGGAAATTGTCGCCGAAGATTATTTTAGGGGTTTGTATATTTATTTGTTGATGATCTCATTGATGTAATGCTTCCTAATATAGAATAAGTGTTATCGTTTGTCGTGCCTTGTTATACTAATACAAGTATGAGCATACATCCACACGGCTGTTGTTCATTCTTGTGTATAACAGTGGGGGCGATTATAATTTTCCTATTAAAATGATTCATGGAAATATAAACATATATTTATATTTCCATGAATCATTTTAAATGATAACAACGATGTACATAGTTAACGAAACTAATTTCGTGAATATCAAATTAAATTAAATCCTAATATAAGTAGGTAGATGTCAACTCGGTAGTGATGTTTATGTTAATCAGTCACCCCTATCTCAGATGAGGAATGGTCATGTAGTACAATATCTCATTTTTTGCGCTAAGGCTGAGAACACGAATAGAACATATTGCATGCATGCTCCGACTTTACTCGGATTTGAAACTCAGTTAAAACTATTTTGTAAATTCAGCCTTGAGTCCAAGCAGAATGAGAATAGATGTGCAGATCTCACACAAATACCCAGTCTCAATGGAAAATGGGCTGCGAAAACGAAGGACTTTTTGTGCGATCGAGTCAGCCGCCCACAAAAAGTCTGAGTGCGTAAAAAATTAGTGAAAAAGTTTTCGTGGACTCGAAGAACATGAGATTATAATTATTATTACCTATTTTCGTTCATTTAGTCGGCTGAACTGGATCTCGGACACGTAACATTTTGTACTTGAGTCAACAAAAATGAAGTAGCTAATAAAGATAATTTTGCGATCGTGCTCATATTTTTTAAAGATAGTTGTTTATAGTTAACGTTATTTTTTTTTACAAACAGAGGTGTTATAAAAATATTGCAGCACAATAATTATCCAGCACTCACATGGCACACACTTTTCTTTTTAAATTTCTATCGTGATGGTACGCTGGAAGTATCGTACAATGCTGGTCATTTTTATACTATCGATATAGGTACATATTAATGATGATATTACACGACATGTTATTTATATGATCATGTTAGCCTATGATAAATAATTAGTAGTTTCTAACTAAAAATCATTACATATTTGAACGAAAAAAATAAAGTATTTTAAGCACATCACTAGCAGGAAAATAATGCCAGTTTAATGATACACATTCGATTGGATACAATTCTTTGAATTTACTTGGTCGATTCGTGGGATTTATATATTACTTTATCGCTTTTTATAAACAGTCTTACAGGCATAGGTCACGTTTATCTGTCTGCTATTAGTGCCAGTACAAGCTTAGCTCATTTGCGATATAACCGTGCAATAATATAAGTGTAAAATGAAGAAATTTTATTTTATTTGCATTTGTTCAAATTTTCTTCTGTTATTCCAGGTAGCAAACGGTGGATTGGCTAAAGGATTTTTTGGTACAATTCATGATACTGCTCACAAAATCCACGACGATGTTCATAATGTTTTTCATCCAAAAGACAATGAAAATAACAGAGGACTATATCCTGCAACAAATAACGCAAACCAGGATAAAATAGATGAGCCAGTGTTTAGATTTGTTGTTTCAACCATGACTCCGGAAGTGAAGCCTCCTGTTCGACCGGCTAAAGTAGACCAGAACCCGGAAGAAATACCGTTTGTATTTGTGACATCTTCAACGACAGAAGTTAATACTTTGCAAGTAACCAATAGTACAGCGAGTAATTCAACAACAAAAGATGGGAGGGAAAACTTTGCTGGTGGTTGCTCTCCCGGAAGGCAAAGAACTGAAGATGGTAGATGCGAAGTAAAGTTTTGAACATTTATTTGCATTTTTAAATATAACTTTTCTTATTGTTTTTTTTGTTTTATTTCATTTTTTTATTGTGGGAAAGGGATACCAGTTAGGAAAAGATTATTGATTAATAATCAATAATCAATAATCTTACGTATAATACGTTTTTAGGGTTCCATACCAAAATGGTAAAAATGGAACCCTTATGGTGAGACTTTCTCCGTCCGTCTGTCCGTCCGTCTGTCACAGTCGATTATTTCAGTAACTATTAAAGCTATCGACATGAAATTTGGCACAGTTGTGTATAATGGTGGCCCAACATCATTGGAATAAAGAAAAATCGAAAATTATTTTTACTTTTATTAAAAAAAGGGGGAAAATCGGGGATTTGGAATTTCAAAAGTAAAATAACTATACCGAGTGGGGTATCATATGAAAGGCCTTTACTTTTGCATTCTAAAACAGTTTTTTATTTATTTCTATATATAATAGTTTTTGATTAATCGACCAAAATGTCGAAAAAAATACCGTTCCCCCCCCCCCTTATCTCCGAAGTTTACCAATCGAAAAATCTGAAATAATTATGGTCAATAGAGGTTTATGCATATTTTACAGGAAAAATAAAAGCAACGCAAAAATTATTTTAGTTTGATTAAAAAAGGGGGAAAATCGGGGGTTTGAAATTTTCAAAGTAAGATAACTATACCGAGTTGGGTATCGTATGAAAGGCCTTCACTTGTACATTCTAAAACCGTTTTTTATTTATTTCTAGTTTTTTATTTTTTTATTAGTTTCTGATTAATCGGCCAAAATGTCGAAAAAAATACCGTTCCCCCCCCCCCCCCCCCCCCCTTATGTCTGAAGTTTACCAATCGAAAAATCTGATATAATTGTGGTCAAAAGAGGTTTATGTATATTTTACAGGAAAAATAAAATCAACGCTATAACTAGCATAGTTTTTTTTGTATTAACAATAAACCGCTACAAACAAAGTTAACGATAAATAAGCAAGTTAATATAATATTATCGTTTTAGTTTTACTTTTGGAGTATGGATCCCTCGGTGCGCGAGTCCGACTCGCACTTGGCCGGTTTTTTTTAAGTTAATTAAAATAATCACCTACTTAGTAAAAATAGTTTTTGTGATTTCACTTTAGATTTTATTAATTTAGTTGCTTATAGAGCCTTAGATACTAATTATAGTGTTTTTAATTAATACAATAAAAAATTACAGTAGGGAAACTGACTCATAAACCTGCAATTGCTGTCAGCGTCTTGAAACTTGAGACTAGTTATCCTTACAACATTGACTTCCACAATGATTTGAAAAAGTTCCAACGCGATCATTAAAAAACGTAAAATCTTTAAAGTATTCTTTAATAAGGCTAGGATGAGGTGTATTTAATTATCATAATAAGAAGTAAGTATACAAATACTATATATATTTAATTTTTTATCACTTAGATGTAGGTAAAGTTTTCTTGTTATAATATGAGGTGGAAAAGAGTGAAACAAAAGAAGAGTACAGACAACACTTGGTTTGTTCTGACGGCACCATTCTTCCTGACATTTACTTTCAGGTCTTTACAAGTATTCCCGTAACAATCTAAAACAAAGATAAAATACAATTAATAACCATTACCTATCTCACCCCATCGCCGGTCCAAGACTGGGCACTGGTCTGGTCTGGTCAGTAACGTAGCCAAGTGTAGATTGCGGATCTCACACTCCTTTGAGAACCCTAGCGTGCAGGTTTCTTTATGAAGTTGTCTTTCAGGTCAGTTAAATTAAAAAAAATTATGCCCGCTTTCAACAACGTTCCCTAATTTTTACGGGATAGCTGAGCTTATATTATATAATTGACGCTTTCTGTCAATTTCGTTTTTTAGGGAGCCGAGGCCTTTCAGACCTTCGTTATTTTATAAAAGCTGAAAGTTTCTCTGCGAGTGCCGCCCATTAAGGTTAGAATGATCCCCGACTATGAAGTTTGGATCATGGTGGCTTTGGGAGATATCAGGTAGCAAAGGTTTATACACTTTTGCTACCTGATGGATTCTTACGGGATAAAAAGTAACCATGTGTTAATCTAGGGTATAATCTATCTTCATTCCAAATTTCAGCCAAATCGGTGCATTAGTTGTGGCATGAAGAAGTAAAACGTGAATTTCAGTTTTTCAAAATCCTGCGGGAACCATGAATTAATACGGGACAAAAAGTAGCCTAAGTGTTAACCCAAGGTGTAATCTATCTCCATTCTCAGTATCAGTCAAATCTGACCAACTAATTATTAAAAATTTATATGTTTGTGTGTATGTTTGTTACTCTTTCACGCAAAAACTTCTGAACAGATTTGGCTAAAATTTTAAATGCAGATAGATTATACTCAAGTTAGACACAGGTTAGATTTATGTCGTAAAATTTCATCGTTCCCGTAGGATTTAGAAAAACCGAAATTCACGTGTTACTTCTTTACGCCACAAGTAATGAATCAATTTGACTGAAATTTAAAATGGAGATAAATTTTACCTTGGATTTATACATAGCTAACTTTTTATCCCCTAATATTTCATGATTTCCGCAGAATTTTGGAAAAAAATTAGTTCACGTGTTACTTCTGCACGCCACAACTAATGAACCGATTTGACTGAAATTAGGAATGGTGATAGATTATACCCTAGATTAACACATAGGCTTCTTTTTATCCCGTTAAAATTTATAATTCGCACAGGATTTTGAAAAATCGAAATTCACGTATTACCTTACTTCTTCATGCCACAACTAATGAACCGATTTGGCTGAAACTTGAAATAAAGATAGACTATACCCTGGATTAACACATAGGATACTTTTTATCCCGTAAAAATCCATGATTTGCCAAATCAGGTAGCAAAGGTGTATAAACCTTTGCTACCTGATATCTCCCAAAGCCACCATGATCCAAACTTCATAGTCGGGGATCATTCTAACCTTAATGGGGGGCACTCGCAGAGAAACTTTCAGCTTTTATAAAATAACGAAGGTCTGAAAGGCCTTGGCTCCCAGTCTATGATGTTTAGGGAACACCAAACGTAGAAATGACATTGGGTATGTGATTGTTATTAATTGAGGTCTACCTACATAAGATACTGCTACTTAGGGGATATGGTATATATTTTTTGCTTTACCTAATTAGTAAATGCAACTTTTGCTTGGTAAACAAATGAATTGGGTATATTTATTTACATTTTGCTATTTTATTAAATTAAAACTTAGAATTAAAAGCTTCAGATTGGTCAAAGCTTCAAAAACGCGAGGCGCCAAACAATATTCGAATGATTCTAAGATAGTACTTTTCGTGGTAGGATAATTAATTTTCTAATGACAAAGTTGCATGGAAGCAGTCGGTTTCGCATTAAACTGCCCAAAAGATGTAACAATTTGTAACTTATATAATGTAGTTAAATGTAACACAGTTACATTTGATAACAGTTTTAAAAAGGTTTACTTCTAACTTTCTTGCCGACTCTTCTCAGCAGAATCAGCTTTTTAAACTGGCGGACTCTTGACTGTAATATTATAAGAGCCACAGGTTGACCTCCATGTAGATTTGGCATTTTTATTTTGAACAAAGGAATATCAACTTCATTCAATACCGTACTTATATTATACAATCATAATCATGAGCAACCCATTATCGTCTCACTACTGAGCGCAAGTCTCCTCTCAGAGAAGGGTTATAGGCCATAGTCTACGCTGGCCTAATGCGAATTGGTAGAAATCTCACGCTTTTGACAACATTATGGTGAACTCTCAGGCATGCAGGTTTCCTCACGATGTTTTCCTTCAACGTTGAAGCATGTGACATTTCATTGCTTAAACGCACTTAACTCCGAAGAGTCGGAGGTGCGTGCCCGTTATCGAACCTGCGACCCCCCGAATAGTAGACCGCAGTCCTAGCCACTGGGCTGTCACTGCTTATACTATACTGGTACTTATATTAATTACTAGTATAGCTATTTATCAGCAGTGATAGCCTAGTGGTTAGGACTGTGGTCTCCTATTCGGAGGGTCGCCGGTTCGATCCCGGGTACTCACCTCTGACTTTTCGGAGTCAAGTGCGTTTAAGCAATTAACTATCACTTGCTTCAACGGTGAAGGAAAACATCGTGAGGAAACCTGCACATCTGAGAGTTCTTCATAATGTTCTCGAAGGTGTGTGAAGTCCACCAATTCGCATTGGGCCAGCGTGGTGGACTATGGCCTGTAACCCTTCTCTGAGAGGAGACCTGCGCTCAGTAGTGAGCCGTTGATGGGTTGCTGATGATGATGATGATGATAGCTATTTATCTGCATCGTAATGAGGGTCATTTTAATTCGAGTGCTGTTTTTTGATACGAGGCTTGCCGAGTATCAAAATAGGATAGTACGAGAATTAAAATGACTAATTACGTTCAGTTGCATACAAGATTTTATCTACGACATGGAAAATAAAATCATTAACAAAATACGCCGTAGGCTCAATAAAGTAACAAAAAGTAACTCCGTAAGCCGCCACCAGCCGCCTGTGGCGCCTCTGTCGTATGAACGGTACAAAAGTGCCAGAACTCAGAGCCTTAGCTTTAGGTATCCTATTTTAAGAAGATAACCATTTCGATTCAGCTCCCATACAACGAGCTGCATCGAAATGAGAAGCAAAACCGAAAGAGGGTTCATTTCGATTCAGCTGTCAAATTCGAAATTGGAACTTTTCGATGCTGGAGTAGATAATAGCTATTTATGCAACTGCATCGTAATGAGGGTCATTTTAATTCGAGTGCTGTTTTTTGATACGAGGCTTGCCGAGTATCAAAATAGGATAGTACGAGAATTAAAATGACTAATTACGTTCAGTTGCATACAAGATTTTATTTACGACAAGGAAAATAATATCATTAACAAAATACGCCGTAGGCTCAATAAAGTAACAAAAAGTAACTCCGTAAGCCGACACCAGCCGCCTGTGGCGCCTCTGTCAACAAAAAGTAACTCCGTAAGCCGCCACCAGCCGCCTGTGGCGCCTCTGTCGTATGAACGGTACAAAAGTGCCAGAACTCAGAGCCTTAGCTTTAGGTGTCCTATTTTAAGAAGATAACCATTTCGATTCAGCTCCCATACAGCGAGCTGCATCGAAATGAGAAGCAAAACCGAAAGAGGGTTCCTTTCGATTCAGCTGTCAAATTCGAAATTGGAACTTTTCGATGTTGGAGTAGATAAAATCATTTTCATGGTTCCGTACCCAAAGGGTGCCAACGAGACCCTATTACTAAGCCTCCGCTGTCCGTCCGTCTGTCAGCGGGCTGTATCTCGTAAACCGTAATAGATAGACAGTTAGACAATAGAAATTTTCACATAGTGTGTATTTCTATTGCCGCTATAACAACAAATAATAAAAATTAAATTAAATTAAAAAATAAATGGGGCTAAAGGAGTCGAAATAAAATTTTATTTTTTTACCTTGTCATGTGGGGTGTCATTGTCTAGAGCTCATTAAGTGAAGTTCAAATATTTATTTTTTAGCTACAAAAATGAAGAAATGGGGGGCCGCGCCGTCGAAGTTGTCGGTTTTAGACCAATTTTGTTAGGGGGTCTATCTAAAAAACTAAACTAGTTAGGAATTTGAAATTTTGATATATTATGTACTATATAGTGTATTTAAGAAACAAATACTGAAAACACCAATTTATAATGCGGTTTGTAATTGTGACCAAAACAAATGAGCATTTTTTCCCCGTATGCTAATTTAGTACTTTCTAAGAACTAAGATATCTAAATATGTATCTATTTAAAAAAATTATATGGTCATATGTACGGAACCCTAAAAGAGCGAGGCTCGACTTGCACTTGGCCGATTTTTTAAGAAAGCGGCAAAGAAATAATTTTAAATCTTTTTGATCGTATGTATTTTATAAACCTGTTTATTATTAATAAGTTAAAAAAACGTTTAAGTTTAAACCTGGTTTAGTTATTAATTTAACGATGAAAAAATATATTTAGCAATATCCAGTAAGACATTTTTAACAGCGTCAGACCTTGTTATTTACAATTAAATGTATTATTGTTATGAACTTACTGATTGGAATTTATTTAATGAAATTTATTAGGAATATTTCATTAAGAAATGTTTTTAGCTTCTTGAATTAATTCGGTTACAAGTTGCTGTAATTGTGTACATAAGTTATACAATGTCCTCAATTGGGCTTCAACTTGGGATGACTGCCGATACCCTGGAAGTTTTATTATAGATATTAGTTTTAAGCCGTTTCTATTGAATACTTTTTATTATTTTCTCTGTCAATATTTTTAATCTATCCCGTGTAATGAAATCTATTTTACCTGGTTCTATTGGTCTGCCATCCACAGTAAGCTCATTTTGGTTATTTTTGCCGTAGCCAACATTGACAACGTCCATCCCATTATGCCTATCGTGTACATAAGTCATACCTCCATCACTCGAATCAAAAGAATTTGTATGATCCGTTCGACGGCCACTATTTATTGTAACGATGTTGCGATTATTATATCCGTTTCCAATATTAGTGGTTGATGAGCTTTGCCTTGAAGTTTTCTTGTCGTTATTATTGTGCGTAGGATCAGCACCAAATCTGTGTCCCAATGGATCAGGCTGCGAACCATCAGCCCGCGAGGTGTCTAGGATGACAAAATTTGTTCTATTCACTCCATTTCCAATGTTTATGACTTCATCTTCAGGAGCCCCATTTGGTGGCTGGAAGTTAATATAATATAATATAGTAATTGAGGAATAATAATTAAGTAGTAATTGCGATAATAATTCCACTATCTACTGCTTCTACTGGTCTTAGTGACTGTATAATTCAAATATGTCCGTTTTATTCAGAGGTCGTGCAGAAAAAAAAATGGCCAAGCAGTGTTGCCCATACAATATTAATAATAATTTGCGCTTTATAATTTTACATCGCGCTGGTCCGACGACATCGTCAAGCTTGTGAGAAAAACTTGGTTAAGATTGGCACAACATCGAGAAGAATGGCGTGCACATGAGGAGGCCTATGTCCAACGATGGATTACATGAGGCTCGAAAAGAAGAAGAAGAATTTTACTGTTATGTTGGATGCAACATTTATGATGATTTAATTAAACTAACCTTCTCAACATTAAACATTTGAATTAGTATTTATAAAACGCTTATTTAACGGAATAATTCTTATTATAGTCGTAGATGTAATAATAATATACTTAATTACGACATAATTTTTGGTTTATATAAAACTACATACCATTTCATATTTGGTATTTCTATAGTCTCCATAGTACCTGAAATAAAAATGTAAGAAGCTTTTTGAAACAATTGAAACCTTTTTCTACAAAAAAGTGCAAATAAAAATTTGGTCTTATGTAATAAATACGTCCCGTGTAAATATCAAAAGCATTGATTCATTTAGGGAAAATATTAATTGTTTTGTTTACACCATAATTATCGTGGGTTTTTACTGAAGTTCTTGTTCATACGAGTATCTTATCAACTGAGGTCAATTTAAAGAATTCAATTCTTCTATTTCAATTGATAGACGTCACGTCGACAAAGGTCTCTTCATGGACCTCCACAGGACTTGATCTTGCGCCTTACTCCGTCTCGTTTGATATCGTCGGTCCACCTAGTTGGAGTCTGCCAACACTGCGCTTCCCGGTGCGGGGTCGCCACTCCATCGCCTTGGAACCCCAACAATCCTTAGCTCTTCGAACTATGTGGCCTGCCCATTTCCACTTCAGTTTCGCGACTCGCTGGGCTATGTCGGTGACTTTGGTTCTGCCACGGATCTCCTTATTTCTGATTTGATACTTGCAGGGGTACTCTGAGCATACCTAGCTCTCTCCATCGCCCGTTAAAAGTGACCCTGAGCCTTCTTGTGAGGCTCATAGTTAACGACCATAGCGGATCCAATAAGTCATCAACTCGCAATGTTCAAAGGTTAAGCCTTCACAATAGTGAGGGATTTTGGACAAGAAGACATCTCGGAGCTTCCCGAAGAATTCAATTAGAAAGTCGAAATTAAAAGTTAATCTGACGACGCCACATTCATAATATGGTAATTTGAACTGAAGCTGCAACCAAGGCAGTCTGCGGACTATCCAACTCCTCGGCTACCTTCAACAGATGTGATGCGGATTTAGTCTTGATGAGAAGATAACTGATAGATTAATACCATATAGACCAGAGATAGATCAGAAAGGTGGACATAATTATATAACGTTACGTTCCCTCAAATATGGTTGAGCGAAGCAATGGTTGAGTCATGCGTCATGCTCGTGAACGGGTTCCACCGGCGGGAATACTACTAATAATAATACGGGCTACTTTATGTCTGCCCATCTTAAGATAGAAGTTAGTCGGTATGCATTTTTGGAACTTCCCTCACTGTGGAAACACTGCATATATAGCATAGTATTTACTGTATTGTAAATTTGTTTTGAAAAGAGCAACCGCCGAGTTTCTTGCTGGTTCTTCTCGGCAGGAAGGGCATTCCGAACCAGTGGTAGATTCATCGACTATTCAAAAGCACTTGTAAAAGTTTATTTGAATAAAAAATATTTCTATTCTATTCTATTCTAAAAGTACATACTCAGCCCCATAAATCCTAAGCCCACCTAAATAGTTTGTAGTTCTACACATTGGACTGATCTCAACAATTAGTTCCTGAGGCAAATGATTAATGTCCTTTATCATGTCTGGGTTTTTAAATTTTTAACTTACTAGATAATGCCCACGACTTCGTCCGCATGGATTAAGGTTGCTTTAATTCCCGCGGGAACCCTTTAATTTTCCGGGATCAGATGTCCTGAGTATGATTTATCTTAATTCCAAATTTCAGCCAAATCGGTTCTATCGTTGTGGTGTTAAGGAGTAACAAACATCCATCCATCGATCTTTGCTATACATTCATCTTCACAAACTTTCGCATTTATAATATAAGTAGGATTACAGGTACTACTCCTTATATTTATTAAGTGAAAATATTTCAATAAAAATAATTCTATATCATATATTTTATGAGTGTATTCCACTTTTTAACCGATTTCAAAAAAGGAGGAGTATTCGTCGGTTTTTTTTTTAGGTATGTTCACCGATTACTCGAAGACGCTTGAACCGATATGGAAAATTCTTATTTGTTAGAATAGAATAGAATAGAAATGTAGAAATGTTTTTTATTCAAATAAACTTTTTTACAGTTGTAAAAGCTTTTGAATCGTCGATGAGTCTACCAATGGTTCGGAATGCCCTTTCTACCGAGAAGAACCAGCAAGAATCTAGGCGGTTGCTCTTTTCAAAACAAGTCTACAATTCAATAGAAACTATGCTATGTATGCAGTGTTTCCACAATGACTTCCACAAAAGCATACCTAATTATAATTCAACACGTTAAGACGGGCAGACAGAAAGCAGCCCCATTCCCGCTGGTGCCACGCGTTCACGAGCATGACGCATGATCCAGCCATTGCTTCGCTCCACCATATTTGAGGGAACGTAACGTTAACGTAACGTAACGTTGTTTGAAAGTGTATACTCCCCAGGGGGTCCTATGGTCATATAAATTTTATTGAAATCGGTCGAGCTGTTTTTAAAATATCAACAATAAATTATATACTTTTTATAGTAGTTTGAAGTCGGTTTTTAAAAAGAATGTTTATATTAAATTATTACATAAACGATTAATAATTTTATCGCTACAAACTTACCTGTCAGAATATGCTGCTGATAAGTTGTTTATTACCACTAACATCAATATTGACGAATAATGCATCATTACGTGTACGCTGACTAAAACTTAATAAAGCTACAGTCTTCTCGAACGCTTAATCACTGACTTGTGGGTCGTGTATAATTATTTTACGATATATATTTACTCGGTCGTGTTTTGAGGGAGGTCAAAATGATAACATAGGGCAGACAGAATAGAATGATAGCTCACCATTTTTTTAACCGACTTCAAAAAACAAAAAGAGGAGGTTCTAAATTCGACGTGTATTTTTTTTTGTTACTCCATATCTCCATCAAATCATAACTGATTTCAATATTTTTTTTTTATTTGAAAGGGCATATCTGCAGGTAGGTCCCATTTAAATTTGGTGAAGATTTGTTAAATATCTTCGGAGATGGAGGACGGAACTCCTCAATGAATGAGAGGAAATCGCTCGCTATCAGAGTATGTGTAGACTTTTAACCATGCCTAGTACATAACATACATACATAAGCTAAATTTCTATTTATCAACTTATTTTTACAAGCTTTTATTTATCTTGCAATGTATGTTTAGGTCAAGTCTTGTAAGATGTATTAGAAACATTCCCGGTTTCCGATAACCGATTGAGCTGAAAATGTGCATGTACATGCTTAAATCGGATTACAATGCAATATTATTGTATCATGGAGCTGATCTGATGAGAAAGGCAGAAGATGGCTATGGGAGTTCTGTAGTAAAACGATGTAGCACCATGGAGTTTGGGCTCGTTTGATCCGTCTTAAGAAGTACTCTGGTCCTAGATAATATCCAGGGTCTGATGATGAAGCTGAACGGTGGTTATGAGCACTCTGTAATGAAACTACGCAACCATATTCAGTTTGAGCTCGTTTCATTCGTATTGATAAGTAGTCTTAAATGATATCCATGGAATGGGTCTGATGATCGAGCTGAAACTGCAGCCAGGATACACAGCACACTAGTACAGTCTTGAAAAATGATAGCAGATATGTTGCGTTTGGATTCGTTTTTATCAGTATTTGATTCTACATAGAATGCAATGGTGCCACCATTGAGCTGATGAGCTGATGCTGCAGCCAGGATATCTAGCACACTAGTACACTCTTGAAAGAATAATAGCAGCCACGTAGTGTTTGGATTCGTTTTGATCAGTATTTAATTTTAAGTCAGTTAGACTTCAATAAAAAACAAAAATAGGAGGTTCTCAATTCGACGCGTATTTTTTGTCGATGTTGCTCCATATCTCCGTCAAATCTGAACCGATTTCTGTCATTTTTGTTTATTTAAAAGGACATACTGTCAGGTTGGTCCCATTTGAATTTGGTGAAGATCTGATGAATATCTTCGGTGATAGAGGACGGAACTCCTCAATGAATAGAAACAAATTGCTTGCGATCAGAGAATATGTAGATTTATCCTATGAAGCTACACTAAAAATCTTAAAATAATAATATATGAAAATTCTTTTAAAAAAACCAACTTCAAACGCTACTTAAAAAAAAATCAGTTTGTACACGTATGTTGAAGTCGGGCGGACCTCAATAGAACTATGAAACTGCAACGCTAGCCCGACTTCAACATACCTGTACCAAGTACTATTATGTTCTGTCCCTGGCCCAGGAAGTACAAAATAAAACTTTGGCTGGCGTGGCGCATTCGTTTCATCGTTTCTATTAAAGGCCCGCCCGACTTCAACATACGTTAAAAACTGAAATTATTTTATACTTTTCTGTGGCGTTTGAAGTCGGTTTTTTTTAAAAAAAATGATATATTATTTAACGAATTCAGTATCTCGTAATGAAAAATCATTATAGGATTGCGTTGCCCTTTATCCGTCCGTCTGTCTTTAAGGTATGTCGAATACGTGTAAAACTTAAAAAATCGGCCAAGTGCGAGTCGGGACTCGCTCTTTTAGGGTTCCGTACATATAATCACTTTTCTTAAATCTAGATATTTAGACATCTTAGTTCTAAGATGGTACTAAATTAGCATAATATGGGGAAAATGCTCGTTTGTTTAGGTCTCAACTTATAAACTGCATTATAAATTGGTGTTTTCAGTATTTGTTGTTTAAATATACTATATAGTACAAAATATACAGAAATGTCAAATTCTTAACTAGTTTAGTTTTTGAGATAGACCCATAACAAAAGTGGTCTAAAACCGACTACTTTGACGGCCCCCATTTCTTCATTTTTGTAGCTAATAAATAATAAATAAAAAAACCGGCCAAGTGCGTGTCGGGCCACGCGCAGTGTAGGGTTCCGTAGTTGAAAGTCTCAACATACATTTTGAGTTCCATGGTTTAAATACTATAATATACTACAAAATATGCAACTTACACTACGTGTAATATCTAACTTAGAAAAACCGATATAACTCCTTCACTAATGAACCCTACTTAGCCGTGATAGTTTTCCTTTAAAATTCATTATATATACTACTGCTGTGAATTTTTTCTTGTATCCTATATACAACCATTTAGCCGGCAGAGGGGGGGGACACTTGACTCTAATAAAATTTAGCACTTTAAAATATCATATTTCACAAACGGATCCCTGAATTGAAAAATAGTATTCCCACACCCACAACGTTTTTGAAAGACCTATTCAACGACACACCACACTATGGGATAGATGAGAAAAAAAATTCATCCCCACTTTACATGTAGGGGAGGTACCCTAAAAAAATATTTTTCACAATTTTATTTCACCACTTTGTCGGCGTGATTGATATTTATACCCTTGTCAAATTACAGATTTCTAGTATCAATAGTCTCTGAGCTAAACCGCGGACAGACAGACAGACAGACAGACAGACGGACGGACATGGCGAAACTATAAGGGTTCCTTGTTTACTACGGAACCCTAAAAATACATTTGAACTGAGCTCTAGACAATGACACCTCACATGCCAGGGTAAAAAAAATAAAATTTTATTTCGACTCCTTTTCCATGTATGGGAGCCCACTTTATATTTAATCGATTTCAAAAAAGGAGAGGATAGACGCTTGTTATAATCGAAAGTCTATGTTATTTTACACAATCGTACGTGGGCGTCGATCGCAGATTTTTAATTATTATTAGGAGAGTGAGAGATTTGATTAGTTATCAAATATGATTTGACTATGCATTATATTTCTTTGCTTCATCCTCAATATAATTAATTATAAAGGTAGCCACATTTACTCACCAGAGATAACTCCGCGAATTTTACAGATATATACCCTATTTTAAAAATAAATCACCTTGGCAGTACCGTCTTAAGTTTGCTCATTACTTTTTCGCGCGAGATAACGACCGCACGCGCTCAGCGCGCCGCACTTAATAATTTAACCAGAAGTGCAGAAGATCGAGTGTTATTGTAGGATAGTGTGATTGCAGTATTGTTTATCGGCTGAAATCATCATCATCATCATCGAAGGAAAAAGGTACGAGCTCTTTTCTGTTTTCAAACGATCTCTTGTTTGCGCTTACGCACCGCCACATAGCCTACTATATTATTGTTTTTGCATTAACATAAAAACGGTACACTTTTCGTATCGAGGTTTACTGCGAGTCTTCATCGATTACGAGGTATCAGAGAAAACGTAAATATTCTGAATTAAATATTACGTTACCTACTCTGCAAATACTTGCGGAAGTGTTTTTATTATGAAAATTAATAAAAAAAGAGACGTGTCAAGGGACACCCGGATGGAACGTAGTACCTTAGTAGTAAGTAGTATTTTAGTGAAGGAATTGTAATAAACTAGTGGTGTCATCTAGTATTAAATTGATTAACTACGATTAATTATTTTTAGTTTATTTCTATTGCACTGATACAACACCAAAGAGTTACTCTGGTGGAGTTACTGTTTTTTCACAGATGGCGTTATCCAATTTATATAATAAAAAATTAGGGAAAAATTCCACATTTAGAAATTATTTAAAATAAAATTGAAAATTCAGTCTGTCGAGCTGGGATTCGAACCATCGACGTTGAATTTATAGGCGACTCTCCTAACCACTAGGCCACTAGACGCCGAGTTCCAAGGCGAAAATACCGAATACAATGCTAAATTCACATTCAACAAAAAATGACGTTTCAAAAATGTGTCGTGTCGGTTTCCTTAATTTTTTCCGTCTAGCCCCCTTCCGTACCGCGCGATAAGGAACTACGTTCCAAAAATTAAAACACAACTATAACGATTATTATGGTAACACTATTGTTACAACTTGTCATCAATCACGATTAATTTAACTTAGTACCTACCCCCCCAAGTGTCTCGGATTTATTTAGGTTAGGAGACATTTATCATTATTATTTGTACATATCATATTATACATTCGAAAAATGTAATAAAATTCACGAATTCACTCAACTATGCTAATAAAATTCGCTCAACGGGGCTTTAGTAGCTTGCCCAGCCGTTAACTATATTCGAGTACCTACTTGTAAACAAAAATATAATATTATTTATCTGGAGAGACGGTAGTGTCCCTGCCACGACGAGCCAAGCGAAGCGTAAGGGAACTTACTACCCACCTTTTCTTCGCTTTGTCTGAAAACACTAATTGTTACGAAATACTTAAAATTAACCACCGTGCCGTGTGGTGACGGCAGATCAGAATACAGTTGTCACCACCCCTGCTCTTCCGCGGGTTTCGTACGAGGCGACTAATGGAATATAGCGGAGAACGGGCAGCAGCGTCCTCTGTGCTACTACTACCATCTACTGCGATCACCAACCCGTCTGCCTCGCGTGGTGATTACGGGCAAACCCTCCCGTTGGGAGAGGCCTTTAGTCCAGCAGTGGACTTTAATAGGCTATTGATGACTTAAAATTAAAAGCAATGGTAGATGAACAAGCAGAGCAAGTAGCATATTATTAGATATTATAGAAGACCATATTATTAAATATTTGGAAGAAATAATGGCCATTTTCCTCGGTTTTAAAGTCTTGCTCGTAACTTAAACAACTGTGCAATGTTCGTGTCGACACTACGACGGTAAGAAGCTTTATTAATTGAAAGAGAGGCATTCAATACCCTCACTTAAATAAGTTAACTAGAACCAGTTGGCATTGGTGTGAACAATGTGAGCTTTGTTTTTTTTTGCGTCATACGTAAACACCAAAGAAAATCAAGCCGACGCCGAGTCTAGTACAGTTAATCCAGATACTGGTCATTTCCTGACGAAGGGTTCAAAATTACTTTATAAAAGGTCGGTCAATTCGAAATCGACTCAGAATTGCACTCGGCGCTTGGGAAATCGACGCATGATTCCCCGAAGTATGGTGAAAATATTCATGCCAACCATATGGCTCTTTATATTTAAAAAAGGGGATGCGACAAAGACTACTCGTCCTGAGTATCACGGCCGTTATTAACGGAATGGGCCTACTATTAAAAGAGAGTGAAAACAGGGTGCAGGCCATGAAACACCTAAGCAATGGCTGCAGGATCCTATGTGATTCAAACTTCGGAATCACTCAAAGCAGCATTAAACTCTGAATGCCTCAACTCAACAAGAAGTGCTATAAGATTCGGAAAGAGACAAAACTTTATTTGGATTGGCTTTATCCGAGAAACTAAAAAACAACAAACAGGGATTGACTGCGAACCAATTGCAATAACATGATTAACTGCGAGCTAGTCATGAGTCATATACTAAAGCTGTGACTCCACAAACAAATCGGGATTGACTGCGAGTCAATTGCGATAACATAACTAGCTGCGAGCTACTTATGGTTCATATCCTAAAGATGTGACTTCCTAGCTGCGAGCTACTCATGAGTCAAATCCTACAGCTGTGACTCCACAAACAAATCGGGATTGACTGCGAGTCAATTGCGATAACATAACTAACTGCGAGCTACTTATGGTTCATATCCTAAAGATGTGACTTCCTAGCTGCGAGCTACTCATGAATCAAATCCTACAGCTGTGACTCCACAAACAAATCGGGATTGACTGCGAGTCAATTGCGATAACATAACTAGCTGCGAGCTACTCATGAGTCAAATCCTAAAGCTGTAACTCCACAATAAAAAGGGATTAACTGCGAATCAATTGCGATAAAATAACTTGCTGCGAGCTACTCATAAATCACATACTAAAGCTGTAATTCCTTAAACAAATCGGTATTGACTGCGAGTCGATTGCGATTACATAACTAGCTGTGAGCTACTCATGAGCTTTATCCTAAAGCTGCTAAAGCTGTGACTCCACAAAAGGAATTTAGTAATTGTGATAACCTAACTAGCTGCGAGCTAGTTATGAGCCATATCCTTATGACAATTGTGTAGAAAATGTGTAATCGTGAATATATATGTACATTAACTACAAAGTATTGTCTGCGAGACAATATACGTTATGCTCTTACCTAACTATATACGAGTACTCGACCAGCCGGCAACCAGGAAAACTGGCGAGCGCCTCTTCGGTACTCGTCATGAACTGGGGGGGTGGGCGTAACACTGTGGCGCAGGATAACAGCTTACCAACTTAATATGTGGGTTGCTATTAATAATAATTTATTACAAAACTAGCTGATGCCCGCGACTTCGTTCGCATGGATTTAGTTTTTAAAAATCCCGCAGGAACTCTTTCATTATCCGAGATAAAAAGTAGCTCTCCCGGTCTGAGGAACCACTACAACATCCATTACTATACCCATGCAAAAAATCGCATCAATCCGCTGTTCTGTTGCGACGTGATTGAAGGACAAACCAACAAACAAACACACTTTCGCATTTATAATATCAGTAATGCTTTATTATAAATTGATAATACTTTTTATAATTGTCAAATTTTTTACCATACTTAACCAAAGACAAAACTACGTTTAGCTGTCATTTACGTTTTGTTCTTCCACTGTCATTTTCGTTTTTTTATTCCATGTCAGATGCATTTTTGTTATAACAGGTTTTATATTGACTTGACGGAGACGCGGTCGAACGGGATAAAAAGTATCCTATGTCCGTCTCCTGGTTCTAAGCTACCTCTCCACCAATTTTGAGCCAAATCGGTTCATCCGTTCTTGAGTTATAAATAGTGTAACTAACACCACTTTCTTTTATATATATAGATATAGTTATAGGAGCTATTAGTTACGACTTCAATTTTTTTGATGCCTAAAGCTAATGTTAGGCTGTTCGGCTTAGCAGTGACTCCAGGTGGTTTAATTAAGGTCATAAAAGAAGTTATAACCTATTTGAGATAAGGCTTTAAGTCCGTTTTTGCTTGAATAACAATACTAAATTTAAAAAATCCGTGCCTTGACAACAAGATCCGGACGCCTTAGCTGTCGATGCATTTACGCTATGTTGAGCTTTATGTTTTTTATGATTTTTGTTTCCTCCTTTTTTTTAATTTTAAAGTGTCTGAGGAAAATCATTGATAACGAGGCAAACGGAATCCTAGTTTTTTCAAATTGGTTATCACAAGCATGGTACTCTCTCCTACAAAGCTGACCCAGACTCAGCGTCACTAATGTTAACATTATTCTCTGACAGTATTTTAAAACAATATAATACCACACTCAAGCTTCGGTGGCAGTTTTGTAAATTAAATAAAAATGTATTTAAACCGTCAAAGACCAGTATTAGGTATCTTCTCTTACAGCGTTTGTTACGGAGTTTGAACTCTCATCGAATTGCAATAAAATTTATGCTAAGAAACAGCATTGTTTCTGGAGCGAGCGTAAAACGTCTCCTCAAAGGTGTCTATAAGTTAAGATCAACCAAACCCTATTACTCCCGTACTTGGGTCCCTCAACTTGTTTTAAACTATATTAAAAATTGGTTCCCTAATAGTCACTCATCTTTAGAAAAAATCACTAAGAAACTTTTCATTATACTAGCAATTTGCACTGCTCATAGACTACAAACTCTTCCATCAATTAAATTGGAAAGCAATATTACTTTCGAAATCGGGGTTTAAATTAGAATAACGGTAAATTATATAAAAAAAAAAAAAACACGCTGCGGGCAGATACCAAGCCTATTCTCTTTCTCTCTTCCTACCTTACTTTCAAGAAAATCTAAGCATCTGCCCTGCTACACCCCTCCACACACTATATTTCCAGAACTAAAAATATAAGATCTGAGGGGACAAATAACCTGCTATTTACTTACAAGAAGCCTTACAAAATGGCCGCACCTCAATCGTCAGCAGGTGGATCAAGTAAACGCTATCAGGGAGCAGCGTTGACACAAGCACACAGCACCTCACGCTCAGGCGAGCGTTGAGACAATTAGAAAAACGGCAGGCTGGACTAACACATCGAACTCATTCTTTCGCTGCTTAGATGTTAGATCCATGGCGGATGAGGGAGATTATGCCAGACCCTGCCAAGGCAGGTCTTAATAATATAAAATTGCGTTTTATACCTAATCATAAAAATAAATATATTCTAATTTATAGTATTAAATAATATTATAATAATAATAATATCATAAATAAATATTAATATTGTTAAAGTGTACGCAAGCAAATTAATTAGTATTTCCGTAAGAAAGTGATTAAAAATACACGATTTACAAAATCTGTATTGCGTACATGTTTATCAAAACTTTTTACTCTAAACAACTACCTTTGTAATTAATTATATTGAGGATGAAGCAAAGAAATATAATAAGTGATCAAACGAACTTACCTGAAGTGAAGTTCGATCATTATTATATGAGTTGCTTCATCCGAAGATATAATTACCCACCCTCCCTGACTGCCCAAATAAAAAAGTTTTGAACCGTATACATCTCTAAAAAGAATGAGCAAACTTAAGACGGTACTGCCAAGGTGATTTATTTTTAAAATAGGGTATATATCTGTAAAATTCGCGGAGTTATCTCTGGTGAGTAAATGTGACTACCTTTGTAATTAATTATATCTTCGGATGAAGCAACTCATATAATAATGATCGAACTTCACTTCAGGTAAGTTCGTTTGATCACTTATAATATAATGGTCTATGTAGGTATTTCATCACCGTGAACATACGGTAAAGCCTCGTTAAATGCATGATTGTGCCTTATGTATAATTATTATGCTAGTAGAATGTGTAATATTTTACACAAAAAAAAATCT
Source organism: Oeneis ivallda (assembly GCA_029955525.1). Classification (NCBI taxonomy): domain Eukaryota; kingdom Metazoa; phylum Arthropoda; class Insecta; order Lepidoptera; family Nymphalidae; genus Oeneis; species Oeneis ivallda. The sequence goes on along the minus strand of JARPMR010000004.1, from coordinate 12,372,262 downwards.
TTTCAAAAAACCGACTTCTAACGCCACTACAAAGTATAAAAATAATTTTAGTTTGTCCACGTTTGTTGAAGTCGGGCGGGCCTAAATACAAACTATGAAACAGATGCGCAACGCTCGCCTTGTGATAACACAATATGAGAGACTCGTTTGTAGAAGTCGAGCGAGCATCTAAAATTATTTTTATACTTTGTAGTGGCGTTAGAAGTCGGTTTTTTGAAAAGAATTTTTATTTTAAGCTTTTAAGTGTAGTATATTCATAAGATCCATACCCGGCCCGGGCAGCCCCATCCGCCCCCCGCCCTACTGGACCTAGAGCTCCATGATGTAGTCTATACTTGTTACCTACAATATCAATTCGTAATCGAAATTTCCTAAATCACCATAGTTTTAGGTAGGCAGTACCCTGCAGCATCAGGATTGAGGAGCTAGGACCTGAAGCTTCAGGTACCAGGTACCTTGTAAATTCACTAAAACCTAATCCCGACTGGTGTATTTCAAAAACTAGTAAAAGTTATAAATAAAAGGTAATTTAACAGATCTGCGTACAAAATTTAATGGGTTGTAATTGCAAATGTAATTATTGTCTAGTAGTAGTATCTTCTGTTATGTGAACTTCTGTGTGCTTTGTTGAGTTTGTCAAGACAACATAAGTAAAGATAAATAAATAAAATATTAAATCTAGCAGAAATAAATAAAATAAAATGAATTTAAAGTCACAAAAATTAGGTACCTACTAGGTATGTTAAAGAATAAAATAATAAAATAATTATGTATCTATGTAGATATTACATAATTTAACTGAAATTCCCAGTTCAGGCTAGGTAATACCTAATTAGTCATCTATATCGTTCTCTGCGGTTTCTTGAGTGTTTACATAAATATTTTGCGTTAGTTGTAATGTAACAAATAACAATCATAAATGTATGTTATTTGTTACATTAAAAATAAAAAATACTCGAACACTTGGATGGGAGGGTAGCTAACCAAGTGCGGACTGACAGACCACACACATCTTTTAGACCATTATGGAGAACACACGGGTATTTCACTTGAACTTAACTCTGGGTTCAAACTCCTTACCATGACGCTGCAATAATAGATACTGCTCTAAACGATCATCTAAACGATGAGGACTGAGGATCTGCCGATAGTTAATCGATATTGTGTATGTGCGTGTATCTGTCACCTAAATACAGGTTCCAAAATACGAGGTTTTTCAGACCTCAATTACACAGGTCACAAATATATCCTCAGATTCATCATCATCAGAAACCCATCAACAACTCTCTACTGAGCGCAGATCTTCTCTTAGAACAGTCACTTCATAGTCTACCACGCTGGCCCAATGCGAAGTGGCATACTTCACACAACTTTGAGAACATTATGGAGAACTCTCAGGTGTGCAAGTGTCCTCACGATGTTTTCCTTCACCGTTGTTAAGCATGTGATATTTAACTGCTTAAACGCACATACATACTCCGAAAAGTCAGAGGTGCATGCCCGAGATCGATGCATGCCCGAGATCGAACTTGTGACCCCCCCCAAATAGACCAGAGTCCTTATGACCACTAGGCTATCACTGCTCTTACCCCTACCCTCGGATTAGGTTCTTACAAATATTTTATGATTATTAACATACCACCAGGAGGTTCTGCAGTAAGGTGATTGGAACACGGCCGGCACCGCGCAACGCTGCAGAGGGCGGTGAAGCGGATCTTACGTCGTATGGGCTTGTATGTTGATAATCCATCGACGTCTAACACACGTGTACCGCCTGTACGGTCAGGTACATACAAGCCCATACCATAGAGTAAGAATATTCTATCTATCTATGTAATATCTTTAAACGAGCAATTCTTGTATATATATAATCTGAATCTCGGAAACGGCTCCAACGATTTTCATGAAATTTAGTACGCAGGGGGTTTCGGGGGTGATAAATCGATCTAGCTAGGTTTCATTTTTAGAAAAGGTCGTTTTATCCGTGTTTTCTGGCAATGAAAAACCCCTTACAATATCATTAGAATACGAAGGTAAATTTCGCCAACATCTAAAACGTTTCTATAGCTCCTAAATCGGGCGGTCCCGAAACCAGAAGTCCCCGGTTCGAGTCCAGACGATAGTTTTTTCCCCTATGAATTTTATTATTATTATTCATCTAAATATATAAAAGGCTAAGGTGACTGACTGACTGACTGATTGACTGACTGACTGACTGACTGGTCTATCAACGCACAGCTCTAACCACTAGACGGATCGGGCTGAAATTTTGCACACAGATAGTTATTATGACGTAGACGTTCGCTAAGAAAGGATTTTTGAAAATTCCAACCCCAAGAGGGTTAAATGGGGGTTGAAAGTTTGTATAAAAGGCCGTCATTCATCAAATTATTTTTCATGTAATATCCATGAAACTTTAATTTTTGGGCTTTCGATAAAAAATAAGAAACACGTGTTTCGCAAATTTTGAAAATTCCACCCCAGACTTCAAATAGGGGATGAAAATTTGTATAAAAGTCCAGATTTTTAAGTTAATTTTCAAGTAATGTCCATCAAACTTGGTACTTTAGCTTTCATCTAAATATATAAAAGGCAAAGGTGACTGACTGACTGACTGACTAATTGACTGACTGACTGACTGACTGGTCTATCAACGCACAGCTCTAACTACTAGACGGATCGGGCTGAAATTTTGCACACAGATACTTATTATGACGTAGACGTTCGCTAAGAAAGGATTTTTGAAAATTCCAACCCCAAGAGGGTTAAATGGGGGTTGAAAGTTTGTATAAAAGTCCGTCATTCATCAAATTATTTTTCATGTAATATCCATGAAACTTTAGTTTTTGGGCTTTCGATAAAAAATAAGAAACACGTGTTTCGCAAATTTTGAAAATTCCACCCCCAGGCTTCAAATAGGGGATGAAAATTTGTATAAAAGTCCAGATTTTTAAGTTAATTTTCAAGTAATGTCCATCAAACTTGGTACTTTAGCTTTCATCTAAATATATAAAAGGCAAAGGTGACTGACTGACTGACTGACTGATTGACTGACTGACTGACTAGACTGGTCTATCAACGCACAGTTCTAACCACTAGACGGATCGGGCTGAAATTTTGCACACAGATAGTTATTATGACGTAGACGTCCGCTAAGAAAGGATTTTTGAAAATTCCAACCCCAAGAGGGTTAAATGGGGGTTGAAAGTTTGTATAAAAGGCCGTCATTCATCAAATTATTTTTCATGTAATATCCATGAAACTTTATTTTTTGGGCTTTCGATAAAAAATAAGAAACACGTGTTTCGCAAATTTTGAAAATTCCACCCCCAGACTTCAAATAGGGAATGAAAATTTGTATAAAAGTCCAGATTTTTAAGTTAATTTTCAAGTAATGTCCATCAAACTTGGTACTTTAGCTTTCATCTAAATATATAAAAGGCAAAGGTGACTGACTAACTGACTGACTGACTGACTGACTGATTGACTGACTGACTGACTGACTGGTCTATCAACGCACAGCTCTAACCACTGGACGGATCGGGCTGAAATTTTGCACACAGATAGTTATTATGACGTAGACATCTGCTAAGAAAGGATTTTTGAAAATTCCAACCCCAAGAGGGTTAAATGGGGGTTGAAAATTTGTATAAAAGTTCGTCATTTATCAAATTATTTTTCATGTAATATCCATGAAACTTTAATTTTTGGGCTTTCGATAAAAAAATAAGAAACACGTGTTTCGCAAATTTTGAAAATTCCACCCCCCAGACTTCAAATAGGGGATGAAAATTTGTATAAAAGTCCAGATTTTTAAGCTGATTTTCAAATAATATCCATCAAACTTGGTATTTTGGCTTTCAATTGAAAATAAAGAAGTACGCGTTTGACAGTTTTTAAATGTTCGACATGGAGTTAAATAGAGGGTGAATAATTGTTATGTCTGTCGTTTTTCAACTTAGGTATAACCATGAAACTTGGTATATGTTGGCTTTTTACGGAGATACGAATCGCGTTAAGTTGGATTTTAATTACCAATAAAAATCTTAACTCAAACTTAACGTGAGCTAACCAACCACTATAAGAAACCGTTTTGAAAATTCAACCTCTAAGGGGGTAAAATAGGGGTTTGAAAAATCGAACTTAACGTGAGCGAAGCCGCGGGCAAAAGCTAGTATTTAAATATAATTATTATTTTTTTAAAATATATTCATTCAATCGATACATGACGACGAAAACTGACATTATTATTATGCCCATTTTCACCAAACATACCTAAATCATCCCCTAGGTAAGAGTCTCTTTACGTAGGTAGCCCCTAAATACAATCCTAAGGCCTAACATCAGTGCCAATGTCCTTTTAGGTGTGCCGTACAGGTTCGTGATAACGAAGTTGACAGAAAGCATCACAGTATTTAAACAACAAATACTGAAAATACCGATTTATAATGCGGTTTGTAAGTTGTGATCAAAACAAACGAGCATTTTTTCCCCATATGCTAATTTAGTACTTTCTAAGAACTAAGATATCTAAATATGTATCTAGTTTTAAAAAAATGATTTGGTCATATGTACGGAACCCTAAAAGAGCGAGGCCCGACTCGCACTTGGCCGATTTTTAATTTATTCTAAACACTTGCTATTTTGGATTTGTGTTCTTGTAAAATCAGCGATTATTTATTTTTCAATTATTATTTGTGAAGAATATTATTTTGTGAGCGGTCAGTAGGTATACATTAACATACAGTCAGTATAACATACGTTGTGTTCCTGGCTTTCGGACGAGATTTTTGGAAATCTTTGAGTAACGGATTTTATTTTCTTTGATATCGACGACATAAATCTCTAAAATATCCTCTTGTATCTAAATAAAATAAATTATTTCTGACAGCTCTAAAAATAAAACCACGTATAATTCTAATTATTTCTTGCTATGAGTTTATTGTTGTTCTTTATTCATGTGCACTTCTTGAATTAATTGTGACAAAACTTGCTCTAATTGCTCCGCTATATCGTGTAATATCTTCAATTGGTTTTCAAATTCTTTCAATTTTGATGATTGGCTCCCTGGAATTCATACAAATCAACTTTATGTTTCGCTAGATATTTGTTTTGACTTTTTGCATTTATTTATGCCTATGTAGCGCTAACAAGTTTTTATAACTGTTAAAAAATTCAACTTAAATCTGTATAATCATTATTTCATCATAAAGCTTTATTATTTATTTATTGAAATGGCTGTAGATAAAGATGGAAAGACAGTTTCTTGTTATACTACAGAACTACAAAAGCTTAACCAACAGGCTTTCCAAGCAATCTATGATCAAAGCTGAGAGTTAGCAGTTTTCTTTCTTATACGTCTTTTCATATGTCTTCTACACCCAATACTTCAAAGGTATATCAACTAAAAGCTTGATTAGGTGTTGCTCAAAGCTTTTTAATAAAACCTATGACTGAAACTGCTACTAGTTTCCGATTTGATGGGAAAAATCTTATTTAAAGCAAATATATATTACCTGTGTTATCTAGATGTGCTGATATGTCGCTAATAATTTCATTTTTGTTACCTGAACCATGGCCAACATTGAAAATATCCAAAACATCATTCCTAGTATGCACAAAACTCGTGCCAATAGCGTTGGCCGTCCTGGTTTCTTCAAAAGAGTTGCTATCCTGAGAAACGGCGTTTTTACCATCACTGTTTACTGCTACAATGGTATTGTGGTTTTGATATCCGTTTCCATTAGTAATCGATGAAATTTTTCTAGAATTATCAGCAGGCCTTGGTCCTGGTTGTGGATCGTCACCGAATCTGTTTCCCAGTATAACGGACTGTGACCCAATATATTGTGTTTTTGGATCTTCATCTGCTTTGGGTGTTAGGTCCAGTATGACGTTAGTGTTCCTATTTATTCCATTACCAATATTCAATGTATAGTTGTCATCAGTTGAATGCTAAGAAATAATTAAATGGACATTAAACTAGAAATGACGTTAAACCAAGTGGGTATAGGTTTGCGATAATCGAGAGGCAAAACACCTTATCAAAAAATATGGATGATATTAAGAAAGTCATTAGAAAGCGCTAGAAGACAAGGGCTACATCGTGTTCTATTATTATCGGTCTATCAGTTGAATTGAGGACCGTGACGACTGTTAATAAACTATGTATAAAGTTCATGGATACTTAACTCAAACTTAACGTGAGCTAACCAACCACTATAAGAAACCGTTTTGAAAATTCAACCTCTAAGGGGGTAAAATAGGGGTTTGAAAAATCGAACTTAACGTGAGCGAAGCCGCGGGCAAAAGCTAGTATTTAAATATAATTATTATTTTTTTAAAATATATTCATTCAATCGATACATGACGACGAAAACTGACATTATTATTATGCCCATTTTCACCAAACATACCTAAATCATCCCCTAGGTAAGAGTCTCTTTACGTAGGTAGCCCCTAAATACAATCCTAAGGCCTAACATCAGTGCCAATGTCCTTTTAGGTGTGCCGTACAGGTTCGTGATAACGAAGTTGACAGAAAGCATCACAGTATTTAAACAACAAATACTGAAAATACCGATTTATAATGCGGTTTGTAAGTTGTGATCAAAACAAACGAGCATTTTTTCCCCATATGCTAATTTAGTACTTTCTAAGAACTAAGATATCTAAATATGTATCTAGTTTTAAAAAAATGATTTGGTCATATGTACGGAACCCTAAAAGAGCGAGGCCCGACTCGCACTTGGCCGATTTTTAATTTATTCTAAACACTTGCTATTTTGGATTTGTGTTCTTGTAAAATCAGCGATTATTTATTTTTCAATTATTATTTGTGAAGAATATTATTTTGTGAGCGGTCAGTAGGTATACATTAACATACAGTCAGTATAACATACGTTGTGTTCCTGGCTTTCGGACGAGATTTTTGGAAATCTTTGAGTAACGGATTTTATTTTCTTTGATATCGACGACATAAATCTCTAAAATATCCTCTTGTATCTAAATAAAATAAATTATTTCTGACAGCTCTAAAAATAAAACCACGTATAATTCTAATTATTTCTTGCTATGAGTTTATTGTTGTTCTTTATTCATGTGCACTTCTTGAATTAATTGTGACAAAACTTGCTCTAATTGCTCCGCTATATCGTGTAATATCTTCAATTGGTTTTCAAATTCTTTCAATTTTGATGATTGGCTCCCTGGAATTCATACAAATCAACTTTATGTTTCGCTAGATATTTGTTTTGACTTTTTGCATTTATTTATGCCTATGTAGCGCTAACAAGTTTTTATAACTGTTAAAAAATTCAACTTAAATCTGTATAATCATTATTTCATCATAAAGCTTTATTATTTATTTATTGAAATGGCTGTAGATAAAGATGGAAAGACAGTTTCTTGTTATACTACAGAACTACAAAAGCTTAACCAACAGGCTTTCCAAGCAATCTATGATCAAAGCTGAGAGTTAGCAGTTTTCTTTCTTATACGTCTTTTCATATGTCTTCTACACCCAATACTTCAAAGGTATATCAACTAAAAGCTTGATTAGGTGTTGCTCAAAGCTTTTTAATAAAACCTATGACTGAAACTGCTACTAGTTTCCGATTTGATGGGAAAAATCTTATTTAAAGCAAATATATATTACCTGTGTTATCTAGATGTGCTGATATGTCGCTAATAATTTCATTTTTGTTACCTGAACCATGGCCAACATTGAAAATATCCAAAACATCATTCCTAGTATGCACAAAACTCGTGCCAATAGCGTTGGCCGTCCTGGTTTCTTCAAAAGAGTTGCTATCCTGAGAAACGGCGTTTTTACCATCACTGTTTACTGCTACAATGGTATTGTGGTTTTGATATCCGTTTCCATTAGTAATCGATGAAATTTTTCTAGAATTATCAGCAGGCCTTGGTCCTGGTTGTGGATCGTCACCGAATCTGTTTCCCAGTATAACGGACTGTGACCCAATATATTGTGTTTTTGGATCTTCATCTGCTTTGGGTGTTAGGTCCAGTATGACGTTAGTGTTCCTATTTATTCCATTACCAATATTCAATGTATAGTTGTCATCAGTTGAATGCTAAGAAATAATTAAATGGACATTAAACTAGAAATGACGTTAAACCAAGTGGGTATAGGTTTGCGATAATCGAGAGGCAAAACACCTTATCAAAAAATATGGATGATATTAAGAAAGTCGTTAGAAAGCGCTAGAAGACAAGGGCTACATCGTGTTCTATTATTATCGGTCTATCAGTTGAATTGAGGACCGTGACGACTGTTAATAAACTATGTATAAAGTTCATGGATAGTTGGTAAAGCCTTACCTTATAGCTATCTAAGGGATTTGCTCCAGCCAAGGACAACAGATTGACTATTACAAATATTAAACAATAGACAAATGCTGATGAACAATACATGATTTAAGTTAAAGTAAAACGAGTTTAAAGCTACTGTCTTATCAAACATTTAATTACTGACTTGTGACATTGTGCACTTAACGTTTTATAGGAATGTTTGAGGCTAGCAGGTTCAGTGGGGTTAAATTGATAACCTGTGGGAAAAATTAAATTTAATATTAATGTACAATGAAGATATCACGTCTTTAAATTTTTCCTTATTTAGACCCAAATTTCCCAACATGGAATAATTCATACCTACTCGAGAGTAAACTAGCTGCTGTTGTTACAAGAATAAACTATATTCAGTTATACCTGGGTAGTCGTGTATAACTGGGATTAAAATAATTAACACTCAACTTAGTAAATCACTTCTTTTTATGAAATCGGGTGATGGTGAGGTATAGTAACAGATACCTATTAAATAAATAATAAAAAAACTATCGTATTGATATTATGGCGTGTCGACGCCTCGTGACGTCATATAAAAAAATTCTGTCAACACCAGCCATAGGGTCCTGTGAACAGCCCATACACTGACCAAAAAGTAATATTATGTCGTTACCAAAGGTAACAAACAAAGGTAAGGTTTTATGAGATAAAGATACAACGCTCACACAGCCATAACTGCAAAAATCCCGCATACCGTCCCGTAATTCGGGTTCAATTAAATGCGAAATGTGTAACCCTGTCTGCTTGTTTGTTTCTTTCCCGATATCATAAACTGATTTTAACAAAATTTGCCAATGACGAAGCAAGAAGAAGAGCATAGTGTGTGCAAAAAATAGTTTAGAATCTAGATTTAATAAAACTGATAAACTATTTTACATCTACAATCAGATGATAACGAATTTAAAAGAAAGTATTTACGTGATATTATCTATAATTATTCAATTCAATTTCAATTTGTATTATAAAAGGTAAGTACTTACCTATAATATTTTAAACAGATTTTGTGTATAGTCCAGTCATTTTAGGCCAAATTAGGTGCATATCTCGGAAAATTGACATACCCAGTATATTACCACGTAAAAACTTGTATTTTGGCATCCTAAAACTGTTCTTAAAATTCACATATAATTGGATGGTCGCAAGTTTTAAATTCACGTTTTTTTACATTTTTTGCAAATATCTCGTTTTCTATGGGTTTTACGCTATTATTATTATAATAGTAGCTAATGCCCGCGACTTCGTCCGCATGGATTTAGTTTTTAAAAATCCCGCGGGAACTCTTTCATTATCCGAGATAAAAAGTAGCTCACCCGGTCTGAGGAACCACTACTACATCCATTACTATACCCATGCAAAAAATCGCATCAATCCGCTGTTCTGTTGCGATGTGATTGAAGGACAAACCAACAAACAAACACACTTTCGCATTTATAATATCAGTAATGCTTTATTATAACACTTTTTATAAATGTCAAATTTTTTACCATACTTAACCAAAGACAAAATTACGTTTAGCTGTCATTTACGTTTTGTTATTCCACTGTTATTTGCGTTTTGTTATTCCATGTCAGATGCGTTTTTGTTATACCACGTTTTATAGTGACTTGACGGAAACGCGGTCGAACGGGATTAAAAGTATCCTATGTCCGTCTCCTGGTTCTAAGTTACCTCTCCACCAATTTTCAGCTAAATCGGTTCATCCGTTCTTGAGTTATAAATAGTGTAACTAACACCACTTTCTTTTATATATTATTATTATAATATATATAGCTCGATTACCACTCACTGACTCACTCACTCACTGATTGACACGATTGTTCTCCTAGAAAGAGACGGAAAACGATACAATGATGTAAGGGAGATATGTCCGGGTGGGATATTCGAGTGGGGAAAAATTATGACATTTCGGAAAAACAAGATGGCGGCCGACGTGAATCTTGCAACTCTTTTGTTTTCCAACCGATTTCTTCGAAATTTTGGATTATTGTAGAAATTAGTAAACGATTAACAGAAAAAGTGAAAAAAATTAAAAAAACAAGATGGCGGCCGAGCTGTGACGTCTCAAATTTCCACCCCTCTCCTGTAAAATTTTGTATGAAAAAAATTTTTTTCACCCATGGTGTCGTATAGAGCTCAAAGAATGTGACTCGGAGAAAGGTGGAGAGAGCTGATGAGTGAGGAGTTCGGAGACGGGCGAGGGGCACGGCCAGGGTATAGAAGATAGGTGGAGGGTGCTCGACCAAATGTCATTCGAAACCTCGAGCAGTTGCCAGTGAGTTGAAAAAAAATTCCAAAATGGCGGAAAAAAAATGGCGGCAAATTTTGTCCGTCTCTCTCTCGGAGACTATAAAAGATGGAGGAGCGGTTTCTCTACAAAAGATGATCAAAACCCGGAGGTCTACCTGGTGAGTAGGAAAAAAATTCAAGATGGCGGATTTTTTTTTCCCCCCATACAAAATGTATGGGGAATATTGAAGGGACTAGAAGTTGGGAACTATGCAAGACATTGATTTTGATAGGTTCATAGGGCTTTTTTCTTTTTCTTTTTTTTCATTTTACATTTGCTTTTTTCTTTTTTTTTTCTTTTTTTTTCTTTTGTGAATGAGGAGCACGGCCAGGTTATTGCAGATAGGTGGGGTGTGCTCGAACAAATTTTTTGGCAAAAGATGACCAGAATCCGAAGGTCTACTTGATGAGCAAAAAAATCGCGGTCCGCTTTAGCGGGCCGCGCACCCACGCGCCCTACTTGTAGTAATAACACTTCCCGCGAGCTGCTTTAGCAGCTCGCGCACCGAGCGATAAAAATAAAGCCGAACAATCGCGGTCCGCTGTAGCGGGCCGCGCACCCACGCGCCCTACTTGTAGCAATAACACTTCCCGCGAGCTGCTTTAGCAGCTCGCGCACCGAGCGAAATAAATAAAGCCGAACAATCGCGGTCCGCTTTAGCGGGCCGCGCACCCACGCGCCTTACTTATAGTAATAACACTTCCCGCGAGCTGCTTTAGCAGCTCGCGCACCGAGCGAAATAAATAAAGCCGAACAATCGCGGTCCGCTTTAGCGGGCCGCGCACCCACGCGCCCTACTTGTAGCAATAACACTTCCCGCGAGCTGCTTTAGCAGCTCGCGCACCGAGCGAAATAAATAAAGCCGAACAATCGCGGTCCGCTTTAGCGGGCCGCGCACCCACGCGCCCTACTTGTAGCAATAACACTTCCCGCGAGCTGCTTTAGCAGCTCGCGCACCGAGCAAATGCTAGTTATAATATATATAGCTCGATTACCACTGACTCACTGATTCACTCACTGACTCATTGACACAATTGTTCTCCTAGAAAGAGACAAAAAACGATAAAATGATGTACGGGAGATATGTCCGGGTGGGGGATTCGAGTGGGGAAAAATTATGACATTTCGGAAAAACAAGATGGCGGCCGACGTGAATCTTGCAACTCTTTTGTTTTCCAACCGATTTCTTTGAAATTTTGGATTATTGTAGAAATTAGTAAACGATTGACAGAAAAAGTGAAAAAAATTAAAAAAACAAGATGGCGACGTCTCAAATTTCCACCCCTCTCCTGTAAAATTTTGTATGAAAAAAATTTTTTTCACCCATGGTGTCGTATAGAGCTCAAAGAATGTGACTCGGAGAAAGGTGGAGAGAGCTGATGAGTGAGGAGTTCGGAGACGGGCGAGGGGCACGGCCAGGGTATAGAAGATAGGTGGAGGGTGCTCGACCAAATGTCATTCGAAACCTCGAGCTGTTGCCAGTGAGTTGAAAAAAAAAATCCAAAATGGCGGAAAAAAAATGGCGGCAAATTTTGTCCGTCTCTCTCTCGGAGACTATAAAAGATGGAGGAGCGGTTTCTCGACAAAAGATGATCACAACCCGGAGGTCTACCTGGTGAGTAGGAAAAAAATTCAAGATGGCGGATTTTTTTTCCCCCCATACAAAATGTATGGGGAATATTGAAGGGACTAGAAGTTGGGAACTATGCAAGACATTGATTTTGATAGGTTCATAGGGCTTTTTTTCTTTTTCTTCTTTTTCATTTTACATTTGCTTTTTTTCTTTTTTTTCTTTTTTTTTTTCTTTTTTTTCTTTTTCTTTTGTGAATGAGGAGCACGGCCAGGTTATTGCAGATAGGTGGGGTGTGCTCGAACAAATTTTTTGGCAAAAGATGACTGGAATCCGAAGGTCTACTTGATGAGTAAAAAAATCGCGGTCCGCTTTAGCGGGCCGTGCACCCACGCGCCCTACTTTTAGTAATAACACTTCCCGCGAGCTGCTTTAGCAAATCGCGCACCGAGCGAAATAAATAAAGCCGAACAATCGCGGTCCGCTTTAGCGGGCCGCGCACCCACGCGCCCTACTTGTAGCAATAACACTTCCCGCGAGCTGCTTTAGCAGATCGCGCACCGAGCGAAATAAATAAAGCCGAACAATCGCGGTCCGCTTTAGCGGGCCGCGCACCCACGCGCCTTACTTTTAGTAAAACACTTCCCGCGAGCTGCTTTAGCAGCTCGCGCACCGAGCAAACGCTAGTTATAATATATATAGCTCGATTACCACTCACTGATTCACTGACTGATTGACTCATTGACAGGGTTGTTCTCCTAGAAGGAGACGGAAATCGATATAATGATGTTCGGGAGATGTGTTTGGGCGGGGGATTCGAGTTGGGGAAAATTATGACATTTCGGAAAAACAAGATGGCGGCCGACGTGAATCTTGCAACTCTTTTGTTTTCCAACCGATTTCTTTGAAATTTTGGATTATTGTAGAACTTAGTAAACGATTAACAGAAAAAGTGAAAAAAATCAAAAAAACAAGATGGCGGCCGAGCTGTGACGTCTCAAATTTCCGACCCCTCTCCTGTAAAATTTTGTATGAAAAAATTTTTTTTCCCCCATGGTGTCGTATAGAGCTCAAAGAATGTGACTCGGAGAGAGGTGGAGAGAGCTGATGAGTGAGAAGTTCGGAGACGGGCGAGGGGCACGGCCAGGGTATAGAAGATAGGTGGAGGGTGCTCGACCAAATGTCATTCGAAACCTCGAGCAGTTGCCAGTGAGTTGAAAAAAAATTCCAAAATGGCGGAAAAAAAATGGCGGCAAATTTTGTCCGTCTCTCTCCCGGAGACTATAAAAGATGGAGGAGCGGTTTCTCGACAAAAGATGATCAAAACCCGGAGGTCTACCTGGTGAGTAGGAAAAAAATTCAAGATGGCGGATTCTTTTTTTTCCATACAAAATGTATATGGGGAATATTGAAGGGACTAGAAGTTGGGAACTATGCAAGACATTGATTTTGATAGGTTCATAGGGCTTTTTTTCTTTTTCTTTTTTTCATTTTACATTTGTTTTTTTTCTTTTTTTTCATTTTTTTTTCTTTTTTTTCTTTTTCTTTTGTGAATGAGGAGCACGGCCAGGTTATTGCAGAATAGGTGGAGGGTGCTCGACCAAATGTCATTCGAAACCTCGAGCAGTTGCCAGTGAGTTGAAAAAAAATTCCAAAATGGCGAAAAAAAAATGGCGGCAAATTTTGTCCGTCTCTCTCTCGGAGACTATAAAAGATGGAGGAGCGGTTTCTCGACAAAAGTTGATCAAAACCCGGAGGTCTACCTGGTGAGTAGGAAAAAAATTCAAGATGGCGGATTTTTTTTTTTCATACAAAATGTATATGGGGAATATTGAAGGGACTAGAAGTTGGGAACTATGCAAGACATTGATTTTGATAGGTTCATAGGGCTTTTTTTCTTTTTCTTTTTTTTCATTTTACATTTGCTTTTTTTCTTTTTTTTTCTTTTTCATTTGTGAATGAGGAGCACGGCCAGGTTATTGCAGATAGGTGCGGTGTGCTCGAACAAATTTTTTGGCAAAAGATGACCAGAATCCGAAGGTCTACTTGATGAGTAAAAAAATCGCGGTCCGCTTTAGCGGGCCGCGCACCCACGCGCCCTACTTGTAGTAACAACACTTCCCGCGAGCTGCTTTAGCAGCTCGCGCACCGAGCGAAATAAATAAAGCCGAACAATCGCGGTCCGCTTTAGCGGGCCGCGCACCCACGCGCCCTACTTGTAGCAATAACACTTCCCGCGAGCTGCTTTAGCAGCTCGCGCACCGAGCAAATGCTAGTATAGATATATAGCTCGATTACCACTGACTGACTGACTGATTCACTCACTCATTGACACGATTGTTCTCCTAGAAAGAGACGGAAAACGATACAATGATGTAGGGGAGATATGTCCGGGTGGGGGATTCGAGTAGGGAAAAATTATGACATTTCGGAAAAACAAGATGGCGGCCGACGTGATTCTTGCAACTCTTTTGTTTTCCAACCGATTTCTTTGAAATTTTGGATTATTGTAGAAATTAGTAAACGATTAACAGAAAAAGTGAAAAAATTAAAAAAACAAGATGGCGGCCGAGCTGTGACGTCTCAAATTTCCGACCCCTCCTGTAAAATTTTGTATGAAAAAAATTTTTTTCACCCATGGTGTCGTATAGAGCTCAAAGAATGTGACTCGGAGAGAGGTGGAGAGAGCTGATGAGTGAGGAGTTCGGAGACGGGCGAGGGGCACGGCCAGGGTATAGAAGATAGGTGGAGGGTGCTCGACCAAATGTCATTCGAAACCTCGAGCAGTTGCCAGTGAGTTGAAAAAAAATTCCAAAATGGCGGAAAAAAAATGGCGGCAAATTTTGTCCGTCTCTCTCTCGGAGACTATAAAAGATGGAGGAGCGGTTTCTCGACAAAAGGTGATCACAACCCGGAGGTCTACCTGGTGAGTAGGAAAAAAATTCAAGATGGCGGATTTTTTTTTTTTACATACAAAATGTATGGGGAATATTGAAGGGACTAGAAGTTGGGAACTATGCAAGACATTGATTTTGATAGGTTCATAGGGCTTTTTTCTTTTTCTTTTTTTCATTTTACATTTGCTTTTTTTCTTTTTTTTCATTATTTTTTCTTTTTTTTTCTTTTTTCCTTTTTTTTATTCTTTTTCTTTTTTTTCATTTTTCATTTTCTTTTATTCTTTCTTCTTTTTTTCTTTTCTTTTTTTTCTCTTTTTCTTTTTTTTTTCTTTTTCTTTTGTGAATGAGGAGCACGGCCAGGTTATTGCAGATAGGTGGGGTGTGCTCGAACAAATTTTTTGGCAAAAGATGACCAGAATCCGAAGGTCTACTTGATGAGTAAAAAAATCGCGGTCCGCTTTAGCGGGCCGCGCACCCACGCGACCTACTTGTAGCAATAACACTTCCCGCGAGCTGCTTTAGCAGCTCGCGCACCGAGCAAACGCTAGTTATTATAATATATATAGCTCGATTACCACTGACTCACTGATTCACTCACTGACTCATTGACACAATTGTTCTCCTAGAAAGAGACAAAAAACGATAAAATGATGTAGGGGAGATATGTTCGGGTGGGGGATTCGAGTGGGGAAAAATTATGACATTTCGGAAAAACAAGATGGCGGCCGACGTGAATCTTGCAACTCTTTTGTTTTCCAACCGATTTCTTTGAAATTTTGGATTATTGTAGAAATTAGTAAACGATTAACAGAAAAGTGAAAAAAATTAAAAAAACAAGATGGCAGCCGAGCTGTGACGTCTCAAATTTCCACCGCTCTCCTGTAAAATTTTGTATGAAAAAAATTTTTTTCACCCATGGTGTCGTATAGAGCTCAAAGAATGTGACTCGGAGAAAGGTGGTGAGAGCTGATGAATGAGGAGTTCGGAGACGGGCGAGGGGCACGGCCAGGGTATAGTAGATAGGTGGAGGGTGCTCGACCAAATGTCATTCGAAACCTCGAGCAGTTGCCAGTGAGTTGAAAAAAAATTCCAAAATGGCGGAAAAAAAATGGCGGCAAATTTTGTCCGTCTCTCTCTCGGAGACTATAAAAGATGGAGGAGCGGTTTCTCGACAAAAGATGATCAAAACCCGGAGGTCTACCTGGTGAGTAGGAAAAAAATTCAAGATGGCGGATTTTTTTTTTCCCATACTAAATGTATGGGGAATATTGAAGGGACTAGAAGTTGGGAACTATGCAAGACATTGATTTTGATAGGTTCATAGGGCTTTTTTTCTTTTTCTTTTTTTTTCATTTTACATTTGTTTTTTTTCATTTTTTTTTCTTTTTCTTTTGTGAATGAGGAGCACGACCAGGTTATTGCAGATAGGTGGGGTGTGCTCGAACAAATTTTTTGGCAAAAGATGACCAGAATCCGAAGGGCTACTGGAAGAGTAAAAAAATCGCGGTCCGCTTTAGCGGGCCGCGCACCCACGTGCCCTACTTGTAGCAGTAACACTTCCCGCGAGCTGCTTTAGCAGCTCGCGCACCGAGCGAAATAAATAAAGCCGAACAATCGCGGTCCGCTTTAGCGGGCCGCGCACCCACGCGCCTTACTTTTAGTAAAACACTTCCCGCGAGCTGCTTTAGCAGCTCGCGCACCGAGCGAAATACTAGTAATATATATAGCTCGATTACCACTCACTCACTCACTGATTGACATAATTGTTCTCCTAGAAAGAGACAAAAAACGATACAATGATGTAGGGGAGATATGTCCGGGTGGGGGATTCGAGTGGGGAAAAATTATGACATTTCGGAAAAACAAGATGGCGGCCGACGTGAATCTTGCAACTCTTTTGTTTTCCAACCGATTTCTTTAAAATTTTGGATTATCGTAGAAATTAATAAACGATTAACAGAAAAAGTGAAAAAAAATAAAAAAACAAGATGGCGACCGAGCTGTGACGTCTCAAATTTCCACCCCTCCTGTAAAATTTTGTATGAAAAAAATTTTTTTCACCCATGGTGTCGTATAGAGCTCAAAGAATGTGACTCGGAGAAAGGTGGAAAGAGCTGATGAGTGAGGAGTTCGGAGACGGGCGAGGGGCACGGCCAGGGTATAGAAGATAGGTGGAGGGTGCTCGACCAAATGTCATTTGAAACCTCGAGCAGTTGCCAGTGAGTTGAAAAAAAATTCCAAAATGGCGGAAAAAAAATGGCGGCAAATTTTGTCCGTCTCTCTCTCGGAGACTATAAAAGATGGAGGAGCGGTTTCTCGACAAAAGATGATCACAACCCGGAGGTCTACCTGGTGAGTAGGAAAAAAATTCAAGATGGCGGATATTTTTTTCCCCCCATACAAAATGTATGGGGAATATTGAAGGGACTAGAAGTTGGGAACTATGCAAGACATTGATTTTGATAGGTTCATAGGGCTTTTTTTCTTTTTTTCATTTTACATTTGTTTTTTTCCTTTTTTTTTTTTCTTTTTTTTTCTTTTTCATTTGTGAATGAGGAGCACGGCCAGGTTATTGCAGATAGGTGGGGTGTGCTCGAACAAATTTTTTGGCAAAAGATGACCAGAATCCGAAGGTCTACTTGATGAGTAAAAAAATCGCGGTCCGCTTTAGCGGGCCGCGCACCCACGCGCCCTACTTGTAGTAATAACACTTCCCGCGAGCTGCTTTAGCAGCTCGCGCACCGAGCGAAATAAATAAAGCCGAACAATCGCGGTCCGCTTTAGCGGGCCGCGCACCCACGTGCCCTACTTGTAGCAATAACACTTCCCGCGAGCTGCTTTAGCAGCTCGCGCACCGAGCGAAATAAATAAAACCGAACAATCGCGGTCCGCTTTAGCGGGCCGCGCACCCACGCGCCCTACTTGTAGCAATAACACTTCCCGCGAGCTGCTTTAGCAGCTCAGCAAATGCTAGTTATTATAATATATATAGCTCGATTACCACTGACTGACTCACTCACTCACTCATTGACACGATTGTTCTCCTAGAAAGAGACGGAAATCGATATAATGATGTTCGGGAGATGTGTTTGGGGTGGGGATTCGAGTAGGGAAAAATTATGACATTTCGGAAAAACAAGATGGCGGCCGACGTGATTCTTGCAACTCTTTTTGTTTTCCAACCGATTTCTTTGAAATTTTGGATTATTTTAGAAATTAGTAAACGATTAACAGAAAAAGTGAAAAAAATCAAAAAAACAAGATGGCGGCCGAGCTGTGACGTCTCAAATTTCCGACCCCTCTCCTGTAAAATTTTGTATGAAAAAATTTTTTTTCCCCCATGGTGTCGTATAGAGCTCAAAGAATGTGACTCGGAGAGAGGTGGAGAGAGCTGATGAGTGAGAAGTTCGGAGACGGGCGAGGGGCACGGCCAGGGTATAGAAGATAGGTGGAGGGTGCTCGACCAAATGTCATTCGAAACCTCGAGCAGTTGCCAGTGAGTTGAAAAAAAATTCCAAAATGGCGGAAAAAAAATGGCGGCAAATTTTGTCCGTCTCTCTCCCGGAGACTATAAAAGATGGAGGAGCGGTTTCTCGACAAAAGATGATCAAAACCCGGAGGTCTACCTGGTGAGTAGGAAAAAAATTCAAGATGGCGGATTCTTTTTTTTCCATACAAAATGTATATGGGGAATATTGAAGGGACTAGAAGTTGGGAACTATGCAAGACATTGATTTTGATAGGTTCATAGGGCTTTTTTTCTTTTTCTTTTTTTCATTTTACATTTGTTTTTTTTCTTTTTTTTCATTTTTTTTTCTTTTTTTTCTTTTTCTTTTGTGAATGAGGAGCACGGCCAGGTTATTGCAGAATAGGTGGAGGGTGCTCGACCAAATGTCATTCGAAACCTCGAGCAGTTGCCAGTGAGTTGAAAAAAAATTCCAAAATGGCGAAAAAAAAATGGCGGCAAATTTTGTCCGTCTCTCTCTCGGAGACTATAAAAGATGGAGGAGCGGTTTCTCGACAAAAGTTGATCAAAACCCGGAGGTCTACCTGGTGAGTAGGAAAAAAATTCAAGATGGCGGATTTTTTTTTTTCATACAAAATGTATATGGGGAATATTGAAGGGACTAGAAGTTGGGAACTATGCAAGACATTGATTTTGATAGGTTCATAGGGCTTTTTTTCTTTTTCTTTTTTTTCATTTTACATTTGCTTTTTTTCTTTTTTTTTCTTTTTCATTTGTGAATGAGGAGCACGGCCAGGTTATTGCAGATAGGTGCGGTGTGCTCGAACAAATTTTTTGGCAAAAGATGACCAGAATCCGAAGGTCTACTTGATGAGTAAAAAAATCGCGGTCCGCTTTAGCGGGCCGCGCACCCACGCGCCCTACTTGTAGTAACAACACTTCCCGCGAGCTGCTTTAGCAGCTCGCGCACCGAGCGAAATAAATAAAGCCGAACAATCGCGGTCCGCTTTAGCGGGCCGCGCACCCACGCGCCCTACTTGTAGTAACAACACTTCCCGCGAGCTGCTTTAGCAGCTCGCGCACCGAGCGAAATACTAGTAATATATCGTCGCTGCGCGTGCGAATCCGCGTAAGAGCTACTTGTAAAGACCGCGCATTTGCTTTTTGATGATTTTACAGGAGGAAGGAAAAACTGAATATCTCAGAGATTTAAATTTTGATTACCGACTGAACTTCACAGCTAGTTCTTCACAACATTCTTTATTGGAATATAACGCAAATTTACTCGTAGCTGGCTCAGATTTTTTGTAAAGTCACTTCCGCGGTTTTGTTATAACTAAATAGAACATAAGTAGGTTACTTTTAGTAGGTACGCGGTTTTGAAATAAAACAATTTAGTCAAGAGTTGTATTAATTATTATTACGAAGAAGAAAAATATCACCCGATTTTTTATTTCAGTAGTTATTAAATATTTCAGATCGAACTCCTTCTGTTAATTTTGAACAATACATAGCTTTCCCACTAAAGCATCTTGTTGACATACATATTGGACCCATTACTCTTGCCGGCTTAGGGTCGTTCTGAACAAATTATGTGCCCTCTTTTTTAAATCCAATGTACTCTTCTCCCATCATTCTTTGTCTCTTATTTTTCATTCTCTTCCAATTATTTTTATCTCCTTTGCGCTTTTTTATGTTTTCTTCTATTTCCCTTTCAGGAAACCACTCTATTCCTTCTGGCGATAATGGCTTTAAGTTAGTAATGTCTGATAAGTTGACAAAAGAATGATCATCAGACGTTAAAGCAATGTCATTGTTCTGATTTTCAGTCACATCGTTAGATTCAGTCGGTTTAGGAATATTATAATCTTCATTTTGCATCGATTCTTGAGGGTCCAAAATCGTAGTAAGTGTAGTGAACTCAGATGTGGAATTCTCAGACAAAGGTGTAATCTCTGGTGTTATATTTTGATTCTCAGACAAAGGTGTCAAAACTGGTTGTTTTACTGCCTCATTTTGATAGATCAATCTATTTAATATTTCTCTCTTTTTCTGTAACAATAGTTTTCGCCTTTCAAATAGTTCTCGCAAAGTTACGACGTTTTCATTACTATCCGCATTTTCTAAAATAAACTTATCTTGGTCCTCCATCATTTGGATACTTAAGTACTTGAGAAGGCAAGGATTTATCTATAAATAAAAAAATATTAATTATTTATTAGTTTCAGTATAATGCAATACCGCGTAACTTAACAAAACAAATAAATCAAGCAATGTCAAGACCGCGTAAATACTTGTTATAGGTTATATTAGTCAGAACCATTTAAGTAAAACACAATTACATGTAATTTAAATATTCTACCATAAACACATTCCAAATGAAAAAGAATAAACAATCAAAACACACTTACATGGCGATTAATCACGGAAAAATAATTATTTTAGGGAGCACATACTAATCGCGTCACACTTTTCTCACAATCGTAGTAAATACGCGCACTTGCTTCCAACTTTAGGCGTCCTACTGTTCCGCGGTATTGTTTCGATAGCACAACTGACGTTTCTCATTGGATAATTCAAATCAGGTGAGGTCTAAAATAAGCCAATAGGCGTTTAGAGTCAGCTGATACGATATTTAAATTTTGCGCGTTTTGCTGTTCCGCGGTATTTACAAACGGCTCTTACGCGGATTTCCGCAGCGCAGCGACGATATATAGCTCGATTACCACTGACTGACTGACTGATTGACACGATTGTTCTCCTAGAAAGAGACGGAAATCGATATAATGATGTTCGGGAGATGTGTTTGGGGGGGGATTCGAGTTGGGGAAAATTATGACATTTCGGAAAAACAAGATGGCGGCCGACGTGAAACTTGCAACTCTTTTGTTTTCCAACCGATTTCTTTGAAATTTTGGATTATTGTAGAAATTAGTAAACGATTAACAGAAAAAGTGAAAAAAATTAAAAAAACAAGATGGCGGCCGAGCTGTGACGTCTCAAATTTCCGACCCCTCTCCTGTAAAATTTTGTATGAAAAAAATTTTTTTCACCCATGGTGTCGTATAGAGCTCAAAGAATATGACTCGGAGAAAGGTGGAGAGAGCTGATGAGTGAGGAGTTCGGAGACGGGCGAGGGGCACGGCCAGGGTATAGAAGATAGGTGGAGGGTGCTCCACCAAATGTCATTCGAAACCTCGAGCAGTTGCCAGTGAGTTGAAAAAAAATTCCAAAATGGCGGAAAAAAAAAATGGCGGCAAATTTTGTCCGTCTCTCTCTCGGAGACTATAAAAGATGGAGGAGCGGTTTCTCGACAAAAGATGACCAAAACCCGGAGGTCTACCTGGCGAGTAGGAAAAAAATTCAAGATGGCGGATTTTTTTTTGTCCATACAAAATGTATGGGGAATATTGAAGGGACTAGAAGTTGGGAACTATGCAAGACATTGATTTTGATAGGTTCATAGGTGTCTTAGATCTCTGAGAATTAAAAAAGAAAAATATACTGGCCGAATTGAGAACCTCCTCCTTTTTGGAAATGGGTTAAAAAGGTGAAAGAGTGGTTTTTTGCCAACTATCCACGCGACCAACTAGGTGGGGTGTGCTCCAACAAAAATTACTCGAAACCACATCCAATTAGCAGGGAATTGAAAAAAAAAACTCCAAAATGGCGGATTCAAGATGGCGGCCATAGAAACTTTCTCTGGTGTCTATCTCGGAGAGTATAAAAGATGGAAGAGTAGTTTCTTGGCAACAGATGATCAAGACCCAAAGGTCTACTTGATGATCAGGAAAAAAAAACAAGATGGCGGATTTTTTTCCATGCGAAATATATGGCGAATATTGATTTTTCTTTTTTTTCTTCTTTTTGTTTCTTTTTTCTTTTTTTCTTTTTCTTTTTTTTCTTTTTTTCGTTTTTCCTTTTTTCTTTTTCTTTTTTTTCATTTTTCATTTTCTTTTTTTTCTTTTTCCTTTTTTCTATTTTTTTTTCATTTTTTTTTATTTTTTATTTTTTTTCATTTTTCATTTATTTGCTTTTTTATTTTTCTTTTTTCTTTTTTTTTCTTTTTTCCTTTTTTTTATTATTTTCTTTTTTTTCATTTTCTTTTTTTCTTTCTTCTTTTTTTCTTTTCTTTTTTTCTTTTTTTTCTTTTTCTTTTGTGAATGAGGAGCACGGCCAGGTTATTGCAGATAGGTGGGGTGTGCTCGAACGAATTTTTTGGCAAAAGATGACCAGAATCCGAAGGTCTACTTGATGAGTAAAAATATCGCGGTCCGCTTTAGCGGGCCGCGCACCCACGCGCCTTACTTTTAGTAATAACACTTCCCGCGAGCTGCTTTAGCAGCTCGCGCACCGAGCAAACGCTAGTTATTAATATTAATATATATATAGCTGCTGGGGCTGATTCACTGACTGATTCACTGATTCACTGATTCACTCACTCATTGATCACCTCTCCTGTAAAATTTTGTATGAAAAATTTTTTTTTCACCGATGGTTTCGTATAGAGGACAAAAATTCATTCGGAGGAAAAATATGGAGAGAGCTGATGATTGAGGATTTCGGAGACGGGTGAGGAGCACGGCCAGGGTATTGAAGATAGGTGGGGTGTGCTCGAACAAAAGTCACTCGGAACTTCATCCAATTCGCAGAGAGTTGAAAAAAAATTCCAAAATGGCGGATTCAAGATGGCGGCCATACAAATTTCGTCGGTGTCTATCTCGGAGAGTATAAAAGATGCAAGAGTGCTTCTTTGGCAAAAGATGATCAGGGCCCGAAGGTCTACTTGATGAATAGAAAAAAAAAATCAAGATGGCGGAATTTTTTTTCTCCATACAAAATATATGGCGAATATTGAATAGACTAGAAGCTGAGAACTATGCAAGACTTTGATACGGTTCCTTTTCAAAATTTGTTTTTATAAAAGACTGATATAGAAAGACTTCTCATTCTGACAAATGATGAGATATGATGATTGAGGGTTTGGAAGGTGGGTGAGGAGCACGGCCAGGGTATTGAAGATAGGTGGGAGGTGCTCAAACAAAAAATACTCGAAACCTCATCCAATTGGCAATGAGCTGAAAAAAAATTCAAAATGGCGGATTCAAGATGGCGGCCATACCAATTTCATCGGCATCTATCTCGGAGAGTATAAAAGATGGAAGATTGGTTATTTGATAGAAAATGATCAGGACCTGAAAGTCCACTTGACGATAGAAAAACCGCGGTCCGCTTGCGGGCCGCGCACCCACGCGCCCTACTAGTTAATATATATATAGCTGCTCGTGCTGATTCACTGATTCACTCACTCACTGATTGATCACCTCTCCTGTAAAATTTTGTAAGAAAAATTTTTTTTTCACTAATGGTTTCGTATAGAAGACAAAAATTCATTCGGAGGAAAATTATGGAGAGAGCTGATGATTGAGGATTTCGAAGACGGGTGAGGAGCACGGCCAAGGTATTGTAGATAGGTGGGGGGTGCTCGAACAAATGTCATTCGAAACCTCATGCAATTGGCAGTGAGCTGAAAAAAAATCCAAAATGGCGGAAAAAAGATGGCGGCCATACAAACTTCGTCGGTGTCTATCTCGGAGAGGATAAAAGATGGAAGAGTGGTTTCTTGGCAAAAGATAATCAGGACCCGAAGGTCTACTTGATGAACAGAAAAAAAAATCAAAATGGCGGAACTTTTTTTTCCATACAAAATATATGGCGAATATTCAAGAGACTAGAAGCTGAGAACTATGCAATACTTTGATACGGTTCCTTTTAAAAAATTGTTTTTATAGAAGAATTCTCATTCTTAAAAATGATGAGATATGATGATCGAGGGTTTGGAAGGTGGGTGAGGAGCACGGCCAGGGTATTGAAGATAGGTGGGAGGTGCTCAAACAAGAAATACTCGAAATCTCATCCAATTGGCAGTGAGCTGAAAAAAATTCAAAATGGTGGATTCAAGATGGCGGCTATACTTTCAAAGGTGTATATCTCGGAGAGTATAAAAGATGGAAGAGTAGTGTTTAGGTAAAAATGATCGAGACCTGAAATCCTACTTGATAAGCAATAAAACCGCGGTCCGCTTGCGGGCCGCGCACCCACGCGCCCTACTAGTTAATATATATATAGCTGCTCGTGCTGATTCACTGATTCACTGACTGATTGATCACCTCTCCTGTAAAATTTTGTATGAAAATTTTTTTTTCACTAATGGTTTCGTATAGAAGACAAAAATTCATTCGGAGGAAAATTATGGAGAGAGCTGATGATTGAGGATTTTGGAGACGGGTGAAGAGCACGGCCAGGGTATTGAAGATAGGTGGGGTGTGCTCGAACAAATGTCACTCGAAACCTCATCCAATTCGCAGTGAGCTGAAAATAAATTCAAAATGGCGGAAAAAAGATGGCCGCCATACAAATTTCGTCGGTGTCTATCTCGGGGAGTATAAAAGATGGAAGAGTGGTTTCTTGACAAATGATGATCAGGACCCAAAGGTCTATTTGATGAATAGAAAAAAAATCCAATATGGCGGATTTTTTTTTCTTCATACAAAATATATGGCGAATATTGAAGAGACTAGAAGTTGGGAACTATACAAGACTTTGATACGGTTCCTTTTGAAAATTTGTTTTTATAAAAGAAATCTCATTCTGAGAAATGGTGAGATATGATGATCGAGGGCTTGGAAGGTGGGTGAGGGGCACGGCCAGGGTATTGAAGATAGGTGGGAGGTGCTCAAACAAAAAATACTCGAAACCTCATCCAATTGGCAGTGAGCTGAAAAAAATTTCAAAATGGCGGATTCAAGATGGCGGATACCAATTTCATAGGCATCTATCTCGGAGAGTATAAAAGATGGCAGAGTGGTTATTTGATAGAAAATGATCAGGACCTGAAAGTCCACTTGACGATAGAAAAACCGCGGTCCGCTTGCGGGCCGCGCACCCACGCGCCCTACTAGTATAATATATAGCTGCTGGGGCTGATTGACTGATTCACTGATTCACTCACTGATTGATCACCTCTCCTGTAAAATTTTGTATGAAAAATTTTTTTTCCACCGATGGTTTCGTATAGAGGACAAAAATTCATTCGGAGGAAAAATATGGAGAGAGCTGATGATTGAGGATTTCGGAGACGGGTGAGGAGCACGGCCAGGGTATTGAAGATAGGTGGGGTGTGCTGGAACAAAAGTCACTCGAAACCTCATCCAATTACCAGTGGGTTGAAAAAAAATTCTAAAATGGCGGATTCAAGATGGCGGCCATACAAATTTCGTCGGTGTCTATCTCGGAGAGTATAAAAGATGGAAGAGTGGGTTCTTGGAGAAAGATGATCAAGACCCGAAGGTCTACTTGATGAACAGAAAAAAAAATCAAGATGGCGGAATTTTTTTTTCTTCATACAAAATATATGGCGAATATTGAATAGACTAGAAGCTGAGAACTATGCAAGACTTTGATACGGTTCCTTTTCCAAATTTGTTTTTATAAAAGAATTCTCATTCTGACAAATGATGAGATATGATGATCGAGAGTTTGGAAGGTGAGTGAGGAGCACGGGCAGGGTATTGAAGATAGGTGGGAGGTGCTCAAACAAAAAATACTCGAAACTCAATTGGCAATGAGCTGAAAAAAATTCAAAATGGCGGATTCAAGATGACGGCCATACAAACTTCAACGGTGTCTATCTCGGAGAGGATAAAAGATGGAAGAGTGGTTATTTGATAGAAAATGATCAGGACCTGAAAGTCCACTTGACAATAGAAAAACCGCGGTCCGCTTGCGGGCCGCGCACCCACGCGCCCTACTAGTTATATTATAAAACTTTTCGTAAAATTCACATATAATTGGATGGTCGCAAGTTTTAAATTCAAGTTTTTTTTACATTTTTTGCAAATATCTCGTTTTCTATGGGTTTTACGCTATTTGTATTTATTATCAATATTATAGAAAATTAAATTTTCTACAACTTTTCTATTTAACATTTTTTTTTACCTTGAACTGTTTTCGAGATAGAGGGCGTAGAGCGCGCGGTCAGAGAATTATCCGAGGTCAACTGGTAGTCTCGATCAAAAACTCGTAATATTATGGTTATAATTTATTGCTTCTTCTTCTTCTTGAGGTGCCATCTCCTACCGGTGGTTGGCTATCATATTGGCTATTCGGACCTTACACACAACTGCGCGGAATAAGGATCGAGTACTCAGTCCGAACCATGTCCGGAGATTCTTGAGCCAAGAGGTCCGTCTTCTTCCAGGGGATCTCCTACCTTGTATCTTCCCCTGTATTATTAGTTGGAGCAATTTGTACTTATCGCCACGCATTATATGTCCCAGATATTGCAGTTTTCGTTGCTTTAATGTCTTTAAAACTACTGCCCCTTTGTTGACCATCTGCAAAACCCTTTCGTTGGAAACTCTATCCGTCCATGATATTCTCAGAATTCTTCTATACACCCACATTTCAAATGCCTCTAACCGATTGCTCATATTTTGAGTTAAGGTCCATGATTCGACACCGTACAGAAGAACCGAAAAAAACATAGCATCGTGCCAAATGCACCCTGGTAGAGATCTTTAAGGATCGGTTGCAGAGTAAGTGGCGCAACTTCATAAATGCGTTGCGTGCCTGCTCTATCCGTCACTTAATTTCTACGCTATGATCATTTTGGTCATTCACATTATTTATTGCTAAACATATAATTATCATTTTTTATTAACTTTTAGTTTAAATTAAATCTTTTTAATAATTCTAAAATTTATCAATTCAATAACACTCATAATCTGAAATTCTGCAGCAGACGATGATGAAGAAGAAGAAGAAAAAGAAAAAAAAAGAAGAGAATTGAAATTAGAACTTGTTCTCGAAATTTTTATTAATTTTGACTATATAGTAAATCTATAAAATGACACGTTTAATAAAAACATCAATTAAAAATTTATTTTTCTTCTTTATTTATATATAGAAAGTCATTAGTATAAATAAGATTAGAATTGAAATACAATTTAAGTATTTTCCTCAACTATTTCTTAATTACATGGCCAGGTAAGTGTTATTAAATAAATTGACACTTAATTAAAAATAGATATTTAACAAAAAAAAAATGAATTTAATCTAAAAGTTAATAAAAAATGATAATTATATGATTAGCAATAAATTATAACCGTAATATTACGAGTTTTTGATCGAGACTACCAGTTGACTTCAGATAATTCTCTAACCGCGCGCTCTACGCTCTCTATCTCGAAAACAGTTCAAGGTATAAAAAAATGTTAAATAAAAAAGTTGTAGAGAATTTAATTTCCTACAATATTGATAATAAATTCAAACAGCGTAAAACCCATAGAAAATGAGATATTTGCAAAAAATGTAAAAAAAAAATCGATTTTTGTGACCTTTGACCCCTGAATTTAAAACTTTGAGAACAGTTTTAGGATGCCAAAATACAAGTTTTTACGTGGCAATATACTGGGTATGTCGATTTTCCGAGATATGCACCTAATTTGGCCTAAAATGACTGGACTATACACAAAATCTGTTTAAAATATTATAGGTAAGTTACCTTTTATAATACAAATTGAAATTGAATTGAATAATTATAGATAATATCATAAATAAATAAATAAATAAATAAATAAAACATTTATTCAGCTTTTTAACAACAACAAAGCAAGAAATACAGAGGAATTCAAAAACACAAAACTTAACCACTAACCTATATTATTTTTGAATGAATAAATTACAGAAAAATAAGTAGTAGCTAAGTAGGTATATTATGTTGTCGCTGAAAAGGCTACTGCCTCAGCATAATGCTACAGCATTAGAATGCTGCGGCGCTGATTTTCAGGCATAGCCTTTAACTACGTCGCGGCCCGACCATGCGACAGTTAAACATGATACGTAATAGGTAACAAGAAATATATAAATTAACAGATATTAGCATAATAATAGTATATAATATGTTTATGTTACAGTTGATACAATGGTAATTATGGATATCTTATAAATAAATAGTTATACCTAAGTGCATAACATATGTATTACACTACAAATAAATAAATCATATAAAATATACAATATAACCAATAAATCAATAAAGCATGTAAAATTTATACATACACCTACACAGTCGATGAATAATACAAAATATGCTATTGTGTCTGAAACGCCACACATACAGCAGCCCCAAGTGAAACTCGTGCCTGTAAGACTCGGAATGATCTCTAATCATATTGATTTTTGTTTGACTAAATAATATTTCTTTACCGCCTTCTTAAAAGATATTATTGATTTAAGCTTACGAGCTGGTGGTGGGAGGTCATTCCAGATCTTACAGGCCGAATGCTTAAATGTACCTCGAAATGCAGCTGTTGTATGTCTTGCCATAGCGATTCTGGGTGCAGGAATCCGTTTACTATGCTCCTGTCTCCAAACTATTTTAGCATGTAAATATGCTGGTTTACCTGTGGCGATGACGCCAAACAGCATCGTCGCTAAATGCAACTTACGCCTAGATTCCATATTTAGCATATTTGCATTATTAATGTGTGGGCTAACATGGGTCCGAGGCGCTATGGAGAAGCAAAATCGGGCACAGGCATTCTGAACCCTCTGCACTAGTTTGGCCGATCTGGTTAGTATACATGGTCCATATACTATATCCGCATAATTTAATTTTGAAAGAATCAAAGCTTCACATAAATGTATTCTAACATCAGTACTAAGGTAGGGGCGCATTTTATAAATCACTTTTAGCCTATAAAAACAACCTTTAACTATGTTTCTAATGTGTGATTCGAAATGTAGGTTAGAGTCAAAGATAACACCTAGATTCCGTGCTTCAAATATTCTATCCACAGCGTCAATCCCTATTTTAACAGAAGGGTTATAGCTTTCAATTTTTGCTATAATTCCTTTTGTCCCTAGAATCATTAACTTTGTTTTTTGGGGATTAAGATTCAGCGAGTTTAAATCAGACCAGCCTACAATGTTTTCAAGGTCTTGATTAATTTTTTCTACCGCTTCCATTGTATCCGACGGCCGAAAAGAATAATATAATTGGACATCACCTGCGTATAGATGATATCTGCAATGCTTGATACAGCGGATCATGTCCGCGGTATATAATGCGAACAGCATAGGGCTCAGGATTGATCCCTGAGGAACCCCCCTACGGACTGGCAACGATGAAGAGGTTAGTGAGCTACCATTCACTTTATTTATATATACAAACTGTTCCCTGTTTTTAAAATAACTGTCGAACCATTTAACTGTTCTATTAGTAAACCCATAATAGGTTAACTTAGATAATAGTAAAGTTGTGTTAATGGAATCAAATGCCCTTGAAAAGTCAAGTAGGACTAGAATGGTCCCCATGCCCTGATCTTGTGCAGTGAGTATTTCATCAACTACGTCCATAATGGCTGTTGTCGTGCTATGGCTTTTACGAAAACCAGATTGATAATCCGGCAATATCTTTTTTCTTTCTATATACTTTGTCATTTGCGCACATATCACCTTTTCCAAGATTTTTGAAATACACGGCAGAATACTTATGGGTCTGAGATCTTTTAAGGCTATTGGGTTGTCTATTTTAGGGAGAGGCTTAACAATGGCAGTTTTCCATGCTTCTGGGAATGTTGAAGTTAAAATAGATCTATTTACTATCTCAGTTATTGTTGTGAGGCTCTGAGGGAGTGTTAATGCTAACATTTCTAACGATATTTTATCCACGCCTACTGCATTTGACTTTAATCCTTTAATAATTTTTAAAATTTCAACTCGATTTTTTACTTCAAATTCAAAAGTGTCAGCACCGAATCTATGGAATTCAAAATAGGTGTAGGTTGATAATTTTGTCAAAGTTTTGTGTGGAACATCTAAAAAATGTCTATTAATAGACTCGGGATTACTTAAGGGCTCAGGAAGCTCTTGATCTTTTTTTTGATTTATTACCAAGATTTTTTTTAAATGCTTCCACATGTCAACGGAGCTTTTACTATGAGAATTTATATAGTGTTTATAATATGCGCGCTTTTCTGCTTCAATAGCTTCGAAAACCGTTTTTTTGAGATCCTTGTAGTATAATTTATGTGAATCTTTATGTGTTGTTTTGTATCGTCTGTGACTCGCATTCCGTAATTTTATCATTGATCTTATGGTAAAGGTAATCCAGGGATAATGTTTTTCTTTAATTAGTGCTTTCTTACATGGAGCATGAAGGTCAAAGATGTTTAATATATGGGTATTGAACGAAGATACCATGTCATTTACATCATTTGTAACATTTATATCCCTCCATGGTATATCATTAAGGATTAAAATTTTGGACATCTATATCTTTTAGAGACCTAGTCATTATTGAACGAGGTTTCATTTTATCCTTTTTCACATTAAGCGTCGCTGTAACAACAGAATGCTTTCCTAGCTCGGGAACATATCTTACAGAAACTTCACGTATTTTCGCATCTGTACAGATTAAATCAATGAGAGTTTTACTATGATCGGTGAAGTGAGTAGGCTCCGTTACAAGTTGTTTTAAGTTTACGCAATTAAGGAATTCGATAAAAAGCTTTGATTTTGAATCAGTCTGATTTGACCATGTTATCACAGTCAGAAAGACAGGTGACAGATTGTGTAAGTGCATCTAAGAACAAATTAACATCCTGCCAAGGGGGTCTATACGCAGTGCCAACGACAATTCGCTTACCATTCGATTTAGTCTCTAGCCACATTTGCTCTACTGGGTGAAGATTGGGGTGATCGCATATTTTGATTTTAAGTCCTTTTTTCACATAGAAGCCCACCCCACCTCCTCGACCACCACGTACGTCTGCAGGGCGCGGTACGTACCTAAGTCTGTAGCCTGGTACCACTGGAGCGATATGCTCTTCCCCTACACGGATCCAGGTTTCATTAATTGCAATAATTTCCACAGCTAGTTCGGCCATTGCCACTAAGAATTCTTCATGTCTAGTCCCTAGAGAACCTGCATTGAATAATCCTATTTTAAAATACTTTGATTTATCTTTTTTTGTCATTGATTGTTTTTATATAGACATTTATAATAACGTCTTTGTTAAGGTTGTGTGTCAGTGTTTCTGTTTTAGAGTGCAATATAAAAGTGGGATAGACATGCAACAAGATAAACAGAAGATCTAAAAGAAATACATAACATAATAATAATATTATATCAATAATAGCGAGCAAGCGAATTGTCGCAAAACCCTGCAAAGCACATACTCGAGGCAGGAACCTTTTACCTTTTACACGTCGTAACCGAATCATAGTATAACTGAATAATAATTGTGAGTTCCATTTTAATACTACTATGTTTACATATTCATTATGTACAATAATGACGCAGTATATTAAATAGTTTCTAAAAGTACTTGATTTAATAACATAATTAACCCGTAAAGCACATACTCGAGGCAGGAACCTTTTACCTTTTACACGTCGTAACCGAATCATAGAATAACTGAATAATAATTGTGAATTCCATTTTAATACTACTATGTTTACATATTCATTATGTACAATAATGACGCAGTATATTAAATAGTTTCTAAAAGTACTTGATTTAATAACATAATTAACCCGTAAAGCACATACTCGAAGCAGGAACCTTTTACCTTTTACAAGTCGTAACTGAATCATAAAATAACTATATATTATTTGTGAGTTCCATTTTAATCCTACTATTTTTACATATTCTTTATGTACAAAAATGACGCAGTATATTAAATAGTTTCTAAAAGAACTTGATTTAATAACATAATTAACCCGTAAAGCACATACTCGAAGCAGGAACCTTTTACCTTTTACAAGTCGTAACTGAATCATAAAATAACTATATATTATTTGTGAGTTCCATTTTAATCCTACTATTTTTACATATTCTTTATGTACAAAAATGACGCAGTATATTAAATACTTTCTAAAAGAACTTGATTTAATAACATAATTAACCCATAAAGCACATACTCGAAGCCGGAACTTTTTACCTTTTAGAAATCGTAACCGAATTATTAAATACCTGAATAATTGTGAGTTCCATTTAAATGCCACTATATAAACATATTTATTATACACAATAACGTCGCAGTATATTACATACCTTCTAAATGTCTTAATAACATAATTAAAAATATGACTATGACATCGTGCAGGAGCAAAATCAATATTTACTGTATTTAATTTACATTTTATAAAAGCTGCGGGAGTATAATTAAAGGGAGTGCGGCTAAGACTTATTATATATTTTTTAAGATTTAGAACTTTCAAATAGTATTCATATTTAGAACAATCGAAAGTATGCTCAGTGATACAAGTTATTTTTATTAATTGACAAAAGAACAAAACAACTGATAAAAATTGCAAACTAATAGTCCTTAAATCTTGTTTAAACCAACCGAAATATTGCCAAAAACCCGTTCTAGGTCATATTCTGACTTTATTTGGTGCCCTGACTTGCCGTCTGCTTGGCGCGCATATATTCTTCCACGCTTGGTCCATGTGTATCTCCACTGCATTTGTTTGGCTCTTTCCCGCACCTGATAAAAAAGCTGTCTATTTCTCCTCGTAAGCCTCTCATTAACGTAGAACCGTATATCACGTAAATATTTTCTTTTAAATTCGTTATCATCTGATTGTAGATGTAAAATAGTTTATCAGTTTTATTAAATCTAGATTCTAAACTATTTTTTGCACACACTATGTGTGACAAGTGGATATGTCGAGTTTCCGAGGTCCCTATAATGACTGGACTAGTACCCATGCAGCAGGTTTGTGAAATTGAATCGAGGTATTGTATATTATAGACATCTCGCAAACTTTCTCTATCGATGAAAAAAATAATAATGCAAATTGGTCTATTACATAGAATCAATCAATTTCGGTGAATATACTTAGAAAAACACACCTCCAACTTTTTGTAAGTCGGTTAAAAAGTAAACTGTCTCTACATGTATAATATTCGACCTGCCATGTAAAAAGTGTAAATTCAAAAAATTACCTCCGAATCCGCCAACATGTATAATGTATATCTAAATCTATCGCCGAACAACATCCTGTTACCCAATTTGCTGTTTGAGGAGGAGTCCTCGATCATCATCAATCTAACACATTCTCTTTGAGACCATCTAATGAGCCCCAACACACTATATTCGCTGTAAGTTGCTGAGGAGTCGGGATCCCGCGGACTACTTGATGCTGCAGAATCAGCTTAAGGTAACCATATTATCTTGAAAATAATCAGAAGTAACAGTATACCAAAATCAATCGCACCAGTGAAAGTTTGGAAGACGAATGTGAAGGGTCTAAAATACTGGTCTAGTGCGGATTAGCAGACTTCACACACCTTTGAGAACATTATTGAGGACTCCCAGGTATGCATGACAGGTTACCTCACGATGTTTTCCTCACCGAAAAGTTAGAGATTATAGGAGGAGGGAGTATAAGAATGTGAACTAGAGTGTGACCTCAGTCTGAGAGAATCTGAGAACAAAATAATTAATTAAAACTTTTTTCTATAGCGATTGCTAGACTTTCTTTATTAAAGTTTTTTTTATAAAATGTTTTTTTTATTAAAATGTTACAAAAAAACTTATAGCTAAACTAATCTAATTACTATACAAATCATGCCCGCGTGGAATGGACTAAGAATACTGGCTGCATTTCCGCGCTGGACAGCCAGGCTGATCCTTTCCATTAAAACTAAATGTTGAAAACTGGGTGACATAGGGACAGAACAATATAACCAAAAAATAAAGATAATATTATTTAGTAGTAATTTTTATTATTTTTTTTGTTTATTATATTAATAAAATATTGAAATTTGATTAAAATTTGTAGAATTTTAAATATTATATTCATAAAAATATTTAAAATTCTACAAATTAGTCCACCGATTTATAACAATTTGTATTACATGTACAACCTGAAATAAAACATTGAAATTTAAGTAACTACTAAGTAAGTATTTTACAATTCGGATACCTAGGTAGGTACTTATTTTATAAAAGATACGCATTTAGGAGTAATAATATTAAATAGGGAATCGAGAATATGTAATTAAAAATATCACAATTGATTAAGTGGAAGTTTTATTTATTTATGATGAAAATTATTTGCTATGGGTATTTTTAGGTAATTTTTTTTAGGTAATTTTAATCACTAAAAACATTATTTTGAAAATATGAACATTCCTTTACTTTACTTCCGTTATTCCGTTTCAATCATATCTTTAAAAAAAACCTAAAACCCTAGAACATAGATGACACGTCGAAAAAATAATATTTATAAAAGAGAAAATATAGTAGGCACCACCGTGTCGATAGCTGAACACTTGGACGTTGTTTGGTAATTTTATTTGAAGTTAGGTTTTTATTTTATTTTTTGTAAATATTTGTAAATATCTAATAAATAAATATAAAAAACATAAATCTTAATATAATTAAATACTTAATAAACTATTGCTACTAAACGTACTACTAAAATAAAACATTGAATGTCAATGTGGGTTACTGAATTATTTAGACCCCATGTAATAGTGCTCCCACAAAGTTTTTTGGATATTCTGTAGCGGATAATCCCAATTCCCACGGGTTAAAATTACACACAGATTAAAAATTATTAAATGGGGGATGATGTCGCTCGCGTCCGTAGGATTTACCACCTTCTCCTCGAACAAGGCCCACCCTACACGTGTCCCCCGGGTGGTGCTAAACGAGCTGACAACGCCGAGCAACAGGCGGCGGTTAAATAACCTGTACCTGGGCTACCACAAGCCTTGAGGGACTAAATCCCCTCTAAACAACCGTGGCAGTAGTACCTTGGGAAAGTATTGCTGGTCTCTTTTCCCAACCCCCCTTTTCATGAAATGTCAGTTATTAGAGAAAACGTTCTGTCATGCGATCCGGCTAACCCCCGGCGCTCTCCGGTACCCGGGCTGGAGAGTGTGAAATCTGCTACCGAAGACACCACTGGAGTGAGTAACCAGGCTCCGGTGCCTGTGAATGTTACTGGAAAAAACAAGCAAGCAGTTTTGGAACGAGAAGAAGAAAGAAGAATGCAAAACACACAGAATTATCCACAGGACAATACTACAGGTCAAAATAAAGACAAAAGTAAAGACAGCAGACCCCAAAGTAAGCTAGTCCAACAAACTTTTCATAAAAGCATGTTTTACAACACTAAAAACAAGCCAACTCAAGATCACACCGATCTAGATAAAGCTTCAACAACATCAAACAAAGATTTCAATGCTACTGAGAATCAAGGTAGTACTGGAAGATCAGTTGACTGGCAAAGAGTCCCAATCCCAAGAACACCCAAACGACGCAGAACAACTGTTACACCACCTCCACCTAAAGACTCTGAATTTGAGTCAAATAAATATGGTTCTCTTGATATCGATGTAGACGATGCTGAGACTTTAAGATCAGATAACAGGCAACAAACAATTAAACCTCCACCTATCATGCTTTATGGTATTGAAGATATCTCTAAATTAACCAATCTAATAAGAACAGTGTTGGATGTGAAGGAATTCGCCATTAAAATTACAACTCGCAATCAATTAAGAATTAGTTGTTCAACAATAGACTCATATAAACGACTTATGGATTTAGTAAGAGCAAACAACTTGATTGGACACACTTTCTCTAGAAAAGATACAAGACCATATCGAATAGTCATTAAGAATCTTCACCATACCACACCTATTGAAGCAATCAAAGAAGCCATAGAGCAGACAGGCAACACCATTTGTGGAGAAATAGTGAACGCCCGTTATGGTCCTGATAAAATACCACTCTCAACATTCTTTGTCAACCTGGACCCACACCCTAACAACTCAGAGGCTAAGAAAATTTGTTACATATATAACACACGAGTAGTTATAGAGGATCCAATAAGAACAAACAATGTGCCCCAATGCAAGAGATGCCAGCAGTATGGGCATACTAAAAACAACTGCCTCAGACCTTACAGGTGTGTGAAATGTGCAGAAAACCATAACACAGTAGACTGTCCTAAAAAGGACCGCAACACCCCAGCCAAGTGCTGCTTGTGTCTAGGCAGTCACCCTGCTAACTATAAAGGCTGTCAGGTCTTCATGGAAATCAACAAAAGAAAGAAAAATCCCATAAAAAGAGATCAGACAAAGCCAAAGAATCAATCAAGGAATGAAAAGCATCAAAACCAGACTCATGAGAATGCTAGAAAACAAAGCACTCAGAGGGCGGATGAGAGGGACCGAACTCCAGAAGAACAAAGTAATGACCGTAGGCATACAAGAGAACACTCCCGAAAGCCATATGAATACAAGACATATGCTGAAGCTACTAAAAATCAAAAAACAGATAAAATCACAACAGAATCTAAATTAGAAGAACTACTCTTAAAACAAGCTGAAAAGCTAGATAAATTAATAGATCAGATGTCAATAATGATGAATTTATTGACATCAGTAATTCAAAAGCTTATATGATTTAATGGCTACTTTGAGAGTAGCAACGTGGAACCTTAATGGTCTTAGTAGACATAAGAGCGATGTGGAAATATTTTTGAAACTACACAACATAGACGTGCTTCTTGTATCAGAATCTCATCTTACTGCAAAACATAACCTTTCGATTAAAGACTACATCATATATGCAACATCCCATCCAGATGGAACCGCTCACGCTGGCACTGCTATAATAGTAAGAAAAACCTTGAAACATGACCTCTTAGAAGAATATAAAACATCCCAGCTACAAGCTACGACTATTATGGTATATGATAAACAAGGGTCTCTTGTTCTGTCGGCCATCTACTGTCCACCGAAACACAATATAAAGGAGGATCAATTTACTAACTACTTTGAAACCCTTGGACATAGATTTATCTGTGGAGGAGATTGGAATGCCAAACACGTGCAATGGGGATCACGTTTAACTCTACCCAGAGGCAGAGAACTTAACCTAAGTATACTTAAAAACAATTTACAAATCCTAAGCACGGGTGAACCCACATACTGACCAACAGATCCCAAAAAAGTGCCGGACCTTATAGACTTCTTTGCTTATAAATGCTTGTCAAATCTTTACCTCAGTGTCGAAAGTTGTCTCGACGGGGGTTCAGACCATACTCCGGTGATGGGAACAATCAGTACATCGATCATTGAAAGGCCAACAAAAGAGACTCTGTACAATAAACGTACAGACTGGGATGCATTTAGAAACTACATTGAATCTAACCTGTCACTTAAAGTTCCATTAAAAACAGATGATGATATCGATGAGGCAGCCATCACCATAACAAATGTTATACAAACTGCATCGTGGATTTCCACTCCAGAACGTTGTCATATCCCAGGCAGCAAAAATATACCGAAGGATATAAGAGACAAAGTGCTCGAAAAAAGAAGACTTAGGAGAGTTTGGCATAGTAGTCGCCATCCCTCAGACAAAAAAGCTCTAAATCCTGCTATCGTAGAACTAAGATCGTATTTAAAAGAGATCGATGACGAGACGTTACAAAATAAATTGGAGAATTTTTCTGCGTCAGCAAAGAACGAGTACTCACTTTATAGGGTAGTAAAATCAAGTAAAGCGGCACCCATTTTAGCACAGCATCCTTTAAAACTGGACAACGGCACCTGGGCTAGGAAAGATAGTGAACGTGCTAAAGCTTTTGGCCAGTTCCTAAGTGAAGTATTCACCTCTAACAACGGCGATCCAGATACTGATAGAGAAGTTAAAGAGTTTTTAGCTACAGATTTACAACTCAGCCCACCGCTAAAAAGTTGCTCCCCTAAAGAAGTCTATAGGGTAATAAAAGAACTGGACTTGAACAAAGCCCCAGGGTTTTGTTTAATAACAGCAGAGGTCTTACAGCAACTACCAAGAAAAGCAATTGTCTTTGTGACGCAACTCTTCAATGGTATCTTGAGAACGTCCCACTACCCACATATTTGGAAAGTATCACAAATAATAATGGTCCCCAAACCCGGTAAACCACCGCATTTGGTATCATCCTACAGACCTATCAGTCTACTACCAACATTATCTAAAGTGTTTGAAAAGATAACTTTGTATAGGCTCAAATCTATCCTTAATGAAAAAGATTTCATCCCTCAACATCAGTTTGGGTTCAGGACTGGTCATTCCACAATAGAACAAGTGCACAGAGTAGTTAGTAAAATAAGAAATGCCCTTGAAAATAAAGAGTACTGCTCGGCCGTATTTCTGGATGTCCAACAAGCTTTCGACAAAGTCTGGCACAATGGATTACTCTTCAAGGCAAAGAATCATCTCCCTCATAACCTCTATATGCTTTTGAA
Organism: Oeneis ivallda; assembly: GCA_029955525.1. Taxonomy (NCBI): domain Eukaryota; kingdom Metazoa; phylum Arthropoda; class Insecta; order Lepidoptera; family Nymphalidae; genus Oeneis; species Oeneis ivallda. The sequence goes on along the minus strand of JARPMR010000004.1, from coordinate 12,333,343 downwards.
ATCTTACCTGCAACAGAGAATATTTCGAGTTAGAATTAATGATGCGTACTCAGAATTCCATAACATTGAATCGGGAGTACCTCAAGGCTCTGTCTTGGGGCCAACACTATACCTCCTTTACACTGCAGACATTCCCACATCAGGAAATGTACTCACCGCTACTTTTGCTGATGATACTGCAGTTTTGTGCAACAATAAAGATCCAATGACGGCATCAGACATATTACAAAACCACCTAAACAAGATAGAGAAATGGATGACCAAATGGCGTATAAAAGCCAGTTCAAATAAGTCTGCACATGTAACTTTTACTCTCCGCAAAGACGTCTATGCCCCTGTTAAACTCGGACATAATATCATACCTCATAGTGAGACAGCAAAATATCTTGGGATACACTTAGACAAAAAACAAACCTGGAAGCCCCACATAATGAAAAAACGCGATGAACTCAATCAAATTTTCAGAAATCTTAACTGGCTTATGGGACGGCACTCGCGGGTGTCCCTGAATAATAAGCTACTTATTTACAAGACCATAATAAAGCCAGTGTGGACGTATGGCATTGAGCTTTGGGGCACAGCCAAGAACTCAAATCTAGAAATACTACAAAGATTTCAAAACAAAGTCCTTAAAAACATAGCAAATGCTCCATGGTTCACTAAGATGTCGGAACTGCACGAGCATCTCCACATAAAAACGATAAAAGAAGAAATCGAAATCAGAGCAAAGACCTACAAAGAACGGTTGAACACTCACCAAAACGAATTAGCTACATCACTTGCTTTCCCAATGGAATTTAGAAGGCTTAAACGCGGTTCCTTATGGGACTTTACAGATTGAGCAAAACCTATTAATTACCTAAGAGGCAGATCCATCACTGGATGGACAGCCTCCCATGCCAACATACCTTGAAAAGATCTGCTTATAGCTGTTGTAGCTGATCGCATGATAGACCTAATATAAAAAAAAAAAAAAAAAAAAGATTTAAAATTACAGCAATTTAAACAGATTTAACCTTTATCGCAGGTACAGTCGCATTCGAAGTTTACAATGTGGAAGCACTATTAAATTCTAGTACTTAATAAAAAATTTCTGAAGAAAAATACTAGGTATGATAGCAATCAATAATGAGTTTAAAGGAGATTGGCGAATTCCATAGAGTTTCTGACCCAGACGAACCGTGGGCCTCAAGCCCACGTTCACGAATCGAACTTCTCATGCTTGTTCTAGTAAACCAGTCTAACAAAAAGTTCATCAAATAAAGTTGGGAGAGAAAGATTACCAAGAAGACTTGTATTGCCATGTAACGGTTATTTATAATGTGTACTTGTGAATAATCATATTTTTGATCCCCATCCCAAAAATATCGGTTTTACACAGTTTAAAAATACTCTGAAAAATATTAATTAAAATTAAATGATTTCTGAATCTGAACGGTTTTTAAAAATGCTGGGTCGAAATTCGCCAACCTCCTTTCGCCACATTACTATGAAATCGGATTTTACAAAATAATCGACCGAGCGAAGCGAAGGTCTCTGAGTTTACTAGAGCGATTTGCACTTGTCCGTCCGTCCGTCTGTCACAGCCTTATAACTTCTGAATTACTGAACGTAATTACTTCAATTTTAGATATGATATGTAAACCGATGGCCTCCAGCCGAAAATGGCTTAAAAAGTTATAAAAATCTTTATTTCAGGGGGGCTCCCATACGAAATGGGGGGCTTTCAAAGTGGAGATTGTATTCGAGGCTAGATTTCTAAAACCACTTTGTTTTAAAACTTGAAACTTACACATAATTTGAGTTATATTCTGTACTTGAACAACAAATACTAAGATTAGATAAATATTATAAAGAAACGAAATTATTTGAGTTTTAATGGGCATCAATGTTTTTAACAAAACTTCACTATACTGTTACTAGATGGCGCTGTCTTTAATATTGTAAATATGCATCCCATCCACGAAAGCAGATGACGATTGACGTCATCAGATTCGGCGCGTTTTAATTACAATATAATATAGTTAAAACTACCATAAGGGAATCATGGGATACCGCGAGGTCTCAGTTCGGGGCGAACCACTAGTATACTCGTACCTTATAAAAACCATAACTGGCTAATACATTACACGTACTAAGAAGAAACCGGTGGACCTAGATATCTGAAAGGAGAAAATATTCCTTGAGTATCTTTCACTAAGGAGGGATTTAAAGAAATGCCATCCCCAAGAGTATGTTGGTACCTTAAAGTTGGTATGAAAAAAAAATTTCAAAACCTTAATCCACGCGGATGCGGAAGTCGTGGGGTGTCACATTGTTTTTTATTATTAATTCATTAAGTATTTTATGTTAAGTCTTGCCGCTTCATGGTTCAATTGAGATTTAATTTGCAGTATTTGTGCATACAAGGCATACAATCTGTTCAACTGGGAACCTCTGTTTGTCGGTTGTCGACTTCCTGCAATTATTGGAACATGTAGCAGTATTAACGCATGCAAGTCGTTGGCTAAGGTTATTCTATTAAATGAATTGGGTCTATTAAAATTGTTTATTTGACGTTACATCTCCTTAAATAATTTTGATTTTTTTTTAATCTCGTAAGCAAGAGGAGTTACTCGGATTTTATATGGTGACAGATCTTGTAGACCACAGTTAGTTACTAAAGCACTTTGTTTCTTTTTGGTATGCCTAGTGTTATTGATAAATATAATTATTGAAAATTACAATTCGTTTTACCTGAATTCAAAACATGTATTGTTTGATCTTTTAAAACATATGTGCTATATGTTCCATCATTATAGACTGGTTGTATTGGTAGGCCATTAACATAGATCTGATTACTATTTGATTCTTGGTCACCATTATTCCTGGAATTGTTTTGTATTTGAGGAGTTCTACCACCGCTATTTACTGGCGCTTGAGGTTGTAATGGTCCGCCGCTAACAAAGATTTGATTATGGTTATCTTTTCCATAGCCAACGTTAAAACGGTCTGTCCCACTCGGTGACACAAACGATGTTCCTCCACTATTCCCAGTATCGGAAGATCTGTGTTGTGCTTGTGGAGTTCTACCGCCGCTATTCACTGACGCTGGAGGTTGTAGTGGTTTGCTGTTAACAAGGATTTGATTACGGTTATGTTTTCCATAGCCAACGTTAAAACGGTCTGTCCCACTCGGTGACACAAACGAGGTTCCTCCACTATTCCCAGTATTGGAAGATCTGTGTTGTGCTTGTGGAGTTCTACCGCCGCTATTCACTGGCGCTGGAGGTTGTAGTGGTTTGCTGTTAACAAGGATTTGATTACGGTTATCTTTTCTATAGCCTACGTTAAAACGGTCTGTCCCACTCGGTGACACAAACGATGTTCCTCCACTATTTCCAGTATTGGACGATCTGTGTTGTGTTTGAGGAGTTCTACCACCGCTATTCACTGCTACTGTATTGTAGTTATCATATCCGTTTCCAATGTTATTAACAGTTGAACTAGGATATTGACGTGGTTGTCCTGGGTTAGGTTGGGGAACGTTGTGCGTTGTGGAACCGAATCTGTAACCCAGAACATCAGGGTTGGATCCACCACGTTGAAAACTACCAGAATTACTGGGATTCTCTTCCAGAACGACGACATTGTTTCTTCCATAACCATTTCCAATATTCACCACTTCATCTTGGGGACCGTTGTTCGGTGGCTGAAAATATATTTTTACTATTTATTTTATGCTCTATATTTCATTAATATAAATATTTTAATGATGAATTAAGTCTAGGAATTATAAAACTTACCATTTTGTAATTGCTGTTGAGCAGGTCTCTGAAAAATTGATAATTTTTTTAAATTATAAAACATAATTAAAAAATTTAAAATATATAAGTAAATTAAAATTACATTTAATATAAGTACATTACGTATAATCTATATATACTAAAGTTCGGCCGTTCAGAAAATGCGTTCCTGACACATTTAGAAAAATATTGTTTACCAAGTTATTTGACACTCAGTTTGGCACAAAATTATAACATTAATTGATTATTGATATAATAATGTTGTTTTAATGCACATCAATTGTTAAAACGGTAAACAACCAGCAATAATATTTTTATCGTAACTGCAACGCCATTACAAAGTTACGTCGTCAGTTCAATCGCGACGTGTCAGGAACGCATTCTCTGAACGGCCGTAGAACAGCAAAAAGCTGAGCTTTATGAGGGCTCGCGTAGTTTTTCTAACAGGTAATAAGTTCTGTTGCAGCGATGTTAACTCTTTGGTTTTCTAACAGATGTCGTCAGTAGTACAACAACATTCTATCCAATGAATACAAAATTGTTAATGTTCATTTTTTTATGGTTATAAAATTTTTTTTTGACAGATAACACATCAAGATATGAAGTTAAATTACTATGATAAAGCACAAATATATAAGCGTAATAGTTTCTCAGTTAAGTTTACCACAAAATGCTCAGGTTGTGGGATAGTGTTAGGGCTCGCTTCGCTCGCCCTAATAAAAGCGAAAGGTAAATCATTCATCACGAAATGTCAGGAACTATAAAACCTACAAACTTGAAATTTAGAATGTAGGTTCTCTCTAGGGGATAGGTGTCAGCTAAGAATCGAATTCAAGAAAATCCCCCCCAAGGGGGTGATATGGGGTTTCGAAGGTTATATGAAAGTCCTATGTTTTTGAAGTTAGACATATGAAAATCGGCATTTAGATTATTAACTTTAAATGATAAAAATGTGTATAAAATATTTTCGAAAATCCCCCCTTAAGGGTGGTAAAATAGGGTAAGAAAGTTTTTATAGGAAAGTTTTAATTTTAATTATTGTTATTGTTAACTTGACATTTGGGACGTAGGTTCTTTCTGTGGGGTAGGTATCGGCTAAGAATTATTTTTACGAAAATCCCCTCCTAAGGGGGTGAAATGGAGGTTGGAAGGTTTATATTTAGGTAACTAGGTTTAAATAATAAAAAGTAAATAATAAAGTTATTTTGAAAAATCCCCCCTTATGGGTGGTAAAATAGGGAATGAATGTTTGAATGGGTAAGTTTTAATGATTGTTATTTTAATTTAAAATTTGGTAGGTAGGTAGGTTCTTTCTAGAGTCTAGATATCAGCAAAGAAAAGGTTTTGAGAACATCCATCCTAAAGGAGTTGAAATGGGGGATATAAAAATCATATGATATGTTTTTGAAGTAAAATACATGAAAAAAAGATTTTTCATGAACTTTCGGAAACTTTTGGTCAGTAGATATAAAAAATAAAATACTAAATAAATAGTACATTGAAATTGCGATCGCGAAATGAAGTCGCGATTTTTCTAGCGGTAGAACTTTTTTCGTTTGAAGCGGGAAAATTTATCTTTTCATAATCTCATAGAAAATCAGAAATTCTACGCGGACGAAGTCGCGGGCGACCGCTAGTATTGTTATATATAAGTATATTAAAATTTAAAACAACATTGAAATAATTTGTAAAATGAATATATTTCCCCATGTATAAATAATTCATCATTGGCCAAGGAAAATGCACATAAGAGTGTGTTACATTGTTAGTTATTGGCACTATGTTTAAAGATATAAATCATAGCATATTACAATAATTACAAACCCCGTACCTATTGACATCTGCTCCAGATAACGATAAATTGACCACTACAAGTAAACAAAAAACAAATATTGACGAATAATACATTATAAGAATTTGTTTTAGCAAGACTTCGTCTAGTTACCGTCTTCTCAGACGTTTAATAACAAACTTGTGGTTAATGTATGATTATTGTACTTTATATATTAACCAGCTGCACGTTTGCGGGTTAAGTAAGGTCAAAAGGATAGATAGCGTACGCGTACGTACCTACGTATTATGTGTATGGGCAAGTTTTACACTAGCACTGTTTAATTTACAGTTTATTATAATTTATATGTGATATAGATAGATAGATTATTTCACTAAAATTCAGGTACAATATTCGATGGTACAGAAAATCGAACCTAATACATTTACCTAACCAGGACTGGTGTGTGAAATATACAATACAACAAAATATCAATACAATGTTAGACTTTCCAATCAAGAGGGATTAAAAGTTAATGATTTAAAATGTCCCGATGCGTAATAAAATCATAAAATATAATCTATATTATATATATAAAAATTAAATAAAAATCAATTGCTGTTCGTTTGTCTCGCTAAAACTCGAGAACGGCTGGGCCGATTTAGCTGATTTTGGCTTTGAAATGTTTACCAGTATGTTAATGAGTGTCATATGCTACTTTTTATACCGAAAAATCAAAGAACTCCTGAGGGAAGGGATTTTAAAAACTAAATCCACGCGGACAATAATAATAATTTAGGAAAAAAATCGAGCCTAATTTGTACATTTAACCAGGATTGAGCTTTAGGAGATGAGCTTTTAAGACGACGTACCAGAAATTTTTGAGCGAGTAAAGTGAGGTCTCCGAGCCTACCTAGTTGAATTTGCACTTGTCCGTCAGTCGGTCTGAGTATCTATCTGTATTTGTTAGATTTTTCGCCGTCCTGAATAGCAGAATAAATAATTAAATTAACTATCGGAAAATTAAAAAAAAAATTCAAAATTATTTATTTCATGTAGGCCAACTTGTGGCTCTTATGACACGTCAAGATTCTACCACCGGTTCGGAAAGCGGATTCTGCTGAGAAGAGCCGGCAAGAAACTCAGCAGTTGCTCTTTTCAAAATAATCATTTTACAATATTAATAAGTAGCTATTACATTGTAATAAGTTTTTATAAGGTTTGACGACTTCCAGCCTCCCGAACAAGCCGGATTCCGAAAAGGCTTTGGTACCATAGATCACATTCATACGCTGCGGCAGGTTATACAAAAGACGGAAGAGTATAACCGGCCACTTTGCTTAGCGTTTGTGGACTATGAGAAAGCCTTCGATTCGGTGGAAACTTGGGCTGTGTTGAGGTCGCTGCAGAGATGCCGGATTGACTACCGGTATATCCAAGTGTTGAAGTGCTTGTATGAAAACGCCACAATGTCAGTACGTATACAGGACCAGACTACGAGGCCAATCCACTTGCAGCGTGGAGTGCGACAGGGAGACGTTATCTCCCCGAAGCTCTTTACCGCTGCGTTGGAGGACGTCTTTAAGCTTCTGGATTGGAACGGGCTTGGCATCAACATAAACGGCGAGTACATCACTCACCTGCGATTTGCCGATGACATAGTAGTCATGGCAGAGACTCTGAGAGACCTCAATACATTGCTCAACGATCTCAGCAGGGTTTCTCAACAGGTGGGCCTGAAAATGAACATGAGCAAGACGAAAATCATGTCCAATGCTCATGCATCGCTCCACCCAGTAATTGTTGAGAACTCTGCACTCGAAATTGTCGACGAGTATATTTACCTGTGACACACAGTCCAGCTAGGTAGGTCCAATTTCGAGAAAGAGATCAACCGCCGAATCCAACTCAGCTGGGCAGCGTTCGGGAAGCTCCGAGATGTCTTCTCGTCCAAAATTCCTCAGTGCCTGAAGACTAAAGTCTTCGAACAGTGCGTTACGGATCCGAGACATGGTCGCTAACTAAGGGCCTCATAAGTAGGCTCAGGACCGCTCAGCGGGCGATGGAGAGAGCTATGCTCGGAGTGTTCCTGCGGGATCGAATCAGAAATGAGGAGATCCGTAGGAGAACCAGAGTCACCGACATAGCTCAGCGAGTCGCGATACTGAAGTGGAAATGGGCGGGGCACATAGTTCGAAGAGCTGATGGTCGTTGGGGTCCCAAGGTGCTGGAGTGGCGACCCCGCACCGGGAAGCGCAGTGTTGGCAGATCCCCCACCAGGTGGACCGACGACATCAAGCGAGTCGCAGGGAGCCGCTGGATTCAGGCGGCGCAAGACCGAGACCTGTGGAAGTCCATGCAAGAGACCTTTGTCCAGACGTCTATCGGTTGATAAAGAAGAAGAAGAAGAAGTTTTTATACTATCTTGTGGGCAGCTGGATGCCAAGCTGATTTAACCCGTGCATTTTTGTTAGAATAGAATATGACATTTCCACAAAACCTACTACAATTCAATTCATGTCAAAGACGGGCAGACAGAAAGTAGCCCCATTCCCCCATTTAAAAAAAATTATGAAGAATATTCATTTTCTTATACATCTTGCTTGGAACAGCTTTTTGATGATAAGTATTATGATGATGATGATGGTGATGAGAACGGATTTTGATGATTTTTTATATAATTAATTAATTATACAGTACTTATAGTTGTGTGCAAGGAGAGTGACCTTTTACCCTGGAAAAACAGTAACCTAACCGCGGCAAAAACTATATTATAGTAACTATAGCTTAAATTATAGTATAGTTTATTATTATTTTTTATTAAGGTGTTAACCTACACTTGAAGTAAATTATCGAACAAATTTCAAATAATTAATAAACTATTTTTTCAAGCAGTTTGAGCAACTATTTATCGATATCTAGTAGTGGCACATAACACATTACAGTAATTGTCTATTTACTTTTCCAAGACCCCATATTACAATAGAGCACTTTAGAAACAAGAGATACCAAATTGCTTTTTACTATTTTTTTATTTTATATTTGTGTTAAAATAAGAAAGAAACAACAAATTTCGTCAAGATGAAGAGCTGTGAAAAAAAAAGAACAATCAGACAGACACGTTCACATTTATTATAATATGTATATGGATATTCTCAAATTATATCTTTATCTATAATAATTAATGATATTCATAACATGAATCATTTAGGGTAAAACCAAATCTTACTTATGACAACTCAAAATAAATATGACTCATAAGTTTTTTATTAATCGGTTCAGATATTGAAGTCTTTATAATGAAAGGAAAAGGAAGGGAAATTTTTAACTGTTGTTATAATTATTAATAATATTTATTCAAGTACGTTTTAAACACGGATATGGTATGGTAGCAGTTTCAATTTATATTTTATTTAAGTATGTTCATATGAAACTCCTATAATCATGAAAAGGTCTCGGTATTTCAACATTTAGTGTTGCGTTGCTCTTAATTCAATTTAACTAACAACGACGATAATCTTCAAATATTTAGTTGCTATCGAAGGAAACATCAAAGTATATTACAATATTCATATTCTATGACAGGCATGCCACTTTCAAGGGTATTTTGTAACAACAAAGTCTAAGCAGCGTTTGTTAAATAGGAGTAAGGTAATACAACTCCGTCAGGCAAAGTATGTCTTTACTGAATTTTGTTAATATTCTCCTCCTCGTGATTTTCACACAAATGATAATTAATTAAAGTAATAAAGTTACCCTTCCTTTTCTTCTTTATCAACCGATAGATGTACATCATTGGACACAGGTACTCGAAGGTCTCATGTATGGACTTCCGCTCAATGCTGCCTCTATCCATCGGTTCCCTGCGACTCATTTGATGTCTTCGGCCCACCTAGTGGGAGGTCTTCCACAATTGCGCTTTCCGGTACGAGGTCGCCACTTCAGCTCCTTTAGACCCCAATAGATACATAATATATTCCTCAGTAGTCAGTGCTACAAGAGAAACCCCACCGAGCTAAGGCGGTGGCTAATTGCCTGCTCTGGATGGCAATTCAGGCCAAAACTTACTCTAAGTCAACGAGACATCGAAATCGAAAAGAGTAGACTCTAGAACCCGCTGGCAAGCGTGAGCGTGACGTTTCAATAACCAATTTTACCTCCATACAGTGAAATGGCGTGCAAGGGAAGAGCCCTTTAGTCCTACAGTGAACTGCAACAGGCTTTAGATGACGATGATTGCGGTAGGTCGATTTATGTTCATAGTCGATAAACAGAATCTTTTTTTATTGATGACCTTGACTGCGATCTCACCTGATAGCGACAATGCCGTCTAAGATGATAGTGGGCTAAGTTGGCAATGTAAATAATTTGACCTGCCATCTAACCAAGGAACCGATTATGGTTTAATTATTAAAACCATACCCCTAATCCTACACGCTATTGTATTGGAATGCTAAATCGCTTGGCAGTACGTTTTTGACGCTAGGGTGGTAACAATTCACGGCCTTAGTCTCCCACCGAATCCTTTTTAAAAGCAAACCATTCTTTTATCTTAGGGGAAAATAAAATTTCAATGAAGATAAATAATATCTAAAATATTCATAGTCTGTCCTGGAATTTTTTATCGCAGATAAAAAACCTGTTTATCCCTCAAATGTTCCGAATGGTGAACAACGTTTGAAAAACAATATCTTCTTCAGTGTATCGGCCAGAGTCAATGACGGGCTTTGGAAAAGTGTCACGTAATATGTAAATCGTTCAGATCGCGATGTGTCCCGACTGTCAAGCACATCCGACGCCGTTGTATAGGTGGTAGATCTCGAAATGGTTTTCCTCGACGACTTCACTTTCAATGATAAGGGTGAAAGTTTCACTTTAATATTATGTCCAATATGATTTCGATTTACGAAGGAAAATATCCCTACTAATATCATAAACGCAAAAGTTTTTGTTCGTTGGTTTGTTCTTCAGTCATGCAGCAACAGAGCTACGGATCGACTTGATTTTTTTTCATTAGGTAAGAACTTGGAGAGTGACATAGGTTAGGTACCATTTAACCCGGAAACATAGGGCTCCCGCGGAACTCTTAAAAAGCTAGGCAACTCCACGTGGATGAAATCACGAGAAAAAGCTAGTGGTTGATATTTTCAGTTGAAAATACGCTGAACATTCATCGTAGAATCAGTGCATAAATATCAGGTCAGGAACCCCAGAAGAGCTGGTGAACAAGTTTCGAGAATTAATTATTTACTTTTCGTTTAGCATAGCTAAAAATAAAATGTGGAATATTTTTGCAATCGACGAAAATCTTACCCGAGTTTATGATAAGCGTTTGCATGTTCTTGATTATTTTAAAAGGAATGTTTCTTCATGCACGGCCATTGTGGTGCATACATTTATCTGGAGTGAAGCTTAAAAGACGTCATCTTCGAGCGCTATTGAGCGCGCCCTATGCAAAAGAAGTCTGTATTATTATTTAAAAATATTAACCAAGCAAAAGCAAAAAAAGAAATAAAAAATTAAAAAAGAAAATCTTTGTTCAACATCAAAGTTCTGAGACGAGGTCGGCAGTGTGAAATTATGGATTTTTATAGATTTTAATACTTAACGTGTAAGTAGCTCTTAGAAACTATTATGTGTATCTGTTTCAGTGTATTGTTTCACATTTCTACAACATTTTTTCCATAAACATTTGTTCTATGTTGAATGATTGATAATGAAGATTTATTAAAATATTTAAACTTGTACCTGTAACTTTGAAAGAATATAATAATTTTACGACAATCTGCCAAACTGCAGAAACCTACATCTACTTCTGCAGCATACTACAAATGTTCAATAAGTTTCATTGGTGAATCATACAAATTTTAGAAATGCAAAAGTGTGTTTGCTTGTCCTTCAATGACGCAGCAACAGAGCCACAACAGATTTTTGCACAAATATAATCAAAGACCAAGAGAATGACATGAAAAGGGGTCAAAGTCGGCAATAGAGCTATTTGAAAGCTCTAGTATTCAAATAAGAGTCGAACTTAGTTTGTATGGAGTGCGCCAGGGAGAACCTTCTCTTAATGGTGCAACAATTTGCGCGAATCTCACGTCGCGACGCCTTTGTTTAAATATGCAGTGTGTCACGGTGGTGACGTACTCGAAATATTACAACGTTCGCCCGTTAGCATAATAAAACGAGCATCGCTGCGGGCGGCGCATTAAACTGCACTAACGAGGTGTGCAGGGAAATCAAATGTCGTGCTCATCACATTATATTTTGCAACATATTTCTACCTAGGTACTATCACCAAGCTAGGCATAACTTGTATATATACATTCAAGAACCTCTTACATTTTTTGGACATTTGGATCCTGAAAAGGCAGAATAATTTTAATCCCGGAAAATACAGGAAATCCAACGAAATTGAAAAAAATTCTAACCTATTTTCCTTAGTACCTTCAACTTAAACAAACATTTCATAAAATTTGTCAGCTTCCAAGCGTTCACGTCATTATTTTCAAATATAATTAGTAGGAATTTAGGTCATAATAATAAATATAATTCTAGCCAATTAGGCAGCAGCCGAAGGAACTTTTCGAGAGTTGCGCTTCCAGTAGGTAGTTGTACCGCGAACAGAAACTAGAGCTTTTTCCTTTTCATTTATATGCAAGGTTAATTTAAAAATGCCAACTATCTTCAACAGGCAATTTCTGTATACTATAATACTAAAACCCTGCGTCATCAACCGTAAAAAAATTACTTCATTCATAAAAAAATAATTTTTATCGTATAACACAAAAACAAAAATATCGTATCCTATTAATATTATAAATGCGAAAGTTTGTGAGGATGGATGTATGGATGTTTGGATGGATGGATGGATGGATGGATGGATGGATGGATGGATGGATGTTTGTTACTCTTTAACGCGACAACTAATGAACCGATTTTGCTGAAATTTGGCACAGACATAGATTATAGTCTGGAATAGACATAGGCTACTTTTTATCCCGGAAAAGCAAACAGTTCCTGCGGGATAGCATCGCTATTTTTTACGCATTTGTCCTTCAAAATTCGCGCAATGGAGTTTTATATTAACGTGTTTTTTTGTACAGGTAAAGTTAAGGGCCTGAAAAGTGACAAAGGCTACTTTTAAACCCGGGAAAACAAACAGTTCCCGCGGGATATTAGTATGCTACTTTTCACATATTTATCCTTCAATTTTGCGCCAACGGAGTTACAGATTGACGCGGTTTTTTGTATGGGTATATTTGAGGACCTGAAAAGAGAAAAGGCTACTTTTATCCCGGGAAAACAAACAATTCCCGCGGGATATTCGTATGCTACTTTTCACATATTAATCCTTCAATATGCGCCAACGGAGTTACAGATTGACGTGGTTTTTTGAATAGGCATAGTTGAAGACCTGAAAAGTGAAAAGGCTACTTTTTATTCCGGGAAAACAAACAGTTCCCGCAGGTTATTTGTTTGTTACTTTTCACATATTTATCCTTCAATTATGCGCCACCGGAGTTACAGATTGACATGGTTTTTTGTATTGGTATATTTGAGGACCTGAAAAGAGAAAAGGCTACTTTTATCCCGGGAAAACAAACAATTCCCGCGGGATATTCGTATGCTACTTTTCACATATTAATCCTTCAATATGCGCCAACGGAGTTACAGATTGACGTGGTTTTTGAATAGGCATAGTTGAGGACCTGAAAAGTGAAAAGGCTACTTTTTATTCCGGGAAAACAAACAGTTCCCGCAGGTTATTCGTTTGTTACTTTTCACATATTTATCCTTCAATTATGCGCCACCGGAGTTACAGATTGACATGGTTTTTTGTATTGGTATATTTGAGGACCTGAAAAGAGAAAAGGCTACTTTTATCCCGGGAAAACAAACAATTCCCGCGGGATATTCGTATGCTACTTTTCACATATTAATCCTTCAATATGCGCCAACGGAGTTACAAATTGACGTGGTTTTTTGAATAGGCATAGTTGAGGACCTGAAAAGTGAAAAGGCTACTTTTTATTCCGGGAAAACAAACAGTTCCCGCAGGTTATTCGTTTGTTACTTTTCACATATTTATCCTTCAATTATGCGACAACGGAGTTACATATTGACGTGATTTTTGGGATAGGCATAGTTGAGGAACTGAAAAGTAACAACGGCTACTTTTTATCCCGGGAAAACAAACAATTCCCGCGGGATATTCGTATGCTACTTTTCACATATTAATCCTTCAATATGCGCCAACGGAGTTACAGATTGACGTGGTTTTTTGAATAGGCATAGTTGAGGACCTGAAAAGTGAAAAGGCTACTTTTTATCCCGGGAAAAGAAACAGTTCCCGCGGGATATTCGTATGGTACTTTCACATTTTTATCCTTCAATTATGTGCCAAGGGAGTTACATATTGACGTGATTTTTGGGATAGGCATAGTTGAGGAACTGAAAAGTAATAACGGCTACTTTTTATCCCGGGAAAACAAACAGTTCCCGCGGGATACCCGCTCCCTACTTTTCACATATTTATCCTTAAATTATGCGGTAATATGCATGCATGCATACATGTATGTATGTATGTATGTATGTGTGTATGCATGTATGTATGCAAGTATGCATGTTTGTATGTATGCATGCATGTATGTATGCGTGTATGTATGTATATATGTATGCATGCATGTATCTATGTATGTGTGTGTGTGTGTGTATGTATGTATATTGTATGTATGTACGCATGTATGTATGTTTGTATGTATGCATGCATGTATGTATGCATGTATGCATGCATGTATGTATGTATGTACGCATGCATGTATGTACATATCTATGTGTGTATGCATGTATGTATGTATGTTTGTATCCTCCCCCTCCAATAACTACATTAAATATATTCGATCGTACTTATCCCACTAATATTATTAATGTTGTTAAGTTAGTGTTAAGTTTGTGAGGATGCACGTATATTGTATACGGATGTATGTTTGTGTAGATGTAGTATAGGGATGTATAGATGGATGGATGTATGTTCTCTGAGATAGGGGTTGAACTATTTTGACTGTTATACTCCATAACTTCGTTGAATTTAAACTAATTTTTATTATTATTTTAACCGACTTCAAAAAATCGGCCAAGGGCGAGTCGGGCCTCGCTCTTTTAGGGTTCCGTTAAAAAAAATTAAATTAAAATATTTTCATGTACCCATGGAAATATTTTAATTTAATTTTTTTAATTAAATTTTTATTATTTGTTGTTAAAGCAGCAATAGAAATACATGATATGTGAAAATTTCATCTGTCTATCTATTACGGTTTACGAGATACAGCCCGCTGACAGACGGACGGACGGACGGACGGACGGACGGACGGACGGACAGCGTAGGCTTAGTAATAGGGTCCCGTTGGTACCCTTTGGGTACGGAACCCTAAAAAGGAGGAGGATCTCAATTTAACGGAATCTTTTTTATGTATGTTCACCGATTACTCGACGACACCTGAACCGATTTGGAAAATTCTTTTTTGTTTCAAAGGGTCCCAGGTGGTCCCATT
Source organism: Oeneis ivallda (assembly GCA_029955525.1). NCBI lineage: Eukaryota > Metazoa > Arthropoda > Insecta > Lepidoptera > Nymphalidae > Oeneis > Oeneis ivallda. The sequence goes on along the minus strand of JARPMR010000004.1, from coordinate 12,318,233 downwards.
TAAATTTTATCGAAAACTCAACAATAAATTATATACTTTGTAGTGGCACGGTCGTTTAAATGTATGTTCCCTGGACAAAAAGTAGCCTGTTTTATTTTCCAGGTCCTCAACATTGCCTGTGTAAAAAACCACGTCAACTATATGCACTTGCACCTTATATGTGAAATAATATAACTGCGAAAGTGTGATGGTTTCTCCTTCAATCACGCCCGAACAGAGCTACGGATCGACGTGATTTTTTGCAAGGATACCTATAGTTGACCTGGAGAGTGACAGGCTACTTTTTATCCCGCAAAATGAAAGAGATCCCGAGGCATTTTAAAAACTAAATTCACGCAGACGAAGTTGCGGGCATCAGCTAGTACCTAATATGTTTATTTTTGTATCAGATTTTTCTTTAATAAACTTAGGGAACATAATAACTTAGGTAATATGACATAGGTACAATGAACAATCCCACAAAATCGCTAATACATATAAGTAAGTTGCGACCCCCTTCGTGGCATTAGACGCTTATAGTGCGTGTAGGTATACCTGTACTATACCTATGCCAAAATCCTCGTTAGTAAAAATCAAAATTAATAACACTATTTCTACATTAAATTAAATAATCCTAGTTCAGTTGGAACAAAGCTAAGCTATAAAATTGTATGAAAGCTTATTCTCAACAAATTAGTCACTGAGCTTTTAAAGTAAATCTCTTAGCACATTTTCTTTTTTGAACGCCAACGTTCTACTATCCTATAAATACTAAAACAATTTAACTAAATTGCTGTTTGTATTAAACAAGACTATTTTTTACCAACGTTGCCCGGGCAGGTAGAAAGTTTTCTGAGCAAAAAGTAAAATTTGTTTTGTGTTGCTCTCTGTAGAGCTCCCTCGGGTGCCACATAATTCGAGAGCTTAACAAACGGTCGGGATAACGCATGGGTTTCCGGAGAAAATCATCGTGTTCCTAAATTAAAATGAGTCACCTTGAACCTTTTGTTTCGCTCGCAAACAGGTCAAACAACAAAAAACAGGTCCTGGCAAATAATCTTCTTCTTGATCGCGCACTTCATTGCTCAATGCTGTCGTGTATATTATATGAAAGTATGTCATGGTATACTAAACTAACTAAAGTCTTCCACTCTGTCCGGTCCTCGGCTTGGTTGTTGTTATCTTTGTGGCAAACTCAAAAATCGTTGTTATCGTAATCGTTTAAATACTACTACAGGTACTTACTGTATTTTTGGCTGCATCTTGTTTGAATTATAAAAATACTATAGATAACTCCTACAAGCGATTGCAAATAGGTGCTTTGGAAAAATAATGAAATAAACCTTACTCAGAAATAATTTTTCAATTTCATTTCAAATTAAATTTTCAATGAGAGAGCAATGCCTTGAAGCTGATTGAGATTGCCCTCACTATTTTAACTCAGAATCTGGAATCCCTTCCGCTTAGTTATCGGATTTCTTTATTTAGATCGTTTCAACTGTTTCCAATAGAAGTGAAGACCTGAATTTCAGTTCAAAAGGTAGCTGGAAATATCGTCAGTAAGCAGCTGGTATACATGACTAAAAGGTTTCGTAGTTTTTGTGGATTAGTAATAATTTTTTTTATGAAATAATGGCCAATAAACAAAAAAAAATACGAATCTTTAATTCAGCATTTAAAGTTTTCTTTTTTTTTATTGATTTATCGTATTTCCTCGAGACCTTTGTTTACTTTACAATATTACTTTATTAATACGAAAAACTGCAGTTACCTACTCATGTCTTAGCTATTAAGCTAATTTTAAGCTAGTTTTGATTAAGCTAGTTTTTCATTTCCCAACAATATCAGGTTATTGTCACTCTACTTTAGGTTATTTAAGAAGAAGACTACACGTTATACGTGTAGGTATATGAAAAAAGTTCTATCCTTCGATATTTCTTTTTAACAAAATTCAATTAAAGTTCGACAAGTAGGTAAAATAAAGCTGCAGGCAGTGTATTACTCCAGACTCTCGAACACAATTCCACTGCATTTGCTTAAAAGTTGTAAATATTAAGCGAAAACTCTAGCCAATTAAGCAGGCGGCTGCATTGCCTCGAAGGAACTTTCTCTAGTGCTGCACTTGTACTAGTTGTTCCGCGAATGGAAACGAGAGCGTATTGCCTTTTTAAAATTTATTTAATTTATTTTTAATAATACAACTTTTATAAAATATAATATTACTTTTTATTATTCCATTTTTATGATACGAAATCAATGGTGTCTAAGTTCTGAAGATATGGAGGACATTTTTCCTTCTTAACTCGTATTTTTTCTTAAAAAAAAAATAGTAAAGTTGTTTTTAAAAAAAATATTTCCAAAGACAATTTTTTTATTAATGTTAGCTTTGCCAGAGATATTATAAGCGATCTGCGATTCACTCACCTTATCATGATACCTGACATAATACTATAACATTAAAAATATTATATTATTATCTTAAAAGGCTAAGATAAAAAAGTGGCTGTGACATACAAACAGATTTATAGAAACATGACTGTTTTATTACGGAACCCTGAAAAAGAAGAGTAGATAGTGAAAGCTTTAATGAAATAATGAAAAGCGATTTTTCGTAAATGAAATGATATGAAACATTGCATAATACCAATAAAATTTCAAATATTGCGCAACATCCAAAATGGTATTACATAATTCCTTAATAATTAAGTGGTAATACACAAAAATATTCCTCTAAAAACTTTCCGTTTGGAATTAATTTAGGTGCAATCAAAACAGTAATAAACAAGCCAGAACGAACACGAGAAAATGTTTTTTTTCTGTAATACGTTATAAAATCATACGATTCAGAACTGGGCGACACAAAATAAATGGAACTGTTGCAGTGCTGCAATAAATATCCCTTCGAAACGGACTTGATTGATTGCATTGGTTAATTCAAACTTGCAAAAAAGCGTGACACGCAACCAATTTAGAATGCGACGTGACACGTGAACAGATGACTCTCCCATTTGTTGTTTGGAACGATGTTCGGGGTACGGTGGCCTGTTTAATTGAGCTATTTGTGTTAGTCAGGCGTGACAATACCGAATCGTAACATAATATCGCCATTGTCGTTACCTGAATCAGAGATTAGTTAAAGAAGTATAGACTGCTAACAATTACTAATGAAACAAACCTCACGTAAAAAAGTTATTTTACTTTCATTATTATTAGAATTTATTTATAAATTATTTATTTATTACACTTTCAGGTTGTGTCTACCGTAGTTTACTAACTATGCGAAGAACATTAAAATTTAAAAAACTTGAGAGGTGTCAAGGGACAACTGGATTGAACGTAGTTCCTTTCGATTAATTTTAGTGAAGGAATTGTAATAAACTAGTGGTGTCATCTAGTATTAAATTGATTAACTACGATGAATTATTTTTAGTTTATTTCTATTGCACTGTTACAAAACCGCAGAGTTACTCTGGTGGAGTTACTGTTTTTTCATAGATCATATTATCCAATTTATACAATAAAAAATTAGGGAAAAATTCCACATTTAGAAATTATTTAAAATAAAATTGAAAATAGAAAATTCAGTCTGTCGAGCTGGGATTCGAACCATCGACGTTGAACTTATAGGCGACTGCCCTAACCACTAGGCCATGCAGACGCCTTGTTCTAAGGCGAATATACCGAACACAATGCAAAATTCACATTCAACAAAAAAGTGTCGGTTTCAAAAATGTGTCGAGGGTCGGTTTCCTTAATTTTTTCCGTCTAGCCCCCTTCCGTACCGCGCGATAAGGAACTACGTTCCAAAAATTTAATCACTAAGAATTTTTTTTATGTTGATCCAAGTAGAATGCAATCTAAGATCTTTTTAGCGCAATTTCATTTATGAAAAGAATTAGCAATCTATTTTTTCTTATTTATCTCTAGCTGAATTGATTTCTCACAAGTTCAATTATATAATTATTTTATTTAATTCATTTGTTCGCCCAAGACAATATCAAAACTTACCTTCCTACCATACTCGCAATAACATCACTACTTTTTATCGTCGTTATCTGAAACCCAGATACATTTTTCCTCTGAAATTATTTTTCTGCTTCATAACGCATGTGTATGTAAATTGCACTTCGCCAGCCTGGTGGACTATGGCCTTAAACCCTTCTGATTCGAGAGAAGACTTGATGTTGAGATGACTGAATTATTGTATAAGTGTATTCTTAGACGTAAAATGAATGAAATCTGCTCAACAATTAGAGCACATTTTGGTCAAGGCAACCAAATTAGAATGCGACGTGATACGTAAACCAATACCTCACCCATTTGTTGTTCAGAGCGATGCATATGGTAGCCTGTTTAATTGAGCTATTTGTGTAGTGACAATTCCGGGACGTAACGTAATACCGCCATTGTCGTTACCTTCACTGATACCTTGCACAATAGCACACATTTCCCCTGGAATTCCGTCTATACTTGGTCTCTTGCTACAATTTGCTCACAAAATTATAAGTGGACACAAATCAATATATGACGTGACACGTATACAAAAATACTAAGGCACTAATGCCCGTTTTAATCAACGTTCCCTAAATTTTACGGGCTACCTAAGCTAAGTTGGGTGACGCTTTCTGTCAATTTCGTTTTCACGGGAACACCTAAAGGTGAAAATTACGCTGGGTAAGGGATTGAATTTAGGGGTTGCCTACATATGGAGTGATTTAGGTAGGTTTCTTGAAAACGGGAATAATTATTCTTTTGTACACAATCTCCAAATTACATTTTACAGTGAAAAAGACCGAGGCCTGTGGAAGTGCTATGCAAGGGACCTTTATCGATTGATGAAAAAGAGAAAAGAGAGAGTATTGATGAAAAGGGTTTATGAGGATCTATACCTAATTTGAGACCACAAATCTACAGTTAAGTTCACTCTCTTTCAGTATCAGAGTTGCTCAATTCTAGAATTGTCGACGGGCTTACCTCCACGCAGGAGACAGGTGTCTCGCATCGCGCCGCAATAAATAGGTATTCCTGAAACCGGGCCGTTTGGCTGCGAGTGCGGTGGCGCCGGAAGGCGTTCTCGATTTGTCGCCATCAATGAGATTGTCGCTGCCTTCAGCATTTTGTAAGTGGCTCTACCATTTCATTTTATGTGAGCTTAGTGTCTGTTATGCCGTATATAGTGTCGAGTTAAAGTGAACAATATGTTGCTTTAAAAGAAACAGTAAATAAAATGAATAATAGTGTACCAACACTCTTAAATAATTCTATCACTCTTAATTGCTCTTAAACCTCTTTGATAATATTCATAGCACGCACATAAGATAACTTTTTATCGGCGAACTGAAAATCTATATATATAAAAGAAAGTGGTGTTAGTTACACTATTTATAACTCAAGAACGGATGAACCGATTTGGCTCAAAATTGGTGGAGAGGTAGCTTAGAACCAGGAGACGGACATAGGATACTTTTTATCCCGTTCGACCGCGTTTCCGTCAAGTCAATATAAAACCTGTTATAACAAAAATGCATCTGACATGGAATAAAAAAACGAAAATGACAGTGCAAGAACAAAACGTAAATGACAGCTAAACATAATTTTGTATTTGGTTAATTATGGTAAAAACAATTATAAAAATTATAGTTTAACGTAATTGATAATATCATCAGTAATATGTTTTCTCTTTGAATCATTATTAACAATGCCGCGAGCAAGACGATCAAATGTTTCCTGCTACAAAGCTACGGATTGACGTGATTTATTGGATAGGTATAGTTGAGAACCTGGAGGGTGACAAAGATTTCCCGCGGGATGTTATGAACTAAATCCACGCAGACGAAGTCGCGGGCATCAGCTAGTAAAGAAATAAAAAAGAAAATTAGTTACATCTAGTTTGCGAAGAGCCTACCTTGGCGAGTAGAAAACCCGTTGGACGTAAGTAGGTCTCTCTCTGGGTGGAATTTCCTGTCAATTGTCTCGCACGGGTTGTGTCCAGCTACTTCACTCGTGTGGCATTTAGGAACACTGTGCTTTCTAGAACGAGATTGCTACTCTAACCGATCGGCTAATGACACTTCAGCTTTGGGTTATGAGAATTATTTTGAATCTAGGTACCTAATCTGTAAAAAACAACTTATATAAAAGCTTAAGTACAGTACCACCAGGACGCGTTCACAGGGAGATTAAACTTACTATTATTCATCATACAAGGTGTACCGTTAGTCTCTCCATGCACCACTAAATATCCTCGTCTCGTACGCTCGCAGCGTCGCAGCCGTAGTATTTTCTCATAGACGCCAACGAGATTGAACGGGAGTAAGGCGATCATAACTCACACTTAAACAGAGCCCGAGGTGTAATCTCGGCGCGGATACGCAATAATCCCAACCGTCCATTCTATCAACTAAGCCTTATACTTTTGTACCATTATTCTCTATTCCCCCTCACGACCAGATATGAATGTAACTAAGATATACTACGAGGAATTTAGCAAAATTATTACGACTGTAATGAGATTCTTTCATTCCTGCAAAGCAGTATCCATACCGATGAGATGCGCTTTGTGTCAAGTGCAGCGAAATAGATTTTTGTATGTATGGAGTATGGACGACTATGATGCTTGAAAAATTCTTGCAACACATAGAAAGTTAAGAACATCAGAAGGAATTTTCACAATTGAAAAATGAATTGAATTTTGCACTGCAAACTCGGCTGAATCGATCGCATTGAAGAAATGTTAGCAGCTCAGACTTCATTAACGACCACAATATGCGTCTCTTCTGGTTTATGTAGCGGCTTTTACGGGCGTCTCTTCGGTATCACTTTTAAAATAAATAAATAACGTGAATGATCCAGAAGTGAAGCCGAAGCCTTAGGTTTGGTTAGTTCTTACTCTTAAACCTTCACTACAACTTTTACCATCGTATCGAACGCTTTTGAGTCGCGAAAACGCGAAACGTTAAAAGTGAACGTGCGGTTTTCGATTGCTTAAGACGCACATAATTTTAACGGTAAAGGAGTCATTGTGGGGAAACTTGCATGCCATAAAGTTCTCCATAATATTTTTAAAGTGCGAAGTCAGCTAATCAGCACTTAAGCATTTTGTTGGACTATAATTATTCCCTTCTTATTGTAGAAGGGACCTGTGACCAACATTAGGCCGGCGATGGGTTCAGATGTTGTGTTATTTTAAGACGTACTTAAAAAAATCTCACTTGCAAGCAGTAATTACCTACCAGCTATTCACATCATAAAGTTGACGACAGGAAAGACTAATTCAAAGAAGAGTGAATTGCAAAAGCTACATTAAGCCGTGTAAGCTTCTCAGTCAATTTACCGTGTCAAGAACTTCCGTTCAAAAGTTTTCGCTTAGACACGGGGTAAGGCACATTTACATATTATTGAATTTTTATGCGACGGCTTAATCGATTCTGATATAGGACACTTCATTTTGTTGTAACAGAAGCGCTACTTGCTCGAGATGGAAATTTATAACTTGAATCATGTGTAACTTTTGAGACGAATCTTTATAAACTTGTTTATTCATCATACTTTATATAGGATGTTATTTTGAGCGTAATCAAAGAGAAAAAAGAAAGGAGAGAGACCTATTTCCAGCAGTGGACTTCTATTGGTTGATGAAGAAGAAGATACAGGTCGATTTGAAAAACTCCTTTTTTAAATCTTTTAATAACGTAATAATGCATACACCTTCATCATCATCAGCAACCCATCAACGGCTCACTACTGAGCGCCTAGGACTCCTCTCAGAGAAGTGTTACAGGCAATAGTCCACGACACTGGCCCAATGCAAATTGATGGACTTAACACGCCTTCGAGAACATTTTGGAAAACTCTAAGGTGTGCATGACGTTTCCTTCACCGTTGAAGCATGTGATATTTAATTGCTTAAATGCACATAACTCCGAAGAGTCAGAGGTGCGCGGGAACCTGCGATCTTTCGAATAGGAGACCACAGTCATAACCACTAGAATTTCACTGACTAGTGCTTTACTACGCTTAGAATTAAAGGTCCGTGCTCAAAACCGAATCGTGTTACTGCGGCTAGATGCAATCCAGGCAACTAACTGCACATTCAATTTAGATTCGTGCATAATGCATGGGGCGGTAAGCACGAGGCAGGGAACAATTGGCGTATCTAATTACGCATTATGCTTTGCCATGTAGACAGGCGCGTCTACCGATGATGAATATTAGATTACGATTCACGAACCAGCCTAGCTAGCCGGTGTTACTGCCGATGCTGTCGGTAATTGCAGTGTTCAACCGTATCGGTGTCGGGCGAGTAATGTGTATGAAATACGGACCAAATCTATTGTGTTGGTAATTATTACCATCAACAAGATTACCCACAAAGTTATCAATTTATGTTTCTAAAATTTAAATAGGTAATCTATTTTTTAGGGTTCCATACCAAAATGGTAAAAATGGAACCCTTATGGTGAGACTTTCTCCGTCCGTCTGTCCGTCCGTCTGTCACAGTCGATTATTTCAGTAACTATTAAAGCTATCGACATGAAATTTGGCATAGTTGTGTATAATAGTAGCCCAAAATCATTGGAATAAAGAAAACTCGAAAATTATTTTTAGTTTTAATAATAAAAGGGGGAAAATCGGGGGTTTGAAATTTCAAAGTAAAATAACTATATCGAGTGGGATATCATATGAAAGGCCTTTACTTGTGCATTCTAAAACAGTTTTTTATTTATTTCTAGATATAATAGTTTCTGATTAATCGGCCAAAATGTCGAAAAAAATACCGTTCCCCCCCCTCATCTCCGAAGTTTACCAATCGAAAAATCTGAAATAATTATGGTCAATAGAGGTTTATGTATATTTTACAGGAAAAATAAATTCAACTCTCTAACTAGCATAGTTTTTTTTATATTAACAATAAACCTCTACAAACAAAGTTAACGATAAATAAGCAAATTAATATATTATTATCGTTTTACTTTTACTTTTGGAGTATGGAACCCTCGGTGCGCGAGTCCGACTCGTACTTGGCCGGCTTTTTTTATTCGATGACAACATTGCTCTTGATTGCGATCTTTAACCTGACGATGAAGTTTAAGATGGCAGCGGGCTAACTTGGGCGGGATATGAGTTTAGATATAGGTACTAATACTGGCAAACCTACCGCTAATAGATTTCTTCACGGCATCTTACCGGAACGCTAAACCTCTTAGCGGCCGGTTCAAATGATTTTTATCAACTGATACTGAACTGACTGATAAAAATTATAGTGTTTAAACAAGATGATTTTAGAAGAACCCAAAATCCAATAAAAGTCAAATAAAGTTTTTTTTGCCAAACATTGGGATTCATGATCTTCAGCCGAATAAGCTAGCCACAAGAATAAAAAAAAAGCCGGTCAAGTGCGAGTCGGACTCGCGCACCGAGGGTTCCGTACTCCAAAAGTAAAATTAAAACGATAATATTATATTAATTTGCTTATTTATCGTTAACTTTGTTTGTAGTGGTTTATTGTTAATATAAAAAAAAACTATGCTAGCTAGAGCGTTGCTTTTATTTTTCATGTAAAATATACATATTGACCATAATTATTTCAGTTTTTCGATTGGTAAACTTCGGAGATAAGGGGGGGGGGGGGGAACGGTATTTTTTTCGACATTTTGGCCGATTACTCAAAAACTATTATATATAGAAATAAATAAGAAACTGTTTTAGAATTCACAAGTAAAGGCCTTTCATATGATACCCCACTCGGTATAATTATCTTACTTTGAAATTTCAAACCCCTGATTTTCCCCCTTTTTTAATTAAACTAAAATAATTTTCGAGTTGATTTTATTTTTCCTGTAAAATATACATAAACTTCTATTGACCATAATTATTTCAGATTTTTCGATTGGTAAACTTCGGAGATAAGGGGGGGGGGGGGACGGTATTTTTTTCGACATTTTGGCCGATTAATCAAAAACTATTATATATAGAAATAAATAAAAAACTATTTTAGAATGCACAAGTAAAGGCCTTTCATATGATACCCCACTCGGTATAGTTATCTTACTTTGAAATTTCAAACCCCCGAATTTCCCCTTTTTTAATCAAACTAAAATAATTTTCGCGTTGCTTTTATTTTTCCTGTAAAATATACATAAACTTCTATTGACCATAATTATTTTAGATTTTTCGATTGGTAAACTTCGGAGATAAGGGGAGGGAACGGTATTTTTTTCAACATTTTGGCCGATTAATCAAAAACTATTATATATAGAAATAAATAAAAAACTGTTTTAGAATGCACAAGTAAAGGCCTTTCATATGATACCTATATTCGGTATAGTTATTTTACTTTGAAATTTCAAACCCCCGATTTTCCCCCTTTTTTAATAAAACTAAAAATAATTTTCGATTTTTCTTTATTCCAATGATGTTGGGCCACTATTATACACAACTATGCCAAATTTCATGTCGATAGCTTTAATAGTTACTGAAATAATCGACTGTGACAGACGGACGGACGGACGGAGAAAGTCTCACCATAAGGGTTCCATTTTTACCATTTTGGTACATAACCCTAAAAAGTATGTAAAAGGTTTAGTATTTACAAATAAAACCATAAATTCTGTAATAATATGACTAAAACAAAAGATTTTGTTACCACAAGTACGTGAACTTTAGTTAACTTTGGGCAATCATTGAATAGACTCTCACCAGCGTTGAGCCGAAAGTGTCGTATTTCCTCATAAGGGAGGAGAAAATACCTCCATAACTCACGGTTACGCGGCTCCCTAGTGTGTTGTAAAGATGCCCTTAACACTAGTCTTCATTTTCACTGGATATAGTGCATTTGTTGGGCATTACACTTTTACTACACTTGAAAGTCCGAATTCTTGTTTTCATTGTGATTTATTTTGATTACCAACTAGATTGTTCAGCGTTGATTTTGTAATGAACCTGCTATTTTTATGTTCTCCTTGTACTAACTGCAAACTAACTACGAAACTAGCAGATAGGTACAACATTAGTCCAATAGCTGATGTATGGAAAATAATATTATTTTCAATAGCACAACAGTCAAGGCGTGTATTGAAATCCCAAAAGTGGTTTATAACCCGCTCGTTGTTGTACCTATTATAGCGCCCACTCCTAAGGCTGCCCGCACACAGTCAATATTATTGTCAATATTTACGAATATTGTCAATAATATTGCGTGTGTGCGACGTATTGAAGGATTGGTCAATATTTTTTCATATAAAAAAATATCGTCAATATTTTTATTAACAATAATATTGACTGTGTGCGGGCAGCCTAACACAAGCTTTAGGCTGCCCGCCCACAGTCAATATTATTGTCAATATTTACGAATATTGTCAGTAAATTGCGTGTGTGGGGAGGCGTATTGAAGGATTGATCAATATTATTTAAAAAAAAAATTGTTGTCAATATTTTTATTGACAATAATATTGACTGTGTGCGGGCAGCCTTACGCTTAGTTAGAGAAGAAGATTAGGTAGTATTAGGAAGTAAGTTTAATACAACTAATATTCTTTTCAATAAAAAAATTCCAACAACCGTAAATCACAGACAACAAAGCCTTTAGCCACAACAACACAGACAACAAAGCCCTAAACCAGTGGACCTAGAGATTTTAAATTCGGAGGAAAAGCATTGCATCTATAGACGTAAACTAGGGGATTCAAATTGCATTTCTAAAAGGGTGAAAGGAGGGTTAAAGAGTTTGTGAAGATACATCTATTGTAACCCAAATCTACACGGAAGTAAATTAAAGTCATCGAAAGTAAAAACCATCGAGTAATATTATAAGCTTTTTATTTTTGTATCAATAATAAATAACATATTTGCATGAGGTAAATCAAACAAAAGCATGTGAAAAATAATAATTGAGCACACAAAATGGCGCAGATCGTACGAGTAGGTATATTGGCCCACGTGGTGCGGGCGCCTAATAGCCCTTCTCTCTATTCCTCACTATTGAGCAGGTGCCACTTTTCCCACGTTCCCCCCGCTAAAGGTTATTGGGCCTTCTTTCACGCTTTTTATTGCCTGAACCCAGTTTGAACTCAATTATTTTTATGGCCGGGCAAATTGCTATTTTGTTGCTTCATCACGATTATTAAGACGGAATTAGTTTAAGGATTGATAGTATATTGCTTTCGTACTTTCGTAGTTTACAATACTGTTTTGTTGTTGTAATTATGGGCATGATGACTTATGTAAATATAATGTGCTAGTGATTAATGATTAAAATATTCTACACAATAATAGCAAATCTTTTGAGCAAAGATTAACAGGCGAATATTGCTTTAAAGGGGAATGCTAGGTACATAGTACCTTAATTTTTGACGATTTTTGTATTGAAAATCTGCCAAAATATCAAGTTTTTTTCGGATACGACTCATTTTACGTTGGTGACATCAGCCCTAAATGTGCTAACAGCCTAAAACAATTCCACTCTAATTAAAAGAAATAAAACTCAAAACCGCCCGAATATTGAGAAAAAATTTAAATGTAAAAACACCGGTATAATTATTAACGGCTGCTCATCTGACCTAATGGCTGTCAACGCCGGTGTTCCTCAGGGATCTGTTCTGTCCGCAACACTTTTCCTGCTGCACATCAACGATCTTCTTAAACCCGGTATCTTTGGGTACGCTGATGACAGCACTGTTACGGACAGATACATGTCCAGCTCTCGAGCCAGTGCTACTGAGATCCTTGAGCATAGAGAGGCCATGGTGAATCGCATTAACTTAACTCTGAAGGAGGTGTCCGATTGGGGCGACGCCAATTTAGTTAAGTTTAATGCCACTAAAACTCAAGCGTGTTTATTCACTGCCAAAAGGAGTCCCTTTACCTTGACTCCTACTTTCCAAAGTGTATCCATACCGATTAGTGACCATATTGAACTCCTGGGCATTGACATCTCGCCCAATCTCAATTTCGGGAAATGCATCGAGTCAAAGGCCAAAACAGCAGCCAAAAAACTTGGTATCCTAAACAAGGTGAAGCGGTGCTTCACGCCTGAGCAGCGCCTGACTCTCTATCAGGCTCAGGTACGCTCAGCCATGGAGTACTGCTGCAACCTCTGGGACGGCTCTGCCAAGTACCAACTCGATGCATTAGACTCAGTAGATCGCCGTGCCCGCCGAATTATAGGTGATCTGTCACTAACGCAGGCAAAAATGCTCAGTCTACAGCACCGTCGCAATGTTGCCTGTCTATCGGTCTTCTATCGGATATACTTTGGAGAGTGCGCTCAAGAACTTCACAACCTTGTGCCCCCTTCACCGTTTTACCACAGAACATCGAGAAAACGTGAGCGTTGGCACCCTTACGTGGTTGAAATCCAACCTAGTCGCACAAAACGCTTCAGTTCAACGTTTTTGAATCGAACCGCTAAGGTGTGGAACACACTTCCAACATCTGTGTTTCCGGCCACGTATAACCTCAGTACCTTCAAGGCAAGAGTGAATAGGCATTTTCTAGGCAAGCGCGCTCCAACCTAGACCTCATCAGTGCTTTCCAGTATTGATTGTCGTCAAGCGTAAGCCTATCTCCAAATAAAAAAAAAAAATAAAAAATTATAGCGAAAAAGTTTCTCTTGTTGAAAAATAATTAATTTCTGCTCGTCTTATATGTGTAGGTATAGGTACGACTCCATCAAATTAACACGCTCTAAAAAGTGAATACCTAATTAATTTCAAAGAAGCACTTTACACTCGGAGTGCTGTTTTACAAAGATGATGCATTCCACATGATTTTCGTCGCTAAAACATCCATTTCTCGTGGAGAACACACATACAAAATATTTAAAAATGTTTGCTGCGTTACTCTTTGACATCGAGCTCTTTGGTGTCGGGACAGAATCTGTACGCTCGAAAAATTGTTCATGCTATTTCGTGTACCTAACTAATCGAAAAGAATAATTAATACACAATTTTTTAGATATAAATTGAGTTTATTTTCATATATTTAGGACTAGATGCTGCCCGCGACTTCGTCCGCGTGGATTAAGGTTTTTAATTCAAGCGAGAACTCTGTAATTTTCCGTAATTAAAAGTATGAGCTATCTCCATTCCAAATTACAGCCAAATCGGTTCATTCGTTGTGGCGTGACAGAGTAACAAACATCCATCCAAACATCCTCACAAACTTTCACATTTATAATATTAGTAGGAAACTAGACACCGAAGATTGCCTGGTAGAGATTGAGCTTTGTTAGCATTAAAGCCGCATAGTTGTAATTGTGTATATTTTCGTGTCTGTTTCTTGTGTGTAAATAAAGTTTTTAACTAGCTTTTGCCCACGCGTGCTGTTAGTTTTAAAAACCTTCCGGAAACTTCCCCAGAAACCTCTAACGAACCTTTAAGAACATTAAGGAGAACTCTTAGAAATGCTTGCTAGCGATGGTTTTAACCGACTACGGCAAAGCCAAAAAGAAGGGTTGTGATTTTAGCAGTTTATGTATGTATGTATGTATGTATGTATGTATGTATGTATGTATGTATGTATGTATGTATGTATGTATGTATGTATGTATGTATGTGTGTATGTAACTATTTACGAATTTTTCACTGTAGAGAATAAACTAGTACTAAGCCGATTTTAATGAATGACGTGTCTATGGATACGTTATGACGGTCCGGGTCATCCGGGTGACATAAGCTACATTTTATACGAAAAAATTTAATATGACGGATGTTACATACAATTCACCGTAGGTATAAGTTTTAATCTATTATCCTTTTTAAGTTTAAAGCAAGTGATTAGAGTTTAATTTCTTAAACGGAACAATAACTTCGCAAGTAGATATGCGCAGGTACCTAGGACCGACCGAAAAGGAGACCGAAAACTTAACCACTAAGCAATAATCGCTTATAATAGTGCGAATTATTATAGAAATACCTAGTCGTATGATCTATTTGATTCTATATTAACACGGTTCTTTTGACCTTCCTAACAAAACTTTATTAATACCGCACCGCTTAGGCTTTGTGAGAAATAAACTTTGTTTATGAAGTCGCTCATCAGAATAACTAACTATCAGAAGAGACATTCTCAATTTGTTTACTTTCAAGTTTGAAATGAATGATTCTATTGAATTAGCGTGGTAATCTACACTAATAATATTATTAAAGAGGAAAGATTTGTTTGTTTGTTTGATTTGAATAGGCTCCGAAACTACTGGACAGATTTAAATGAACCTTGGCATGATTTAAGTTCACACTACGAGGTAGAACATAGGGTACTTTTTATCCCGAAGTTTTATTTCATTTAATATTTATCTCTAGCACCGCTTCGGAGTGCGGATTCTGCTGAGAAGAGCCGGCAAGAAATTCGGCAGTTGCTGAAATGAATAACTTTAAATTTTCAATCTAGGTATACCTATAGTAGGAACCTATTGCAACAACTAGCTCTCTACGGTTTGGGAAATAATACATTACTAACTTACCACCTACCAGGAAAGTTCTTGTGTTTCCAATGGGTGGAGTTGAACAGTTCCACCGACATTAGGAAGCTTTATGTCTTCACCAAATGGAGTACGTGACTTCAATATCTCAATTAGATAGTTAATGGTGACTCTAATCACGAAACGAAGTCTATCTTTCTCTATATGAAAACTTTCATAGAAATTTAACGTAATGTGGCTAATACATTGACTCGTTTTTTCTGGGTTTTTGTTCTAAGGTCACATATTAGGGATCTCATTCGATCATAAATTAAACCCCCACTCTAAATCCCAGCCAAGGCTAACTCTGCAGCATGTAAAAAAACAAAAAATTCACATATTTACTAATATGTGAAAATGTGTTTGTCTGTTGGTTTCTCCCTCAATCACGCAGCATCGGAGCAACGGATTGACATGATTTTTGGCATGGGTAGGTGCTAGGTACAGTTGAGCACCTAGAAAGCGACAAAAACCTCAGACGCGCGGACGAAGTCGCAGGCAAAAGCCAGTTAATATTTTTGGAACGTAGTTCCTTATCGCGCGGTGCGGAAGGGGGCTAGACGGAAAAAATTCAGACAAAATTGAACCATTTTTTGACACATTTTTGAAACCGACACTTTTTTGAATGTGAATTTGGCATTGTGTTCATTATTTTCACAGTACAATATAAGATCTCGGTAGCCTTGTGGTTTTGACAGTCGCTAAACAGTTAAAAGTCGATGGTTCGAATCCCAGCTCGACAGACTGAATTTTCTATTTTCAATTTTATTTTAAATAATTTCTACATGTGGAATTTTTCCCTAATTTTTTATAACTTATTTTTAAGTTATAAAAAATTAGGGGAAAAAAAATTCCACTTACTTTTATTAAACTTATTTTTAAGTTATAAAAAATTAGGGGGGAAAAAAATTCCACATGTAGAAATTATTTAAAATAAAATTGAAAATAGAAAATTCAGTCTGTCGAGCTGGGATTCGAACCATCGACTTTTAACTTTTAGCGACTGTCGAAACCACAAGGCTACCGAGATCTTATATTGTACTGTGAAAATAATGAAGACAATGCCAAATTAATTAATCGAAAGGAACTTCGTTCCATCTTGGTGTCCCTTGACACCTCTCAAACTTTTTTAAATACATGTACTATTGTACATTGGTAGGTACCTATTTGAACTTAACAATTCTCATAGCAATCCCATAAAAGGGAATGTAATACAAGGCGCAAGTTGCATTGGCAAAGTGCAATTCGCAGAGCCGCAGCGATTGTGGGGATTTACCAATATACGTAGGGAGATTTGCTTTCGGTCTCGCCGAGTATTCTTTTCTTGCTATTGCAGGATTACAATTTCCCTGTTGTACGATTTTTCAATTTAACAAGAAAAAGTTTAAAAACTGTAACCCTACCACGAAAAACTGGAAATGACATCCGTCATAATGATACGTCATAGACGAATGATATTTACTACCGTAATTGAATTGTCATAGTGATACATACGTACACGTACAAAACGTATAAAATAACTTTTGGCCAAAAAAACTGAACCGACGACGACGCGACGATAAAAGCAATAAAAATAAATAAATACAAGGGAAAAATAAAATTAACTTTTTAAGACAAATTAGACCTCCATATTATCTAAAAAAATTAAAGGTATAAAATTATATTCTATCGCTTAAATGTTAGAATGTTCTTGCGCTATTTTTTTCAGCTTTAATATGTAGTGTAGCAGCATTACTGCTTATAACCTATCGTAGCTAGAAACCTACCAGCATCGATCTATATTGTCCTACATAATATAATTATAGTTATGAATAAATGTTTTAATTAAAATAATTAAATTTTCCTACGCTAATGATCTTTTTAATGCTAGTCTATAAAAAGTTATAAAAAAATTTCCATTTTATTCTTAATAAATTGAAGGTAAGTTAAGGGATTCAAAAGTTGAAGCAATGGAATTAAAATGGGGAAAAAAGAACATCGGCGGTTCCATTTCCTTTTCGCTGCCGGCCAATTGAACATTCAAGTTTTTATTTTATCCAATTTACTTTGATTGTATGAAAATGGAGGAGGATTTTAATATTTTCATAATTTTTCTAGCTGGGTATAAATATAATTATTATTTTTTGAATGAAGCGCGGTATTGGCAGACTCTCCCACTTGTAGGACCGACGACATCAAACGAGTCGCAGGAAGCCGCTGGATGCAGGCAGCGGCGGCGCCATAACGAAGCCTGTTGTCTATGATCTCTCTCTGATGAGAGATCTTTGTTCAAGAGTGGATGTCTATCTGTTGAGAAAGAAGAAGGCAACACTCGCAATAAGTTCAATGTGTCAAAGATTGTCGTTTCATTTGGTAATCTGAAAAATATCTACGTAGAACTTGTTGCTGATGGTCAAAATATAGCTCCTTGCTGGCGTTTATGGAGTACCGAGCATTCAGTTTAAACTACTTTTTTATGAACTGAACCTAAACTTTCCAGCAGAATCATACACCATTAGTGAAATTTGGATGAACATCGAATTGGAGTTTCTACAGCGGTTTTACAGATACGTAAGCACTATAAGCATGCATTCTAGGGAATCCCTATTTTATCCTTGTACCCTTATTTTATTATTTATTTTATTCCCAGGGATTTATCCCTGAAACCATTTTTCCTTCTAAGAACATAATATTAAAGGTTTGAGAAAAAAAAAGTAACTAAATTAAAAAAATGTAGTTTACCTTTCAGTACTAAATGTAGTCTACCTTTTTAGTAACATAAAGAATTTGAATGCATGTTCAATGTTATGTTATGTTACAAAGAGACATTTCATGTGAGCTTCGTTAGAAATTCCTTTATTCGTGGACACGTTAAAAGGATACGGGCAGGTTTTAAAAATGTTAGCTTTGGGCTACTCTTTGATATCGAGGTCTTTAGTTTCACGACTCTATCGTGTGCACACATTTAGACAAACACTTTGTTCATTAAAATTTTTGTTAATGACTTTAATGTACGTTACTTTTAGGGACTATTTCATATAGTACTGTCGTATTTTTTTCTCACTTTATTGCACAATATAGTACAAAAAGCGGACTCAATGCTAAAGCATTTTCTCTCCGTCTACGTTTGGATGGGGACATCACGTGTAGACGTGTGCATTCATTTATCAATAGTGTGTGTTGTTTTGAGTATAATAATAATTAGTTATTTAGTTATCAATGTGTATTCGTCTTCTGTTGTATTTGGTAAATTAAAGTTCTAAATTCGTATGACTCTATTGCTATGTATAATAGACTTGCTGAAGGATTGCGTAAAAGCTGCATCAATCATTGCTACAGTTACCAATAGCAAGAGAATGTTGACCAATCAGAGATGATTGCGATCGTCACACTTAGCAATAATTTTTAGAAAATCCCATAAAAGTAAAATTCTCTATTGGTTGGATCTTCGTTAATACCTATGACGATGCCGAAAACAAGCGATGAGAATTGGATGTACTTAGGTAAATAAAAACAAATATATAACTATTATGCTGTTGTAGGAAACCGCTGGATACAGGTTGGAAAAGATCGAGGTTTGTGAAAGTTTTTACAAGAGACTGACAATCGGTTGATGAAGGAGTGGAATAAATAAAATAGACACAAAAATGGATTATTCTTGAACCTTAACAAACTCAAAACATCTACCGGGAAACAACCTGTACAAAATTTTGTACAATCAGAAAAATAAACGTCACTAAACGTATTTCAGAGAAGGCGAGAATCGAATTTTCAGAGACAGGAAAAAACGAAACAGTTTTATTTAAACGACTGATTTGAGAGCAAACACCTCGCGTAGACTGGAAGGAAGCGCCCGCATCTCGATATAGGAAATTGCATGGTAGGTCCTAACCAAATGCAATCGGCTAGCAAATATTAATATTTTTTATTCGCAATGCTCTTTGGGATCGTCTGCATATAATGGCTTAAAAACGTTTCATATTATAATTATCTAGCTACCAACTAGAAGATACCCACGAATTATCGTCCGTGTGGATTTAGGTTTATGAAAATCTCATGGAACTCTTGATTTCCCGCTATAAAATATGTGCCTTTCATCAAGATCATTTCAGGTAGGTACCACACCATTGACCTTTCAGTTTTCAGGCCATTAACATTTTGGTTCTATTGAGGTTTCTATACCTAGGCTTCACTAGACGCCACGATTTGACGCCAGAAATTTTCAAAAGGCCAAAGGTGTAAATATTCCGCCGGTAGAGAAAAATATTCGGGGCGCAAAGTTAATTAGTGCGTTTTCTTTGATTACAGCCATCAGTGCACCGGGTGCGTACAACTGCTCAATTCAGGTGACTAAGTAAATTACATCGCTTCCTCGCTCAGAAAATCTGCTATAAAGGTGAGCGTCGATTTTACGAATAATAAAACAGGCTATGGAAGTATAGAACTAAGGGTACAAAGAAGTCGTTTCATCGTCTTTACGCTTCACGCCTGGCACATCTATTTTTGACTTTGTTATTCTGCGAGTAGACAATTTTTAATAATATTATTATAGTTCTGAATTGTTTAAAGTATTCAAAATTATATATTAACAAAATAAAAAGCCTAAACAGAGAGATTAGTAAAGACTAGGTATAATAATAATATGTTACTTCCACGACAAAGGTTCGGACCGTATACTAATTAAAGCATTTCTTTCCGCTCCCTAACAAAACTTTAATAATACCGTGCGGCTTAGGCTTTGGCAGAAACAAACTTTTCTAATGAAGTTGCCTCTCGCAATGACTTTTAATTTGTTTATTTTGTAACGAAGAAAATATAAGTCGCACAGATTTATTAACTTGAGTCAAAGGTTGTTTTGACTGCGTTGTAATTAAAGCTTAAGAATTTGAAAAGTATAAACTTTAACTAATGTCTGTTAATTTATTTGTTTATGCCTGCGTGCATAATATAAATACCATTGATCCAATTAAGATAGGACTTACTTCGGTTACAAGCATTTAGTGATACTCCCTGTAAAGCTAATAAGTTTAATTAAAATTAATGGAATATAATTCGAAGTATAACGTAACCCAAAGTTCACTCGGCAGAAATTGAGGGCAAGGTAGTCTGAATAGTTAAGAGTTCTGTATTTAATTAATAAATAATTAATTCATCAATAATTAATACATTCAATTTAATGCAAATCTTTAAAAATGCAATAATTCAAAATTATTAATATCATGTGGGCCAAATTGTGGCTCATATTATGACAAGTAGAGAACCTCTACCACCGGTTTGGAAAGTTGGTTAGTAAAAAGTGTTTAGTTTTACATCAATGTCATCAAAAAAGCAGAAATAAAAACTTAGCCTGTTAACTTTCTCTTTAACTTCTTTGAACCGTTTGCTTCTTGTTTTTCAAAACTCCATTACTTTTTGCTTTAGTTCAGAAAAACACTGAAAGTTAAAAGTTCAGTTTCTTCACCACTTTCAAATTCAATCTTAGTCGTTACTATATTAGTTACAATAAATCAGATGAACTTTCATACTAACAAACGAGTAGATTCTACAATCCTTACTAATATTATAAATGCGAAATTGTGTTTCTTGTTAGTTTGTTGGTTTGTCCTTAAATCACGCTTCAAAGGAGCAACGGATCGACATGATTTTTTGCATGGGTAGGTATAGTTGAGGTCTTGGAGAGTAACATAGGCTACCTTTTATCCTGGAAAAATTAAGGGAGTGCGGACGAAGTCGCGGGTAAAAGCTAGTTATTAAAGAACCGCTTTCCGACTGCTAAAGATATAGTTAAGTTAGTTACTGCTAAGACAGTTTAGGGAGAGATCCCGGTTCCCGTCTCATAGTGACAGGGAACTTGACATCGCTTTACAAGATTATGTTCGTCAATCCTACCTTGAAACAGGGTCAA
Organism: Oeneis ivallda; assembly: GCA_029955525.1. Taxonomy (NCBI): domain Eukaryota; kingdom Metazoa; phylum Arthropoda; class Insecta; order Lepidoptera; family Nymphalidae; genus Oeneis; species Oeneis ivallda. The sequence continues at coordinate 12,296,913 of JARPMR010000004.1, read as the reverse complement.
TGCGATTTATATTTATGGCTTGTTTTAGTCTTCAGTCAACTATAACTTCAACTACTTATTAAATTGACACGGTAAAAGTACCTACCCAACCATATCACAAACAATAAGAAAAGAGTATGTAACTGTATATTACGCGTTTAATATTTTGAGTTACAAGTTTCTTAGAACTGAATATAATTTTAGGTCTAGCAAACATAATATTGGTAAGCTCGTATATATAGTCGATATTATATTATTTATCTTCTAGAAATACTAAGTGCTGATTTCACCAAACTTCGCCGAATTTTTATCGGGAACGCTAATTCACTTGGATTGGAGGCCTCAGTCATGTTTAGTTACGCTAAACATGACTGAGGCCTCCAATCAGACATCAGGGACAATTTTATGTAAAATCTAGCTGAAGCTCGCGACTTCGGTCACGTGGACTTAGGTTTTAAAATTCCTCTTGGGAACTCTTTGATTTTCCGGGATAAAAAGTAGCCTATCTCACTCTCCAGGTCCTCAACTATACCAATGCAAAAAATCATGTCGATCCGCAGCTTTATTGCGGCGTGATTGAAGGACAAACCAACAAACCAACAGACCAACAAACACACTTTCGCATTTATAATATTAGTATGATAGGGACTAGTAAGTATAGTATGTTAATAGGTAGACTCCTTGCCTCTGCCGGGAATCGACTCGATAACCTTTCACTAAACAACAGCGCTACACACTGGAGCTCGTTGGTGATTATAATATTGATTGATGGTGTTAAAGTTACAGGTAATTAAGTAGGTAATAGGAACTAGGAACTAAGTGAAACTTTAACGCATAATACATACTTGGAGTTTTTACGAAACGCTTGAAAAATCTTGAATGAATTAAATAAAGTTAATTTAACAGGAGAGGCAAAGCTCGAAAGAGGCTTATTCAATACGGGGTTAATAAAGGAATTTATTGAATAAACCATTTCACGAGAGCAACCGGCTAAGCGCACAATGCTTCAAAACGGGGAAGTTTTCTTTTGTACACTTTAAATTAATTGCTTTCTTATTAAATAAATTATAGCTCGGAGTCTCCTCCTCTCGAAGAGTTTATAAAATTGCAGCAATCTGGGGAAATAACGATTAAAATTATGTCATATCATAATAATATTATTATATGACACAATATTGCATAATTGCCTTTTACTTTGATACTTAATAATTATTTATATTTAGGTAGATAAATTTATGAAAACCAATAAAAATACAATTACGTACGAATAAGTGATACTATTTCATTGTTATTCTTCCATGGAAAGAGCATATTATTATATTTATAAACTTTTGAGCTCCTCATAAGCGTCTAAATATAAAATACCACGAAAGATGCGTCGACATAATTAATAATTAGCACAGACGCGATTATGTATGTACTTATTATAATTAATTTGTATATTGAAAGCAAATTAAATACACACGCCGCGCCGCGTCGTCGGTTGCAATAAGTCTATTACATACATATTAAGTAGAATTCTTATCATACCTTTACTTTAATTACCTACACCTACTGTTGTCGCTATTAAAGTAAAGGTATAATAGTGGATCTGTAAGGCAGAACAACAGGTTTTATCAAGCACCTCCTTTCGGACTAAAAATCCTAATGAATATTTTAAAGGCAATCTAATCACATTGTATTCACGTGCAAGTTGGTGTTTTACAAAACATACGTTATTGTTGTATCGCAATCTCGCTGGAAGTATTTAGCGCAGGATCTAATTGCTTGTCGAAATTCCCAAATTAATTTAAAATACGTGAGCGTCGAGTGAAACGGAATTGTTTGTAGTACCTGCAACAAATTGCAATTAGGAGAGCTGCTGTGTCTTGTTATCGAGTTAGCAGCTTCGAGCCTCCGCGCCTCGTCTGCACTTCAATATAGAGAATCTCGGATGAATTAATAACGCTGGAAAATATGATTTTACTATCCTTTACAATATGATTTTAATGTTCTGTTAGCTACGTTGAGTTATTGGAAACTACTCGTGATTTCAATCCTGTGAAAATTTTTTTCACTCACTTTTGCCCTCGACTTTGTGCGCGTCGAGGCAGGATTTAAAATCCCCGCAGAAACGCTCCATTTTTCCGGAATAAAAGGTAGCCCATGTCACTTTCCAAGTCCTCACCTATACCCATGCAAAAAATCAAATTGATCCATTGCTGTGTGATTGAAGACAAACCAACAAACAAACACACTTTCGCATTTATAATATTAGTAAGGATTCTGAATAAAATCAAAGAGTTCCGATTTAATCCACGAGATGAAAAAAAAATGCAAATCTACGCGTACAAAGCCGCGTATCAGCTATTTTAAGTATATTTTGATAATATTGGGAGATTTTTACAAGGTAGGTATGGGTCTAATCCGTCTTTATGCTCTGCAAAATTTATGCACATTATTAGGATGGTATTACCGGGGATTAGCTTCATTGTTGCAAACAAAATATTTGAACACATTTTAAACACAAGCATAATAAAATTGCCTTTTCTTCAATGACATTAAATATACCTATTAAGTTTAAAAATTGCTTTCCTCCATATTCATAACGAGACTATATTATGCTATAGACGGGGAACAAATCCGATGTTAATTATTCCACTCGTGTGTAATCTTTTAATTAGCTAAGTGTAAGCTTATTCGCGCCACTGACTGCGAACGCTGAAGTTTTGGGCTTTTTTCATGTTAATCACCTACCTACTCTACATTTTATTTAGGCCTTACATCTGTTGTAGATTCGTACGGTTCGTATGTAGAATGTAGATACGAGTACGTAAGTTTTACTGACGGTTTTCGGAATGTAATGTTTCTTTTGATGACCTCCCTGGCGCAGTGGTGAGCGCTGTGGTCTTATTACTGGGAGGTCTCGGGTTCGATTCCCGGCGGGGTCAATTTGGGAATTTATAATTTATGAATTATCTCTGGTCTGGTCTGGTGGGAGGCTTTCGTTGGCGGTGGCTAGTTACCACCCTACCGTCTAAGACGCCAAGCGATTTAGCGTTCCGGCACGATGGCGTGTAGAAATTAGGGGTATGGGTTGAATTTTCACTCCCATACCCCTTCCAAGTTAGTCCGCGTTAGACTGCATCGTCACTTACCATCAGGTGAGATCGCAGTCAAGGACTATCTTGTCAACGAATAATAATAATACCTGCTTACGAGACTGTTTAAATAAATAAAAAAAGCGTGTAAAAATTATCATTATCGATATAAGCGGTGACAGCGTAGTAGTGATGACTTCAATTTCCTTTTCAAGGGGTCTGAAGTTCGATCCCAGGCACTGATTCTTCGGAGTTATGGGCATTTTAACGAATTAAATAAGTACCGTATCACTTGTTTCAAAGGTGAAGGAAAACATCGTGAATCCTGAAACCTGCATGCCTGAGAGTTCGAGAGTTCTACATAATGTTCTCAAAGGTGTTGTGAAGTTTGCCAATTTGCGTTTTGTCAGCATGGTGGACATGGCCTACATACATGCATCTCATTCGGGAGGGAACGATGATATTACGATATTAGTATGAATATTACGTCACAAGCGCCGTAGATACCGTAGCGATTTTGTCGTTTTGTTATGCTACCCGTTTGAGCCGCACACGTTTAGTGCGGCGTCGCAAACGGCGATTGTGCCAATTAATATTTGGCAAAGGACTAAGTGGCATGCTTACCATGCGTCTTTATATAGGATAAAGTCATAACGAGTCCACCACTCATTTTTCTACGAAGATACCGCGCGCTTCAGTACTCCACTGCGCAGTAGAAACGCAGCGAGAACCGTGCCGTGTGGAATAGCTCTGAGTAGGTAGGTATTTAACAAAATTTCACATCACAGAGAATATTAATCGGCTTAAGGTGGAAGACACGGGTCTACCCGCGAAATTCAAATTTAATTTGGTTTTTCGCAATTTGTAAACTAATACGACAAACTAGGCTACTGGCATTCTAATTGCGCCAGTAGAATTATCATCTTCACAGGTTTACATAAAAATCTTTACTTGAAAGTGACCGGTTTAAGAAATTAATCAAAATACTGACTAATTGGTGAGTAACTCACGTCCAACTCGGTATTTTGATTAATTTCTTAAACTGGTCACTTTCAAGTAAAGATTTTTATGTAAACCTATGAAGATGATAATTCTACTGACGCAATAAGAACGCCATAAGCCTACTTTGTCGTATTAGTTTACAAAATGGGAAAAACCAAATTAAATTTGAATTTCGCGGGTAGACCCGTGTCTTCCACCTTAATGTAATTCCTCGTTTTACACAGCCTTTGCAGTGCAACAGCTATAATGGGGCTAATGGCGGCACACTGCGAGTGGCGATGGCATAAAGGGAATCCCGGGAATCCACACGTCACGCTACGTCAGGTGCGGGCTACGGTTCTGCGAGGCTGCTCATTGTCTGCCATGTAAGTGCATAATTGACGCGGGCTCAGTGTAGGCCGAGGTAATCTATTCCGTAACATCCATTTCATTATGCCAGATGGGGAAGTTTGGGGTTGAAGTCCGAAATATAATAATTATGTATCAAACTACCCACATATTATACTCGTAATTATACGAGTCCCTCCATTATCACAATTATTACAAACCGGGTGAGTCAAAAATCAGTTTAGGTATACTTACTAGTTGTTTGTAGTTGCTTTAAACGATTGCTAATTGTGACGATCGCAATCGCCTTTGATAAGCCAAACATTTGTACTAAGATAGAGATCCTTTCTCGCTATTAGATAAAATGCATTGTTGCAGAAAGAACGCCATAAATTCAGCCAATAACCACAATTGAGACTGCAGCAATGATTTATGCAGTTCTTACGCAACAATGCTTTTTAGCCAATAGCGATAGAATATCAACCAATCGTGATTGTAAACGTCACACGATACGGTCTCGTGAGGCGTGACGTGCACTCATACAAATGAAAACCAAAGAACCAAAGCTAATGTCTCGACATCCTATAGGTACAGTACCTACTACTATGGTACTGTATGTACTACTACTATATACTATATACATGTATATATTGCACCGGCGATATATATTGCCATATTGGCCATAAGGCCGATGTGCAATATAAATTAAAATATAAGTTAATAATTATTATTATCAACTTTTATCAATTTAGCATTTGACTACAATCTCAATCAGAAGTGTTTGCTATACATGCAAATAAATTAGGTAAGGCAAATAAATTAGGTAGATTTATAAAGGACTTAAAATATAACCAATATAAAAAGTAACTCCTCTTTTTATTCTAAAAAGGACACAAGTAAACACTAAAAGACAAACATACAGTAATGTGACTGTATTGATGAATAAAACGGGGGATCTTTATTGCTTCTATTTTATTGCTGTATTCGAATTTGCTTTTTTAGCAAGAACCTCCGTCCGCTTTGATTCTGTGAACGTATTAGCATTGGATTTGAATAGAACAAACAGGGGATTGTACAAGACAGTGCGCTTTCGTAGGCGATTGTAAATTCAGCCTTATCGTAAAAATCCATGCTCAAGACTTGATACCGTCCAAGTATTATCTCTAGAATTTTTCTGATTCGTGCATTTGATCTCTTTATCGATCTACTCCATTACATGGCTGCGATTCTCTTATCACTTCGAAATTCTCATTACTGAGTGGTCGTGACCTTTCCTTTAGGTAATCACTTAATTGTCAATGCGTATTTTTGGACTAATAATACGGTGGGCTTTCCAATGCTTTCGCATAAGATTATAAAACCAATTACGACTCAGAATGTTAGTAATAATAATCTTATAATAATGTACTTAAATGTAATGAATGTAAACCTCGAGAAAATTAAATGTGCGTGCTATGTGCGTGCTCGGCTCTTCATTAGAATTAAAATTCCAAGTGTTGTGGGATTACACACCTAGATTCAAGCCAACATACCGCCGGGATTTGTAACATTGCCTAAATAGGCCGGTGTCCGACCGCGACACTCCAGGTATCAAATTCACATTGCACGCATATTTGCGGCAGCGTTCGGATTGAACCAGCTTCGCACTAGTGTAGGCATTCCTGACACGGTCATGGTTGAGGTTCACTTAACTGAGACATTGTCTTAGGCTTTACAGTGGCACAGTAAGTTGTCAAACTGCTCTCTTACCTAAGGTTCAAGGTATATTGGCAGAGCATCGAAAGATTTTTGTATTGCTAGTTTGAATTGCGTTTTATGATAATAATGATGAAAACTCTATGTTGGAATGCACTTGCGTAAAAGATGCCTTTACTAAAATATTTCAAATTCAAGTGAACTTAAAGTAAATGACGACGAGGTTGATAGATGTATGATGTTTGTACATACACTTATTTAGTGGAACAAGTCTTTATCTCCGAAGTTTACCAATCGAAAAATCAGAAATAATTATTATGGTCAATAGAGGTTTATGTATATTTTACAGAAAAATAAAACCAATACTCTAACTAGCACAGTTTTTTGATATTAACAATAAACCTCTACAAACAAAGTTAGTTTGTGGTTTATTAATTTAACGATTAATAATAACAAACAAAAATGACTAAGCAAATTAATATAATATTAACGTTTTACTTGAATACTTTTACTTTTGGAGTACGGAAACCTCGGTGCGTGAGTCCGACTCGCACTTGGCCGGTTTTTTTTAAATAATTAGACCGAGACCTAATGTTTAAAAACGTGGTATAAGCAGGTAGCTGCAACGGAAAGGGTAAACATAAAATCTAACTTTTATGTGATATTCATAAAACAAACACGTACCAGCCTCGCAAGAGCAATGTTAATGGAGTAACTTATTAACATAAACACATTTGCTTACATTTTGACACCTTCTCTATGTATGATGCCTGAAACCTTTCACGTATGTACAATGAGACTCAAGGTAATGTAGCTATTGTTACACTTCCGTTATTATGACATCACTTACTATACTGATTTACCTCAGTTTGCTACTGTGTCTTACCAACAAATGATTTATATATTATATTGCAGCAGGATTTTGCCTAAGACTTCATTCGTATGGATTTAGTTTTTCTTTAATTTTCCAAGAAATTCCTTTAAATTCCGGATCAGAATAAATAAAGTAAGTAAGTATCTTAGTTATTATAGTATTGAAAATCGCACCTACTTTCATAAAAAAATCTATTTAGAAAAATGTCAATGCTTAAAATTATTATGAGTATTAAAAAATAACAAAGCATAAATGAAACTTTAAAAACAGACAAAAATTTTCTTCGACAGCAAAGAAATTAAGTGTACCTTATAGTTATTCCGAGAGGCGACTTCATTACAAAAGTTGTGTTTCTCTCAAAGCGTAGGTAAGCCGAGCGCTGCGGTATTAATAAAGTTTTGTTAGGGAGCGGGAAAGAATCATGTTAATTACCTCGGCACGGGGTTAGCATCTGTCAAATGACCACAAGACCACTCTGGGGGAAGAAAATTAGAAAAAAATCACTTATATTTTTCTAAAAATCTTTATTAAACTTTTATCAGTTACTCAGATTGCAAAACTGATTACTAAGTGCCGATTTTACTATCGCGTAATGTCGAGTGACGTTTAAGCGAGGAATAAATTCAGCTTTCTGACAGTTTTTGTATTTAATATCTGTCAACAGATGGTAAAATCGGCCCTTAATAATTAAATTTGTCAATTTTTTAATGGCAATCGGTCTATTGTAGTTTAAAATAGACACCATGTTTTATACGCCTGTATAGGTTAATTTTCGTGGTATTTTTCATAAACCAAAAGTGATAGGTGTTGATATACCTTCTCATTTTTCCAATCCGTTTAGTAGGTAAATAACACCAAAGAATAACTGGAGTTTGCAATTTTTCACCGCCATTATAGTGGATTGACGTAATCTCAAAGACACGCTGAGCATGTAATTCTAAAATCATTAACTTCATCTTAAAAAAGTTACCAACACAGTATCCAGTTCATAATGTCTGGGAATATACAAAGTACATTGTACAAATGTGCAAGTAAGCCACGCTTAAGTAAACCTGATTTGTAGTCATACTGCTATTCAACCTCCAACTCGCTGGGAGCAGAGTGACGGATTAAGCTTTAAACTTTGTCTTTAGAAGGTGATACATTTTCCCGAGCGGAAAATGGGTGCAAAGTTTTTGTTTTATAACATTGTAATAGTTCTTGCCACAGACTGGTGAGCATGAAAAGAGCTAAGAGAGGAATAATCGTAAAACCAACAAGATTTTTATTTCTTTTTGTCTCGAAAATTGGTCAGCTGCCTATACCAACTACAAGATAATCTCTTCGGTATTTTCACCAAGATCATCAATCTATAGCCAATATGCGTCCTCTACTGGACTTGAGCCTCCTTTTAATAGGTAGGAGAAATTATCAAAAAAGTAATAATCATTGATCTGCTACTTGTAACGTTCTAGAATTGAGATCTAGTTAACAGCTACAATTAATTATTTTTTATCTACATTAGAATGCTGAAATGGCGACCTCTCACTGGAGAGCGCATTGAAACAGACCTTCCACTAGATCGGCAGTCCACATCAAACTAAAGTAGAATCAATAATTCAGTAGACTAAAATGACAGTTGTTAATGTCACTTTGTAAAATAATATTGCCATATTTATTGTAATAGTGATGTTCTAGTTCAGTAGGTAGTGATAGCTGTAGTACTGTACTACTACAATTCATTTTATAAATCTCATAAGATCACATAATATGTAATAGAAATAGTAATAAAGGTCACCTTTTTAAAGCTGTAATAAAGAAAGTACGAATAGAAATATTTAAGATCTATTTTTAGTACTAAAAGTTGTTTTATTTCCTCAGTAAAGGCCGACAAAGACGAGATCAGATTTTCGATAAGATCATAATTGCTATTCAAAATATTTTTGTATCAATTATAATAAACACAATTTGAGAATTTTCTTAGTAAATAAAAAAATAAGTGTTTTGGTACACGACGTAATGAGTAAGTGATTGATGTGGATCCTTTAGCCACAACACTATTTTATTTTCATCAGAAACTGACAACACTGTAAATGTCATTTTAGTCTACTGAATTATTGATTCTACTTTTTTACTTACAGAGAGTCAATGGATTCAAGCAGCGCAAAACCAAAGGCGAAGCAGCCATACAAGAGACTTATATGTCCAGCGGTGGACGACGTGGAAAATTTTGAAGCTATTATTTATGAATGTGAATTACGCAGGTTTTTCCCACATTTTTCGCTATTTTGTATATTATGCCTTTGTGGAAGGGTTGATGTAAATCCACTAATTGTTTGAAAATTAAAAAAACAACCGGCCTGTTACAAAATATATGAACAAAGTGTATTTCAAGCGTGATTCTGCCGTGACAACAAAGAGCTCGATATCAAAGAGTAACATAGGAACATTTTAAAAATTGTACCCCTTTTTCAATGTTCACGAACACAAGCTTTGCTGTAACACCCAAGTCAACTCTTCACAATTAGCATTTGAATTTTAAAATTTAAAGCTGAATATTTGGAGCTACTTGTAGTAAAGTGCATGTAGAAAATTTACTTAGTATATTTTATTTAATGACGAGGTAAAAAACTTAGGCTCATCGCATAATGCAGCAGAGAAGGGGCGACGACGCACAGCTTCTTTACTCTAATTTTGCAAAGTATACTGAGAGTTATCTTCACTACAATGTATTTGTATTTGTACAATAATAACAATACTAAAAGAAGAAAAACCGCTGTATAGGTATGTAGGTAGATACTTCGATTCTAGTCTTCGACAATGTGCAACGAGTCTTATTATTTTGGTAATTTAACATTAAGTATCTTAGGCCCGGTTGCAGAAACGCTGGGTTATCCTTTTAACCCAGAGTTAGCTGCTGCTTTGAAAGATTTAAAGCTTCTGTCAAAATTACTTTATACCTAACATAACCTAACCTGGCGTCTCTGCAAGCGGGCATTATATAATATTACGTTATTAATATATTGTAACCTTCTAAGTGGAAGGTTGCGGGATCGATTCCCAACAAGGTAAATTTGATACTATTAAATTTCTTTGCGCTAGCCTGATGAGATGCTTCGATAGTGACTAGCTTCCACCCTACCGTCAAAGACGTACCACCATAATGTTCTCGAAGGTTGTGATAAGTCTGCTAATCTGCACTTCTCCAGTGTAGTGAATTATGACATAAACCTCTTCTTCTTCTCATTTCGAGAGGAGATCCGTGTCCATTTAAGTAGTGGACAGGTGATGGCCGATAGAGAATGTTGAGATAATGATGAAGATTTTATACCACAGGTTTTATTGATGTTAACTTTATTGAAGCTTTGTTAATTAATAATTTTCATCTTCTGTCGCCGAAACAAATTGCTTCATTTTTGTCACGGGAACATTAACAATGAAATTTATCACCTGCGTATGGGCTTGCCGGCGTCGTTTGTAAATTATTTAACTTCCCGCTTTCATCGGTGTTAATAAATAAATTCATTATTCACGGACCTCATTACACCTGCATAATTTAAAGCCGTAATTTTTAATTATTTGACCAAAAATTAACGCTACCGCTCGCTGTTGTGATTTTTCTCTTTTCAATTTTCCCTCTCGGCGCTGACTTTTTACATACAGGTAAACTATTATTATTATAAGACTTGTTGACCCGCCCTGGTCACCGCCGCGGTATTATTTTATTTTTATTGTATACTATGCATCGCGCTGATGCCCGCGATTTCGTTCGCGTGGATTTAGTTTTTAAAATCCCACGGGATCTCTTTGATTTGCCGGGATAAAAAGCCTATGTCATTCTCCAGGTACTCAACTATACCCATGCAAAAAATCACGTCGATCCGTGGCACTGTTGTGGCGTGATTGAAGGACAAACCAACAAACAAACGCACTTTCGCATTTATAATATTAGTATGATTAGAATATTAAATTGCATAGGAAAACACTGTAACATTACGTCCATACGATGTATTACATCCATACCTACTATGTAGTATATAGGTATAAATTATAATGATCGTTTGGCAAAATCTGACGCCTTTAGAGTAGTTTGACTTTGACAAAATAGGGCTATCCACGATGGCTTTATACGATAAAGTACGCTTGCCAGCTTAAGATGAGCCGTACATTCAAAGTATTCTGTAGATTCCGGGGTTCAAGTTATTTGGACCTTATACTGAAGATTGTGATGTCTATAATTTCTGAACTACTAAATTGACGACCTTGAAATAATTAAAGGACAATCCCTAAAGTACCCGCTTTCTAAAAAAAAGAATTAATGAAATCGGAATACGCCTTAATGAATTACAGCTAAATACACATTTTGACTTTCATCCCCTCTCCCAAGGGAATCGTGCTGAATTTCGGGATAAAAAGTATCTTATATTATACCTCGTAGTATGAACTTAAATCATGCCAAGTTTCATTTAAATCCGTCCAGTAGTTTCGGCGTGATGCGCGGCCAAGATACAGACAGACAGACAGACAAAAAATTAAAAAAAAATTGTTTTGGCTTCAGTATCGATTATAGAGTGCCCTCAAACAAAAATTTTCAAAATATTTTCAATGTACAGAATTGGACCTGTTACAGTTTTATTATATTATACTACGCGTTCGTTTGAAGTTGAGCCCTGCACCATAGAGTAAAGTAATCGACGTAGTCGTAATTCCTAGTTCCATGCCGATAGTACGGACACAGTATAGGATATGCAGTAGTTTGACACCTTTGATCTAGTGGTACTACGCGTTACAAATTTCCCCTAGCTCTCTCGCGCTTCCCCGCACCGCACCTCAAGTCGGTCCCACTTAGTAAAGCGCTCGCGAAGCACCGCTTATTAAAAATAAATTTCAAATTCAAATTTAAATTATTTATTTGCACAGATTGAGTAGTACAATGGTGTTACATTATAATAAAAGTCCTTACAATCTGCCGGATAGGCATGCAAAAATAATACTTAATAATAATTCTTATTCTAAGTTTACGCATTAAAAGTTCAATTTACTAAATTGAACTTTGGATATTAGGAGTTTTGGTAGGTTTGGTTAAAAAAAACTAAGAATGTTGTACTTATATCGTAAAGCATTAGAATAATAAAACTTTTTTTTATATATTTTTTTATTATTTATACCAATTCAAATTCAATATAAACGATTATACTGCATCTTCTTATACTGTGTCTTTAGGTACTGTGGGTCTGACTTGAGGTGCGGTGCGGGGAAGCGCGAGGGGTGAAGATTTCTTTACTCTATGGTGCAGGGCTCAACTTGAAACGAACGCGTAGTAGATAGATTCGTCGATTTAGTCTATTTAGAATTAGTGCCTGCGGCTAAAACCCTCATATATAAATGGTATATGTATACATGTACTCGTAGGTATTCGATCGTTGTCATGCGAGTGACTTGCTGTCATCAGTGAAAAGATACATCCTCTATCTCCGATAGTATTTTTCAGATCTATATCAAAATTAGGTAGAACCTGCCTGATACACTTTTAAATAAAAAAAGACTTGTGCAAGTAGACCAGACCATACTGAAATGGGGCACAATCAGTTATTGAACTTTATCAACATAAATAAATAATACATGAATGCACGATGACTTTTGAATGAATTTATTTAAAATCTTAGAGAGACAGTGAGGTATAATTTTACGCAGCTTTGTACCTAGTCTAATCTCAATCATTAATTGAAGCCAGCCTACTGAACTTTGCTTGGTGGTGCTTGCGCAAAAGATTTTATCCATGCATTCCTTGTCAAGCATACTGTTAAATTCTCGTAAGTAGTCACTTGTAGATACAAACTCAGCGGCTACTGTAATGAAATGGTTATTGCGGTGTAAACCTGCATGATATACCTTAGCATAGACGGAGCACGCGTCAATTATGTACTGCCGTGGCACACAATATGTACTTGTATTTCATCTCAAATTCTGAGGCTTGCTTAGTCTAACGTGTATATTCTCTTTGTGTCATCACCATCGTTGCACCAACTACAGTTTCAACAACTCTCAAATTCGCAGCTATAACAGCTGATACCTCCTCCTTATACTGGATATTATTTTGGAAGCAAGCATTGAGGAGAAATCCTATACCCACTACGACTTATTTTTAATCGGTAGTCCTGGACTGCGATTTCACCTGATGGTAAGTGAAGATCAGTCTAAGATAGTAGCAGGTTAACTTGGAAGGTGTATGGCCGTATAAATTAAACCCATATAGATAGATATTATAGAACCATTTTTACACGGCATCGTATCGGCGGTCAAACCCTCCACTAAGGAGACAGTTTAATAATAATTATAAATTCCCAATTTGCCCCTACCGGGAATTGAATTCGTGACCTCTCATCTTTATATAATGTATATATAAATTACGTGTCACGTTGTTTGTCCGCGATGGACTCCTAAACTACTTAACCGATTTTAATCAAATTTGCACACCATGTGCGGTTTGATCCAACTTGAAAGATAGGATAGTTTTGTGGATTAGGATAGTTTATTTATTTTATTTATATATGTAGATAAGTTGGCGATACGAAGTTCGCCAGGTCAGCTAGTTTATTATAAAGATAAAATCAAGCGGATACTTTTCTGTATTGATTGCGATGGACTATATATTTTTTAACTACTAACATAATTATACCGATATAGTAAGAATAGTTCAATGCTGTTTACCAGCACTACATCATTGCACGAGAAAGGTGTTTGAACCGTAAAAGAAGTTTCTTTTTACATTTATTATTCTAAATCATAAACTAAAAATCTACCACTGTGAAGCTTAAAGTTCATCAGAAATACAAAGTATTAGTAGGTACTTACTGCGTACAAAGCTCAACCCATTCATAATCAGGAAATGGCACGCCGAAGTAACGGGGAACATAAATCAAAAGAGTTGCAATCGTAATTAGAACAGCCAACAGGTAAATAGTGAAACCTATCTTTCATGGGTACCTATCACTAACTAGATGCGGAGTAGGGCATCCTTTATTCAGACTCAAAGTTATATCCAGAAAATACTGTAAGTCACTACAAATCCAGACGATATTTCTTTCAAAAACACGACTTTAAAATAATTTTGCCACACGTTGCACTATTGTCGTACCACAGAGTAACGAAGGTATCTCTTCCTTATACTGTGGTCGTACCCACTCCTGGCACAAGCTTTCCGCTTATTTGGAGGGGAGAGGAGAATATTAGTCAAGTTGAACTTGGCTGATATTCTTAATTTAAAAAAAAATAGAAAAAAAATAAAAAAAATATTTGGCAGAGACAACTTTTATGCATGACGTTAACTAATGTTTACTGAAAAAAATTTTATTCACCAAATCACCACCCGATAATTACTCTAATGGCCGATTTACCAACGTCGAGTGACGTTTTACCGAGGAATAAATTGGGCGTTCTGACAGTTTTTTTATTTATAATACTGTAAAAATAACAAAACGCTCTAAAAAGTCTTAAGTATTATACGTTGATGAAATCGGCCCTTAGAATAGAATAAATTTTTTATAGGTACTGGGTCTATACAACCAAGCATCGGTCTATACAATTAACTAGTAAGAGCAAAATTTTTTTTTGAAAACACGATATCATTAACTACTTGGCCAATTAAAAATATACACATCCACGACTAAAAAAATCTCCACGTTACACGAGAGCCATGATTTAGAGCAGAAATATTATAAATTTGCAATATAAGTGCTCTTGTTCAATTCGGAGGGCGCACTTGAGAAAATTACGGAAAGGTGGGTCTTATCCACTTCAAACCCGACTTCGAAAGCTTTAATGTGCCCAAATATTATAATGTGGTTGACAGTCATAGACAATATATTATAGTAAGGTAAACCGTAGTAATCTTGGCCACCCGACAATGATTGGCCTTTCGACTTTAAAATTGATTTACCTAGTTCTTTCAATAAAACAAAACCAAAGGCAACCAAAATTTCTAGTGACCATTCAAGATCAATGATCACGAATTTATTGAGTTTTTAGTTCACGATTTGCGTGAATTAGTGTGGCATCATAATTAAATATCTCGGTGACTGGGGACTTGAGAACTTTAAAATTTTAAAATATTTTCAAACTATACGTCTATAACAAATTTCTTTTATCTGTGCTTGTGAATAATAAAGTAAGTTTTACGTCTATACGTAACTAACGTATAGACGTAACAGGGTACGTACTGGGTAATTGTTATTTACTCGTAGAAACCTACCTACATATAATTAAGTAATTAGCAATACCTATGTATATTTATTTTTGTCCTTTGGTGTTAGATGTTTTAATCTTGATGTAATTGATTGATAAATTCATATTAATGCATAATTAATCATTGGTTCCATATTATTGTTTTTATTTATTCAACTACTGATCAGGTGCATTGTCATTTAGAAAAAGTTTATCTGAATAAATGGAAGAATAAAAATCTCAGCTAAACTGTAGCTATATCTATATGATATTCGGAGATTAAGTTATGCATTGGTGGTGTTCTAGCCGCACACAGGAGGCAGTGAGAGTCTCGCAATGACGTCACTGGTAGATACAGCTAAGATTCATTGCGGCTTACCGCAACGTTCGTATCCGCCTCTGCTGTCACCCGTTGCCAGGAACAGAATAATATTCCCATGAATTCTAACAATTACCTAAGTAGTAGTTATAAATGTGGGTATGATTATAATATTTTCTTTGCATACTTAATTTGTTCAGGTAAATCTACAAAACTTTTTAAAATCCGTGCGTCCAGCGATATTCCGCCACGGGGTCGTATATAAATGAGTGCTACAGTGCGACGATCACAATCACATCTGCTTATACGACACTCTCTCACTATTTGCTAAAATGCATTGTTGCAGCAAGAATGCCATAAAAACAATCAGCACAGTTAAGAATGTTGCTACATTTTGTTGATTGATTTAGCTTTTCAGTAATCAACTAGTCGATATTTGTTTTTAGAAAACTTTGTTGAACGACGTATATCTACGCGATCTTACAGCACTGCTGCGATAATAGCGACGCGATAGAGCTATGAACAGGTCAATGCATTAACCGCATTGTGTTTTACAGACTTACAAGCAGAGTTGGGTAAAGTTTATTCGAATGAAGAATAACGAATAAAAAAATTGATTTTATTTATTATTCGATTAATAACTAACTTCATTTATTCAAAGAAAAATTATTCGAATGACGAATAAATTATTTTATTCGTTAACAAATATAATAATACTAATATTAACAATCGAATAATATGTATTTGCCTTCAATTATCAATTATTTCCAGTTATGACTATTTTCTAATATTAGTTTTCATCACTACCTACTCTTTCTTCAAACATGTTATCAAACAATCTGCTTGACTTTGGCAGGTTTATTTATTTACGAAATATGACTTGTACCTATTCCTCTTATCGCTTTTTCTTCTATATTGTACGTCTCGGCAACGCAAGTGCGTACCTTAGAGTCCAAAAAAATGTTTCTAAGTGATATATTAAATGATTTTTCAAAAAATATTTATTATTCCCTAGAAATAAATTATTCGTGATTTTATTAGTTATTTTATAACGACTAAAATCATGAATAATTTATTATTCGTAGGCAATTTATTTACGAATAATTATATTGGGAATAAATTTTTATTCGAATAATTATCTAGATAAAAATTTATTCGCCTAATGCCCAACTCTGCTTATAAGTAGGTAAAGTTAAAAACTGGCCTGCACGGGGGAGGCTTTAAGGATAAAACCGGAGCATAGACAAACTACGACGGTCCGGAGTTTAAAATAGTAGGATCCCTCGGCAGTATTATTATGTATGACGTGTTTCATACCAAATAATAACTACTACCTATACCAAAATTCCCGGCTACTGTGTATACACTTTGTTTATGAATTATGTAAGAAATTATAATCATCGAAGATTTCAAGTGCCTTTCGATGTCAACAGCTGAAAAGCGCAGAAAGCGTAACTGAAGCATTTCGATGTAAAGAATCGAGTCAAAATCGTATCGTATTTCGATAGATACAAGAGTCTTAGAAGAGAAGTCAAGAAGTGCCCTCATTTGGAGATCCGGTATACATGTTATAACTTATAAAGCAGGTAATAAACTCTTGTAATTAAGCTACACAAATATAAAGTCCACCCCATAATTAGGATCAAAGATATAATGGAAATTAAAAAATACCCCTCACAAAGTGCCAATAATTTGACAAAGGTATAAAAACGTTCAGTTAATAATAATTATTATCGATAGCTAAACCTACTTTGTATGGTTAATTATGTCGTTGAAAGGAATTCAAAGAGCTATAATTTATTTAGCAAGCAATTAATTTAAAGTATACAATAGAAAACTTTTCCGTTTTGACGCATTGTGCCCGCTTAGCTATTTACTTTCTTGAAATGGCTTATTCAATGAATGGCTTTATTTGCCCGGTATTGAATACGCTAGCTTGCCTGGCATTATTTTGTCTTTCTTAATAATAGGATTGAGTTAGAGCCAAAAATGTACATTTTAAAAACTTTTCAGACGACATGCTATCATACTAGACTTGGATCAAAAATGATTATATTCTTTAACTTCATTTATTTTTCTTCTTTTGTTTATTATGAATAATGTTTTTAGAAGTAGGTTTTTAGTGACTAGATACTTACGAATAGAATGAGGCTTACATCGCTAAAATGTAACACATCGATATCTTGTTATGTGTAGTTTGATACCGGGAAAAAGGAAAAATAGAACCAAATATTTTCTCGTAAAACTATCAGTGAAATATTTCAAACCCTTTCAGCAGCAATAAAGTGCTATCATCAAAAAGGTATGGATATAAGATTAATTTTAATATCTAAAATTCTCTAACAAAAATTCTCTTAATTTCAAATTCTTTCATCTTTGAGGGACTTTATTTCGTTAAAAACATTGAGCTCTCACGTGTACTTACTACTTAGGTCCTATTATATTAAGAAGACGTCCTAATAAAATTAACATTTCTCAGATTTGTCTTGAGACAGTGTAAAGTAGTTCTGTGTTACTCGTCTATTTTATGTGAGAATTTAAGACTATACCTACCTCGTTTTACCTCGGGAGATGCTCACGAGGTGGGGCTCATTTGATGTGAGGAATCGTACAACTACATAATATTTACTTCGCAAGGACACTCTGCCGTGAATTATTTGTTATCACAATTTTGTGAACTCACTCATTTTAATTATTGCTATATTGAATTTCCCTATCATTTTTCGCTACTCACTTGCGATTAATAAGTGAGATTATGAACAAGTGAATAGTGAGGTGAAATCCGAGTAACTCTTTCATTTTGCCGACACGATGACCTCAAAAGAGATCAGTGATCACTCATGAGTAAGACACTCAACTAGCGTAAAGAACGATAGAACTTATCTCATGTTAATTACCTATTCCTGTGTAATATTTTAATTAGCAACGTGTATGATTTGCTTTTAAGCTTCTAATTTTAATTTATTTAGAGATACAATATTACTAAGTTGAACGATTTATTACTACACCTGTTAATATTATTTTAACTTTCGACGATTATATATTCGGTGTTCGTGTATGTTCGTACGATTAAATGGGGATTTTAGATTAATTTATTTTTCAAAGTAGTAGGTACTAGTTTACCACTAGTGTGCCACTTTAACTGTCATTCAATGTTATTGGTAGATGGGTATATGGAAGAGATAGTAGTGATAACTATTCTGGGTAGTTCAAACTAAAGCTAAGAGGGTTCCACAGATTCCACAGTTCCACAGAGTTGAGGTGCTTTAGTCAGTGAAGCATTATAATATAGGTACTCGATGGTTTTGTTCTAAGTATGATTTGCAAGTCATACAACAAAAATATGAGTTAGTTAGGGCCCTACAAAACATCATGGCGAGTGACGCTTCCGGCAAACATAGCCAAAAAACTGAAAAGGAAATGAAATGGTGGCTAAACAATCTCGAGTTAAACCTGTTCCCTTTAATAAAACATTAATGAAATTAATTTAATTCTGTAAACCAAAAGGCTCGTTGAAATTTAATCATATGTTTTACTGACGCCTCGCCTTTACAAAAAAATGGCACATTATCATAACGGCCCCCGAGGGTCATCAACTATAAGCGGACATTCTTGACCCATGCGACTTGTAAATGTGATAGGACTGTTCCATTGCAAATTATATTTTTAATGGATAAACCCGATGATAAATATATCTGCGTTATCTTATTAACTAAAATAACATTACCAATTAAAGTCAAGTCATTATCTCAAACCATCGCCGGCCCACGTTTGGGCACAAGTCTTCTGAGAGGGAGAAGGGTTTAGGCTATGGCCTAAATTTTGGACTATAGTTATTAGTCCATATTATGGACTATGGTAGTGGTAGACTTGCCACGCTGGCCAAGTGCGGTTTGGGGTTTGGCAGACTTCACATACCTTTGAGAACGTTATGGAGAACTCTCAAATATGCGGTTTTCCTTATGTTTTCCTTTACCTGTTAAAGCAAGATATATATTTAACTAGCGACCCGTCCCGTCTTCGCACGGGTACTAAAGCATAATTTTTATTGTTATTATTATGCTTATATGTTTATTCTGTCATCGGATTGCATCAGCTTGTTATACCTATGTGGATTTATTTTCGCGCGCGTTCGTTTTTATTTTGCGATAACTCTTAAGATATTCATTTAAATTATATGATGTAAAGGATTATCATAATCTGCATCAAATGCTTATGGTAATTAACGTAATTAAGTTGATAACGATTAATACTGTATCCGTCTAAATAGATTATTACCAATTACCGTATTGTACGTGACAATTTTTTATTGACCAAGTTAAAATGGGTATAGTAAGCTATCCATTAAAAGATAGATATATGCCATCGCGGGCTTTTCTGTATAAACGTATCCCACCATACCACCAGTATGTTTTATTATATCTCAAAGGGATTAGGCAGCGTTTTCGAAGCTCCCAGGTGGCTTGACTTTTTCCGACATTTTCAACAGTCATTTATCGTCATATTTCAACCAATTTGGACAAAACCTTAATAAATAAGTTATACACCTAAACCTTCCCTTTCTATTGGTGAAAACCGTATGAAAATCCGTTCCGTGGTTTTGAGTTTATCGCGAACAGACAGACAGACGGTGAGACAGACGCGGCAAGTGACTTTGTTTTATAATATGTTGTGATTGCTTATCATGTGTACATTATACGTAACTCTGAGAAATAAGAGATGCATGCCTGGGACTGAAACCCGGATTCCTGAAAAAGAGGCCGTAGTCTTAATCACTAGGCTTTCACATCTATATACAACGTGTACTGAAAGTCCAAAAAACTACTGCAGGGTACCTTTGTACCTTTCATATAGAACTCTTCAGTACAAGCATTGGACTCGAAGCCCTTATAGTTTTTGAGTAAATCACACCGAAAGTTTTCACCAATAACAATCTTAGCACAGCCCTAGAAAACATAACGCGTCGGTATACCTACTACCGCGCGCCGCGCGCGTGTTAACCTATTCACGGTTAATCATAGGGTTGTCACCAGTAAGCGCATTAATATCAATTAAGTAACAATAAGTTGGTATGTTAAAAAAAATGTGCTTATTTCTGTTCAATATTTTTATAGATGATTCTTTATTAGCTACACACACGTACCCTGCAGTCATTTTTCAGACTTTCAGTACACGTTGTATATATATATATATATATAAATCTCGAGTCACGATGTATGTTCAGGACAAACTCGAAAACTACTGAACCGATTTTGATCAAACTGTCTTTGTAATTTGGTCCAACTTAAAAGATAGGATATTTTTTATCTTCATTATTGACATCAATATTAGTTATTGCAAATTAAAATATGTTTATTTCAGGACAGTCATATATATACAGTTCGAGATTTAGGTTTCTAGGCAACCTAGCAACCTAAATCTCGAACGATGTTAGCGGTCGCGGTTGTCTAGATTGTGTTATAATTTTGCATTACTGATATTATAAATGCAAAAGTGTGTTTGTTTGTTGGTTTGTCCTTCAATCACGTCGCAACGGATTGATGCAATTTTTTGCATGGGTATAGTTAATGGGTGTCGTAGTGGGTCCTCAGACCGGGAGAGCTACTTTTTATCTCGGATAATCAAAGAGTTCCCGTGGGATTTTTAAAAACTAAATCCATGCGGACGAAGTCGCGGGCATCAGCTAGTACCATAATATATCTAGGAAATCAGTATTATGTTATAATTACGTATATTTATCGGAATCAAATAAAGAATTATTAAAGCAGTGAGGAATAAATACAAAACGTGAGGAAAAACGGTATCGGTACAGAATTATTTTATTTATGGTAATGAGCCTTAAAAGATGCACTAAACTTCGGAAGGAGGTGTTAGTAGCTGCTTTAAACTTGCAACCTTAAAGCGTTTTCTTCAGCCAAAGCAAAAAAGCGTCGGACTTTTAAAAACAGGAAGCTAACATTTCAAGGAAGTTAAGTGGAAAGTTAGCGGTCTGAGTTTTATTTTTGTTTATGAACAGTTTCGGTTAGTACTGACTTAAGTAATGCTCACTTTGGAACACTAACTCCTCCTTTAGAATTTAGACTATCGTAGATATTATAATATAAGAGTCAGTTACGTAGGCTTAGTTTCATTGGTAGTATCTTTTGAAAAGCTTTTAGAATAGCTTATACCTGCTGGGTCAGACAAGTAGGCTGGATGAGTAGGCTGGAAGTCGAGCTATGAATAATGACGGATTTTGATGCTTTCAGCCTATTGTCTGACTTCTGGACTGGACCACACAAATTTCTGTAATCCATAAATCTATATAATACCTAAGTAGCTCAACGAGCACGGGGCTGGACTGAAACCAAAATATTGACGGTTCAAATCCCACCCGTTGCAGTAATGTAATGTCCACTTCTAACAAGTTTTAAAAGCTTGATTTGTCCATTATGAAGTCCATTAATATAAGTACCTTTATCTGTAGTAGTTTAAATCCCGGAAACCGAAAAAGGATATTTTATATTCTAGGAAATCAAAGATATCCCACAGGATTAATGAAAACGATGAGCTATCAGCTAGTATCTAATACAGTGAACCCCCGGTAATCCGACAAACATTTTGCAGGGCAGTGTCGAACTATCGAATTTGTCGGATTGTAGAGTCCTGCCTAAGACCCCCTATAGTTCAATTTTTTTTCAAAAGAGTACCTTGTAATCTGACAAATTACAGATCCAACGATAAGACTCTATCTATATAAAAGAAAGTGGTGCTAGTTACACTATTTATAACTCAAGAACGGATGAACCGATTTGGCTGAAAATTGGTGGAGAGGTAGCTTAGATCCAGGAGACGGACATAGGATACTTTTTATCCCGTTCGACCGCGTTTCCGTCATGTCACTATAAAACGTGGTATAACAAAAACGCATCTGACATGGATCAACAAAACGCAAATGACAGTGGAATAACAAAACGTAAATGACAGCTAAACGTAATTTTGTCTTTGGTTAAGTATGGTAAAAAATTTGACAATTATAAAAAGTGTTATAATAAAGCATTACTGATATTATAAATGCGAAAGTGTGTTTGTTTGTTGGTTTGTCCTTCATTCACGTCGCAACAGAACAGCGGATTGATGCGATTTTTTGCATGGGTATAGTAATGGATGTAGTAGTGGTTCCTCAGACCGGGAAAGCTACTTTTTATCTCGGATAATGAAAGAGTTCCCGCGGGATTTTTAAAAACTAAATCCATGCGGACGAAGTCGCGGGCATCAGCTAGTATGTTATATATATTTATGTACTCTGAAGTACAAATCATACTTCATTATGTATGTCAAATTTAGTAAATTAAACAACACAATAGGGAGCTTACGTGTTATTATGAAATTAACGAATTTGATTAAAACTAAACAAATAATTAAAGAAAAATTAAAAATATTCAATAATAAATAATAGACCGTGTCGGATTACAGGGGGTGCCGGATTAGACTGGGGCCGGATTACCGGGGTCCACTTTATTTATTTCGTCAATGATTACAATATCAATACTCGAGAGGACAAAATTGAAAATATAGATTTTATAGCCTATTTAAACTTTACGAAATGGCTATTAGGAATAAGGGTAGCACGTTTTATCGGAAAACGCAAAAGTGATGATAATGGAAGCTCATAAAGAAGCGGAGCGGCAGCGATAGATTCCACAAGTTGCTAACTTTTCGGAAAACCTCCCTCCATTAGGTGGGATGCTAGTGGCCTGTCAACTGCCACTAATGTTTCTGAGAGGGTGTGCTTTATAAACTCATTTATTTGACCTATGTTTTAGCTACAATTTTCCCCGAGCGAGTAAAAGAAAATAAAAGCTCTCACAAACTTGTAGTAGGTACCCAATATTATATCGCTGTACGAAACGTGAAAGATTTCGTTTTCTTTTAAAATCCGATATTTCAGCGATGCAAAGAACATCCGTTCGCTTTGATGCTTTTGAATGTATTAGCATTGGATTTGAATAGTACAAACAAAGGGTTCAAGACAGCGTGCTTTCGTAGGCATTTGTAAATTCAGCGTATCGTAAAATCTAAGCTTGCTACTGTGAAAAAGATACTATAGCCTATTTTCTCGACTACATACGAATTGAATCCTTGAAATTCGGCGCACTTTGCCTCTTCGTTCCTCATACGCACCGCTAAAATTCAGAATGCCCTTCCGGCTTCCGTTTTTTCATTTAACTATAACTTGGGTACCTTTTAATCAAGGCATCTTCTAGGTAAGAGGGCTCCATTTTAGGCTATGTTTTTAGTCACCATCAGGTGTGATCGCATACAAGCGCTAGCGCTTTAATAGTACTAGCTGACCCAGCGAACTTCGTACCGCCAACAAAAATATTTAGGGGTGGGTCACCCTTATCATTTAGGGATATGAAAAATAGATGTTGGCCGATTCTCAGACCTACCCGATATGCACACAAAATTTCATAAAAATCGGTCCAGCCGTTTCGGAGGAAGAGATTAAATATTTGAAATAGAGTCCAGCCATCAAAAAAGTATAAATGAGACTGGAAAGGTAATTAAAAAAGAGACTCAGCTTATTTCATTCGCTAAGAGCTCGAGAAAAAGAAGGCTTTTGATTCCTTAACACAAAGATTTTTGTACTTTGCATGAAAAGTTCTCTATTACGCTCGGTCTCAAGGGTCCTGAAATCGTGACTGAACGAATATAAATGAATCTTATATTTATGATACTTTTTTCGTTGCCTCTGTTTTGGTTGTATTTTATTGCTCGTGAAAGGGTACGAATTGTTGTGCTGACAGATTTACGAGGATTCAGCATTTATTTTGAGTGCAAATGTTCTTGAAAAGATTGCTTTAAGGCGTGAACCTATATTTATGAGAAAAAAGTGTGTGTTTAGATTTTATACCTACCTGTTTAAAACACGAATTAAAATATATCAAATGCATAAAAATAATTATGTTCATAATATTCTAAAATATGTAGGTAAATACTCATTGGATATTCCAAAATAGATTACGGGGTATGAGTATCTACTCATATTGTTTACTTGGTAAATTGTTTGATATTATCTTGTCATCGAATAAAAAAACTACGTATACCTACTTGGATAAGATAATTAATTTATAATAATAACAAGTAGTCCATCACAAGAATTTTATTTTACTAGCTTAACTTACAATGGACTCTCGTCCGATACAGACACGTCAGCTCCATCGTATATAACCTTTTACTTTCTTTAAAAACTTTGTTAGTATAACCTTATACTTACTTACAAAGTTTTTAAAGAAATTAAATATCCCTTCAAAATCGTATTCCAATATAATATTATGTTTTCTTTTATTCTCCCCTTAACAACTTAAACGACGTTTAAACAATGTACAGTAAACTACTACAATTCACTCGTTTGTTCCTCGAGTAAATAAGATGTCGCGAACTGTTCGCTGCAACGAGGACTCAAAGAGCTATAATTTATTTAGCAAGAAAGCAATTAATTTGTATTGTACAATAGAAAACTTCACCGTTTTGACGTATTTTACTCGCTTAGCTTTTACTATATCTAGCCTTTATAGGCCTGATATTGAATACTAACTTTTGCCCGTTACTGCGTGGAGTTGGAGTAGGCTATGTCACTCTCCAAGTACTCAACAAAAAATCCCGTTCTAACATACTTTCACATTTATACCTAATACTAGCTTTTGCATGCGGCTTCATTCACGTTAAGTTGGATCTTTCAAACCCCTATTTTACCCCTTAGGTTAAATTACGGGTTGAATTTTCGAAAATCCTTTCTTAGCGGATGTCGACGACCACAATAGCTATCTGTATATGCCGTCAGTCAGTCAGTCAGTCAGTCAGTCAGTCAGTCAGCTTTTCCTTTTATATAGAATAGAATAGAAATATTTTTTATTCAAATAAACTTTTTACAAGTGCTTTTGAATCGTCGATGAGTCTACTGCTGGTTCGGAATGCCGTTCCTGCCGAGAAGAACCAGCAAGAAACTCGGCAGTTACTCTTTTCAAAACAAGTTTACAATATAATAGATACAATATAGATCGATATAATTATATGTAATTATAATTCAACACATGTTAAGACGGGTAGACAGAAAGTAGCCCCATTCCCGCCGGTGCACCCGTTCACGAGCATGACACATGACCCAGCCATTGCTTCGCTCATTGAGGTAACCTAACAACCCGCATCACATATATTTAGATTACCTACTTTTTTTGTCAGAAAAACATAGATTCAAACCTAAACCCATGCCGACGTAGATAATTTTTTTTATTGAAACCTGGAAAATTATATTTTCCAATAAATAATAGCTAGGCAGGTACGAGTAGGATATAAAGTTTCACGAAGCGATAGGATATCATTTAAGTAAAACAGCTGTACAATACAACCGGAAGGGGATTAATTTGATGTCAGTAAATTGGATCCTAATGAAGCAAAGGCTCTTTAGGTAAACAAGACGGTCGTCTTGCTTCTGTTTACATGTTTCAACGGTTCGTTAGCTTTGTTTCAAATCCAATCGTCCGATCACTATACAGTTCCCTTAGTTTCTGCTCTTTACTGAATCCTTTATCGGGATTACTGAGGAAATGCTATCTGACGGGTTAATATTATATTGATAACATTTGTGTTTTACTTAGTTCTGATTGTTGAAATGATTTTAAATTCAACACACACCTAAAAATTTGGATAGCGTTTCTCACCGGGGCCCGGTGCGTCAATTGTTCTCATCAAGAGAAACTGTGCCCGGTGACTCTTGATGAGAACAATTGAAACTCAACTTTTACATATGGAAAAACAAAACAAAACAGGGAAAGCGCTTCATCTTACCTGGGTGCGCTGAAGTGTAGTTCGTGTTCTTCTTTCGCTTCAACTAATTTGTGAAGGTAAGAGAGAGTAGGTATGGACCTTCTCTATAGGTGGCCTAGCTTCGATGCCAGTACCCCCGTACGCCTTTTCCTAATCTTTATTTTTATTTGGGTGGGGCGCGGGGAAGTTCACTTCCCTGTTGATGAGTTTTAGCCAATTTTGTTACACCGGTTAAGGCCCAAGTCCAAGGAAGAGGTGGTCTTGTAATTGGAGTACTGTCTAAGGTCTGTGCACAGCACGCGAGTGACTCACCACTGCGCTCAGAGCTGGTGTCTGGCCCGATGGGTCTCGCGTCGTCCTCCTCATCGCTGTAGCCTCGCTGGTCATGACAAACGCTTCCTGCGTTTACCATCATCTCGGACGTCACTACTCTCAAGCTACACTCAGTGGACACTCGGCCGGTATATGAAGGTAAACAAAGCTCTTTAATTTGTTATCATAAAAAGAATAAAAAGACATATCGACATAGCGTCACAAGTACTGGCGCTATCAGTTCCTGGCAGTCAGATTCTATTTTCGGTTGGAGCTATTTTTATTTGTGATACACCAAAAATGATTTCAATAGTTAAATTATGTCACCAGTAATTTTTCTTAAGTTTTAAAATCCCCATGCTTTCAGAATACCAGTCGAAACTCTCCAAATTATTTCGTAGCCAAGCTTACAAATGTCGGTTTTAAAATCATGTCGTCGTAAAAACTTTCTTCATGAATAATTTACGAAAATTCGTAGATATGCTCTTGCCGCAGTAGATAAGACTTAAATTCCTTAATATTAATTTTTTATTGCGATATTCAAGTAAAAATATAAAAGAGCGATTTGAATAATTATTACTATAGAGGACCCTTCCTTTCGTTTTGTTTTAGCTGAGCTTCGAATTTTTTTCGTTATTTCAGTTTCTTCGTGGTGAAAATTTTGATGCATTTATTCTCTAAAACATGATATGTATGATAACAAATGATGGTATGATAACAAATTCAAGGTCAGTGAATTTAAATTATTATTACAAGAAAATCACTGAAATAAAATCGTTTTATTCAATATATTACTTTATAATAAAATTTCAGAGAGAACATTATTATAACGTGAGATATTTTGCACAGTCAGATTTTTCGGCATCTTTCATGGACATTATTAATTTATCCTTATTTGATCCTTTGCAAGTGGCAGCTCAAGTGGATAAGACCACCTTTCTGTAATTTTCTCAAGTACACCCTCCAAATTGAACGAGAGCACTTATATTCCAAATTTATAATATTACTGCTCTAAATCTTCCTGGCTCTCGTGTACCGTGGAGATACAATGAATTATTCTCAAGAGCTTTTTTAATTGACTGCTTAAATTTTTTCACTAGTTTATAGCTGCGCAAGTTTGCTTAATGTTTGCTTACATGTTAGAAATGACTCATTGGAGGTGGAGTCAATTTGTTTAAATAGTTTTTAACAAAAAGTTACATTTTTCAACAACTATATGAGTTAGATGTCTATAAATTAAATGGGGGGGGGGGGGGGGGGGCTACTTGTCAAAAAAAGAACCTTCTTCTACATGCATTTACTGCTTCATTTCAAAACCAACACTGTTTATATAAATTGTACTTAATTGTGATAACTGATTGCCTATTTACCCTTTTTTCCTTTAATTCTTCTGGATTTACTTATTTAACTAAACTAAACGTAATAACGGAGAAAAAAGATCACTGAATTTTTAATTATCTTTAGAAAAGAGCCAATTAAGACTGTTTTGCAAAATCCGTCCATGGAATTTGAATAGGCAGTGATTTTGGTGAACTATTTACTGAATGTAGAGCTCAGAACAGAAAATGGTTGATGAAAGGATGCCGTGTTCTGCATCTAGTTAGCGAGCCGATGAATACGAGGGTTTCGTTTTCTATCTGCCATTTTTAATTAATATTGCAGCTCATTTGAAATTTTACACAGCATCTTCGATATACTCGTACCATTCTTGGTTATAATTATTTATTGATGTTGTTTTGATTGAGCCTTTGAAGTTTTTTGAATAAATATTTAAGTTACTAGACGTCTTTGCTTCAGATCACGACCGACGTTGATGTTATGATTAAAAGGAAGAAATATTGTTAGTGAGATTAACAAAATATGATGATAAAAATATCGAAATTAATTAAGTCTCCCGTACGTAGGCGTAGGGTGTAAAGACAAAGGTGATGCTAAAAGCAAAGCGAGATCAGAATACAAATCAGTTGTTAAAAATATCAGTCTACAATATCATGAATATGCGAACCGCAGTAGCAAAGATACCACTTCATTAGTAGCCATTGTTTAAAACAAGTTAGGTGGCAGACCCCCTTGGTACACGTACATACCTACTTAGTACCTACATTCATGATATAATTGAATATTTTATGTAAGTACGTGATAATTATTAAGTGTTATTATAGGGGTTATGAACAATTAATATTGAAATTCTGAAGACCGAAGTCTTCGAACTGTACGTTTAGCTACTGATGACTTACGGATCCAAAACATGGTCGCTAACTAGGGACCTCATAAGGCGCTGGGTCACTAAGTGCTATCCTGGGAGTATCCCTGAGAGATCAAATCAGAAATGAGGAAATCCGTAGGAGAACCAAAGTTACCGACATAGCTCAGCGAGTTGCGAAACTTAAGTTAAAATGGGTGGGGGGAAAAGTTCGAAGAGCTGACGGTCGTTGGGATCCCAAGGTGGTGTGGCGACCCCGCACCGGGAAGCGCAGTGTTCGCAGACCCCTATTATGTGGACCGTCGACATCAAACCAGTCGCAGGGAGCCACTGGATTCAGGCGGCGCAAGACCGAGACCTGTGAAAGTCCATGCATGTCTATCGGTTTATAAATAAGAAGGCAAATAATATTGAAATTCAATGTTATTTATCAGTTTATAATAATACTAGCTGATGCCCGCGACTTCGTCCGCGTGGAAAAAGTATTAAAAAAATAATCGCTTTGTGTTAATCGCGAGGTTTTTAGGATTGTCCTACGCCACTATATTATATTTTAGAGCTACTTGGTATCTACAAACCTATAATTACACACCACACAATCGAAATTACATAAATACCCACAATTTAGGTGGGCAGTACCCAGCAGGTTCAGGATTGAGGAATTGTTAACTGGTCTTCAATGATGTAGTCCAGTGATGCAGAGTGGGGGAGGGCGATTCCCAATACAAACCGAACGGTAGTGAAATTAGTTGAATATATTGGTGGCATCTATAAAAACACATAGCTCTGGCGCAGGAAATTTTCGCGAGCGAAGCGAGCGCGTTTTTTTTAGGACTACACTACTTAACCATGCTATTCATACTTGGTTCTTACAACACCAATTCAGAAATGACAGTATCGCAAGCGAAGCGAGCGCGAAATTTTTTCGATTGTAGTGTGCCTCTAGGTAGTTTATACTTGACAACTGCAATAGCAATTTAAAACCGATATTTTCGTGAAAAAAGCGAGCGCTTAAATCTTTCGAATGCAGTACGCCTCTATGTGAAAGTGAAATTAGCAGAATAGATAGTGATACACACAATATCAATTCACAATCGATAGTTTCAAAATCCCACCAATTAGGTGAGCCGTACCCAGCAGCACCAAGATTTAAGGGTTGGTACCAGCATTGTCCATACTTGGCACCTACATAAGCAACATAAAACCAGCGCTGTAATCAATCAATAATCGACATCAACGCGAGTAAAGCGAGTGCGACCTTTTTTACAATTGCACTACGCCACTATGTACTCCATACTTGGCACCTACAACAGCAATGCAACAGTAATATTTTCGCGAGCGAAGCGAGTGCGAAATTTTTTAGGACTGCACTACTTAACTGTGTCCTTTATACTTGGTTCTTACAGTACTAATCAAGAAAAGTCACATTTTCGCAAGCGAAGCGAGTGCGAAAATTTTCGATTGCACTACGCTTCTTTGTAGTTCATACTTGGCTCCTACAGTAGGAATTGAAAACCGATATCTTCGCGAGCGAAGCGAGCGCGAAAATATTTTGATCGCACAACGCCTCTGTGTAGTCCATATTAATTGGTATCTTCAAAAGCAATCTATAAACGACATCATCGCGAGTCAAGCGAGTGCGACATTTTTTACGATTGCACTCCGCCACTATGTAGACCATACTTGGCACCTACGACAGCAATGCAACAGGGACATTTTCGCGAGCGAAGCGAGCGCATTTTTTAGGACTACACTAAGTAATTAACTATGTACTTTATACCTGGAGGGCTATAATTTTTACGATTACTTTGCATCACTATGTAGTCCATACTTGGCAATCCAAAACGAACATTTCCCAAAATATTTTAGGGCTGCACTACTAAGCTGTGTCCTTCATACTTGGTTCTTACAATACCAATCAAGAAAAGATACATTTTCGCGAGCGAAGCGAGCGCAAAATTTTTTACGATTACATTGCATCACTATGTAGTCCATACTTGGTCTTGGTCAGTTCAGGCGTCTTCGAGTAATCGGTGAACATACATAAAAAAATAAAAAAAAAAGAGTACTCCTTTTTCGAAGTCAGTTAAAAAGAAATCTACAATCGACATCATCGCGAACGAAGTGAGTGAGACATTTTTAACGATTGCACTATACCACTATGTAGTCTACACTTGGTACCTACAACATCAATTCACTATCGACATTTTGTAAACAGCCACTATTTAGGTGGGTATTATCATCAGCAGCATCGGGATTGAGAAGTTGGTACCAGTAGTTCAATGTTGTAGCTTACTGGTTTATTGTGGGTAGGAGGATGATTCCTAAATCGAACCGAGCGATACTGAAATTAGCTGAATAGATTGATGCCATCTATGAATGAAAGCTACTGTGGGAAATTTTAGTAAACGGAAAACGGAGACGCGAAATTTTTTACGGCTGCGTTATGCCACTACACTACGTAGTTCATACTTGGTACCTACCATTGGTGAGCAGTACCCAGCAGCATCAGAATTGAGTCCTCTTTTCCGGCTCCACTACGCCATTATATTTGAAATATTTGGCACCTACAATATCAGTCCACAATCCACAGTTCGTAAATACCCATGATTCAGGTAGGTAGTTCACAGCAGCATCAGGATTGAGGAGTTCAAGAGGGCTTGGAGTTCAATGAAATGGCTATGTTATAGATGCAATGAGATCTATACGTATCATTATAATAAGTCTATGATACGTATTTATCGTATGCGAGTGACCTGGAAATCCGAGAGAAGTTCTGTTCTCTATCTCCGATAATATTTAGCAGATCTTCACTAAAATTGAACAAAATATTTCTTAGAGTACACACTTTCTAATAAAGAAAGAATTATTAAAATTGGTTCATATTTAACTGAGTTATGGAGTAAAATCAACAGTCATCCCCTATCCTGGAGTAACCTTATGTTTTATCGGGATAAAAACTATCCTATATATTGACCCGGAGTATCAGCTACCGCTATACCAAATTTCATTAAAATCCGTTCAGTAGTTTTCGCGTGATGCGCGGACAGACAGACAAAAATTAAAAAAAAATCTGTTTTGGGCTCAGTATCGATAATAAGGCATCCCCCAGTTAAAATTTTCAAAATATATTAAATGTACAGAAATCTTCCAGTTACAGTTTAATTATAAGTATAGATATGACAATTTTCAGTTTTGCTGTTTTGGCAGACCCCTTCTAGGAATGAGGCTTTGAATGAGGACATCAGACGATTGACAGGGAGCCTTTGAATATAATGACGTTGCAACTAATCCGACTAATTTATAAAAAGCTTCAGCCCGCGACTTCGTTCGCATGGAGTAAAATTTTTAAAAATACCACCGGAACCCTCTGGTTTACGGGATAAAGGGTAGCCAATATTCACTCTCCAAGTGCTCAACTGTACCCAAAAAAAAGCTCGTGGATCCATTTCTGTGTGATTGAATGACAAATAAACAGACTTTCACATTTAATATATTTGGAAGGATAAAAAGAACTCATATAGGTAAGTTAGTAGCTGATGAAGCTCTGCCAAAATTGCTAATGACCGCGAAAACGGCGTGCGGCCGCGCGGTCTCAACCAGATCGCACCAAAAACCAATTTATGTATAACAACAATTTCGTTATATAAATATCACCCGTTTATTGACTTGAGTTTGATACATGGTATTATTACTAATGTTTATTTTGCGGTTTTTTGGTTAGTAATTGGCTACAATAATGAGGTGACATTATGTATTACTACACTAGCGGCACGCTATGATGGCCGGTTTGACGTTTGTCCGCTCATGAAGTTCCGTATTAATTGATAACGACTTTGAAGGAAATAATTGTATTACTTTATTGACGATAGTGATGTGCAGAGATTCATAAATTTTATCGAATGTAGTTTTAGGTTTAGGACTCAAAATTTATTTATTAAATTGATTTCTAAAATGTATACAAGTGTAGAAAAATCAGTTTGCACCATTTAAGGGGTGAATGTACTTGTGAATATGAACAATTTTCACTATGTGGACAAACCTCTGAAATCGCAAAAAAATATCAGCTGTTTCATACAAAAGGTAAAATTTTTATTTTTATATGATATATACCACAACTCGGCATTTGGTTTTCTAAATTGAAAATTTTTAAAAATGGAATCTAATACGATCGTCACATAGGATCGCTGGCTAGCACAACTACTACCTCCGGCAAACTCGCGTCAATGCTCAATGCAAAACAAAGCAGTTTCGAATTGACGTTGCTTCGAAAAGTATAAACTGTCAGTGCAATGCGATTGTGATATAGTTTTGACCTGGCTTTGGATTTCAAATATTGATACTGCATTACTGTTGACCCTTGCTCGTTAATTTGGACTCTGTTCAAGCCCTTTGTTGTGGATTTCGTCGATATGACCGAACGTACGCAGAGAACTGTTCTAAATAGTCAGACACGTGAGTTCGTAATACGCCTTCGTAACTATTTCGATCGTGAAGCTCAAAATGGAGGGCCAATTTTACCTATAACGTCAGTGGTTGAACGCGTAGCTGATGCGCTTAATATTGGACAACGAACTGTTAGACGGATAACTAAAAAAAAATATGGCGAGACTGGCACAGAAGAAAATAAACTTCACACACCAAAAAAGAGAAAACGAGCAAAACCAGTCGTAGGCATCGATAGCTTTGATGCCGATGCTATCCGAAGACATGTTTACGGCTACTATTTACAGAAGGAGTACCCAACAAGAAAAAAGTTGGTGCATTCACTGAAGGAAGCTGGATTATTCTTCGGTGGGGAAAGTTCTTTAACGAAGATTTTGAAGACCATTGGATTTCGATACAAAAAATGTAACAAACGCAAAATATTGATGGAAAGATTTGATATAGCGATGGCAAGGTATACTTTTTTACGGCAAGTGAAAGAAATCAAAAATTGGCAAAATGTTGTGTTCTTGGATGAAACATGGCTTAATGCTAACCATACTGTAGGCCGTTCTTGGAACGATGACACAGCAGCATCTACTTCCAAAGTTCCTGTAGGAAAAGGATCGCGACTTATAATTTGTCACGCCGGAACCATCAACGGGTTTGTCGAAGGTTCTCTCATGGCTTTTGCGTCAAAAACCACTGGAGACTATCATGAAGACATGAATGGAGAAAAGTTTACTGAATGGTTTACCTCAATGTTGTGTAGCCTCCCTGAACCATCTATTATAATTATGGACAACGCCCCATACCACTCGATGCAAATTGACAAGCCACCTGCCCAATCCCAAAAGAAAGCTGATATCGTCGCATGGCTTCGTAAAAATGGCGTAGATGCAAACATGAATATGTTAAAAGCGGAATTAGTACGTCTTTTAAAAGAAAACAAACCAACCAAGATCCGATACGTCATTAACGAAATAGCATTAGAACATGGGCACAGAGTTATACGGTTACCGCCTTACCATTGTGAGTATAATGCGATTGAGTTGGTGTGGGCTCAAATTAAGGGATATGCTGCAAGACACAATACAGAACCCCCATTTACCACAAAAAAAAATGCTAAAATTATTAGAAGAAGCTTGTGAACATGTGACTAAAGGAGACTGGGAAAAGGTTGTGAATAGAACTGTTAAATTAATAAGGGAAGATTATGAAAGAGATGTGAAAATAGATAATATTATAGAAAACGAACATATAATTATTAATGTAGGTGATGATAGCAGTGACGACAGTGAAAATAGTAGTATGGACGAATCTGATTAATTATGGCCTTTTGTGGCACCTTTTTTGGTATCTTTTGTATTCATATGTTTCTTGTGTGCATATAAAGTATGTATATTCATTTTCATTCAAATATTCAGTTCGTTCAAATAAATTAAATAAACATATACATTTTTGTTTTATTAAACCTATTTAATCAGGTACAAAAACAAAACTTAATTGTTTTTTGTTCGAGAATAAATTGACATTCCACATCACTATTGTAATGTGTCAAACCGGCCATCATAGCGTGCCGCTAGTGTAGGTACATATATGTATATATTTCAATTTACTAACGTTTTCATTTTACACAAGTATTTTGCAGACATATTTTCCGTTTAATTTTACTTCTTAATTCAGAGACCGAAATATAATCTATCTATATATATAAAAGAAAGTGGTGTTAGTTACACTATTTATAACTCAAGAACGGATGAACCGATTTGGCTGAAAATTGGTGGAGAGGTAGCTTAGAACCAGGAGACGGACATAGGATACTTTTTATCCCGTTCGACCGCGTTTCCGTCATGTCACTATAAAACGTGGTATAAGAAAAACGCATCTGACATGGAATAACAAAACGCAAATGACAGTGGAAGAACAAAACGTAAATGACAGCTAAACGTAATTTTGTATTTGGTTAATTATGGTATAAAAACAATTATAAAAATTATAGTGTAACGTAATTGATAATATCATCAGTAATATGTTTTCTCTTTGAATCATCATTAACAATGCCGCGAGCAAGACGATCAAATGTTTCCTGCTACAAAGCTACGGATTGACGTGATTTATTGGATAGGTATAGTTGAGAACCTGGAGGGTGACAAAGATTTCCCGCGGGATGTTATGAACTAAATCCACGCAGACGAAGTCGCGGGCATCAGCTAGTACTTTATAAAATCAACGCTTGCTGCAAACGCCCAAGCAAAGTCAAGGTTCGATTAACACCCAAACCGGCGAAAATTTTCAATCAGCCTCTGTAAATTAGAAAAGTTTTATATACGTTCAAACGTCCAGGTATCGACGGTGGCTTAACTTTTTGTTTGGCTGTCTCTAAAAATTAAATTAGACTCAAACAAAATCAATCAAATAATTTTATTTCATCGCTTTGCGTTTGCGTTTACAGGCGGAAAGTTGTAATAATAAATAATTATTGTAGCTGTAAATATGAAAAACAATTAAAAAAGTTGTTTAATTTTGTCAACGTTAGAAATGAAGTATGTTTGGTTTATTTAATAATGTTTTATCAAATTTGTGTTAGCAAAATATATTAAGATAATTTGATGGGCTTTAAATATGTCTTCATGTTATGCTACGACCTGTATTGAATTAAGGCAAGCGTTACTAAAATAAAATTAATGAGCGCAGGAAGAGGGCGACGGGAAGCGGACACGATGTCAACACTTATCTATATCCAGGTATTACCATCTTAATAAACTCCGCGATATTGAAATTTATGAGCAAATAAATAATGAGTTTCATTCGAACAAAATTTAATAGAAAATGCTGTGCAATTCTTACAAATTCAGTTATTATTTTATTTTAGTATTTGTTTGTACGTTTTTAATGCCAATTTGTATTCTGGTTTTTAGATAGATTTGATTGCTCTGAAATTTCATAGTTGAAATTATTATGTAAAGCTTCCTTAAAAGTTATCTTCTACCTACTCATATTTTCAAAGACATTAAACTTTTGTCGTGAATTATTTCATAGCTGACAGAGTACATTATAGCTAGGGAGAAGATGAACGGGACTGATATGAATCCTATGAATAAAGTAGGTATTGAAGCTTGTCAACTAACTTAATTACATTATTCACCTTGAACAATGTAATAAGATCAAATAATTCTATATTTTAGAAAAAAAGGAAATTATATTGACCTGGTATTTAATATTAAACTTTTAGTAGGTACAAAAACCATTCAAGCATCAATTAATAAATAATTATTTATTACTCATTAACATAAGACATACATAGAAACGTGGCAAACATTTGGAACTCTTGTCAAAGAACATTATAGGAAAAGTTAGGTACGCTGGAAAATGATTTTTATTTTCGTTAATACTGCTGAACTTTTGCATGTTAGTTGTAGCTAGCGACTTCACCCGCTTTTTTCAAAATTCCAAGAATAAAAACTCAGAGATTAAAAATAGCTTAGGAAATTCTTCTTCTTCTAATTCAACTATATCCATGTAAACAATTAAGTCGTTCGTTAGATTTGTTATGGCGTGATCGAAAGATAAACCAACCTAACAAACAAACTTACTTTGGCATTGTTAATATTAGTAGAGAAGTAGGAATTTCTGGCGGAATTATTTCGTCTTCCATCAACTCTCAATCTATCAGACAAACTTGAACTTATTGAGTATCTAGTTAAATAATAGATAATGTATTGAACTGGCCTGAAGTCGAAATGAGCCAATTAAAATCTCCAAAAATATTATGTGATTTAAATTGCTAATATAAAATTTTAATTTAGTCAAAGAAGCGACGAAGCGTTCCTTTTTTATAGCTAGCCAATTGAAACGTTTCCAGCTCTCTGAATAATTCATCTTTCGTTGTACAAAGACGAAGTGGGCCGCGCGGTGATTCTTTGATCTTTTGTAATTAGAATCGATGCTCATATTAAAAAGAGAAAGTTCTTTGGCAACCGATGAAATGCACCGAAGCCATTTACTCAAGTCGATTGAAGAAAGCATTGATTTCTGGCCCTTACTTATAAGGGCTTTTCATTTTTCTTCATCGTTAATATAGAATATTGGGCTAATTGATGAATAGATAATCACATACTACTTACCTGTTGAGCGGCTTACAATTTTCTGAAGATGCCCATAGATACTTTAAACTGAAAGATTTAAGATTTTGATAGTCTTGTTTATATTAAAAAAGATTCATCAAATTAATAGGCATATAATATTCTCAAGAATTCATTGATTTTCCGGGATAAAAGTAGCATATGTCACTCTCCAGGTCCACAACTATACCCACGCAAAAAATCACGTCGATCCGTAGCTCTTTTGCGGCGTGACTGAAGGACAAACCAACAAACAAACACACTTTCGCATTTATAATATTAGTATGATATACGCGGCGCTTTGGAAGTACACTGTATGTTTTTTATGGTGTTTGGATACAAGGGGCACAAAATGCTATTCAGCGGCGATTCTTATAAGAGATCTATTGTCCAACAATGCACGACGTCTGATGGTTGAGATGCGATGGTATTGTAAAATGTAAAAAAATACAATAACCAATTAATAATGAACCAAATTAATGATGAATCTAAAATCTATAAATTAATAAAATAAATTAAAACTAAAATAGAAAATTAAATAAATTTTAAAACCCCCATCGAAGTCACAGTGTGGCATAGTTCCCAAGATGCTGGCAGCTAAAAAAGAATACAACCCATGTTAATTATTATACAACAATATTCCCTTTTCCCCTCCAAGTGTAAAGTTTGTGTTAGGAGTGGGCAATAGTGCAACGGGTGGAATTTGAAGTGTCGACCTTTTGGATTTCAGTCCGGACCCTTTCCCATTGAGATATTGGAACTTTAAAGAAGAACAATAAATTAGAATAGAATATTATATAAATGTTTTTATTCAAATAAACTGTTTTACAAGTGCTTTTGAATCGTCGATGAGTCTACCACAGGTTCGGAAGGCCCTTCCTGCCGAGAAAAACCAGCAAGAAACTCGGCGGTTGCTCTTTTCAAAACAAGTCCACAGTACAAAAGATACTATGCTATGTATGCACATGATATTTTATAATTTTTTAAACTTAGACCTTATTTAAGCAATTAAATATCTGTAAAATTCTTCAACGGTAAACGAAAACATCGTGAGGAACTCATGCACACTGAGTGCTCCATAATGTTCACTAGGTGTGTGAAGTCCGCCAATTCACATTGGGCCAGCGTGGTGTACAATGGCCCTTCTTGAGATGATGATGAAATCTTATTTAATATCTGAGTCGATTTTTACTTTTTTTAGATCAAAACTAAATGGCTCTATAAAAAGGAAATGCTAGATGATTACCTATAGTTTGGTTTTAAGAAGAAACTATCTGTTGTTGTGTTTGTTTTCGCACAAATAATAATATTTGATTTGATTTCGTATGTTCAACATTGGTCTGTATCGGAATTACTTTGGCAACTCTATCAATAAAGTCGCGAACTTGTGCAATAACAGCAATCGATTATATAATGGAAGGGAGATTGCTGTCGGACTTGTCTCCACTTGTTAGTTTCTGATGTTATCAAATACTATCTGTAACATAGTAGTATTAAAAAACTTTACGGCTTCAGTAGTACAGCTGTGTAATAAAATATATTAAAAAAAATGAAGTACGAAGATTTAATGACATTTCTGTAGTAGTCACTACTAGCCGGACCTATAAAAAGTTTATAAAAGCTGCCTAGGTGCCTTGTTTAATTCAACGGCAATACGATTATTATTTGAACTATAGTCTAATAAAAACCGGCCAAGTGCGTGTCGGGCCACGCGCAATGTAGGGTTCCGTAGCTGAAAGTCTCAAATATTATTGCTGACCTAGGATAGTGCTTTTGTTTTATTTATGAATATTGAATAAATTTCGAGTTCCGTGGTTTAAATACTATAATATTCTACAAAATATGCAACTTACACTACGTGTAATACCTAACTTAGAAAAAAACAGATGTAAATCCTTAACTAATGAACCCTACTTAGCCGCGATAGTTTTCCTTTAAAATTCATTATATATACTACTGCTGTGAATTTTTTCTTGTATCCTATATACAACCATTTAGCTGGCAGAGCGGGAGGACACTTGACTCTAATAAAATTTAGCACTTTAAAATATCATATTTCACAAACGGATCCCTGAATTGAAAAATGATGTTCACACACCAACAATATTTTTGAAAGACCTATTCAACGACACCCCACACTATGGGATAGACGAGAAAAAAAAATTCATCCCTACTTTACATGTAGGGGAGGTACCCTAAAAAAAATTATTTTTCACAATTTTATTTCACGACTTTGCACACACGGCGTGATTGATATTTATACCCTTGTCAAATTAAAGATTTCTAGTACTCTGAGCTAAACCGCGGATGGACGGACATGGCGAAACTATTTTAATTAGTATTTCGTATATGCCATTAAATCACTCATTATGATTATGTCACATTTCTTTGTCAAGCAACGTCTGGGCCTTCCATAGTCGGGCTCAATTTGTAATACGTAGTACCTTTACGTAGGGTAAGCGATACAGTGATTGGCCGTTTAAGGTGAACATTGACTTTAAACATTTATTCCATCGAATTAAGGCTCAAAACCGAATAACATTTGTTCTCAAACTGTTGAGTATGAATCTGAGAATTCAAATAAAGCACAAGTGTGATCTTATTGCATCTCTTTATTAACTTTAACGCAATAAACTTAAAAATGAAGCCAAAAGTACGATCATTGGCCTTTGAGCATAGCGAATGCCATACCAAAAGTATAATGATTACCATGTTAATCATTATACGTTTATATAGATTAGCACTGCTGATCTATATAATGCGTTATGCCAATCACTAGTGAAATTTATTAGAATCACACTAAAATATGCGATAGTGATGTGCAGGTATAGGATATTTTGTATCTATTAAGCCCTAAGTCGATAAATTAGTAGGTAGGTACAATTAAAAAATAACGTAAAGGTAATGATATAAAATATATTTCGTAACTAAGTAGGTATGATGTTACTAAGAGGTCATCATCATCATTAGCAACCCATCGACGGCTCACTACTGAGCGCAGGTCTCCTCTCAGAGAAGGGTTATAGGCCATAGTCCACCACGCTGGCCCAATGCGAATTGGCAGACTTCACACACCTTCGAGAACATTATGAAAAACTCTCAGATGTGCAGGTTTCACGATCCTGATTTCACGATGTTTTCACGATATTTAATTGCTTAAACGCACTTGACTCCGAAAAGTCAGAGGTGCGTACCCGGGCTCGAACCTGCGACCATCCAAATAGGAGACCACAGTCCTAACCTATCACTGCTCCTAAGAGGTACTTATCCTCATTATAAACATTCTGGTTTTAATAAGGCAATCTTAACTTATTACAATCGGTAAGTAGGTTCACAATACGTAACATAATATAGCAGCTGAAGGTATCACATGTCTTAAAAATAAACAAATAAAATTCTTTCATAAAATTAAATTTTTAAAAAAACAAAAAAAATCTTTTCTTAAAAATAAATTGCCATGCAAAATTAAACATATTTTTTTTTCAAAAGTTATTGTTATATTATAGCTTATCGGATCATGTCCCACGTCTTGCGTCAATGAAGTTGCAGTAAAATCGCAAGTAACATATCCGTAATAATATTATAAATACGAAGGTGTGTTTGTTTGTTGGTTTGTCCTTAAATCACGCTGCAACAAAGCTACGGAACATCGTGATTTTTTTACATGGTATAGTTGAGGTCCTCGAAAGTGACATAGTCTACTATGCAGATATCTTGGAAAATCAAAAAGCTCCCGCGGG
Organism: Oeneis ivallda; assembly: GCA_029955525.1. NCBI lineage: Eukaryota > Metazoa > Arthropoda > Insecta > Lepidoptera > Nymphalidae > Oeneis > Oeneis ivallda. The sequence continues at coordinate 12,255,822 of JARPMR010000004.1, read as the reverse complement.
ATTTTCAAAACAAAATCCACGCGAATGAAGTCACGGAAATAAAGTAGGTATTTTTTATATAACAAAAAGGATTACTTTTGTATCATAAATTCCCAAATTCCACTTCAAAACTGTTACCGAGATAATCCGATGTAGGTAGATATTATTATAAATCTTGGAAATGGTCTATCTGAATATAAAAATTTCAGCGTGACTTGAAGTTACGAAGTACCTAGTTATTATTTCATCTGTGTTTGACAGACAAACGAACATACATCAATACCTTTCGCATTTTTAATATTGATATGGTAGGAGAACATTACTTGTCAACATGTTTGACAAGTCAAAACTTGACATGACTTGTTTGGTCATTAGGTATTTTAGCCTTAAAAATAATAAACAGACTTGCATTTAGGTAGGTATACTAATTGTTCAGTATCGACTTTGGTCCATCACTACGAATTTTTGATTGTTTTGTACAAGAATTGGCATACTTAAAAGTACAACGATTAGCACGGCCAAAAACGTAAAAATATAATGATTGACCCTGCTAATATCTAGTTACTGCAGTTAAGCAGTTACTACTGTAATTGGCACTCATGCTAATCAACTCATCTTCTATACAAGCGGATGGTACTAACTTTGACCTACACTTTTTTACGTTGGTTTGAGTCTTTTACCATCAATTAAGGCATGTAAACCTAAATTGAATCATAAATAACTTCCAATCTTCCAATTTGAATGCAAAAAAAGTAGGTAAAAAACAATTTTAAAATCCTGATTCTTATGATTTTCGTAATAATCTACACCTTCACTGTCCTCGTCACAAAACTATTTTTTTTTCAAGGGTTACTAATTCATTATTTTAAAAACTGCCAGTTTTATTTAGGAGTGATGTCAACGTAGAAAAATACCAATATTTTTTTATACCTTTTGCGCAAATAAAACTGATAATAAACCAATTTTAAAGTCAAAAGGCCAATGATTGAGGGGTGGCCAAGATTACTACGGCTTACCCTACATAGCTTTAGGATTGGTAGTCGGTAGGAGTGGTAATAGTCCGTAGCGACTCCCAAATACCAATCCCAGATCTATGTTTACATATTTATTCACAGAAATTACAAGCAAAATGAAAAATGAACATTATACTAATAAATCGTTGAAAGTATAAATTCAATCCAAAATCAACTCATCAATTTTAAGAAGCTAGTCAACGGAAGTTTGAAATTGAAGCTCCGATGCGGCTCAGAAAATTAACCACCTATAACTTCTTTAAATGTTCAGCGTTTTAGGGATGAAAGATAACAAACATACATTATTATAGACATTAGGTTTAGGTAGATTATTTTCGCATTTCTAATATTAATAAGGATTTTATTGAAACGTTTTAGTTAGTGAATTTCTTAGTGAGAAAGTTGCTTGGAAGCTACATTTTGTAACATTTTTGTTTTGAAAAGAACAACTACTGAGTTTCTTGCCGGCTCTTCTAAGTAGAATCAGCTTTATGAACCGGTGCACGGTGGTAGATTCTCGACTTGTTATAAGAGTCACACTCACAAGACACAAGGCATACATGAAAAAGAATTTTAAAATATTGAATTTTTGACCAATTTAGTAAACTTAACATTGTTACGATATCTCTTGTAATAAGGTATCGTAACAATGTTAAGTTTACAAAATTGGTCAAAAATTCAATAGGTATTTAATATCATACTTAGGGTCGATTTCACCAACGCGAACGTAGAGTCTTATCCTAGCGTAAATTTGATATTTTGACAGTAATTTCAATACACAAACTGTTAGAACGCCCAATTTATTCCTCGGTAAAACGTCACTCGACGTTGGTCAAATCGGCCATTAAGATTATAAATGCGAAAGTTTGTGTGTGTATGTTTGTTACTCTTTTACGCCAATTTTCAATGGAGATAGATTAAACTCTGGGTTAACACACAGGCTACTTGTATCCCGGAAAATTACCAAGTTCCCGCGGGAATCAAAAAAACCTTAATCCACGCAGACTAAGTCGTGGGCATCAGCTAGTATTTTCATAAGCCTAATTTTATGAGATTACAAAAGCAGCAAAAGTTGATTTTTTATTCAGTATGGAGAGTTAATTTGTGTTAATCCTCTGAAGTAAGTTATTCGGACCGTGATACTGATTTACATCCTGCATGCTAATTAGGTACAGTCCAAAGGTATCAGATTATTTTTTGGAGTTTATTGGAGTTTACTCCTTAAGAATCGATTTTAGGTGCCCGGTATGAGAAAAATTCGAGGAGTAAAATCTACTTATCAATGACCTCGTTACGTTTTTCACAACGATGCAAATTTCTACTCTAACGTTGAGTAAATAAGGTTGGTTTTCGCTTGAGTTGTCGAATGCCCTCGTTACGTTTTTCACAACGATGCAAATTTCTACCCTAACGTTGAGTAAATAAGGTTGGTTTTCGTGCGAAAGAGCTTTCGCTTCGGGAAGCCGAGCGCGTACCGATCGGGTCCGAGCGGCGCCTAGACGCAGCGAGCGCCGCGAATGCATTACGACATTGTAAGGAGTAAACTCCAGTCGTGGGTCGGAGCTGACACACACACTTTTTTTATCATACGAAATTAATATTATTAAGGTAGGTAGTTATATTAAAAAAGGTATATTAAATAAATAGATTGACTTGGCAATCGCACCAAAACAATCTAATTTAATTTGTGTATTACTTGTGAGATACATTGTGTTTTCACGCGATGGCCAAGTCAATCTATTTATTTAAAACAAAAGATTTTTACTATTGATATGGTCACTATGAGATGTTGACTATAAGATATTAGGTTAGCTAATTACGTAATAACTTTAGACGGAAGGACCCTTATGTACGGACTGAATAAATGAACCGACTTGGTATTTCATGGATCTCACAACTTTTTACGGAAGAAGAACTGAGTTGCGAGACTTGGATGTTTTTTTATGGCATTCTCTATTAACGCAAAGCTATGTAACGCCACTCTATTCAAAACAAAAAAAAATGCACGTTAGATTTATACAGTCGTACACATAATCCGTTTGACAATGTGCTCGCTGCTGTATGCAGTGGACACGTGGGCTGCGGGTGAAGCTGATTTATTGAAGTCGTAAAAACAGGCTGAAAATATGCTTTTTTAAATCAGAACTTTTTGTTAATTATCATTCGGCAAAGAATATTATTGTATTCTCAGAGTTTAACTTATTCTTATAAATCTTAATTAATTAAAAACTTTCACTTCTTATAGATTTGGACATTTAGACAATATTTTTTATACTATGTACTTAAGGTACACATTATGAATACATAATAGTATAGACCGCACATATTCATAGTTAGGGACTTGGTAAGTGAGTGAGTGATAGCAAAAACTATGTGGCATCATGTCGGAATAGGTACTTACAATAGTATGAGTAGTTGTTCCGAATTTATTACTAGAAAAAAAGGCAATTGACTGTAAATGTATTACTGTACTATACTGTAATTACTTTACTGCACAGTTTATCACCCAACTGGAACAAGGTCTATTGTCCCATCTTCTTCCTGTGATCAGGGCCACTTACCATTTTGACGATTTCATAAACGTTCTATGCAAAAAATCACGTCAATCTGTTGCGTGATTGATGTACAAACCAACAAACAAACACATACTGTTTGTTGATTACCTGGAAGAGATCGCTTCTAAAGCGCTAAGGCCGCCTATAATTGTATTTTTGTTTAGGTACCATTTATATTTTGTTGCTTTTGTGTTTATTTATTTATTTCATTCATTATTTCATTAAATTCATTTGCTATTATTATTACGCCTAGCAAAAACATTTATTTCTCATCATAAATAGTAAAATTCAATAACATGAGAAATTCTGTCTTAGTTTCCCCATTCCACGCACATATTTGCCTCTACATCGTGTAACAGCGTAAATATGCAATTTAGGAAAAAAATTGACTCAGAAATAAATACCTATCTCAAAGTGAACTGTGAATTGTTACGAAAAGTTAGATGTTATGTCCAGAACGACTAAAGTATTAGAGAGCGAGGAAACGTGTTCGACATTGTCACATCCAACTTTATAGCGACATGAGCTTGTGCAACGCTGTTAACTTCTCAAGATGTTCAATATGCTTTTCTTAGATTAAAAGTTATGTATAGAGTTGGTATGATTTTTCAAATCGTTAAACTTCGTTGGCTATTGAGCTATATTATAATAAATATTTTACTACTGGGTAGGTACAGAAGGAGAAATATTCATTTTTCATAAAATTACATTAATAAGGATTCCGCGATATAAGCTGTACCATGATTTAATATATTGTTACTTTTATATGGAATAATGTTTAGACCAACTTGAACCAAACAGTTAGTCTTTTTAGTGATAATTAATTACAAGCAAAGTAGGTATCATAAACAAGAAAAAATATGTGGAACTTCTCGTAAAATACATAATAATATTTAATCTATAGGAATGGTTTATTTGTTATTCATTCACAAATATTGTGAATATTTATCAGAATATATTTCACATAAAGGTCTTGAACATAAGTATTTATTGGAATTCGTTCCATACATCCACAATTCGTCGCACGTATTTTTCATTTCTTTGTATAACAGCGTAAACGTTTATATAAAGGCAAAAATAGTGTGAATTTCTCAAGTTCTAAGGGAGGTTGCGTTCACTTCTTCATACAAGCACCCGTCAAAAATATTGGACATGCTTTTTGTGCTTTGATCGATTAATATGAATTAACCATTAATATCGTGGTGGAGAAATTAAGATATCCAGTCTATTTTCCAGATTATTATTATTTACTGGCATAATATTCTAAGATGAATACTGCTGCTTTAGTCAATAGTAGATAGTTTGAGAGCACATAGCGTCTGTAATTACAAAGCGACACTAAATACAGACAATAATATGCGGGCTTGTTGATATACGAGTACTTCAGCGAAGCATCGATAGAATATAAAGAATTTATGAGGATTAAAAATTCATCTGGTTAATTCCTGTTTAGCAGTAGGTTTAAAAAAAGTTAAAACCCTCAGCAATCCTATTGAAAGGATGTAATGGGGAGATTTTCTGTAGGTGGACGAAGCGGGTTTTTTTAAATAGTAATAAAGAGCATTTTTATGCAGCTTTGTGTATTGGACACTACTGACATTATCCCATAGGTGTCGTGAATTATAAGCTCTTTGGCTGTCGTACCGTAGCTGGAGTTGTAACAGTCTATTCAGCTATTATACTGACGTTTGTTTGGCTATGAAAATAATACATTTTAACGTGATATAAAAATAAAATAAACATTCCTTTTTATAATATTAGCTATAGTAGCAAAAAAATGACTGTATTTTTATCACCAGGAAAGGTATATGACAATTTAAACCTTGAATACACAAACCACATAATATTATGATTTATGACCACAAATTACTCAGATGCATATTATGACACCACTGAAAAGTACTAGCAAGGGAGGTATTGTCTGAAATAAGCTTTGCTTGGCTCTCTCCATTGAAATAGTATTTTTTACTTATATAACGTCTTTTGAGCGTTTTTAGGCTTCTGTACCAAATTGGTAAAAATGGAATCCTTATGGTGCGACTTTCTCCGTCCATCCGTCCCTCCGTTTCTCCATCTGTCACAGTCGATTATTTTAGTAACTATTAAAGCTATCGACACGTAATTTGGAATATACTATATAATAGCGGCCCAACATCATTGGAATAAAAAAATCGAAAATTATATTTATTCTAATTAAAAAACGGCTTTACTTGTACATCCTAAAACAGATTTTTATTTATTTCTATACGTGCGCGAGTTCGACTCGCACTTGGCCAGTATTTCTTATTGATATCTGTCATAACGCTTTTGGACGTTTTTTGATGAACTTTATTTAGAAGATTACCGTAATCTTGGTATACTAGGTACGTCAGCGCTAGAGCAGCAAACTGGAATTTACTTAGGTAGTGATGAGTTCGAGAGTGCATTACAATATTAAACTGTAGCCCACAGTTCCGTCTAAGTTATCTGGCAGCAACTTAGATTACTTCTATTTTGCAATCCAGTAGCAATCGGTCTATTTTGAAATGAAACGTCACTAAAATAAGTGCAGCCCAAGCCCAATTAGTTCAACTTAGCTTTCTTACAGCTTCTACGTTGACAAAGCATTGCAAACACCCGGAGAAAAATGTTTTGCTCTTGTTGTGCTTGGACTGCTGATATCAATGTTCTAAAATGTGAACTCATTGTTTAATAGTGGGACAGATTTTATTTTGCAGAGTGGTCATAGCCTAGTGGTTAGGACTACGGTATCCTATTTGGGGGTTAGCATGTTCGATTCCGGGCACAGCTCTAACTTTTCAGAGTGATATGCGTTTCACCAAATTAAATAACACACGCTTCAACGGTGAAGGGAAACATCGTGAGGAAACCTGCACACCTGAGAACACAAAAGAAAAATTGGTGAGAGTTCTCCATAATGTTCTCAAAGGTGTGTGTCTACCAATTCTCTGAAAGGAGACCTGCGCTCGGTAGTGAGACGTTTATGGCTTGCTCATGATTATGATGAGATTTTATTTTACTTATTAAAATATATGAACTGCTTTTGAACTTTCGCTATAGTTTAAAGTAGTTTTTAATATAAAATCCCTATTCAATTCCTATAATATGATGGCAAACAGTAGCGTTGGTTCGTTCGTTACTGCAAAAAAAAATCTAAATGTATAAAATCTATGACATGTAAGTAATCATGTACCTACGTAAGTAGTTATAACCACTAATAAAACTATGTGCAAGATATTTAAAAATATCGGATTAAATAGGGATTATTAACGAGATTACCGTAATTTTTACATAATAATTCGAAGCGAGTGGTACCGCGGGCAGTTAAATATATGTAAATGAAAACATTAGAACTAAAAAGGCTTTGAACCTGCTTTCTTCAAGGTTCCGCGCTCTCTACCATTAGGACATAGGCACTTAAAAGTAGAGTAGTAAATACATTAGTCAGCATAACAATGTGGCTCGTTTGCACTAAGACCAATAGTCGGACAGTGCATTAGTTAAATGGGTACGCTTCGTCCTATAGTTCCGTCTAAGTTGCTCCACAATCTGGCAACTTTAGATCGCTGCTGTTTTGCAATCTAAAGCAAACTGTGCAATTATGTTGAATGTGTTTGCTGCCAAATGCCGCGTCAATGCTAATAGCACTAATAGCATTGTTCTGCGGGAGCCTCTTGAACATTAAGTACGTGCGTGTTTGAACGGCCTACTACATAATATAATATACTAGTTTTACCCGTGGCTTTGCGCCTGCCATCTATTAAAGTAATATGAAGTGGTGATTTCCATACGTAAGTACAATATTACCAATTTTTCTTTTCGGTTTTACCTTTTTGTTTCAACCACCCCTGCATCAAAGCGAAAACAAAAAAAATCAAATTTAAAAAAGATAAGTGCGAAAGTGTATTCCTTTGTTGGTTTGTTAGGTAATCCTTTCAAAAAGTTCCTTTGAAAAAGTTTTTTACTTTTCTATTAACATTTCCAGAATCACTCCCTAGTATCTCGTATAAGAAGAGTTGTCAACGTGGACAGTTTACAAGTGGTACTGTACTCGTACTATTAAATGCAATATTCAAGCATTCTGCAATGGGCCGCTCGGGAACCAGTAAACAAAAGCATAGCGTTGCTGATTGCTTTGAGAATATAATATGCTCGATTGTATGAATTACATATGAGCGCTAGGAAAATGCAGATTTTAACCCAACAGAGCAAGAATAATTCTTGTATAATATAAGGCGGGGGATGCCCCGTCGCTCACATCCGCAGGATACCTTTCACTTCCCTGCACGTGTCCCCCGGGTGGTGCTAAACGAGCGACGAACTAGACGGCGTAACATAACAAATAAATAAAATCGGCCAAGACCGTGTCGGACCACGCGCAGTACACTGCGCTCCGTACACAGGGTTCCGTAGTTGAATGTCTCAAATATTATTGCTGACCTAGGATAGTGCTTTTATTTTATTTTATTTATGAATATTGAATACATTTTGAGTTCCATGGTTTAAATACTATAATATACCACAAAATATGCAACTTACACTACGTGTAATACCTGACTTAGAAAAAACAGATATAACTCCTTAACTAACTAACCCTACTTAGCCGTGATATTTTTCATTTAAAATTCATTATATATACTACTGCTGTGAATTTTTTCTTGTATCCTTTATACAACCATTTAGCTGGCAGAGGGGGAGGACAGTTGACTCTAATAAAATTTAGCACTTTAAAATATCATATTTCACTAACGGATCCCTGAATTGAAAAATGGTGTTCCCATACCCACAATGTTTTTGAAAGACCTATTCAACGACACCCCACACTATGGGATAGACGAAAAAAAAAATTCATCCCCACTTTACATGTAGGGGAGGTACCCTACAAAAAAATATTTTTCACAATTTTATTTCACCACTTTGTCGGTGTAATTGATATTTATACCCTTTTCAAATTACAGATTTCTAGTACCAATAGTCTGTGAGCTAAACCGCGGACAGACAGACAGACAGACAGACAGACAGACAGACAGACAGACAGACAGACAGACAGACAGACAGACGGACGGACATGGCGAAACTATAAGGGTTCCTTGTTTACTACGGAACCCTAAAAACGCCATACAATTAAAAAAAATATAAGGCGTATTATTGGGAATTATTATTGCAGGCGGGCACCAATCACTTAAATCATACAGCTTATCGAGTCGCAAAGTTGAAGTTGCAATGGAGTTCCAAGGTGCTATAATGGCTACCGTGCAGGTTGCCAGGAAATGCAGTGCTGGATACATGCATCACAAGATCGTGTTCTTTGGCGATTATTTTGAAGATACGACGATTGAGATGATGATAATGACTAATCATTTATCCAACTTTTTTGTCAACTTCACTATACCTACTAATCTGTAGATTTATTTCTTAGTAATTAGTTGTCATGGTAAAACATAGATTTAGTATTAGTAGTCGCTTCGCACCTACTTCGCTACCGATCCTAAATCTATGGTAAAACGAATATTATTTGAAATTATTAAATAAATTGTTTTGACAAATAATAGCGGTGGTAAGTTACGGGACAACAAAAGTATTATTTACTTTCGCTTCTTTGTTTTGCCATGATACATTTTCTACTCGTAACCAATAAAGAATGATAGAGCTTCATAATACATTAACAGCTACCGTGAATCGCTACCTTGTAAGCATCTAATTTAAGGCGCCTAGACGGACAATGAGGTGTAATTAAAAGTAATAAATCTCTCAGCGGGCAACAAAATGCTCGAACAATAACGTCGCATGTTTGTGAGGAAATGGGGAAACTATATGCGTCTTTTCACTATAAGAAAATAAGGAGAACGGCACAGAAACATACCGAGATAGAAGGAAATACGGGGGCGGAGCACGGTACCAACCATTTACAGTATAGTGCATAGTTTCAAATAAAAAAAACTCGTGGTAAATCACTATTCCTTTTCCTTCACATTTCCTTTCACAAAACAGCGTGGTTTCGTACAAGAATAGGCACGCATGAATCTTTAGCAAAAAGTGGTCATATACGGTGCGTTAGCAAGCTAGTAAGTAAGATACATCTATACTTATAATAAAACTGTAACTGGACGATTTCGTGTCTGTGTGTTTGTCCTTCTTTCACGTAAAAACTACCGCACAGATTTCTACAAAATTTTATACCGTGGTAGCTTATTACTCGGGTCAACATCTAGGCTACTTTTTATCCCGGAAAATCAAGGAGTTCCCGAGGGAAACTAAATCCACGCGGACAAAGTCGCGGGCATCAGCTAGTAATATAATATAACTTTTCAATACGTCGTATCTTTTACTAGTACTTTGTCTACCTGGTTAAAAAGTAGCCTATACCTTTAAGTCACTCTCCGGGTACTTAATAACTATAGGTAGTCATGAAAAGCATCACATCGATTCCTTTCTCCTTTTGCTGCATCCTTGAAGGATTTTATTGTTTACGTAATAAACACATTTTGCGTTTATAATATAGAAGAATAAATAAACAAAACAACACAAACAACCGGCCGTAAGTCTGTAATACAACTGGGCTAAAATAATAATCATTGTTTAAAAATACTTTTAATTTTCTTGATAACTTTCTTTGAGAATCTGTTTTGTAAATTATTTATTAAAATTCAAATAAGCATCTAATATAAATAGAGCATCTAGATGAGTGTTTTAGACAATGAAGTGTAATTAAAAGTCATTAATCTCTCAGCGGGCAACACACAGCTATAACAAAGAGTCGCATGTCTGCACGGGCCTTGGGAGCGCACTCCTTCCCAGGTTACTCGACTATTGCCTCGCTTAATTATCTTTTAATTATACTAAGATGGCGATAATTTTTAGGAAATAATAGCCACCTTCGATGGTAACAACAATCTCAGGCTGAAATGGCAGACCCACTGACTGGAGCATAGATACAATATAATATTTTTCCTAACTCGCCTTAGTGCTGATTTCACCAACATAGAGTGACGTTTTGTTTTACCGAGGAGTAAATTGGTCGTTTTGATGGTTATTGAAAATACTGTCAAAATATCAAATGTACACTCGGATAAGACTTATTTTATATTGGTGAAATCGGTCCTTAAACGGTAAACGAGGGGTTTCTCGCAGAAATGAGTAAAAGATGAGCTAAGCACAGCGCGTAGGATGTTCTTACCGCACACTGACGCTGAAACCGTAACAAGTGAAAACCAAACTTAAGAACGTCGTTAGCGCCCGCCTACGTTCGTCGGTTACACGTTTCTCCGAAACATTTTCTGGGATTTGTTTAACTTTTAAGACGGCTAAGAAAAAATAAGTTCCGGGCTTTCCTTGTGTCCTCCACCTGCGCGACCTTCCATAACTATTTGGAGAGCTATCAAAGTGGCTGTCATCTCTTTTATCCCGGGGTCTCTTTCAACATAAAAAAGCTGATATTTATAATCATACATGTATAATTTCAATCGTATCCTGCAAAAATTTCTCAAGACCATAATTTTTCGTATATAATTCGCTAAAAACTTCTAGAACGCGAGTTCTTTGTTCGGGCCGGACTACAAGTTACATTACACATCATGTTACGTTGAATGGTGTCAATAATACTGGCTCCATTTCCGCACTGAATAGCCAGACTGATTTGAGGCACAAAATATGATCCAGGCTAAAAAAACTACTTTTAAAATCTTACTTTCTTTTATTTAAAAGGTCCATCGAAAAGTATTTGATCATTGCATTAAGTGCTACCGGCTATTCAAGTAAAATCTTCCTTTACTGTGCAATAGAACGTATTCTCAGAGCAATCAGCAACATATACACGATTGTCTGCTGCGTCCCAAGCGTGCTATTTGAATATTGCATTTACTGCTACCATCCGCTATTCACGATTCTTTTTTTACAACAATTTACAAGGAATTTACTCAAGAGACTATTACAATTTACTAGTTCTCCGAATCCGATCCGATTCCGATTCGAATCCGAAAATTCTCGAACCGAAGTAGCCCTAGTACTATTTGGGTTGAGAACAAGATCCGGATTTGAATTGGATGCAGTGCGCAAAGATCCTTAAAGTAATCAAATATGTATACAAAATAAATATCTCTTAAGAATCTCCTGCTAAATTTTGTAGGTAGTACCTAGAAATAGAGAACTTTTTCTAAGTTATATAGAAAACTTTTAACTCTTTCTAAATTGTTATCCCTGGGCATTAAGAAATACAAAATTCCAGTGTGTTTTATAAACATACTTTCAACAAAGTACAAGATACGTACCAATAGGTAATGTAATTTGATCGCAATTTGGTTTTCATAATATAGAGCTTTTATGCAGCGTATGGGGTAGCCAGCTTATTAGCTTCAATTAACATGTAACCTCGCCATGTATGGCAATTAAATGGAGTGATACCTCACTTCCATTAGTGGGCCCCTCTATTGTTTACATCAATTAAGATATGCACGTTCGAATTACCTATAGATTGCTGTTATAATTATTAACTATTTCAGCGTTTTATTTAGATTTTACTAGCTGACCCATCCATCCTTCTTTGTCGTCGTCATAAAGAATATGTTAGGTATACTTTTCGTAAGTTCTATGTATATGTCAGCGCAAACCTCAGAAATTACAGTAGCGATTTTCACTCGGTTTTCAGAAATGTATAGCCTGATTCTGCAAACACGCCAGGAAAGCTCTCAAGAAGCCGTATTTTGGATCATCAATATTAAGAAAATACACTCATGTTTATGAGGCTGCACTGGTTAGTAAAAGTCTGTAAAATAAGTCTTTTTGTTTTAAAGAATGTTTCAACTTAAAAGTTTTAATAATTATGTTAATAGAGGGTTGCCTGTAGGAGATCACTTTAGTGATGATGGACTTAACAGACATATTACTGGACATTCGGGGAATTAGACATTCCGCGAATAGAATTTTCGGGAATAGGATCTTCGGGGATTGGATGTTTGGAGATTTGTTACTGTATTATAAGGTTCGTGGTGAAGTGATCGTAGACCGGTTGATAATATAAATAAATAACAAGTTACAATGATAGTTCAACATTGATGAGCCTTCAGGCTGGACTAGTGGACTGTAATGTCATAGGTCGTGTTTTTATGCGCCCCTTTAATGGTATTTTGTCGTTTACGACACTATAAAGATGTTACCGACCACTAAGTTTAATGAAAATCCTTGCCTAGTGATAGAGTTTTTTTTACTATTAACTGACAGTAGAATAGTAAATACTCTAATAGGATTTAGATGGGCTTATAAAACAGTACTGTGACAAGTATGTCAGTCAGTAGACTGGCAGACAACTAACAGAGATGATAAAGTTAATCGAAATTTTATCCCCAGAGGGATGAAAAGGGGTTGTACAGTTAGCATGAAAATACATTTTTAACAGTTAAATATTCTTTACAAGGAATAAATTAACATAATATGTTAATTTATTCCTAAATTCTTAAAATATATAATTAATATTCTTAAAACAATAATGCAATATATTATATTGCATTATTATTTTAAAACCAGCATCACCATTTCAGGTGTTGAAAGGGTTGACAAAGTATAATAAGGAATCTTATTGGAATAACTTAAGTGTAACACTGATCACTGAACTTTCATATTATGCAGAAGAATTATATTATAAGGCATGAAGGAATATATGAAAAAAAAATTACCAGGAAAAACAATATTGTCAATAAATTATATTATACTTACATAACATTTAATAAGTTAAATAAATCGCTTACCAATATTATACCAATATTACTTATTCAACGACATGCCCAGAAAAAAATACCTCTTGTTTAAAGAAGGAGAAATATTTTTCCGTTCATAAATACCTACCGAGGTCGTTGTCTCCAAGGATAATTTCATCTCGAAATTATTATATAACAGGTAAGGTATTTTGTAAAAGTATTTAGGTATTAACTTTTATAATATCTTTTTTGTGTCAGCAATTCAAAGCAGAGATCTTTTTCCTAATTATGTTTAAGATTAATAAAAAATTTTATATGCTTTTAAGATCTTTGCAATTTTAATTTTAAAATATTTTTTTACATCATAGACTGTAAATCTATTGCACATTTGTAAATTAAACCAAATCACAGATCGATTTTTATAATAGACTAGCTTTTGCCCGCGGCTTCGCTCACGATTTTTTAAACCCCTATTTACCCCCCCAGTTGTTGAATTTTCAAAAATGGTTTCTTAGCGGTTGGTTAGCTCACGTTAAGTTAGATTTTTTTTGGTAATTAAAAGTCAACCTAACGCGATTCGTATCTCCGTAAAAAGCCAACATACCAAGTTTCATGGTTATACCTAAGTTGAAAAACGACAGACTTAATAACAATCATTCACCCTCTATTTAACTCCATTGGGAGTTCAACATTTTAAAACTGTCAAACGCGTACTTCTTTATTTTCAATTGAAAGGCAAAATACCAAGTTTGATTGATATTACTTGAAAATTAACTTAAAAATCTGGACTTTTATACAAATTTTCCTCCCCTATTTGAAGTCTTTGGGGGTGGAATTTTCAAAATTTGCAGAACACGTATTTCTTATTTTTTTTTTATCGAAAGCCCAAAAATTAAGTTTCATGGATATTACATGAAAAATAATTTGATAAATGACGGACTTTTATACAAACTTTCAACCCCCATTTAACCCTCTTGGGGTTGGAATTTTCAAAAATCCTTTCTTAGCGGACGTCTACGTCATAATAACTATCTGTGTGCAAAGATCAGTCAGTCAGTCAGTCAGTCAGTCAGTCACCTTTGCCTTTTATATATTTAGACTAGCTGATGCCGGGACTTCGTCCGCATCGATTTAGTTTATAAAAATCCCGCGGGAACTATTTGATTATCCGAGATAAAAAGTAGCTCTCCCGGTTCGAGGATCCACTATACTACACCCATTACAATACCCATGCAAAAAATCGCATCAATCCGTTGCTCTGTTGCGAGATGCACTTTCGCATTTATAATATCAGTAACGCAAAATTATAACACATACTAGACAACCGCAATCAAACATCGTTCGAGATTTAGATTGCTCGGTTGCCTATCAACCTAAATCTCGAACTGTGTCATATGACTGTCGTGTAATTATACAATATTGTTAAGTAAGACGTAGAAGTTGCCTGCAGAAGGTTTTTGGTATTTTAAAATTCACCTGTAGGTATACCTACGTAGCTATATGAACGTACAGGGCACTAAGTTTAAAATACATAGTATAAAACTATGTGTTGGGGCGCGGACGGCCAAAATTAAAAATGTGATTTTTCTTGTAAACAATTTGTTAACTATAATGCTCTCATGGATAATTACAAAAATGTGTGAAGAAAAAACAAACGCCACTTTCAACTGACAGTTCAATGATATTATTTTTTGTCATTATTAGCTATATATTTTAAACTTCTGTAAATACTACTACTATAATAGGTGTAATTTTTTTTAACGGACGTTAATTTCACGTCCTATTTGAATATTTTATATATTCGTATAGGTAACATACTGCCTCTGCACACATGGCAGAAGGCTACACAAAGTTTTGGGCGGTTAACTTTTCTGGTCTCTTACCCGCACGGGGGATTAAATTTTAAACTTCCTCCGACTAGCCTCATAAAGTTGACGAGTTGAATTTATACTTACAATGGGGTTTTAGACTTGATTTTTTATGATATGTAAGTTAAAAACGAAATGTTACTTTACCTATATTAAATTGTAGTGACGAACTCCCAGTTAGTGGATCACCATCTTAAACTACATCGTCCTTACCATCAGGTGAGATCGATATAATCATAAAATTAAAAAAAAACTTTTTTAACTTGGTATTTCTGTATAATAATTTTATTGGTTTAACTTTTTAAATGTGATCGCAAACGGTATAATTTCTATACTTATTCATAAATTAAATAGTAGTTCGAAATGTTTTGCTGTGTAATATCTAGGTATAACCGGCTACCTACTGTAGCTTTACCTTGTAATTTTAATAATATGATGACAGAAATATTTAATAATAACTCTTAGCTACTAAACAAGTGGAGGCAAGTACGGCAACAATCTCTCTTCCATCATATTGTAATGCTGTTATTGCACAAGTTCGCGACTTTATTGATAGAGTTGCCAAGTCATATCCGAGACCTATAACATCTTGACAAACTTTTCATAAGAAAGAACATTATAGAAAATTTCTGATAAGTAAACATATTAGCGATATATATTTCTCGAATACGTCGGTCCACGGTGGGATTGTATTAAAGTGATACAGTGTGACAAACTCAATCGATACCCTAAGCTTATGTTGGGAAGTAATACAAACAGAAATGCCAAATATTCCCGTATTGTAAAAGTTGTCTTTGTAATGAAACGCTTTGTGGATCAAGGGCGCGAAATCACCGCCGCCGCGCCGCCGCGCCGCCTTTAATCGACTCGAAGGAAAATGGCTTCGGTGCATTTCATCGGTAGCTAAAGAATTCGCTCTTTTTAATATGAGCATCGATTCCAATTACAAAAGATCAAAGAATCGCCGCGCGGCCCACTTCGTCTTTGTTCAACGAAAGATGAATTATTCAGAGAGCTGGAAACGTTTCAATTGGCTAGCTATAAAAAAAGAAACGGTTCGTTGCTTTTACCAATAAATTAAAATTTTCTTTATTTTCGATCACGAAATATATTTGACGAATCTAATTGTCTGTGAAAGAATGAGGCAGACGGTGAATGATTTGTTTTAATTTCCGATCGGAACAATGAATGATGTTTTCCACTAAAGTTTAAATAGCCGGAGCTTACCTAATTTAGCACTGCCGTAGAACTTTCGTCGCAATATGACGTCCAAAAATATGGTCCTAAAACGGTGACAGGATGATGTAATTTTTAACAAGTCTGGATTTATGGCGGCGTCACCTGGTCGCTATACTTCGCTGATCGAGAGAGCAGGCCGTACGCGAAATTATTAAGGCATAATTTATGCTCGTAATTTGTACGCTACTTTACTTGGGTTCGTTCCTTGCGTCATTCATCACGACTGCCAGCGGAACAATTAATTTCGACAATCATCAGTAAAAACCGTTGAGTTACCGAATGGTTGCACACGGATATTGTTTTCAAACAGCTATATGAGTTTTCGCTTTCAAGCGTTATAAATCATTACTTATGTTTACTATTTACATGAGTCCCTTTGCAACACGTGCTTGAACATTGAACATGTTTTAAATTATATCCATACAAATTTTATAAATGCGAAAGTGTGTTTTTCTATTGCAACGAATTGAGGTGATTTTTAAAATGAGTAAATATAGCTGTAGATTGAGGAGAGCTACATATTATCCTGAAAACCAACGGTACCCGCGGGTTGAAAAAAACTAACTCCACGCGGACAAAAACGTAGGCGAAAGCTAAAATTAATTTTATTATATTCACCATAATATATAAAAATTAAAACAAACTGAAACAACACAATAGACCTGTGATATACAAAAACTTCCGAGGCAACTCCTATTCTAACTATGTATACACAAGCTTTTGAAGACTCTCACAAATTTATCTTATGCTTGCACGTTGTACCTCAAACATAATCCTAGTTGAGGCTCTAGGCTTGGTATACAAAATAATACTTAAGGTACTAAGCCTAAGCCTTTTCATGGAAACAGTCTTAATTCGAATTTAGTATTATGATAAGCTCGTTGTCAACAAGTGATTTTTAGTAAAATTGTCAAAGCTTATATAATATTATAAGATCAGATATTAAGTTTTGTATTTTTTTAATACATACCTTAGCTGTTTTTGAACTGCTGTAATGGAAGATTTTAAAAATTGTGACACCAGCTCCCTTGGTCGTATTATGTAGTTAAAGTCCTGCGTTTAAGCAGCATTTTGTATATTATATTATTATGTAATTAATATATTTTTATAGAGGTATATTATTTTTTTATTTCAATAATAATATAAACAAAATGAAAAACAATTACTTATTGACATTTACGTTAAATTATCTCTATTGGAAAAAGGTTATAGGTATTGTAAATTGTAGATAGAACTTATATAATTTTATAATACCGAAATTGAAACTTTCCAACTTTCCATTAGTAAATCTTTGAAAACAAGGAAACATTTTGAGTTTATTAAGATCTGGTATAAGATTTCAGCGAGTCCGCTTCCTGCATCTTCCACCGGGAGTTCTCTCATTAATTTTATTTTGGCAACGCCTGCTTAATTTATTAGTCACTCTGAAAATGTGATTATGTAGTAGGTACAAATTCCATTCTAGGTACGCATTTAATAACAGAAAACTTACATTCATTCTACGTTACACAAATAATAATATATAAAAATTCTTTAAAAAAATCGACTTCAAACGCCACTTAAAGGTATAAAATAATTTCAGTTATTTGAAGTCGGGCGGGCCTAAATTGAAAGGATGAAACGAATGCGCCACGCTAGCCAAAATTTTAGTTAGTGGTTAATATACCAGGCACAGAATATAATAGTACTTGGTACAGGTATGTTGAAGTCGGGCTAGCGTTGCAGGCTCCAGGTCCTAAACTATACCCATGCAAAAAATCTCGTTGATCAGTTGCTTCGTCATTAAAGTACAATCTTTCGGACAAACACACTATCGCATTTTAAGTAGAATAGTATAGAATAGAATATTTTTTTTATCCAAATAAACTTTTACAAAGTGCTTTTGAATCGTCAAGTGAATCAAGTAAGTTGTTACGTTTAACAAAATTACAGTAAAATTATTGTTTCACTCTGATTACATTTCTAGGGGCAGTTACAAAAAGTCGGAACGCGATAACGGGTACCTGGACGTTTGAAAGCACATAAAAGTTTTCCAATTTATAGAGGCTGATTGGAAAATTTTCCCGAGTTTGGGTGTTAATCGAACCTTGACTTTGCTTGAGTGTTTGAATTAAGTGTTACTTTCAAACTAAGAAATCCATTTCCCGAATCTTTCAAACCTTAATAAATATTACATCGAATTCGTATACACACACACATCTTAAGGTAGACTGGTAGAAAATGCTTTAGCATTAAGTCCGCCCATTGTCCTATTTTTGTGCAATAAATTGTATTAAAAAAATACAATATGACATAATTATATTAAGTGCATCCAAGTGTCGCTGATTTACCACAACGAACTTAGAAAAAAATTAGAACTTGTTATCTTAATATATATAAATTACGTGTCACGTTGTTTGTCCGCGATGGACTCCTAAACTACTGAACCGATTTAGATCAAACTTCGTAACTATCTGTAATTTGGTCCAACTTGAAAGATAGGATAGTTTTTTTTGATTATGATAGTTTATTTGTTTTATTTATATAGATAAGTTGGCGGTACGAAGTTCGCCGGGTCAGCTAGTTATTGTATATTTTTTTCGGCATTGGGCCCATTTACGTATTATTTTGTTTACCAGCTGTAGGAGGCCACAACGGGGTGCTGCAATGGTGTTTTTATTTATATGTTACCACTATTCAGAAAAACTACATAGCCAATTTTTATCGGGCTTATTGCATTACATAGGCATCATCTCGGAGCAGGTTCTTTGAAAAGTTTTAAGGTTATGCCACATCAGAGGGTGCTCTCGTAGTGGCTTTTGAACTCTTTAATTAGATGTCTTGTTAATTGATAACAGTTTTGCGGTGTCATATAACATTAGGGACTTACCTTTATCAAAATAATTATGAAGTTAATAAGCGGGCAATATAATAATGTTGTTGATAGTAGTAAATTGGTTTTTGGCGCGATCCGGGCGCAACCGCGCGGCCGCACGCCGTTTTCGCGGTCATTAGCAATTTTGGCAGAGCTTCATCAGCCTGCTAACTTATATGAGATCCCACCGCTAAATTGCTTTTTAGGCTTTCGTAGCTACGTACATTTTTTAGTTTGCCAACTTATCGCTTTCAGGTGTAATGTCCAAATTCCAGCACCTTGGAGCACCATATACCACCGCATCGGTTCTTTGAGCTGTTCTTTTGTGTTGTTCTTATGTTTGAAACAATTACTAGAACTATATTATATTACTGCTAAAAAGCCTTAAAATATGGGCTCGCATTCAATATTTTGTGTACTTACCTGTAATATAATTTTGCCTTGCAAAACACAAAGAGACGGTACGCTCTAGCATGCTAAAATGAAAGTTCAACGTTGTATGAGCGTTAAGACAGGAATGCAATGTCATAGTTCGTGTTTTTATGTTCCCCTTTAATGTTATTTCGTCGTTTATGACACTATAAAGACGATACCGGCCACTACGCGTAATGAAATCTTCTGTTCAATACGTAGTGATAGCGTTTTTGCTATCAACGTACCTAAGTATTGCAAAATGTTCGAATGCTGCTTAAGACGTTAGTATTTTTCAACTTAAGTGTCCAATGAAATGGCTTAAAAAGCGCTGTAATATCGTAGAGTAATTTTGCAGAATGGGTGTGTAGCATTGTAAGAAATAACTCGAAAAGAAAGAAGTTTTCACCCGAGTAGGTGAAATAATGTACTTATGCCCCGTTTTAAGCAATTTGACATCGCTTGCTTTAACGGTGAAGGTTTACATCGTGAGGAAGCCGGCATACGTGAGGGTTTTAAATATAAATCATTTATTATTTTTTTTACCTGGGAAGTTCCTTATTAACATGACAGCTTATACTTTTATTTTTTAGATTATAAAAATATTGTTTTATAAAAATTAAATTATTAAGACGCAATACTTATTATGTATTTAGTTTAAATAATATGAATAATATTATGTTGAAGATTACCCGAATAAGGAAATTAATATACATAAGGGTTATCGGAAAGACGCCGTACTCTACCAACCGTTGATTCACAGACGTTTTGTCACAAAGGTCAACACATGCATGAAATCCTATTTTACGGCTCGTATCCTTCCACTCGGTGTGCCTTTAGGATGAACCCTACCGGAACTCAAGCGAAAATCTTGCCCGATGCATTCTCTCGACGTGATATCAAAAAGAACAAGAGATAAATCACAATGTATGTAGTTTAAGTTGAGAATTTCGTTTATTTTTAGTTTAATGACGTGTTTTAAATTTACTTTAAATTATTTGAATTTATAGATTTAATTTTTTTATCTTTTACGTTATTCTGCGACGGCAACATTGGCACTTAATAATAATCAAATTAAAAGGGGTATATTATGCTGTCGGCTGTTGATAGGCTAGTAAGCATTTTAATAAAGTTTTATCAAAAACGTATGCAAATTCAGGTCCAGAAACTAACTCAGTGATAACAAAAACATGCATCGGGCGTCGCCTTTCGTGTGGTTCTTTGTTTATACGATGAGTTCTCACAGTACCTTCAAAGTACGAAACGCTAAGCTAATTTATTTATATTAAGTAAGTATAAGTAAATAGTATTAAAAACCACTCTCCATTACCTTCTTACCTACTAAGGGGTAATGTTTTTAATGATGTAAATGAATATTTTAAGACAAGAAAACTTTGAAGTTAGTTGCTCTAATAGCTTAATACGAATGATTTAATTTGTAGACTCTTCTCAGATTAGAGCACGTTTGGAGCCCACATAGGTTTAGTTATTAGATATCGTAAATAATAATTACCTACTGTCGTGCAATTATCTCGCTGTTATAATATTCTTCTAAAATGATTGTTAAAATGATTAGTAAAATTATTGGTACCCTGTATATTTTAGAATGTCACTCAACATTCTAAAATGTACAGGGTACCAATATTTTTTAAACATAAATGAGTAATATCGATTCTAGGCACGTAAATATTTTCATCAATTTTTCTCTCTCGTTTTTGATAGATATTGACTCCGTGCATGAGCAGATAGCGAAAGTTAATAAACTTTTTTATTATTCATCTATATTTTCATGAATACTGTTGTGGCCTATATAAATAAAATAAAAATGAGGTTTAAAACGTCAGGTCGGTCCCATGGGGAAAGGTATTGTTCGACGCATTTTAATGAAGTCTTCAAACTCGCGTTGAATACCGATGGAGGCGTTCTGTTTGGTGTTAAACAAGCACATCATGCCAAGCGTAAAGCGTGATACAGTAAGTACATACAGATCCCTACTGTTTATGTTGCTACCATTGTTAAATGCACTCTTTTCCTATTTGTAAACTTATCTTTGATGCGACAGTTTTTTACCTACTATCTCGCTTTGTTTGGATGTATATTGTGCACTGAAAAAAAAAAGATCGGTGCCACCAAAATCAGTCGTTGTCAAGTAAAATGTTCGTATAGGGAACATAAAGCTACTTGGTTGCTAGCAATTAAGCTAACTTTATTACTGATTTCACTATGTAACATAGCAAAATTAACTAAGATATTAGTTGAGTTGAGAAGGGTTGTTATTTATTTGGTACCTACTTACTTATAATCATGGTTTTTGATGATGGCGACAAGGATTGTGGTGGAATTATTCAAGCCTATTCAATCATTTTGACTTTATTGCCAGTAAATATGTATGATTAAATCGGTACTATAATTACAAGCTTTTATTTAACTTGCAATGTTTGTTTGGGTCAAATCTTGCAAGATGAATTAGACCCACTTCCCGGTTTCTGATCGAGCTGAAATTTTGCATGTATGTGTAAATCGGATGACACTTTTTCGTGCGTGCAGCCGGTGTTCATCGATTTATAAGACGTTATCACGTCAAAAGATTCCGGTGAATTGAGAACCTCCTCCTTTTTTGAAGTCGGTGAAAAAGTACATTTACGTAAGTACATAAGACATAAATATAAAACAAAACCTTATACTTCGAGCTCATGATAGATTTGAAAAATAGTACATGTAACTCAGGTAAGTAAACCAAATACACCCGCAAACCATGTTGTGGTTCTGCAGCAACGGGTGGGGTGGGGTTTGAACTGTCAACCTTACGGTTTTCAGACCACCGTTTACCATTGCGCTATTGAGGCATTTCGTTAATATTGTGGGTTATCTATCGTGCCTAGAGCAACGCATGCATGAAATTGTGTTCTACGGTTCGCAATTCACGTCCTTTGTTAAGAGCGAAGTTTGCATGTTCACTTAGTTCAAACGATATCGTGAAATTTTAAAACAAAAGTATATATTGATTTTGTCGTTCTATTTAGTAGCGACCGGCGTATCTGGATCTATATATATCTATCAATATTGATATTTATTTTAGAAAAATAATATGAACCATACTGAACGTGATTAATAATATGCCCCTGTAAGTAAGTGCTATATTTAATACAGTAGGTACACGAAATAATGGGGGTTGGAATCGTCAACTCTTAGGTTTTAAGTCCGTGCCTTATCAGTTGCGCTATTTTGAGGCTGTATTTACCTTTGGCTATCGACAAAACGTAATTTTTCACCGTTTTTTAATAAACATCTCTTCCCCGAGATGAATGTGATAAAATCCTACTAATATAAAAGTTATATATACATATGAATTATATTCATATTTTAAGTACACCGTTGACTTTTATACTTTGAGCCACGTTGTACCGTATACGAGTGAATAGATATTTCATTTTTATTTTCTGTTTTTATTCTTTGCGATTATTTTTAGAGATGCAGTTTGTTTTGTTTTTGCTTTGAAATTCCAACGATATTTATATAACGAAGCCACATCTGTGCTGTTGTAGAACCATAAGAAAGACAGAATTTCTGTCTGAAACGGAGCGAAACAGCATGACGTTCAATGTTTAGATAATTCAAAGATTCGTTTTGCGTTACTAAAAATATCTCTGTATAATAGAAAGAGGACGCAAGATGGACGCGTAGTACTTTTAAATATGGACTTTTGGTCGTGTTCTGTACATAGACATTATAGTAACAATATACAATAGCTATGGACTACTTGTATGATTTCCTGGTTGTGTGGTGATGGTGGTGGTGTGCAAACAGCTTAAAAAGCTCCCGTAAACAAAAGTTTCGTAAAAATTGTTTTGCTTTAAATAAGAAACTATATATCGGATTGTTATCGAACTTTGCTAATTATTATAAGTAAGGGTGAGACATCCCGGAAAAACAGAAGGTTCTCGCAAAGCTAGTAAGACAATATAAATAGAGCAGCTTAAGTGTCTCCAGGCACGTAAAAAAAATTTAACTAGCTATCAATAAGCTATGTTAAGCACATAACACACTGCGCCATTGACGAAAAGTGTTACACAGTTAACTTTGTATCTTCTATGTGACGCAAAATTAAAAGAAACTCGTCGATAAGATTTGATTTGATGAACAAGAAACATGAACTTTAATTACTTAGGGTAGGTCCCAGGCGGTTAGAGCAAGATTACCACAAAAAAAAACTACTCTGGGTTAAACAAATGAGTGAGGGCCCTTTAATCATTTGACCATCAATCTTAACCATATAAACAAATTTTAATAACAAACTACAAGAACGTGAAGATTCCTGGGTTAAGTGTTGCTCGATGGTGGTGAAATAGCCCCTTAGTGACAATAACGTTAACTTTTCTTGGCATCATTTTGATAAAGCCGCGTTTTGTCGCTTCAACTTTCCCACAATGCGTCTTAAGCCTAACTGGAGCGAATTATTTTACAACTTATAATAACAATACGATACAGGCGGTCGTTTTCAATTATTTTTTGAGAATAATAAAATCTACTCCATTAATATGCACTTACATGAACAAAAGCCTCATGAACTTTTTGTTATTTTTTTCAATTGTTTTTCTTTCACATGGTAAATGGAAATGTATTTTCAGTGCTGTTGTTTTTCTGTTTGTATATAAAATCAAACATTACCACCTGTATGTAAAATTTGCTGTGATTGAATTGAAGAGAGCTAGCTCAAAGTATTCCAGTCATAAATAAATTAAGGCTCAATTATTCAGTGCACACCTTTAACTGTTGAACTACAATATACAATGGACTACACACAGTTTATACCTTACCTATTGAGGCCTAACGGAGCCCTTTTCAAGACCATTTTCTGACTGATTTAACAACAACCTTTAAGCACTCAATTACAAGCTAATCACTACCCTAAATCACTGCCTTGTAAGCATCTAATCTCGTCTTGTAAGATGCTGCAAGGAGTGCCGAACAAAGAGATGTAATTAAAACTAATAAATCTCGCAGCAGGCAACGAAACGAGCTCAGGCTCGCGTGTCTGAGAGCAGCCGTGGGAACCAACAGTGGTATCTGTGCCAAATGTAGAAAAAACCGTTATTTTTGTGCCAAAAATTTAGATAGCGGGACTGAAAATTACAATTCTATCTCCTTAAGTATTATTTTCTTATACATGAAGTAATAATGTCCTCTTAACTGAATCCGGGAGATATGTCTATATTTCATGTACCATATTCTTGCAAAATAAAATGACTGATTAATTGATTGATTATAGTGCAGTGCACATGTGTGTGCGCAAATACATGTGCACTCTCTACTCCTTTACTCTCGTAGTTTTATGGGATAGAAAGCTGAATTCACGACATCAATGAAATGATAAAATGTTTTCAAATCCATAACCTAAGCCTTAGCTGCTTTAAAGAAGATACTGATTTGAAAAGAAATGATGACTCAGTCTACAGCTGCTGTGGGCACGGGTAACGTAGCCTATAAAAATTATAAGCGTAGCGCGTGGTTTGAATTTTGCTTTGTGCTACTACTACCGATGATCACCATTGATACGCGCTACGAATGTCTCGTAGCTCGCCTACAGATTTTTGTAGCATACGTTTGCAATCTATACCTATAATATAACTGTAACTGGAAGATTTCTGTACATAGGGATTTGTTTCACCATTTGCTGAAAGGTCTGTTAGCCTATTCACAACTTATCTCACGGATAGCGTTTAAATGTCTGATTCATAAGTATCTGATAAGTCAATCTGGCAGTTAAAATCAAAAGATATCACACAGACTTATTCCGCAGATATTTTATCTGTTAGATATATATCAGGCACTTTATCAGCATGTGGTGAAACCTTATAGCGTAGTTTTTATCCCGATAAAAAATAAGGTTCCTCCGGGATAGAGGATGGAAGTATTTATCGATTTTACTTCATAGCTCCGTCTTTGAACCGATTTTAATAATTCGGAGATAGAAGTCATAACTCTTCACGGATAGCAGCAAGTCACTCGCATAAGAGACAACGTTCGAATACATCCATACCCTATATATGAGGGTCTTAAACATAGGCATTAATTACCTACAAAAAGACTAAGTCATTAACCGCAAGGCCCCAGATGTTTGCACCATAGTGTTTGTTTTGTAGCCTACCCATGCGAAGCCGGGGCGGGTCCAAAAGTAGCAGTAATAGTTAATTGTCCTCCCTATCGCATCCAGTCACGGCGGCCAACCTCCTCAGAACCTGCACAAGTGTGTGTACAAACACAGGTGTTCCCTCTTTTCCCTCACTCTCACACTCGAATGGCACGGAAATCCGACACGAATAGAGAGATCAGGCGCAGGACCGCCGGCTTCACATTCTCTCTGAGGCGCGGGTGTGACTCACCGCCAACTTCCGAACTCCGGGCTAGTACTGAGACTTTACAGAAATTACAGAATTTGAGAATACCTAAAACATTTGTAATAGGAAAGTATTTGCTAACTCACTATATAAATACTTGTAGGTTTATGTTTATATTTGTATGGTCAATTCAAAATTTTACATGTTCCCAAGTTTCACGACTAATCGGTCAGTTTTAACAAATCAAAAATTATAAATATTAAAGACTAGCTTTTGCCCGCGGCTTCGCTGACGTCAAGTTTGATTTTTCAAACCCCTATTTTACCGCCTTAGGGGTAGAATTTTTAAAAATTCTTTCTTAGCGGATGCGTCCGCCATAATAGCTATCTGTAAGCCAAATTTCAGCCCGATCCGTCCAATAATTTGAGCTGTGCGTTGATAGATCAGTCAGTCAGTCAGTCAATCAATCAGTCACATTTTCCTTTTATATATTTAGATAAAGAGGAATATACATATATTATGTCATGTTTGCATATGTGCAAACATGACGCACCTAACCGTGCATTGAGAACAATAGACCCGTATACACAGGGCACTGACCTGCGGGACCAAAAATCACAATGTCGACGAACAGCTGGATACGACAACCGAAACTACCTATAGAGAGGGGTTGAATAATTTACGATGCACTAACTTCGACCACGGGTTACAGATGCCGAAGTACATATATCAAACCGACCCGATGTTACAACTTCAATAAAACTTGTGTAAAACTTATTCAAACGCGTCGGCCGGTGAAAGCTGTTTTTAACTTCTTTCCCTCGGGATCAGCCATACAAATAAAGAGTTAGTGGAGGTAAAAACTTCCTTTGCCGTTTGCCACGGAAAAGTTTCGCTAACTTATGAAAATGATTTTTTAGTTGCGGCGAAACTTTCTTTTTGGTTCAGAGTAGGTCCATTATAATATTGAAATATTATGTACTTGTATATAAGAATGAGCGAATGTTTTACTAATGAAAAGGAATTGATATTAAACAACAAGTGTAAATTAAAAATTTTATTTTTAAATGCAAGCTTTAGTAGCTACATCATTAGACTCTGTATATCATCTAGGATCAGAGTACTTGTTATGACGAATCAAACGAGCCTAAACTCGATGGGGTTACGTCGTTTTATTACAGAGTTCCGATAGCCATCTTCCGTCTCAATCTTCAGATCAGCTCCATATCACAATAATATTGCATTGTCATCCGATTTACACATAAATGCAAAATTTCAGCTCGATCAGAAACCGGGAAGTGGGTCTAATTCATCTTGCAAGATTTGACCCAAACAAACAAATAAATAAATAAACTGGTCAAGCTAAATAAAAGCTTGTAAAAATAAAATTTTTCTTCACTCCGATCGGATGTGTTTTGTTAATCATCAAGATAATGAATAAAGGCCGAAACAACAGGCGCTTGAAAGTTCTGTCAAGTAACTTGTACTGTGTAAACACTTGCAGCAAGTCAAGTC
This sequence comes from Oeneis ivallda, assembly GCA_029955525.1. NCBI lineage: Eukaryota > Metazoa > Arthropoda > Insecta > Lepidoptera > Nymphalidae > Oeneis > Oeneis ivallda. The sequence goes on along the minus strand of JARPMR010000004.1, from coordinate 12,228,361 downwards.
TGCAAGTTTAGCTAATCTAATATTGACTTCTGCAAGGAATTGTGAAAGTTACTTGCCAGTGGATAATTCACATAGTACTGAAGTATACATATACTACTACTCATAATATCGTAGATCACATATTTCTTTAGACAAAATTTTGCAGAAATGCTTTCTTATTTTAGTTAGTGTATAATTAATTATTCATCTGACTGCTAAAAACTTGATAAAGGTACTCCTTGCTCATATATGCTCGATGCCCAGTATAATTAGCTTTATTATATGATGGGCAAAAAGGTTAACAGAGTGGTATCCAAGAGACGGAAAACGGTCAAGAGGAAGACAAAGAATGAGGTGGAGCGATGATTTTATAAAAATGTTCGGAGCAACATGGCAAAGACTGACACATGAGAGGGAGAAGTGGAAAAGACTGGAGGAGGCCTACGTCCAAAGGGCGTACTGAGGGGAAAAAAAAAATAAAATAAAATAAATAAATAAATAAATAAATAGGAATAATGAATTTGAACTTCTCTATCATTATATTAATATTAGAATCAAAGAAAGATGTAAATTAGTAAAAGATGTATGATAGAAGTAAGAAGATTCTTAGTTTTAGTTTTTTATGTAATTAGATTAAGATTTTGTAAATATTTTATTTTTCTTCAGTAAATAAAGGCTTTATTATTATTATTTATGTAATTAATTATTCATCTGACTGCTAAAAGCTTGATAAAGGTACTCCTTGCTCATATATGCTCGATGCCCAGTATAATTAGCTTTATTATAATGAAAGCATTTGCAACACTGTAAAATGCACAACACTCAGTGACCTATCGTCAAAACTCATATTACGAATCGTACATGCGTACAATCATTCAGTATAATATCGTATCTTGATGTCGAATGATGTTTGTCGACGTCCGTCATTCAACACGAGGTACATTTTAAGCCAGGCTGAGGACAAGAGACAATTCATATCGAATTCATTTCGGCAATCATTGTTTTTGCTAACTATACCACTGTGGTCCCGCAAAAGCTCGCCGGAACACCAAATGCATTTGCATAAAGACAAATTGGCTTCAACAAACCGTATACGAGGACGACACGAGGACGACCCCGTATGAAAGTTAAACTACAAGTTATGTCATCTCTTTAGCATACTTGGGAAAATACGTTTGTTTGGAATGTTGAATATTTTAAGACTTATTTGGAAACTTTTTACAAATATATAAAATATATATAATAAATAAAGGACTGTAGGACTAAGCAAAAATTTGTATAGGCACTGTCCCCACCCCCCCAACAGACGTGGCACTATTTTTAATATTATTGTAACGTCCCATAAAAAGACTTATAACCATTTTCAATCCAAAAATGATTGGGTTTAAAAAAAAAAAATACGAAAGAAGTACGCACGCTGAAGTACGCGCGCGACGCAGGCGACAGGCGACGCGGACGCAAGGGTCCGCCTGGAGGTGGTCAGAGGGAGCGCGGGCAGCGCGCGGCGCGGTTTTTTCTCTGCGTCACAGATACGCATCTGCATCTTACAATAGCTTTTTTCTAGTTGGTTAATGCTCCTGTATGTTCTTTTTATAGTTGTAATTTACTAAACTGGTATCCAAAACACTTAACTGAAAAATGATTAAATAAATAATTCTAACTCGATTTGCATGAAAACCCCAATCCTACGGCGGATGTCGTCATAGTAAAAAATCATCAGGCTACCTTGATGTATTAACTGATATACCTACGTTTGAAATCTGTTGGTGGGTGGGGACGATTTTTTGCATAGTCATTTATTTTATATTTCCAGAATACAAATACAGTAGTGTTAGCTTAGTTGCTAAGACTTTGGGCGAAAACATGTCCAAGTGGTGCGGCGCCGCAATGCGGAAATCGGCGGCGGGCGCCCGTAGCAATTGTTTGGGAGCAGAACTTAGGTTTCCGCGTTGCGGCGCCGCACCGCTTTGATGTGTTTTCGCCCTGTGGCATATTCAGAGGGTCTGATGTTTAAAAACCACCTACATCTAAAATTTACACTCTTCAATGTGTCTTTTAAGTAATTAAGTATCACTTGCTTTAACGGTGAAGGAAAACATCCTGAGATAAGTTGTATGCCTAAGAGTTCTCCAAAATGTTCTCAAAAATATGTAAAGTGTGCTAATCTACGGTCGTGGATATGGCCTACACCTTGCCGTACAATACAACCAATCATACAAACACCTCAATGATCCAGTGGCGGAATAAAACAAAAAGGTCGATGGTTCAATCCCCACCCGCATTATTGTCGTACCCATCCCAAACACAAATTTTACGTTTGTTGGAAGTAATATTCTGTGTTTTTAAAGTGTCTGAGATGGGCGAAACTCAGTGAGTGAGTCGAGAATTTTGTTTTCATATGTATTGATTGATGAAACTCGTTATATCAATGAATGAAATGGTAAAATGAGATTCTGCCAATATTTTGTGTAACATAAGGTATTCCGCAGCGCGTCGTCGCTAAACCTTTATCACTCAATGGATATGAAGCAAATAAACTCAAATCTGAAGCAGATCTCAACTCCGAGTGCATACTCGACACACTTGAGAAGTGTTTAGCGGGATTTGTAAACAGCGTGGCCCTCGGGACTCACAAACACCTACGTGAAATAAGAATTCGTGTCAAATTGAAACTTAATAATAACAAATGATTGAAAAATAAAACACATGCACACACATATATTAAAACTAGCTGATGCCCGAGACTTCGCCCGCGTGGATTTAGTTTTTAAAATCCCTAATCCGGGATAAAAGTAGCCTATGCTAGTCTACAGGTCCTCAACTATAGTACCCATGCAAAAAATCACGTCGATCCGTTGTGGCGTGATTGAAGGACAAACCAACAAACAAACACACTTTCGTATTTATAATATTAGTATGATTAGAATATTAAATTGCATAGAAAACACTGTAACATTACGTCCATACGATGTATTACAATCCATACCTACTATATAGTATGTAGGTATAATGATCGTTTGGCAAAATCTGACGCGAGTAGTTTTACTTTGACAAAATAGGGCTATATCCACGATACGATAAAGTACGCTTTCCAGCTTAAGATGAGCCGTACATTCAAAGTATCCTGTAGATTCCGGGGTTCAAGTTATTTGGATGAAGATTGTGATGTCTATAATTTCTGAACTACTAAATTGACGACCTTGAAATAATTACAGGACAATCTCTAAAGTACCCGCTTTCTAACAAAAAAGAATAAATGAAATCGGAATATGCCTTAATGAATTACAGCTAAATACACATTTTGACTTACATCCCCTCTCCCAAGGGAACCGTGCTGAATTTCGGGATAAAAAGTATCCTATATTATACCTCGTAGTATGAACTTAAATCGTGCCAAGTTTCATTTAAATCAGTCCAGTAGTTTCGGCGTGATGCGCGGCCAAGATACAGACAGACAGACAGACAAACAGACAGACAAAAAATTAAAAAAAAATTGTTTTGGCTTCAGTATCGATTATAGAGTGTCCTCAAACAAAAATTTTCGAAATATCTTCAATGTACAGAATTGGACCTGTTACAGTTTTATTATATTATAGATAGATAACAAATAGCTATTTATGCAACTGCATCGTAATGAGGGTCATTTTAATTCGAGTGCTGTTTTTTGATACGAGGCTTGCCGAGTATCAAAATAGTATAGTACGAGAATTAAAATGACTAATTACGTTCAGTTGCATACAAGATTTTATCTACGACAAGGAAAATAAAATCATTAACAAAATACGCCGTAGGCTCAATAAAGTAACAAAAAGTAACTCCGTAAGCCGCCACCAGCCGCCTGTGGCGCCTCTATCATATGAACGCTACAAAAGTGCCAGAACTCAGAGCCTTAGCTTTAGGTATCCTATTTTAAGAAGATAACCATTTCGATTCAGCTCCCATACAACGAGCTGCATCGAAATGAGAAGCAAAACCGAAAGAATGTTCATTTCGATTCAGGTGTCAAATTCGAAATTGGAACTTTTCGATGTTGGAGTAGATAAACGATGTTATAGTTCATAACTCAAAATTCAAAATTAATTATTTCATGTAAGCCAACCTGAGAAGGACCAGCAAGAAGCTAAACACACGGACGAAGTCGTGGGCAAAAACTAGTTTAAATAATATAATTTAATCTATATTTATTCTCTGAAAACGACAGTAAATAAGCCAAGCTAAGTGAAGAGGACTTCTTAAAAATCCCACGAATGCGTTAGGTATAGCACGAACAGTTACACGTATGAACACTGCTCACGTGCACGTCAAAATCTCCGTCTTTCAACGAATATAAAGCAAATAAACTTGGAGCTGTAGAGAGTAGTAGAGCTTACACTCATCTTGAGTATACACTCGACACGCTCGTGAAGTGTTAAGCGGCGTTTGTAAACACCCTCGCTCTCGGCACACTGTGATACGTGAATTGGTTTAATAAAAATATTTTGTTTGATAATAATAATGTTTGTTGTTATTGTTGTTAATGTTAGTTTGTATTTTATAAAATATATTATTATTAAGAATATTGGAATTTTGTTTTACGAGCGTATGGACTTTTAATTCCTGAGATGATGCGCAAACTCTAGTTATATTACGGATTCAGTTTCTGCCCGCGAATTCCATAGCGTAGTTTCAAGTTCTTAAAAATGATGCGGAAAATCATATTTTCCAGGACACAAACCTATAGGGGCATGGCCTGTGCCAAATTTTTTCAACTTGGTTAATCAATTGCACGCACACACACACACTATTATCTGTATAGGAAACACACATTTCAACGTACAACCCTATATTTGAAAATCTTGGCGCTCATCCGCTAGAATAATCTATTAATAAACACTTTCCCCGGCAAAATTATTTTTAATGAACTCAATTTGTGTAAGTTCGTTAAGGTAGGTCGAATAGAAAGTTTTCCAATAACGTGGCATCGCGTTCCGTTGGAAAGCGATTTATATATCTTAATTAGTACCTAGTTCTTGCGGTCGTGTGGGTTCATAATATTATGTGTGTGCGTCAAGATGACTGACCAAAGTGACCGATCAGCTTTAAATTACTCCAGCATTTAGTACCTATTTGGTACTATTTGATACCTTTGTTTAAATATTTAGTACCTAAATATTAACAGAGAAATTTAATTTTAAAAGTGGTCAGTCATTCTGACGTCAAGATGGCTGACCAGTTCTAAAATCCGCATATGGGCTCAGTATTGTGCATATGTTTCTGCAGAATAATTTAGTACCTATTTAGTACCTACACATATATTTTTTCTAGAATTTTTAGCCAAATAATAAAGATTTTATAAGATAATTTTGTTTTATATAAATAACACTATGAAAGTATGCAATGATAGAAAAGAGAAAAAGCTGCCAAGTTTTCACTACAGATGTCGCTCGCAATGCTTGACCCATAAACAGAAGTAAGTAAATAGGTACCTACCTCAGAAAATTGATTGTTACTAGGAACTTCCAGGGCTGAGTTTTTCTACTTGTAAAATGCTGAAGAATTTGTAACAGGCTGTAAATTTCTGAAGAATTATGTATCCCGCAGACTGCTTGATTCTGCAGCATCAGCTCAAGGTTACCATGCCTTGGAAATAATTCGAAGTAATACATATCAATCGCTCCAGTGAAAGTTCATAAGATAAGTAAACCCTTTGATAAGTAAACATTGTGTAGATTATAAAGAAATTTAATGCAGGTATAACGAATGTACCTACCTACTTCGAAACGAAAAAGTGTGCATATAAAAGAACCTATACTTAATAAAATTAAAAAAAAAAAGTATAAAAACCTTTCTAAGTCAAATCGATACCAGCGCCATCTGCTCGTAGGTTTAAGTTTTCTTCTTCTTTCTTCAAGTCTTGGATGAACAACTTTTTTAATAGATACATATACCTACTATTCAAAAAAAGAACAGCGTACTATTTTTTGAATTTAGAATGTTGTAATTTAGAATTTTATTTACGATTACTAATTGTTAATGCGATCTAAGATTTGTTTTATTTAACAATTGTGTAAAGTGACCTAATTGCAATAAATACTGCTTAATTTTGTTACTATCTCAACATGAAAAGGGGGCGGCAACGATTAGTTCCTTTAGAGGAACAAAAGAAAGTGTTTAATGAATTTAAAAATTATTTTGCACATAAAAATGAACTTCCTTCGCCGAATGACCCAGTGTTTGAAAAAATTTGTGAATTATTGTCGTTCCGAATGTCCGTAAAGCTATATTTATCACTGAAAAAAAATTACGATATTTTTTTTTGATTATATTGAATCAGATACTGGTTCGGAATCTGATTTTCATGAAGAAATTATAACAAAGCCAATTTATAACAATTGCAAGAAATTTGAATTTTTCATTGATATTTATCAATGGGACTTAATTAAACCAATCACACAATGTTGCAAGCGAACAAAAGGCACATTAAACAATTTTCGCAATAAGACTGTACTGCCAAAGTACCAGTGGGCTGATATGCTTCGAGAAGAAATTTGGAAGAATGAACGTGGTGAGTGCAGCTGGATATTTCGCAACTATAAAATCAAAAGCAAGGATACCGTTACATGTTTTGGTTACTGTAAACAATGCCAAGCACAAATAAAAGTAGTAATTTTTTGGCCAAGTGAGAAAATTGTTCGATGTATTTGTAACGTACATGATATTCAAAATAATTTCAAACACGATATTAAAAAAAAAATCAAATTGTCGCCGGTTAAACGCTCTGAACTTAGCAAGGAACTGAAATATAATTCCGCTATCACGGTTCGTAATCTTCTGACAAATTCATTGATGGATATTGGGGATATTGAACCAACACTGCTACCAAAAGTGGGTACACTAAGACAAATTAAATATGAAACTCGTAAGAGCTCTTTTTATCACTCAAATGAAATAATGTCCTTATGGATAATGTCCAGATTGGCTGAATATGTAAATGTAATAAGATTCATATCACTTCTGCCTTTTTCAATGTATTACTGGACACACGAGCAAGAAAAATATTTTAATCATTATAAAAAACTGGAACGAACTGTGCTTAGTATTGATGCCACTGGTAGTATTTTTAAACCTAATGACCTAATTTTATCTAAATCTATATTTTTATATGTTTGCGTTATGGCTTCGGTCTTTAACGACCATAGTGTACCTATAATCCAGATGATATCGGACAATCACACAATAGATAATATATACCTATGGCTTCATACTTGGAATAAGAAGCAGAATAACGAAACTCCACATGAGGTGATCTTAGATGATTCATCTGCTTTAATCGGAGCTGCAGTGAGAGCATTTACGAATTGCAATTCCACAAAAGAGTACGTACATGAATCTTATACCAAATTGGAAACAAATCAACACACACCTGATCAATGTTATATCCGCATAGACACAAGTCATTTTATTAAGATTCTATTTAATTTACCGTGTTTCAAGCACATAGATCAACGAACTAAATTTTTTTACATTAAATGTCTTGTGGAAGTAAAACGATGCGACAATTATAATAAAACGAAGAATATTCTCTGCGACATGATAACTGTATGTTTAAATAAATACGATGGAATTGATGCTCAAGGCAAAAAAACGAGATGTGAAGAAGCGAAAAGCAGATTAAAAATTTTGACTTCTTTTCAAATTACAAATGAATCTGAAATTCAGATTGAAGACACAACCAAAATAAACGAATATTCATATGAAAAATCTATATTATTCGAGAATGTACCGACGCATAAAGATAAAGACCAATGTACTTCAAAACTGCCTAAATGGTTTTACGACGCTATTGAATTAGAAAAATTAATAGTCACTCTTACTGATGGTGATGCTGATTTGCATGATAATCTATATTATTTTCCTGAATTTCTAAGTACTTTGATTCGTCTAATAGGACAGCTTCCACTATGGTCGAATATAATGAGATGGACGTATGATTCAAAAATAATAAATCCCACATCATCAAACGTAGAAAGTTATTTTAAAAATTTAAAAAGGCATTTATGCAAAATTAATACCAAGACAGACAGATATCGTACCGATGAATTCATGATGGCGCATCTGGAATTTCTTTCAGGAGAATTAAAAGCTGCACATAGCACATTTAATCTGGGAAAAAAGAAAACAACGCTGAAAAAAGAAAAGAAAGAAAGAAAAAGCACTACGGAGGAACTGAACGACTCTATATTTGCAGATAATCCTTCCTTAATAGAAAATTGGAAAGGATTAGCCAGAAAAAATAGAAGTAAAAGTTTAACCGAAAAAATATTTCAGAAAATAATTCTATTGAGAAATGGTTCGGTAACACGATTTGCCGGTAAAAATACAATTATTTCGAATACATGTGCATTCGACGCAGTCTCACAAGCGCTTGCTGTTGGAATAGTTGATGATTATGTGTTTAGCAGATCATTACGCAATAGTAATGATGAGTATTTTCAATTTATAAAAATGGTTGCTGCCAACGGTAATCCAATAGATATTTATAAACAGCGTGCGGAGATTTTGAAAAAGTATTTTGATACACGTACTGACGAAGATGGGAAAATTTACGTGACATGCGAATGTAATGTGGCGTATATATTTGAGAGAATTTTAATTGATAAGTTGTATAGTGCAGAAATACAAGAAACATGTTCAAATATTGACTGCTCCATTAATACTATTAAAAGAAAATGTGCATTTTTGCCACTTGACCTAACTAAAGAGACCTTAAGTGAATCTGCAAGATCGACATTATTGGCTGAAAACAATATGTCACCTTGCAAAAAGCTTGGTTGCAATGGCATAAAAGCTATTGAATTCAATTTAAAGGATACAATAGCTTTAGAGCCAAGTATAGAAAAAAAATATTTATTAATGACATACCACAGCAGTTAAAACTTAATAACATCAACTACTCGTTGTTGGCAATAATAGAATTTGTACCACCACTCACTTCCAATAGTAGGTATTGGACATTATAAGTCTCATATCCGCAGGGGGACACAATGGCAATGTTATGATAACTTGTCCACCAGGATAACAAAAAGTACTAGAAACTTCTACGCGCATTGCATTTTATATGCAAAATAATCTAGCAATTCGCGTTCGAAGTTGTGAAATATAACAGACGAAATTTTTTCGAAATATTCTTTGTAGATAGAGGTAAAACATATCCAAAATTTTCAAATTATAGCTCAATTGTTTCTGAATCAAATGGCTGTAACAGATAAGACAGCCAGGGCGGAATTATTTACGGAACCCTAAAACGATTTTGTTTTTCCTTTCTTGAGTACATAATGTAAAATTTTCTATAAGATTGTTGAATTCGTGTACGGGTGCCGGGGTACTTTTTTTTGGAACGTAGTTCCTTATCGCGCGGTGCGGAAGGGGGCTAGACGGAAAAAATTAAGACAAAATTGAACCGAAACTTTTTTGAACCCGACACTTTTTTGAATGTGTATTTGGCATTGTGTTCAATATTTTCACAGTACAATATTAGATCTCCGTAGCCTTGTGGTTTCTACATTCGCATAAAGGTCGATAAGGGTCGATGGTTCGAATCCCAGCTCGACAGACTGAATTTTCTATTTTCAATTTTATTTTAAACAATTTCTACATGTGGAATTTTTCGCTAATTTTTTTTATTTTTGTTATTAATTTATTATTTACAAAATTAATAATAAAAATAAAAAAAATTAGGGAAAAATTCCACATGTAAAAATTATTTAAAATAAAATAGAAAATTCAGTCTGTCGAGCTGGGATTCGAACCATCGAGCTTTAACTGTTTAGCGACTGTAGAAACCACAAGGCTACGGAGATCTAATATTGTAGTGTGAAAATATTGAACACAATGCCAAATTAATTAATTGAAAGGAACTTCGTTCCATCCGGGTGTCCCTTGACACCTATCAAGTTTTTGTTTTTTTTGGAACTTCCCCTCATTGTGGAAATGTTATATTTTTTTCTAACAAAGTTGCATAGGTTAAATCGGCTTGGCATCCCACAAGCTATGTATAAATAACTTATTACAATGTAATAGCTTCATAATAATATTGTAAAATGATTATTTTGAAAAGAGCAACTGCTGAGTTTCTTGCCGGCTCTTCTCAGCAGAATCCGCTTTCCGAACCGGTGGTAGAGTCATGACTTATCATAAGTGCCACAGGTTGGCCTACGTGAAATAAATAATTTTGAATTTTGAATATTTGTTTGAATTATTAATAAAATTTTTTTGCTTAAATAACGTTGTTTTGAACCGATTTCCTTTGTCTAATAAAAAGTTTAAAACTACACTTCTATTATAAGAAAAATGAAACAAAAGAATATGCGTTACTTTTTCCGTTTTTTTGAGTAAGTAAAGCAAGCTGTTCTTTTTATTAGGCACCTAATAAACAGAAAGTTCTTGCAAGACATGCTCTATGTGGAAGATAACTCAAACTTACGAGCAGATGGCTCTGCGTTCGATTTGACCCATTACACATAATATTACATAGAAATAATATTTTATTGATTTCATACGTACATAATAATGTAGGGAATAGATATTTTTAACCGACTTCCAAAAAGGAGGAGGTTCTCAATTCGGCCGGTATCTTTTTTTTTTCTATGTAGGTATGTCCACCGATTTTTTTTTAATCGACAGAGGATGTTTGCGAAATGTTCCCATAAAAATGTTAACCTTCAACTCCTCAAGCCTGATGCTGCAGGGATATTGCTCACCTAAAATAAAGAGATTTAGGAAATGTCGATTACGAATTATTATTGCAGGTAACAAGTATGGACTACATCATGGAGCTCCAAGTCCTAGCTCCTCAATCCTGATGCTGCAGGGTACTGCCTACCTAAAACTATGGGGATTTAGGAATTTTCGATTACGAATTGATATTGTAGGTAACAAGTATGGACTACATCATGGAGCTCCAGGTCCTAGCTCCCCAATCATAGGATACTACACTTAAAAGCTTAAAATAAAAATTCTTTTCAAAAAACCGACTTCTAACGCCACTAAAAAGTATAAAAATAATTTTAGTTTGTCCACGTTTGTTGAAGTCGGGCGGGCCTAAAATACAAACTATGAAACCGACTCGCGATGCTCACTCGACTTCTACAAACGAGTCTCTCATATTGTGTAGCGTCGCGCATCGGTTTCATAGTTTGTATTTAGGCCCGCACGACTTCAACAAACGTGGACAAACTAAAATTATTTTTATACTTTGTAGTGGCGTTAGAAGTCGGTTTTTTGAAAAGAACTTTTTTAGTTATTCAGCTTTAAACTGAATTAAGTAGATGAAAAGCAATGAATGCAAAGCAAAGCAATAGCCACTAGGCTACTAGTGCGCCACCTATAACTTCTCGGAGTTATGTTTGTTTTGCTTCAACGGTGAAAGAAAACATCGTGAGGCAACCTGCATGCCTGATTGATAGTTCTTCATAATGTTCTCAAAAGTGTGTGAACTATGAAGTTTGCCAATCTGCTCTTGGCCAGCGTGATGGTATACCCTTCTCATTCGAAAGGAGACCTGTGCCACACGAGTAAATAGTCCGTACAGAGGTTAAGCTATGTACAAACGGCTCGCGGCGGCTCACCCGCGCAGCGATGTGTGCGTGAGCTTTCACCGACGCGCCCGTCAGGATCAGCGACGGCTCAGCCCGAGTCCTAACCTAACGTAAGGACTGACGGTCGTGCGTATAATGAAAACAAATAGACGAACAATTTCGTGATTGAACAAGTTTACTGATTTTATATCTAAAATTAAGACAATTTAGGTTATGTAAATAGTGTTAGGTTTCTACAAATATCTCAAACACTTGCACAGTATGCATGAAAAGATCCAAAGAAAATAAGGTTAATGATGTTTGATAATTGAATAACATAATTATTACTTGTTATACACAATAATAATAGTTGACGAAAAACTATTAACATTATTGTGAAGTTATGTTAAAAATACTGATGCTCATTAAAAAATAAATAATGTCGTCTCTTTATAATATTTATCTAATTTTAGTATTTGTTGTTCAAATTCAGGATATAACTGAAAGGGTATTTTTTCCTTAAATTGTTGGCATGTATCAGCTGACAACCCTAGCATAATAGGTATACATTTTCGAAGTTGTTAGGAAGCTTAGCGACGCGAAGTTAGCGAAATAATGAATGAATGAAGTAGCTTTGCCTCTGGAAAGGGGCAGAAAAGCGAATATTGTCAGCCATAGAAAAACTCAGCCCTGGAAGTTCCTAGTAACAATCAATTTCCTGAGGTAGGTAGGTACCTATTTACTTACTTCTGTTTATGTGTCAAGCATTGCGAGCGACATCTGTAGTGAAAACTTGACAGTTTTTTCTCTTTTCTATCATTGCATACTTTCATAGTGTTATTTATATAAAACAAAATTATCTTATAAAATCTTTATTATTTGGCTAAAAATTCTAGAAAAAATATATGTGTAGGTACTAAATAGGTACTAAATTATTCTGCAGAAACATATGCACAATACTGAGCCCATATGCGGATTTTAGAACTGGTCAGCCATCTTGACGTCAGAATGACTGACCACTTTTAAAATTAAATTTCTCTGTTAATATTTAGGTACTAAATATTTAAACAAAGGTATCAAATAGTACCAAATAGGTACTAAATGCTGGAGTAACTTAAAGCTGATCGGTCACTTTGGTCAGTCATCTTGACGCACACATATTATGTCTATTGGTTGATTTACTTCATCAAACGCTTTTGCTTATTTTTATACAAACAAATAAATTGCTAAGAACTTTTTAGAAATTTCCTATTCGTAAACAAGTATTTATATGTAGTTCCTCTATAAATCCTTAGAGTTCGGAACCAACGTCGGAATTATTACCCGAACATATGACTCGGATGTTATGATGAATCTTTATGAAAGAACCATCGTGTGCAAAGTTTCATAAAAATCGGTTCAGTAGAAGTAGTTCAAAAACATATAATTTGAAAGAAATCCTACTATCCTACTCCTACTTATATTATAAATGCGAAAGTTTGTGAGGATGGATGTATGGATGGATGGATGGATGTATTTATGAATGGATGGATGTTTGTTACTCTTTAACGAAGTTTCATAACAATCGGTTCAGTAGAAGTAGTTCAAAAACATAAAATTTGAAATGAATCCTACTATCCTACTCCTACTAATATTATAAATGCGAAAGTTTGTGAGGATGGATGTATGGATGGGTGGATGTATGTATGAATGGATGGATGTTTGTTACTCTTTAACGCCACAATAAATTGACCGATTTGCCTGAAATTTGGAATGGATATAGCTCATACCCGGGAGTAACATATAAGCTACATTTTATCCTGTAAAAATGAAGAGTTCCCGCGGGAATAAAAAACCTTAATCAACGCGGACGTAGTTGCAGGCATCATCTAGTATAAAATAAAATTGAAGCTACATAAAGCTATGACAACATTCGAATATTCGTGAATAAGTCGTTCGCTTGTTTTTTGTTTGGTTAAAATTAAATTTTGTCGAAACATCAGCGTCTTTTTAAACGACGGCTTATTAAACATTAGGTCCGTTTTGTACGAATTAGGTTAATTTTATATCCAGATACCTAATTATACTCCAATGGCTCCAATTTATTATGTTCCAACTTTCTAAATACGACGATAACTTGACAGATGATTGCTTGACAAAAACTATTACAAGTCCGAAACTAAAAAACGTTTACCATCAATTTTTATAGACGAAGGAAAGAAGGCGAAGAAGAAATTCCTTATGCATACACATTTATTACAAAAAGGTATAAAATTCAAATGCCACCGTTATTACGGTGCGTCACCTAAGTACTAATTCTCGAGCATCTAATCCGAAGGACTTGATGGAACTCGATTAAATTAAGTTACTACAGCGAAAAGGAGAGCCAATTTCGATTCACATAGAATTCAAATGAGCTTTTTATTCAAACACAGGAGTGGAGGAGACACTAAAACAGACGGTTCCGCTCCATTGCCACTGAAAAAACGTATAGAGGTATATTTTAAAACCCGCGATCGCAGACTTTGTGACTTTGCAAAAGACTCCAAATGGAACTGTGAGCTTCCATTGCCATCATAATTTTTCGAACATTTTACTTACCTACTCTTAAGGGAAGGGAGGCTGTGAATATTGAGGACAATAAAGAAAAGCGTCAGGAAGTATCGTTTAATTAAATGAAACATATATATCTACATTCTCAGAAGCAAAATTAACGTCATAATATTATATCAGCAATGATATTACTTAATATTACACTCTAAATATGTAATTAAAGCTGTAATTATGCTTCACAGCAATACTATAAATCTATAGATTTTATTTAATATTAAATTTTCAAACCAATTTACATACATTTTTTTTGTTCGTTTTAATGATATGGTTTAATTTCAACCCTCTAGTTATGTTTCGTTTACGTATGGTTAAGTATAATTTTGTTATAACTTTGTTTCAAATCAACGTAAAAAATATACTTGCGTCTCAAAAACACTCCATCCTTAGATTTCGAAAACAACGCGACAGCAGAAATAGCTTCAAGATACAAAGTTATTTTTTGCTGCCGCGCTATGTTCAAGATGCAGACACCATGTTTATTTTATTGCCTAATTATTATTTTTATGCGAAGTTTTTTCACATTTATTTGAAACAAAGTATAAAATTCTAATTACATCAATCAATATTTTAACGATTACTTTGATATGACGTGACATGAACTCTAGTACTCATAAAACGTTTAATGATATGACATGATATTATACATTTTACCCAATTATAAGCTAAACACTAAATTAGCTTTCTATAAAGCGTGCTATGTTCGTAAAGGATACATAACCGTTTAAATACATTTTAAAAATTACATTATTTCTAAACTAAGTATAAGATACTAAGTCCAGATTGACAGCGAGACGCAATTTGAATAATCTATCCGAAAATATTTGTCCTAAATTACAAAGGGCTATACAATATTACTAAAATTTCATAATAATTATGTATAATATATAATTTATCTAAAATGTATCTAGTAAGTCTACTGTATATAGATTATTTAGCTGTTAAACCATTTGATTATAAACGCTTTAAATTGCATTAACCTACTTATATGTACTCTTACTGTTCATATAGGTTCAGTTGTTTACTTTTAACAAGACTGTACAAAAGATATATACAAAATACTTATGCCTATTTTCTGAATAACATTTTTTGAATATATAACTGCAGATAAATGAAAAAATAAAAATGAATGCCTGCCGTAGCTCAACCATAGCTTTTCAATACTGTGTCCAGGTTTTGGCTGCAATAGAAATAAAATAATTCTATAATAAACGACGAGAAGAAGACAAGAATAACTCGGTAATCAGATTGAAGACCAAAATTCTTTTATAAGTCGATCTTATAAGCTTAAGTAAGCTTCAGACCTTCTTTAATATAATTTCATTATTTATTTAATATTTATTATATAACTTAATATAACGCTGTAATTTATAGAGCAAACCAACCTTTGTAATGCATGTCTCGATGCATGCTGGGGCAAGTTTTGCCTGGATACTGAAACAAAATATTTTAGATTAGTAAGCTTCATTGTCATTTTATTCTCAAGATATTAATTTAACATTAAATTCGACTAACATAACATCTATTGAGGAATTTGTATTCTTATAAGTAATACTCAGACATTGGCTGTCAAGTGCATAATATACTGACATGAAAAATAAATAAATCATCATTACGATATGATAATTTTAACCAACATAAATAAATAATTATAATGGTTAAACATTCATATTAATACATGAATAGAATAGAATAGAATAGAAATGTTTTTTATTCAAATAAACTTTTTTACAAGTGCTTTCGAATCGTCGATTGACATGAGACAATTAGCCTAGTCTTGTTTTTGTCATTATAATCATAGTAATCAATCATGATTGCCTCAGTTCTATTGCGTTCGATATTGACGTCTATGGTCATCGCAGGTAATAACCGATAGTAATAATGATAATCGCATCTGCTCTTCTCCATCTCTATTGTAGGTACATCTCCTCTCTCCATTTGTCTCCCTAAATTATTGCCTGTCTCTCGGTATTCTACAGGATTTCGGAGACTGTGTTGAAGAATAATTTGACTTAGTTTATCTGAAACTCTTCAACTATCGAATCGCAAGGGACACGGCATTACATGGGTCTGCTAGTGATTAGTAACCTTTGAGTATTATTTGGTTTAATACTCAAAGTTAGTAACTCACGGATGCGCACTTAGCGCTAAGATTGCTCATTCTTATTGCTAAAATTTGGTATGCTCTTCCCGACTTACGTTATTCCGACTAGTTATCTAAAGAAGCGTACTCTTGGACCGTGCTTTTATTCACCGTCAGGTATGATCGCAGGCAAGCGCAAGTAGGTTTGAAGATAGCGTGTAAACAAAGTCCTTGTAAATACTGAAGAATATGTAATGTGCATCTGATATAGATTCACCAGTAAAATTATTAGATAGAAAAAACCTATTTTTAAAAAAAGACTTCAAACATCCGCGCCACTACAGAGTATATAATTTATTGTTGATTTTTAGGGTTCCGTACCCAAAGGGTACCAACGGGACCCTATTACTAAGCCTACGCTGTCCGTCCGTCCGTCCGTCCGTCCGTCTGTCAGCGGGCTGTATCTCGTAAACCGTAATAGATAGACAGATGAAATTTTCACAAATTATGTATTTCTATTGCCGCTATAACCACAAATAATAAAAATTAAATTAAATTAAAAAAATTAAATTAAAATATTTCCATGGGTACATGGAAATATTTTTATTTAATTTTTTTTTAACGGAACCCTAAAAGAGCGAGGCCCGACTCGCACTTGGCCGATTTTTTAAAAACCGCTCGACCGATTTCGATAAAAAAGAAAAATGCGTTTAAATGACAACCCTATGATAAACTATGCTGCAGTGCGCCGAGATGATTCTTTTAGATTTGTAGGGTAAAGTGGATCAAAAACTTTAAGGACTTCGGTTCCAACATCAATGCTTAAGGATTCTATATTATCAGATGCACATAATAAATACCCATCAGTAAATGCTCTTGTAAATAGTTTCTCGTAATTTCATACACCTTACGTAAGATTAAAAATTACATAATATTATGATCTAAACGTGATCGTAGGTACTCTATATCGTAGGTACCTACGTTCTTCAAAGACTTTTTAATTACTTATGAAATTATAATATACGCATACCTTGCTCAAGTCAAAGTCAATGTTAGTCCGTACGGCGCGGTGATGGAGCGGCTGCGGAGGTCGGAAGTTGTTTCCGAGGGGTGCCTTCGGGTGCCTCGCATCCCCCTGCATCAATCGCCTTAGGGCGTGCAACTAAAGTTGTAAATAAATTTAATTAACCGCACAGTTTGTGGAGCAGCAGCTAACTTTTGAAATTTGCGAAAGAGCTTTCGGGGCTATTTGGTTTAGGTGTAAAACAAAGGCGTACATGACTGAAGTACTAGTAACTTAACCTTATTTAGCTAAGTTTTTATCCCATATAATCTTGTATTTTTCTATAGGATCGTCAGGTAGCCTTGCCACTTGACTTTCAATCAAAATGGTCAGAAAGCCCGCAGAAATATTTGAAAAAAATATGAGAATTATGGTGGATTTTCTTCGTTACTTTAAATTAAAAATTGGTTGTCTGTAAATTCGTTTTACGGACGATAGTTTTACGAAATAACGTCATAAAGAAACATTGATGAAACATGAAATGTGTCACAAGCCAACGCTTGGGCCGATCGTGCCTCTCTATCGCTCGTTCCGCGCTCTCGCTTGCACGCTCAGGCTCAGGCGGAACGTGAAACTTTTAACTTTTCGTGCGTGCAGCCGGTGTTCATCGATTTATAAGACGTTATCACGTCAAAAAAATTACAGCGGAGCGACTAGCCCACCGGCCACCACACACCACCAACCAAATCAGACGAGTCGCAGAAAACCGCTGAATAGGTGGCGCAAGACATCTGGACGTCCATGCAAGAGGCCTTTGTCAAGGCCAAGAGGTGTTTAGTACCTGATACTACTGTACATAACTATAAAAGATAGAGCTAGAGTCAAATTGAAACTTTGTATCTATGGGTAGGTAAAGGTACGATAGTTGAGGTGTAGTGTAGTGTTGGTATTGCCCGCCAGGTGGGATTAACGGTCCCGAGGCACGCGAGCGCCGGTATCTCATTCCATCGCTGTTTATGCCGTATTAAACCGTTTGATTGTGATTATAGACATCGCTCCGAAGCTAAGAAATGTGGCTTGCCGAAAATGACTAGAACGTTTCCTTTATTGCTTTATTAACGTTCACGGCTTCATCAAACATAACAAAGGCATGAGAATTTAGTCTACACGTATCTACGATTATATCTCGTATCTATCTTATTACTTTCTTTGTTCTACAAGGCCTCAACGTTACAGGGTACGCTAAAGGGCGTGTACTTAGGTACTAAAAAGTATTTTAATTCTTTGCACAAGAGTTCTAAAATTTAAGAGTTTTTTATAAACAAAAATATTAATTAAAAAAAAAGTATATGTCTCAAGTAAAGACTCTTAAACATAAACAATTCTGAATTCAATCAACAAAATTTTCGTAAATATATCTATAAATTCATCATAGTAACTCCCATTTTTCCCCTATCCCAGGATTGGTTTTCATTTTTTAATTTTTTCTTGTTTAGCTGCCAAATATAAAAATATTTATTTATTAATATGACTTGTTACTTATGTACTGTACATTTGTATTTATTGTGAAAGCCTGATGAAAGTTGTTTGGTTTCCCAATAAAGGAAAAAATATAAAGAAAAGATTAATTTTAAATGATTCGTGCCTCAAAGTTAGGTATATGAACTTCAAAATGGTTGTGCTACGAATGCTACGTAGGCTATTTACGTAAATTGGGAACCGAAAATGCAAGTGATAAAGTTCCAGACCGACCGCAAGGCGTTCGGAACTACCTCAAGATTGCCAGCAGTTTCCACTAGCACTTAATTTCCCCACTAACAAACGGAAAACATAAACAATGATTTATAATAACAGGCATACAACGGCACTTTCAGTTTACTTTTAACACGTACATAATTCACGACGGAGTCTTTGTCTAAAGGCGAGGGACGTGAGTTGTTTATTGTGGCGTGAGTACAAATGAAAATGTTATTACGTTGGCCTTTACCGCGGCCGGCTCACGGACTCGAATCGTGCTAGATACATGTGCCATCACTGGAATTCATCGTACAAACAACAGTCTCTATTAATATTATGAATGCGAAAGTGTGTTTGTTTATTGATTTGCCCTGTTAGTTAATGAGGATCTTATAACACTGCATGTAACGGTAAGGGGTCGCCATTCGAGCACCCTGAGGCGAAAAACGTTTATCGGTTCTTTGGCTACATGCCTCCCTCATATTGCCACTTCAAATTGACTCCGATGAGCTACTTCGGTATTGATGGTGAGATGTAACAGAAAAAGCAGTGTTTTTTATACCGGGAATTAAAGAATAATTCAAATAATTCATTTCAAATGCTTTTTCTATCTCTACTAATTTAATTTGCTAACAATTATCATCATCAACCCACCAACGGCTTACTACTGAGCGCAGGTTTCCTCTCAGAGTAGGGTCATAGGCCATAGTCCACCACGCTGCCCCAATGCAAACAGGCGGACTTCACACACCTCCTACAACATTATGGAGAACTCTCAGGTATGCACGTTTCCTCACGATATTTTCCTTCACCGTTGAAGCATGTTTGTTATACTTCTCGTCGAATACCTTAATTTTGTGTGACTTCCGAGGAAGATTGTATTTAAATTATTTCGTAGAACATGAACGTATTGTGTTCCGTAATAAGGCAACGAACGAGTTATTTGTTAAGGTAATTACGTTCGCAAATCACGATTTAAAATAGCAAACTGTTCTTAATTTCAAATTAACTACGAGGCACAGTCGGGGTCCTTGCTTATGAATATTATTACCGTTATACCAGATGTATGCAAACATGAACACTGAACAGGTTTTCAGTTTGATTTACAAGTACCGGCTCGTATAAACGTAGCAACGTCGAGTTTAAATTTGAGTTACCGCTTTTCAGTACCACATTTATGTTATGTATAGCTATATAGTGGTACATTTGATCGTACTATTACAGAACTTGCCATGCGTTATTTTACCTATAATTTTTTTACATAATATACAAATAATTGATTTGAGTTGCGAACTCATTCTATGAGTAATGAGTAATGTAAATGTTTGTATAACTGAACTGACTAATAACGCAAACGCTTTTGGTATAATCTATCAGCATAATGAAATTGCTTAGTAAAGATTCAAAACTGATTCTCTACGATTTTGATCTTCAATAGCCGGGTCTCCACCAAACAACAAAGGTCTCATAATGTTATGACGAACTATTTTGACATACGAATGACTTCCAATCTGTTAATGAACTAGTGGTTCGCCCCGAACTGAGACCTCGCGGTAACGGTATCCCATGATTATTCATTCAATCGATACATGATAACCAAAACTGACATTATTATTATGCCCGTTTTCACCAAACATACCTAAATCATCCCCTAAGTAGGAGTCTCTTAACGTAGGTAGCTCCTAAATACAATCCTAAGTCCTAACATCCGTCCCAATATCCTTTTAGGTGTCCCGTACAGGATCGTGATAAATAAGTTGACAGAAAACATCAATCACCTAACTTATAGGTAGCCCGTAAAGGTTAGGGAACGTTAGTGAAAACATTGAATTATTTATCAAACATTGAATTTAACTCGTAGTTCCATGGGAATAGTTACTGACTGCGCCATCTATAAGCATTATTGTGAAGCTATGTTGATGCTATATGAATTACTGACGCCCATTAAAAATTAAATAATCTCGTTTCTTTATAATATTCATATAATTTTAGTATTTGTTGTTCAAGTACAGGATATAAGTGACCTAAAAACATAAAATCAGTTTGAAAATCCATAGCGGATTTTTCTAGAGAGCGTCTTCAAGCGAGCGTATAAAATCGCCACTTTGAAAGCCCCCCATTTCGTCAATTTTAAGGGAAAAATTAAAAAAAAAATATTTTTGTACTCAGTTCAAAATTATCTTTAAAATGATACGTAACAATTTTATGTAACGCGATTTTTTTTTTTTTACTTCGCATTCGCTTCTATGAGAGCCCCCCTGAAATAAAGATTTTTATAACTTTTTAAGCCATTTTCGGCTGGAGGCCATCGGTTTACATATTATATCTAAATTTGAAGTAATTACGTTCAGTAATTCAAAAGTTATAAGGCTCTGACAGACGGACGGACGGACGGACGGACGGACGGACGGACAAGTGCAAATCGCCCTAGTTAACTCAAAGACCTTCGCTTCGCTCGGTCGATTACTGACGCCCATTAAAAATTAAATAATCTCGTTTCTTTATAATATTCATATAATTTTAGTATTTGTTGTTCAAGTACAGGATATAAGTGACCTAAAAACATAAAATCAGTTTGAAAATCCATAGCGGATTTTTCTAGAGAGCGTCTTCAAGCGAGCGTATAAAATCGCCACTTTGAAAGCCCCCCATTTCGTCAATTTTAAGGGAAAAATTAAAAAAAAAATATTTTTGTACTCAGTTCAAAATTATCTTTAAAATGATACGTAACAATTTTATGTAACGCGATTTTTTTTTTTTTACTTCGCATTCGCTTCTATGAGAGCCCCCCTGAAATAAAGATTTTTATAACTTTTTAAGCCATTTTCGGCTGGAGGCCATCGGTTTACATATTATATCTAAATTTGAAGTAATTACGTTCAGTAATTCAAAAGTTATAAGGCTCTGACAGACGGACGGACGGACGGACGGACGGACGGACAAGTGCAAATCGCCCTAGTTAACTCAAAGACCTTCGCTTCGCTCGGTCGATAATATTGATTCGACTTTTAACTACTTAATTTATTCTAACCTACTTATGTAACTTTGCAACGCCCTAACGGGGCCTCATGTAATCTAACAATATATTATGTAATTAAATGGAAATACATGAATTCAAATAATATAATAATAATAAATAAATAAATAAATATATTTAAATATGTGATAGAGCTTATGACCAATTATGACATATGGACTTAATCAATCTGACGAACCATTTTGACATATTATTGAATGACATATTGATTGATTATCATTTTCCTAGAAATTCAAATCGTTAACCTATAATATTGTATTCCGATCTGTTAATGAATAATATCGATCCGACTTTATTTAATACGAAATCGAAAATATTTTTATAATGACATAATATTATTATTAATTAATTTTATTAATTACATACGACTCTATCAATATTAATTAATACCTAAAAAAAAAAAAGTACTGAAATAAAAATAGTTTCGATAAAATACTCGCCTATAATGTATACTAAGCTAACCTAATTACTTTGTAAATGTAACTTTGCAATGCCCTGACGGGGCCTCATGTAATCTAACTATATAATTAAGTGTAAGTGGATACATGAATGCAAATAAATAAATAAATAAACGATCCACCGCGCTCCGATCGCGCGCGGCTGGAGCGCGCTCCACAGACGCGGTCGGTGTAGACGTGCCTCGCGCGATCCAAGCTATCAAAATGGAACTCGCGCTCCCGCGTCTGTGGAGCGCGCTCCAGCCGCGCGCGATCGGAGCGCGGTGGATCGTTTGGTGGAGACCCGGCTAATAGGTACCAAAGATTGATCACAAAAGGGTATGAAGCATATTAAGCTGTGTTATTTGTGTGAGTGACCACTTGAGGAACTCGTCATTCACTCACTCATTATAATATAAGATTGTTTGATAAGAATGAACTTATTTATTGACTCATTAAAAATAATTTTATTTACTGAATGTGTCTGGGTGTGGCAGTATGCGTACTGTATCAAGATTTGCACGTACCTGTTGTTTAGTGATATAAATGGGCTTGTTGATAATAATCCATGTGACGGTTTCGTAGCAGGCGGGCGCCGTGGTGGAGCCGTCGTACGTCATATAGTAGTCCGTGTCTGGCAACAGGCCTCGCACCGACAGTCGGTTTACTGGCATTTCCGCTCCTACAGAACATCTTTGTATTATTCTCATAATATTAAGTTTTAGTTTTTTTTTTTAAGAATATGAAGCCAAGCCGAACTTGACTAATATTCTCCACTCTCTTTTAAATAAGCTTGTGTTACGAGTGAATATTAGTTTTCAGTTTGATGCCTTGACATGGGTAGCATAAGTATGTCACGCACTCTTTAAACATTTCTGTGGTGGTGTCGTGTGATGCGGGTTGTTACGTTCCCTCAAATATGGTTGAGCGAAGCAATGGCTGGGTCATGCGTCATGCTCGTGAACGGGTGCCACCGGCGGGAATGGGGCTACTTTGTGTCTGCCCATCTTAAGATAGAAGTTAGTCTGTATGCATTTATGGAACTTTCCTCATTGTGGAAACACTGCATATATAGCATAGTATTTACTGTATTGTAAATCTGTTTTGAAAAGAGCAACCGCCGAGTTTCTTGCTGGTTCTTCTCGGCAGGAAAGGCATTCCGAACCAGTGGTAGATTCATTGACTATTCAAAAGCACTTGTAAAAGTTTATTTGAATAAAAAATATTTCTATTCTATTCTATTCTATTCTAGTGGGTAAGAAAATAGTGCAACGGGTGGGAAGCTAACCGTGGACCTTTCAGTTTCAGCCCCTACCTTTAACCGTTAGGTTATTGAGGTTATACTGGAATTAAACAACTATTCATCATCATCGTTAACAACCCATCAACGATTCACTACTGAGCGCAGGTCTCCTCCAAGAGAAGAGTTATAGGCCATAGTCCACCACGCTGGCCCAATGCGAATTGGTGGACTTCACACACCTTCGAGAATATTATGAAGAACTCTCAGATGTGCAGGTTTCCTCACGATGTTTTTCTTCACCGTTGAAGCAAGTGATAGTTAATTGCTTAAACGCACTTGACGCCGAAAAGTCAGAGGTGCGTCGAACCAAGATCGAACCTGCGACCCCCCGAATAGGAGCCCAGAGTCCTAACCACTAGGCTATCACTGCTTCTAAACAACAATTTGCTGACTTAAAATAACAAAAACATAATTCGCCCGACCGCAACCGGCCACGGTGGTCGATCTTCATGGTAATAAGCCATAATATGCGTGGGAGATATTATAGTGCATAGGTGTGTGTGCAAACATAAGTGCACTCTTTATTTCCTCATTCTCATAGTCCGATGGAATTAAAATCTGATACGATCGACAAGAGGGACATCGGGTGCAGGACCTCGATTAAAATCTAACTTGATTTATAACATTTCGACGACACAATAATGTTAACACTCCAATAGCAATAAGGCTTTAGATAATTTAATTATTAAATTAAGCCTAAATCATAGGATTATTTTCGTTTTTAATCACGTGACATAATACTTATGAATTATGATACATACATATTTTAAAGTAGGTATAGAAATTTCCCCTATTTAATAGAGATTACTTTGTTGTATTTTAAATTTTGATCACTATTTAAATCCGATAAAGGTATCAGTTTTAACTGCTAGATGATAATATTATGTTGTATTCTATCTATATTGACTTCTTCTACTTCAATGGTAGAAACTTTAAATCGCTCAACGCAAAGGACAAAATAATTTCGACTATAATTCGCGATAAGCGACAACAAGCGATATACTCGTAAAGGCACATTATGATGTGCCACGATCATTCAAAGCCTTTTTCTTTATTTAAACCATTTTTGACTGTGATAAGTACCGTAGAAGATGCTTAGTAGATTTATCGTCGCAGGGAATAAAAATTCCAACTCAGAAGGCAGCTACGCAAACTTTCAAACGGTCGTTGAAATTGTGTTAAAAGTTATAACTCACCTCCGTATTTTATATTTTCTAACTCCTCCGTTAATATCCTGAGCTCGGGATTTGATAAATCTCCAAGCTGAAAATAAAGGCAGCTTAAGAAACTGTACGATAAACTGAACAGTAATAGATAATCTACGTTAAATTTCAAATTTTGTGTTGATGCTATTAAAATATATTAGGGATAGAGAGAATAGAAAGGGATGCCAAACTGCCATTTTTAGGGTTCCCTGCTATAACTTAAATGTAAGGAACCCTTATAGTTTCAACAAGTCCGTCCGTCTGTCCGTCTGTCCCTGTCTAGCGCAGACTATTGATACTAAGGAGCTGTAATTTGGCATGGTTATACAATCATTTTAATAACGAGGCTACTTACTTTGCGAAATTATGTGACAAATAAGGACAAACTGCATTTGTTATACTTTTGGAAACGCGGCAGTGTTCAACTACGGAACCCTATACTGCACGTGGCCTGATACGCAATTGGCCATTTATTTATGGTGTCACGTATGCCCTAAACTGAGTAAGATGGACACAGAAAATGGCAGTAAAGATTCCTATCCTTATATTGATCGTATAACGTATTAATTTTTTGAAAAAGTTGAATATGCCATGTTGAGCATGATTAATATTCCCTTTTCCCCTCCAACTATAAAGATTGTCCTAAGAACAGATAATACAGTTAGTGATTAATGTAATAAATAAAAAGAGACTTCGATTATTATATTATCGTATTAACCACTAAAGGAAATTTTAATGCAAATATTATTGCAGATTTGAGCATTAGTGTTTAAGCGGAGACCAAACTAAATGTCATTAACTCGGTAAATAGACCAGGTAAATTTAATTAATACAGATAAACAAGTTTAGGAGCAACATAGGTACATTAATAGGTGTTCCGTGTGAGCAAATTGCCTGCTTTTGCATGTTTCGTGCAGCGTGCAAGTATAGGGAGATATGAACATTTCTGTACACACCAGACAATAATCTGCTCTCTATTAAGAGGGAGATGATAAGATTCGAAATTTAAAGTAAAATTTCTAAAATAATCAATAAAAAAAATAAATGAGTGAAAAGAGGTGATGAAACTTGTATACGAAGAAGCTTTCTTGAAATCTTATATTTACGCGAATTAAGTTGTGGACATGAATGAGCCTGCTTCATTGATCCACTAGGTGGACGTCTATCACTTGATAAAGAAGAATTAGAATAATATTATTCTCTGTATAAATAGTTATATACGAAAAACCGCCAATTCGACGGTTTATTATTAGTGCATATGAAAAACTTTAAACATTACAATTATTCTACCAACTTGTTATCCAAGTAGTACCTGGTAGGTAAGTAAAATACTTCTGTCTCTTAGAAAATTGCTTGGTTTCGCAGGTATCGTATGGCGTGCAAGCCTAGGAAGATATGAGCACGCCTGCAAACACCCTGGGAAAACAGCCGGCTCTAATTAAGGAGTGAACGATCGAACAGTTACTTTGCTTTAAGAAAACAGTCGTTTGAACGGCGAGTCTACGCAACTACCTAATTGCGATCAGTTTATTGGGGCATAGGCAGGATTGCTAGGGAATCGCTACATGTAACCTCACAAAATGTAAACTTTCCATGTAATAATAAAATTATACCTAAAAACGTGAGCAATTTTTAACATATGATCATGACATGATCACTATAGCAATAGCACCATTATCTTCTGTTTTGTCTCTTTGTAAGTAATGTTATTGTTTTGGTTACGTTAGGTTAGATTATACCTACATATATCTACTGGTAAATAATAATATTTTAAACATGAAAGTAACTCTATCTGTCTGTTTATATTTTGTATTTTTTAAGCTTAAACCACAAAACAGATATTGACAACATTTGGCAAGCAGATAGCTTGCATTTTGAAGAACATAGAATACTTTATATCTCGAAATTCACATCAGCTATTACCTTATATTTTTATACTGCTGTCTCTGTGGTAAAAATCATTAGTACCTATCACAGGTAGTAAATAATAAGTCGAGATAAATTACTTTCCACATTAAACCAAAAAAAAGATAAATATTTTTTTATCATGGTCAGACAGCTCTTAATTTGAACTATTAGCTTTCACTAATCCAATGCCGCGCAGAAAATACCAATTTACTTAATTAACTATCACTATTTTGGGGGAAACAACGGATAGGTGTGGCTCTGATAATAATTCGCCGATAACTAGCACCTTGGATCGCTATTCAAACATGATAGATATAATCCATTATTTTAGAAATACAGGTAGATATTACCTATTTCATTTAGGAACAATCTGACTGTATGCAGTTCCTTAATACTTGTAGTAGCTACCCACTTGTGGGAATGGAGTTTAAAAGTCATACATTTCATCCCTTCAATCACCGAGCAACGGATGAACGTGATTTTTGCAAGGATATAGTTGAGGACCTGGAGAGCGACTCATTATACTTTTTACTACGAAAAACGAAGGGTCTCGGAATAATCCAGATAATCAAATATTTTGTCTAAATTGCTCGAAAACTTATGGTGCAACATTATTACATTAAACCTATGCGAAACCGACGCGGGTCGATAGTTAAATTTATAAAACTCAAATACTAGCTGAAAATTCCAGAAAAAGTAAACCAAACGATTTAATTATATACGAGTAATAAATAATGAGGTACTTACTTGTAGCAGTAAAGAAATTGAAACGATTCCTTGAGCTTTATGAAGGGCCTCTGAGAAGTTTGAATACAGTTGTGAATTGAAACCAAAAATTTGAATCTGAAACAAAAGTAAAATTTTAATATTTCATAAGCTTTTTATAGAAGTTTAATTAAATAATATTACTTCGAATTTGTGTATTTTAAATGAAATAGTCATAGAGATATGCTTTACTAATATTATGAATGCGAAATAACTTTTTTTTAAATATTCAGAATTAAAATAAATAGAATTTTATGATGCCGCAAAAAAAAAAAACAAAATATGCATAGTACGGTATACTGTTGAATAAAAATATTTTTCATTGAAATATTTTATACTGTATACAGCAAAATAAAGTAAAATACTGTTTTTAACAGCATGATTGCCAACTCTACTAAAGTTATTTAAAAATATAGAACTAAGAATAAACTTTATTTATTTATTTATTTCAATGACATACCCGGGGAGACATTACAGTTTCCCAATTCGTCTTCCCGGGCTACAGTATTTTTAACAACAAATTATGTTGTGAATATAAAAGAAAAATAAATCCGTTGACGAATAATCGCATGATTTTGGATTTAACATGCTTGCGTGAGAATTTGTCATATAAATAAACACGGGGTACACTTGAGTTGACTCGCAGTCGTTCTTCGGGATTACATTAGGGATTTAGGCGCCTCGGGGTAACGCAAGGCCGACGTGCGAAACATCTGTTACCCTCTGAAACTTCTTATAAAAAATTCCCAACAGTAATGTATTGCCGATAACAACGTTGAGTATGTAATTAAGAAGGTTTTAACGTATTCTTTCACCCAAAACATTTGTAATGTATTCTCAGAAAAAGTTTTCTATATTTACAATGTAAGTAAAGCAAAATAAAAACCGGTGAAGTACGAGTCAAACTCGTGCGCTGAGGGTTCCGTATCTACCCATTATACCGCCATTATATTATTATTTATTATTATAAATAATTTTAAACTTTTTTATTTTTTGGAAATTTTCCTTTATTAGTGCTGCAAAAACCTTGCTTTTTGCCAAATTTCGTGATTCTAGGTCAAAGGGAACTACCATATAGGTTTTCGACCCAAAACATATAGGGTACTTCCTTTTGACCTAGAATTGTTAATTTTGGATAATTTAAGCACTTGCTAGGTTCACCCGTATCTGTGAAAATCGGTAGTGACACACGGACAGACAGACGGACAGACGGACAAGAGAGTGATCTTATAAAGGTTCCTTTTTTAACGTTTTGAGGTACGGAACCCTAAAAATAGTAAATAAACTAGCTTTTGCCCACGACTTCGTCCGCGTGAAGGGAGTTTTTTAAAAATCCTGCGGGAACTTTTTCCGGGGTAAAAGGTAGCCTTTGCCCCTTTCCAAGTCCTTACTAAATTAAAATCCACGTCGATTCTCTATTCTATTCTAGTAAGGATAGTAAGGATTCTGCCGAGAATAAACACATCATGATTTTGGATAAAACGCGTCTGCGTAAGAATTTGTCACATAAATAAACGCGAAGAACGCTTGAGTTGGTTCGCAGTCGTTCTTCGGGATTACATTAGGGATTTAGGCGCCCCGGGGGTAAACCAGGGCCTATGTGCGAACCATCTGTTACCCTCGGAAACTTCTTGGGAAAAATCCGCACGCGGTTCTGATGTATTTCTTATAGGTTCGTGTAACGAATTTATAAATTAACTGAGACAAGCTGTACTGAGCTGTTGTTTAACTTTGTTAACTTACAAGGTAATTTACGGGTAGCAAACATGTTATACGTCGAGTAGGTATTTAACAAAGCTTTGCGCTTTTGCTTAAATTAATTGCTTCTGTATGTATTACAAACAGAGAAGATCATATTGTTTAATTACAATTACCATTTGAAACATATTATCATTGTCGAGTAAGTTTTCTTATTGTCTTTATGTTAATCTTATTTGTTTTATTATCATGTGACTCCAGTGACTCTGTTTGTTATGTGTGAAATTCATCAACATCATCATCATCATTTCAACCAATTAACGGCCCTCTCCGGCCCACAGACCACACATTTAATTATTTAATTATTTTACAATATTTAATTATTTTTAATTCAATTTCAAAACACCTGATGGTAAGTAAGGATGCAGTCTAAGATGGTAGTGGGCTATCTTGGAAAGGGGTATAGAAGTTTTAATTAAACCCATACCTCTAATCGGTTTCTACGCGCTATCGTGTACGCTAAATTGCTTGGTTGGCTAGGGTGGTAATTAGTCAAAACCAAAGTCTCCCACCACGCTAGACCATTGACCACTGTTTCAGAAACACTGACCTAGAGCCTCTGTTATAGCTTCCTATGATATAGGAATAATTATGATATACCTTAGTAGTTATATACTCAATTAGTAAGTATTCGTTGCAGTATTGCAGTCACGTCTAAGTTTCGCTCAGTAAACAAGGCGAGGGATGCGCACTAATTGGTTGCTGTTCACAAATGCAAACATTTAGAACAATATTATGGTCCAGGGATAGATTGCATCATGAAAATTGGCATGGATCCTTTTTATCTTTTAAAACCAAAGTGTTTCACATTATTTTTAGAACTTAAATCACGTTCACGTGGAATGTAGTCGCGATAATTACCTAGCTTGTTAAGTCGTCTATTGAGAGTACTTTTTAAGAGTACCTAAAGAGCACTGCCGTTGCACGTACCTACTGAAGAAATACATCTAGCAGTATGATATAGGTAGCTTTGTCCTTATTCGCTCAATTTTCGTATAGCATTGTCCTTATCAGTAGTATTTAGATTAGGTATTAAATCAGTTGGCTTTTACGAAGTGTTTGTGCCAATTTTCTCATTGTTGCAAGATCTTATGTAGAAAATAGAACATTAAAAATATACACGTAAATAGAAGATTTAAGGACTAACCTCAGCAGGAAATGAGTAGCCATTGATGGCGTGTTCGGATCCGAACTGGTCGTGGAGCCCGTAGTGGATATGGATCTCGTGAAACTGGTACTTGTATGAGAGCGGTCCCCCGGTTATGTTTATATGATGCCGGGTCTCGTTTTCAACAGTGAAGATGACTGAATGGCCGGTGTTGCTTATTAGGCCGTTTATCTGAAAACAGAGCGTAAAATGAGTGTCTATTGTTAACATTATGTAGGTATTTTTATTAAGCTTATCGTACTTTTGCACAAGATTGATCGCTACTATCACCGCCACTGCCATGGTTGGAAGGAAGCAATTTTAAAAATTATCCCGAAAGCAAACGTACAGTACATAATTTTGTGCTACATAATATTGAGACATATTATGACTCTAAAAAGAAAACGTAACCCGTCCGTTGACAAACTATAACTTGAGTTCCTTTGAATGAGACAATAGGCATCTTCTAGGCAAGCGCGCTTCATCTTAAACTGTATCTTAACTAAGCATCACGTATCTATGATCGCTCTCTATCTCACGTGATTTTGAAGGATTTTGTGGATCTCGCTGTTCACAGTCGCCAGACGCGTGTACGCAATCGATTCGAATCGTTCCAAGAAGTGCAAGGGGCTATTGAACTTTCTCGTAACGAAAGACAGTCTATCTCTTTCTCAAGAAACTGCTTGAGAAAGAGATAGACTAACAGTCAAATCTCTGCGCTTTCAGGCAGTTTCGCTTCTTTCATACAACGGAACTTCAATAGTTTCACTATGTTTATTTCGCCGCGGAAGTCCGCTACAGAAAATGAGTGGAAAAAATACTGCCAATTTCACTATCGCCGAGTAAACGAGGCATAAATTTGATATTTCAGCAAATTTTACATAGAAAAACTGTCAAAACGGCCAATTTATTCCTCGCATGACGTAATGTAACTCGGTGGTGGTGTAATGTGCATTGTGTACATAACTTGCTAATTAATGCTATGTTCCCGGTTTTTTGCCACGCATTACCAAACTATGGAACCAACTCCCTTCAACGGTGTTCTCACTTAATTTCATAATGGGGTTATTCAAGGGGCGGACCAACCAATTCCTGAAAACCCGGCAACGGTTTGGTGGTGCATGTGGTGCTCCAAATGTTCACGGGCAGCGGATAGTCACTTAACATCAGGTGACTCGATTGCTCTTTTGCTCGCTATTTACCTATATAAAAATACTTACTCTATGCTTATCAATGTGTAAAAATCGCAGGTTTGGATCGAACAGCAACTTTTCCGGCTCCAAGTTGACGGGGGACTGTCGGCGCCCCTTGTTGCATAGCGACCACTCGGGGTTGATCAGGCCCCAGAACGCCGGTCCTGTATGAAATATACGTTAAATTGAGGATTTAATTATACAAAGCTATCGGGTTACTTAAATAGAATAATTGGATGAGGGTGTAATCACACCTGTCGGCATCGCTTCGCATTTTGTATTTATTTTGTAATAAGTGTAAACTGATTTAAAAAAAAAAACAAGCTTTTACTAGCTGGCTATATCATCAGCCTATGGACCAGATCTAGGATCAGAGTACCTGTCAAGACGAATCAAACGAGCCCAAATTCGATGCGGTTACGTCGCTTTATTACAGAGTTCTGATAGCTACCTTCCGTCTCCATCAACAGATCAGCTCCATGTCATAATAATATTGCATTGTCATCCGAGTTACATAATTATACATACTAAATTACAGCTCAATCAGAAACCGGGAAGTGGTTCTAATTCACCTTGAAAGACTTATCCTAAACATACACACAATCATACATACATACATACAAATACATACATTGTAAGTTAAATAAAAGCTTGTAAAAATATGCGTGCAAGCATTAATTATGCGTGCGTATTTTCATGCTAAACGGTTATTTTTATTAAGTTTTCACTAGATAAAATGCGAATCAATGCGGTCGATAATAATCAATATTTCGTCGTGCTTATTTTCAGAGAGTTTAGGAACATTAATTTTATTAATGACTAGCTGATGCCCGAGACTTCATCCACGTGGATGTAGTTTTTAAATTCCTCGAGAAGTCTTCGATTTTCCGGGATAAAAAGCCTATGTCACTCTTCAGGTCCTCAATTATACCCACACAAAATATCACGACAATCCGTAGCTCTATTGCAGTGTGATTGAAGGACAAACCAACAAACACACTTTCGCATTTGTAATATTAGTATGATTATTATCATTAATATTTCAAGCTATAAATACATATGTTACATGACATTCGTAATACCGAGTTACACTAGCGGCACGCTATGATGGCCGGTTTGACACATTACAATAGTGATGTGGAATGTCAATTTATTCTCGAACAAAAAACAATTAAGTTTTGTTTTTGTACCTGATTAAATAGGTTTAATAAAACAAAAATGTATATGTTTATTTAATTTATTTGAACGAACTGAATATTTGAATGAAAATGAATATACATACTTTATATGCACACAAGAAACATATGAATACAAAAGATACCAAAAAAGGTGCCACAAAAGGCCATAATTAATCAGATTCGTCCATACTACTATTTTCACTGTCGTCACTGCTATCATCACCTACATTAATAATTATATGTTCGTTTTCTATAATATTATCTATTTTCACATCTCTTTCATAATCTTCCCTTATTAATTTAACAGTTCTATTCACAACCTTTTCCCAGTCTCCTTTAGTCACATGTTCACAAGCTTCTTCTAATAATTTTAGCATTTTTTTTTGTGGTAAATGGGGGTTCTGTATTGTGTCTTGCAGCATATCCCTTAATTTGAGCCCACACCAACTCAATCGCATTATACTCACAATGGTAAGGCGGTAACCGTATAACTCTGTGCCCATGTTCTAATGCTATTTCGTCAATGACGTATCGGATCTTGGTTGGTTTGTTTTCTTTTAAAAGACGTACTAATTCCGCTTTTAACATATTCATGTTTGCATCTACGCCATTTTTACGAAGCCATGCGACGATATCAGCTTTCTTTTGGGATTGGGCAGGTGGCTTGTCAATTTGCATCGAGTGGTATGGGGCGTTGTCCATAATTATAATAGATGGTTCAGGGAGGCTACACAACATTGAGGTAAACCATTCAGTAAACTTTTCTCCATTCATGTCTTCATGATAGTCTCCAGTGGTTTTTGACGCAAAAGCCATGAGAGAACCTTCGACAAACCCGTTGATGGTTCCGGCGTGACAAATTATAAGTCGCGATCCTTTTCCTACAGGAACTTTGGAAGTAGATGCTGCTGTGTCATCGTTCCAAGAACGGCCTACAGTATGGTTAGCATTAAGCCATGTTTCATCCAAGAACACAACATTTTGCCAATTTTTGATTTCTTTCACTTGCCGTAAAAAAGTATACCTTGCCATCGCTATATCAAATCTTTCCATCAATATTTTGCGTTTGTTACATTTTTTGTATCGAAATCCAATGGTCTTCAAAATCTTCGTTAAAGAACTTTCCCCACCGAAGAATAATCCAGCTTCCTTCAGTGAATGCACCAACTTTTTTCTTGTTGGATACTCCTTCTGTAAATAGTAGCCGTAAACATGTCTTCGGATAGCATCGGCATCAAAGCTATCGATGCCTACGACTGGTTTTGCTCGTTTTCTCTTTTTTGGTGTGTGAAGTTTATATTCTTCTGTGCCAGTCTCGCCATATTTTTTTTAGTTATCCGTCTAACAGTTCGTTGTCCAATATTAAGCGCATCAGCTACGCGTTCAACCACTGACGTTATAGGTAAAATTGGCCCTCCATTTTGAGCTTCACGATCGAAATAGTTACGAAGGCGTATTACGAACTCACGTGTCTGACTATTTAGAACAGTTCTCTGCGTACGTTCGGTCATATCGACGAAATCCACAACAAAGGGCTTGAACAGAGTCCAAATTAACGAGCAAGGGTCAACAGTAATGCAGTATCAATATTTGAAATCCAAAGCCAGGTCAAAACTATATCACAATCGCATTGCACTGACAGTTTATACTTTTCGAAGCAACGTCAATTCGAAACTACTTTGTTTTGCATTGAGCATTGACGCGAGTTTGCCGGAGGTAGTAGTTGTGCTAGCCAGCGATCCTATGTGACGATCGTATTAGATTCCATTTTTAAAAATTTTCAATTTAGAAAACCAAATGCCGAGTTGTGGTATATATCATATAAAAATAAAAATTTTACCTTTTGTATGAAACAGCTGATATTTTTTTGCGATTTCAGAGGTTTGTCCACATAGTGAAAATTGTTCATATTCACAAGTACATTCACCCCTTAAATGGTGCAAACTGATTTTTCTACACTTGTATACATTTTAGAAATCAATTTAATAAATAAATTTTGAGTCCTAAACCTAAAACTACATTCGATAAAATTTATGAATCTCTGCACATCACTATCGTCAATAAAGTAATACAATTATTTCCTTCAAAGTCGTTATCAATTAATACGGAACTTCATGAGCGGACAAACGTCAAACCGGCCATCATAGCGTGCCGCTAGTGTAGTGACACACGGCATAGGTTTTAGGTACTTATGGTACATACATACTGTTCATTGAAATCAGATGAAACAAAACGCTCTGTTAAGTGTTAATTATCGCAATGACAAAGCTTCATAAAGGTCTATTTTGTATGCTAACCGCAGAGCTATTACGTAATAGACGACTTTATTTGATAGACTCAGCATGTGTTTGACTGCTGCATTTTTTTGTGCGAAAAGTACCTACCTATTAAAACAATATTAATGACAGAGTTGTTGCTTAAGGGTTCCGTACCAAAATGGTAAAAATGGAACTCTCATGGTGCGACTTTCTCCGTCCGTCCGTCTGTCACAGTCGATTATTTTAGTAACTATTAGACTGAGTTTCCACGGCGCGGTTCTTACCCGCGCCCGCAGCGGTTGCGTGTTGTTACCGCACCCGCCGCAGGCGCAAACCGCTCCGTGGAAATTGCTACTTCATTTTCCATACTAGTGGTTTACCCCGAACTGAGACCTCGCGGTAACGGTTTCCCATAATTACTTATTCATTCAATAGATACATGAAGATCAAAATTAACATATTATTATGCCAAAAAATACGTATAAGCAAATTAATAAGATATTACCGTTTTACTTGAATACTATTTTTTTTTTGGAGTACGGAACCCTCGTTGTGCGAGTCCGACTTGCACTTGGCCGGTTTTTCAATAGTTTTTTAGTCCTATAAAATTACATTTTATAAACTCTTGTATATTATGATTTTCATTTTCATAAAGATATTTTTTATTTGATTAATTATTGATTGAATTTATTTAAGTTAAAACTAAAATCTTATAATTATCTCGGCGGACGGATTTTGTTTTATAATACGTACTAACTCCTTGGAATGTTTCCTATAACTATCAAGAGACTGGACTTTATCCTATCAAGAGAATCAAAACCAAATTGTATTTACCCATATCAAAATAACAGTTACAAAGTTCGTGAGAGGTAAGTGTGGAGGTAAGTAAATCGAGTTAATCCACATTCACTGTTTCAATATTGAGAAAACTGTGCAAAAGCGGCCAAAGTGCTTTGGACAGCGATAGTGATTTTTTATTATTTATGGTCTTGAAAATTGCATGGGTAAGCCGGCATGCTGGTTGCGGTGATTCTTACGTTATGGCAGCCTAATGAAACTGTTACCATACTTGACTTTTTTATTTATAATCGCTCTGGATGTCTATGATTTGATTTCTTCTTCAATTATTAATTATGGAATGATTTTGGATAGAATGTTTAAGTATTAACTGAAATGTTATAATACCTAGGATTAAAAAAAAATTGCGGAAAGTCAAGGTGAGTATAATATTTTATGCTTTTACAGAAAAAAAACAATGTCAAACAATAATAGAAGGGTTTGTTTCTTCCTTTTTGCCGTTTTTTTTTAGATGGTTCGGAAAGTGCAACATTACATTCAAATAAATGTATGTATTAAAGTTTTCATTATTGAGTAAGCAAAATAGACTTTTGCTTTGAAAAGTGGTCTAAGGTTATAAGGCAACAAAGGCAGGCTTTACAAGCGAGTGAGGTTAAAGTACTTTTTCCTCTTTTGTTTCATAAATGTTTTGTTTTAAATAACAACATAATTAAAACTCGTTTTGTTTATTCGATTTATTAGCTTTTGGTGCGGTTCAGCCCCGTATATTTATACTCGTAACATTGAATAAAAAGTCGACCCCTAAACATGTTTACCCACGATGGAACAATGTCTGCGTTTGGATAGAAAGGTTGGTTTTATTTTATTGAATAATTACTGGGCCTATTTTGATGCGATTTTTTTGAATAGCTACTGGGTCGATTTTGATACGTTTTATTCCATTAAGGATAAGGTACCTACCTAAATATATTTTAAGGATATAGGTTACCATGGTTTGTTGTGGGTTTTAATTTTTAAATTCAAATAACGCTACATTACGGCCCTGCCTGCGGTATCTACACTATCTTATAAATGATTAAATTTAGTCGTAAAAAAATGTCCCCGCGAATAGTTTCAAAAATAGAGTCTCAATAAAAAGAGTTTGTAAAAATACACAAAGCGTAAAAGCATGGAAAGCAGATATGTCCAGGCAGGTACAGCCGACTGCAATTTTTGTCTGTCAGTTTACACGAAAACGCTCAAAGCTGGAAGAGTCAAATTGGGTTAATGTCTACATTCGCTATTTCAATATGGAGAATACAGCGCCGAAGAAGCTAAAGCGCTTTGGACAGCATTCACGTTTTTATTATTTACGGCCTTTAAAATTGCATGGGTAAAGCCGGTGCAGCGGTTGTGGTCACGCCTACTTTATGGCTCGACGTGTGAACTTGCCTTATTGTAAATACTTTTTTGGCACCATTTAGCTTGGAATAAAAACTGCAATTACGTCAGAGACAGCTAACCACACTATTACCGTAAACAAAGTACGCGAACTGCCACCTACGCCCGTAATCTATTTTTAAGTATTAGTGGGAAGGT
Organism: Oeneis ivallda; assembly: GCA_029955525.1. Lineage (NCBI taxonomy): Eukaryota > Metazoa > Arthropoda > Insecta > Lepidoptera > Nymphalidae > Oeneis > Oeneis ivallda. Next base: position 12,190,850 of record JARPMR010000004.1, on the reverse strand, counting down.
ATTAGTACAACTGTCTCTTGAAATTTATTTTTCAAGTAGCGTAGGCTAAATAAAAACATTTTCACCTACAGAGTTTTAGCAGTAGAAGTTGCTATTGAAAAGAAAGAGCAATTTCAATTAAAATTTGTAAGCAGAAAATAGGAAAACCATTTTTACTGCTATCAAAAAAAAAAGAAGAGGAAGCAAAATATCGTAAGAATAATTAATAATGGGCTTGAATATTAGCAGGGATGAGAGGGTATGGGCTCACGCAACACCGCTACTTTTAGCTTATACGACCAAAAATAATGTTGACTTTTCATGACACCTACCTTTAGCCGAGAGAGAGAGAGAGAGAGAGAGAGAGAGAGAGAGAGAGAGAGAGAGAGAGAGAGAGAGAGAATATAAGTGCATAGCTATTATTCCTTTAAGGTTGGTGAAATCGAAGGGTTACCTAACTTAGCTAAGGTACCGAAGTATATTATAAGGTATATTATTAAGTGTATTTTTAACGGAACGTTCGTGAAAACCTGCTTTAATTTCTGGTGGGTTGTGTTGTGTCGCACAAGTCGTGTACTAATGGCAGTGTGCATGGCTAAATTATGAAAATGCTCTTTCGAAAAATATAAATAATATCTACTATATTTACCTGAAAACTAACTAATATTACAAAATTAAAAACAAACCTTTTTACTGGTTTTTTGTTACTTTATAATGCTACAACCGCGATTTCAACATTTGGCAAATAGATAGTTTGCATCCTGAAGAAGAACTTAGGATACTTTTTATTTTGTTATTGTGTATATTGTGTATGAAAAATATAATGAATGTATCGGAGTCGTATTGGTATCGTCTAGTATAAAATTACTTATCGACTTCATTGGAAGGGACACCACTTTTAATGTTCGATAAATTTTTAACTTCTCTTATTTTGATTAGCAGAAGATTGCGATTAAAGCATTGCGGTTTTAATATTAATACCTAGGTTTTTATTATTTTAAAGGACATAGCTTGTCGCGAAACTGAAGTGGAAATGGGCGGGCATATAGTTCGAAGAGCTGATGATCATTGGGGTCCCAAGCTACTGGACTCTGGAGTGGCGACCCCGCACCAGGAAGCGTAGAGTTGGCAGTACCCCCACTAGGTGGACCAACAACATCAAACGTGTCGCAGGGAGCCGCTGGATGTAGGCGTCGCAAGACCGATGCCCGTGGAAGTCCATGCAAGAGACCTTTGCTCAACATTGGAACGTCTATTGGAAAGGATTGATTTATGCATAGTTTGATTTCAGCCTACTACAAGCAGTTAGAAAATTAAGTGTTGTACTATTAGTAATGTTCATTCTATCTTCATTTCGACCTATCGCCGGGCCTCTACTAGGCATGGGCCCATTACGTTGGCCAAGTGCGCATTGAGACTATGCGGGAGAACTCACAGGTAAGCAGGTGTCCTCACGGCGTTTTCCCTCACCTCATAAAGCAAGTGCATAAACTCCGAGATGTCAGAGATGCGTTACTGGGTTCAAACTCTGGACCCTTCAAAAAGGAGGCGTGCTAAGTTTTAACCACTAGCCTATCACCGTTAAAACGCACGCATAGTAACGTAGTTTGGCAATTTCACCATCACCTAGTAACGTTTAACCGAGGAATAAATTGGGCGTTCTGACAGTTTTTGTATTGAATATCTGCCAGAACACCAAATGTATTCTTTGGTAAACGTTTTTCGGCGTTTTGTTCACATTTCTTATTCTGAATTTAATAGGGCTCTAGGCTATTACCTAACTTTTGTGCAAAAAATATTGGACAGGTGGAAACATCGTGGAAACGCCAAAAAGGTCATAATTTTCCGCCAAAATTCGAATGATAAAATTCAAGTAAGACCGTATGAAATATCTGTACCCGAATGATACGATAACACACCTCACAATTTTGCCAGTAACGCAATATGAATGCAAGATAAATCGCCCGTATAAATTTCATGTCACGTAAACTGGCAAAAATGTTATCGGCGCAGAGGAATTGATACGGTTCGCAATCGAAATATTTGCGGGTTTGTGGTAGGTCATCGGATTGAGATTTTCACCGGCGCTGTGTATGACTTTTTATATTGCCCACGTATGATAAAAAATTTTTTTGGCCAAGAGAAGCGAAGTTTAAAATTCTATACCTGAGTGAAATCGCACATTGTCTATTCGTTTGGCTGTCTGAGCATTTTAAATTCTGGAGTAATCAAAAAAATTACAAAAATAAATAATTTGACCAAAAACTTATCTAAAAACTTTCTAAGGCGAACACAATAATAATAAAATTAGCACAATAATCATTATAATCAAAATAAAAAAAATCTGGCCAAGTGTGAGTCGGACTCGCGCACCGAGGGTTCCGTACTCTAGAAGTAAAAGTAAAACGATAATATTATATTAATCTGCTTATTAATCGTTAACTTTGTTTCTAGAGGTTTATTGTTAATATAAGAAAAACTATGCTAGTTAGAGCGTCGGTTTTATTTTTCCTGTAAAATATACATAAACCTCTATTGACCATAATTATTTCATAACACATTACATAAGTGTGCGTGCCTGTCAAAGCCTAGGTGGGAGCGGGCAGGCGCGAGCATTGCGCTCGCTCACACTTATACAGATACGACACACACACAACCATAAGTCAGTCGCCCTCGTGAATTGCAAGAACTATACCCCACTCGGTATAGTTATCTTACTTTGAAATTTCAAACTCCCGATTTTCCCCGTTTTTTAATTAACTACTAACACTATTATACACAACTATTCCAAATTTCATGTAGATAGCTTTAATAGTTACTAAAATAATCGACTGTGACAGACGGACGGACGGACAGACGGAGAAAGTCTCACCATAAGGGTTCCATTTTGGTACGGAACCATAAAAACATAAAAATTGACTAGCCGGCCTAGCATGCACGTCGAAGTGATATCTCGCAAAGAGAGACAGATATTGTCGATGTAGACTGATTTCTCGTTTACTCTTCCGACTTCAAAATTCGAGAAAATGATGTCGCCAATCGCCATTTTAAAGTTCTTAGAGAAAAATAGAGTCAATAATTTTATCTCTACTTTTGACGTAACGAGATGAATCATGGTATGCAACTATATTAGTTTCGATAGAGATATAGAGGTAACACGAGGGAAGGGGTAGACAAAATTTTCTCGCATGTGCATGCTAGGCTTGCTGATAGGCTTACCCAAAAAAAAATCATTTTAAAGCGCAAACCTATTTTAATATCTACTTTTTTGGGAGATTGTAATAAAAAATAGGTAGATATATGAAGGCTTTAATAATTATGAACAAAACAGAGTGAATGCAATACGAATATTATACAAATATGAAATCTCACCTGAAATACCGTCGTAGGTCCACCATTCTTCCCAGCTGACGCCGCTCACAGCTACAATCAAACCGAGTCTAATTAAGTCTGCACTCTCATTATGAACATAGCTTTACATTTCTTGCACTACTCGTCTTAATACAATTTGCATTTAGAGATTTAACAAAGCAAAAAACTTTTACTACGTCACAAGATAAAATTTGAAATGATTTTTTAACGACACAAACGTGAATAAATAAATAAGTACAAGTTTTTGATATAAAATTGCTCTACTTTTATGGGCGGCTAGACGGATAATGGTGATGTTCTTACCAATATTTTAAATGTAAAAGTGTGTTTCATTGTTGTTTTGTCCTGCAATCACGCAGCAACGCAACGGAACAACGGATCGATGTGATTTTTTTTTACATTTTCCGGGAAGAAAAGTATCTTGTGCCCCTCTCCAGGGAACTATCTCTAGAATTGTCAAGATCTATTAGGTTGAGCGGTGAAAATGTAACAAATAGACCGATAGATAAGAGTTACTTTCTCATTTATAATAACAGCAGTATAGATTACCTATAAATTATACACGCGATATTAAATTGTGTAGCTAGGTGCTATCGCAAAGCAGTTAAAAATTTTATAAAAAATATTGTAATACAAAACGTTATACGTTTCATTAGGGATCCCAAAGACATTTTTTTATTTCTGCGCCATTTCTTTCATTTTATTTAGGCGAATCAATCATAATGAAATAAATAAGCCAATGGAGCGTGAAAGCGGTCTCTTTTTGAAACAAAACGTTTTCCTTGACGAGGCGCGATGGTGCTACACTTCAATTGTTCACAAATCGTTACAATGTCCATGATATCTTATTATTTTTTATAAGACAGCGTATAAATTCTTTTTAAGTGGAATACTTTTGCTGTTTTAGACGTATCTTACAATAATAATTTTTATGTGAAAGCATTCATCGGATACTGTTCACAATAACAACATTTAGGTTTTTAAACAATCCCGTTGGAACCTCATTTTTTTTGGTAAAGAAAAGAACTATTGTATCGTATCCTATATGACAAAATGAAAACAAAATGAAATGCGTTGCTGGAAGAGTTTGTAAATGTTGTTTGTTATTAAAAAGTTTTTCGTTACCATCTTTAGGTACCTAGTAGTAGTTAGGATTTTCTGAGGTACTAAGCCAAATTTGAAGCGATTTTTTGCAATTAGTACCTACGTATCACCTCAGAACAAGTATTTTATATATATATTAGGTCAGGTCATTAGGTCATAACGAGGCACTGCATTTTGTCGTTAGTTTATTTGAATTTTTTAATTTTATGTCTTGGTATAACTTTTTATATTTAAAGCTTCGTGTCGTGGTGTTCGTAATTTCTGATATTTCATAAAGCTTATCGTAACTTTCCGCAGCTCATCTTTCAACTAAAAAATACGAAAATACGAATATTTTTTACCTCGAAAACATAAATATTTCAACTCCACGGGCTCCACCAACTCGCAAGAGACGGATTTTCAAGAGATTAAAATTTCTAATTTGAGTGTTCTGGAGTTCTCTTAATTAAGATTATAGAATTATGATAGGTACTCATAATATTTCGGAGCAATTAATTCAAAAATACTTAAAATGAAATTCTTATGCCGTAATTATCTGAGAATTTTGTTATAAAATATTCCCACTTTAAGGACGCCGGATAATTATTTTAATATACTTACAGCGGCCATTCCAATGAAATATAATACCTCGTGATTCCCTAATTACTAAAATATTTATAAAATATTTTAGAATAACTATGAGAAACTCAAGTATAATGAAGGTTATAAACGTTCACGGGATAGATGAACTAAACAGGTTTAGCACTGAAAAATGTATAAGTTTAAAGCTTTTTTCATAGCTACTCCACATCATGGTATTCAAACTGTATACAAATAAATAGTATCAGACCCTATCAGAGTACTGTGAAAATAGTCGGAGTCAAGTTCGTTAAATTCGAAACTTAAATTACATCGTATTTTTATTACTTTTTTAAAGAATTTTCTTTTCCAATTTATCCCCAACTTAAGTTTGTTCTAGGATTGGTTACGGCAGGTGGAGAGGAATAAAATCTACGAGATGTCAGATTTCTGGCCACCGTCTAAACGGTTGGTTGAGTTGTCGAAGCTAACCATTCAATACAACCAAATAGAAGAATGAGAAGAAAATATCCAAATAGAAAAGCGATATCTTTCGAAGTACGTATCCAAAAGCGTGCAGTTGAAATGTATACCAATCTCGAACTTACTCGATACATGCCTGATTTATGCTTTTAATTTAAATTTTTGCATTCGCCAGGCGAAGTTGGCTACGGACGCGCAGCCTGCATTGCAAATATATATGTCGCAGTCGACTCGACTCTCGAGATATCGTTTCCAGTTTCGATTCGATACAGCTTGAGCGAACTGTCGACTTTTAATCTTTTAATGCTACTCAACAAACTTTTGCCTCGCGGAGTACGCTCACGTTTATTTCAGTTAATAATATTTCGAATAAAGTTTTTGTAGGGACTTGGATATACGCTTAACTTTCTTTTAATGTACGAGAGCTGCCGGAAAAATAACGTTTTTGGAAACATTTTAAAGGTTTAATCAGCCATTCATACCCATACTATAAATAGGAAAGTGGTCTTGTCTGTCTGTTACCTTTTCATGGCTAAACCGCTGAACCGACCTGATTTCGATTTTTGGTAAGGAGATAGTTTTCAACTTGAGGAATGGTATATGATACTTGTTACTTGTTACTTGTTGAATATCAAGGAGTTTCTGTGGAATTTTTGGAAATCATCATGGATATTGTTTTTAAGAGTTAGGTTAGTCATATTTGTATGACTGCACCCAAATGATGTACCTACAGTTCATTTGGGTGCACAAAACCTTGTAAAAATATGAATTCATGCACAGATCGCATATAGATTTACAGTTAGTCGTTGAGAAAATGATTCGTCAAACATTTCCTAAGATTGTGTACATGTAGTAGTATAATGGTATAGGTATAGCTACCAAATTATTAAGAGCATCAATAGTTCAACGGGCATGGCACGGGCTCGAATTCGTAAGACCGAAGCGAAAGATCAAACACGAGAAAAAAATTAGACTAAACTGATCGTATACTTGAGAACTATCTAAACATTTCCAAGAAATTAAAAGAAATAATTTATAGGTACTCATTTAGACGTAAGAAAGAAGTAGAATCACCTATAGAGATATGTTTAGGCGGTTCTACTTCGTTCTTTACAGTTTATATTATCTCCGTTTGTGGTCAATATTTCTTTTCTATTTAACTCTTCTATTTAAGCAGTACCTAGTTCGTAATTATGTAATGCGTTTATGGTATCTACTGACACCCTTGTAAATCTGTAATGACAGTCTAAGCTATAAAATAAACTAATCAACAAAAAGTTGTTACTTGGGCTATCGGTTACCTCCTCTAAGATCTTGAACTCGATTATTATTAATTTGAAAGATTTACGTAGATTATACGGATATTTCGGCGAGTGTTGAGATCATTATAGTAAAAAAAGAATTTATTGCTCCGTTGTAGTGGAAGGGATAACATTAACTGAGCTTAGAAGCCTACGAGTACAGTGGGCATAGCTCACAGCGGCTTAAAGTAACTTTACCGCCGAAAACAACACCTGAGGCGGCTCGTACATCGTAACAAATCTACGAATTGCTTAACTTTGAAATGGCTACCACGTAAAATCCTTTCAGCAATATAATCAGCAGAATTTACCGTAACTGATTAAAAATAATTTTTATGCAATAATTGCGGTAAGTTTTAAATAAAATGGGTCTATTATAGGATCATACTATAGTAAGTTAAATACAATTTTTACTTATTATGTACTTAACTTCTTACATAATAATAATGTGTAGTGGAGCGTTCATACTAGTTAAACTCATAGTAAGTACTATCTCTCATTATCCTCCGCCTTTCTAGCTGAGTTCACTCACAAGTTCTTTATGCTAGCAATATTGGTACAATTTTGTAGGAGGCGCAAAAGGCGCACCCATTTTTCAAAATTCTGAAAAAGTTACCTTACCTCACTAGCGCGATTTATAACTTCAAGCTTAAGACTTTTAGTGGCCGACTGTGTATTAACTGAGTAACAAAAAGTGGTGTAATCCATCCATTGTACTAGCAAAAGTAATGAAAATACTTAAGTAGTCTCCTTTAAAACAATAACAATTTATTCTCGTTAACTTTGACTCCTAAACTTCTATTTAAAATATTTTGTTCCTTAAATACAAGAAGCAAGAGAAATGGCATTAAATTATTCCCTATTTTGACTCGTTTAGTGCTGCAAACGCTTTGAAACAAACATAAGATTGAATTCTTATGCATTGTTGCATTTTGCAGACGCGATGGCTACGTGACTGAGGGAAGTGCCCGCCAGAGAGATGCCAGTCAGCGTCTGTTTTGTAGTCTTAACTCTCGACCGAGTCTGGAAGACAGTGCGCCGGTTTCACCTGCGGCGAATACGGAATACAGAATTATTTCCAATATATGAAGTATATTTCCAGTATTGCCGATATAATGTTTACATTCTGCTTTTAGCATAGACAACTGCCTGTTCTAAAATAAAGAAAAAAAAAACTTGAGCGGTGTTGTTGCGTTACACCGCGGCTGCAGTGTAACAGCGTGTTCTTGCCGAGAGATGAGGTAAAGGAATAAAGAAACACAGACTGCAGTGTCTACTGGTAGTGGCATATATTACGTATTTACAAAGATCTTATATACTAATTAATTTTATAAATAAAAGGTGGGGAGAGATGTGCTTGGATATTACGTACGTGCAGAAGTTGCTGAACTAATATTATTATAAGTTTGTTGAAATAAATTACAAGGTTTTATTATTGCGGAATTAAATATGCTATGAGGTCCGTATGGTCACGTCTCGTAGGTGCCATAGATATTCCCCCCTTTAGGGAAAAAATGACGTATACATCAAAAGGGAAGAAAAACTACTACTAATTAACATTGTTGAAAACGAACTGACTTCTTAATCTTGCTGTGGTTAGTTGAGGTAGGGAATGGTCCTGCGATATCACTTTGCTCATGCGAAAAATGCTGTGCAGGCATAAATTTCCCGAGTGGCGATACTGTGTGCCTATGCACTTTTGATAGTTGGCATGGTATGCACGAATCGCACCACTGATTTATTTCTGTGTTCATTTTAGGCCAAATGTAATTTCTTCCGATTAATTTCCTTGTCGTATTTTTGCCAGGATGGCTGAAGTTATGATAGCTGTCGAAAATAGTTCTTCTAAGTTGCTTCGGAATGTATGGTCGCGTAATTCCAGTAGAAATGTCGCAATAAATCTTGCTATTTGTATTGGGTACTGCTACTCGCGTCATGTATAATGACCTATTTTGTTTGAGTTGCTGTAGCTCGATGTCACCTTCTTGGTATTTTTCTAGCTCAGAATAATCGATAACGGTGGGTAACGTGATAGTTTCTACGACTCGAGATAAGGCGTCAGCCACTACGTTGTGATTCCCGCTTACGTGCTGTATATCGGTGCTAAATTGTGATATAAAATCCAAATATCTTATTCTCCTCGGAGTGTCATCTGGTGACGGCTTCTTGTCGAAAGCGTGCACCAATGGTTTGTGGTCGGTGTAAATCGTAAAAATGCGACCTTCTATCAGTCGTCGGAAATGTTTTACCGCCATATAAATTCCGAGTAGCTCTCGATCATAAGTTGAATACTTGACTTGCGTATCCGATAAGGATTTTGAAAAATATGCAATAGGTATCCATTTTTGCTTGACCTTTTGTTGTAAAACTGCGCCGACGCATTTTAAACTAGCGTCGGTCATTATTGCGATCGGTGCGTTTTCATCAGGAAATGCTATCGTTGCAATGTCACGCAAATCTTGCTTGCATTGTTGAAAAGCACGCTCGGCCTCTGCGTTCCACTTAATCAGCGTATTGTCGTTCTTTCTTGAATTTATTAAAAATATGTTGAGTGGAGCTTGATGATTGGCGGATTGCTTGATTGCATGTCTGTAAAAGTTGACCATGCCCAGGAAACGACGAAGTTCCTTCACAGTTTTGGGTTTGGAATAATCGATGATTGCTTGAATTTTTTCTTGTGTTGGTCTCATTCCTTGGCTCGTTATATGATAACCAAGAAAATCTAGTTCTTGTTTGGCAAACTCGCATTTGTTCATGTTGATTGTAATACCATTTTGTTGCAGTCTCTTGAAAACTGTTTCCAGATGTTGGTAGTGTTGTTCTTCGGACTTGCTTGCAATTAATATGTCGTCGACAAAAATGAAAACGTAGTCCAAATCTCGGAATATTGAATCCATGAATCTCTGGAAGGTCTGTCCTGAATTAAGTAAACCGAAAGGCATTTTTAAAAATTCGTATAAACCGATCGGTGAAACGATCGCGGTTTTCTCGGGTTCCGCTACTGGTATAGAATGATAAGCCTTCCTAATGTCGATTTTGCTGAATATGTTTTTTCCGTTTGCGATATATGTAAAATCCAGTAACCTTGGCAACGGGTATCTGTCTGGAACAGTAATCTTGTTTAGGGCGCGGTAGTCACCGCAAGGTCTCCATTCACCATTCTTCTTTTTTACCATGTGCAATGGACTGGCCCATGGGCTACTGGATGGTCTGCAAATTCCCATCTCCATCATCTCTTGAAATTCTTTTTTGGCGATTTTGTACTTGTCAGGAGGAAGTGGGCGAGCTTTGGCGCATACTGGAAATCCTTCCGTGATGATGTGATGTTGAACATTGTGCTGCGTAGGTCCTTTCATTGAAGTTGGCCTTGTAATACTTTCGTATTTTTCTAGTAATTGTTTGAGAGGAGCGGATAAGTTGTAGTCGATGGAGCGGACGGACGGAATTTTTACTCGTATAGAATTCATTGGTTTCTTGATTTCAGTCGTTTTGTCGATTAAGGTTTTCCCGTGTATGTCTACCAAAAGTTGGTAGTGGTCTAGGAAATCAGCTCCTAATATAGGCATCTTGACGTCGGCAATAACGAAGGTCCAGATGAATGGGCGGCGTAACCCCAAATTTAAGGTTAGGGTTTTTTCTCCATACGTATTGATAATGGTTCCGTTGGCGGCAAATAATTTCAACTCGCTTGCCTTTTTTGAGCTCTGTGATGGCTTTGAAATGACTGAAATGTTCGCCCCAGTATCCACGAGGAATCGATAACCACTGTTAGAGTCGGTAATCGTTAGGCGATTTGAGGGAAGAATAGCACAGAGTCTCGCCGCACGCTGTGCTGAATCTAGTTTTCCGAATGTTTGTTTACCCAAGAACAGGGTTTTTCACACTTTCGAGCTTTTTCTTTAAAGTTTTTATGATAGTAACAAAAATTGCTTCGTTGTTCCGATCGTGAATGCAGGCGTGAACTTGACCTAGGTCTATTGTACCGAGGTTGACTAAAACTGCTGCGTCGATGCATTGTTCGCGAGCGGTCATTGCGTAGCGCTGCAATTTCTAACTGCATCGTTGCAATTTGTGACGTCAGTTGGGTGATTAAATTAATGTTAGCTGATGCCGAAGACGATATGTTCGTATTGCAGCGACTGTTCTCGTAGATGCGATCAGCCATTTCGCTCAGCTTGTCCAGTGCCAAATTTTCGGAAATCGCTAACACGGAGATTACGGATGGAGGAAGTTGTCTCATCCATAATAAGCGTAGCGTGTCGTCATTGATCTTGCCGCAGCCAGCGTCTTTCATTTTTCTTAATAGTTGAGATGGCTTTTGATCTCCGAGGTCCATCTCAGACAAAAGCTTATGGAATCGCCGATGTTCGCTTTCTTCATAGCAGCTGATGAGTCGTTCCCGGATGCAGTGGTACTTGTTCTCTGAAGGCGGGCTCGTTAAAATGTCGCTGACTTGATGGGTGACGTCCTTTGGTAATTTTGATACGACCGCGTTGAACTTGTATTCGTCGCCTTGCTTCTGCGGAGCCACAATAGCGTCAAATTGAGAGAACCAAAGACGCGGTGAATCCGTCCAAAACTGCGGAATCCTCTCTGCTATTGAGACTGATGCCACCAAGTCTGTGCTGCCGTTGAGTTGTTCGTCTGTAGAGTTGCCAGCGCCGAAACCTTTGACAGGTGTTTGACGAGCCATGATGACGAAAAAATATGACTCACAATGATGAGGATGTCTTGATGTGTTGGCCGATCTCGTTGGTTGGTTGGACACGTTGGGTACGATCTCGTCGGATGAACGCGTCGGATGACTCGGTTGAGGATCACTGCTTCGTACGTCGGAGAGCAGAATCACGTTGAGGTTTTTTCACGGTCGGGGTCACCACTGTTGCGTTACACCGCGGCTGCAGTGTAACAGCGTGTTCTTGCCGAGAGATGAGGTAAAGGAATAAAGAAACACAGACTGCAGTGTCTACTGGTAGTGGCATATATTACGTATTTACAAAGATCTTATATACTAATTAATTTTATAAATAAAAGGTGGGGAGAGATGTGCTTGGATATTACGTACGTGCAGAAGTTGCTGAACTAATATTATTATAAGTTTGTTGAAATAAATTACAAGGTTTTGTTATTGCGGAATTAAATATGCTATGAGGTCCGTATGGTCACGTCTCGTACATGCCATAGGTGTCAAAGGACACCCGGATGGAACGTAGCTCCTTTCGAATTAATTTCAGTGAAGGAATTGTAATAAACTAGTGGTGTCATCTAGTATTAAATTGATTAACTACGATGAATTATATTATTTTGTTTATTTCTATTGCACTGTTACAAAACCAAAGAGTTACTCTGGTGGAGTTTCTGTATTTTCACAGATGGCGTTAGCATTTTATCCAATCTATACAATAAAAAATTAGGGAAAAATTCCACATTTAGAAATTATTTAAAATAAAATTGAAAATAGAAAATTCAGTCTGTCGAGCTGGGATTCGAACCATCGACGTTGAATTTATAGGCGACTGCCCTAACAACTAGGCCATGCAGACGCCGTGTTCTAAGGCGAAAATACCGAATACAATGCAAAATTCACATTCAACAAAAAAGTGTCGATTTCAAAAATGTGTCGAGTGTCGGTTCCTTAATTTTTTCCGTCTAGCCCCCTTCCGTACCGCACGATAAGGAACTACGTTCCAAAAAAAAGTAGAAGAAAGAAAAAAATCTTAAACGAGAATGCTCGATATAAAACATTGCATTACAATCCTAACCGCTAAACTAGGAAATCCAATATCTTAGGGAGAAGTGCCAAAAGGTTCTAACGAAGTTGGCGGCAGATATAATGCCCTAAATGCATGGGCGTTTCATGCGTTGTTTGATGTGGGAAAACATCGTGTGAAATTTAAAAAATCAAAAGTGTCAGTTTAATCACTCCCACAATTAAGGCGAATCCTTGTTGAATCTAATGACACCTTATCTTATGTTTAAATCTATGAGACTATAGAGCATTCATAAGAAATAGACATTCACATTACCCTGTATCAGAAGTCAGGTAAATACAACAAATTCATTGATAGATTTCATCTGTGTGGAGAGGGAGAACTAAATTGATAACCATACAGGTATAGCATAACATGACCAACAATATATCAATGGTATTGATGTCGCAATCAAATGTTGAAAACGTGAGCAATTCGCAGCCGACGAACTCCACAAAGAGCTTCAACCATGCATCGGAAATGAATCAGTTTCCGTTTAGTGCAGAATAAATGATATATCTCACCGGCGAAATTCAATTCAATTTAGACTTTAAGCTGCAAGTAAAAAGGTGCGATATAGAAAAATATAAAGCAATGACACAAGAATTGGTGGGGACACACTGAACTTACTTATTCGTACATTTTAAATTCATAGTGTAAGTTCGTGAATGTTCGTGAATTAAAAGTAATTCAATTTAGTTTTGCACTCGCTTTTTATGCCTTGGTGTGAATATTAAAACGTTTTGTGTGTAGGTTTCGCAATTTTAGATTTTTAGGTTACCGTATAATATCTTTATCAATAAATCAAATGGTAGAAGTGAAAAGCTGTTGTATGAAATAAAATAAGAAAGGTTGTTAGAGCACATTTCTGCGGCGGCACTAGGGAACAAGTGGGTAATCAAATGTCTGCTTAAGTATGTAGGTACAGGCATTTTTCGCAATTGTTTATTTCTATTCTGTGTGTAGCGAAACCTATATGCATGTATCTCTTCCGTTCTGCTTCTGTTTTACCGAATATAAACTTTCTGATATACCTAATAAGTTTTTTCTTTCTATAAGAGGGGGTGTGCGCTCGTTAACAGTAAACAGATTTGATTTTTACAGTAGTAGATCAAGTTTCAACTATCCGAAAAAAAACACGCAAGAATTACATCATACTGCCAAGGGACGTGTTTGGGCAAAAACATAAAATGATGAAATTTGTTCGATAATAAAAAATCGCGAAGTTAGGTCTAATTTTTAACCAATATTCATTTATTTTCAATGTGTTGCATATTACAGAGCCAAAATTTTTACATTAAATTCCGATTGATATTATCAAGGGAGTAGCCTAGCGAATTGAAAAGAAAATGAATATTTTACGAGTTACAAAGTATTTTGGCGCTTACTACACTCCTATTCCGCGCAAAACGCTATCTTTTGTCGCGCCTCACATGAGGTTGTGGTTATATTTTAACTCATCGCGAAATCTGATTTTTTTTGGGGTTACACGCGCTCATAAGGCCTATACAATCTAACAACGACCGGAACCGATAATGCCTTCTAAGAGCAACCGCAGACATACACTTTCAAGTTGGCAGACTATCGTACAACTAAGCTGCGTACTTTTACTATTATCAACCATATTGTGTGCGTAATAGGAAGGAATTTCGCCAATTATATAATTGGACGTATAAGTCAGCAACACGCTCCAAAGTCAACCTAAGCCAAAGTTCGAGCCTCACAAGAGGCGCTGTTATATTATGGCCCGTGCAGTATACAAAATCCGAAAAAAATATTCGACTATGCATCTATCCATTTAGCTTCGCTGCTAGGTTTCGCGCATTTCACGATGTGCTTGCAGTCTAAATAAAATCACGCGGAAAATAGGCTATTTTATGGTGCATTGAATGTTCTTTGGTGGTTTTATAAGTGCAGCTCGAGCTAAGCTGTTGGCGCTGACGTCTGCATAATAAACGTTTTATTAACGCGAATAATATTACAACTCCACAAACTTATCAAAACTGCACAATAATTATCGATTTCAAAGACTTGCCGCCAAGCAATTTAACATGAAGAAATCAGTGAAAGATACGGGTTTTATTAAACCTCAATCCCTCCTGCCATCTTAGACTGCATCGCCACCTTCCATCAGGTGCAAATATAGTCAAGGGCTATCTATATATTATTATGAATAAAAAAAAATTAAGAAGCTACAACGATTCTGATTTCTAAAGCACACAAAGATTTTATTCTCTGTATTTGTGAAAAAGAGATGCACAAATGCAAATTGGGCGCAAAGTGATAAATGATATTTTTGGAATTTGCTAAGTAAGAAAAAAATACACTATAACTACTTAAACAGAACAAGATTCCGGAGTAGTAATTAGAATAACTTTTTATTTATAAAATTAGGAATTATACTTATTTTGGCAGTTATATTATATTCATAAGTCTATTATAGGGATAAAATAATAATTATTGAAAAAAAAACGATCCATCAAAATTTACTTCAATTTTCAAGCTAAAACTGGCTTTGAATAACGATGAATGACGTTAGAGATTCACAAACACGCGATATTTTAAAACTGCCTCTATTATAAAAATATCGAAAAATTTAAAATTGTCAACGTCACTTTAAAAGGGTTTAAACAAAAATTTATTTTATTTTTTCCAAGCAAATTATAAGTCTGTGTTATCATTATCAATCAGCACATCTCCACTGTAAAACTGTAGCAGTGGAAAGAATGGGACAGACGCATAGTCAAATGTATGCTTTAGAACAGGCAGTTACATCACTATAGTTTTGCTTCTGTAAAACTGCAGCGAAGCAATACCGAAAATGAGTGCTTGTTACATAAATTCGTGCCTATCCAATTATCTATTTGGTAAATATTCATCACCACATAGGAGTTCCGATAAAAGAGTCGTTGGGTTTCCAAGATGCTGGAATGGCGACTACTGGAAAATGCAGTATTAGCTGAACCCGACTTAGTGGACCTTGATATTGTATGGTCATTTGTGTTGAAGCAATTACTAATTGTTTCATA
This sequence comes from Oeneis ivallda, assembly GCA_029955525.1. Classification (NCBI taxonomy): domain Eukaryota; kingdom Metazoa; phylum Arthropoda; class Insecta; order Lepidoptera; family Nymphalidae; genus Oeneis; species Oeneis ivallda. The sequence continues at coordinate 12,175,274 of JARPMR010000004.1, read as the reverse complement.
AAACATATTTTTAAAAATATGGCAATATGGCCAATATGTTACCAACCAAACCTGATTTCAGGACAAACTAGTTTTGCCTAGGCTAAAGTAGTTCTTCCTATACGCGATAGGATTCGGGTTTGGCCGGTAACATCTAATCTATCATTCTAATTTTAATCACGCGAATTTTTTTCTTTTGATATTTAACTTAGTTATACAATACAGGACCAAATAGAACCTACGTGCCGGCGGCCTGGCACCTCACTGTTCATGTCGAACCCCAACCATGATGCAAGATTCGGTGATCATTTACTGCATCTGATCTTCGAATCAAAATAATAATAAAAAGTTTTCAAACAAGTTGCTGGTGTAGACATTCGTCTTTGGACTCCTATCGCGTATAGGAAGAACTGGTTTAGCCTAGGCAAAACTAGTTTGTCCTGAAATCGGGTTTAGCTGGTAACATATATACCCACATTAATGCAAATAAAGAATTGAATGAACTGACATTAGATGAGTCACAGGGAGCCTATGGATATTTGGGCCCAAGACTGAAGCGTGCGGAAGTCTCTACAAGTAAGAAGCGTGCGGAAGTCCCTACAAGAGAGAATTTTGCGGTAGTTCCTAGAAGAGGACTATGTCCATCTATCGGTTGACCGATAATAATAATAATATCGAAATTAAATAAATTTGAAGTAAGATACTAGACTTCTAGTTCTTGAAACCAACAGCAACAAAATATGGATCGCCGTTTATGAAACGGTATTTCGGTCTCCGCACCGGGGCGATGCACGATGTTACGTTACATATTCAAACCGTATCGCGAGTGAACTCTCGTCCATGCAAATTTTGCACTATTGCATTTGTACTCCTAACATCTGGAAACGATAACCATAATAGAATTTAACCTTTATGGCCTGAGTAAATGCGATGAAAATATGTAAGCTATTCTTGTAGCGTATGCTATATAAAAATCGTATATTTTTTTATTATTAATGTTAGTTTTGTTAGTTTTTTAGAACTATTTATTTTCAATACAAAGCAAGCTTTTGACTCGTGATTATGAGGGGTATAAACTCTCATATAAATTAATTTATAAGGTTTTGCGTTGTTCTAAGCTAGAGTATAACTCGTAGACAATTGAAAAAGTGTTTTGCGTTATGCAAAGTATCCCAATTACTCAAATATAACAGTTTTGAGGTCTATTTACTATATAAAAGACAGTTTAATGGTATTTAAAATCAAATACCACTTTCAGAAAAGATTTACAAAATTGTGACCTAAATATTATGAAAGAGGTCTTTTGTGATTTACGTGTGGAAATAAACTGTCTCCAGTGAATGTTATTAAAAAAAAACGAAATTACACCGTTATATTTTTGAACAACAGCAATATCTATTCTAAAGTTAACTAACAAACTGCACCAACTAAAATTAAATCCCAGCAATTCAAGTCACGACATTTCATTGTTTTAATAACTGGAAAATTATTATATTTTAGCTTAAGAACAGCATTCAGTGAAGCAAAGTTAAATTGAAGTCGCATGCGGATTTGGCGCCGCCCGCCTCAGCTTAAGTCCGGCCACCTGCTCCCTCGACCTGTTCCTACCAGTGGAAACACAATTTGCGGTACCGCCTTTTGTGACCCCTGTTTACTTTATGCATTTTTTCTTGTTTTTTATGTACGTTGCACGACATTCATTCATAGCATTTCTCTAATTCGCCAGATGTTCGCCAGTTTGTATTTGGACGAGTTTGATTTTTTTTAACGATCTCACTGAATTTTTTGTTACTAGTTGATGTCCGCGACATTTTTACGAGCAGAATTTTTTCCGGGATGAAAAATTTCCAGGAACTCTCTAGAGAACACACGATATTTCCGTGCTAAGGTTCATCGCAATCGGATAAATAATTATTTAGGAATAGGTAGGTTTCTTTGTTCTTCGTACATACGTACGAGTCAAACAAAGAAACTTCATTATTATATTCATCATGCGTGCTTTCCCTTGTGATTTTCATTAATAGCCGTAACCTTTATGAAGAGCTTTCACCGATATAACTGCTTTAAAAGTCGGGCGATCGGGACTTCGGTTAAAACTGCATTACAGATGTATGTCTGCAGTCATGATTTATATCGCTTTTTACAGTAAAAACCACTTTTGACCGTTTAAGAGTAAAGAACGTGGACTGACGGATGCGAAGAAATAGGTTTATTTTTTGTTTTTAATTTGGGTTTTTGAATAACTAATTATATTTTGATGATAGAGCACGCTGGTAAAGTTTCCCTTATTTTGTCTTGGACCAAAGACTTGTTGTTTTAAAGTGAGGACAAATAAAGTGTAAGGCCATGAAAAGAGTTAAACAAGACCGTAAAATACGTCACAGGAACGGGCCTATATATAATCAGCTTAGTGATAAATTGGTAAACAGCACGCGAACGAAACAGCTGTCCGTATCCGGGGCGACACGATGCTTGTCTTTGTAGAGAAAGAGCTGATCTCTTATATCGTGACACAAGAACGAAAAATATTTTTCATACAAAATTGACTATAATATAATCTACTATAATATAATCTACTAACTACTTTGACTGACTAACAAAGCGAAGCCTAAATTATTATTTGATTTATTATAAGATACTTTGTTGATTTTATCAATCTTTATCCTTACTAATATTACAAATGCGAAAGTGTGTTTGATTGATTGGCGTGTTCTTTTTTTCATGGGTTTAGTTAAGGAATTAGATTTACTAGCTTTTATCCTGGAAAACAGAGTACCCGGGGGATTTTAAAAACCTAACCCCACGTGGATGCGAGTAAATCTATTCCTAAAACGATAATCAGTTTTAAAATCCAATTTGTATTTTAATTAGACTACTTACTCTAAAAGCAATTTTTTCGTTCATGAATATTTTTTCAGTTACCTCGTCACAAGACACGTTAACAACTATCGCTATAAATGTTTAAAACGCACCCTGGTCTCAGAAGAAGCCGACGTTAAGTCGATCACAGCATATTGAAAGCATTTACTGCGCTGTTATTGTTGGTAGCTCTTCGTCTATCGCTTGAGTAGTTTCATAGCTCAGCGACCACTGTCTACACCGTACAATATTGACTTGCATTGCCCAGGGCATTGAATTTTATCATTTCTAAACAGAAATAGAATTCCTAAATATGAACACTATTCTTTATTGTTTTAGAATTCAATTATTTATTTGAAAAATCGTTTTGTGGTTAGGAGATCAGTGAACCTTGATGATTTACTGTATTCCTGATGTACTGATTTAATTAGCTACTGATTAAAAGTACCTATTTCTTAATGTTGACTCTCTGGCATACGACCGTGTCGCGTAACATCGTCATGCTATACCTAAGCTAGGGTACAACACTAGTACCTACTACTGCTTTGTATGGAAATGAATGTTGTCTATTGACTGGTAGTTTTGTAGTTTGCATAGCTATACTGCCTCGCTACCATCCTCTTAAACGTACACATCGCAAGCTTGTATGTATCTTATCTTTATCTCGAACCGCTAAGTCTTTTTTCAAGTTTGAGCAACATCAGAGTACACCATAGATCTCAACCTAAGTGTCGCTTAACTTAAAGGCTTTCCATACATTTAAAAATAAGCAGATCAGGGTATGATACCTTGCAACATAATATTTTATCGTCACGGTTAGACTTCACCGTTGCTAACTTGAAAGTTGTTGATAAATTGTGCAAAATAAAATGATAATAATTTGAAAGTGACGGAAGAAAAATGACGAAAGAAGGATAAAATGGCCAAATTACAATTGGTTAGATTAATGACGAGTCAAATGAACTTTCAAATTTTAAATTGTGACATAATTCGCTATTTTCTTCAACTGCCTAGTATGTAAATAAATAAAAAAAAAACAGAATAGTTAAGCCAAATAATGTAAATAAATAAAAAAAAAACAGAATAGTTTGTTTAATCTCAGATCGATAATTAAAAAAGATTTCTCACTATGGATTAATATAGCATTTAAGAGATACCTGTATATGAAAGCAGAACTTGCAGTAAAACCGACGCTGTTGCCGCTCCAAGGAGGTTGTACATTGTCTATGGCATATTCTTCGGCTCCGACATTGGAAATTGTCTATGATCTTATAGCAATTACACAGTCTTTCTCTTTTAACTTTTTCATTGTTGAATTATTATTTAAGATGTTGGTTTATCGCTTTTTGTGACTTGATCGACGCATGATAATGTGTTGTTTCATTCTACTGCTACCTGAAACAAAATAGTAGTAATTCGTATAAATAAGAGGTACCATCCGGAAAAAATCTAGACAGGCGACTGAGCCTGCCTAATAATCTAGATGCTGAGAGATGTTTAGAAACCGATAAGACTCCTTAAAGGTTAGGTACACTTCCAAGTTCCACTTAGACTTTATCATGGAAACAATCAATACAGCAAAAAGTGATGTGATCAGGCTCTTCGTAGGTACATCTTTACCGCGAATTCGTAGTATGAAAACCGCTGAAGTCTTACAAGAATTTGCAATGTTATTAGATGGCAAACTATCAGATATTTTCGGGTGTAATAGAGCTAAAGACATATTCATGAAATAAATTCTTTTAAACGCAGAGGTTTAAACGAGTAACATTATGTTTCTTCCCATGCGAACACTTCTGTTCTGTTTTTGCTCTTTTTGTTTCCAAGAGATTTGAAATATTTCTCGAATTCCCTAGACGTACTAGTAGAAAGGAGTTCTTGATTCTCAAAATTCCCGTTTTGAAAGGAGTTTAGGAGTGAATAATTGTATAGTATTTATAAAGCAACATTTCCTTAGCACTTAGGAAATTCTAATTAAACTCAGAAGTCGTGGTCATCAGTAGATAAATTCATTTTAATATATATATAGCTGCTGGGGCTGATTGACTGACTGATTCACTCACTCATTGATCACCTCTCCTGTAAAATTTTGTTTGAAAAATTTTTTTTTCACCGTTGGTTTCGTATAGAGGACAAAAATTCATTCGGAGGAAAAATATGGAGAGAGCTGATGATTGAGGATTTCGGAGACGGGTAAGTGGCACGGCCAGGGTATTGAAGATAGGTGGGGGTGCTCGAACAAATGTCACTCGAAACCTCATCCAATTCGCAGTAAGCTGAAAAAAAATTCAAAATGGCGGAAAAAAATGGCCGCCATACAAATTTCGTCGGTGTCTATCTCGAGGAGTATAAGAGATGGAAGAGTGGTTTCTTGGCAAAAGATGATCAGGACCCAAAGGTCTATTTGATGAATAGAAAAAATCCAAGATGACGGAATATTTTTTCTCTATACAAAATATATGGCGGATATTGAACAGGAATTTGGAAACTATTCAAGACTTTGATACGACTTCTTTTCAAAGTTTTTATAAAAAAATTCTCATTCTGAAAAATGATGAGATATGATGATCGAGGGTTTGGAAGGTGGGTGAGGAGCACGGCCAGAGTTTTGAAGATAAGTGCGATGTGCTCAAACAAAAAATACTCGGAACCTCATCCAATTGGCAGTGAGCTGAAAAAAAATTCAAAATGGCGGATTCAAGATGGCGGCTATACAAATTTCATTGGTGTCTATCTCAGGGAGTTTAAAAGATGGAAGAGTGATTTTTTGATAGAAAATTATCAAGACCTGAAAATCTACTTGACGAGTAGAAATACCGCGGTCCGCTTGCGGGCCGCGCACCCACGCGCCCTACTAGTTAATATATATATAGCTGCTGGGGCTGATTCACTGACTGATTGATCACCTCTCCTGTAAAATTTTGTATGAAAAATTTTTTTTTCACCGATAGTTTCGTATAGATGAAAAAAATTCATTCGGAGGAAAATTATGGAGAGAGCTGATGATTGAGGATTTCGGAGACGGGTGAGGAGCACGGCCAGGTTATTAAAGATAGGTAAGGGGTGTTCGACCAAATGTCATTCGAAACCTCATCCTATTGGCAGTGAGCTAAAAAAAATCCAAAATGGCGGAAAAAAGATGGCGGCCATATAAACTTAATCGGTGTCTATCTCGGAGAGTATAAAAGATGCAAGAGTGCTTCTTCGGCAAAAGATGATCTAGATCTGACTATCTACTTGATGAATAGAAAAAAAATTCAAGATGGCGGAATTTATTTTTCCCCATACAAAATATATGGCGAATATTGAAGAGACTAGAGTTGGGAATAATGCAAAACCTTGATACGTTTAAATTTCGAAATTTGTTTTTATAGAAGAATTTTCATTGTGACAAATGATGAGAGAAGATGATGATGAGGGTTTGGAAGGTGGGTGAGGAGCACGGCCAGGGTATTGAAGATTGGATGGGTGTGCTCAAACAAAAGTCACTCGGAACCTCATCCAATTGGGAGTGAGCTGAAAAAAAACTTCAAAAAACTTCACGCGCCCTACTAGTTTATTATATTAGTGATACACAAAATGATTTATCCTGAATTCCTGACTAGTCTTACAAACAATATATTGAGATTTTTCGCACACACATAGGAACGTCTGTCTGTGAAATTGGTGCAGCGTTCATAAATCCTTCACGGCCTTTATAAATTAATGCGGGCCCGATTCCAACGCGTTACGATTCGAAAACTTGCTTTATGGAATTAATATATGATATGTGCATTTTTTATTTTTGCAACTCGACGTATGGTCAACTGTGATAAATAAATAATGTGGCATTCATTCATTTTTATGATGTTATCTGAATGGCTGTATAATACGTGACAAATCATCCCCCCTATTCCCTCGCATGCTGTGCCCGCATGCGTCGCTGGCTCTTCTGTACCTGTACCTTAGTCTTGTACCTTAATAGGTATATAGCTCTCATGTAATTTATCATGGTTTAAAAAGTATCATAGAATAGAAATAGAATAGAAATGTTTTTTATTCAAATGAACTTTTTTACAAGTGCTTTTGAATCGTCGATGAGTCTACCACTGGCCACATAAGCCACAGAATATTTAATGGGAAGCAAGTAATCTCCTTAACTTTCAAATCAGTTCAGCGGTTAAGACGTGAAAAGATAACAGACAGACGGACAGATAGAGAATTACTTTACTAAAAGATGAGACATAGCAAGAAAGCAGACCCTGGGCTAAGCCAGAAGAAGAAGAAGATAACCTTTCTCCACTAAGACAGTATGAAGAATTCGTTCGTCTTTCAAAGGATCAAATTACCCTTTAAATCGTCTAAGTCAGATCCTATTAATCTATATATATAAAAGAAAGTGGTGTTAGTTACACTATTTATAACTCAAGAACGGATGAACCGATTTGGCTCAAAATTGGTGTAGAGGTAGCTTAGAACCAGGAGACGGACATAGGATACTTTTTATCCCGTTCGACCGCGTTTCCGTCAAGTCAATATAAAACCTCTGGTATAACAAAAATGCATCTGACATGGAATAAAAAAAAGAAAATGACAGTGGAAGAACAAAACGTAAATGACAGCTAAACGTAATTTTGTATTTGGTTAATTATGGTAAAAATAATTATAAAATCTATAGTTTAACGTACCTAATTGATAATATCATCAGTAATATGTTTTCTCTTTGAATCATCATTAACAATGCCGCGAGCAAGACGATCAAATGTTTCCTGCTACAAAGCTACGGATTAACGTGATTTATTGGATAGACCTATAGTTGAGAACCTGGAGGGGGACAAAGATTTCCCGCGGGATGTTATGAACTAAATCCACGCAGACGAAGTCGCGGGCATCAGCTAGTATTATTATATATACAGATTTTTTCTCGCCTTTACTTTTTTAAGCTATTTAGCTTAAATGGTATTATATTGTGGAAGCATTATAGAAAATACTAGCTGATGCCCGCGACTTCGTCTGCGTGAACTTAGCCTTTAAAATGCCTTGGGAACTCTGACTTTGCGGGATAAAAAGTAGCCTGTCACTCTCCGTCCTCAACTATAGGTACACTGCAAAAAATCACGTCGATCCGTAGCTCTGTTGGGGCGTGATTGAAGGACAAACCAACGCACTTTCGCAGTTTTAATATTTCACCATATAAAGTGTAAGTGCATACGCCACTACAAAGTATATAATTTATTGTAGATTTTTTTAAAAACGCTCGACTGATTTCTATAAAATTTAAATGGGACCACCTGGGAAGTGAAACCACCCTTTGTAACAAAAAAAGAATTTTCCAAATCGGTTCAGGCGTCTTCGAGTAATCGGTGAACATACATAAAAAAAGTTTCCGTTGAATTGAGATCCTCCTCCCTTTTTTGAAGTCGGTTAAAGTAATAATAAAAATTAGTTCAAATTTAACGAAGTTATGGAGTATAACAGTCTAAATAGTTCAACCCCTATCTCAGAGAACATACATCCATCCATCCGTATACGACATCTATACAAACATACATCCGTATACATCCATCACAAACTTTCACATTAATAATATTAGTGGGATAATATGAGTAATAATAAGTAGGATAGGATATAATTAAAGTATTTATTGTTAGTAGGAGGAGGATACAAACATACATAAATATGTACATGCATACACTTATACATGCATGCATGCATACATACATACATACATACATACATACATGCATTCCATACATACACACATACATACATACATACATTCATACATACATACATACATACATACATACATACATACATACATACATTCATACATACCTACTACTACAGTATGTGTGTATGTATGTCACTTTTCAGGCCCTTAATTTTACCTGCGCTAAAAAATAGTCTAAAACTTCAATCTAAAACTCCGTTGGCGCATAATTGAAGGATAAGTATGTGAAAGTAACATACGAATATCCCGCGGGAACTGTTTGTTTTCCCGGGATAAAAAGTAGCCTTTTCACTTTTCAGGTCTTCAACTATGCCTATCAAAAAAACCACGTCAATCTGTAACTTCGTTGGCGCATAATTGAAGGATTAATATGTGAAAAGTAGCATACGAATATCCCGCGGGAGCTGTTTGTTTTCCTGGGATTAAAAGTAGCCTTTGTCACTTTTCAAGTCCTCAAATATGCCTATCCAATAAACCACGTCAATCTGTAGCTTCGTTGGCGCCTAATTTAAGGATAAATATGTGAAAAGTAGAACACTAATATCCCGCGGGAACTGTTTGCTTTCCCAGGATAAAAGTAGCCTTTGTCACTTTTCAAGTCATCAACTATGCCAATCCAAAAAACCACGTCAATCTTTTACTCCATTGGCGCATAATTGAAAGATAAATGTGTGAAAAGTAGTATACTAATATGCCGCAGGAACCGTTTGTTTTCCCGAGATAATAAGTAGCCTTTGTCATTTTTCAGGCTCTTAACTTTACCTGTGCAAAAAAGTCTGAAACTGTTTGCTTTTCCGGGATAAAAAGTAGCCTATGTGCTATTCCAGACTATATTCTATGTCTTTTTAAATTTTAGCAAAATCGGTTCATTCGTTGTCGCGTTAAAGAGTAACAAACATCCATCCATCCATCCATCGATCCAAACATCCATCCTCACAAACTTTCGCATTTATAATATTAATAGGAATAATAGGATAGGATAGGATCTACACATGATCAGTCATTATAATATCTAGCAATGTACATTGTACTCACTATGACTGGACAAATCGATACCTTGTACTATTTGTATATTTATTTCGTAATCCATCCCTAATCCCTAAGAAATTTTCTATTGATAATGAAAAACTCCAATAACTGTGTTTATCCTACTTGATTGTTGAATTGGAATTTTTTACTTATTCTCGATGCTGCGGATAATGTAAGCGTGATTTAAGTACAATCAGCGCCATCTATCAGTGGTTTTTCAAAATTCCGCGGGAACCTTGGATTTTTCCGGGATAATTTGTAGCCTATGTGTTATTCCAGGGTATAATCTATCTCCATTCCAAATTTCAGCCAAATCCATCCAGTAGTTTTTGCGTGAAGGAGGAACAAACATACACACAAACTTTCGCCTTTATAATATTAGTAGGATTAGTAGGAAGTAGGATTTACAAAAACACCAAAATTCGCTTTCACGGAGTAACAACTATAATTTCGTTACAGCGCTGAGTTAAAAATGTCTACGTAAGTTACGCTTGAAACTTGCTGATAATGGAAATTTGATAGGTAGCGTAGCGCCGTGTAATACTTGAACGTAAGGTCTCGGTTTGTTCGTTCATCGTATAAATAAACGTGAAGTAGTGCAGTATCACGCGAACCGGTCATTAACCCTGCCTCACGGGTTACTAATGGGAGCCGAGGGTGTCAAAACGACCGCAACGAAACCGCCACCTGAAAACAACTCGCCCGAGATTATTATTTCACATAAATACATTGATATGAGCCTTTATCTCGCTTTTGTTTATTCTATTTCATTGCTAAACCATCGCTTTATCTGTTTATATATTCCAAACATCCTTACTATTGTAAATACAAAAATGTGATGTTTGTTGGTTTGTCCTTCAATCACACAGCAACGGAGCAATGGATCTACCTGATTTTTCCATGGGTATCTTACTTAAAATTAGACGGTGACGGAAGACATAGGCTATCTGCAGGAGCAGTTAGCAGGAATATGGAATTTAGAATTTCTAATGATGATGAAAATAATGATTTGGTGGGAGGCTTCTGACATTGCTTAGAACAACCATACCGCCAAGCGTTCCAGTACGATAGGCAGCGCGTAAATCGGCCTTAAATTTACTGGGTTAACCCGCTTTTATCTTAGACTGTACCCATATGCAGGCTAAGATAAAAGCGGCGCAGTCAAGGCCAGTTTGAAGATATAAAAATTAATATTTTCAAAGACAACAATATTTTCAACTCTTCTTCAGTATTCTTTCGCTTAAGAATAAGCAAATATTAATAATGATTTATGAAAAATGGCAACAACAGCTTTTCTGGCACTAGGCCGACGACGCAAAACCAGACCGATCAATATAATGTTGTGACTTATGTTTTTTTTCTCGTACCTCTTTCAAGCCAACTAACTGGAAAGTAGTAAAATAAACACTATGTGAGTGTACCTGAGTTTGCGCACACACATTGTGTACACTATGATGTTATCTCCGGCATAGTTGGTAAGTTTCCGTTGAGATTTCCACTGTAGCAGAAATTCAGTCAGGAGTAGCTTGATAATGATCAAGCTACTACTGATGTTTAAGTGCGGATTTCACCAACGTCGAGTGACATTTAACCTAGGCATTCTGACACTTTTGTATTGAAAATTTGCTAAAATATCGTGAAATCGGCCCTAAATCGAATTGCAAAATATCCTTTCTCCTTCTGAGAGGAGGCCCGGCGTTGAACTAAAATGATGATGATTATGAGCTCACTTTCACGAGTTAAATATAATGATTAAGTAAAAGTTAAATGAATGATTTAATGCGCATTTAATAGCTACAGGGTGTCATGAAAAGCTTTCGCAGTTCTATGTGAACATAAAAGTTTATCGTAGCTGTCACGTTTATCCGCAATTACGCGTAATTGGATGCAAGATAATACGAATACTATCCGATACAAACATATAATATATTTTAAATTCTGTAACGTGCGTTCAAACTATAATTTGTGCGTTCAATATTGGAGATTTTATTAAATAGTGCTGATAGAGTAATTAATGGATTTTTAAATTTTGTTGATCAGTTTTCATCGTAAGCACATTCATTTGACGCGTTCGTTACTTCTTGATTGTACATTGTCAATATCTTCCAAAAATGCTCCTGTGTCGGCTGTAAAACATGCGTACAGTGTATTTTAGTGAAAGTGTGCTTGATTCGTTGTTTATTCTTACTGCTTTTCTAGTTGTAGAAGGACAGGCGATGTGCTACACGTTGTACCAAACAGATTTTTCTAATTAATTATAGGAAGGTGAGTTTGCTGTTCCTCAGACACCCTTATTAAGCGGGCTTTGAACTAGAACAAACAGATTGAGCGCGGCGGCCGAATCAAGAAATTCCGTAACGAAAAAAACCTAACACCGTCGTTCAGTAAGCGTTCAACATTTTAGAGGTTCTCAAGTAGCTCTATTTGGCGCAGTGGGCGAGTGGCCGCTTTCTTTACCGTATGGTGTATGATGTCGCAGGTTCGAATCTCACTCGCGAAGAAGTGACAGTTCGCTTTTCTTGTTTGTTTGTTTTTAATTTTTTTTTTGCATTATTTTTATTATGCAAAAAAAATATATTGCATAAATATTATAATTGCATAAGTTGATAAAAAATGCTATGCAAAAGCTTTACCGCGGCAGTCCCCGAGTGCTACTTAATTTTTTTCCCCATTCGTTCCTACCTAATTAGATGCAACTGGCCCTATGATAAACATTTTGTGAAAGTTTTTAATGGATAGCGAATCAACTTCTCGGCAAATAATTACCTGATATTTGAAGATATCTATACAGTTAGTCCCTATATCAATCTTATATCTTCATTTCCCTATTCGATAGACTTCTACAACTGATCATAGATCTCTTGCAAAGACTTTCACATGCCCACAGTCTTACGCCTGTGTGCAGGGCTCCCTGCGACTCAGCGGTCGGTCCAACTAAATAGATATATCGCATGAAAGTGAAATATGTTTTTACTTTTCATGGAAGCATGGAAAATGTTGCAGTATTTCATATTTTGTGCTGTTTGTGAATACGATTAAAGCCAATGCAAAGTAAAACCAAAGCAGAATTCGCGTGACTAAAGTTTTTACTATGGAGATTTATGTCACCGCTTATGATGCTAAGCATCACACGTGTCCTTGACTTTGATTGCCTGGCCTATATTTTATTTTTATATTTGTTGTTGGTAAAGTTTGTTTCACATTAAAACCAAATTGTCTGGTAAAAACAGCGTCTAAAATATTTATTCATACAGAATTAGACAGGTAACATGAAAAATTAGGTGTTTTTAAACGACTTCAAAAAAGGAGGAGCTAAACTAGCGGCACGCTATGATGGCCGGTTTGACACATTACAATAGTGATGTGGAATGTCAATTTATTCTCGAACAAAAAACAATTAAGTTTTGTTTTTGTACCTGATTAAATAGGTTTAATAAAACAAAAATGTATATGTTTATTTAATTTATTTGAACGAACTGAATATTTGAATGAAAATGAATATACATACTTTATATGCACACAAGAAACATATGAATACAAAAGATACCAAAAAAGGTGCCACAAAAGGCCATAATTAATCAGATTCGTCCATACTACTATTTTCACTGTCGTCACTGCTATCATCACCTACATTAATAATTATATGTTCGTTTTCTATAATATTATCTATTTTCACATCTCTTTCATAATCTTCCCTTATTAATTTAACAGTTCTATTCACAACCTTTTCCCAGTCTCCTTTAGTCACATGTTCACAAGCTTCTTCTAATAATTTTAGCATTTTTTTTGTGGTAAATGGGGGTTCTGTATTGTGTCTTGCAGCATATCCCTTAATTTGAGCCCACACCAACTCAATCGCATTATACTCACAATGGTAAGGCGGTAACCGTATAACTCTGTGCCCATGTTCTAATGCTATTTCGTCAATGACGTATCGGATCTTGGTTGGTTTGTTTTCTTTTAAAAGACGTACTAATTCCGCTTTTAACATATTCATGTTTGCATCTACGCCATTTTTACGAAGCCATGCGACGATATCAGCTTTCTTTTGGGATTGGGCAGGTGGCTTGTCAATTTGCATCGAGTGGTATGGGGCGTTGTCCATAATTATAATAGATGGTTCAGGGAGGCTACACAACATTGAGGTAAACCATTCAGTAAACTTTTCTCCATTCATGTCTTCATGATAGTCTCCAGTGGTTTTTGACGCAAAAGCCATGAGAGAACCTTCGACAAACCCGTTGATGGTTCCGGCGTGACAAATTATAAGTCGCGATCCTTTTCCTACAGGAACTTTGGAAGTAGATGCTGCTGTGTTATCGTTCCAAGAACGGCCTACAGTATGGTTAGCATTAAGCCATGTTTCATCCAAGAACACAACATTTTGCCAATTTTTGATTTCTTTCACTTGCAGTAAAAAAGTATACCTTGCCATCGCTATATCAAATCTTTCCATCAATATTTTGCGTTTGTTACATTTTTTGTATCGAAATCCAATGGTCTTCAAAATCTTCGTTAAAGAACTTTCCCCACCGAAGAATAATCCAGCTTCCTTCAGTGAATGCACCAACTTTTTTCTTGTTGGATACTCCTTCTGTAAATAGTAGCCGTAAACATGTCTTCGGATAGCATCGGCATCAAAGCTATCGATGCCTACGACTGGTTTTGCTCGTTTTCTCTTTTTTGGTGTGTGAAGTTTATTTTCTTCTGTGCCAGTCTCGCCATATTTTTTTTTAGTTATCCGTCTAACAGTTCGTTGTCCAATATTAAGCGCATCAGCTACGCGTTCAACCACTGACGTTATAGGTAAAATTGGCCCTCCATTTTGAGCTTCACGATCGAAATAGTTACGAAGGCGTATTACGAACTCACGTGTCTGACTATTTAGAACAGTTCTCTGCGTACGTTCGGTCATATCGACGAAATCCACAACAAAGGGCTTGAACAGAGTCCAAATTAACGAGCAAGGGTCAACAGTAATGCAGTATCAATATTTGAAATCCAAAGCCAGGTCAAAACTATATCACAATCGCATTGCACTGACAGTTTATACTTTTCGAAGCAACGTCAATTCGAAACTGCTTTGTTTTGCATTGAGCATTGACGCGAGTTTGCCGGAGGTAGTAGTTGTGCTAGCCAGCGATCCTATGTGACGATCGTATTAGATTCCATTTTTAAAAATTTTCAATTTAGAAAACCAAATGCCGAGTTGTGGTATATATCATATAAAAATAAAAATTTTACCTTTTGTATGAAACAGCTGATATTTTTTTGCGATTTCAGAGGTTTGTCCACATAGTGAAAATTGTTCATATTCACAAGTACATTCACCCCTTAAATGGTGCAAACTGATTTTTCTACACTTGTATACATTTTAGAAATCAATTTAATAAATAAATTTTGAGTCCTAAACCTAAAACTACATTCGATAAAATTTATGAATCTCTGCACATCACTATCGTCAATAAAGTAATACAATTATTTCCTTCAAAGTCGTTATCAATTAATACGGAACTTCATGAGCGGACAAACGTCAAACCGGCCATCATAGCGTGTCGCTAGTGTAATTAATTCGTCGTAAGTAAAAATCAATTTGGAAAATTCTTTTTTTTTGAAGGGGTATACTTCCCCGATAGTCCCTTTAAAAAATCATCAATAAATTATATACTTTGTAGTGACGCGGGCGTTTGAAGTCGGTTTTTTAAAAAGATTTTTATATAATCTGACTACAACAAAGCTAAATGGAATTTTAGCAGTCTGTATGAATGTATGAACGATTTTATTTACGTACTAGCTAATGCCCGCGACTTCGTCCGCGTGGATTTAGTTTGAACTCTTTGATTTTCCGATAGTAAATAAATAGTATAAGGATAAAAAGTAGCCTATATCACTCTTCAGGTCCTCAACTATACACATGCGTACGTCGATCCGTGGCTCTCTTGCAGCGTGATTGAAGGAGAAACCAACAAACAAACAGACTTTCGCATTTATAATATTCCGTAGCGCTAAACTACTAAGCCGATTTATGCCGAACTAACTTATGCGATTAAAATCAACATAACGGATATTACATCCGTACCTACATCCAATTTTCATAATTTTTTTCTTGTTTTACATTTCCAAAGTGATTACTCAATATCATCTAAAAAGAATTCACTTACGGAGGTAGATATTTAACAACTTCTGTGGCAATACACATTAAAATAATTCCTTTATGCAGGTTACTACTTTTTATGCAATTATTATTGGTTTGTATCTTATTTTGTATAATAATATTATCATTTTTCATAATAACGTTTTATATATTATTATCTTGAAAAGTCTGCTTAAAAGAATATTATAGAATGTATTCATATTTATCTACTATTTATTTTATTAAACTAAACTACAAAAAAATATACTTCTTGCATTACTTCTTGCCTAAATCAACGATACAAATCGCCGTGCTTAAAGTAATATATTACTGCTCGATCGATATCCTACTTACAGTTTAGACCTCGTTATAATACAATACAAATAGGAAAATCTTTAATAACAAAATGTATCAAAAAAAAAATACCAGCAACAGCACAATATCACAAAAGTCAGGGATGCAATTTACCTGGCGGACATTGCGGTAACATACACGGTATTGGATTTCATATGGCTGAAGCTTAACAATATTTTCTTTTACAGGTGAAAGAAAAATACTTTTATAAGCATCTACAACATGGTAACAACTTGACCTCAAAAGTTTTTTTTATAATCTTTTTTTTCTATTTTAAATTATACAAAAATTACACCTTTTGATATAAAACCACCTAAAAAAATATTAGATGAAAAAACCCCGATTTTGAAATCTCCCAAAAAGTTTTGGCAAATAATATGGAGAGCAAATTAAAACATGCTTCTGAGTCGATTTTATTTTATTTATTATTTAATATGCAGCATTCACTTTTCTTTCAAATATCTTTTATATATAATAATTAATATGTATATTATCTATCTATAAATATATTATTTTTTATTGTGACATTATTTGATGTAATTACTAATTACATACTATGTACTTTTCTTTTTACAATTTAAGTTATTTGAGCCCTTGACTAACATAATTATTTATTTGAGAATAGCAATTTGTTCTGTTGATTAATTTTATTGCAGAATATTAATGTTCTGAGAAACAGGCAGTCATCTAGACGAGCTAGTATTTTATTAACCGCACTCATTTGTTTATGTTAATAGAACAAAATAAATACTTATAACGGATGTTAGAATTCGTAAATTGAATGGAAATGTCGAGAGGAATTTCAACGATATATTTTTGAAAAGGTTTGCTCTTCTAAAGCAATGTCGATGAGTTTTAATGAAAAAATATGCGCCGATTCGCAACAGTCAAGCGAAATCCTCCAAGCGAGCGAATCCAGTAGATACCTACAATCTACATACACGATAGGATCTATTGAAATATTCAATCAACTACATACTGTTTTGTATGTGAAAATAATAAATTAATAGAGTAGATCCTTAGTTATGGTTCTCCTGAGTTTTTTATGTACTCGTACCCATCCCATCCATGTTTGTATGCATGTATGTATTATTGATTGATTGGATTATACTAAGAAAATGTCTTAATACTTAAAACATTACTAAGGAATGATTGCTCAAATCAATAAGTTTTACCCAAGTCATTCATCGACATCTAAGGTTTTGGCTCAGAAATACTATAAAAATCAACGATTGCGCTCAATGACAGTGCCGGCACTGTTTTGTTTCGGGTTTGAACCTAGCAGGACCCTACTTTTACAACCATCCGAGTTGTCTGATCCATGACTACACTGACTAGATATGCTATAACAGAATAATAACAAATAAAATTAGATAGCAAATACATGCACAACGATATCGCTCAGTAGGTATAGATTTGTATAGGTACACTAAGTTGAAGTTCATAATTATGAAATATAAAGTACATATTAGCTTGGCAGTGTGCTCTAAAATATAATAGAATAGTGCTTTATTCAACACAAAAAAACCGTCTAAAAAGAGATCTATATCATTTGACTACAAGTCGTTAATAGAATGGGATGCAGTTTTGAAAAGAATGTCAGTGAAATATTTTTCAAAAGACCCGCTATTTCAAAGCCACGTCGTCGTATTGAAAGCATTTTACATTTTTAATGAAAAACATGCACCGATACGCAATAGTCAAAGGAATTAAAGTTACAAACCAACGCCTACCACATTTGTGACTAGTGGTTCGCCCCGAACTGAGACCTCGCGGTAATGGTATCCCATGATTATTCATTCAATCGATACATGACGACCAAACTTGACATTATTATAATGCCCGTTTTCACCAAACATACCTATATCATCCCCTAAGTAGGAGTCTCTTTACGTAGGTAGCTCCTAAATACAATCCTAAGTCCTAACATCCGTCCCAATGTCCTTTTAGGTGTCCCGTACAGGATCGTGATAAAGAAGTTGACAGAAATCATCACCTAACTTAACATAGCCCGTAAGGTTAGGCAACGTTAATGAAAACATTGAATTAATAAGTACTAACGAGTGAAAACGGGTTACGGGCATCTGTACAAATCGTTATCTATCGACGCGAATAGAAAATATACAAAATGCAGTAATTAATAGTTTATTGAAGTTTGATATTTAACTAAACAATAATTTTAATTGAATAATAAGTTATTATTTTATGTAACTAAATAATAATGTTCGACGCAAAACTGTTTTTGGGATAGTCGTAACTTCCTAAGTTCCATGGAATAGTTAATGACTGCGCCATCTATTAGCATTATTGTGAAGCTATGTTGATGCTATATGAATTACTGATGCCCATTAAAAATTAAATAATCTCATTTCTTTATAATATTCATATAATTTTAGTATTTGTTCTTCAAGTACAGGATACAAGTGAAACAAAAAACTAAAATCAGCTTGAAAATACATAGTCAATTCTCCTAGAGAGCGTCTTCAAGAGAGCGTATTAAATCTCCACTTTGAAAGCCCCCCATTTCGTCAATTTTTAGGGGAAAATTTAAAAAAAAATATTTTTTTACTCGGTTCGAAATTATCTTTAACATGATATGTTACAATTTTATATAACGCGATAAAATTTTTTTTTACTTCGCATTCACTTCTATGAGAGCCCCCCTGAAATAAAGGTTTTTATAATTTTTTATGCAATATTCGGCTGAAGGCCATCAGTTTACATATTATATCTAAATTTGAAGTCATTACGTTCAGTAATTCAAAAGTTATAAGGCTCTGACAGACGGACGGACGGACGGACGGACAAGAGCAAATTCACCTAGTAGACTCAGAGACCTCGCTTCGCTCGGTCAATTATTTTAACGAAATACCATTCACGAAGACTCTCATATTACCTTTTGACAAGGACATATTATAATGTAGTTTACATCCTACTGAAGAATACGGATACTTTTTATCGCGGAAAATTCCCATGGGATTTTTAGAAAACCTAAATCTATGTAGACAAAGTTGCGATCAGCAGCTGGCATCTTTCCGTCAAACTGATCAGCACTACTATGAGCAATTAACCTAATCATTAAAAATGTATTGAATTATTAAGGCAAAAAATACTCATCTACAAAAAATAGCGTTTGCTCGGAACCGAAAAATAGGATGTCTGCAGAATCGAGGGGAATGTCAGCGGAATATTTTGTAAAGGCCCGCTATTTCAAAGCCACGACGTCGTACCATTGAATGCGTTTTAATGAAAAAACATGCGCCAATTCATGACAGTCGAGGGAATTAAAAGTCCCCGAGTGACTCTATCAGTATCAAGTGCATCGAAAATTTCATTCGCTTGAATAAATATTATACACTAGCTTTTTACCTGCATTTGCGATCGGCGTCGAAAAAGGTTCTTGAAAATCCTGCCTAAAAGTTGGTATTTGTGTTTCCGTGATTATATTATATTCGTCTCGGATGCAAATTTTTCATCACTCTGACATACTCGTACGTCCTGACTTGAGTTATTGAATTAATACTTGATGGATAGTTTAAAGAGATTTTCATAGACGTAATAAGACGTATAATCCCTATCCGAAATTTTACTGAGGGCTGAATGTCCGTAATTTGCGTGAAAGACAATAGTGTCCTGATCTGAAGGGGTGTAAAATTTGCTTTAGCGATTTGAATCCACATTTCATGGGATTCCCAATTGGGGTCTTGGGGTTCGAATCCCGCTGGCCTCGGAATTTTTGATATGTTTTTATAAATTTATCCTGGTACTATATAATCATTTTTAGAATATGTCATGCACATGCGGAATAATGTCAAAACCCACTGCGATAAATGAGCCAGAATTTCTATGAAGCCTCAATTAAGCATAACTGAAAGCTCGACGGTTCCATCTCTTCGCGTTGCAATAATACTGTCGTAACCACTCCTAATACAAGTTTTACACTTAGAGGGCAGAGGGTAATATACTATATAATCGTAATAGAAAAGAAAGAAGATGAAGAGTTAGGCAGATTCAGCATTGCTAATATTCTTAAATAAAAATTTATTACCTTTTACACAGTTATCTATTCAAGGAGCTTTGGCCCCAAAAGTTTTCAAGTAAGATGCTGATTTATGTACATTGCAAATGTTGTTCATGTCACGTTGATTAACTTGAAAAGTTACATTAAGAGTTTATAGGATGCTGCAGAGTGTAGGCATTAACAGGCAGGGTTAACCACTGTCGTTACAGGTAATATAGTCGAAGCAGTCGTATTCAGTTGCACTTTCTGTTTTGCTTTTCACAGGGAGCTGCTGAGCCAAAACATAATTTAAGCTCCCGTATTTACGGCTGATTTTGGATCACTGAAAGACTCGGATTCCTGGTTTCATTGTCAGCCTAGTTTAGAGAATTATGGAAGGTTCAATTAGTGTATTAAAATATCTAATAAGGTCACGATAAATGAGGGGCAAAATGTTTTTCATTTTTGTATACCTATCCTACGTCCCGCTCTTAAGAGGCTATCACTATTTTAGTTTTTTACAAATATATTAGGACAGATTTTATTGGAACGTAAGTTCCTTATCGCGCGGTGCGAAAGGGGGCTAGACGGAAAAAATTAAGGAACCGACACTCGACACATTTTTTAAACCGACACTTTTTTGTTGAATGTGAATTTTGCATTGTATTCGGTATTTTCGTGATACAACATTGGGTTTCCGTAGCCTAGTGGCTTCGGCAGTCGCTTAACAGTTACAAGTCGATGGTTCGAATCCCAGCTCGACAGACTGAATTTTCTATTTTCAATTTTATTTTAAATAATTTCTACATGTGGAATTTTTTCCTAATTTTTTATTGTATAAATTGGAAAAAATGTTATTGTACTACTAACGCCATCTGTTAAAAAACCAGAGTAACTCTTTGGTTTTGTAACATAGCTGCAATAGAAATAAACTAAATATAATTCATCGTAGTTAATCAATTTAATACTAGATGACACCACTAGTTTATTACAATTCCTTCACTAATTAATCGAAAGGAACTTCGTTCCATCCGGGTGTCCCTTCTTGACACCTCTCAAGTTTTTTATTTACTGAGAAAAGACAGTATCAAAGCAATTTGGTAACGAAGGAAGCGAAAAATCAAATTAAAACGTTTTCATAATAAACTATGACTCAATTAACAAAAAAAATAACTTCAAGTTTTCTGGGAAATGTAATATTAATTACATAGTTATAGATATAGCTACCCAATAAAAATACTTCAGCTTTTCTCAGCAGAATTTACTTTTCGAACCGGTGCTAGATTGTTGACTTACTTATTAAAATAGCCACAAGTTAGCCTACATGAAATAAATCGAAATCAGTTTTATTTTAAAACTGGTTGTATACGTAGGGACATTAATCGAAACAATTGTTTATTCAATAAAAAACTAGCCGTTGTTTGTGATCTCATCTAATATAACAATATGATATTAAATTAAAAGTTTAAGCTATATTGAGGGTAAGATTTATAGTGATAGTTTGCAAATATAATATTATTTTATTATTATGTATTTAATTTCGAAAGATTTTACTGAACGTAACTTTTGGAGTTTTAATACTTGTGTTAATAACACCTTTTACAGTAAAGTCTTTAACGTTATTGTATTATAGGTATTAGTACATAAGACTATTTTAAATGTGATAATATAATAAATTGCATTGATTTTATTCAATGCTTTTTAAAAATGTTAGTTGTGTATTTGTTAATTTCTTGCATTTGTACTTTAATAAAAAATTGAAAACATGGTCAAAAAATAAATAAAAATACTAATCGAAATACTTACCTCATTTCAGGGGGTTAGTTGACGAAGACTAAACGTAATTTTTTACACTGTAATAGAACTTGTGGGCCAAATAACAAATATCTATCAATACCTATATTTTCACAATATGAATTTGTATTTTATACAAATTTTAGTAACAATAAAAAAGTTAGTATACTATCGAAAAGTTCCCGCCATTTTCCGTACAACCGTCCATAAATTCATGTACACGATAGAACGTGCGTAGCGCGACTGTCCGACTGAAGGCATGTTTCACTTGGAACCAAACTCAACACGTTCCCACTGGCCTACCTTTTAAGTTTTCCATGTATTCTTTAACCCTAAACGTTGTATATCAATCTCTATATTTATTTGAGAATGAACCTTATTGGAAAGGTGTCAGCTTGGAAAATAATTCAACAATACTACTTTCTTATGACATGCGTAGTAATCTCGCAGCCATCTAAGAATGAAAAGGTACTAAGTCATGCATCCCGTAGTACAATAATAAACTTTCTGGTGTAGTACTTGAGATTTTGAGTAGGCTGCAATCAAAGAATCGAATGTGATGCGGAACGCTGGAAAATGTTTGAATTTTTCTGTGTCAGACAGAGATAGATACAGTTTTCAGTGACAAAAGGGAACGGCCTACATCAATCGAGTGGAGGGGATGATCTTAAAATGTTCTATAAGATGTGTGAAGATAATGTCTTATTCACCTTTATAATAATTATATTTTATGTAGAGCCCAGAGGTGAATATTGTCACATTTTTTAATCAAGAATTCTAATCAATAAAAATAAAAATACAGAATAAATATAAAATGAAACTGAAGAACTCTTTCATAAAACTTGTGAGGAAGTCTTTCAAAGAACCTAACTCAAAGTAAAACGTTGTTTATTTTGTTAAGGAAGAAAACCTGTATACAACTGAGGGAACGCCACATGTCAGGACATGAATAAAAGAAGCGCTATGTTTCAGACTTTCAAAACTTTACCTAGAAGGTATTTTTCTGCGAGATTTCTCTTACTTACATTTCTCATGTTGCGTAGCGGGCCGGTGGTCTATTATAATGTTACATTTAGCTCTTATTAACCTTTTAAGATGCATTTTTTTATTTATTTAATTTATTAATTCTAATATTTGTTCTGTTATTCTGTGTAATAGGTTTCTATTTAGCAGGGTTTAAATTAAGCGCGCCAGTCTTATGAGACTTACTATGCCGTCCAACGTGAGCAAACTCAAAGCAAATGGCACACGATGGCAGTGGGCGCGAAAATTTGAAACATTAAGGGCCGATTTCACTAGAGTAAAACAAGTCTTATCCGAGCGTTAACTTGATATTTTGACAGTATTATCAATACAAAACTGTCAGGACGCCCAATTTATTCTTCGGTTAAACGTCACTCAACGTTGGTGAAATCGGCACTTAATAGGAACCCATTATGATATAAGTATAATGAATGAACGAACGCATGTGAATTATTGAGATACGAGGCAGATTAGAACAAACCAAGAAGAAGCGAACGCGACCAGTTAGTTTAATATTATTGCACGATTTATTTCGATTTTACCGATATACCGAGACAAAAAAATTTGAAAAAGTTAGTACCTACTACAAGGAAGTACCTACACGTAAGAACTATATAAATTCTCTGATGATTCTTCGTGAAAATGCCTTATTAAGCATACCTACTAGATTAGTTCCTATTCTTTGTCGTGGACATTTATGTTATCAGGCGGCAGTTGCGATGAAAAAAATGGAACTGTATCCAAACTATAACTGTACATTCGGCGTTCAAATGCAGATCGTCTATCTAGAGTCTAGAATAATATTCGTGCACCATCATCTCACCATCACGTTCGCATTTCGTTCGCAGTGACATCGCTCATGTAGGAATCATTGCCCATCCCCACAGCCAATTTTAACTGTGAACGTCACGTGGCCGACTGAAAGATGCGGGCGTTGCCTCACATGACTGCCGCACTAAAAGTGAACTCAACTTTGAATTAAATTAAAGAAAATCCATACGAATTCTTACTAATATTATAAAATATGCCACAAATAAAATGATGATGAATATACTTAAGTGAATTTGTTTGCTGGTTTGTCCTATAACCATGCAGCATGTAGCTACGAATCGATGTGATTTTTATTCGCATGAGTTTTTGGTTTGACTTTGAGGATCTGGGATCTGAAACTTTTTATTTCATTACTAATAAACTTTTTATTCCTAAACAAAGGGTTTTAAAAAAATAAAATTTTATTTTTAAAAGATCTAAATTCACGCGGACAGTCAACAACCGATAATAATATTATAAGCGTTTAACTTCGCTGTGTAACAACTTGATCTTTAAGACCTTCCAAATCAAAGAGTCGTTTAAGCGAAAGAGGGAAGCGTTCAGACGTGTCAACTTGTTCCTGTCGTTACTGTACGTTGTCGACGGGCGTTCATAAAAAAGACAATTTCCCTTATTGCCGCAATCTGTTACACATGTTCGGGCACGGTTATGTCTACAGCAGCCCTCATAAACGACAAAGTAAACCATAATTTATTGCGCGATTTTAGGGTCAAACATTGGGCTCGTAAATTTCTTTAGTTGGTGTATTATTGCTCCGTAATGACGTTAGACTTAGTTAGTCGGCAATAAACGGGGACTCGATTTTGTGAGTATATTGGTAGAGCAATTTTATGTCATAAATACACATCAGCTAAAATATAATGAAAATTATACATATCAGTGAAAGATTAAATTATCTCTATATATTAAAGGCCCGTAACGTCACATACTTCGCTCCACAACTGACTTCGACTATGCACTGTGATGTTTAATTAAGTTTTGATCTAAATTTTTTTTTGGGTATATTATTTTAAGATAAACACCATGAAACGTCTCCATTACATAATATATTCCACTAAGATAGCTGATAGACCATGAAATAAAAGTTTTAAGAACTAATACTATATCTTGCAACATACCTTTAAAGAAGCTTGAAATCCATGATTGCCTTCGGGTCGTTTGTCTCTCGTACCTGAAGTGTCCAGTGTGAACTGAATCCAGGAGTTAATTTCACGGAGTATTTCTTCCGCAGCAAAGCGCCTCCTTGTTTTAGAGCACTCTTGTGTAAAATAGAATTAATTTACTTCCTCCTAGTCATTACAGAAACGGCGCAACTACCTCTCTTCTTTAACTTTTATGTTTCGCATTTTTTGAAATAGGTAAAGCAAATTAAGTAATTAATAAATAAAGTAACGTTTTTTGTTGTAGAGTAAAGTAGAGTAAACAGTGATAGTCAAGTGGTTAATTCTGAGGTGTCCTATTCGGGGGGGTCGCAGGTTCGATCCCGGGCACGCACTTCTGGCTTTTATAAGTTAAGCGCATTTAAGAAATTAAATATCACAAGCTTCAACGGTGAAGAAAAACATCGTGAGGAAACCTGCACACCTGAGAGTTCTTCATAATGTTCTCAAAGGTGTGTGAAGTCTGCCAATTCGCATTGGGCCAGCATGGTGGACTATGGCCATCACCTCGGTAGTGAGCCGTTGATGGGTTGCTGATGATGATTATAATGATGAAAGTTAGTTGCTAAATTATTTGATTCCACTAATATCCTTACTAGTACTACCACTTAATTTTACTTTCTTCTTTTTTAGAATGTTGGATTGAATTTAAGGAAATTTACTTTTGTTAAATTTTCTAGTTTAAAACTCACTCACTCACTCACTCTTTTATATTAAAGTAGGAATTAGTTATCAAAATATCGATAGTTAATATAAATAAATCAGCGGTTTGAATGGAATTTTTGATACATTAACTTTTTGATGTTTAAGATTTTGTTCTTCTTATTAGTTGAAAAACACCTAAATAATCTAATATCTATATATTCATATACTTAAATAAATATAGAGTAGATACTCATACAAAAATGCTATTAGGTACATAATATTTTATTTAAATTGAACGCAAACGAAAGCAAACCTCGTTCAAGCAAAGAAAAGATAATCACACTCGAAATATAAATCCTGTTGGATTCAATTCATGAACATTATGAAAAATCTAAAGCATGGGTTTCAAAGGGGAGAGGGAACGTCCGTCACGCCATCTACCGAACAATTTTCTTCGTCTCGAGACATTATCTCAGAAAGCAGCCGAGGCGCTGCAAAACTTGCACGCCATTATTTTCTTGACGTATTTCACAATAGCAAAACCGTAGCGCCGTTTTATCTGCTACGAACTTAGCTACAAAATACACTTTTGTGAAATTTTTACTGCTCTTGTAATAGAATTTCATTTCAATGTGATAATAAAACTTAAAATTTTTATTCAAATAAAAAAATGTTTTTGGTAAGGAGTCTGGAACCAGCATACAAAAAAAGTACAAAAAGTAAAGTTAAAGAAACGCAATGCATGCAACGTTATGCAAGTATACATAGCTAACACACTCTTTTGTAGACCAGTCGGTAAACATATATTAATGATCTCAATTTCTCAAATGGTACCACAGTGTTGGTCTAGTGACAAGTAAGAAAGCCTCAATAGCCTAATGGTTAAAGGTGGACTGAAAACTCAACGGTCGATGGTTCAATCCCCAACCATTCATTGCACTATTGTCGTACCCACTCCTTACACTAGCTTTCCGCTTATTTGGAGGGAAAAGGAGAAGGGAAGAGTCAAGTACCTAATATTCTTTTTAAAAGAGAAACCTCCTCTCTACCCTTACCTCGGAGAGCACATAGTCATCGGGTGCCACGGCTTTATTTATCTCCAATCGTGTTGGATTACCATCCATTCCGAACCAGATTCCGAAACAGGAAGGGCATTCTGAACCAGTGGTAGACTCATCGACGACTCAAAAGCACTTGTAAAAAATCGGCCAAGTGCGAGTCGGGCCTCGCTCTTTTAGGGTTCCGTTAAAAAAAATTAAATAAAAATATTTCCATGTACCCATGCAAATATTTTAATTTAATTTTTTTAATTTAATTTAATTTTTATTATTTGTTGTTATAGCGGCAACAGAAATACATAATATGTGAAAATTTCATCTGTCTATCTATTACGGTCTACGAGATACAGCCCGCTGACAGACGGACGGACGGACGGACGGACGGACAGCGTAGGCTTAGTAATAGGGTCCCGTGGGTACCCTTTGGGTACGGAACCCTAAAAAGTTTATTTGAATAAAAAACATTTCTATTCTATTCTATTCTATTCTATTCTATTCATCCCAGTACCGATGAGAATGAGGAAATGATTGTACACTATAAAAATATAAATGGCTATACTCCATACATAGCTACAACAATTAATCTACATCTCACTTGAGATTGGCAGCCATCACCAAAATTGGGGCGGGTGAACTTTATTATTATAAACCTTAATGCTTATCCTATTGCGATTCCCTTCCTTTTCAATGTCTTACGCTATTTTGTCTTATCTATATAAATAATAAAAAATCGGCCAAGTGCGAGTCGGGCCTCGCTCTTTTAGGGTTCCGTTAAAAAAAATTAAATAAAAATATTTCCATGTACCCATGGAAAGATTTTAATTTAATTTTTTTAATTTAATTTAATTTTTATTATTTGTTGTTATAGCGGCAATTGAAATACATGGTATGTGAAAATTTCATCCGTCTATCTATTACGGTTTACGAGATACAGCCCGCTGACAGACGGACGGACGGACGGACGGACGGACGGACAGCGTAGGCTTAGTAATAGCACACGAGTAAGGTAACAGAGCGGAAGCTACATACAAACGGCTCGCGGCGGGCTCACCCATACATAGCGCAACGCTGTGTGCGTGAGCTCTCACCGACACATTCACCGACACGCCGCTCAGGGTCAAACCGGTCGACTCAGGGTCTGAACGTAAGGGCTGACGGTTGTGCGTTTAGTGAAAATAAATAGACGATGAGTGTAAAAATGCCAAACTCTTGCACAGTTTGTTTAAAACAACCCAAAGACAATAAGGACATTTCCTTTTTTTATATTTGAGAGATAAAGAGAAGTAAGTACTTTTTTATACGTATAGGTAGGTACGTATTAAATTAATTAATAAAATATAATATTAAAATTCTTTGTTATTCGACCGATTTCGTTTAAAATCGATATTTGGGCTTCCTTTGGGTCAAGAAAGAGGAAATGGATGCCAAAATTTTATAGTCACCGCCATATTGAAATTCTTTGTTATTCGACCGATTTCGTTCAAAATCGATATTTAGGATTCCCTGGGGCCAAGAATTAGGAAATGGGTTCCAAAATTTTAAAAAATCACCGCCATATTGAAATTCTTTGTTATTCGACCGATTTCGTTCAAAATCGATATTTAGGATTCCCTGGGGTCAAGAATTAGGAAATGGGTTCCAAAATTTTAAAAAATCACCGCCATATTGAAATTCTTTGTTATTCGACCGATTTCGTTCAAAATCGATATTTAGGATTCCCTGGGGTCAAGAATTACGAAATGGGTTCCAAAATTTTAAAAAGTCACCGCCATATTGAAATTCTTTGTTATTCGACCGATTTCATTCAAAATCGATATTTAGGCTTCCCTGGGGTCAAGAATTAGGAAATGGGTTCCAAAATTTTAAAAAGTCACCGCCATATTGAAATTCTTTGTTATTCGACCGATTTCGTTTAAAATCGATATTTGGGCTTCCTTTGGGTCAAGAAAGAGGAAATGGATGCCAAAATTTTAAAGTCACCGCCATATTGAAATTCTTTGTTATTCGACAGATTTCGTTCAAAATCGATATTAAGGCTTCCCTGGGCCATTATTTGTGAAACAACATTAATTGTGAAGTTATGGCAAAAATACTGATGTTCATTAAAAAAAATTGTTTCTTTATATTTTTGTTAATTTAAGTATTTTTTGTTCAAGTTCAGAATATAACTGAAATTATACATAATTATACAAACTTTAAAATATTTTTATTTTTTCCTTAAATTGTTGACATGCATCAGGTGACAACCCTAGCAGAATAGGTATACTTCTTCGACCTTGTTAGGAAGCTTCCTCTCTGTTCGGAATATTTACTCGTGTGGTAATAGGGTCCCGTTGGTACCCTTTGGGTACGGAACCCTAAAAATGAATGTTGGTAAGCGCATAACTCAAGAATGGATGGACCAATTCGGTTAATTTATTTTTTTGTATGTTCCTTAAGTTCCACGGAAGGTTTTAATACAAAAAAAAAAACAAAAAACTAAATTCACGCGGACGAAGTCGCGGGCATCAGCTAGTTTGTAATAATCACGAGTTCGTGTCGTTAATAACTGGAAAAGTAACTGTCACGCAAATGAAATTCTGAAATTTTTAATTTCCTCCAGTCAATCAAAGAAGATATCAAACTCAAATTGAATTGAAGTTTTTCACAATTATTAATAATTAACACAGCTACTTTTTAGCTAAAATAATTCAATTGAAACGTTTTCGTTGTACCTACCTACCTAATTACGTTGTCCTTGATTTCTTGTGGGTATATTACATATTGTGCTACTGATGATTTTTAATTGATTGATTAACATTATTTCTATTATTAATGTTAGAGTCTAGTCTATTTGGGTTTACTCTTTGTTAACATTGTAAAAGCTTGAATAGTGACTCAAGTAGATGGACCATACTTAAGTACCTATCATCATCAACTCAAACCACGTCAGCCCACTACTGGGTATTGGTCTAGACTCAAATTAAGAAGGGTTTAGGCCATAGCCAATCACGCTGGCCACGTGTGTATTGGCAGACTTCACTGCACACCTTGAGAACATTTTTTTTTCCCAACCTATATCGAAATTGCACCTATTCTTTTACCCTTACACACTCTCCCACTGCCTAGAGTCCTGTTTGAGATCTCTTGGACGGACAATTGTTTCCTTTTTCACCATCTATTCTTTTTTCTTGCTTTATGAGGGGCAGAATCAACACCATGTTGAGGGTGGTTGCTGATAAGCCTGATTGCCCCTTACTGAGGCACTGGATAGTGGATACACACACAATGTTCATGTAGCTAGTGCCTCAGTATGCCATGACAAGTATTTAAATTAAATTAAACCTAAACATACACACATAATAACATAGTTTTTAAGTAATATAAAATGGGCCTATGGTCTGAAATAAACAGTCTTTTTTTATTTTATTTTTTGTTTGGTACAAAATACATGAATTAAGAAAATGATGGACTCAAGCATGCAGATTTCCTCACGATGTTTTCCTGTGTCTTTAATTGTTAAAAGATAGACCGCACCTAAAGACAGGATTAACAATTCCATTTGAAAAATGGATTGTAACCGCACCCGAATATCAAACGACACAACAAAGTGAAACAAATCAACGATACGCTACAGTCTGAAACGTTTTTATTTTGTCTGCCACGTAATTGAATTTTGTGGTTCGCTCGATCATATACCGACCAGGGCACTACGTTTGTTTACAGAAATGCATTTCTGTGTGCAACATTCAAATATTTCAGAGTTGACGTCACAATATTTTAGCTGCAATATTTATATTGGTTTCGGTTTTGTTACTATTTATTATAAACTAGCGACACGCCCCGGCTTCGTACGGGTAGTAGAGCATATTATTACGTCTATGCTTTGCAAACTCCTTGGAATGTTCCATATTAAGTTATACCTTGAACAGCATATTGAACAGTACGTAGGCTTATTTAAAAGAATAATTAGTATCGCTCGGAAGCGCTCGGCTTATATTATAGCAACCCGCGGAGTGCGCTTGAAATTATTTTGGCGCGCGATCGTTTTTATTTTGCGATAACTTCTAAGATATTCATTTAAATTGTATGGTGAAAAAGACTATCATAATGTGCATGAAATGCATAAGGTAACTAACGTATTAACGTATAAGTTGATAAGGATTACTACTGTATCTTTCTAAATAGATTTCCAATTACCGCATAGTACGTGACCATTTTTTAGAAGTTAAAATGGGTATATTGAGCTATCCATAAAAGATATCGCGGACTTTTTTGTAAAGAATTACCCCACAATACCACCGCCATACTTTTTTTTGTTATATCTCAAAGGAATTAGCTAGCGTTTTCGGTGAAAGCTCCCAGGCGGCTTAACTTTTTGCGACATCGTCAACAGTTATCGCCATATTTCAACCAATTTACACAAAATCTTAACAAATTATACGCTAAAACCTTCGTCATAAATCTATTGGTGAAAACCGCATTAAAATCTGTTCAGTAGTTTTTGAGTTTATCGCGAACAGACAGACAGACAGACAGACAGACGCGGTGGGGAACTTTGTTTTATAATATGTAGTGATGATTTATATATTAATATGAGTGAAGTCATAATTACTTATTATTTATTATTATAAATACGAAACGGTTTTTTGTTTGTTTGTCCTTCAACCACGCCGCAATGACGTGGTTTAGCGCATATTTTGAGTAATCTGAGAATGACGAATTAAGGTCCCCACGAGATTTTTAAATAAATATTTAGGTTTTGTAAAATCCTGCGGGAACTATAGGTCGACCGTTTAACTCGCGTATTGCCTGCGCGGTAAGAAGGGAGCGGGGGCGGGTAACGCTACACACGGAGTCAATAATCCAAAGATTTATCTCGAGATAGACATTGTTGGTAAAGAATTAAGTATTTATTTTTAAGTTTTAACATCTCTAACATCTCCCTCCGCTCCCTTCTTACCGCGCAGGCGATACGCGAGTTAAACGGTCGACCTATAATATTAATAATTATATTAAAGAGGAGATAAATGCAACCCCCCAATTGATTTAACATTCCAGTACGATACTGTTAAAAATGCATGACTACAAATCAACTAAGTAAGTATAACCTATAGTAGGTAAGCCTGTCTTATAATATAATTATTTATAATTATTATATAATTATTATAATTATTATTTTACTCACCTTAATAAAAAACTCAGTATGAAAAATACGCCATACCGGTAGGTACTCAAAGGTTTGGTCTACAATGGTGCTCTTGCAATACAAGTACAGCCCGCGGGCAAAATAAAAAAGTACCTTCGGGCCCACACCTGCTCCATTCGCACGGTTCGCTAGATAACTTTCGTATTCTAATCCCTTCGTTTTTCGGTTTCAAAAAAGAATCTTTTATTCGAATGTCCGTATGAGGGAACTCTTGTATCATCGCTACATTGAAGGTAGAATTGAAATAGCCACTCGTTTTACTAGTTCTGTTTTTTTAACATAATCATTCCACTCATCCTACTTTCTACTTCCTATACTATTATCCTACTAGGTATCTATATATATAAAAATCTCGTGTCACGATGTATGTTTGTGATAAACTCGAAAACTACTGAACCGATTTTGATCAAACTTCATAAATATCTGTAATTTGGTCCAACTTAAAAGATAGGATAGTTTTATCTTAATTATTGACATCAATATAGAGCCTAAATATATAATTTAGAGCCTCAATAGCCTAACGATTAAAGGTGCGGACTGAAAACTGAAAGGTCGCAGGTTCGAATTTTAGGTTGATGTTATTACGAGTATTATTATGTTGCTAGGCAACCTAAATCTCGAACGATGTTAGATTTCGAGATAGTCTTCACCCAAATAAGACTACTTATCTTACTAATCCTTACTAATATTATAAATGCAAAGTGTGTTTGTTTGTTGGTTTGTCCTTCAATTACGCCGCAACAGAGGAACGGACTCACTTGATTTATTGCATGGGTATAGTTGAGGACCTGGAGAGTGACATCTAGGCTACTTTTTATCCCGGAAAATCAAAGAGTTCCCGAGGGAATTTAAAAACTAAATTCACGCAGACGAAGTCGTGGGCATCAACTAGTCAGCTAGTAATATAATATTATAAATGCGAAAGTTTGTGAGGATGGATGTATGGATGGATGGATGGATGTTTGTTCCTCTTTCACGCTACGAACGAATGAACCGAATTGGTTTAAATTTGGAAAGGAGATAGGTCATACTCAGGATTATCACATAGGCTACTTTTTATCCTGGAAAATTACAGAGTTCCCGCGTTCCTGCGAGTTCTAAAAAGATCAAAAAAAATAATACTCGTATATCGCAAGACTCTTTTAAGGTCGGCCTGAAATGTCTACCTTAAGAAATACGAGGAAAGCTAATGATGCTATTTCCTTTAGCGGGACTAACCGCTGCGCAACTCTAAATATAATTTCCAAAGGTTTTCACTAACGATAGCTAACACATAAATTTAAACTGTGATAGTGTTAGGCCAGGTATCGGGTTTGATTTAAGGTCCGACCGAGCTGAAAATACTTGAGGCAGAAAGTTATTAATATGAACGAGGAAAGTACAATAACTAGCAGTTAATATTACACATGGAACCTTGAATGATGATGCAGTAACAATATTTTCCGATCAGACACCTTATCAACAAGCGCGTTTTAAAAACCTAAGAGAAGAACTTACCCGTAGATCTGCAAACGGAGAAGAAAATCTGCGAATCAAATATGTCAAAGGTGTACCTAAAATTGTCAAATCTCTTCCAAAAAACTTTGCTCTGTAACTAATTGCAAAAGTATAAGAAATAAAGAGCAGAACAGCGCTACTTACCAAGTCCTAAACAATTATGACGGCTTAATAATTAATAAAAAATCACTGAAATGTCTATATGCTAATGCGCGGAGCATAGTCAAACCAGGCAAGCTTGACGAATTGAGATGTGTAGTGAATTCTTTCAAATCTGCTTTACATCTTATAATCCTCGCCGAAACATGGATCAAAACCGATGAAGAGGCCAAAAGAATTCAGTTACCAGGCTATACTCATTACTACCATTATAGGAAAAATACTGTCGGCGGAGGAGTCTCCATTTTCGCCAATAACAATTTAAAGCATAACTATATTGAAGATTTCTCACAAGACGACAATCACTTTCTATGGATACATTTGGAAAAATTTTCTATAGACATCGGTGCTATATATAAGCCTGGTCGTACAAACGTTAAAACATTTCTGGATCTTTTTCACCACAACTGAATCGCAGAAAAAGAGCAATAATTTTTGGAGACTTCAATTTAGATTTATTAGCCCCGGACGGCTTGGTAAATGAATATAAAGACACACTAAAAGAAAGCGGTTTTGAAATTGTCAATAAAGTTGAAACTCAATACTGTACTCGTGAAACACTACAAAAGAAGACCTTACTTGACCATGTAGCCACCAACCTTAAAGATAACAAATTTCATTTGGCTGTCATTGAATCCACCATGTCAGACCATAAGCAAATTTACTTTGAAATAGATAAATATCAAACCGAATCAAAACGAAAAATGGAATACGAATCTATTGATTACACAAAACTAGATGAAATTATAGAAACAAATAATACAGGCAGAAATAATTATGATTATGTAAAATTTGAGAATAGATTGAAACAAGCTATACAACAATGTAAAGTCAGAAAGGTTAAAATACTAAATCCTCCGAGACAAGACTGGGTAAATAAAAACATACTAACTAGAATTAACCAAAAGAACAAACTCTGGAATCAACCCAAAAGCCACCCGAATGATAAAAATATTACAAACAAGTTTATAAAAGAAAGAAATTCAGTATCGGAAGAAATACAAGCTATGAAGAAAAGTTACTACCTTAAACAATTCTATGAGTGTAATAAAAAACCCAAGAAAATGTGGGAACTGATAAATTGTCTCACTAACAATAAGATAAAAGACATTTCGATACCAGCTAAGCTGATAAAAGGGGATAGTGAATTGAAAGACGGAAAGGAAATTTGCGACTATTTTAATGAGTTTTTTTCAACTGTTGGATCAATATTAGCGAAAGCCATTGATGTTAAGTACCATAACAACAAAATCTACACCGATGCTAGCGTAAATAATCCTAAATGTGGTCTTAATAAATTAGAACTAACAACAATGAAAGAAATAATTCAAATAATAGATAACTTACATACTAACACTAGTTCAGGAATCGATAGCATAAATACTAAGGTAATAAAGTCCATCAAAAACTCCATAGCTGAAGAAATTGCTCGATGTATAAATACCTGTTTAGAAAATGGTAGCTTTCCTGCGTCCCTAAAAATAGCCAAAGTAACCCCTATCTATAAGTCTGGAACAAAATCAGACCCGAGCAATTATCGTCCCATTTCAGTACTTCCTGTATTATCAAAAATTTTCGAAAAAATTATTTACAATCGCCTTGAATCCTACTTAATTTCTATTGATTTTTTATATCAAAAACAATATGGGTTTAGAGCAAAATCAAATACATTATCAGCTACAGTTGACCTAGTTACTAAAATAAAAAATAATATAGACGAAAATTGCTCTTGGAATATTCATAGATCTGAAAAAAGCGTTTGACACGGTTAGCCACAAGATACTTCTTAATAAATTAAAGGACATAGGTATTACTGGTAACGCTCATAAAATTTTTGAATCATATTTACAAAATCGTTACCAAATTGTTAAGATTGGACAACACCAAAGCAGTCCTGAACTGATAACTTACGGAGTTCCTCAAGGCTCGATACTTGGATCCATACTGTTCCTGATCTATATAAATAATATGAGTAAACTTGAACTAAAAGGCGAATTATCACTATATGCCGATGATACCACCTTATTTTATTATGGCAATAAAATTGAAAACATAATCGAAGATGCCCAAAATGACCTCAATTTACTTAATGTTTGGTTTCAATGTAACTTGCTGACCCTTAACGTAAACAAAACTCATTATGTAATATTTACAGCTAAAAATAAAAAAAATAATGACTTTCAACCGCTAAAAATTAATAACATCACCATAAGCAGGTCAGATTGCGAGAAATATTTAGGTTTAACTATAGACAATAAACTTACATGGAAACCACACATTACAAATATTAAAAATAAACTAGTATCTTTAACCGGAGCCCTCCGCAGCATAGTCCGTTGCCTACCGCGAAAAGTCCGCTTCATAATCTACAATTCCTTAGCTAAACCACACCTTGATTACTTAATCCAAGTCTGGGGCTCAGCAGCTAGAACTAATCTTCAAATAATACAAACAGCTCAAAATAAATTAATAAAAGTACTTTTCCATTACGATTTTTTGACACCAACAGAAAAAATATATAAAGAAACAAAATTAATGAACATTACAAATACTTACAAATATTACACTTGCATTTTAATTAGAAAAATTCTATCAAAAGAAATGCATTCAAACATAACCTTTACCAAAAAAAATAAATATCCACATTTACAATTTTTGAGAAGTGCTAATAACATAATTTTACGTCCACCAAGAACTAACTATGGCAAGAGAAATATTACGTTCGAAAGTGCTCAGATATATAACAAACTTCCTAAAAATATAAAGGAATGTAAAAGCATGCACAATTTTAAAAAACTGCTTAAAAACCATTTTGCGAAAATTAGTTAAAACATAATAATACTTTTGACGAAATTTTAAAAAAGAAAACAAAAATAAATTGAATCTACTTTTTATGGGCCACATCTAGTTAGGAGATAATCTATGAACTGACTATTCAGTAATTAACCGCGGCTCGAATAGATTCTGTTGTGATGGTACCAAGCTTTTTGAATACTTACCCACTTTTTGTACGCTCCGTAATGCAACTATTTTTGTAAAACATGCTTTTAGCTTAAGTCTCGTTTAAGTGAATATGTAAAATATTCTTTTTGAGACAATAAATATATCTTTAACCCGAACCTTGGAAAGGGAATAGTCATTTCGTAGAGCATTGTTTTTGTCACACGAAGCGATAAAACGTCACATACATAGTATGACATATCAACAAAACTTAACTAGAAGAGAATGCTTTAGTATTAGGTATTATAGCCGTCTTTAGATATTATTAATGTATTGTGCAATACAGAATCGAAACAAATGACCGTAACCACGCTCTACGAAGTAGAGGCGGGTTGATTGTCTCTTTATGAGGTTCAGTAGGCATGCTAATAAAATATAATAAGTATTAGATACTTATCTGAATTAAATTTTGTATTAAATTATTGTATACAACACTGGTCTCACTCTTCTTTCTACTTAGCATGCAAAATTGTATAATCGATTTATAACTGTTTCGTGCCTCAATTAAATTTATATGTTGGAAATACAATTTTTAACCTTTGATTCTAAGGAAGCACGCAAACAAAGTCGCGGACAAAATATAGTATAAAATAAATTAAAATAAAATCACTTTTTCATAAGTGTCCGCTTAGTAAGTACTTATTTAAAAAAATTACATACAATTACCGAAACAGACAAAATCATAAGAATTTATTCACAAAAATGAAGCGAGTGCGAGAAAATGTACGAAGCAATAAATTAAACCACCCCGGGACTGACCCGTCTACAGCTTAATTAACTTTTTAACCAGTTATTTCCAAATGGAAAATAAGATACGTGCAAGTTTTTCTACATTTATAAATCATATCCTTAACGTACCCTATGCATATCTAAACTTCCATGTACCTATAACAATTTGTATAAAATACTTACGAATTTTCAGAAACGTATCAGAAATGGTGTCGCATTTACGGTTAGTTTACGGATTAATTTTTTTTGCGATTTTCTTACTTTTCCAAAATTTTTTTGGAAAAACTTCTCAAGATCGAGACGAATAAAAAATAATATCGAACTCAGTCAATCCGTTGTCGAGATATCATCAAATAAAAACGGCCAAGTGCGTGTCGGGCCACGCGCAGTGTAGAGTTCCGTAGCTGAAAGTCTCAAATATTATTGCTGACCTAGGATAGTGCTTTTGTTTTATTTATGAATATTGAATATATTATTTTGAGTTCCATGGTTTAAATAATATTCTACAAAATATGCAACTTACACTACGTGTAATACCTAACTTAGAAAAAACAGATATAACTCCTTAACTAATGAACCCTACTTAGCCGTGATAGTTTTCCTTTAAAATTCATTATATATACTACTGATGTGAATTTTTTCTTGTATCCTATATACAACCATTTAGCTGGCAGAGGGGGGGGGGGGGCACTTGACTCTAATAAAATTTAGCACTTTAAAATATCATATTTCACAAACGGATCCCTGAATTGAAAAATGATAATTTTATTTCACGACTTTGTCGGCGTGATTGATATTTATACCCTTGTCAAATTACAGATTTCTAGTACCAATAGTCTCTGAGCTAAGCCGCGGACGGACGGACAGACGAACAGACGGACGGACTATAAGGCGAAACTATAAGGGCCTTCCTTGTTTACTACGGAACCCTAAAAAGTAGTTCAATAAAAATTCAAAAATCTGTTCCGTTCTAAAATGTATTTTTTACATATTTTTTATTTTTCAGCAGTTTTGTAATTTTATTACGAAGCATAGATACGCATAGATAAGCATACGGCGAAGCATAGATTTATTTTATTTACTAAAGGGGCGAAGACAAATCCAACAAATCAAAGATCATAAAAATCATTGTTATATGGTGTAATTGGTGTAGAATCATTCGGGACAACTGTGCGCATTTTTGCCTTTCAAACCGTACTACTACACCATACTACTACTACTACGTTTTAAATATTAAAGCTAAGAAAATAAAAACACATTCTTTAGATAGAGCATTTATTTGTCTATAAATGAAAATAGAAAATTAAACAAACTAAAAATATGCATGCTGTTTAAAGTAATAAGAGCTTAAAATGATTTTTTAAGTTAATGGACAAATTTCGTTTGTATGGTTCTTACTAGAGATAAAAATAGATAAAGGATCGCGCCTCGCTGTTGCTGACAAATGTGCATAGCTACGTATTTGGTGGTAGGTATATCTCACAGCTTGTTAGCGCTGTCATGTGATCTATCTCATTTGTTAGCCTCATTCGCGTACACAAAAGCAAAAAAATTGGGCAATATCGCAAAAATGTTGGTAATATTGCACCTGTCCGTTAATCTTGACATGGGACGACTAGTATGTATCATCTTGACGTTGTGAGTGAATTTATGTCGCTTGAATAAATAATCACGACCTTTTGTCGAAGGAACGAGTGCGTGCGTGTTTGAATAATAAAAATACTTAGGACCTAATCGACTCATACTGGGCTCTACGTAAAAGGTGCATCACGTTGGCATGCATTTTAAAAGTTAAATTTTGTGTTAGACACCTTTCATACTTTGCGGTCACAACACGACTAATTAGCCGCAGCGGCCATCATCATGATCAACCCATCGGCTCACTACTGAGCGCAGGTACCCTCTCAAAGAAGGGTTATTAGTCCACAACGCTGACATGTTTTCCTTCACCGTTGAAGCATGTGATATTTAATTGCTTTTGAACGCACAGAACTCCAACAAGTCAGAGGTGCGTCAGCGTGGCCGAAATCGTACCCTTGACCCCTCGAATAAGACACCGCTGTCTTAACCTAGTAGTTGGGAGCTAGTCCTAACCTTCTACCATCTAAAATTTTGTAACTTTCTGCACGCGTGCCGTGACCAATACCTTATACCGTTGCGACCAACTTTGTGAACATGTTCTGTGACCAAGGCCACGACCATATCACGACTGTTCGAAGAAGCTCGAAATTTTTTTTGTGGAAATCTTTTTAACAAAATATTTGCGTACATATTATGTAATGTATATTAATTGTAATTATAGTGGAATAGAAATAAAAGCCAGTTTATTTGGTTCATTTTAAAAAAGTCACGTCAACTCTGTCGCAATGTGCGTCGATCCACATCGATGGTCGATCCGTATTCACGTGCTGTTTATAAAGCTAGTACCTATCCACATGCCACGTAGTAGCATGTACAACCAAAGCACGCTAGTATGCAGCAAACGCTACGTACCTAGTAGAAAAATATAAGATTTGTAATGGAACTATCAGATATTAGGATGCGATGGCCGCAAGACCCTCTGTACTAGGTTTGTAATATAAAAATGTGAAGACTACTTTACATATTTTTAGATAACATCTCGAAGTTAGGTAGGAATAATCTTAGGTTGCCAACCCTTGTATTGTATAATTTTCATAAAGTAAGAGTATTACCATAGTATTACTAGCACGTAAAATGTTCAAAGTACGGTCCATATATATTTAGGTGGTTGATTTTATTTATTCGAATTGATACTAAATATAAGTACCTAAATATGAGTTCATATTATTTTCCTGTAGGTAACAATTTTGCCGCAGTATAATCAAACATGCTGAATTTGACGAATATTCCCCTCTCCCCTCCAAATAAGAGTAAAACATGTGTTTGGAGTGGATACGACAAATAATGCAGTTCAGTTCTCAGTCCGCATCTTTAACTGTGGGGCTATTGAGGCTTATAACAATGAGATCTGATAATTTCGCTGGAATTGAGATTGAGACGTAGAAGATATCTAGGCTCTTTATTCGATTACATGACGGTGTATTCGCCTGCTGGTCAGTACAGTAATAAGATGGAATCAGGTTTAACGTTCATTCTTTCATTTATTTCAACTCAACGCCAGCTCACTACCTACTAGACACAGGACTCCTCTCGAATAGTCGACCACGGTAGCTAAATCTAGATTGGCAGACTTCATACACCTTTTGAAACATTACCGAAAAATCTCAGGCATACCCTCGCCATGTGTTCCTATACCGTAACTCTTTGAAATACATATTTCAAAATATAAATAAATCTAGAACTTGAATTTTGAAGTGTCAGTAACAAAGTGAGGGCATATTTCCAGGATTTATAATTATTTTCTGAAGGCACAAGGTAAACCGCATATATTGCAGCGTCGCGTGCTAACACCCGATACATCACAGCGTCTAGGCTTAGACGTCTCTGTTCACAGCGGTGCTTTGTTTACTCACAAATAACGCTTTTTCGTCTGAATAATTTGTAACTAGTTGTATGTATTTTGCTTAAATACATTGCCATCATTACCTAAAGTTTATTTAAAGTACGAAAAATAAGTGTCAACATGGCAAATTGAGAATATTTAACACAAAATCAGATTTGAGAGAGTCAATAATAAGGATTAGTTATATTAACTTTATTGCACAACATACTAAATGGTTTACAAAATGTGGACTCAATGCTAAAGCATTTTCTCTCAATCTATTATTATTAAACGTGTGTAAGTGTAGAATAATAATTATTAAAGAAAAGTTAAGCTAGAGACAGGAAAAATCTCCTCGTAAGAGGGCGGACAATTCACTTGGGGATGCGACGGTTTGGCAATTTTGGAAATTCAGAAGCGTAGCAACTGCCTACGCATAGCTTTGCACTGTGTAGAGCATGGCGACTTTGGCGCACTAGTGACATTGTCATTTACACGTATACACGCTTCGCCCACTTTGTCGCCAGCCACTTCAGCCAGCCATACATTTCGCAGATATTCACCGCGGTTAAATGCCTTATACGGGTAACAGACGGCTAATAATTAGATTTCCGTACCTCAAAAGTTAAAAAAGGAACCCTTATAAGATCACTCTCTTGTCCATCGGTTTGTCCGTGTGTCACCACCGATTTTCTCAGGAACAGGTGGACCTAGTCCCTATTAGGAGTATAAAAATCAAGGTCCTGAGTCAACACGATAAAAAGATATGGGCAAATTTAGATTTTCGCGAAAACTTTACCTTATTTTTAAAAAGTTTACCTTAATTTTCAACTTTTTGTTTTTCGGAAGTTTCCCTTTACTTGTGCTGTAAGACATTGCTTTTAACCAAAATTGACAATTCTAGGTCAATCAGAAGTACCCTATATAGTATAGGTTTTGGGTCGACAACCTATATTTTAGTTCCCGTTGACCTAGAATCACGAAATTTGGCAAAAAGCAAGGTCTTACAACACAAATAATGGAAAAATTCCAAAAATTATAGAAAGTTGAAAATTGTATATAATAATAATGATTTAATGGCGGTATAATGGGTAGGTACGGAACCCCCAGCGCACGAGTTCGACTCGCACTTGACCGGTTTTTTTTTTGGCCAAAGATTCATCCTAACTCCGGGGTTCGTATATATAGCGTGACGATGCAGCCAATATTCTTGGACCATTCCACTTGGGTATGATTTTTTTAGTATACTTAGATCATATAAGTTTACTGTAACATTTCTGTGCTTAAGTTCCAAAAATTTTCTTCCCTTTTATTTAGTAGAAACTTAAAAGCAAACTGTCTGTTCGTGCTGAATGCAACGGAAGTATGTTGCGACGACCCGCCTCACGGGAGGCGCGCATTTTCAACATTTCTCCGCTACGATGTTTATATCAGTTTAAGAGGCGACTTCGCCGATCGGAACATTTCCTTTCCATAAAAGAATTTCAAGAAAGTAACGCCTGTTTTGAATACAAGTGCCACGTATTGGGAATCACTTTTCACCAGCTTAAAGTTTACACGTTTCCAAAATTTCCTCATACAGTTATACTCAATTTTATAAGGAAATATTTTCTGAAATATGCTGAAACACTTAATATAAGAGCCTGTCACCTCCCGATCCTCAACTATACTCTAACCATGCAAAAAATCACTTTGATCCATTAGCGTGATTGAAGGATAGATGATCAAACTAACACACATAGTACACACTTTCGCATATTATACTTATTAGTAGGATAGTATGTAACTCAACAATGGTGTTTCACGACCTTCAAGATAAATCAGCGATTTTTTTACAATAGATTTAAAACATACATTTGCTTCGAAAACTTTTTGTACTTTGTATTGTAAAGCTCCTCGTAAGAAAAATTAGTGCTTTTGTTTGCTGCGCTCCATTATTGGAGCTATAAATAGATGTAGACATT
Organism: Oeneis ivallda; assembly: GCA_029955525.1. Lineage (NCBI taxonomy): Eukaryota > Metazoa > Arthropoda > Insecta > Lepidoptera > Nymphalidae > Oeneis > Oeneis ivallda. The sequence continues at coordinate 12,132,696 of JARPMR010000004.1, read as the reverse complement.
TTAAAATCTTAAGAAATAAAGAAAGGAGTGCAAATTTTCAATAGATTAATAAAATAAATGAATTTTTAAACGGTTTTGCTGGTAACTAGCTAGAAGAATACCTAATACATTTCTTCCAAATTACCTAACTAGCCCGGGTTGAACAATTTATTCGTCGGTTAAAGTTTACTTAGAGACAATGAAAAAGGCCCTAAAAGAGTTACTTCAGCCGTTAAAAGTAAATAATAAGTCTTACTTTATCACCAGTTATAATAAATACAACATCAAGGATTCGACGTTGAATTATTTACGACGGGAGCAGTGAAAGCCATTATCGAATCATAAGCAGCCGTATTGAATGGCGCTGTTTTGACAGCATCCATTGACTGCACTCCGCCATTCCTGACTGATGGCGTTCTATTGTGGCTTTTGTTATTCTTCCTTTAGCTATCATTTCTCACAATACTCGTTTTACGATTCTTTATTGAAATACAATTTTTGTCAATCCATAATAATTATTGTTCGATCTTAGAACGATTCCAGAACAATCAATAGGTAACGATACATGCATTGATCATTTATTATACAGATAATTTTTTTATAACGCAACATTTAAAGACTTCTCACCTTCCCCCATTAGGTGGGCGGGATCTAACAGAAGCCGCTGGACAGTTGCGACACAAAATCGTAGTCTGTGGCGATTCTTGCAAAAAGATCTATTTCCATGCACAACCATGAAACGACGTCTAACGGCTCAACCGTTCACAACGGTAACAACGATAATCTCAACTCTTATGTCAGATATATTATGAACTAGCTGATGTCTGCGACTTCGTCCGCGTGGATTTAATTTTTAAAATCCCTTGGGAACTCTGGCAGCCTATATGTCCCACCAAGTCCACAGCTACATCAAATGGCAATGTCAAACCAACAAACCAACACTTTCGCATTTAGGTATAATATTTAAGTATGATTGTATTGTCAGTTTTCTGAGCGTTACAATCAAGATTTTTTATAAAATCATCATTTGCAATTCATATATACTTATCTTAAAATTCAGCTCTCTTTTAAAATAATTGTTGAAATACTTACGCACATATACAGAATAATGTACGTTAAACTTTTATATAACTATTTTTGTCCACGAAACATTATATTCTGTGTGCGCTGGAATAACATCTGTATCAGGCTTCGTGAAAAACTAGCTATTTCTAATGTTATAATATGTTCTCCAGACTGCGGTAAAATTGCCATTGCCCCAAGGCTCCCGTGTAATAGGATTTGAAAAATAAATGTGTGAAGACCTATGTATGTATGTATGTATCTTCATAACATGTTCGTGGAAAATAGATACTCTTAGTTCAATTCGCATTGGGACAGCGTGGTGGACTAGAGCCTATAACCCTTCTGAGAGGAGACCTGCGCTCAGTAGTGAGCCGTTGGTGGGTTGCTAATGATGATGATGATGATCTCAAGACTGGCGCACTTGGTAGGACGGACGATCTCAAGCGAGTAGCTGGCTGCCGCTGGAAACAAATGACACAAGATCTTGTTCTGTGGCCATACCTGCAAAAGGCCTAAATGAAGCAGTTGACGTCCATCGATTGAAATGATGACAAAGCTTGTTTTTACTTGAGTGAAAATTAACTAGGCGAAGTAATGCAATAATTGCAATACTTTCTCAGTGTGACCTTTAGGATTACCTAATTGTTGAAGTACCTACCCATCTAAAAGTACGTTTAATTTACCAAAAAAGATTATGAATTACAAATGATGAATGCCTGTAAGTCATTGTTTAGATGCAAATTAAATAATGCGATTGTAGACAGAGATGTTTTAGCCCAGACATCCTAATGTATTAGTTTCTATCACGCAACGCAGCAATAAGTTCGCCTCGCCTAGAGGAACCTTGGATTATAATTATAAATCCTACATACCCATATATATAGTTTTTATAAAACGATAAATGATAATATTATAAAGATATTAGGTAAAATATAGCTTTAATGCATCGTCCAAATATCCTGGTAACAAAATTGGAAACCATACTGTGAGTGCATTTTATTCAACTTACATCTTCACCAACGTCTTTTTTACCCAACTACGGTGAAGCCAAAAGGAAGGCTTATGATTTTAGTAGTCTATGTTTGTATATATGTGACTATTTACGAATGTGTCACCGTAGCGCCTATCGATTCGTTAAGTAATATAGCTCTAATGCCTCACTCAGGGACACTCATTATTATCTAATATCTTTAAACGAGCAATTCTTGTATATATATATATATATATATATATATATATATATATATATATATATATATATATATATATATATATATATATATATATATATATATATATATATGCCGTTTCCGAGATTCAGATTATATATATACTAGTAGGGCGCGTGGGTGCGCGGCCCGCAAGCGGACCGCGGTTTTTCTACTCGGCAAGTAGACTTTTAGGTCTTAATCATTTTCTATCAAAAACCACTCTTCCATCTTTTATAGTCTCCGAGATAGACACCGTTGAAGTTTGTATGGCCGCCATCTTGAATCCGCCATTTTGGATTTTTTTTCAGCTCACTGCCAATTGGATGAGGTTTCGAGTGACTTTTGTTCGAGCACCCCCACCTATTTTCATTACCAAGGCCGTACTCCTCACCCACCTTCCAAACCCTCGATCATCATGTCACCATTTGTCATAATGAAAATTCTTCAATAAAAACAAATCTTGAAATGGAACCGTATCAAAGTCTTGCATGATTCCCGGCTTCTAGTCTCTTCAATATTCCCCATATATTTTGTATTGAAAACTAAATTCCGCCATCTTGAATTTTTTTTTCTGTTCGTCAAGTAGATCTTTGGGTCCTGATCAGCTTTTGCAAGGAAACCATTCTTCCATCTTTTATACTCTCCGAGATAGACACCGACGAAATTTGTATGGCCGCCATCTTTTTTCCGCCATTTTGGATTTTTTTTCAGCTCGTTGCCAATTGGATGAGGTTTCGAGTGACATTTGTTCGAGCACCCCCCACCTATCTTCAATACCCTGGCCGTGCTCCTCATCCTTCTCCAAAATCCTCAATCATCAGCTCTCTCCATAATTTTCCTCCGAATGAACTTTTGTCCTCTATACGAAACCATCGGAGGAAAAAAATATTTTCATACAAAATTTTACAGGAGAGGTGATCAATCAGTCAGTGAGTCAGTGAATCAGCACGAGCAGCTATATATATATACTAGCGTTTGCTCGGTGCGCGAGCTGCTAAAGCAGCTCGCGGGAAGTGTTGTTACTAAAAGTAAGGCGCGTGGGTGCGCGGCCCGCTAAAGCGGACCGCGATTGTTCGGCTTTATTTATTTCGCTCGGTGCGCGAGCTGCTAAAGCAGCTCGCGGGAAGTGTTATTGCTACAAGTAGGGCGCGTGGGTGCGCGGCCCGCTAAAGCGGACCGCGATTGTTCGGCTTTATTTATTTCGCTCGGTGCGCGAGCTGCTAAAGCAGCTCGCGGGAAGTGTTATTACTACAAGTAGGGCGCGTGGGTGCGCGGCCCGCTAAAGCGGACCGCGATTTTTTTACTCATCAAGTAGACCTTCGGATTCTGGTCATCTTTTTCCAAAAAATTTGTTCGAGCACACCCCACCTATCTGCAATAACCTGGCCGTGCTCCTCATTCACAAATGAAAAAGAAAAAAAAAGAAAAAAAAAGAAAAAAAAGAAAAAAAGCAAATGTAAAATGAAAAAAAAGAAAAAGAAAAAAGCCCTATGAACCTATCAAACTCATTGTCTTGCATAGTTCCCAACTTCTAGTCCCTTCAATATTCCCCATACATTTTGTATGAAAAAAAAAACCGCCATCTTGAATTTTTTTCCTACTCACCAGGTAGACCTCCGGGTTTTGATCATCTTTTGTCGAGAAACCGCTCCTCCATCTTTTATAGTCTCCGAGAGAGAGACGGACAAAATTTGCCGCCATTTTTTTTCCGCCATTTTGGAATTTTTTTTCAACTCACTGGCAACTGCTCGAGGTTTCGAATGACATTTGGTCGAGCACCCTCCACCTATCTTCTATACCCTGGCCGTGCCCCTAGCCCGTCTCCGAACTCCTCACTCATCAGCTCTCTCCACCTTTCTCCGAGTCACATTCTTTGAGCTCTATACGACACCATGGGTGAAAAAAAATTTTTTCATACAAAATTTTACAGGAGAGGGGTCGGAAATTTGAGACGTCACAGCTCGGCCGCCATCTTGTTTTTTTAATTTTTTTCACTTTTTCTGTTAATCGTTTACTAATTTCTACAATAATCCAAAATTTCAAAGAAATCGGTTGGAAAACAAAAGAGTTGCAAGATTCACGTCGGCCGCCATCTTGTTTTTCCAAAATGTCATAATTTTCCCCAACTTGAATCCCCCCCCAAACACATCTCCCGAACATCATTATATCGATTTCTTCCCAACTTCTAGTCCCTTCAATATTCCCCATACATTTTGTATGGGGGGGAAAAAAAATCCGCCATCTTGAATTTTTTTCCTACTCACCAGGTAGACCTCCGGGTTGTGATCATCTTTTGTCGAGAAACCGCTGCTCCATCTTTTATAGTCTCCGAGAGAGAGACGGACAAAATTTGCCGCCATTTTTTTTCCGCCATTTTGGAATTTTTTTTCAACGCACTGGCAACTGCTCGAGGTTTCGAATGACATTTGGTCGAGCACCCTCCACCTATCTTCTATACCCTGGCCGTGCCCCTCGCCCGTCTCCGAACTCCTCACTCATCAGCTCTCTCCACCTTTCTCCGAGTCACATTCTTTGAGCTCTATACGACACCATGGGTGAAAAAAATTTTTTTCATACAAAATTTTACAGGAGAGCTCGGCCGCCATCTTGTTTTTTTAATTTTTTTCACTTTTTCTGTTAATCGTTTACTAATTTCTACAATAATCCAAAATTTCAAAGAAATCGGTTGGAAAACAAAAGAGTTGCAAGATTCACGTCGACCGCCAACTTGTTTTTCCGAAATGTCATAATTTTCCCCAACTCGAATCCCCCACCTGGACATATCTCCCCTACATCATTATATCGATATCCGTCTCCTTCTAGGAGAACAACCCTGTCAATGAGTGAATCAGTCAGTGAGTGAATCAGTGGTAATCGAGCTATATATTAATACTAGCGTTTGCTCGGTGCGCGAGCTGCTAAAGCAGCTCGCGGGAAGTGTTATTCCTAAAAGTAAGGCGCGTGGGTGCGCGGCCCGCTAAAGCGGATCGCGATTTTTTTACTCATCAAGTAGACCTTCGGATTCTGGTCATCTTTTGCCAAAAAATTTGTTCGAGCACACCCCACCTATCTGCAATAACCTGGCCGTGCTCCTCATTCACAAAAGAAAAAGAAAAAAAAAGAAAAAGAAAAAAAGAAGAGAAAAAAAAGAAAAAAAGAAAAATGAAGAAAAAGAAAAAAAAAAGAAAAAAGAAACAAAAAGAAGAAAAAAAAAGAAAAATCAATATTCGCCATATATTTCGCATGGAAAAAAAATAAGCCATCTTGTGTTTTTTTCCTGATCATCAAGTAGACCTTTGGGTCTTGATCATCTGTTGCCAAGAAACTACTCTACCATCTTTTATACTCTCCGAGATAGACACCAGAGAAAGTTTCTATGGCCGCCATCTTGAATCCGCCATTTTGGAGTTTTTTTTCAACTCCCTGCTAATTGGATGTGGTTTCGAGTAATTTTTGTTGGAGCACACCCCACCTAGTTGGTCGCGTGGATAGTTGGCAAAAAAACCACTCTTTCACCTTTTTTAACCCATTTCCAAAAAGGAGGAGGTTCTCAATTCGGCCAGTATATTTTTCTTTTTTAATTCTCCGAGATCTAAGACACCTATGAACCTATCAAAATCAATGTCTTGCATAGTTCCCAACTTCTAGTCCCTTCAATATTCCCCATACATTTTGTATGGGGGGAAAAAAAAATCCGCCATCTTGAATTTTTTTCCTACTCACCAGGTAGACCTCCGGGTTGTGATCATCTTTTGTCGAGAAACCGCTCCTCCATCTTTTATAGTCTCCGAGAGAGAGAAGGACAAAATTTGCCGCCATTTTTTTTCCGCCATTTTGGAATTTTTTTTTCAACTCACTGGCAACTGCTCGAGGTTTCGAATGACATTTGGTCGAGCATCCTCCACCTATCTTCTATACCCTGGCCGTGCCCCTCGCCCGTCTCCGAACTCCTCACTCATCAGCTCTCTCCATCTTTATCCGAGTCACATTCTTTGAGCTCTATACGACACCATGGGTGAAAAAAATTTTTTTCATACAAAATTTTACAGGAGAGGGGTGGAAATTTGAGACGTCACAGCTCGGCCGCCATCTTGTTTTTTTAATTTTTTTCACTTTTTCTGTTAATCGTTTACTAATTTCTACAATAATCCAAAATTTCAAAGAAATCGGTTGGAAAACAAAAGAGTTGCAAGATTCACGTCGGCCGCCATCTTGTTTTTCCGAAATGTCATAATTTTTCCCCACTCGAATCCCCCACCCGAACATATCTCCCGAACATTATTATATCGATTTCCGTCTCCTTCTAGGAGAACAATTATGTCAATGAGTCAGTGAATCAGTGAGTGGTAATCGAGCTATATATATTACTAGCGTTTGCTCGGTGCGCGAGCTGCTAAAGCAGCTCGCGGGAAGTGTTATTGCTCCAAGTAGGGCGCGTGGGTGCGCGGCCCGCTAAAGCGGACCGCGATTGTTCGGCTTTATTTATTTCGCTCGGTGCGCGAGCTGCTAAAGCAGCTCGCGGGAAGTGTTATTACTACAAGTAGGGCGCGTGGGTGCGCGGCCCGCTAAAGCGGACCGCGATTTTTTTACTCATCAAGTAGCCCTTCGGATTCTGGTCATCTTTTGCCAAAAAATTTGTTCGAGCACACCCCACCTATCTGCAATAACCTGGCCGTGCTCCTCATTCACAAAAGAAAAAGAAAAAAAAAGAAAAAAAATGAAAAAAAAGAAAAAAAAAACAAATGTAAAATGAAAAAAAAGAAAAAGAAGAAAAGCCCTATGAACCTATCAAAATCAATGTCTTGCATAGTTCCCAACTTCTAGTCCCTTCAATATTCCCCATACATTTTGTATGTAAAAAAAAAATCCGCCATCTTGAATTTTTTTCCTACTCACCAGGTAGACCTCCGGATTGTGATCACCTTTTGTCGAGAAACCGCTCCTCCATCTTTTATAGTCTCCGAGAGAGAGACGGACAAAATTTGCCGCCATTTTTTTTCCGCCATTTTGGAATTTTTTTTCAGCTCACTGGCAACTGCTCGAGGTTTCGAATGACATTTGGTCGAGCACCCTCCACCTTTCTTCTATACCCTGGCCGTGCCCCTCGCCCGTCTCCGAACTCCTCACTCATCAGCTCTCTCCACCTTTCTCCGAGTCACATTCTTTGAGCTCTATACGACACCATGGGTGAAAAAAATTTTTTTCATACAAAATTTTACAGGAGAGGGGTCGGAAATTTGAGACGTCACAGCTCGGCCGCCATCTTGTTTTTTTAATTTTTTTCACTTTTTCTGTTAATCGTTTACTAATTTCTTCAATAATCCAAAATTTCAAAGAAATCGGTCGGAAAACAAAAGAGTTGCAAGAATCACGTCGGCCGCCATCTTGTTTTTCCGAAATGTCATAATTTTTCCCCACTCGAATCCCCCACCCCAACATATCTCCCGTACATCATTGTATCGTTTTCCGTCTCTTTCTAGGAGAACAATTATGTCAATGAGTCAGTGAATCAGTGAGTGAGTGGTAATCGAGCTATATATATTATAACTAGCGTTTGCTCGGTGCGCGAGCTGCTAAAGCAGCTCGCGGGAAGTGTTTTACTAAAAGTAAGGCGCGTGGGTGCGCGGCCCGATAAAGCGGACCGCGATTGTTCGGCTTTATTTATTTCGCTCGGTGCGCGAGCTGCTAAAGCAGCTCGCGGGAAGTGTTATTGCTACAAGTAGGGCGCGAGGGTGCGCGGCCCGCTAAAGCGGACCGCGATTGTTCGGCTTAATTTATTTCGCTCGGTGCGCGAGCTGCTAAAGCAGCTCGCGGGAAGTGTTATTACTACAAGTAGGGCGCGTGGGTGCGCGGCCCGCTAAAGCGGACCGCGATTTTTTTACTCTTCAAGTAGCCCTTCGGATTCTGGTCATCTTTTGCCAAAAAATTTGTTCGAGCACACCCCACCTATCTGCAATAACCTGGTCGTGCTCCTCATTCACAAAAGAAAAAGAAAAAAAAATGAAAAAAAACAAAAAAAAAAAACAAATGTAAAATGAAAAAAAAGAAAAAGAAAAAAAGCCCTATGAACCTATCGAAATCAATGTCTTGCATAGTTCCCAACTTCTAGTCCCTTCAATATTCCCCATACATTTTGTATGGGGGGAAAAAAAAATCCGCCATCTTGAATTTTTTTCCCACTCACCAGGTAGACCTCCGGGTTTTGATCATCTTTTGTCGAGAAACCGCTCCTTCATCTTTTATAGTCTCCGAGAGAGAGACGGACAAAATTTGCCGCCATTTTTTTTCCGCCATTTTGGAATTTTTTTTCAACTCACTGGCAACTGCTCGAGGTTTCGAATGACATTTGGTCGAGCACCCTCCACCTATGTACTATACCCTGGCCGTGCCCCTCGCCCGTCTCCGAACTCCTCACTCATCAGCTCTCGCCACCTTTCTCCGAGTCACATTCTTTGAGCTCTATACGACACCATGGGTGAAAAAAATTTTTTTCATACAAAATTTTACAGGAGAGGGGTGGAAATTTGAGACGTCACAGCTCGGCCGCCATCTTGTTTTTTTAATTTTTTTCACTTTTTCTGTTAATCGTTTACTAATTTCTACAATAATCCAAAATTTCAAAGAAATCGGTTGGAAAACAAAAGAGTTGCAAGATTCACGTCGGCCGCCATCTTGTTTTTCCGAAATGTCATAATTTTTCCCCACTCGAATCCCCCACCCGAACATATCTCCCGTACATCATTTTATCGTTTTCTGTCTCTTTCTAGGAGAACAATTATGTCAATCAGTGAGTCAGTCAGTCAGTGGTAATCGAGCTATATATATTATAACTAGCGTTTGCTCGGTGCGCGAGCTGCTAAAGCAGCTCGCGGGAAGTGTTTAACTAAAAGTAAGGCGCGTGGGTGCGCGGCCCGCTAAAGCGGACCGCGATTGTTCGGCTTTATTTATTTCGCTCGGTGCGCGAGCTGCTAAAGCAGCTCGCGGGAAGTGTTATTACTACAAGTAGGGCGCGTGGGTGCGCGGCCCGCTAAAGCGGACCGCGATTTTTTTACTCATCAAGTAGACCTTCGGATTCTGGTCATCTTTTGCCAAAAAATTTGTTCGAGCACACCCCACCTATCTGCAATAACCTGGCCGTGCTCCTCATTCACAAAAGAAAAAGAATAAAAAAAAGGAAAAAAGAAAAAAAAAGAAAAAAAGCAAATGTAAAATGAAAAAAAAAAAAGAAAAAAAGCCCTATGAACCTATCAAAATCAATGTCTTGCATAGTTCCCAACTTCTAGTCCCTTCAATATTCCCCATACATTTTGTATGGGGGGAAAAAAAAATCCGCCATCTTGAATTTTTTTCCTACTCACCAGGTAGACCTCCGGGTTGTGATCATCTTTTGTCGAGAAACCGCTCCTCCATCTTTTATAGTCTCCGAGAGAGAGACGGACAAAATTTGCCGCCATTTTTTTTCCGCCATTTTGTATTTTTTTTTCAACTCACTGGCAACTGCTCGAGGTTTCGAATGACATTTGGTCGAGCACCCTCCACCTATCTTCTATACCCTGGCCGTGCCCCTCGCCCGTCTCCGAACTCCTCACTCATCAGCTCTCTCCACCTTTCTCCGAGTCACATTCTTTGAGCTCTATACGACACCTTGGGTGAAAAAAATTTTTTTCATACAAAATTTTACAGGAGAGGGGTGGAAGTTTGAGACGTCACAGCTCGGCCGCCATCTTGTTTTTTTAATTTTTTTTACTTTTTCTGTTAATCGTTTACTAATTTCTACAATAATCCAAAATTTCAAAGAAATCGGTCGGAAAACAAAAGAGTTGCAAGATTCACGTCGGCCGCCATCTTGTTTTTCCGAAATGTCATAATTTTCCCCAACTCGAATCCCCCCCCCAAACACATCTCCCGAACATCATTATATCGATTTCCGTCTCCTTCTAGGAGAACAACCCTGTCAATGAGTCAGTGAATCAGTCAGTCAGTGGTAATCGAGCTATATATATTATAATATATATATATATAATCTGAATCTCGGAAACGGCTCCAACGATTTTCATAAAATTTGGTATGAAGGGGGTTTCGGGGGCGATAAATCGATGTAGCTAAACTAGCGGCACGCTATGATGGCCGGTTTGACACATTACAATAGTGATGTGGAATGTCAATTTATTCTCGAACAAAAAACAATTAAGTTTTGTTTTTGTACCTGATTAAATAGGTTTAATAAAACAAAAATGTATATGTTTATTTAATTTATTTGAACGAACTGAATATTTGAATGAAAATGAATATACATACTTTATATGCACACAAGAAACATATGAATACAAAAGATACCAAAAAAGGTGCCACAAAAGGCCATAATTAATCAGATTCGTCCATACTACTATTTTCACTGTCGTCACTGCTATCATCACCTACATTAATAATTATATGTTCGTTTTCTATAATATTATCTATTTTCACATCTCTTTCATAATCTTCCCTTATTAATTTAACAGTTCTATTCACAACCTTTTCCCAGTCTCCTTTAGTCACATGTTCACAAGCTTCTTCTAATAATTTTAGCATTTTTTTTGTGGTAAATGGGGGTTCTGTATTGTGTCTTGCAGCATATCCCTTAATTTGAGCCCACACCAACTCAATCGCATTATACTCACAATGGTAAGGCGGTAACCGTATAACTCTGTGCCCATGTTCTAATGCTATTTCGTCAATGACGTATCGGATCTTGGTTGGTTTGTTTTCTTTTAAAAGACGTACTAATTCCGCTTTTAACATATTCATGTTTGCATCTACGCCATTTTTACGAAGCCATGCGACGATATCAGCTTTCTTTTGGGATTGGGCAGGTGGCTTGTCAATTTGCATCGAGTGGTATGGGGCGTTGTCCATAATTATAATAGATGGTTCAGGGAGGCTACACAACATTGAGGTAAACCATTCAGTAAACTTTTCTCCATTCATGTCTTCATGATAGTCTCCAGTGGTTTTTGACGCAAAAGCCATGAGAGAACCTTCGACAAACCCGTTGATGGTTCCGGCGTGACAAATTATAAGTCGCGATCCTTTTCCTACAGGAACTTTGGAAGTAGATGCTGCTGTGTCATCGTTCCAAGAACGGCCTACAGTATGGTTAGCATTAAGCCATGTTTCATCCAAGAACACAACATTTTGCCAATTTTTGATTTCTTTCACTTGCCGTAAAAAAGTATACCTTGCCATCGCTATATCAAATCTTTCCATCAATATTTTGCGTTTGTTACATTTTTTTGTATCGAAATCCAATGGTCTTCAAAATCTTCGTTAAAGAACTGTCCCCACCGAAGAATAATCCAGCTTCCTTCAGTGAATGCACCAACTTTTTTCTTGTTGGATACTCCTTCTGTAAATAGTAGCCATAAACATGTCTTCGGATAGCATCGGCATCAAAGCTATCGATGCCTACGACTGGTTTTGCTCGTTTTCTCTTTTTTGGTGTGTGAAGTTTATTTTCTTCTGTGCCAGTCTCGCCATATTTTTTTTTAGTTATCCGTCTAACAGTTCGTTGTCCAATATTAAGCGCATCAGCTACGCGTTCAACCACTGACGTTATAGGTAAAATTGGCCCTCCATTTTGAGCTTCACGATCGAAATAGTTACGAAGGCGTATTACGAACTCACGTGTCTGACTATTTAGAACAGTTCTCTGCGTACGTTCGGTCATATCGACGAAATCCACAACAAAGGGCTTGAACAGAGTCCAAATTAACGAGCAAGGGTCAACAGTAATGCAGTATCAATATTTGAAATCCAAAGCCAGGTCAAAACTATATCACAATCGCATTGCACTGACAGTTTATACTTTTCGAAGCAACGTCAATTCGAAACTGCTTTGTTTTGCATTGAGCATTGACGCGAGTTTGCCGGAGGTAGTAGTTGTGCTAGCCAGCGATCCTATGTGACGATCGTATTAGATTCCATTTTTAAAAATTTTCAATTTAGAAAACCAAATGCCGAGTTGTGGTACATATCATATAAAAATAAAAATTTTACCTTTTGTATGAAACAGCTGATATTTTTTTGCGATTTCAGAGGTTTGTCCACATAGTGAAAATTGTTCATATTCACAAGTACATTCACCCCTTAAATGGTGCAAACTGATTTTTCTACACTTGTATACATTTTAGAAATCAATTTAATAAATAAATTTTGAGTCCTAAACCTAAAACTACATTCGATAAAATTTATGAATCTCTGCACATCACTATCGTCAATAAAGTAATACAATTATTTCCTTCAAAGTCGTTATCAATTAATACGGAACTTCATGAGCGGACAAACGTCAAACCGGCCATCATAGCGTGCCGCTAGTGTAGGTTTCATTTTTAGAAAAGGTCGTTTTATCCGTGTTTTCAGGCAATGAAAAACCCCTTACAATATCATTAGAATACGAAGGTAAATTTCGCCGTCACCTATAAATTCCCGATAGCTCGACGGTAAATCGGGCGGTCCCGAAACCAGAAGACCCCGGTTCGAGTCCAAGACGGTTAATTTTTTTATTTATTATTTTTTAATATATAATTTCCAAAAAACACGATTTACAAAAAAAAAATACCCGAGCAATGCTGAGCAAAGGTCACCCAGATATTATCGTATTTAATGTGTCATTACTGATTAACTACCATTCAATACAATAATGAGCTGTCAATTATATGTGCTAAGGAGATAATTACCACTTCTATGTTTAGATCTTACGGTAGTAAGTAATATTATGTTTTTGGTTTAGATGCGTTAGAAAGCGTTTAGACTGTCAGTGAACATTTTTAAATTTATATTTAGGAGATCTTTATTATGGATTAGAGACTTTCCGAAATCATTAGGTTAAAGTGCCTTTGGAATAATGCAAAAAAATATGCAAGATAAAAACTAGTAGACAAAGCGATATCGTATAATCGTCAAAAATCCATCACACAATGTAACAGGTTGTCTGTGTGTATTGTTATGATAAAGTGACATATTATGCGAAATGATTCGAAATCGAAAAGCTACGTAAGTATAATAAGAAACTTATCAACAAAAGAATCCCAAATCATTTATAATCCATAGCACAATGGGTCCAATCCCGTATGAAAATATTTTTAATACGACTTTTCTTTACTCTCAATTTCTTCATATTACAAATAAGAGCAGCCCCGTTTATCTTGCGTCAGATTTGAAGTGGGGTCTACAGCGGTATTATCGTAAGAGGTGAACTTCGTACACCCAAGACCTTTATAAGATGCTCACTTACGTTGAGAGGCGTACTCAGCTATATTTCGGTCATATCATTAAAATTAAGAAGCACCCTCCAAGAATGTTTTAATTATCTTCATATTTTATGAAAATAGGTAAATTTTTAGAAAACAAAGTCTCAGTTTTGAAGATAAGAATAAAGAGATTTCTTGTCAATATCAAAATATTAGGATATTCTTCTGCCGTTTTATTTACGCTTAATCACAGTCACAGTCTGGCATTTTGAGCTAAGTTAAATCCTCTATTAGACTTCAAGCTAACTTGAAAAATGGTAAAGCAGTTTCATTAACTGATAGTCTGATATCTCGGTATCGGTATCGTACCGTTACGCTTAACCACTTGCCTTCACGTCACGTAGAAGAGTGGTAAGGGTAACTCTTACTAGCCACAGTTGAAACCTCCCATGGGACCAAATCGAATAGCCCCTGCCGAAACTTGAACCTGAGACCTCGCGTTTATAAAATCACAGCTCCTTTACGAGTATGCCTTTATTGTAAGTATCTCTTAACTACTAACAAAGTATATAAATAATATCTATGATGATGATTATATTTTCCTAGCTGTCGTGGTCAGTCTTTTACTAGTGCATTATCAAAAGGCTTATTATAATTTTAATAATACATTTTCTAGAAAAATTTGCATGAAAAGGTGACTCTTATCGTATTCGTGCCAATACACATGAAATCCCCAACCTTACCTTTAATATTTTCATTTGTTACTTATGCTCTACTTAAAGTGGAATTACGCAGAAAAAGGGTCTCGACCCTACGATTATAATATTACCAAGTTCGAGATGGAATCTAGAAATATGTAAAGTAGACGTATGTTCATTTTATAGAACCTATTACAAGCGAGGCTTGCGGCGATCAAAACTTTACCGCAGTCTAGATAACATATGACATCAAAAATAACTTGCTTCTAACATAGAGAACTCTTTGAGATACCGACTATATAAACTTGAACTTAACATTATATTATGTAACTTTTATCCTTGTTTTAAAAAAACAAAGGATAAAAGTTTTTTTTGAACATGTTTAAAAAAACGTCTACGGAAAATTAGATGTTAGTAACTTCCTTCTCATAAATTTGCTTCGTATATAAAATGTATGTCACTCGGTCCATAATAACGAATCGATTGACAAATCATCAAAATCGGTTCAGAAATTTAGGTGTTAAGGTGGACCATACTTAAATACAAACATGCATATGTATGCATGTGCATAGACTGCTAAAATCTCAACCCTTCCTTTTGGCTTTTGTCGTAGTGAGGTAAAAAGGATAAAAAATGACACATTCAGGTACCTACTTATTTAATAAATAGGTAGACAATATCGTAATTTTCAATATCTAATAACTTTAGTAAAGCGATGAATTTACTCACTAATTCAACAACACTACAGTCAAAGTTGCATTATTGCATAATATTATGTGTTCAAAGGCCGATTTATATTAAATGCAAATATCTATATATATAAAAGAAAGTGTTAGTTACACTATTTATAACTCAAGAACGGATGAACCGATTTGGCTGAAAATTGGTGGAGAGGTAGCTTAGAACCAGGAGACGGACATAGGATACTTTTTATCCCGTTCGACCGCGTTTCCGTCAAGTCACTATAGAACGTGGTTTAACAAAAACGCATCTGACATGGAATAACAAAACGCAAATGACAGTGGAATAACAAAACGTAAATGACAGCTAAACGTAATTTTGTCTTTGTTGGTTTGTCCGTCAATCACGCTGCAAAAAACCTACGGATTGACGTGATTTTTTTGGATAGGTATAGTTGAGAACCTGTAGAGTGTAAAGCATCCCGGAAAATCAAAGAGTACCCTCGGGATTTTAAAAACTGAATCCACGCGGACAAAGTCGCGGGCATCAGCTAGTATAGATATATATGTAGTAATTTGCAATGCTTTCTCGTTGTAAATTGCATCCCATATATTTAGCCTCGCTGCGATAGTTAAAATTGCCAACAAGAGTAAGTAGCATGTTAGCAAACTATTCTTAAACAGTCCGTTGGCCGTTAGTTTCCTTTGTTGCACTCGGCTTGTTACACACACCCTCCACTAGCTTCTTGTGCATACAATTTGGCCATTCTCCCCAATTTTCATAGAAATAAATAACATGGATTTGTTATTGTATACTTTTTTTTTTTCAAAATTTCGTTCTAACAAAAGAAACAAAATATTTTTAAAATTTTAACCATTAAAAATCGAGATTTTGTACACCTAATTTATAAAATAAACTTTAGTCTATATTCAAACGAATGTCCCGGAACTCATACATTTTAATTGACAGATTCACGCACACTTAACGTTAAATTGAAACTAGAAATTCCTTGATTATTTTAAATGTATCAAGGTCGCATCATTATTATTTCTTATAACTTTGTTTTATCTAGACTACTAGATCTTATTTAGTCTGACGTCCCTGGAAACAAGGTCGAAAGCAAAATGTCTCTTTTGTAAACTTGTTTTTGTACTTCTTGCTTGTATAACGAGAAATCGCTCTTCTTCATCAAAGAGGTCTATAGAGCGTCAGATACAAATGAAAACCTAAGTTTTCGAAATGTAATCTTTTACAGATCCATAAGAAAGAAAGAAAAACTATTTATTTGATCAGCACCATTTATACAAAGCAGTGATAGCCTAGTGGTTAGGACTGTGGTCTCCTATTTGGGGGTTTCGCAGGTTCGATTCCCGGGTACGCACCTCTGACTTTTCGAAGTCAAGTGCGTTTAAGCAATTAAATATCACTTGCTTCAACGGTGAAGGAAAACCTGCACAAAAACAACGTGAGGAAACCTGCACACCTGAGAGTTGTTCATAATGTTCTTGAAGGTGTGTGAAGTCCGCCAATTCGCATTGGGCCAATGGCAATTTTTATGTGACCAAATATAGGTCTCCCACTCAGCATAATGCTACAGCAAGGTGCAGCGCTGGTTTTCAGTGGGAGCCTTATGTGAGTGCAATCACGGAAACGTTATACAGATGTTCAATTATTAACAAATTAAATGAATAGAAAAATAAAATAAACGAAATGCAAATTTAAAAGAAAATAGAAAAAACTGAAAATAATAAAACAATAAAAAAAATATAATAAAATAATGGCACAAACACAAAACAAAAAACAATAGCACAAACATGAAAACAGGTGGCATACAATACAGGAAGTACACATAAAATGCTGGAACGATTAGTTTTTACCTATCGATATTCATAATAATAAATAATAATATAAAATAATTTTTAATTTTTAAGTTGATAATATTTGTTGTGCTAAAAGATAAGTTTTTACTTTACTTTTAAATAAAGCAATTGATTTTAGAGATCTTACCGGTGGTGGTAAGTCATTCCAGCACTTAGTTGCCGCAAATTTAAAACTCCCCTTAAATGCCGCTGTTTTATGCCTAGGCGTAGCTAATAACAATAGGTAAGGCTCTCTCTCGCTTGATGCGTGCTGACTTATCAGTCAACCACCTAATTTTCTCATGCAAGTATTTTGGACCTACCTAACCGTACCTACTTATATTACCAATACCAAAATCACCTACCCTAATACCAATATCCCTATTAAAAACACTATGCTTTGGTAGATGTGACGACATGATATCATAAACCTATATTTTCCAAACACCCTAAAGTTTTGAAAGCCTAAATCTACACATACATCCTCTCATCTAGGTTATTTTTGATCTATGTGAGATAAGCCGAAGCACCCGAAACAGGCTGAGTGCGATGCAGTTAATTTCACAGTGTATTAATTATCTGCTGCGAAATACTATTGTAGCTTGACGCTCATCTCTGCCTAAAGAATGTGTTTTGGATATCACCTCTTAGCTCTTATTTTTTTATTCATTCGATATCGATATCGGCAAATCGGCGATCCGATATCGATTTGCTCGAGCAAATCTTCATTATATTACTTATTTAGAAACTTGAACTATGTACAATTTTTTACCATGCATTCTCTTTGATTTTCAGATTCAACTATATTATTTTATTGTATCAGTTCATAATGTATTTTGCGCGTTGCTTTCATAAGCTTAAAATATTCATAATTCAATTTAACTCAAGTATAACTTCGTGAATACATCTGTCATTTTGTACGGATGGAAAACTTGCTGGAAAAGGTTTTACAGTTCCATACAATTTTGGCACATATACCTTTTATATACTCAAAGACATATACTGAAAAGGAAGGTGCATTTTGTCCTTTGAATGACCAAATTCACACATCCAAATCGAGACGTTAGAATATTTTGTTGTCTGGCGGTAATTGGTTGGTGTTGTATTGTAAATTAACTTGGCCCATATATCTATCAGACCGATAAAATTATAATTTTAACAAGTATGTTAGTGTTAGTTGGAAGTGCACCGTGAATAAGTAGCGCTACAGGAAATGGGATCATTAGCTGTTCTCGTATTTCTTACGGTAGACATTTACGCTCACCTTAAAGAGTTGCTACGATGCAGTACTTTACTGCATCGTAGCAACTCCGTAAATCAGAAATCAGAAATCCGTAGTCATATTAATAATTTCACGTTCAGTCAGAAGATTGGCAGTGAGTGCAGTCTTCATGCACTTACTGCAAATCTTCGGGCGTAGCAAATGTCACATAGAGATTGCTATGATTCATTTTTAGCTACGCTGAACATGAAAAATATTCCCATTTCCCCTCGAACTAAATGTAAAGTTTAAGAAGTGGCCACAAATTGGTGAAAACTAAATACCTAATATTTAAAACAAAACTCGCTTTTCTATTTCGTGTTCTAATCGATTATTATAGGTACATTATTCGCGTGTATTAACCGAAACATAACTATTAACATAATACGTAATATTATAATCTTTAAATAAATGCAATTTGTTAAGATACTAAAGATAGAAGAATATAGAGATAATAAAGAACATACCATAGTTAACTACGGTATGTTCTTTCTTACTCTGTAGATAAAATAATAAAATAAACATAATGTTAAAAGACGGTGGAATTTTACAACCGGAACCCTACGCAAATAAAGGCGTTGCGCTCGGAGGATTTGCTTAAGCGATTTTCCACTCGTTTTTGGTCTTTTTGATCCAGTATTTTTACGTTCTACGTGACAAAAACTACTTTGTATTAGGTTTACCCAATTGATAGAAACACGTTTTTTCAACCGACTTCAAAAAAGGAAGAGGTTATGAATTCGTCGAAATCTTTATTTTTATGTATGGACATATACCGATTACTCGAAGGCGCCTGAACCGATTTGGGAAATTCTTTTTTGTTTGAAAGGGTATACTCCCCATGTGGTTCCATATAAATTTTATCGAAATCGGTCGAGCAGTTTTTATTTTAAAACATCAACAATAAATTATGTACTTTGTATAGTGTGTGTGTATTGTAGTAAAGCGGGAGTTTGAAGTCAGTTGTATAAAAAGAATTTTTTATATTAAATTATTTTTCGAAAAATGAGTTTCCAACAGTGATATTAATTAATATTTAATAGATAGCTATAGTTAGTGGTAAAAGTGAGTATCTATATTGTGTGTTACTCCTCTCAGTTTTTGTCAGATTTATTTTTCGGATAAATCCATATTATAAACGTAATAAGTAGCCTAATGACCTGAACGACTTTATTTTCAAGTTTTAAGTCTGAAACAGATTTTTGAAATACCACTATTGAAAAGTAAAACATTCTCTTAGGTATAAAAAAAATATACAAGGTTAACGTAATTAATTTTTAAGGGTTAAAGACTTTCTATTATCCAACATAGCGTTTCTTAAGTCATATTTATACTTATTAACCTAACCGCATGACATGCAATCCACCCTTATTCGAAACTCGGATCAAAATATCTTTATGAGTGGGTATATTATAAACTACTTACAATATATAAAGTATTTATTATCACAGCAACATAATATTATTACTCCAATTTTTCTTTTTCTATTAATATTTCTTGAAAGCAATCAATTAAAAAATAAAATGTCCTTCGTTCAATATACGTTTTACAAACCTTACTCAGTCAGGGTCGATCTCTCGCACTTGGATTGGATAATAAAAATTGCAATTGGATGGATTGGATAGATGTTAGATTCTTCCTTTCCTTCCTTACATTCCTAAGATGTAGCTTCTCTGCTCAATGAACTCCCTGTTCTGGTGAGAGTTCTCAGCCATGGTTAGTTACAATTGCAGTAAAGAGCTGTATCAAGAAAAAAGATTTTTTCTATGATTGTAAAAAAAAAGATACTTTATTTTGAGGCCAACTAGAGATCGAGTATTGTTGTGTAGAGCATTCGACGCTCGTAAGATTAAATGCTCGGTACAGTTGTTTGCAATAGCACAGCGCCCAGGCTCGTTGTCTGAGTGCACATCTGCACACGCACTCGGTACACTGGCGCCACCAACGCTATGATTAATGCTAGCCGTATTTACCTACAAATAAAACACACCGTGCTAGGATGGATTGCGCCATAATTCCAGTTTTTATATCCATTTGTCTATTTTGTGTGTGATCAAAGCGTGGAAAAGCTTTTACGGCTATCCCGAGCTAGCTTCTATAAATGGTTTGTTTCGTGTAACGAATTTTTAATAAAAATGTGTTAGTGTAGGAGACTTTCTAGTTTCGGGAGCTTCATTAGATCTGTCCAATGTCTGCAATATTCGCTGAGTAGTTTTTTTGTGAAAGTTCGACAACCTGGTGCATTATACAATCCCTATTAATATTATTAATGCGAAAGTGTGTTTGTATGTTGGTTTATTGAATTGTTAGTTCACCTTCAATCGCAGCAACGCACATTTTATAAGTATTATTTCTTTGTAGCTATAGGTATATCCTATATTATGCTTAATCATCCAACTAGAAGACTTTGAGCCTTGGTAGATCTATTTACATTTTGCTTTTCGTATAAAAAAATACTTATAGCAAAGGTATTTAACTGCCCACATTAATAATTCGTAGGGAAACCGATCAAGGGATTGTTTTATAGTCTCTGTCCTCGGGAGCGCAGATTTATCGCTGTCGGCTCAACCACTAACGGCGACCGCCGGCCCTGAGCCCTGACTGATGCTCTACATTTGTTACAACTAATTTAGTTTCCCACTAGAACACATTTGCACAACTTACAATATTATTGAATTGTTACAGGAACTACGCCTACCTTCAGATTTAAACACAACCTTAATTCTTCGGCCAATATTGGCGTTACTTTAAAGATGCTTATGCCCAACAGATGATGCATTTTGGCTGATGATGATGATTATAAAACAAATTATTCTTACCTCTATGGTACTCTATAGACCATATGTACCATTTCTGGTGATCGTAGACATTTAGAGGATCCGTAAGGTGCAATTTAAATCCTCAAAATCCTGAAAATGAGTCTAAAATCGACTTCAAAAGTCGGCAGCAAAGGGTGCATTGAAACTTTGATAACTTCTGCAAAAATCAGCGTTAACGTCACGAGAACTTCCAGGGCTTCCATTCGCCTTTTGTGGCTCTAATTGCTTTCGTGCCTCCGGTGGATTTTGTAGCTTAATGTAGCTTAAAATACTCACATTTGAGTATTTGATGCTACGTTACAATATAATACGTAATAAATATATTTCTATATCATCATTATCATTTCAACCCAACGGCATGGGCGATCCACTTTGGGCTCGGGCGGGGTCTCCTTTCACAATGAGACGAGTTTAGGTCATAGTCAGCCATAGTCCACCACGCTGGCCGAATGTAGATTGGCAGACTTCGCACATCTTTGAGTATGTTATGGAGAACTCTCAGGCATGTAGCCTCAAGATGTTTTCGGTCACTGCTACAAAAAATCACATATTTTCGAAAAGCAAGAGGTCATCACCGCCCAAATGATATTTCTATTTACCTACTTATCATAATAAAATCCAGTGGATGCGACGCACCCCTCTGATTTCTGCGGAAATAAGTTAAAGCGTCGTACTCGAAGCAATAACTAAAACTAAATAGGTTTGTAACAAGTTGTTTGTTGTGTTTATCAGCGTTGTGCCAAGCGTTCCCGCTCGCACATTCGCCGCAACTTGCTGCGCATCTAATGAAAACTTTGTGAGGTAAGCGAACCGAACAAGTGGATTTTAATAAGGCTGGTAGACAGATTTATAAGTGATGGGCGATTGTTTTCAAAAATAACAATAAAGTACCTGTTATAAGTGATTTACTTATCTGAGTTATATACCTATTGAATGATCACTTAACATTCGAATGAAATAATTTGATTTTTTTTTAATACTCTCTTTTAATTATGGACTAAGTATAATACGACCCTCTAGAAAGATTTGATTCATAGAGTAGGGTACAGTACTCATAAAATGAAACTGAGTTTAAGCATAAAAGAAACTAGAAGCAGTTATGCCAAAATGTAATCAAGGCAAGATGGAAGCAAATGACAGCAACAACCTTGTACTTTTCAAAACAATCCATACGCTCATAATAAGTCATCATAAGTCGTGCCTTATTGCGGATATAAGTATGTAAATCATCCAATAAAATAAAACAAAACGAAGCGTGGAGATTATTTATAAATACCAAGATCTTTATTTAAGGTGACGCTAGATATAGGAACCTAAATCAAATGACGGTAAGCCAATCACGTGTCCATGTTTAAAGGTTGATCAAAGTGATACAGGATTGAATTATTCGTGCACGATGTCCGCCCTGGGTAACAACATTTTATTTTTTCCCTACATTCGTTTGCCAGATATCAAACAGACCTGTACCTAAACCAAACGTAAATTGGGAATTTACGTGGATCGAAATTGGCGTCTGTTAAAGGCTCTGGTTTATATATGTTTCACAGCTAGGCTGTGCATGTTTACGAGTACTGGTTTCATCAACATTTGAGTAGGATTTTTGGTTAGATATTATATCTGTTTCAATAATTTTTATAGCCAAGATCCAATAAATTCTATCTTAATCGAAATCACTGCTATGATTCGATCAATTATCACATTTCACTCTTCAACTGGAAGGCGTTATAAAATAAAGCTTCATCATCATCATCATCATCAACCCATCAACGGCTCACTACTGAGCGCAGGTCTCTTCTCTCTCCTCTCGAAGGGTTATAGGCCATAGTCCACCATGCTGGCCCAATGCGAATTGGCAGACTTCACACATCTTTGAGAACATTATGAAGAACTCTCAGGTGTGCAGGTTTCCTCACGATGTTTCCTTCGCCGTTGAAGCTTGTGATATTTAATTTCTTAAACGTACTTAACTTAGAAAAGTCAGAGGTCAGCGTGCCCGGGATCGAACCTGTGACCCCCCGAAAAGAAGACCGCAGTAATAACCACCTGGCTATCACTGCTTCTGATAAAATAAAGCTTAAGTCTTGTTAATATTTTTTACTGGAAAGTAAGATAAAACCTGAATATTTTATTTTTTTCACAGAGTATTACACGTCGGCGGCGAATGGGACAGGAAAAGGAAGCAGTGTATCTGCGTTCCGGAACTCGGGGAGCGGTACCACCGTTCAGTCATGTGCCCTGAAAGCCTTCAGGCTTCACGGGGTATTCGTACCGGATTCTAATTATTATAATAGATGAATAGAAAGCCTTTATTGCACGCAAATTGGAGAATACAAGGATAGAATACCGGCTGATAACTCCTTCAAAATACAAATTAAGTACTTACTGACTTATTAGACCCCACCGACTGAAGGAAAATGAGAGTTATTTTTATAGTACAGTTTTCAAAGTACATCATTCAGAGTTGAATTATTAATTGAGTGAATTTAATAAAATATATTATAAGCGATTCTTCCTTTAAGTATTAGTTAATTTAATATTCTTTACGTCAAAAATATTAAAATTATCTAAATGAAGGTGCGTTTATATCATTCAGGCCTTTACGTCTGTTCTAGGCGATTTAAACATTGTCTCGTAGGCATTTTCTCCGGTGACTGTGGAGACCGATCCGTGAGCGACAGTTACGTCCCCACTTGCTGCAACAAAACCCGATGACCACAGACGCAGTCCCGGCGCTGGAACGCCATCTTGCTCTCCTGTGCGCTAACACTTTAAACCAAGCATCGTTGTGAACTCTACACACCTCACCCACGCTTCTCCTCCAACCGTTCCTGTCATCCGCCAGCTTCTCCCAATTCTTGTGCTTTATGTTAAAATCGGTCATTTCTCTCTTGGCGCCATCTTGGCGTTTATATCAAAACATATTAAATCAAACAACTGGGTATAGAAATTTGAGATTTTGCATTGAAGAATAAGATTGATCCTCTACTAAGAAAAGACTTAGAAATCCCACCCGAATGAAATTATGGCTCAGCCAGCACCTATCTAACTTATAAAGTACCTAATTATTAAATGCAATAATACCACACTTCAATCTCCTCCTTTATCACACAACACAATCCACTGCTAGACTAAGGTTTCATGCATGGAAGTCCACAGGCTTCAATCTTGCGTCGCCTGTATCCAGTGGCTCCCCGCGACTCGTCTGCAGATGTCGTCATTCCTAGTGGGAGGTCTGCCAACACTGCGCTTTCCGGTATGGGGTCATCGCACCAGCAACGACCATTATCCAATAATAAATAAATTAAAAACTTCGACTAAAACAAATATTTGTAATACTATTCAGAAAATAAATAGCTACTTGTACATACCGACGCCAAGGTACATGAGTATTTTAATATATTCCGAGTTAAAATGGATATCCTCCGGGCGAGCGGCCGTAAAATCTGGCAATAGGATGTATGGCAAACACTAATCATATTTTGCTTTTTGTTTTCTGTTTTATTTCGTATTTCCATTACCGTATTTCAGAAGGTATTGACAAACGAGTCAGTTTTACGAGTTCCATCCCACGTTTACTGTTTTTCAAACTTTTTTCCCCTGACTTATTACTGGGTTCTGCATTTATATCTATTTAGTCATTACATCATGGTTTTTGCGAAAGCTTAAATTAATAAATAAGCATATACAAAATAAAAAAAAAACAAAAATAGTGGCCTTTATCCGTCAGCTCCGTCAGATGCATGGATACGCGAGAAATGTTGTCTGCTTTTTGAGGTTGCCCAGCGGAATTAATATGCATTCTGACAGAAAAGTTTAACGATGATGGAATATAATAATAAAAAAAAAATTACGCACACTAATCGTATTTGATCACAAGGCTGCAAAGTAGCAATGGCCAATCCTCTCCTTCTAAAAAAAAACGGCCAAGCGCGAGTTGGACTCGCTCCGTACTCCAGAAGTAGAAATAAAAGTAAAACGATAATATTATTATATTAATTTGCTTATTAATAGTTAACTTTGTTTGTAGAGGTTTATTGTTAATATCAAAAAAACTATGCTAGTCAGAGCGTTGGTTTTATTTTTTCTGTAAAATATACATAAACTTCTATTGACCATAATTATTTCTGATTTTTCGAATTTCATATGATACCCCACTCGGTATAATAATCTTACTTTGAAATTTCAAACCCTCGTTTTTGTCCCATTTTTTAATTAAACTAAAATAACTTTCGCGTTGGTTTTATTCTTCCTGTAAAATATATGTGGGCGCTTTGACTTTCGTTTAATTTATATTAATTAATTAAGAGTATTTGTTTTGATTTCCGTATCCTGTAATTTTATATTAATTATTTAAAAGTATTGTTTTGATTTCCGTATCCTTTTATTTAATGAAATTAGTTTAATCAAATTGACATTTGACTTTGACAGCGCGGGTACGCCATTTTGCGCGCCATCTTGAAATATTAGTATAAAAGGGCTGTTTCGACGATACGAATTCAGTCTCTGCCCAGAGACTCATTCGACTAGTGGATGCCTTCGCGTCTAGGTCGTTCTTCTCGATTGAGGGATTGCGATGGCAATCGCTCCCTAATCGATTAAATTAAATATTGCCAGTACGCTTAGATTAGTTTAAATGATAAATTAATACTTTGATATTTTTGATAACTACCCTCACGTTTAGATGTTGTTTTGATCAATTAATACTTAGATATTTTTGATAGTTACCCTCACGTTCAGATGGTGGTTTGTCTGTCGTGCTGTGGTTATTAGCTGAGTGGAAAGGGACTGTTATTGGGGATGGTGGAGACGGCTTTAGGTAGGGTTTCAGCGTTTTAAGAGACGCGTTCTCTTAAAGCCTGATTAGTTTTGAGTGATAATTCCCGCTTCTGGTCCATGGCTAATAAATGTAAAGAGGGGCTTTTGAGGGTACCTTGTTCCAAGAATAAACATCCTAAATAATGAAATGATCATTCCACGCTACCGTTCTCTCGTCGCGCAACAAACGTGTCTGACTTTGTTGCCGACGAGGATACCTGCTCCGACATATACATAAACCTCTATTGACCATAATTATCTCTGAATTTTCGATTGGTAAACTTCGGAGATAAGGGGGGGAACGGTTTTTTTCAACATTATGCCCGATTAATCAAAAACCTTTTTTTATATATAAAAATAAATAAAAATCTGTTTTAGAATGTACCCCATTCGGTATAGGTAGTAATCTTACTTTGAAATTTCAAACCCCCGATTTTCCCCCTTTTTTAATGAAACTAAAAATAATTTTCGTTTTTTTTAATTCCAATGATATTGGGCTACTATTATATACAAATATTCCAAATTTTATGCCGATAGCTTTAAATATATCTACTAAAATAATCGACTGTGACAGACGGACGGACGGACGGAGAAAGTCTCGCCATAAGGGTTCCATTTTACCATTTTGGTACGGAACCCTAAAAACTATAATATAGGACAACAATAATGACAGATAAGTACAAATAAACCTCCTTGTAAAATGTTTTAGGGAGGGCAGACTGGCTACTTTTAGCGGCAGCGGTCGCGACGTTTTTTCGCGCAGCAGACGCAAAAGGCCATAAAACGCTAAAAGCCGTAAAAACCCGCGAATTGCGCAGCAGACGCAAGAGGCCATAAAATCGCTAAAAGCCATAAAAACGCGCGATCGCTGCAGCTATAAGTAGCCAGTGTGTCCTCTCCCTTAGATGATAGCGACAACTTTTGGATCGGCTAGACTTAGCACGTTGACCCGATTTTTAGGGTTCCGTACCCAAAGGGTACCAACGGGACCCTATTACTAAGCCTACGCTGTCCGTCCGTCCGTCCGTCCGTCCGTCTGTCAGCGGGCTGTATCTCGTAAACCGTAATAGATAGACTGATGAAATTTTCACATATTATGTATTTCTATTGCCGCTATAACAACAAATAATAAAAATTAAATTAAAAAAAAAAATTGGTACATGGAAATATTTTTTTTTTTTTTTACGGAACCCTAAAAGAGCGAGGCCCGACTCGCACTTGGCCGATTTTTCGACTTAGGGCATTGTATGTGGCTTAGATTTTGTGTGACATTGACGTTTGCCGTACTTTGATTACGTCGAGAATTTCGTCGAAACATGTTTCGCCAACCCAGAAGTAATTTTTCAAACCTACGAAAGAAATAAACGTTGATTGCGAATTTGGATATTATGGATGTGTGGCTTTGAAAAATTTAAGGATCGTTGTGGCCACAAATATTGCTCTGAGGCGAATTCTGGTCACCGGTCGTTATATTATTTTTATTATATTAGGTATATTATATTCATTTAGATAGAGAACTATGGTTAGTAAATTAGTTAATAATACTTTAAACGATATTGTTTGTACTAAGGCCGATAAGAAATTCATGACTCTTGTACACAATTCGGTAAGAGGGTTATAAACTAATATTAACAAGCCGGCATCACAAACCGCAAGATCATGAAAATGTACTCGATCCCTCCTCGATTTCACGTTTGCCCTCCATACATTATTTATCACATTAGTTGTATCTTGTTTACGTCGGTTGCCTTTCCGTGAACAACTCCTTTTGCTGTAGTAAGGGCTATGAATGTTTACTTCAAATATTTAACGTTGCGTTCTTACGACTGTTTGTTTTACGTCCACTAACAAACTAGGTATAATAATATGTTACATGCCAGCGATCTCGCCTAAGATAGAAGCGGGCTAACTTGGAAGAGGAATGGTAGTTATACCCCAAATCGAGATTTTTTTCGTCATTTTTAGGGTTCCATACCAAAATGGTAAAAATAGAACCCTTATGGTGAGACTTTCTCCGTCCGTCTGTCCGTCCGTCTGTCACAGTCGATTATTTCAGTAACTATTAAAGCTATCGACAAGAAATTTGGCATAGTTGTGTATAATATATAGTGGCCCAAAATCATTGGAATAAAGAAAATTATTTTTAGTTTTAATAAAAAAATCTGCCAAGTGCGAGTCGGGCCTCGCTCTTTTAGGGTTCCGTTAAAAAAAATTAAATAAAAATATTTCCATGTACCCAAAAAATATTTTAATGTAATTTTTTTAATTTAATTTAATTTTTATTATTTGTTGTTATAGCGGCAATAGAAATACATAATATGTGAAAATTTCATCTGTCTATCTATTACGGTTTACGAGATACAGCCCGCTGACAGACGGACGGACGGACAGCGTAGGCTTAGTAATAGGGTCCCGTTGGTACCCTTTGGGTACGGAACCCTAAAAAAGGCGGAAAATCGGGGGTTTGAAATTTCAAAGTAAAATAACTATATCGAGTGGGGTACCATATGAAAGGCCTTTACTTGTGCATTCTAAAACAGTTTTTTATTAAAAAAATACCGTCCCCCCCCCCCCCCCCTTATCTCCGAAGTTTACCAATCGAAAAATCTGAAATAATTATGGTCAATAGAAGTTTATGTATATTTTACAGGAAAATAAAAGCAACGCGAAAATTATTTTAGTTTGATTAAAAAAGGGGAAAAATCGGGGGTTTGAAATTTCAAAGTAAGATAATTATACTGAGTGGGTTATCATATGAAAGGCCTTTACTTGTGCATTCTAAAACAGTTTTTTATTTATTTCTATATATAATAGTTTTTCAGTAATCGGCCAAAACGTCGAAAAAAATACCGTCCCCCCCCCCTTATCTCCGAAGTTTACCAATCAAAAAATCTGAAATAATTATGGTCAATAGAGGTTTATGTATATTTTACAGGAAAAATAAAATGAACGCGAAAATTATTTTAGTTTAATTAAAAAAGGGGGAAAATCAGGGGTTTGAAATTTCAAAGTAAGATAATTATACCGAGTGGGGTATCATATGAAAGGCCTTTACTTGTGCATTCTAAAACAGTTTTTTATTTATTTCTAGATATAATAGTTTCTGATTAATCGGCCAAAATGACGAAAAAAATACCGTTCCCCCCCCCTTATCTCCGAAGTTTACCAATCGAAAAATCTGAAATAATTATGGTCAATAGAGGTTTATGTATATTTTACAGGAAAAATAAAACCAACGCTCTAACTAGCTTAGTTTTTTTTATATTAACAATAAACCTCTACAAACAAAGTTAACGATAAATAAGCAAATTAATATAATATTATCGTTTTATTTTACTTTTGGAGTATGGAACCCTCGGTGCGCGAGTCCGACTCGCACTTGTCCGGCTTTATTTTTTTTTATTTGTGCTTGCAGTAACTTGAGGTGTGCTTGCAGTAACTTGAGGTGAGGGTAACTTTTCTAGATCCTCAGAATTCAGAACAACTGTACGAATTCATAATATCAACATTTATAAATAATAATTCTCGCCTCAGAATACAGAACAACTGTTTTTTGAGGCCAGAACCTATTTATGTTGATTTCATTGGTCACTGATTTACTTTTATTTCACATTTGTTAATTTTTTACCTATTAGTTTTGATATTCGGTAGAATGCAAACGTGCTGATTGCTTAGAACCTGGTGACTTTTTAAAAAGTTTCCTTCTTCCACGAATATTTTAATAAACAAGATTAATCGATGAATTTACATACCAGATCAAGAGGTAGGTATTGCACGAGCTTGTGGTCGATGATAAATATTAAAAGCGATACAAAAATAGAGATGTGATAGGCGGTGGGTAGAGAAAGTCCGTATGAATTCTTTATTCTGATACACAACATAGCCTATGTATCTACTCTTCGTCGCATAACTACACAAAAGGTAAAAATAACCCACGCGATGATTAACGTGGGTACATTGTATTTACAAACAAATAAGAGTCTGTTAAGCCGAGCCACACCGTATCTACACCGCAGCGAAAAAAGTCACCATACTTAAGCAGCTTGCTGCAGCGTATAGCGGCAGTCGCGATGTGGTTATCATTGAGTGTGTACTGTGCGTGCTGCGAGTGATTAGAGGCTGAAAACACCGGCTCCGTATGCAGCACGTCCACGTGTACGCAGCCGGTGTTCTCAGCCCTTTATGTTTGTGTTGTCACACATTCACAAATCACATCAGCTATTGAACGCGATTGCACAAAGGATAGCGGACCAATTTTTAATTAATTTAATTGCAATTATTAAAATACATAATAAAGTCAAAGTTAAATAAAACATGGCCGAAACATTTAGCAGAAAAGAAATTGCATCTACTAATAAACCACACCCCGCCATAATAAGCTTTTGAAATTGTTTCTTCGGTCCCCATTTTTATTTTATTTATTTATTTATTCAATTACTACATTAAATAAACACTATCCTTACAGGGTAACCCAATACGATAGTGTATTGTATCTAATAAGCTAAATCTTATACCTAAATAACACCTAATTATAAACTTTAACAAAATACAACAAATTATGTTACTTGTAACGAATTGTCCACGTCGCGTCGCCATCAGATCGCAACAGAACAAATCAGCGTTCTCAGCTTTCAGGTTAAGGGTTATCAGGTAATGTGGAGTGGTTGTGTTTGTGGCGCGTCTGAAAGAACCCTTGAATGCATCGCGCTGGGGATGAATTGCACCGTCATTTTAGTTTCCATATCCATTTTTTATATTTTGTAAGAGATCAAAGCGCGGAAAGCTTTTACGAGCATCGTATATGCCGGTGATTTTTACAATGCTTTGTTGTATATGCAGGTATAATGTATATGTATATCACAATACATTTTCATAATAAATATTAATAATATTATGATGTGTGGGCAGGCTCGGTAAGCTACTATTTTTATACACGCTTGTATTAGCTTGGTTTTATACTTTACTAGCTGATGCCCGTGACTTCGTCCGCGTGGATTTAGTTTTTAAAATCTCTCGGGAACTCTTTGATTTTCCGGGATAAAAAGTAACCTATGTCACGCTAGCCTATGTCAATCGATAAATACCAACCAAATTCATTTAAATATTGCATTCTAAATTTCCGGGCGTAAACGATGAAACATCACTAGACTAGACGCCATGTGATGACGTCTGTATAGTAAATTCGTTCGTTCAAATGGTTGGCGCCCATTCTAAAACCGACATATAGGCCGGCATGGATTTCGCGCCGGTCCATGCCGAAGGAGGCGGTGCGATTTATGTGACCCGCTGCGTACTTTAATACGTAAAATTTGTGTGTTTTATTTTTAACCCCCGACGCAAAAAGAGAGGGGTGTTATAAGTTTAACGTGTCTGTGTATCTGTGTATCTGTCTGTGGTAGCGTAGCCGCCAAACGGATGAACCGATTTTCGTTTAGTTTTTTTGTGTCATAGATAATTTTATCCCGAGTGTTCTTAGCCATGTTTCATGAAAATCTGTTCAGCCGTTTGAAGATTATCAGCTCTTTTCTAGTTGATTAGGGGATCTGACTAACTTCCTTATGTCCGATCGATTCGAAATTTGGTACCGTGTTACTTCAATGATATTGAAAGTATATGGTAAGGTAACCATGACCTGATCAGCCGTTTGAAGATCATCAACTCTTTAATAGTTGATGAGGGTATCTGACTACCTTCCATATGTCCTGTCGATTCGAAATTTGGTACCTTGTTACTTCAATGATATTGAAAGTATATGGTAAGGTAACCATGACCTGATCAGCCCTTTGAAGATCATCAGCTCTTTAATAGTTGATGAGGGGATCTGACTACCTTCCATATTATGTCCTATCGATTCGAAATTTGGTACCGTGTTACTTCAATGATATTGAAAGTATATGGTAAGGTAACCATGACCTGATCAGCCGTTTGAAGATCATCAGTTCTTTAATAGTTGATGAGGGGATCTGACTACCTTCCATATGTCCTATCGATTCGAAAGGTACCGTATTACTTCAATGATATTGAAAGAACGTGGTAAGGTAACCATGACTTTAAATATGACATGTTAGAGTAAGGTTTAGATTTCGAAGGTGGGTAATTAAATGGGATCAGTAAGGCTCAATTACCACTGCGCTAACAAATCACTATAAATACCTTCCTAATATTTATACCTACTTTAAAAAGGACTAAATAAAAGTAAAATTAAAAATTTAAAAAACCCCCGACACAAAAAACAATCTCTAAAAACTAACAAATAATATTTTATACCTATATATAATTATTATCGTCACATATATTATGTAAGTTCAAATATTTTTATTTTCCAAGTGTCGTCGTCACGTCGGGGGACCGCTAAGTGAGAAAAACAGGTGTAGTCGCAGATTGCAACAAAAGAATTTACTCCGAAAAATTGGCAAAATCGACACAACCGTCAAAGTCGTCTGCCCTCACGTGTCGCGCGCGGTATTACGTAGAGCGTAGACTATAATTATATGCATGAAACTTAAGATCGCTCGTACCTAAATGTAATTCGTAATAATTAATTAGCTGTTGGAAAAATACTTTATAAACTTTAGCGGTCCCGCGACGCGACGACGACACTTGGAAAATAAAAATATTTGAACTTACATAATATATGTGACGATAATAATTATATATAGGTATAAAATATTATTTGTTAGTTTTGAGAGTTTGTTTTTTGTGTCGGGGGTTTTTAAAATTTTTAATTTTACTTTTTATGAAAGTATATGCATATAAAGTGGTGATTCAGATCTAATACTACCAGTATTTTGATTTTGTGTTGTTTCATTAATCTAAAAAATTGAAATAAATGAGGTACTAAATGATTAAAATATACTTAATGTTTTTATTTATTTTCACATAGTTTCCAAAATACCTTGTACTTGTACTGCAAACTATTTTAGCGGATGGCGGGTACCGTTTGAGCGTTTGGCATATTTGTAGCATAGATAAAAAAGTGAAAACTTTGAAATAAAATAGAAAAAATTTATTTTTATAATTTTGTGAACTGAAACTTACACTTCCCGATTTTTATTGCCTAAAGTATCTCATGTAGGTATTTTTAGATTATTTTCCACTAGGAGTAAAATGCTCTATTTCTACTTTAAGCCAAAACTACTTTTGTATGGAAAGAAAGCTTACGTGGCAGCCCTTCACGCCGTGTTTCTCGCCAAGGAATCCTAAAATGTCTGCATAGTAATGGAATGCGTTCATTCTGTGTTTAAAACGGTCCCCCAAGATCGACCAACGTCTGCGAGCAGACTTTGTCGTCCAAAGGAGACGGAGGCGAACGTCTTTGCGATAAGAAAATAAAACGCTGCAGGACACAAATAATTTTATCAACATAATATTCTGGGATACCTCTGAGGAGCAAAGGTTGGACCGAGAATTCTTTGATATTTCAGTGTTTAAACGAAAATTAAATGTGAATTTATTGTAACATCAAAAATATTATTGCAGCAGATATAATAGGTAGAAGTTGTATGCAGTGATATTTTTTTATTTTTTTACAAAAAAAATGAGTATTAAGTTATAAATAAGCTTGTGTACTCATATATAATATTTTTATTGGCTTATAGTTTTATAGTTTAATAGTGTAACTTGAATGATTGGTAGGTAATTTTAAGCAAAGGAACGTCTATAGTTACAATAAAATAACTATGAATAAATACTGAAAAAAAATTCTTTGAATTTTATTTTACAGTTTTAGTTATATGACTAGCACCAAGTTTGTTCGGTAGAATGTAAGTTTTTATAAACACATATCAAAAATTCCACAAAAATATACTAGATGTCGCTAGCAGTTGCTTAAACTGAAAAAGTAGATACATATCACTAATTTCGATGCTGACGGGTAGTTCGACCGTGGCTATAGTGTAAGTGGCTAACACACTCGGGCGCGATTCCCAAGAGATGTGGGTTCGAATCCCGCTGGCTTCGGAATTTTTGATATGTGTTTATAAAAATTTATTCTGATATTTCCTTAAGTGTAGGTTAACACTTTAATAAAAATAAATAGAATGTAAGTTGTTCCACATATTCTAGCTTTATCGCGCGTTTTGCATAAATTCAAGAACACACATAACATCATAATAATTGGAATTTGGTCCAAATAATACGGGAGCTAGCGTTACAAATGAACACATTACTTGAAACCATGTTCTTATCATAATATTAAGGGCCATTTTCACCACCTTCTGATAAGTTTCGGATAGCTTATTCGCATATTTTGTCTTTGTCACTTGACATAAAGTAAAAAAGTGACAAAATCTACGGTTAGGCTATCCGACACTTATTAGAAGGTGGTAATACAGACCCTTAGGGCCATTTTCACCACCTTCTGATAAGTGTCGGATAGCTTATTCGCATATTTTGTCTTTGTGACTTGACATAAAGTAAGAAAGTGACAAAATTTACGGTTAGGCTTTCCAACACTTATCAGAAAGTGGTAATACAGGCCCTTAATGTAGTAAATTATAAGGCAGACCACGAACACAAAATAGAAAGGTAGAACCATATATTTAGCATTACTAGCTTAGTCGCTACTAGATACCGCCCTTCCTTCAAACAATAGCTCCTTAAATGCGGCAACGTATATCAGAAATGAGGAGATCCGCAGGAGAACCAAAGTCGGCGACATAGCTCAGCGAGTCGCGAAACTGAAGTGGAAATACATAGTTGATAGTCGTTGGTCATAAAAGAGCTGAAGGTCGTTGGGGTCCCAAGGTGCTGGAGTGGCTACCCCGCACCGGGAAGCACAGTGTTGGCAGACCCCCCACGACGTGGACCAACGTCATCAAACGAGTCGCAGGGAGCCGCTGGATTAAGGCAGCGCAAGGCCGAAGCCTGTGGAAGTCCATGCAGTAGACCTTTGTCCAGCAGTGGACGTCAATAGGTTGATAAAGAAGAAGTAGAAGTACAACAGAGTTACTCACATCGTACCTATCACTTTCAAAAATGCAACACCGCCTCCCGTAGTAGTACGTAAAGTCAAAAGGAATTCAGCGGCGGCGGCGGGCGGGCGCGCGTCTTCCTGTGTTCCGGAGCACAGATAAACCGCTTCCTCTTCCTGTCCCTTTGCCTAACGTCGTCTACCGGACAAAAGTATAAATGCCTAATGCGTAGTAGGTGTAAGTATCACTAGTAAGGTGAGTATCACTTTTCTACGTTTGTAGCCATAATATACACACACGAACTCGTATAGGTAAGTGGTTTACTTGAATTATAATTCTATAAGCCGTCATCGTCGCCGTCACAATCGATTGACGTTTACTGTTGGACATAATAATATGTTTCAAGAATCTGCAGAGCACGATCTTATACCGCTTGTATCACACAGCTGCTAGCTACTTGCTTCTGATCGTCCGTCCACTGATTGGGGCGTCATACGAGCACCTTGTAACCCCAAAATCCATCGGTTCTCTTTTAGCCTGTCACCTTGCTTCACAACTCTATGACTACATAAGTTGATAACTCTGGTTCTCCTACATGAGCGATAGAGAGAGCAATGAACAGAGTATTTCTGTAGGACCAAAGCAATACCTATTAATGAATAAGGAAGAAGATTTTGTAAAGGATAGAAAATTTATTGTTTGATTGATTAACAAAATTAGTATATAAACAGAATGTCCAAAGCAGTACAAACCGGTTTAAACCAAGCACAACGCGTGAAGCCTCAATACACTGTTAGTGTTCGATTAGGTTGAGAATTGCCAGAATAAGGTCTTGCGGACTAACTTAGTTAAAAATGTAACAAGTTTTTTAAACAAATATAGGAAACAAAGCTTAATAAAAACAATGATTCTTGATGATGAATGCATCACGATTGAAGAGTTGAAATCTGAATGTTATTAGATCAAAATTTATAAACGATTATTACGAAACGACGAACATACGAAAGTGGAGACAAAATAAAGCTATAATATCGAAGCACTTTGACGAACAGAATGGGATGGCGAATACGAAATGCAGGAAACCCAAGCTTAATTACAACGAGACTACCCTCTTCATTATTAGACCAATGAGTTAAAGCCTTGGAGTTCGGAGTTAATAAACTAAAACTAAACACGTTTGTAACAAGTTGTTTGTTGTGTTATCAGCGTTGTGCCAAACATCCCCGCTACTGCTCTCACTGCGAACTTGCTCGCTCCTAATGAAAACTTTGCGAGGTAAGCGAGCGAGCCACATTTGAAAATCGGGTAGCAATATTTCGTTCACATTCCCACAGCATTATTATGCAGGGTATACGTTTATGACAAAATATTACTAAGAGCCAAGGCACACGCGATACTTTTGAAATCAGCGATCTAGCTACTGCGACTGGGTACGTTTATGCACACGCGTTGGGCTGGGCGTTGCGCGGCGCGTGGTTCGATATGTCGCGCGTAAAATCAAACATATGAACAAGTATGAGAGCGTTCATACAGAAGCATTTGCGTTGAATGCGGCGGAGCACGCGGCGGGCACCGAGGTCACGCAGCGCATTGCGCGTCGCGTCGCATATAATAATATTAAGGACAAGTATGAGAGCGTTCATGTAGAAGTGTTTGCTTTAAACGCGGCGGCGCACGCTGCGGGCACCGCGGCGAGCGCCGCACAACGTGCCGCGTGTGCATAAACGTACCCTAACTGTGATCTTAATATTGAAATCATAATTTTAGTGCTTTATTGCGTTTGATTGAAGTATCAAAAAACCAGATATCCAACATTGATACGATCGCTGCAATTAGCGTTATTGCATATTATATTCTTTTATTCAGAATGTGTGGGGCTGAAAATCCAACGTATCTTCTTAGTTTTCAGAAAGCGCGTAAATTACTGATCAGTGATATCTTAATAATGTTTTCTGACTGAATTTCGGCCAAACTATTCAATTCAATGATATCTACGCCGGAAATATTATAATGGACAAGTGTATGTGCTAATATTTTTATAGTCTCTATACCCACTTATAGTTTAATGGGATCACAATCAGACAAAACCTGAAAGCGGATCAGGCGCAGAATAGCTTTACGTGCTCTGAGAGGTACAACTCAACTAAAATATATTGTAAACATTAAACAACATTAAAACATTCATTCATTCCTTTTCATGACCCGACCTATGATCCACAGCCGAATAAGC
The DNA here is from genome assembly GCA_029955525.1 of Oeneis ivallda. NCBI lineage: Eukaryota > Metazoa > Arthropoda > Insecta > Lepidoptera > Nymphalidae > Oeneis > Oeneis ivallda. Next base: position 12,095,938 of record JARPMR010000004.1, on the reverse strand, counting down.
TAGCCAACTAGATCAACCAAATAGTGTGGTTAGCGATACTTAAAGTCTCGTGTTTGCTTCTACCCTAAGAAATAGTATACGGGATAAGCGCTAAAATGAGTTTTGAGGCAATATTATCATTCTTGGGCGCAGGCGGCTTACACTTTACATAGATGTGGCCAAACATAAAATTATACATTTGTAATAAATGAACAGAAGCTTTTTTTTTCGAAGCGCGTGCTATCTTGATAATCTAGTAAGACAATAACAACATCGTCTCCCTGTTTATTTTTTAATTTATTTAGTACTAGCGGCCCGTCCCGGCTTCGCACGGGTAGACATAAATAGGTACAGATATTTAAGTTATAAGCATGCTAATTAAAACGACCATGAATCACTAAATTAGAAAAAAATTGTATGCTTATTTTAAAGCCTCCCTGTACACTACGTTGGCTGTGGTATTTATAGGTGGCAACAAAACGTATTGATTTTCAGGAGATCATACTCGAGAAAGTGCCACATACAATTGCCCGTGGGAAAAGCACTCTTTCCTTAAGTCGATACCAACTATGGAAAAAGTTTGTCCCTGGGATTTATTTACTGTTAGGGCAAAGGATATTTTTAAAGAGAACTGTAACCTTTTAAAAGATATGGGCAAATCAGTTGGTATCATCGGGATTCGCGGAACATGTGCGAGCTGACCGGCCGCGGGACCCGTAATGATAGTTGCTACAATCACATTATCTCTTAATTCTTTGATCAATAGTCTTGTACCATTACACATATTGGGAGGGCTTAAATTTCTTAAAAGCATAACAGGCGTACCTATTTTTAATTTTAGTTCATGAGGTGGCAAGCCAGCAGGATTGAGGGAATTTAAAAATTCCTGTGGGTAGTGCACTGTATCTTCGATGTTGCACACGGTGTCAACAGATTTGTAACATTTAAAATCACGTGGTACTTTTTCAATAATAATTTTGTTTATCTCATTTACTGAGTCGTTTCTGGGTGACAATATCGCTCTCGAACAGAGCCAATGGAAATTTCTTACTGTAAGATTGTTGATGTCGGGATAGATTGTGTCTATAAGGATTTCTAGACTGTGAACAGTTTGAGCCAATTCAATATCCAACAGTACTTGGGAGCTGTTTGCAATTGGAGTAGTAAATTTTCCGTCTCCTAATTTAAGTATATTTTCTGAGAAATTACCACCGCGGTTATTGCATAAATGTGCTCTCATATTCGTGCGCAAATTGAGAGTTTTAATTGATAGCCACAAAGGTGATGATTTGAGGCACGCTTTAATAACGTCGGCACGTGTACCTTTTGTTACAACTGGTAGAGTTTGGCGACACTGCCCCTCTCACGAAGAGTTAGTTAATAGTTACTCGATGCGCTGCGTGGCGGCCGCCGCCGCCGGCATGTATTTTTATTTTAATTTCATGATATCTTTTGAATGGAATGTCCGATTTCAATAATTCAAGAAGTAATCATCAGGTATTGAGACAGTCTTGAATATTAAATTATTTATTTGGATAAAAATTTATAAATGGTATGGATAACACGGTCTGATTTTGATCGGCATTTCTATCAATTTATTAAATGTAAAAAAGTAGTTATAGTGACGTAACTACAATAGTTAGACACATGGTCTCGCGAAGTTTTTTGTAGATATTGATATTTTCTATAATATTGTCGAACATTTTTTGTCCTATCATTAATACTCTTCGCAGCGTATGCGATGAAAGACATTTTATGGCTAATTTTTTTACACCTTCGGTTGGTTTTAATAGGAATTTCTAAAGATTTCTATAGTAATCTAGTACTAAATATAGCCTATGTTACTCAGTGATAATGTAGCTTTCTAATGAAAAAAAAATTATTAAAATCGGTCCAGTACTTTTTGAGTTTATTCGTTACATACAAAAATACAAAAATACAAATCTTTCCTCTTTATAATATTAGTGTAGATGTGGATAAGCATGCTAGTTAAAACGACGATGAATCACTAAATTAGAAAAAAATTGTATGCTTATTTTAAAGCCTCCCTGTACACTACGTTGGCTGTGGTATTTGTAGGTGGCAACAAAACGTATTGATTTTCAGGAGATCCTACTCGAGAAAGTGCCACATACAATTGCCCGTGGGAAAAGCACTCTTTCCTTAAGTCGATACCAACTATGGAAAAAGTTTGTCCCTGGGATTTATTTACTGTTAGGGCAAAAGATATTTTTAAAGAGAACTGTAACCTTTTAAAAGATATGGGCAAATCAGTTGGTATCATCGGGATTCGCGGAACATGTGCGAGCTGACCGGCCGCGGGACCCGTAATGATAGTTGCTACAATCACATTATCTCTTAATTCTTTGATCAATAGTCTTGTACCATTACACATATTGGGAGGGCTTAAATTTCTTAAAAGCATAACAGGCGTACCTATTTTTAATTTTAGTTCATGAGGTGGCAAGCCAGCAGGATTGAGGGAATTTAAAAATTCCTGTGGGTAGTGCACTGTATCTTCGATGTTGCACACGGTGTCAACAGATTTGTAACATTTAAAATCACCTGGTACTTTTTCAATAATAATTTTGTTTATCTCATTTACTGAGTCGTTTCTGGGTGACACTATCGCTCTCGAACAGAGCCAATGGAAATTTCTTACTGTAAGATTGTTGATGTCGGGATAGATTGTGTCTATAAGGATTTCTAGACTGTGAACAGTTTGAGCCAATTCAATATCCAACAGTACTTGGGAGCTGTTTGCAATTGGAGTAGTAAATTTTCCGTCTCCTAATTTAAGTATATTTTCTGAGAAATTACCACCGCGGTTATTGCATAAATGTGCTCTCATATTCGTGCGCAAATTGAGAGTTTTAATTGATAGCCACAAAGGTGATGATTTGAGGCACGCTTTAATAACGTCGGCACGTGTACCTTTTGTTACAACTGGTAGAGTTTGGCGACACTGCCCCTCTCACGAAGAGTTAGTTAATAGTTACTCGATGCGCTGCGTGGCGGCCGCCGCCGCCGGCATGTATTTTAATTTTAATTTCATGATATCTTTTGAATGGAATGTCCGATTTCAATAATTCAAGAAGTAATCATCAGGTATTGAGACAGTCTTGAATATTAAATTATTTATTTGGATAAAAATTTATAAATGGTATGGATAACACGGTCTGATTTTGATCGGCATTTCTATCAATTTGTTAAATGTAAAAAAGTAGTTATAGTGACGTAACTACAATAGTTAGACACATGGTCTCGCGAAGTTTTTTGTAGATATTGATATATTCTATAATATTGTGGAACATTTTTTTGTCCTATCATTAATACTCTTCGCAGCGTATGCGATGAAAGACATTTTATGGCTAATTTTTTTACACCTTCGGTTGGTTTTAATAGGAATTTCTAAAGATTTCTATAGTAATCTAGTACTAAATATAGCCTATGTTACTCAGTGATAATGTAGCTTTCTAATGAAAAAAAAATTATTAAAATCGGTCCAGTACTTTTTGAGTTTATTCGTTACATACAAAAATACAAAAATACAAATCTTTCCTCTTTATAATATTAGTGTAGATGTATGATATGCACATAATAATTTACACAATAATACCGTCAAACTGCAAAACACTTTGTTGACGGATATAATATTTCACTTGCGACGTCACACCGTCCCATGTGGCATGGCTCTTAGTTATTCGGTGTCCAACAAAATAAAATGATTATTATTTTATCGACGGGCAGTTGAGACGTGTAAACGTGTGAAAATTGGGAACTAAATCAGTTGTAACAAATGTAGAACATCAGTCAGGGCTCAGGGCCGGCGGTCGTCGTTAGTGGTCGAGCCGACAGCGATAAATCTGTGCGCTTGAAAGCTTGACGCGATCTAAATATTAATATAACTAGTGGTTCACCACGAACCAAAACCTCGCGTTCTATGAGATTTGATATACAAGGTCTGGTGGGAGGCTTTCGCCGTGACGAGTGACCACCCTGACGTCAAAGAAGTGCCGCCAAGCGATTTTGTGTTCCGGTACGATGGCATGTAGTAATCGATTAGACGTATGGGTTGAATGAACACTACCATATACCCCTTTATAATCTTACGGTAGTAAATATAATAAGTCTATGTTTATAATATGTGCTAGTTTTTCTGTCAGTCTAAATTTTCATTATTTAGCTCGAAACTACTTTCCACGTCGATTTGTTGGTGGGCATAATTTGAAGTCGATAATGACCATACCCGACCCTTGGGTATATTTAAACCGGGCTGCGTTGCTATCTAATCCGCTCAATTAGTAGAAATAGAAGCTTTGAATTGACCACAATCGACATAAAGAAATTACAGTATACCTATAGAGAATGCATATTCTGTTGGACAAAGTAATTAATTTATACGCGTTCTAACAATAACGTCAGAAATGACTACATTTTAAGACATGAATTATGTTACGCCCTGCACGGACCGGGCCGACCTTGTATAAATTATATTGATTGAGTTCGAAAAATCGTGCACTGGCCTGGCATGATTTTTAATAATATTATGTTACTAATTCTACCCTTAGGGTGGATGTATGAGTATCTAAGGCTGGGCTGGTACCAGAGGAAGCAAATCGAAAGTCGAAAAATGCAAAATATGAAATTATAATAAACTTCTAAACATGGTTCAAGAAGCAGTGATAGCCTAGTGGTTAGGACTGTGGTCTCCTATTCGATGTGGTTGCACGTTCGATCCCGGGTACGCACCTCTACTTTTCGGAGTTATGTGCGTTTAAGCAATTAAATATCACTTGCTTCAACGGTGAAGGAAAACATCGTGAGGAAACCTGCACACCTGAGAGTTCTTCATAATGTTCTCGAAGGTGTCTGAAGTCTGCCAATTCGCATTGGGCGCATTCGCAGCGTGGTGGACTATGGCCTATTACCCTTCTCTGAGAGGAGACCTGCGCTCAGTAGTGAGCCGTTGATGGGTTGCTAATGATGAACATGGTTAAACTGCTGAACATGGTTTTAAGTTTAAAAAATCTCCTCGTAAACTTTACCACCCTTTTATTCACTTTTGACCGAAGGTTAAATTATAATTTTCATAGATAATAATAATAATAATATAATAAAATAATATGGCTTTAAAAAAAAAAGTTCTTTCATACAAATTTTAACCTATTTAATTTTTAATTTTAACTGGTGGTGTTTTCCTTTCTCGAAATTCCAAGTTTCTTTCTCTCCGGTAAACTGTGTTGATAGATCAGACAATCATGCAGTAAGGAAGATCTTTTTAATAAATATAAATATGACGTATTATGTATTGAAATTGTGATTAGGTAGGTAGGTATATCATTCAAAATTATGACTGAAAAAATAAAGACTAAGTATGCCTGGCTACGAAACTGTCCGACCTGGGCACAGCGTAGCATAAATTATCTCTTATTGGTGTTCACAGTATGTAGGTACCAGTAAAAGCCGATGTTAAATCTATGGATCTTTTAATCTCACGAGTAAACCGTACGCAGGACCACAAAACATCCATTGATGACTCGCTGGTTTCGCAATACCTGCCTCCGATTCTTTTTATCTCTTTTATAGAGAATCTCGTCTGCGTTTAGATAGATTTCAGCGGGAACACATGTAGGTATCTGTTCCTGAAATCACTTTTTAACATTGATTTGTTTGCGGTTATTGGTGTTTTACTCAATAATGGCTACACATGTCTCTTGGGTATATTTAAAACTGAATTGCGCTTAGTTATCTAACCGACTAAAGTGTATTTATTGTCTTTTAATCCTCATTAATACTATGAATGCGACAAATGGTGAATGTTTATTTAATATAAAAGCTGCGGAGTACTTATCAAATTCGAATGAACTAAACTATAATGAAATAACTTAGTTGTTATACATGATTTAAAATGGTGCATTGAATACGTACGTATTCGTTACGTATTTGTGCGTAAAAATTAATTAAGATCGCAGAATCGCGGGGACAATAAAACCTGCCAATACAAACACGCAGTAATCTTATTTTACATTCTATTTAATGGTACCATACCTATTTCAAATGGTATAGACATACAGACAAATGATAATAATATTATGCAACTTTATGAGTTCTGTACGATGTAGGTAGGATTACAGAATTTAGAGAAATCCTGTAATCCTATCGGTCTGATTTATTGATTGATTTTGTAAAACTACAGTGCAGTTGCACCACATATTCAGTAAATTATTCCGTAGATATTTTGTATTTGTATTTTCTCTGTGTTAACTGACAAGTGATAACAATACCATAAATCTCACTAACACCAACAAATCCTTCATAATGTTACTTTAATCACTTTATACGACAGGCCCGCCTGTTAGGCTATATATAGTTGGTCTATTAGGGTCGAAGGATACGAAAACAATTTGATTTACCGGGTAAAGTACTAATAGTTTCTGAAACTCAACTCTGGTAAATTACACTAACTTGGCAGAATATGCGTAGAAAAGTAGATAGCGTTTAGTAATTCTTATATAGTTTTGCACCCTATCCTCTTCTCTGAATATTTAGTATACTTCCATCACATAAAAAAGTTAGTATATAACACATTCGTAATTCACATTTGACTGTGTATTTGCTTATCTTTTAAATTACAGTTTTTAGGGTTCCGTACCAAAATGGTAAAAATGGAACCCTTATGGTGATACTTTCTCCGTCCGTCCGTCCGTCTGTCACAGTCGATTATTTCAGTAACTATTAAAGCTATCGACATGAAATTTGGCATAGTTGTGTATAATAGTGGCCCAACATTATTGGAAGAAAGAAAAATAAAAAAATATTTTTAGTTTTATTAAAAAAAGGGGGAAAATCGGGGGTTTGAAATTTCAAAGTAAAATAACTATACCGAGAGGGGTATCATATGAAAGGCCTTTACTTGTGCATTCTAAAACAGTTTTTTATTTATTTCTATATATAATAGTTTTTGAGTAATCGGCAAAAATGTCGAAAAAAATACCGTTCCCCCCCCTTATCTCCGAAGTTTACCAATCGAAAAATCTGAAATAATTATCGTCAATAGAGGTTTATGTATATTTTACAGGAAAAATAAAATCAACGCGAAAATTATTTTAGTTTAATTAAAAAAGGGGGAAAATCGGGGGTTTGAAATTTCAAAGTAAGATAACTATACCGAGTGGGGTATCATATGAAAGGCCTTTATTTGTGCATTCTAAAACAGTTTTTTATTTATTTCTATATAGTTTTTGAGTAATCGGCCAAAATGTCGAAAAAAATACCGTTCCGTTCCGTTCGTTCGTAATATTATCGTTTTACTTTTACTTTTGGAGTACGGAACCCTCAGTGCGCGAGTTCCGTACTCGCACTTGACCGGTTTTTTTTATAATCTTACTGCTCGGCTGATAGACAATTAGCACAACTGAATCAGTTTCCCTAGAGATTGTAAATCTGGGGAAAATGTGTCTTAGTCACGGAGATTGACTGATGAGGGATTTTTGAAATCCGTTAATTGAAAAACCTTAATTCACGCAGACGAAAGGGTATTTAGGACCATCGGTATCATCAAGTAATAACATCTACAATTCAATTTATATTTGTAGTCTATTTCAGTGTATTTAGAACATTTCACGAAGAATTTTGTCCTACTCCTGGGAATAGTATTTTTCAGACATTTCCATATTCAAAATCTTAAATTTCCATTGTCTTTACATTTCCATTTATATTGTGTTCACCTTAAAAATCGTAATCATTGGGGCATGCACACATGTTCTTGAGGGAATATTTCAATAGCACGCCCAGATGAAACTGCCGAGATTATATTGTGTATCGTAGCCCGCAAGACAATATTGAAAATAACAGAATATTTATTCAAATGGACAAGAAAAACAGAATATTACGAGTAGGTAAAGTCGTACCTTAACATCGATTGTTTCATAGTCTAATGACTAGTTCGTAAGCTCGGTGTTGGAAAGATGACTATGTTAGATTATATCTAATAATAATAATATATTAAAGACAACAGCTCAAAGAGTTAAAGTTCTTTAAAAGGCAAGACTCCCAAATTCAGTCACACAAATATCCGACCGGGATCAACGTTGCTTTAACCAACGTAGTCATTAATTACTCGTAATATATCTGGTCTATGCTATCACAACTATAGTCTTGTAAGTTCATGAGTTTTGAGTCAACAGTTTTTCCATTTATGCCACCTTTCCAAATTAACGTGTGCATAGTTTATTTTAAATTAAAACCTTTATTTTTATATAAATTATTTATCGAACTGTTTGATTCATCGATGACTCTTTCACAATGTTGCTACAACCTATTTTTCAATTTACCCATGCAACCGACTTATTGAACAGACTCTACACAACACATACTTCAAGTATATCCCTCTCTAGAGAATAATCTTTTTTATACAAACAATGAGTACTAGATTTTGTTGAAACCAACAAAAATCTCCAAGGCGGAGTGGCGACCTCTCATTAACCGTGAGTGAGCGGTCGTTGTCACGTTGTGGGGTCGTCCCGGCAATTTGTCCACCCCTAACTAATTCACAAAGGTAATGTTTTCGTAAATTCATTTTATTTTCCACCGCTTCCCCTGCTATGTTAATGAGAACTGCCAAGAACGGTTTGTGGTTTTCATAGATTTATAACTGGCGGTCGTATCAGATCTCGTAAAAAAATTGCATAAAATAATTAATTGCATTGGTACAATGCACTACTGTGATACTACCTACTTAGAATATTATAATATTTTTTTAAAGGAATTCAATATACTCGTAAATAGTAGTTTGCAGTCGATATAAGTCCAGTAATTTATTTAGTTTTACTTTCAAAGAAGAAAATTCTATACCACACACACAGCGTTTGAAGGCCCTCTTCTGTGAGTTACTGGACACAAACGGTGATCCCTGCAACAGACCTTTGTCCAGCGGTGGACGTAAATCAATTGAAGCGATTATGAATCCGTAAATATATTTGATCCAATTCAACATGCTCCATTTTGCACATCCAATTTGACATGCTCCATTTCTTCTATATCTAATAAATACAAAGCATATTTCTTCTATACTAGTCGCGACATGAAAATGATATTTTAATGCTTTCCTTTTTCACTTAAAAGACCTCGTTAAAACCATTGTTGTTACCCAATTAATATTTTCATTGTGAGGGCGGGAATGTCGAGAGCGCTCAGCTTGCGCTCAGTGAAGAGATCATTCGCTAAGCAGAGCCGAGACACAATATTGCTCCTACAATATTATAGACGGATGTTTCCGCTTGATGCATTTTTGATGTTTTTCTGATGTGGGTCTATCGGGCCATTCCATCTAAATGTGATGAATATTCAACGCGTTGGTTTTAGGGAGATGCGATAAAACTGAGTTGGTTTACGATTAATTGATGTTTACCTAAAACATTCGCGACAGAAAAGTCGAACAGGAAAAACTATCAAACATTGGCACGGAGAGTTTCAGATTTTTTATGTAACTGCAACACAACTAGAAATAAACCATAACCATGTGATTAAGTGCCGATTTCACCAAAGATTATTGACGTTTATCCGAGGAATAAATTGGGTGTGCTGACAGTTTTTGTACTGAAAATACTATCAAAATATCAAATTTACACTCGGATAAGACTTATTTTACATCCAGGGTGAAATTGGCCCTAAAATGATTAAAAAGATAAACAAACCACGAACAAAATAAAACCTTTTTAACTCGGTACAAGTTCAACGTTTTCAAACCTCGATATGTCTCACTGAACTCATAATATTATCATTTGCAACGTTGACATGTAGAATTTAAACCCCATTTCTTGATTCTAATGATTCGGTATATAAATATCCCAATTTATGAAGATAAATTATTTCAGACAAATGATCTAAAAAATTTGAGCAAAGAAATCTTCGAATAAAATTCTTATCCATACTTTTGATATTGCCCTTATTTTACAGGGATAACAATATCCTGAGGAGGCCATCAAATAAAAAGACCTTCTGTGCATAGATAAAGGACGTTCGATTGTCGTCAGCTAAATTGAATTTTTGTAAAGGATGAGCCCAACAAAGCGTAGGCATCTTTTCATGTAATTTAAATTTAGAAAACGAAAAACAATATTTGGCAAGCATTTCTACTTAATAAACAAGTACCTATAGAGCAAGATCCCAGTGCCGCCAGACCTAAGTTATTTTCTCAGCAATTATTTGTGTACGATAGAGTACTGTTCGAATGTCCTTTCAGTATATGCGTACCAGCAAGATTGTGCCGACGGCCAATTTCCAGATACCAGGTGCTAAAGGTAGGTAAAAACTAGAATAACTTATCTTAAATTCTCAGGGCTGATTTTCATATATGTTTTTAAGAATATTGTAAAAATTAATAAATTAATACTGCCAGACGCTTACCGCCGGCGGTTACTTTAGCCAGACGCTTTGAAGCTCCCAAAAATATATATAATTTAAGTTATCTTATATTCTCAGTTCTGATTTTTATACATGATACTCAGGGAACTATTTCGATATTATCTGTAAGCTGCCAGACCTATTGGAAGGGTCAAACATCCCCCCAGACACACATTATGCGTCCCCATATGTATGAGCGCTAGAACATGATTCACTTGTTTAAGTGTGTGAGAGATAATATCATCATACTATAATATTATAAATGCGAAAGTGTGTTTGTTGGTTTGTCCTTCAATCACTCTGCAACAGAGCTACGGATCGACGTGATTTTTTGCCTGGGTATAGCTTGCAGAAGATATTGCAATAGTTCTCTCTCTCTAGATCCTAAGCTATACCCAGGCAAAAAATCACGTCGATCCGTAGCTCTGTTGCAGAGTGATTGAAGGACAAACCAATAAACACACTGTCGCATTTATAATATTATAGTATGATGATATTATCTCTCACACACTTAAACAAGTGAATCATTTTCTAGCGCTCATACATATGGGGACGCATAATGTGTGTCTGGGGGGATGTTTGACCCTTCCAATAGGTCTGGCAGCTTACAGATAATATCGCAATAGTTTCCTGAGTATCATGTATAAAAATCAGAACTGAGAATATAAGTATAACTTAAATTATATATATTTTTGGGATCTTCAAAGCGTCTGGCTAAAGTAACCGCCGGCGGTAAGCGTCTGGCAGTATTAATTTATTAATTTTTACAATATTCTTTAAAACATATATGAAAATCAGCCCTGAGAATTTAAGATAAGTTATTCTAGTTTTTACCTACCTTTAGCACCTGGTATCTGGAAATTGGCCGTCGGCACAATCTAGCTGGTACGCATATACTGAAAAGACATTCGAACAGTACTCTATCGTACACAAATAATTGCTGAGAAAATAACTTAGGTCTGACGGCACTGGGATCTTGGACCACTATGATCATAAAGTAAATCAAGTCAAAATATTATGGTCGTTTACATGACATGACCTTGCTATTAGATTCGATATTAATTAGACCTGCTTGTAGAAAAGAAATAAGGAAAAACCAGTAGGAAAAAAAATTATATTATAATTATTATTTTTTCAGTAGCGTGGAAGATACTTAAAAAAAAATTGGCCAAGTGCGAGTCGAGCCTCGCTCTTTTAGGGTTCCGTACATAAGACCAAATCATTTTTTAAAACTAGATACATATTTAGATATCATAGTTCTTAGAAAGTACTAAATTAGTATATGGGGAAAAAATATAAATCGGTGTTTTCAGTATTTGTTGTTTAAATACACTATATACCTAGTACATAATATACCAAAATTTCAAATTCCTAACTAGTTTAGTTTTTGAGATATACCGCCTAACAAAATTGGTCTAAAACCGAAAACTTTGACAGCCCCCCATTTCTTCATTTTTGTAGCTAAAAAATAAGAAAATATATATTTGAACTCCACTTAACTTTGAGTATATAGTGTTGGTTATATACTCAAAGCCACTTAATGAGCTGTAGACAATGGCACCCCACATGCCGGGGTAAAAAAATAAAATTTTATTTTGACTCCTTTTCCATGTATGCGAGCCCCCTTTATTTTTCAATTTAATTTAATTTTTATTATTTGTTATTATAGCGGCAATAGAAATACACAATATGTGAAAATTTCAACTGTTTATCTATTACGGTTGACGAGATATAGCCCGCTGACAGACGGACGGACGGACAGCGGAAGCTTAGTAATAGGGTCCCGTTGGCACCCTTTGGGTACGGAACCCTAAAAAGTAATTGTGATCTTCTTGAATTGGAAAAAAAGATCTAACTTACCTACCTAGCTCACTAATCTAATTTTTGTTATGATGATAATCCTGGTAACGCTCTTCCTTTCTTTCGTGGTTTAAAAAGAAAGGAGTATGCCAATTATTGTATGATTATTCACATATTATTCTTGCGTCTTAACCAAATTATCGCTAAAACATTGGAAATGAACTCTGGATTATATAATAAAAAAATAATTAAGGTATTCTTTGGGCAGGTTTTATTGGGAGTTTTTTGTAATCTTACTTTTAATTTTTCAGGTATTCTGAGATTACGGTCTGCATTAGGCTGGAACCACATCTGTGCGCATCGATTTGCATTTTGTCCATTCAAAACTGTCATTTTTCATAGAGTCGTGTACGCATCAATTCGGCTTTTCGATGCGTATACGATTCTATGAATAATGACAGTTTTTTGTGGACAAAATGCAAATCGATCCGCACAGATGTGGTTCCAGCCTTAAAGTAACTATTTTTCTGTTCTCTTCCTTTTATTACCTATCGTTCTGTCTGTCTGTGTGTGTGTCCGCGCATTACGCGAATACTCCTGAACAGATTTTAATGAAATTTGGTTAATAGAAGTAGCTGATACTCCGGGTCAATATATAGGATAGTTTTTATCCTGATAAACAATAAGGTTTGGTTAAGGGATGAAAGTTTTTAACGACTTTACTGCGTAACTTGGACAAATTTGAACCGATTTTAACAATTATTTTTTTATTTGAAAGTATATAATACTATGTGGTACATTTTGTCTAATTTTTATGAAGATCCAATAAATATTATCAAAGATTATACCCCTTATATATATACCTCTTCACGGATGGCAGCAAGTCACTTGCACAAGGGTGAACCATCAAATACCATAATATTTAAGAGGGTCATAGCCACAGGCTATGACCCTCTTAAATATTCCAGATAGACTACCAATTAATCTCCAGGCCCCATATTATATTTATTTTGTAGTCTGCCCGTGCGAAGTCGGGGCGGGTCAACTAGTCTAATACAAACAAAAACTTTTCTGAAACACGTAACTATATGTTTAAATACCTAATTACTGTATTTATAATTATGTTATCTGTGACAATATTTCTAATTTGCTTATATTATACATTATCTGTGCAGTTGCTCCGAGTGGGACAACAAGCGGCACATAAGAGGGGACGCATTCAAAACACGGAGAATCAAGAGCTGAGTCAACCAGCCGCCGCCGCTCGCTATTTGCACGCCATGAGTCTGAAAGGTCAACTTCAACGTTACACACATTCAATTTATCTATAAGTTCTATAGCGCTTCATTTGAGCTGATATGGAACTGCACTTTAATTAAAGCTAATGAAAGTTCTAAGTTATTGGATATTGTCAATGATTGAAACTGTGCTTTGCAGAAATATAAGAATGTAATATAATATAAAATATATGACGGAACTAAACGGATACGGTACGAGTATATGCGTTTGTTGCAAGAGGTTGTTTTCCTTTTTTCTTTGTTACCAGTTTTCTAAAAAAACTGTGTGGGGGGGGGGGACAATTTTAACGGGGTTTTTACACAAAGTACATTTCATCCGAAAGATTAACGGTCAGAGGGAGCCGCTGCAACTGTGTTTATTACTGTTTCCATTTTCCTGAAATACTGCACGGCCGATTTTAATAATTCTTTGACATATTGTATGTATCTAGGGGTTCCTGCAGATGTTAAGTTGCTAATGGTATATAAAGTTTTAACTAACTGTTTCTATCATTATACTATGAGGTATGGGATCAACAAATAGCACATGGCTATAACACAATATACCTATCTTAATGAGGATTTTCACCATAGACGAATTATATCGCTTTAGCCCCAAGTTCGGGTTATATTTGATTTTATTTCAAGAACTGATATTTTCAATTTTATTTCAAACTCCTCTGTTTTGAACAACATCAAAATTCAATCACTAACGGTTTTCGGGAAAAAATCCATTCATGCAGAATGCATGTGGTCAAATATGGGAAGGACTCTTTTCTTTTTTGTTGGCAGAAGTTTTAGTGCATGTTATGTTCGTATGTAAATTAAACCATATTGGAAGTAACCTTCACAATACTTTAGTAAATCTAGATTTTGTATAAAAAATATTAACTTAATTTTATTAGTTATATTAAAAATCATTACTAATTTTATCGTTAATGTGAAAATGAGTTTGTCCTTCAGTTGTACAGCATTGAAGGAAAAAAATATACTTATAGACATTCTCTGATGGATTTAAAAAAACTTTGAATATTATAGAATATTATTATGTTACATAAAACTCACTTATCTTATTGAACTTCTAACTAATATATACTTTATCGATATATATTATTTATTACAATATATACCGCTATAGTATGTATATTGTATATAATAATTATAAGAACTAAGCTTACGATAGTAAGGAATACATTTAAGTGTACTTACTATAGTAAGTCTACTTGTCTATGGTCTAATATCTCTAATAAATACGATTTCATTTAGCAATAGACATGAGCAGCCGAGCCTTCGGCAAACACAGTAGCGATGCATTGATACTCCATTGGAAGTACCTACTAGAGCTACAGCAAAAGATGAGACCTTAGTAAACAATAATATCCTTACAAGGTTCTGCGGGATTATTACCAAATCAATATTCAAAATATTTCTTTCTTATCCTGGAAAATCAAAGAGAATTTTTTAAAACTGAATCCCCGCGGACCAAGACGCGGGCATTAGTTAGTAAAATATATTATTATATATAACAATAATATAATAATATAGCTCTACATACGACAACACCCAATCACTGTCACTATTACATCTTCAACATCGTGACACGATGAACGTGATAAAGTGTCGATTCTGCGATCACATGCTCTTAGAAAAATATCGCGTTCATTTCCGCACATCGATCATACGGTGAGTGGTGACAGACTGGAGTGGGTCTTCTAATTCTGATAGATCGTGCACATATTCATTACACATGACCCCACAATCTGTTTAAGGTTACGCTAGTCACGTGATGCTTCACACAAGCGTATTACGTTTATAAGTCTAGTTGTATGTGTTCTAGACGTAAATAAAGCCAGATGTAGATTGATATTTAAATCAACTATGTCTGAACCTAAACAATATAGTTAATTTAAAATACCTATACTTTTGATTTATTTACAAAGTTAAGTAGTACCTAAATTAATATCAATCCGATTGCCAATATAAATTAGAATATTATTAAATATTGGATAGAAGCAGGCGTTACTTTGCGGAAGTCCATGATTAGCAAGAAAAGGTTAGAATTAAAATTAAAAAATAATTCTAACCTTTTCTTGCTAGAATATTATTATTACGGTTAGGTAAGGTAGGTATTTATTTATTATTGACCGAGCAAAGCGAGGTCTCTGAGTCTACTAGAGTGAATTTGCACTTGTCCGTCCGTCCGTCTGTCCGTCCGTCCGTCCGTCTGTCCATCCGTCCGTCCGTCCATCCGTCTGTCAGAGCCTTATAACTTTTGAATTACTGAACGTAATTACTTCAAATTTAGATATAATATTATGTAAACTGATGGCCTTCAGCCGAATATTGCATAAAACATTATAAAAACCTTTATTTCAGGGGGGCTCTCATAGAAGTGAATGCGTAAATTTTATCGCGTTACATAAAATTGTTACATATCATTTTAAAGATAATTTTGAACCGAGTACAAAATTTTTTTTTAATTTTTCCCTCAAAATTGACGAAATGGGGGGCTTTCAAAGTGGCGATTTTATACGCTCGCTTGAAGACGCTCTCTAGCAAAATCCGCTATGTGTTTTCAAGCTGATTTTATTTTTTTATTTCACTTATATCCTGTACTTGAACAACAAATACTAAAATTATATGAATATTATAAAGAAACGAGATTATTTAATTTTTAATGGGCATCAGTAATTCATATATAGCATCAACATAGCTTGACAATAATGCTAATAGATGGCGCAGTCATTAACTATTCCATGGAACTAGGAGTTACGACTACGACCTATCCCAAAAACAGTTTTGCGTCGACCATTATTATTTAGTTACTTAATATAATACCATATTATTCAATTAAAATTATTTTTTAGTTAAATATCAAACTTCAATAAACTATTAATTACTACATTTTGTATATTTTCTATTCGCGTCGATAGATGACGATTTTGTACAGATGCCCGTAACTCGGTTTCACTCGTTAGTACCTACATAATAATGTTTTCACTAAATTTCCCTAACCTTTACGGGCTACCTATGATAAGTTAGATGATTTCTGTCTACTTATTTATCACGATCCTGTACGGGACACCTAAAAGGACATTGGGACGGATGTTAGGACTTAGGATTGTATTTAGGAGCTACTTACATAAAGAGACTCCTACTTAGGGGATGATTTAGGTATTTTTGGTGAAAACGGGCATAATAATAATGTCAGTTTTGGTTATCATGTATCGATTGAATGAATAATCATGGGATACCGTTACCGCGAGGTCTCAGTTCGGGGCGAACCACTAGTTTTTTATTTAATTGAGTTATAAATGTATCTAATTCTGTTAAAAACCTTTGAACATATTATTTCGAAGTTATGTATGACCCTTTTTTTAGAATTACATTTAAAACAATTCTAAGTAAACAATGTAAAGGCATACTTTACTCAATAGTGAGTTTCAGTCTAGATTCTAATAAAATTGCACTGAAGACCAGAAAAAATATAACTTTAAGTACCTACCTACCTTATTATCAAATAAAAAGTACAATTTGAAAATAAAATTAAGTATGTAAAAGGAATCGTATGTTACGATATACCTATGGCGGGTCGAAAATACATTTATTTGATGACGTCGTATCGGTTTACGTGAAAGGAAATTGCCATTACGTCTCAAAGGGATCAGACAACGGCGCCGTCAACTGTTGCTCTTCAATCGATTAAATCTGCATTGATGTCGAAACTTTATGAAATACGTCCATCCATAATAATACATATCCATCCATACTAATAGGTACATATTATAAATGTTACAGCCACTCTGTCAGTCTGTCTGCCTATCGGTTACCTTTTCACGCCTAAACCGCTAGCTGAACCGATTTGGCAAGGACATCCAATATCCACGCATCCTGAGGAAAGACATTGGACACTCTCTTCCCCAAAATGTCAAAGAGAATTCAAGGAATTTAAAAAAGACCTTAATCCACAGAGATGGAGTAACGTGTATCAGATAGTGTCGTTACGAGTTGAATTTCGTGACCTAATCTGCATGGAATTAGGTTATTTAATTTATCCCTTTATGGATAGAATTCCAAAAAATCGTCCTCAGTTCTAATTAGTAGTTCCTTTTGTTGTGTGCTTACTCCTATTGAGATTCACTGTTACAACTCATTTTTATAGCTGTGAACTTGACCCTATTATTATTATTTAACTACTATTTTCACTTTAAGCGTCTCGCTTTCATATGAATTGAAATAATGAGCGTATCACACCCACGTCACTATAAAACACAAAGCTTAACAATTAAATAGGACTGTAACAATGGGGATACTTCGTAGTCATTAATTTAAAGATATTTATACTTATAATATTATTATTTTTGGAGATTCAGAATGTTATAACCAATTTTGCCCGCGGCTTCGCGGACCTTCTACATGGAGTAAGGATATTTAAATCCCGCAATTTTTAATTTTTTCATACAAAAATCAAGTCGATTCATGAGTCGTGACTCCATTGTGGCATGATTGAAGGATAAACAAACAAACTGTTAGTCTAGGTGGCGATTCCTGCAAAAGCATTACGTCCGGCTCCAGCAGTAGACGTCTATATCGGTTGATTATACGACGACAACGACTACATGATAACAGTAGGCTCTAAAAAAGAGAATATTGACCTAGCTGAACTTGACTTAGATGTACTCTCCTCACCCCTCCAAATAAACGGAAAGCTGAATACGTTAATAGTGCAACGGATGGGATCAAATCATCGACCTTTGAAATTTCAGTCCGCACCTGGAATCATAAGCCCCCTGTACCATAAATATTAGAAAAACCTATAACCACCTGTAAGCAGTGATAGCCCAGTGGTTGGGACTGCGGAGTCGCAGGTTCGAGTCCGGGCACGCACCTCTAACTTTTCGGAGTTAAGTGCGTTTAAGCAATTAAATATCACATGCTTCAACGGTGAAGGAAAACATCGTGAGGAAACCTGCACTCCTGAGAGTTCACCATAATGTTCTCAAAGGTGTGTGAAGTCTACAAATTCGCATTGGGCCAGCGTGGTAGACTATGGCCTGGCTATAACCCTTCTCTCAAAGGAGAACAGCGCTCAGTAGTGTGAGGTTAATGAGTAGCTTGTGACAACAACAACCTGTAACCATTGAGCTATTGAGGCTTTATTCTTCATAAGATGATACATGAACGTATTATCGCCACGTATATTCGCAGCGTGTAATTAGAGCCGGTGCAAATAAATGGACGTAGTTAGTCGAGTACCGCAGAGGGCAGTATACGGGATTTATGTGCGACGCTGGACGTACCTACACATAACATAGGTGTTATGTCTTACTGGACTCGAGTAAATACCTAATCCACGACCCGACGGTTTGTATCGGTCTCTACGTGGATTTAAGTATATTTGGAATCCGATGACTTGCAACTTTCAAGCCTTCGGTGACTTTACGAATAGAATTTAAGCTATTTGCATGAGTTTAGGCAACGCGATAGCGAAACTTTTTGTTTTTATTCAATGACAAGATAGTCGTTGCCTGCGATCTCACCTGATGGTAAGTGCCGATGCAGTCTTAGATGGTAGTCTAAGATGGTAGATGGTGGTATATCGAATTTGTTCCATAGGTTACCTTTTATTGCGGAAAATCAGAAGGTTCCCGCGGAATATTAAAAACCTAACTCCACGCGGAAGAAGTTGCGAGCAAATGCTAAGTATCCAATGTATACAGCAGGTATTATAGTCAACCTGATTTTTGTGGCAAAAAAACATTACTTAGATTTCGCAATAAATTCGTAAGAATATCACATACAATACTCGTGATTCTCACACATTCTTTAGAGCTTAAGCTTATGCGCTTAAGTTGCCGCAAGGCGTGCCCGACACGTGTTTTTAAAATCCTCTCCGTAATAAATTATTCTGAACGGATAAGTGCAGGAGAGGGGAAAAGGAAAGCGCTATAAGGTGATAAAATATATGAGTCAAATACGCAATCCGATGATCAACAGAATGTTGGACTAGTATAGTTCGTAAAATTCAATTATTCATTAGAGTAATAATGTCCTAAAAACTATAATAATCACCTTCATAGTCTAACTACCACAAAGCTTCTTATCGTTACATAGGGTTCTCCTAAGTATAATCTAGATTAAAAAAAGACTATAAATGATTCATTTGTACATAGCAGCCATTCCTCTTGGCGCGGTGCATGCAGCTTTTTATACTGAATTTCTTCGATCTATTTACCCATCAAATTCTTGGAATTCTACCTTCTGTTGAGATAGCTTAGTTAGCAAAAAACCTATTCTTACACGTTGTTTTTGTTTGTTTAAATCACTCTATATCTCACCGACATTACTATTCATTAAGGGAATGAGGTGCACAGGTACATACCTACCAAGGCTAAAAGCCACTTCAAAATGAACCTTATAACAGTGGCATATGCTAGTTTCTTATACTTTCGTACATGGATTTATACAAATAAAACCCCACAGGGTCTGGTGGTGAGCTCTCAAGCTCTCACTAATGTTCATTGTAAAGGCAACAAATAACCTCCAATCAAACTAACGCCCAACCGCAATTTGTTAGACCAAAGAAATATTGTGTTCCTTAACGTAAGAAATACGTACAAGAAAAATGTCTTGCATTTAAAACAGTACACAGATAAATACACATAGAGGGCGTAACTCGGAAAAAGTAATGAAAATGCCCTGAAATGTCGAATACCACTACTTGTAATCTAATATTCCTTAGCTGACTAAAGTAAAACAAACAAAGAAATAACTAGCCATTTTAACCCTCCGTCGTGTAATTGAAGAGATGGTGAGGCAATAATAATAATGTGATATCATTATTTTAGCTCAGCAGTTCGTTTTGTAAGTACTTACGTTAACACAATAATATAAACTATTAATAGTGTCCGACCGAAGGTTGATTATTTAAAACTCTTCTTGTTTTTGTCCTTATCCCACGCTATCGTGGGGTCGGCATAGTCAACTTGTCTTTTTCTTCCACTCGCTTCTATCAATCGTAAACTATTATCCACTCCCCTTACACGTATATTCTCTTACACATAATCCATCCATCTTTTCTTTGGTCTTCCTCTACTCTTTTGTCCTTCTACATATTCAACATTCTTCTAGTAACGTGGTTTTCTTCCCTTCTCATTATTATATTATGCCCATACTACGCCAGCCTAACATTATTAAAAAGATTAATTACTTTAAAAAAACGCTGAAATATAGACACCAACTTGTAAATCCTAGTTAAATTATAAACATTGCAGGTATTTATTTGAAAGAAATAATTCGAATCCGATAACATTAATTTGAAATATCTTTAACGATTTATTAGTTGATGAGTTAATAGCTTTAGATGTTTCGAAGTTTCTCGGCTCCGCCCTCAGTTTATAAGTCTGAGGCAGAAGTTCAATCGTACTTTAAACGAGTTAATACACTTTTAATAAGTGTTGATGCTCGTCTCACTATAAATCTCGTTTCACTGTATTTTCATTTTGCTTATGGTTTTGCAATAATTTTATGTCTAAAGGACTTCAAAAAAGGAGGAGATTCTCAATTCGTCGGAATCTCTTTTTATGTATGTTCACCGATTAATCGAAGACGTGTGAACCGATCTGAAAAATTCTTTTTTTGTTTCAAAGGGCATACTTCCTAGGTGGTCACATATAAATTTTATCGAAATCAGTCGAGTGGTTTTTAAAATATCAACAATAAATTAAATACTTTGTGTAGTGTGTGTGTAATGTAGTAAAGTGGGAGTTTGAAGTCGGTTGTTTGAAAGGAATTTTCGACCGAGCGAAGCGAAGGTCTCTGAGTTTACTTGAGTGAATTTGCACTTGTCCGTCCGTCCATCCGTCCGTCCGTCCGTCTGTCACAGCCTTATAACTTCTGAATTACTGAACGTAATTACTTCAATTTTAGATATGATATGTAAACCGATAGCCTCCAGCCGAAAATGGCTTAAAAAGTTATAAAAATCTTTATTTCAGGGGGGCTCTCATAGAAGCGAATGCGAAGTAAAATATATTTTTTTGCATTTCATATTGTTGCAGTACCTCATTTTAAAGATAATTTGGAACAGAGTAAAAAAAGTATTTTTTTTTAATTTTTTTTTCCTAAAATTGACGAAATGGGGGGCTTTCAAAGTGGAGATTGAATTCGAGGCTAGATCTCTAAAACCACTTTATTTTAAAACTTGAAACTTACACATAATTTGAGTTATATTCTGTACTTGAACAACAAATACTAAGATTAGATAAATATTATAAAGAAACGAAATTATTTAAGTTTTAATGGGCATCAATGTTTTTAACAAAACTTCACTATACTGTTAATAGATGGCGCTGTTGTCTATTACTAATTATGTCATTCAATTAGCAAATTATTATCAAGAAAAGTATCACGTTGTTTTTGCAAAAGTAAATCCGTTTCTATTTACAATAATTAGACGATAGCACCTATTTACTACCGTATGATGGTACTGTGTCTATGAATGTAAAGATGAGCGCGCATCTAGACATGCTCAGTCATGGCATTTTATAATATTTTTTATTATGAAATCGTATACTACATAACACCCGTTCAGCGAACCAGCTGAATTTTAGTAAAATACTGTAGGCATACGCATCCCATCCACGAAAGCAGATGACAATTGACGTCATCAGATTCGGCACGTTTTAATTACGATATATTATAGTTAAAACTAACTTATGGGTATTATGGGATACCGCGAGGTCTCAGTTCGGGGCGAACCACTAGTTTATATTAAGTTATTGCTGTAACTTTTTAGATAAATAATGATAATGTAGGGACATATCCAATACTAGTTTTTTAATTTGGATGTTATATGACATTATTGTTTATGATATGATAAAATACATTTTAGTATTTTGGCAGGCTTGTCATCAGAAAGAAGGAGGGCCATAGTAGAGTTAGAGTAACCGACATATTTTAAGCTCGAGTTGCGAAAATGAAATAGAAATATTTTCGCCGGGTCACGCACTAGATCTAAAGCGAGTCGCTGGATACAAGTAGCACAGGACCGTGTTCAGTGGCGATCGTGTTTCGTTCAAGATGGTTGTACCAGAGGTTTACACTTTCACAGAATCTCCCAACTAAAACTAACGCAATCGACCACACACACCTACTAACATTTTATATGACTTCCGCTATGAAACAAGGTCTATTGAGTTAATTTTCCCCGAATCGTTTTTACGGTTTTCTCGCTTTCTGTTACGGTTTATTTTACCCGACGGTATCATCTCTAGGAAATTGTTTCCTGGAATTTTTCGGGCCCTGAAAAAAGAAGCCGTGAATTGCCAATCCGTACGTTCGTATTTCAGCATTGTTTTATGTTTATTTGAATGTTTAAGAGGCTTGGAGGGCAATTTCGCAGCATTGCCAATTGTTGTTTATGAAAATCATCTCTGAAGTTTTACTCCGTTCACTGAAACCTGAACATATGACGCATATTCAGATTTTTGCCTATATTTTTCAACTAGCTGATGGCCACGACTTTGTCCGTATGTATTTGGGATTTTTATTTAGGTTCTCTTGGGATTTCTGGGATAAGCAGTATCCTTAGTCCGTCTACAGCAGTGATTCCCAAAGTGGTCCAGGTGGACTGCCAGGGGTCCACGGGAGTCTACGTTGGCAAGACCATGACCATGACCATGAAAAAAAAGTTTGGGAACCTCTGCCAGTGATTCCCAAAGTTGTCCAGGTGGACCGGACACGGGTGACTCGACGGGGTCTACGTTGGTCACCATGAATGACGGGGGTCTACGAGAAAAAAAGTTTGGGAACTTCTAGTCTACAGGATGCTATATAAATCAATGCAATATTGTATCAACTAATCAGTTGAACTAATGGAAATGAGCCTAGAGATCCGTTTAGTAGTAGAGCCAGTAGAGCCGCGAAAATTTAAAATTTAAATAAATACCCAGACAGGCAGAAAAACAGGTAGATAGTCAAACACACGAATATGGGATATTATTAAAATAACCATGCTACAGTAGTATAATTAGTATGTTCGGTCATCTAAAATATATTCTTAAACATTTTTAAACGTGACAGCGAAGTTAATATTTATGTTATCAAATGCGATATCAAATATTCCCAACAAATAAGGACCTTTTTGAGATAGCGCGGCCGTTGACGACAATCATTTCCGTAGTGTCAATCAACAGCATACGCTGCCCGACTGGTAAATATATCTGCTAATGAGTTTTCAGAGTTTTCAGAACTAAAAAAATTACAACATTCTTTATTTATTCATCATATTATTCGTGTTAAAATAAGTACGACATATTAAAAGTTTGTAATTGTGTCTCTAATTTTTTCGAAGTACTGTAACGACCCTAGTCCTTCGTACAAAGGAATTTTTCATGTTTGATAGTACTAAAAATTGTTGATTAAATTTTATCAAAATCGGTACAGTAGTTAAGTTACGAGATGTACTTTCACATGAGATCATAAAAATAATAATTTTAGGAACTTCAATTTTCATGTCATATAATATCAATTTGACGTTGACGCTATTCTGTAGAACGGTATACTGTAAGGGAAGGCAGCGACGACCGCAGCGTCGTGACGCGCGGATCGTCTATATGAAAGAACATTGTCCGTGTTTGGGGCATATGTTCAGTGACAAACATGCACATACTGTATTATGAGAAATGTGAAGTGGTATGTAGTGACATACTTTATATCAATTATTATTGATCAAGTACAAGGGGCGATACACGAAATCTATTATGAGTGATACCTAATCTGACGTTGGAAGCTGCTTAATGGATGGGGAGCTCTAGCACCTTGATGCTTTATGAACCTGTCTTTGGGCTTGCGACCGACGATCTCAGATGAAGATTGATCTATATCGCGATGCTCTATGCTGAGTGTTGTGTCAACCTGTAGGTTGGATGCCGGGATAGGATAAGCTTAGGAGGGGCTAATACACTTGCCAGTCCGGGCTGTCTGGTCCAGGTGTCTGATACTACTTTCGAACTTGCTCTGACGTTAAGTTGGAGCCTATCACCACTTCGTGGTGACAACCAACTGTTGGGTGCTGAGATAGGATGAAGCTAATGATGGCAATTGCTATTATGGTTTTGTCTGGTCCAGGCGTCTGACACCAACCTCGAACTAGACTCTAACGTTGTTAGAGTCCTTCACCACTTCGTGGTGACTTCACGCAGTATAACTATTAACATCACGCAGTATAACTATTAACCTACAACCAACTATACATGAGAGGAGCTCACCTCTATAAAAAGTCTCAGTGGATCACACCACTATAAAAAAGTCTTGTGGAAACACACCACGGTTAAAAAAGTGTCTTCAGTAGATCACACCACTTTAAAAAAGTCTTGTGGAGCAAACCACGGTTAAAAAAGCCTCGCACATTCGTGTGTGAGTGAATGATGACAGTGTGGGGGGGGGGCCTCAAGGTTTGATGGTATTTCAGGGACTTGTAAACATTCCTGATTATTGACAAATCATTACCCAAAGTAACATATTATGTATGTTTAAGAAATTTTAGCTGCGATCTCATTGCGTCAATTATTATAATAATACATTATTGTTTTAATGGACGCAACTGAGTGGTCCTTGATGTACCACAAAAGGTAGGAGCTCACCATCGTTTGGCGTGCAGGGAGCCAACGATCATCATTTCATTTTTTTTTTACAATGAAATGATGCCATCTTAATTTCGAACGTTGCCTATGGACTCAAAGGAACTTGAAACAACGATGTGTAGTGTAGACGTTCAATGTGATGTTGAATGACGAGGTGCATAAGTTGTGATGTAGGTTCTTTTGATGTTTACCCATAGAAATAATTGTGTCTCTCGACATCAGTGTTGAGTCTCGTGATAATGGAGCAAACCGGTATCATTCATACTGGATTTTAAACATTCTTTAATATAAACCACTACGGGAACCCACTAAAATCTAATACATGAACTCTCGCATATATCGCCTAGGCCTTGTGAACTCATTACTTCTGACGCTCTAAAAGTTCTTGGGTTAATACTTAATACGATCACAACATTATAGAGGGTTCTACCACTAGCGATTCACGTGCCATTCTAGAGAAATAATTTAAAAATAGAAAGATTTATAGAAATTATAGGGTAGAGATTTCCGTAGGGTACTTAGTTCAGTTACAGTACAAGGGTTTTTTCGCTTCTAACGTCTTTCTACTGCTACTTAAATTGGTAAGTAACATGGGCAAGAACAGCTCTACCAAAAATATTTCTCGAAAGATTTGTGTAATTTTACCCAAACGGCTACGTATTATTGTGTCATTTACCTATCAGTTGCCAGAAAGAGTGTCAGAATCCAAGTCTACACGAGACATCATAATAGCAAACAACCAAGTTACAACAAAATTAAGATGAGCCCCGAGGCACATCGCTCTAACTTTGAATCAGTGTCAAGTTAGGTCGAAAACAGAAAACGGTCAAATATTTATTTACGCGCTTACACAGAATAAACAGGTTTACATAAATGGTGAATTAAATTTTCACTTACTGTGTATTTAGCCCAAGAATGTATTTTGTTTAAATACGTATAATTTAGAATAGAATTATTTGTTAATTTGACTTATACTTTGAATTATGTAGCCACTAACTGTAAGAAAATAGCTAATTTATAATATAACTAGCTGTGCCCGCGACGCGTTTTCGTCCGCATGGATTTAGTTTTTAAAAATCCCGCGGGAACTCTTTCATTATCCGAGATAAAAAGTAGCTCTCCCGGTCTGAGGAACCACTACTACATCCATTACTATACCCATGCAAAAAATCGCATCAATCCGCTGTTCTGTTGCGACGTGATTGAAGGACAAACCAACAAACAAACACACTTTCGCATTTATAATATCAGTAATGCTTTATTATAACACTTTTTATAATTGTCAAATTTTTTACCATACTTAACCAAAGACAAAATTACGTTTAGCTGTCATTTACGTTTTGCTATTCCACTGTCATTTGCGTTTTGTTATTCCATGTCAGATGCGTTTTTGTTATAAGTACCACGTTTTATAGTGACTTGACGGAAACGCGGTGAACGGGATAAAAAGTATCCTATGTCCGTCTCCTGGTTCTAAGCTACCTCTCCACCAATTTTCAGCCAAATCGGTTCATCCGTTCTTGAGTTATAAATAGTGTAACTAACACCACTTTCTTTTATATATATAGATATTAAAATTAAGTACATGATTTTATCACAATCCAGTGATTACATATTGTTGTGCCAACATTTTATAGTTTTTGACTTGATTTCTCTGTATTTCAAACTCTAAATAACGTGAGTTTTCTATGACGTTTTAATAATTACTTTTAATTACGTATAACGAACTTTTGTTTTTGGTTTGTTAGACAATCATGTAGCAAGAAAGCATGAAATCTACTTTAAATTTTTTGATAATGTTATAATTATGTAGTTTAAACACCATGATGTTACAAGTGATATTACATGGATATTTTATCCCAGAACAATAAGTTTATAGTCATCGTACTCGTGGAAATATAAAAAACTGAACTTCACGCAAACGAAGCCACGTGCAAAACTTAAAACAAGGTCCAACATAGTTTACATTACATAACGAAAACAAATTAGTATGGGGTAAAATTGCAACTATTTAGAATAATAATAATTAATGTCATTAGTAAACTCCGTCACAGCTCCACCATAAATTTCAACATAACTCGAACAAACAAGTTGAAAGTCCAAATAAGTAACTGCCCTGAGAATACTTCCCTTGTGAAATAGTTATTTTATACTTGCGATAAACTACTGTGGCTACAAACCACGCAAAGAGCAAGAAGATTTATGGGTACCATAGACATAATCAACATCGATTAGGTTGTAATAACTTGTAACATAATATATATCTAACTGATTCTTTTATCAGGATTTAAAAACTCAAACTATATATATTACATACAGAGTGACGGATAGCTGTTTCTTCTAATTTTTTTTAAGAAAATTTAAAAAAAAAAAATTCGAAATTCAAAATTATTTATTTTAATATGCGCCTAAGCCAACCTATGGCTCTTAATTCATATGATAAGTCAAGACTATCTGCAAGCAAATTCTGCTGAAAATAACTGGCTAGTATGATAGAAGGCTGGCTAGGCTATGAATGAGCGATGCTCTTTTAATAACATTTTAATGTCTAAGCTTTTTATGAGATGGTACTAAATTTCTTTCGTAAGATATTTTATATATTTTATGTGGGATTTCCTGTGTGGCTGAGCGTGAGAAGTCACTTTTTGGATATCATCAGTAACGTCTAAGTAGGTACCTATCCCTTAAACTTTGGTCGCTATTAAGAGTCACGTAATTGGGCTTAGATGTTCTGTAAAGCGAACCAGCCTGAAGCGAAGAATTAATTTAAACTATGGACTGACACACTCTATTTATTATGTAAGTGTATAATAATATGTTTTTAATCATAACAAAATGTATGTGAAATGTGAATGGTTTGTAATGTTATTTGCTCAATACTACATAGTATTATTTTGTCGGTGTATAATTTTATATTATTTATGTATCTATAATAATATGACAAAATATATTTATAGTACTACTAGATGATGACCGCGACTTCGTTCGGATTAAGGTTTTTTAATTCCCGCGGGAACTCTAAAATTTTCCGGAGTAAAAAGTATGCCTAAGCCTATATAATAAAGCCTAACTATAATAAAGCCTATGTTGTTAATCCTGGGTATGAGCTATCTTCATTCCAAATTTCAGCCAAATCGGTTCATTCGTTGTGGCGTTAAAGAGTAACAAATATCCATCCATCTATACAATATCCTCACAAACTTTCGCATTTATAATATTAGTAGGATTCCTTTCTTACACGCTTCTCTTTATTGCACACCTACACGTGATGTCGCACGGCCAAAGGTTGGCTGGGAGAAAAAGCTTTAGCGTAAAGTCCACCTTTTGTTTTACGTTGTGCAATAAAAAGAAAAAAGCATGAAATGTGAGTTCTACAGACCCCATTCATAAGAATATTTTGAAGTAAAATGGAACTTAGGCATTATTTACGTAAATAATCTCGTTTCGCGGAGGCGATCTACATCAGCGCAGCTTCGTTTAAAGTTTTAATCGCTTTCGAGCCGTGATAAACAAATTTTAATTAAGTTTTAATATCACCACGTAATTGCTGAGGCGAGGAACTGTTACAATATCTTTGTTTATGAAATTTCATTTTATCGCAACTGCAATTAATTTCCGTTTGTTAAATTTCATAAAATTGTATAGATTATTTTAAAATTGGTTGTTTTAAAAATCAAGCGCTGAGGGAAAAAAATTATTGATAAATATTTTCCTAGACATATTACGTACATTATATTATT
The DNA here is from genome assembly GCA_029955525.1 of Oeneis ivallda. Lineage (NCBI taxonomy): Eukaryota > Metazoa > Arthropoda > Insecta > Lepidoptera > Nymphalidae > Oeneis > Oeneis ivallda. Next base: position 12,067,090 of record JARPMR010000004.1, on the reverse strand, counting down.
ATAAAACTCCACCGACGGACATCAACTGATAAACCAACATTCAGAAACAACTTCATCAAAGAAAATCTAAAATATTTAAAGGGCGTGCACAAGGACAGTTCATCTCTAAGGAAGAGATTTCTTCCAATGGGTAGGCCTCAAATGTGAGAACAATGAGCTATCCAGATATAATGGAAGAGGTAGATTAGTACTTAAACAATTCTAAAAATTTTATAGCTGCAAATAAATAATTACACAAATAATCTACAAAAATACACATTTACAATTTAATTAAGTTTGTTCAGTATAATATTTTACAGCTACAAATAAATAATTACACAAATAATCTACAAAATACACGTTTACAATTTAATTAAGTTTGTTCAGTATAATATTTTACAGCTACAAATAAATAATTACACAAATAATCCACAAAAATACACGTTTACGTTATACCCTGTTATTATACACAGAACGTAACTAGTGCTGACGTGCATGCAGTGGCGTAGATTTGGAATCACCCGAGTTTATTTCACTGCTTCGCATTACTTGTAAAAAATATACTATAAGTTCTGCAATAATAGTTATTTATGCAACTGTTGTATAATAAGGGGTATTAAAACACGAATGTGGGTTTATCACATGAGTGTTTTAATACCTAATTATCAACAGTTGCATACAAGACTTTATCTACTCCCATGCACTTCTTCAGGAAATGATTCACTACCCTTTGATGTTTTCCAATTGATAAAATCTTGATACACTTTTTCATAATGCTTTCTTGATTTTTCCGGTAGTAATTTGTTGGAAATTTCTTTTGCAGCGTTTAAAATATCTGACGGTGTGCTGTCGAAACTTGAACTGCTAATTTTTTTGTAAATTAAGAAAAATGGCAGGGATTCGAATAACCTATTTTTTTTACGGCGCACGGCGTTCTGTACTGAAACGCGCGTGATTGACAATGTTCTTTTTTTGAAATTCATACAAATGTTTTTTTTTTTGAAATTCATAGACACCACGCATCGTACAGTAAGAATGTGGCTGTCTGTTGAGTAAACCTTTACTCAGAAGGGATAAAAAAAAAACAAAGGAGTGTTATTATGAAATTCAGTACAACATGATATTATCATCCGTTTGGATGACATTATGGTTATTAAGACATTGGGTGTTTTAATGTTGGCAATAAGCTAACTGTTTCAGAATCTTTTATAGAGGATTTAAAGCATGGGAGTAGATAAAACATTTTATTTCCTGCTAAAGGAATTAAATCTCAGGTGTTGCAAGCATAATTCTGATCGCAATAAATCATAAGTGCATTTTATAAAGCGACAGTCAAGATAGATGCTTTGTTAGGGATAGCAAGGATCTGTTAAAAGCTAAACCTTGATACATAAACACAAATATAATTATTATCTCAACGAATTAGAGCGAAAGACCTGTTTGATTAGTTTAAATTATCTATCTTGAAAAAAAATGTTTTGCTATCAGCACGCTAAGATCTAGTAGGTCAATTAATGCGATGACTACAACTATTGTTCCTACTGCTGTTCCAGGTCAGAGCATTCCATTGTAGACTGATTATTTATGATTATTTATCAGTCATTGTTGTTAGAAGAAAATCTTTAAGAATAAATAAAAATTATTAAGTAATGGCTTTACTTAATATTTTTTTGGCTTTATTTATAAAGCCTTTTTTGGATGGATGATCTCAAGAAACTCGCTGGTAGCCGTTAGATACAAGCGTGTACTGTGGCGATCTTTGTGGCGAAGCTATCAATCATGGATACACTGCTTAAAAGTTTAGTTTATTTACGTGTAAAGATGTATAACTTCTTAGACAAGATAGTACACAATTCCACTTCATCCGTAGCGTGTAAGTGCAAAGGCGTGTCGGGTGCCGGCCTTCGTGAAAATTCAGCTCTCGCCGGAAAATACGGCCGTCGATGGAACCTTAATGTTTCCGACTTGGCGGCCACTGGCGGTCAACCGCGACAGCTTTTAAAGTATTTCCTATAAAGTTGTAACAGTTTAAAATGTTTTAGTTTGCGATTATCGTCCACTGCCGTTTCGAGATTTCTTTTTTAAGGAAATTAATAGAAAGTAGAAGCACACATAAAATTTATGACATAGAAGTGAGGCGCTGATAAAAAAAATAATCAAAAATTTAATTATAAAGTTTTATTAAAAAATAATTATTAGCTATCTCAGTTCATAGCCGGCCCGCTACTGACTCTGGGTCTACACTCAGAATAAGAAGGGTTAACATAGTTCACCACGCAGTTCTTATCACCTTTGAGAACATTATTGAGACTAACTGACAGGCATGTAAGTTTTCTCACAATATTTTCCTTCAATGGTGAAGCAAGGAAAATAAATCATTTATTATCATAGTGATATTAATTTCTCAAAACGAAAAATCCCGCTGGAAGTTTTTGAATTTCGAACTTTTGAAAAATAGTTATTTGTGTTATATGGTAAAAGAATTTTTTGTTCCCCGAGGGCGTTATTTTGAATTCAGAGCGAAGTGAAGGATTCTACAGTAGAATCCCGAGCGCAGCGAGGGATTCTAAAGTAGAATCCTGAGCGTAGCGAGGAATTCAATATACGCCGCCCGAGAACAAAAAATTTTGGCCCCGAATGACACACACTATTTTTCATCATTACCTATGAGAAAAAGCTAGGAGTATCGACCTACTATGTATAGACTATAGAGTATAGACATTACCAATACGTATTGAAAGTTTAAATACTTAAAACACAAATAAATTTTTATGAAATAATTAAACATTAATATTTATGTTGAAAGTATGGGCGTATATATCTAATCGACAAAATTGATCACGTGACTTATCGAAGACAACAGCTTCTCAAACATTTTTGAATTTCGACAAATTTTTGAATTCTCTCTTCTGATTGGTCCACGTTAGTGCTTTAGTATGCTAAAGCACTAACGCGGACCAATCAGAAGAGAGAAATGAAAAGTCCCATGGGGTTAAAATTAAATTTTGCTCCCGCTATCCTCTGAAGCCAATATTCGTTTTTCGAATAGGTATGATGAAAAAATATTTTTTGCATAAAGAACAAAACAAGAAACAAACACACTTTTACATTTTTTTAGTAAGGATTGTAAAGAATTAAAATTATTTATTGCAGACATAATTATAATTATTATACATAACATAAATTATTATACTTATTTTAAATAATAAATTATTATTTGTAATCGTAAGCAAAAAATTAAAATAGTGAATTTTTAGTACAACTTCTGTATTTATCAGAACACACTATTTGTCCAATTAAATAATTAAATGAGGTAAATTGTTTGTTTCAATGATTTAGAATATACAAAGGACGGCTATGAATGCGCAGCAGCGTTAGTCTCAGATAATCCACGATTTGATGAAAGTCTAGTAAAATCCGCATATACGAGTCGATGAAACGCACCGCCACAGCAGCGAGGATTAAACAGTGAAACTGGTAATTCCGCAAGCTTTGCCACCGTGGATACACATCAACATCTGTCAGCGTTAACATTCGGATTTGCGGGCATCGGATGGATATTAAACCAGCCGCATGAGCCCGACCCGAGTGAAACAACCGGCTAAATTAAACTGCAATCAACTTTTCAATCCCATATGAACGGGAACCATTACATTATTATAGATTAGAATAGAATAGAATAGAAATATTTTTTACTAGCTGATGCCCGCGACTTCGTCCGCGTGGATTTAGTTTTTAAAATCCCTCGGAAACTCTTTGATTTTCCGGGATAAAAAGTAGCCTATGTCACTCTCCAGGTCCTCAACTATACATATGCAAAAAATCACGTCGATCCGTAGCCCTGTTGCGGCGTGATTGAAGGACAAACCAACAAACAAAAACAATTTCGCATTTATAAAATTAGTAAGGATTCAAATAAACTTTTACACTTGTATAATAATTATCGATGAATCTTCCACTGGTTCGGACTGCCGTTCCTGCCGAGAAGAACCAGGAAGAAACTCGGCGGTTGCGCTTTTCAAAATAGTTAACAATAGATACTATGCTATGTATGCAGTGTTTCCACAGTAAGGGGAAGTTCCTAAAATGCATACCTACTTTCAATTCAATACATGTTAAGGCGAATATAAATGCGAAAATAAGTAGGTATATGTATTTGTTTGTTACTTTTGGAACGAAGTTCTTTTTCGGACGGTTTGGCGGATGGGGGCTAGGCGGAAAAATGTGTAAGAATTTCTCGTCACGGCCCTTGTTGCTGAGCGTAAGATTTTTCCGTCACGACACTTGTTGTCCTCGTTTATTACACACGTTACATAAGAACTTTCGTGTTGTAACAGTTGAACGAAGGAGTGAAACTATCGGGGTTCGGATCCTGACAGATTATTATTTATATTTTATTTATTTTATTATTAATTTATTATTAGAACTAGAATAGAATTGAATATTGTTTATTCATTGACAAAACAAAAAAAAAATAGAAACAGACAACGTTCGTTTAACAACGCAGCAAAGGAGCTATGGATGATTTCTGCACGAATATAATATGCATTTACAGTTCAAGACCTTGACAGTGACATAGGATAGATACTTTTTGCCGAGTTAATTAAGTGCTACCACACTGCTACTAACCTAACCTTAGAACCTGAATCTAACTTTATACAGACGGATATAACAATCAGAGACTAGAAAAAACTGTACAAAATCTAATATTATGTCCTAGATGCCATAGAAATCACGTTATAATAATTAAGGTTTGCTTTAATTATTTATTTTTCTCAAATCCCACGGGAACCCTTTGCTTTCCCGGGATAGAAAGTCGGGTATGTCGATCTCTCTTTTATCTATATCCATGTAAAAAAACTAAATTAATCCGTTTCTCTGTTACTGCATGATTAAAGGACAAACCAACAAGCATACACATTCTCATATATAGTGTTATTTATTTATGATTGTGACTTGGTTTGTTATTAAGATTTCTATGATTATGACTAAAAGTAAAGCCTCTTAAACACATTTACTTATTTGAATACAGTTTGTCGACAGGCGAGCTTATGAGTTGCCTTTAAAATATAGCTAATAAATGTGAATAGGATTATTGTAGAATCCTCGCGACGCGCAGACAGTTGCACAAAAGTTGTCTGACATCCAGAATCCCACACAATACGTTTCCTACTAAATCCTGTACTATTAAACGAACAAGGTTATCGCGTTCACGGAAAAGGCTCAAACCATTTCTATGAAATTTACTGTTTATAGAAATTCCTGGTTCTCGAAATCGATATGTCGAAAAACGGAATCGAAACCATTTCGTCTATAAGATTGTTAACTAACTTAAAAGTTTATCGTGGTTTAGTTTTTATAAGTATTAAAAACTAAATCCACGCGGAGGAAGTCGCGGGCATCAGCTAGTTTTTTAAGTTAGCTAGTTCAGCTAGTTCGATAAGGTACAGAGTACAGTAACAGTATTAGGGCAAACATCTATTGAACTCATTTTTCATACCTCTCTTCCTATAGTCTACTGTCTTCCACCATTTGTCCACCACAGCAGACTTCACAAACCTTTGAGAATATTATGGGAAACCCTCAGGCTTGCAGGTTTCCTCACGGTATTTTCCTTCAACGTTAAAGCAATTCATGAAATATGCTAATCGTTAATTGCTTAAAACGCTCATTCGTTAATGTTAAACCTCCAATTTAAGGTGTTGCTTTCAAATTCGATTAAAAGACGTCCTGAATACGTAATGGGAGCAGAACGAGTGGAGTGCTCTTTCTATTCAGTGGTCGCATAAATTAGCGGGGGAGCGTTGCGTCGCGTTTCCACAAAAACTCCAATCGTAGGGGAAAGTTTGGCGATTAAGCCGTGAGGCGCGGCGCGGGCAGGTCTGCTGGCGACAGTTAGTGCTGCCACTTGTTATAGCCGGCAACTTGCGACCCTCGTCAAGGTGCCCTGATTTAATGACAGCCACATTGGATTTACTGCCTTTTTCTCACTTATATATAATGTGTTCATGAATTTCGAAAAGTTGATTTAAATTTTTGCCACCTTTTTTAACTCTGGGTATAGTAAATCTTTTTATACCGAACCGATTATGACAAGAAAAGTAAAAAACGATTAAAAGAGATAGGAAGAATAGGATTTTATTATATTCTCCTTATTTTTCCGGGATAAATTATATCATTATGTGTTAATAATACTGGGTACTATCTCCATTTCAAATTTTAGCCAAATCGGTTCATTTGTTGTGGCGTGAAAGAGTAACAAACATCCATCCATCCATACATGCATCCTCACAAACTTTCGCATTTATAATAATTACTAGGATATTAGTAGGATGTAGGATTATGGCAATTCCGTTCTTTCCGAGTATTTGCATCTAAGATTTGCATAGTCAACGTTGACAGTAATTTTGTATTCCTACACACACGGGGAGTTATAGAATAGGCAGGCAGTATTTCGAATTTATGTTGCTACGTTACCATGTACCTACTTTACTATGACAAACAAATGCACATGAAAATTTAATAGAGGTCTCCAGACAAACACATTACAAAAAAAATAGCAGTAAATTTTTAGAGTCAGGTGAGTTGAACACGCAAGTTCCAAAATGCGAGCAGCGGTTCCCCCGGGAGTTGCGACTACGGTCACGTATAAATTACTCTTAGGGGACTGACCTCTCTTTGTTGTCGGGGTTATTTTTCTAAGCTTAAAACCTTAGCTTGAACTCGAAGAGAAGGTAAGTTGTATTTTATCTTATGCTTCACATTTTAATCGCACATAACATTTCAATTCTATCTATTATTATCAGCAAGCAGCTCTTCTCAGCAGAATCTGCTTTCCAAACTGGTGGTGGTTGTAGATTCTTGATCTGTCATAAGAGCCACAAGTTGGCCTCCATGAAATGAATAATTTTGAATTTCAGTTATTCATTCATTCATGTCAACCCACCATCGGCCCCCTACGGGGTCTCCTCTCGAATGAGTAGGCTTAAGGCATACTCTACCACGCTAGCCAATTGTGAATTGGCGGACTTCGCACACCTTCGAAAACATTATGGAGAACACTGAGGCATACAGGTTTCCTCACGATGTTTTCCTTCACGGTTAAAGCAAAGATATATTTAAGGAATAAAATTACTGTCGCACAGTAGTATGCAATGGGCCTTATAGTATTACAAGTCCTGTAAAAGTTCTCTTTTCTCGTACCTATCTTTTCTATAACTATAATATTTGAGTTTATCTGACAAAAATAACAAAAACAGTAGGTTTTTGGAATTTTCATTTCTATAAATCATAATTTTTTAGATATTTTAATATCCCAATTAATATAATTTATGCTACATTTATGTCAGACATCAAATCCCAACTACGTGCTTTCATAGAATCGCACGGATAAAAGAGGCGTGCTCATCGCATCTCCTTGTATCTGCTCGACATTAAATATAAGTATGTACGAGTATTATATTTTGTTAAACAATTCGTTCCGGTTGATGAACAGTTTATATACGATAGAACTTGAAAACAGTTTTATCGTTTAAAATGCTAATTGCCTTTGTGAAATCGTGGAGATAATAGAGTCAAGTTAATCTGATCTAATGTCTAACCTACTTTGAAATAATAAAATGCTAGAGGAGTATTTACTTTTTATTTTTCAATAATACCTACCAAATAATATATTTTATCAGACATGAAATCTCAACTACGTGCCTTTGCATAATCGCACGGATAAAAGAAGCGTGCTTATCTTTGCACAGTTTACTTGATAGAAAGGCAAAAAACTCATTTCATAACTTTACACTTAATTTTTAGGTAGGTGTCTAATAATTAGAAACTTAAATAACATATATATTAAAGAACATTAACAAAAACAAGATTCTTTGCTAAAAATATAATCAATCGGATTTTCCTTTAGCAAAACTAAAACAGTAATGGATGATGTTTAAAGTTGTAGTTGGCACCTTAAAGCTGTAATTTATTGACGTGATAACGTCTTATAAATCGATGAACACCGGCAGCACGCACGAAAAGTTAAAAGTTTCACGTTCCGCCTGAGCCTGCGCGTGCAAGCGAGAGCGCAGAACAAAGCGATAGAGAGGCACAATCGGCCCAAGCGTTGGCTTGTGACTAGAGAAAATTGTAATTTTCAATTAACTCCTTCTTTGTATTATACAAAATAATGATAATTCAGTAATAATAATTCAATTCAATTCATAAAAGTATGCAATTTTTCATCAATGTTTCTTTATGACGTTATCACTTAAAACTATCGGCCGTAAACCGACTTTACAGACAACCAATTTTTTTTTCAACCATTATTTCGTGGGTGTAAAGGTAAAACTCATAAATTTATATGTGTATTATACTTAATGAGTTTTACCTTTATACCCATTATAGATTTTAAAAAATGTTTCATACAATGAACACATAACCTAATAGAATACGGCCAGACCCAAACAGTTTTAATTTCACGGGACGTTTCTTGGGCGTTAAAGTGGCCCTTAGGGGAATTTTAGGAAAGATTTTTAGATACAACTACGCTCTACTATTTATCTTAAATCTAAAGCAGGAAATTAAGGAAAGTACTAATTTTCTGTAGATGAACCTTGAGTTAAATGGTTTCATATTGAAATGATACACTAGCAAGGTAAACTTTACTTTAGCCGTTTATTTGAATTTAACAGAATGCTACTGAAACATTATTTACATTTATGACTTCGTCCGCGTGAAGCTAGGTTTTGGGGTGGAATTTTCAAAATTTTCAAAAACACGTTTTTCTTTAATTTTATGTATATAATGATATTATATTATGCAATATTTTTATTTGTAAAAATACGTCACATACGTCTTGTTTAAATATAGGCATAAATCAAAATGAAAAAATAAATTTTAAGAAAAGTTTAATTATTTATACAATACCATTTAAAAAAAATATATAGTCAGAGGGATTATTATTAATGTTTTTGGATCAAAATTAAAACTTTATCACGTAACACATATTAAACCAAAAAGTGTTAAAATATTGGCGTTCAGGCACAAGGGTAAACAATTCCAATTCATCCTTACCAAGTCTCTGAGTGCAAAGGCGTGTCGGACGCGACCGGACCCAGCCTCCGTGAAAATTCAGCACTCGCCGGAAAATATGGCCGTTGATGGAACCTTAATGTTTCCGATTTGGCGCGGCTACTTGCGGTCAGCGAAAGTCTTCCACGTGAAGCCCATAAAACTTTAGACAGCTGTTTAATAAGAAGTTTTATTTTTAGGTAGAAAAGAATATTGACTAAATATATGCTCCTCTCCCCTCCAAATAAACGTAAAGCTTCTGTTGGGAGGTAATACTGGGTACTATAGTGCAATGGATGGGGATTGAACCGTCGTCTCTTAACTTTTCAGTGCGAGATGACTATAACATGGTTTATAAATTATTATTTAACAAAAAATATCATTGAACGATTAAAAATAATATTTTGTACTGTACTAATGATACCTACTAGCTGTTGTCATAGGTATTAAATAGAAGATGGAAAAATGTTTTCAAATTAAATACAACCATAGTAATAGGCATTGCATGCATTCTTGGTGAATGATTGCTCACATTCCTTCAATTGGCAATCGGCATGAGCACTGGAGCCCTCGGCAAACACAATAGCGATGCATCGGTACTCGATGGAAAGTAATTGCACCGAGTTTCAAGAGAGCATGGTAAATAATAACACATCTTTCCGTGGTATTGAAAACGGTCGTTTTATTCCGGAAATCGTTGTAAAATGAAAATTTTCCCCAATGAAACTAGGTCATTTAGTTGTCTCCTTTGCACCAAACTGTTAAATTTTCTGTAAAAACTTGTCAAAAAGTAGTCTAGCAACAAAATCGTCGCAAATTATTTATAGTTCATTTTACTTGGTCAATTGAGTAAAAGCTACATCAATAATTGCTTTATTTTTATATACGTAAATTTATGATAAAAAGATATTGAGATTGTACCAACGATTGCCGATTTTTCACAATTGACCTACTGAAATCCATGCGCCCTCAGACTGTCCTATGCAAACGAGGTCTGCATCTTACTTTAATATAAAAATCAAAGTTAGTAAAGTTTGTAGACACACTCTAGGCACTTAATACATAATATCAGTATCAGATTTCCCTAAAAAATCGTAGTTTCAAACTTACACGACTCATATCAACAGATCCTTCCTAAATGTGGAATCTCTTCACCACCATCAGTCACTTTTCATCAAGCGCCATCGCAGAACAGTGCTTTGCAATTTTTTGAAAAAAAAAAACTTACATTAACATTATCAGAACCTGCGTCATCAGTATCCCGACCCGTCACGATTAAGTGTCAATTCTGCGATCGCATGTACTTATTGTAGAAAAATATCGCCTTCATTTCCGCACATCGATCATAATATTATGAACTGATACGAGAAGGGTCTGCTAATTCTGATAGATTGCATACATTTTCTATTTATGCACTTATTGTACTCTTGATTCCAATCATACTATTTAATATTATAAATGCAAAAGTGTGTTTGTTGGTTTCTTGGTTTGTCCTTCAATCACGCCGCAACAGAGCCACGGATCGACGTGATTTGCATGGGAATAGTTGAAGACGCAGGATGGATATGGAGAGTGACATAGGCTACTTTTTATCCCGGAAAATTAAAGAGTTCTCGAGGGATATTAAAAAATAAATTCACGCGGACGACGTCGCGGGCATCAGCTAGTGATTTATAAAGAGTGTAAATTAAAAAAATTATTTTTAAATGCAAGCTTTTAGTAGCTACATCATTAGACTCTGGATATCATCTAGGATCAGAGTTCTTGTTATGACGAATCAAACGAGCCCAAACTCGATGGGGTTACGTCGTTTTATTACAGAGTTCCGATAGCCATCTTTCGTCTCCATTATCAGATCAGCTCCATGTCACAATAATATTGCATTGTCATCCGATTTACACATACATGCAAAATTTCAGCTCGATCAGAAACCGGGAAGTGGGTCTAATTCATCTTGCAAAATTTGACCCAAACAAACATTGCAAGTTAAATTAAAGCTTGTAAAAATACGTAAAAGCATTACCTTTAGTGATCTCAGTAAACTAAGGGGCATCTTAGAACAACTCATTGTCCTGGGGCAGGTTCTGAGATGATCTCTTAGAAATTTTAGCTGATATTGACCACCAAGGTGAAATGCAGGTTTATTTATTTGAATTTTTTATTTAACCAAACTCGAGCTTCACGATTTTTATACAACCATCATAAAATTAACTTGATAGTCTGAAAATCACGTAATAAATGATTGATCCGTAAAATCGTGTTGTGCGATGTTTTACTGCTTATTTTATTTCTGGTCATACAGCTTTTTGGTTTCATTAACAATAAAAATACAGACTTAAAAGGGAATTGGATAGCAAATATTATAGCAGAAAAAACAAGAAATTGTGTATTGAATTTATTTTTTTAGAATGTTGTGTTCTTACAATTTTTCAGGATTATCTACAGAACTTGGCACCCATTTAGATCTCAATTCTTTTGTCGGCGAAGTCAACAACCACCTTTGCCCCTTTACCAACCCTTTTTAAAAAGGGACCTTAACTTTTTAGCTCACTGTGACATTCCCGAGAAGAGTTAGTGGATGAACTACTGACTAATAACAAATTACGTTACAGCCAAGTACTTAATGGTTGTAAAATATTTTGGAAGGTCGAAGTGGCCCTGCATTGAGGGACTTGATCGAGATGCAAAAGCTATATATAAGTGACATTAATTAAATAAATGACGTCAAGGACTCTTGTCGCTGCGATGCTATCCTGTCAAATGGCCTTGGCGAAACGTTTATGTAGGTAAACGGTCATCTATTGAAAGGTATAGCAATACGGCTAATGAGCAAGGATCTCGAAGTTTACTTTTTAAATCATTTGATATGCACGAGAAAGAGACGGGAAAGTATTTCATCGCTTTTTCGTCCATAATAATTGACAGTTTTATGAAAATTTAGGGCCAGACGGACCCCATCTCTCAGTTATGTCACACGGCGCGTTGTTATTTTGACCACCTCCCTGGCGCAGTGGTGAGCGCTGTGGTCTTATTACTAGGAGGTCTCGGGTTCGATTCTCGGCAGGGGTCAATTTGGGAATTTATAATTTCTGAATTGTCTCTGGTCTGGTCTGGTGGGAGGCTTTCGTTGGCCGTGGCTAGTTACCACCCTACCGTCAAAGACGTGCCGCCAAGCGATTAAGCGTTCCGGCACAATGACGTGTAGAAACCGATTAGGGGTATGGGTTCAATTTTCACTGCCATACCCCTTCCAAGTCAGTCCGCTACCATCTTACACTGCATCGTCACTTACCATCAGGTGAGATCTTGTCATCGAATAAAAAAAATAAAAAAAAAATATTCTCTATCATGAGAATATCAATAATGGTGCGCTGCTGCACTCGGATGTCACCTGTCAATGTTCAATTACCACCAGCAGTGTAACATACAAACCGATAAAGTCACTGCACCGCAATGTGCTCTCAAGCATTGCTCTCAGATCTGAATTGTACTTCCAGGCTTTTAATTAAAGAAACAGCTGTGAAAGTAGAAAGACATTTTTGCTTTGCTTTAAAATAAGCGTCGTCCTTTTAATAGAAAGGTTTGTTTTGTTTAACGAAGCGTCTCGGCGCCGCTTCATAATGCACTTATGATTTATTGCATCAGATTCTCGCAACACCTGAGATTTTAACGCTCTAAGTGAAAATAAAATCAAGCGTCTTCAAGTGAAAATATTTTCCTAAGTACCAGCTCTTAGAGACAACAAAATTGATTGCTTTATTAATAAACTAGCTGATGCCCGCGACTTCGTCCGCGTGGATATATTTTTTAAAATCCCTCTGAAACTCTTTGATTTTCCGGGATAAAAAATAGCCTATGTCACTCTCCAGGTTCTCAACTATACCCGTGCAAAAAATCACGTCGATCCGTAGCCCTGTTGCGGCGTGATTGAATGACAAACCAACAAACAAACACACTTTCGCATTTATAATATTAGTAAGGATATTAATAAAATCTAATGTAATCTTTGAGTAATAAAGCTGGTTTATTACTCAAAGAATGTAATAGTCTCTTTTTAACGTAAATATTTTTAAAGGCTAATGAGTTCAACTAATGAGTTCATTAATTAATTCATCTCAACCCATCGCCAGTGACTACTGGACACAGGTCTCCTCTCGAATGAGAAGGATTTAGGGCATCGTCCACCATGCTGGCCAAGTGCAGATTGGCAGACTGCACACACCTTTGAGAACATTATGGAAAACTCTCAGGAATGCAGGTTTCAGGTAGGCAGTAGTGATAATAAATTGATTTAATTGCAATTAACTCCACAATGTCAGAGATGCGTGCCTGGGATCGAATCTCAATACCTACTATAATATTAGTCTAGGCTACCAACTAACCATTAGGCTTCCACCGCTTTTTTTAGCTAATAAGTGATTTACGATAGGTATCAAAAATTTTAAACTTAAATAAAATATAATCATCATCATTATCATCATAATTAGCAACCCATCAACGGCTCACTACTGAGCGCAGGTCTCCTTTCAGAGAAGGGTTATAGGCCATAGTCCACCACGTTGGCCCAATGCGAATTGACGGACTTCACATACCTTCAAGAACATTATAGAGAACTCCCAGATGTGCAGGTTTCCTCACGTTGTTTTCCTTCACCGTTGAAGCAAGTGACATTTAATTGCTTAAACGCACTTGACTCCGAAAAGTCAGAGGTGTGCGGGATGGAACCTGCGACCCGCCGAATAGGAGATCTCAGTCCTAACCGCTAGCCTATCACTGCTTAACCACTAGGCTATCACTGCTTGGGTAATAAATATAAACCAAGCTAATAAAAGCATGTTAAAAGGAGTAGGTATGTTTAAGTTGTACCTAAGAGTTTTTCTGACAAAAAAAAGCTTAGTAGGTATATAGTCGCAAGATATAGTAAGCAAAGCTTCATTGTGTCCAGTTGACAAGTGAAATCAGGGACACTACTACAATTCTCTATTCCTCCAAAGCGTAGACGATGAGCTGTTATTTGAAACGATTGTGCCTGGGGATAAGAATTTAATCTCGGACTTCGGAGTGGCAGACTAAGAAATATGGCACTTGGTGAAAATATTACTGTTTTATTCTTAAGTATAATATGTTTTTGAGATAATGCTTAAGAGATGTCTCTTTTTTAAGAAAAACACAAAGGTAAATAAATCAAAAAAGGCGCGAAAGCGTGACTACCCTCAATAATTGATGATGTCAAGAAAAACCTACTTTGATTAAAAGGGCGGCCGATGCCCTGCAGGTCATTTCCGCTCGAGACGTTGGGCTGTACGAATATCCGTGTAATAATTTTAATTTTATTAATGTCAGTACATTTCAGCCATTTGAACTTTGATTGCGTTTTACAATTTCTAACCCTGTGACATAAATAATGCCGATGTCACCTCTAATAAAATACAAGAGGCCTTTACCAACACGATAATTAATTATTATATATTTTTTTGGTACATACCTAATTATCTACATAAATAAAAAACAAAATAATTATACAAAAAATAATAACAATTTCTGCTTACAGCTAAAAAAAGCAATTTTTTTCATATATGTATAGATTAAAGACCTAACCTAACCTAATCTAACAAGCATAATATACATACTTTTTTGAAAGGCTTACCTACGAAAAATCCTTGAAAAATCGCATAAATTGCCCTTGACTAGCTTTTGCCCGCGACTCCACATCCGTGACTGCATCAATTTACGTTTCCAGAGAGAACCCCTCGTTTTCCGGTTATAAAATGGAAATCTATCCACCGTAAATGCAATCGATTGAAAATAAATAATCTTAGCCTAACTAATCTTTTTATTAAAAATTTTTTTTTATGAGTGTAAATAGTCATTTTGTCGTACAGTTTTCTCTGATGAAATGAAAAAAATTTAATGTCTGTACCTATTCTTATAAAATACGCGCAACGCTCCGGATGTGTGTAATATAAATACGTCGAGGGGAAAAGCTTTTACTGCCGGTTATTTCTACTGGGAACAGTAAGCAGTTACACGTACTACCGACTCGGATATGATATTTGCTGCAGTACTGTGGTGCGTACATATTATATTCGTATTATCTACCCTACGTTATAACGTAGATTCCTACTTCCAACATGATTTGTTACAATCAACCAAGGAGTACTATTAAAATGCAACTAAGTAATGGTCGATAGACACAGTGTTAAGAGTACGGCGAACATCGTTCGCAAGTCCAATTCAAGGCGCGTGCAAAAATCGGCCGGTATATTGCTATCTCTATTTATCTATTCACATCGGCTCCATGCTTGGTGCGACAGCAATATTTAGCGTCTGAATTTGGTCTTTTTCCGTAAATACCAAAAATGATGAATGAAAATTTGTTGTGTTTTTCACTTTGTGTTGTTATTTTGTAACTTAACAATATAAGCTATGTTCCTGATCAATTATTTAGCTAAGATATCGTTGGTTTTATTATGAAACAAATAAGAAGAAAACATGCCATTTACGTCGTAAAAATATGCAAAACGCAATTCGTTTACATTTCATTTTAGTAAAATATTTTGAAAATATATATATCCAGGTACCTAGATAAATACAATTTGAATCCAAATAATCGCATAATATGATGGAAATATTCTCCAATTACAAATTATTTTGGGTATTACGTTAGGTATTACGTTTGTATGGGCAATTCATTCTCCGCTGGCCTCTTAAGAGTTTTTGGAAAAAATCATTAAATCTTTAATAATAGTTTGATTCTTTACCTCATTGACTGTTCTCAACGAGTAGCACTCTGTATACTTCCTCAACAGCATATAGGCCTAATAATAATAATAGATAGTACGCAGATCCGAAGATAGAGTGCCACACTATGTGGTACTGGTAACTTTTAATATGCCAATAGTCTTCAACAGACAACTTCTATGTACATAATTCTAAACAACTTTTGTTCAATGACTTAAAAAATATCATGTACAAACAAAAAAGCTTTTTATGTAACTATGACGTTTAGAAGTTACCTGTAGAAGATTTAAGGTATTTTATTTATCCTCTTTAATATAATAATAATAATAATAACCTGGCAACCCTGAATGTCAGCATACATCATATTTTTTCACCGTTACATTTTTGCCGAAATAAATATTATAAAAAGGATCTCAACAGAATTTTCGATTTAATACAATAAATTTACCATAATAAAAACTAATTAGAACAACAAACCATGAAAGAACAAACAAAGAAAATCAAAACAATCCGAAATATAACTGACACAACCTGTCAATAGATGCCTGATAAAATACAAAAGAAATTAGAAGAATTAATAATGTAGAATGCTGACACGATCCAGAGCACGGAACGCACAAACACCACCCCCGGACTCGTCGCTCAGTTCCGCCTCGCAGCCACCCGGGACCACGCCCAATGCTGCAGTTGCGTCGAGTTCGAGCGACGAGTTTTTCTCCCCGCCGACGTCGCCACCACCAGTACATCGTCGTGGGAGAGGCCGGCCGCCGACTTGCTTGGGATCCCGAGGCCCACCGGCTTCTGGAAGGGTCCCCGCTTCCGGCGGTAGTGTGTCGCGCATGAGGTGGACAACATCCATTAATGAAAATGTCATGCGCGCATACTTAGGGGCTACTGAGGGTGGAACCAACATGACCGCGTACCGTGCTAGGATGCATGCTTTGTTTCAGGTCCTTGAACCAGCTCTCAATGTGTCGGCTCAGCGACTGTCGGACCAGGGTGCGGGCTATTCAGCGTAATCACATGCTGGACAACGCCGTGCTTGATCGGCTTCGCTCTGAACTGCAATGTAACCGCGCTACCCCCCCCTTACCGCAAGCTCCAGCACAATCGCAAACTGCTCATGCGATTTCGCTGCAGCCCACTCAGGCTGGTGAGGGACAGGATAGCGGGGCTGCACATGTAAGTACCCAGTGTAGTGAACAATTGAGGAGTGCTTTGGAGAGTGCTATTCGGGAATATAGATCTTCACCACCAGAGTTTAGACCGCGATTACCTCGGTTGCCCATGAAAAATAAGAACAAAGCGCTAATGGGTGCCCTGGATTCGCTGCTGCCGAGTTATTTTGACAGCAGCGAAGACCTTTCCGACACACATTCGATTCTGTACTGCGCGGCTGTTGCGGCATGTCGTGTTGCTAATGTAAAGTTTATTAATAATGATACAGCAACACGACCGAAGCCTGCCGCACCAGCCTGGCAGTGCACGATCGAACGTCGTATTGATGGGGCTAGGGCACTCATTGGCAAACTACTCTGCTTCAGGGAGGGCAACACTCGCCCTAGAGTCATGCGCTTTGTGAGGCGCGCTTTCTTGGGGACTAATATCAGCCCTCAAGATTATATGGCGCGCGTCACTGAGCGCATTGACTTCCTGAAACAGAAGGTCTCGGCATGGGCTAGCCGTATTCGCAGATACAAGTGCCGGGTCGAGAGATATAACCTGAATCGCACTTTCCAAAGCGATCAGAGGCGGGTATACCGAGGTTGGGAACACCCTGACCAAGGTGTCACCGATGCGCGCCTACCGGATGATGAAGCCATGACTTCATTCTGGCGCAACATCTGGTCGGCGCCTGTCGCTCACACTGAGGGTGGTTGGATGTGGGATGTAGAAAGAGCGTGCGATCAAATTCCAGAAATGGACCTAGTTACTATCACCCCTGAAGACGTGGCCACTGCAGCCCGTCCCCTGCCCAATTGGAAATCCCCTGGTCCGGACGGGCTGCACAACTTTTGGATAAAGTGGCTACGCAGCTCGCACGCTCGTTTGGTATCCCAATTCCAATCATCTCTAGAGTCAGAGTCGCTACCCCAGTTTCTGACAACAGGTATTACCCTCCTGCTCCATAAGTCAGGTAGTACCACGGAGCCCAAAAATTATAGGCCGATTACGTGCCTACCAACATTGTATAAACTTCTTACATCCATTCTGAGAACGAAAATTAACGATCACATCGATACAAAATCTATCATGTCTATTTCTCAGAACGGATGTAGGAATGGCTCCCGTGGTACTAAGGAGCTTCTCCTCATTGATATGGCCATTTGTCAACAGGTTCGGCGCTCCCGAAGGGATCTGTCGACATGTTGGATAGACTATAAGAAGGCCTACGACTCTGTGCCCCATACATGGCTCATGAAGGTGCTGGAACTGTACAAAGTAAACACAGTACTACGCGCCTTCCTACAGACGTGTATGGGGCAGTGGAGGACAGTCCTTCACTATCCAGGGTGTCGCCGGACTCTGGGGAGCGCGGAGCCTATAAGGATTGAGCGAGGCATATTCCAGGGCGATAGCCTCAGTCCTTTGTGGTTTTGCCTGGCTCTGAATCCTCTGAGTACTCTCTTGGAGAATTCAGGGCTAGGTTACCGGTTGAGGAGAGATGGTCAGGTTATATCACACCTCCTTTACATGGATGACCTAAAACTCATTGCCCCCAACAAATCACATCTACTAGAGTTACTAAAGGTAACTAAAGCCTTTAGTGATTCCATTAGGATGGAATTTGGTGTGGACAAATGTGCGGTCATGCATGTAAAGCGAGGGAGGATTGTGGAATCAGAGGGGGTTGAGCTTTCGGATTCCATATACCTCAGATCGCTCTCCCCAACTGAAACCTACAAATACCTGGGCATGGCGGAGGCGTTAGGTATCAGAGAGGCCGACATGAGGCAGTCGGTGAGGGAGCGTTTCCTTGGCCGCCTGAAGAAAGTGCTGAAAAGCCTTTTGTCGGGCGGCAATAAGGTGCGCGCCTTCAACGGTTGGGTCATGCCGGTCTTGATGTATTCCTTCGGCATACTCAGGTGGACTCAGACTGAGCTTGACGCCCTGGACAGACAAGTTCGTGCACTGCTGACCACATATCGGATGCATCACCCGCGCTCCTCGGTGATGAGGCTGTACATCCCGCGGAAGTGTGGGGGAAGAGGCCTTTTGAATGCCAAAACCCTCCACAACCGCGAGGTGTGCAGTCTCAGGGAGTACTTTCTCCACGCCGAGACGGAGATGCACCGCGATGTGGTCGCAGTGGACAGGGGTCTGACGCCGCTCTCCTTGGCTAAAGAGAACTGGCGCATACCTGTGGTGCTCAGTACCAATGACCGCAGGGTTGTATGGCAAGGTAAGGAGCTTCACGGACGCTTTTATCGGGCCCTCCATGGGCCTGATGTTGACTTTGAAGCGTCCGTGGCCTGGCTGCGCTTTGGTGACCTCTTTGGGGAAACCGAAGGGTTTGTGTGTGCAATTATGGACGAGGTCATGATGACGAACAATTACAGAAAATACATAGTGAAGGATGGAACGGTAGACATATGTCGGGCATGTCGCCGTCCTGGAGAAACTATCCGTCACATTGTCTCTGGTTGTTCTCATCTGGCTAACGGCGAATACTTACACAGACATAACCAAGTGGCCAGGATTATCCACCAGCAACTTGCCTTGAAATACAATCTTGTGGAATCGGAGGTACCGTACTACGAATATGTGCCCGACCCAGTTCTTGAAAATGGTCATATCACACTGTACTGGGATCGATCTATCATTACAGACAGGACTATTGTAGCCAATAAGCCTGACATAGTGGTGATAGATCGATCAGAGCGCCGTGCAATGATTGTTGATGTTGCTGTCCCGCATGACGAGAACCTCGTGAAAGCCGAGAAAGAGAAACTCACCAAGTATCTCGACTTGGCGCACGAGGTTGTCGCCATGTGGAATGTAGACTCAGCAATCATTGTACCGATAGTCGTCACCGCTAATGGTCTTATAGCCAAGAGCCTCGACCAACATCTTTCGAGGCTCTCGTTGGGTAGCTGGGTCAAGGGCCAGATCCAGAAAGCTGTACTCCGGGACACGGCTCGCATCGTCAGGAGGTTCCAATCTCTGGGGACCTGACCGCCGGTTGCTTGGACCCTGTTCCCGAGGCCGGTGGACCGCTATTTTTTATATTTTTAAATGTTTTTTTTTCATAATCAAATATTTAAAAATGTAAATTATATGATATAAATGAAATAAATGAAATAATAATAGTACCAGCCATAGGGCAATTATAGCTATCGACGAAATTAATAAATTTTAAGTAATTATCAATAAAATTTATGCTGAGTGTCTCTCAGCTTCCCCTCAATAATCGCTAGAAGATTATGAATCAAATTAAAATTTGTTTATTGCGGCTCGAAAAAGATTAAGACTTGAGACGTAGTATAATAATTATTTTACTGAAGCAGATTGCTCTCGCGGAACAGAGTTCCTTTAAACGGGAATTAACTATTTATCTATGAAGTGAAAGTGCGGTGAGAAGTTATGATAGATTATTATTGGTTCAGCATCTTTTTCGGTGGTCAGGGGTTCGAACTCGGGCACGCGTCTTTAATTTTTCAGAGTCAGGTATGTGCGTATTAGCAATTAAATATCACTTGCTTCAAAACGTTGAAGGAAAACACTACTAACGCAATAGACTAGTGTATTGGATTATATGGCCTGAACAATTCTCATTCGAGAATAATTTTGTTACTTGAGTAATTTCTGACCAAAGTTAAAACCCAGTGTTGGTTGGTTATGTAATAGAATAGAATAGAAATATTTTTTATTCAAATGAACTTTTACAAGTGCTTATGAATCGTCGATGAATCTACCACTGATTCGGAATGCCCTTTCTACCAAGAAGAACCAGCAAGAAACTCGGCGGTTGCTCTTTTCAAAATTGTTTACAGTGGGTACTTGCTATGTATGCAGTGTATGCAGTGTTTCCACAACGAGGGGAAATTTCAAAAATGCTTACCTACTTACAACTCAATACATGTTAAGATGGGCAGACAAAAAGTAGCCCCATTCCCGCCGATGGAACCCGTTCACGAGCATGGTGCATGACCCAGCCGTTGCTTCGCTCAACTATATTTGAGGGAACGCAACAACCCACATCAGTAAAGTAGTAGTGCCTCGTGCTTTTTAAATTTTAAGTAATTTATCGCAAACAAAAATAAGTACTCACTAGGGACCCATTCTAGGACAGCTCTTATTTGAACTTCAACTTGTTTGTGTAAGTCATGTTAAAAATTTATGGTTACGCAACAAGGTCGTGGAACATTTAAACGGAATGGAAGGTCATTTAGTTAGAATTAATGTTCTCGATAATGTACCAAGCGGGTTTTACAACAATTAGTGAAAACGTGCAATTTTTCTTTTAAGGATTCCCTGCGATAAATAGTACCTAGCGCTTTTCCTTATAATGTTATATCTCAAATATCAAGGAGTATAACTATCGTCGCTTTAAATAATTTTAGTAGGTACCACGTATCTCAAATTACGAATCTAAATCAGGTCATAACGCGTAGATAAGTCACTAAAATTACTATTGTAAAATATTTCTTATAAAAAAACTGCCATAGACAAAGTAACACAAAAAAGACACAAGTACATACTACTTGTGTATGTTTTGGAACAAAGTTCCTTTTCGGATGGCTCGGACTTGGCCGAAGAGGGCTAGGCGAAAAAAGTGTAAGACTGGGTTTCCACGGCGCGGTTTGCACCCGCGCCCGCAGCGGTTGCGGTACCGCTAGCACTGCGCCCGCCGCGGGCGCAAACCGCGCCGTGGAAATTGAAACTTCATTTTCCATACAATTCTGCATTCTACAACCTTACTTTCGTTACTCTGTGATTCTACGGAGGCCGCGAGCCGGGCGCCGAACCGCGCCGTGGAAACTCAGTCTAAGGATTTTCCGTCAAGAACGTCACGTCCGCCCTTTCTGTAGTGTAGGCATGTGGCAAGAGATGGCGTTGATTCTAAAAGGTAATGTTTTCATTATTGAATCAGTCTACCTATCAAATAAAGTTGGGAGAAAAAAGATATTCACTTGTATTGCCATGTAACGGTTATTTTTAATGTGTATTTATGAATAATTATATTTTTGATCCCCATCTTTTAAAAATATGGGGCTTACACAGAAAAATACTCTGAAAAATATTATTTAAAATGAAATGTTTTCTGAATCTGAACGGTTTTTAAAAATGCTGGGTCAAAATTCGCCAACCTCCTTTTACTCTCCCAAAAAGTTTACTTTATGACTTCCGCGGAAATTAGTACAAGTTGTATATTTTTCCTTTCACAATATAACTATGGGTAAAATGAAAATGTTCATCATGATCGCAGCCACACAATAGATATTATCTCATAGAGTCTAATAAAAATATTATGTTCTCTTTACTAACCCATTTAAGTTACATAGTTAAAGATTCCAGGCTTCTGCAAAAGATATAACCTCTGTGCCATTTAGGACTATGAAGACTTGTATTGAATACCTCATTACATAAATTATTCTGCTTTAAGCTCTTTAGTAGATATGTAATCATTTAGCGTACATAACTTGGTTTATTTGAATTATTTCCATGTACCTATAAGTACATTTAAACAGCTATTTAACTTGCCCGCCCTTCTGACCTAACCCGACGTTAAATATCAAACTTTACAACGCCCGCCGCAGGGTATCCTTTCATTTTGTTGTTGCCATTATTGTTTTCGATTATAAACTATCAAACATCCGTGGCCTTAAGGTCCTTCGTGAAGGAAAATTACCCTCACGCTTTATTTAAACATGTATTATATTTTTCAGTAAATAGTACTCATTAACAAACGAGCTTTTTCTGAATTAATAACAACTAATGTCCCCTTGCGACTAAAAACAGACAAACATTAACGGTACGGCACATAATCTGTGTGTAGTACATAGTCTAACACAAGTATGCCGTTTAGACGTTTACCCACCCGTTAGTAACGCGAGCGTTAGAATTTCATTAAAATTTGGTTGTACATAAAATTTTGATTTTAAATTGACTGAACAAGCAAAGGTCAGACGAAGACGGTTGGCATCGTAAAAGTTTTTTCATATTTATGATGGCACCAACCTCACGTTTTATTAACCTATTGTATTTTTTCTTTTTAACCAGATATATTACGAGTATATTTTGTTCTTTTCTGTTTTACTAGATAAGTGCTTCTATTTTTCTTCTTCTTTGTCAGCCGATAGACGTCCACTGCTGGACAAAGGTCTTGCATGGACTTCCACAGACCTTCGTCTTGCGCCGCCTGAATCCTGCGGCTCCCTGCGACTCGTTTGATGTCGTCGGTCCACCTAGTGGGTGTCGCGAAGCGCATATGCTATCGCGAAATACTTAGACCTTTGGTAAGGATAAGGTTGTATAAGTCTATGGTAGTATATGACATCGGAAATTTGTCGTTGGTTTGTAGTTTAAATATTTTCGGTTTTGAAACGTTCCTTTTTCTGATGAATATTTGTTGCATAGCAACGAGTTGTTTTTCTCGCATCCGAAGAAAATGGTGAAGTTGTGAGTTGTGCTACGAGGAGAAGATCTGATGAAAGCTAAGTATCTGAGGAGTATCTAGGTATCTGATAGCTAAGTACCTGATTATCTACGCAATTGATCTATGAGGTTCTTGAACCCTCATGGGTGAATTTCTGGATACTAACACATTTACTAGCCTCTGGGAGCGCGCTCTAGGGTTGTGTGTGAATTGGCAAGGGATGTGTAAGTGACGGTTTCAATGATGTTTAAATTGTGAGTAAATCATTATGGCTATTAAGAGCTGAGAACACATCAGACCCGATGAGATGAGATGAGATGACGTTGAGCCCTCGTGGAGGGGTGCTCCGAGGTGGTTTAGCCCTCGGAGGGGGGCTCCGAGGAGGTTCGTGCGAATGGGGCCTTCGGGTAGATAGAGCCCGAAGAAGATTCATGTTTATGAATAAGAGACATTATGCCCTTGGGCATAGGGGGCCCAAGGAAGGTTCGTGCGAACGAGAGAGAGAGAGAGAGGAGATATTATGCCCTTGGGCATAGGGGGCCCAAGGAAGGTTCGTGCGAACAAGAGAGAGAGAGAGAGGAGATATTATGCCCTTGGGTAAGGGGCCCAAGGAAGATTCGTGCGGACTTGAAGTACTCTTAGACATGGGGGGTCTAAGAGTATGGATCAGAAAGATCGGGTCCGATGGTGAGATGAGATTAGATTCAGATGAGATTAGATTCCGATGGTCAGATGAGACTAGATTCCGAATGGGAGATGAGTTTGATTCCTTACACGTCCACGGCTAGAAATAACTAGAATAATAAACCAGATCTTAGGGCGTCACAAATGGTGATGTCATAGTTAATTTAATCATGCAGGTTACCGGTGCACTCCCGCAGCAGAGAGAGAGAGAGAGAATTAATCGGAGTAAAGCGGTGCGACAGAAGCCTTCTAGTTGATGGGCAGGTATGACTCCATTGGGATAGTTAATTAAATCGGTGACATTCTGTTCCACTAGACATCCTTATTTAATATCCATATACAAGCGGTTCAACCGTGTATAGCGCGTAGTTACCCTTAAATATATACCTAGAGAGAAAGCAGATAGTGGAGTAGAATGGTCTCGCCGACATGGTGGAGATGCTGGGATAATTAGTAAAATGAACCAGAATCTTTAGCACATGGAGTCATACTAAGCTTAAATTATAATAAAGTGTCTATTTGTTGCCTTTTTGTTGATTTGAATAAATAGAGGTGCTGCATTAGTTTCGCTACTCGCCGCTGGAGGGAGCGTCAACGCAGTTTTCAACTTTAAATCGAAAGAAATGGCCCAAGTAAGTTGGTAGAATTGACTTCAGAGATACTAATGTCATAGAGCGTTCGAAAGTTTGAATTTGCGAACATTTGACCAATTTCCGATGTGTCATTTATTTTTAAATTGTTCTAAAGTCAGATGGTGGAATTTGGAACATTTGAAATTTGAATTCTATTACGCCATTTCAGTGTCAATTATATTGCTGATTGAGTATTGTGAAAGAAACATTGTTGTGAAAAAGAAATAGAGATCTGAAAACAATTTAAGGTTGGAAATTATATCACTCAGTTTTAATAACTGAGACTGAAGTTCGACTAATTTACTGAATTTTTAACACAAAAAGTACATCTGGTGTGTTATCTTATATTTTTAGAATAGCTACCAATGCACTATAAGGCTATTATTTCGAATGTCTGAGTGTCTATCGAGTAAGAATTGATCTAAGAACTGAATACTCTCCTTTACCAATTAGAACTAGGAATATAGTCAACATAGGTAAACTTGAATACTTATTAAAAATGAAATTTGACGTCTAATGAAAGGGATTGCTAGACAAGATACATTTTGATGTTATGGGTATATAATGAAAGTGTAATTGTTTAAGGGTTAAACAATTACATTATATTACAGTGTATTTGTTTAAGGGTTAATAAATTCAATTTGATTTGGTAATTATTGAATTCATAGAGTAACTTAATTTAAGGCTTATCCAATTAAGGATTAAGGGCCTATCTACAAGTATGTGGAGGATTATAGTTATATTTTTATATGGAGAAAACAATCTTTAAATTATTAAGTTAAGATTTTACTTCGAAAGGAGTCTTAAAGTATATAGACACATGATAATAGATACTAGAGTCCTATGTGCCGAACTCAAGGGTTGATAACCTTATTGAAGGTTAGAATTTTATTTGATCTGGGTTATTTTGTAACTTCAAGCAAATATAGTTATTCTTTTAAAGAGGTTGGGACTTTAATTATAGCTAAATTAGTGAGAATATACAGTATGTTATATATAGTATGTATAGAGTATGTTCAAAATAATTTTGAAGGAAATTCTATGGTATTATCTTGACCCAATAATAAGTTTTAATCTCATGAATGTTATTATGAATTTCAATTCTTTTACCTTTCAATTATTATTATAGTGCGAGCTATTTTTATAATGGAAAGGTATCTTAATGTTAAATCTGTACTCATGGTTTAGGTACTCTCTGCATTTGGTGGTAAATAATGGTTGGATAAACTGATGATTAGTATAAGAGCAAGTTACTTGTTTAGCAAGCGAATTATACAACTGGTTAGATTGAAATAACTCTCTAAAAATCTTAATGGAAAATTAGACTGGGAATGCTCATTCTTTATTTGTGTGAGATTATTAACATCCGAGTTTGGCATATACACTATAATGATATATTTCGAAGTTAGTCTCTATACTTTAAATTAAATAGAGCAAGTATATGAATCATAAAGAGGTGTTCAAAGATATAAGGATAATTAATCTAGAAGTAGTATTTCCACAGAGATCCATAGATTTAGAGACAGATATTTACATCCATGTGATAAGGCGTTAGGTATTGTTCAAATATAATGTCTGATTACAGAAAATTCATCATGGATGATTTATTGCTAAAAAGGCTAAGACTACTTATTACCCAAATAGAAACTCACTCGAATCAGGCTGTAAATCTCGGCTCTTTGAATGCTAACCTAATCCACGATGCAGAAGTAAACAAGACAAAATTAAAAAATCTTTTGACGAGATTCGAAAATGATTTAACAAATTATTTTAAGTTGGTAAATGATCCTGCAGCTGACGAAATAAGTGAAATGAGTGAAATACTTCTTAGCTACCCTACCCATGTATTTTGCTGTTTTTTGGTGCCTTGGAAATAGTTCTCTGGCTTATAGTAATAAGCGTTTTTTGTATGTACCTACCTATTGTGTAAGTGAGTATGTATTAAGTACGATGTAAGGCACTGTGTGCGGACGGCATTGAGGTCAAACCTCTGTGGTTTTTTTTTTCAATGCTCTCGAATATTTTTTGTGAAAATACAATTATTTTGAACTGTAAATAAATAAAATAAAAAATAAAAATAATACAGCTGAAAGCTGAGGAAAATCTAGCGGAGCTAGAAGTGAAATTGAAATTATTTCAAAGCAGTTCAGAAACTCCATCGACGCATAAGGAAAAATTTCAGTCTGGATCAGAGAGCGCGACTCTAACAACGATGGATAGAGAATGACATACGGCTCTTCAAACAGCTGTAGTAACAGCCCGGGGGAAAGGTGAGACGTCTAATCAAATATCATGCCGTATACTATTCGATTCAGGCTCCCAAAGATCTTACATCACCCGAAAGATTGCAAAGAAATTAAAATTGTCTACAGAAAAGGATGAAAGTTTATCGGTTTATACTTTTGGTTCAAAGAGTCCTCAAGAATTTAATAGTCCAGTTGTTCAATTGGAGTTACAAACTAAATCTAAAAATTGGAAGAGTGTTTATGCAAACGTCGTACCTATGATTTCAAAAGGTGTACCGTATGTAGTTGAACTTGACAATTGGAAGAATAAACTGAAACTTGCAGACGATGGGTCTTGAAAGATCAAGTTGATATTCTTGTAGGGAATGATTATTACTACTCGTTTCTTTGCTTAGAAAGAATATGGATAAGGGAAGATTTATATTTAATTGATTCAGAGTTTGGATGGATACTTTCGGGTCAAATTCCGCATGAGAATAAAGAAGGAGAACATATGTCAGTTGTTACATACTTTCAAACAGAGATAGATTTCAGATTAAGCAAACCTGACATGCCACTAGATTTGGGAAGTATAACATTCCTTTGGGAACTGGAGTCAATCGGTATAACCGATTCACCTAAGATTACTAGAGAAGAAGAGGCTATAAATAAATTTAATGAAACGACAAAATTAATAGATGGTAGATATTATGTTAGTTGGCCGTGGAATGAATATCCTCCAGCACTAACACCTAATTATGGATTGGCATATGGTCGTTTAGTAAATTTGGTTAAACGATTAGATAAAGAAACTTTGAGATGTTATGATAATACTATACAGGAACAAATATCGAAGGGAATAGTCGAGGCAGTGTTAAGTAAGACACATGTGAACCATCCAGTACATTATTTACCGCACCATTGTGTTGCTCAAAAGGGTAAACCAATTAGAATTGTTTATGATGCTTCATCGAAAATTAAAAATAGTAAAAGTTTAAATGAATGCCTTTATTGCGGTCCGTTGATGTTAGAAGATTTGACAAGTATAATTATCAGATTTCGAAGCCATAATGTTGCTTTGTCAGCAGACGTAGAGAAAGCCTTCCTTCAGATAGGACTACATGAACAAGATCGCGATATAACCAGATTTATTTGGTTGAAAGATGTAGAAAAACCACCGAGTGATGATAACATTGTTTGTTTACGGTTCCGTAGAGTCCCTTTCGGAGTTATATCAAGTCCATTTCTACTGAACGCGACGATTAAACATCATCTTTCTAAAGGAAATGAACGACTACAATTGGCTGCCAAAGACATATACGTTGATAACTTAGTAAGTGGAGTCCAAACACAAAAGGAGGCAATACAGTTCTATAAAGACGTGAAGAACGCCTTTTGTCAAATATCTATGAACCTTAGAGATTGGAGTTCAAATTCAAAACAATTTCTAGACAAGGTACCCGATAGTGTTAAGGAAGAAGTTGTGAAAATTTTAGGCTTAGATTGGAATGTAAAGGATGATACATTGCGCCTAAGATTCAAGATAGATACAGAGGCAAATTCTAAGCGTGAAGTTCTAAAAGTAATTGCTTCAGTATTCGATCCATGTGGGTTAGCAGTACCACAAATTTTGTCAGCTAAATTATTTCTCCAAAAGCTATGGCAGACCAAGGTTAAATGGGATATAAAACTTTCAAAGGAAAATCAGGTGGAATGGACGGAAATAAAGAAGGAATTAGAAACTATTAAAGAAATATCGGTACCCAGATGTTACATAAAAAACGTGAGAAATGAAGAATATCATTTGCAGTGTTTCACCGACGCATCACTTAAAGCATATGCTGCTGTTGTGTACGTGACACACGGGATTAAGAGAAGTTTTGTAATTGGGAAAACACGATTAGTCCCTATAAAAGATCAACAACACTCAAAAATCCCTCGATTGGAATTACTAGGAGTGTTGATAGGGTGTAGATTAATTAAGATGGTTTCAAAAGCATTTAACATGAAGGTAGGACGTCAAACGTTATGGACAGACAGTCAAATTGTCATAGAATGGTGTCAATCTGATAAATTGCTACCACCGTTTGTGGCTAGACGAGTTGAAGAAATTAGAAGTAATAGAGAACTTATCTATAATATAATAAAACTGTAACAGGTCCAATTCTGTACATTGAAGATATTTTGAAAATTTTTGTTTGAGGGCACTCTATAATCGATACTGAAGCCAAAACAATTTTTTTTAAATTTTTTGTCTGTCTGTCTGTCTGTCTGTCTGTCTGTATCTTGGCCGCGCATCACGCCGAAACTACTGGACGGATTTAAATGAAACTTGGCACGATTTAAGTTTATACTACGAGGTATAATATAGGATACTTTTTATCCCGAAATTCAGCACAGTTCCCTTGGGAGAGGGGATGAAAGTCAAAATGTGTATTTCGCTGTAATTCATTAAGGTGTATTCCGATTTAATCCATTCTTTTTTTGTTAGAAAGCAGGTTCTTTAGAGATTATCCTGTAATTATTTCAAGATCGTCAATTTCGTAGTTCAGAAATTATAGACATCACGATCTTCAGCATAAGGTCCAAATAACTTGAACCCCGGAATCTACAAGATACTTTGAATGAACGGGTCATCTTAAGCTGGCAAGTGTACTTTATCGTATATAGCCATCGTGGATAGCCCTATTTTGTCAAAGTCAAACTACTCCAAAGGCGTCAGATTTTGCCAAACGATCATTATACCTACATAGTACATACTACATAGTAGGTATGGATGTAATACATCGTATGGACTTAATGCTACAGTGTTTTCCTATGCATATTAATATTCTAATCATACTAATATTATAAATGCGAAAGTGTGTTTGTTTGTTGGTTTGTCCTTCAATCACGCCACAACAGAGTTACTGATCGACGTGATTTTTTTGCATGGGTACTGTAGTTGAGGACATAGGCTACTTTTTATACCAACTAAATCCACGCGGACGAAGTCGCGGGCATCAGCTAGTGATTAAATATGTACCTTCAGAGTTAAACCCGGCGGATGTTGCGACTAGACCGATAAGTTCCAGGGTAGATAAAGAGAGATGGATTAAAGGTCCACAGTTTTTATCAGACTCCAATATTAGGACGTTTCCTATTAAGAATACGTCACAAATTTTTTTTCTTTCGACGCGGGAGGGTCTAACGAATACTTCTAATGGAGAAATTGTTGATTTAGAGAAAGAGAATAATTCCACAGAGAAGGATGTCGGTACTAGACATAATGAACCACTTAGTATTACAGAAGAAATAAGGAAGCTTCAAGCAGAGCATTTTGCGCAGGAATTTGCTGGAAAAGAAACTGATTTAAGTCGTTGCCTTAAGTTATTTAAAGATGTTGATGGATTACTACGTTGCAAGGGACGTCTTCAGAATGCAGATCTGTCATTCGATAAACGGTATCCAATATTGATTCCTAAGGAATGTGATTTTACAATTAATTTGATAAAGAAGGTACACAATGATAATTACCATGTAGGAGCAAATCATACACTCAGCCTTATTAGACAATCCTATTGGATACCACAAGGCAAATCTCAAGTCCAGAAAGTAATAAGGAGATGTCCAAGTTGTGTTAAGCATGGAGCTGGTCCGTTTAAGTTACCAAATACTCCGGCACTTCCGGCAGAAAGAGTGAGTTATAGTGAACCATTTACTTTTGTGGGTGTGGACTATATGGGTCCGGTCCTTGTCAAGAATGGTCAGAAAAGATGGATTTGTTTATTCACTTGTTTAGCGATAAGGGCTGTTCATTTAGAACTTGTGCAAGACCTTACAGCCGAAGAAGGTCTGTTAGCATTGAGAAGAATGATAGCGACCAGAAAGGTCCCTCAATTAATTACATCAGATAACGCAGCTCATTTCAAACTTATATCAGAAATTCTCTTGAAACAGTATTGTGTGGTTAACAAGATTAAATGGAGATTCATACCACAACTAGCACCTTGGTATGGTGGATTCTATGAGAGACTCGTTGGTTTAGTTAAGAATTGCATGAAACGCACATTAGCGAAACATATGCTTTCAGATAGTCAACTAACTACTGTTGTCAAGGAAATAGAAGCTGTATTAAATTTACGACCACTCACATGCGTTGATTCAGAGTTGGATATAATCTTGAGACCAATGGATTTTCTTACGCTTGGAAGTTGCATTACTTTAGAAGAATCAGTCGAAGATTGTATAGATAAAGGTACTACGATTAAGATCGATCTTGTAGAAAGTTGGAGAAGAGGTCTCATTATTTTAAGAGAATTTAAGGAGATGTTTGTGAACAGATACTTGTTAAGTCTTCGAGAAAGGTATCACCACTCGCTTAAGGAACCACGGGTCACTTCGAAGCTATCTCCAGCAATAGGACAAGTGGTTCAAATAAAAGGAGATAATAAGAATAGAGAAACCTGGAAAACAGGGAAAATTATTTCGTTAAAAACCGGAAGTGATGGTTTGTGCAGAGTAGCCATAATAAAAGTGGGAGATAACGAGTTCACGAGGTCGATAGCACATCTATATCCTCTAGAAGCCCAAGAAGCAGGAGGAGTGATAGACATACGATTGGAAAAGGAGGATACCTCGAGTGAATGTACTCCTGCAATTTTAATAGAGCCTTTAGACGAAAGTATAGAAAGACCAACAATTATTTCAGAGGACACAGTACGTGAAGGGATCTTACCATTAGAACAAGTTGTCGAACTAACTCGGGATGATTCCGAGTGCGGAATTGTAGATCAAGAAATGAGAGAATTGGACAGAGAGGTTAGCGAGTCGGATAGGTCAGAGCCATTAGAGCGAGACAGTGAGATGGTTGAAGTAAGTCAAGGAACTAAAGTAAGGAGAGTTGCAGCCACTAAAGCTTTACAAAAAATCAAAGAGTGGACGAGCAACATGCTATGTCTGCTCTAGTTTTTGCTTCGGCCGGGAGTGTCGCGAAGCGCATATGCTATCGCGAAATACTTAGACCTTTGGTAAGGATAAGGTTGTATAAGTCTATGGTAGTATATGACATCGGAAATTTGTCGTTGGTTTGTAGTTTAAATATTTTCGGTTTTGAAACGTTCCTTTTTCTGATGGACATTTGTTGCATAGCAACGAGTTGTTTTTCTCGCATCCGAAGAAAATGGTGAAGTTGTGAGTTGTGCTACGAGGAGAAGATCTGATGAAAGCTAAGTATCTGAGGAGTATCTAGGTATCTGATAGCTAAGTACCTGATTATCTACGCAATTGATCTATGAGGTTCTTGAACCCTCATGGGTGAATTTCTGGATACTAACACATTTACTAGCCTCTGGGAGCGCGCTCTAGGGTTGTGTGTGAATTGGCAAGGGATGTGTAAGTGACGGTTTCAATGATGTTTAAATTGTGAGTAAATCATTATGGCTATTAAGAGCTGAGAACACATCAGACCCGATGAGATGAGATGAGATGACGTTGAGCCCTCGTGGAGGGGTGCTCCGAGGTGGTTTAGCCCTCGGAGGGGGGCTCCGAGGAGGTTCGTGCGAATGGGGCCTTCGGGTAGATAGAGCCCGAAGAAGATTCATGTTTATGAATAAGAGACATTATGCCCTTGGGCATAGGGGGCCCAAGGAAGGTTCGTGCGAACGAGAGAGAGAGAGAGAGGAGATATTATGCCCTTGGGCATAGGGGGCCCAAGGAAGGTTCGTGCGAACTTGAAGTACTCTTAGACATGGGGGGTCTAAGAGTATGGATCAGAAAGATCGGGTCCGATGGTGAGATGAGATTAGATTCAGATGAGATTAGATTCCGATGGTCAGATGAGACTAGATTCCGAATGGGAGATGAGTTTGATTCCTTACACGTCCACGGCTAGAAATAACTAGAATAATAGACCAGATCTTAGGGCGTCACAAATGGTGATGTCATAGTTAATTTAATCATGCAGGTTACCGGTGCACTCCCGCAGCAGAGAGAGAGAGAGAATTAATCGGAGTAGAGCGGTGCGACAGAAGCCTTCTAGTTGATGGGCAGGTATGACTCCATTGGGATAGTTAATTAAATCGGTGACATTCTGTTCCACTAGACATCCTTATTTAATATCCATATACAAGCGGTTCAACCGTGTATAGCGCGTAGTAACCCTTAAATATATACCTAGAGAGAAAGCAGATAGTGGAGTAGAATGGCCTCGCCGACAGTGGGGGTCTGCCAACACAACGCTTCCCGGTGCGGGGTCGCCACTCCAGCACCTCCGGACCCCAACGACCATCAGCTCTTCGAACTATGTGCCCGCCCATTTCTACTCCAGTTTCGCGACTCGCTGAGCTAGTTTAGTTGGCTGTTTTGACCAAAATATTAATAAAAATGGAATACACATAAGAAGAGCGTGATTCACGTTTCACCAACCAACGTTAATCATTCGTAAAGGTTCGTGAAAACGAAATTGTCAGTAAGCCGTAAAAATTACTTACTTAAATTTCCTTGACTGAGGGAAAATTTGTAAAAACGAAAACAATCCATTAATAGATTTCCTAAAAGCTTAATATCGTTTCACTAACCCTATTAGACATGTGGAAGCGCCATTTGTTTTTGACTTGCGTTTGGGATCCTACAAGATGAGCGATGATGTCGTCGACTCTGATGCTCACAAATTAACTACAGTGATGAATGTGCTCCAGCCTTGTCTATCTTCCTTAGATTTCGAGCCTTGAGTAACCTTAAAGGCCAAGCCACACGCTCAATATTTATCAAAACGCAATCTGTGATCCACATTAACGGCCGATATCAATAACCTACCTAAATTCAAAAGCTAGAGATTGAACGTCGAGAAAATACAAATATTTAATATATCGTGTCGTGTGTCGTGTGATCAATCCACATATTATTGAAGTTTTAAGTGAGTAGGTACCTACATAGGTAGCAATTCGTACACACATTAATTAGTCATAACTAAACTTATTTTAACAGTGTATTAGTATTTTGCAAATCCTGCAACCGATGTTTTAATTACTCTACGAGGATACATCGTTCACATTTAAATCATAAAGATTTATCGATTACTAGACGTGATGCCCGCGACTTCGTCGGCGTGGGTTTAGTTTTAAAAATCCCTCGGGAACTCTTTGATTTTCTCAGGTTCTTTCTTCACTCTCCAGGTCCTCAACTCCGTAGCTCTATTGTGGCGTTATTGAAAGACAAACCAACAATTAAACACATTTTCGCATTTATAATATTAGTATGAGTATGATTTTAAGTTAAATAAAGCTTAAAAACTATATTAATCGTGTAGATATTTAAGATAGGACTTAATCCTAACTTTATCTCTTTTGGTAAAGGGTATAGGTAACATTGCGTGCTTGAAAAAGGTAAGTTTTTCAGAAAACTGATAAAACTCAGTCCTTCCCAATACGTGACCACACCGGCACACGGTCGCAACTTCTTATGGGACTCGTAACTACAGTTTTTTGGTTTGCGTGCAGTCCCATCTGACAAATAACGTTGAGTTTAGTTCTGTATTGTCTTTTATTCACTGTCTGGAAAATTTTATTAGATACTATATTTTACCCAAGACTTTCTCCGCGTTAAGTTACGTGCTAAAGAATCCCACAGGAACTCATTGTTTTCCGGGTGAAAAGTAGCGTAGGTACATGTCACTTTCTAATTCCTGTTTCATGATAACCATGATACAACAGCCTTTGGTCCCGTGAATTCGTGAAACAACGAAGTTCCGTTATAAAAGGAAAAGGAAAAGGAAATTGTATATTTTACTCGAGCAATGAAAATAATCTAATAATAAATTATAATACCTACATCAAAATGACTTTTTGTAGCCGACAAATCTAAATAAGTAGTGGTTGTTTTCCAAATATAGAAAATTGTACGAGTGTATTATATTAAAGGCAAAATGGAACAAACGATTCTGCATACAAGTCTTACCTAAAAAAGATGAAAAACAGGCAAATGGCGCTTGGATATCTAATAAGTACATGCATATATGCCGGATGTAGAAAGCTTTTTAGGCTTCAAACACTAAAGCGGTTGACCGAAGGTAGCATCGCCGGTAGATTGAAATTGATAACGTACAGGCATTTTCCCACGGGACCCCGCACGACACTATTGGCAAAAACAATACGCAGCATGCAACATGTCGGATTTAGCAGACATGGTCGAATGACAAAATACACACAACGCAAGACAAGAAACATAAAACAGAAAGATAAACAAAACACAAAAGTGTAAGAAGACTTGATTCGAACATTGCTTAATAATAATATCGTCACTGTTAATGGCTCAGTTACAAAATAATGGTCGTGAAACCTGTTAATAGATGTCTCATTGCATCATAATTCATAAGTGTTGTAGAAAATAAACCAAAAAATAAAATAAAAGCCGGTCAAGTGCGAGTCGGACTCGCGCAACGAGGGTTCCGTACTCCAAAAGTAAAAGTAAAACGATAATATTATATTAATTTTCTTATTTATCGTTAACTTTGTTTGTAGAGGTTTATTGTTTAATATAAAAAAAACTATGCTAGTTAGAGCGTTGGTTTTATTTTTTCTGTAAATAATACATAAACCTCTATTGACCATAATTATTTCAGATTTTTCGATTGGTAAACTTCGGAGATAAGGGGGGGGGGGGGGGGGTTATTTTTTTCGACATTTTGGCCGATTACTCAAAAACTATTATATATAGAAATAAATAAAAAACTGTTTTAGAATGCACAAGTAAAGGCCTTTCATAATATGATACCCCACTCGGTATAACTATCTTACTTTGAAATTTCAAACCCCTGATTTTCCCCTTTTTTTTATTAACCTAAAATAATTTTCGCGTTGATTTTATTTTTCCTGTAAAATATACATAAACCTCTATTGACCATAATTATTTCAGACTAGCTGATGCCCGCGACTTCGTCCGCGTGGATTTAGTTTTTAAAATCCCTCGGGAACACTTTGATTTTCCGGGATAAAAGTAGCCTATGTCACTCTCCAGGTCCTCAATTATACCCATGCAAAAAATCACGTAGATCCGTGGCTCTGTTGCGGCGTGATTGAAGGACAAACCAACAAAAAAACACACTTTCGCATTTATAATATTAGTAAGTATGATTAGAATATTAAATTACATAGGAAAACACTGTAATATTACGTCCATACGATGTATTACATTCATACCTACTATATAGTATGTAGGTATAATGATCGTTTGGCAAAATCTGACGCCTTTGGAGTAGTTTGACTTTGACAAAATAGTATCCACGATGGCTATATACGATAAATTACGCATGCCAGCTTAAGATGAGCCGTTCATTCAAAGTATCCTGTAGATTCCGGGGTTCAAGTTATTTGGACCTATACTGAAGACTGTGATGTCTATAATTTCTGAACTACGAAATTGACGACCCTGAAATAATTACAGGACAATCTCTAAAGAATCTGCTTTCTAACAAAAAAAGAATGGATTAAATCGGAATACGCCTTAATGAATTACAGCGAAATACACATTTTGACTTTCATCCCCTCTCCCAGGGAAACCATGCTGAATTTCGGGATAAAAAGTATCCTATATTATACCTCGGAGTATTAACTTAAATCGTGCCAAGTTTCATTTAAATCCGTCCAGTAGTTTCGGCGTGATGCGCGGCCAAGATACAGACAGACAGACAGACAGACAGACAGACAGACAGACAGACAAAAAATAAAAAAAAAATTGTTTTGGCTTCAGTATCGATTATAGAGTGCCCTCAAACAAAAATTTTCAAAATATCTTCAATGTACAGAATTGGACCTGTTACAGTTTTATTATATTATAGATTTTTCGATTAGTAAACTTCGGAGATAAGGGGGGAACGGTATTTTTTTCGACATTTTGGCCGATTACTCAAAAACTATTATATATAGAAATAAATAAAAAACTGTTTTAGAATGCACAAGTAAAGGCCTTTCATATGATATCCCGCTCGGTATAAATATTTTACTTTGAAATTTCAAACCCCCGATTTTCCCCGGCCAAAATGTCGAAAAAAATACCGTTCCCCCCCTTATCTCCGAAGTTTACCAATCGAAAAATCTGAAATAATTATGGTCAATAGAGGCTTATGTATATTTTACAGGAAAAATAAAATCAACGCTCTAACTAGCATAGTTTTTTTTATATTAACAATAAACCTCTACAAACAAAGTTAACGATAAATAAGCAAATTAATATATTATTATCGTTTTACTTTCACTTTTGGAGTACGGAACCCTCGGTGCGCGAGTCCGACTCGCACTTGGCCGGTTTTTTTTTCTTATTTTTTCGTTTTGTGTTCATTGTGCAACGATTTGCCTTGATTTTGGACTTCCGATTTCTTCAAAACGATACACGATTTCGGCGTTCACAGACACAGCATTTCTTTCTGGACTTTTTGATTGCAAGCAATTTGGAGTTGGTGTTGACTGTTGAATGAGGCTTATGGTATCGTTCTAATAAGACGACATCGTTTATCAGACGAAAGTGATGAAGTTATGGAAAGTGAGGAGATGGGTGTATCCTCGCGATGTAAATTAAACATTAAAATAAAACATTTTCAAAGCTACCATATTATGATAATAATCATAATGGTAATTTGCATTAAAATAATTAAATGGAAACATTACCTTATTTTTAACAGTTTACTATTGAAAATCTTTTTTCTCCAAACTTTATTTGATTGACTGATAAAAAATTTTGAACAATTAAAATGTTGGGGTAGTACCCCAACATTTTAATTGTTCAAAATTTTTATACAATATACACAAAATTTCGGAACTTTTCTTGAGTCCATGAATTCATCGAAAATTAAATCACTTTTTCTCACTGGGTGAGCAAAAACGACTTTTGCTCACTGTTTCTGGGCAGCAAAAGTGCCCTTTTTTAGCTAGAGAGGTGAAAACAGTATTAATGAACACTATAATTAATCTACAATAATATGATTAACACTGGATTGGCTGTCCCTATACAAATGATAGCTTAAGGATTAAAAGATGAATTACAGAGGTCGGTTTCATTTGCAATATTATGAGTTCCAGAGAACCTCGTATCTGCTTACAGCGCCAAAATAGCGTCAATCAAGTCCAAAATGCTGTCAATCAAATAAGTTCAAATAATATCACGGCAGCCTCTTCAGTGTTAATCATAGATCAGAGCTCGGTGAACAGTTTGCACAAACTTGTTTGTGCCGTGTGGATCGACTCTTTTGTACTTAATCGACTCTGCCAATACTGCACATTGATTATTTAATTATGCACCGATCTGCAACAAGACTGACTTATATTAAGTACCTACATGAATTCAAAACTACAATTTTACAAAATGAAGTAGATTTGATTTCGTTTGATTCAAGTATACCTTATAAAACATATTTTATGAAGCAAAAGCCAAGTTCTTGGAAAATGTGACAATGAGTAAAGCCTGTGTGGGACTGTATCCGATACAGCGAATATGTTTAGCCAATTTATGTCAGTGTACGGCGGCAGGAGTGAGCGGTTATTTCAATCAGGCTCGTATAACGTGAAACGCTAGTCGATACCCTGTCCGTAGATAATAGAAAACAGTAACAGCCGATTTTCCTCAGCAATTTGAACTTGTAGTCAATTAGAATAATATTCTATTATGCGAAAATAAAAATTGGCCAAGTGCGAGTCGGGCCTCGCTCTTTTAGGGTTCCGTACATATGACCAAATCAGTTTTCTAGTCTTACTAGATATTTAAATATCTTAGTTCCTATATCTATCTTATCTATCTATATCGGTATCTTTTTGGGCAGAAATATTCATATTCATTTATTCCTTGCATTCCAACGTACAATAAAATATAATATTTACATTGGAACCCCGTTGGGGCACAGCAAATACTAGTTTAAGTAGAGAGACGGACACCATTATTTTTCTTCAAAAAATCTTTTATTTTATAATACGCTCTTTCTATCAGAAACATTTTATATTATACAATATTGTAAGTACTATAACACAACTCAAAAGTGCACACCTTGGCTATCCTTACAAATAGGTATTGGTTTGTCTTACAGTCACGCATCAACGGAGCAACGGATCGACGTGATTTTTGCGTATAGTTGAGGACTTGGAGAGTGGCATAGGCTACCTTTTATCCCTCCAAAACAGGTTTTCGGCAGGATTTTCAAAAGCATAACTCAAGGCGGACGAAGTAGAGGATAAAAGTTATCTACTTTCTAGATAATTTCAAATTTAAAATTAGCGAACTGTAAAAATATATACCTACCTAGTCACTTATTTTCGATAAGAAAATTAAGAAAAACCTTGACTTTGACCCTTCCCATTTACCTTTCACTTGTCATTATTAACAGAATTTATTAAACTTTTGATTTCAGTAGCTAATAGTTTCTGAAGATGTCTAGAATAAATAATAATTAATTTATCAAAACTGATCGTAAGCACTTTCAAGTATTTGATTTCGGAATTTAGGGGAGGTATTCAACACAGAATTTGAGGAACTCGTTCCAGGCACCGCTCAAATACCTTTACTCGTACATTTCTGAGACGATGTAGATCATAATATTTTAAGTTAAGATCTAATGAATAATTATTAGGTAGATAATAAAGAGAAAGTATATTTGTTTACTGTTTTGTCTTTCAATCGATCATTATTTCGGAAAAACAAAAGGTTGGAAAAGTAAATTTCGATATATATATTTCACGGTGGAGGCCTACCACTACCTAATAAGATCAAGATTTTTTAACCTAATTAAAAGTT
Source organism: Oeneis ivallda (assembly GCA_029955525.1). Classification (NCBI taxonomy): domain Eukaryota; kingdom Metazoa; phylum Arthropoda; class Insecta; order Lepidoptera; family Nymphalidae; genus Oeneis; species Oeneis ivallda. The sequence continues at coordinate 12,027,419 of JARPMR010000004.1, read as the reverse complement.
TTGAATGCGTTTTATGAATTTTTGGCTTTTTTATCATCTTTATGACAACCTTGTTTTGAGGATGCAAATTAATCATATTATGAAGAGCTTTGTATGCGCTTACATGAATACACCGTACCAGCTCCGTCGTCAAAGAAATTTACATTAATGTAAGTAAATAAAGCAACATTTCTCTTTCACTGAAAATTCATTTAAGAATTTTACTCCGGTGTAAGGTTATATAATTACCCTGAAGAATTTCTGAATATATACTGGATTTGAAAACATTGGCTCAACCAAATAGGTATTATTTGAGAACAGAAGGAAGATTTTGACATCTGAATGGGGATCCTTTGATAAAAATTGTTTACCCTCCCACCTATTTATGAAAATGTATTCGTTTGTTAGTTTGTCCTTCAAACACGCAGCAGCGGAGCAACGGGAGGTCGAGATTCTTTGCATGGGTATATAATTGAGGTCCTATAATTAATTATCCCGGAATAACAACGGATCCCTCTGAATTTCTATTTTAAAATATTAAGGGCTGATTTCTCATTTCACCAACGTAAAATAAGTCTTATCCGAGTGCTGATATTTAAGCAGATTTTTAATAAAACAACTGTCAGAACGCCAATTTATTCCTCGGTGAAACGTCATTGGTGAAATCGGCACTAATAGAGAGCGAATCAATTATTTAATTAAATATTCTCCTACGTGCAAAGTCGAAAAAGAATTTTAATAGTGCATGGATAGCTTGGCAGGATATTGCAGCAAGTAGCCGTGCCAAAACGGAAGCATTAGGGTTCTACTGGCAGGTTTGCTTTCCGACCACCGCTGAGTCTTGGCGAAGGTTAGCGAATTTGCTCCATAAAACTTAAGCGATGAACAACATACTAAGTATCACTTACTCGTGTATTGTAACTCATTACTGTCAGGTCAGCAACTTGCCGGATGGGTGGTTGATGTTGCATGCTGCACATAACTTAGTATAAGTTAGAAAAACTATTTATCTGCTTGTTGCGGATTATTATTAGACATTAGTATAGAAAAACTATTTATCGGGTTGTAATGGATTTAGCTAAATAAGGTGCAAGATTCGTGTCTCTATATTATACTTACATAAACTATAACTGCCGAGTTTCTTGCTGGTTCTTCTCGGCAGGAACGGCATTCCGAACCAGTGGTAGACTCTTCGACGATTCAAAAGCACTTGTAAAAACCTTTATTTGAATAAAAAACATTTCTATTCTATTCTATTCTAAAAAATTAAAAACAAAACTTTTTCAAGTATTTCATTCATTTAATAATAATTAATATCCATCGCCATCCACACACTTCGGCCCACAACTGAACTCAGGAATGTGAAGGGTTTAGCCACAGTCCACCACGCTGGCCAATTCACACTTTGATAAATAATTAACATTAAGGCCATTATGAAGCGTGACGGCTTTTCAGGGCGACGGAGCAGGTACGCTCGCGCAGATTTAGTTGCGGGAAAAAATTACTTTACACGGGTGTAAGACGGAGTAAAAATAAAGTTATCAAGCGAAGATTAATTATTTTAAAACCTTTTTTGTGTGCAATCTGAACAAATTAAACGAAGCGAAAACATTTACTGAATCTTTATCTTTCTTTCTATATTTTTTCTTCACGGCTTAACTTTACAGTTATGTTGATATTTTAAATTAAATTTAGGCATTTCACACCTCTTAGCGCCTTATGGAGAACTAACTCTAAGGCGAGCAGATCAAATCAGATTTTTAATATAGGTACTACTTTCAGACTTCAGTTAAAAAAAAGTACTTTGTGTGTACTAGGTAGGTACAATATCTGTTGTTATGGCTACTCTATCTTTTTTCTGTAAATAGGTACTTGTTTCGAGCTTAGAAAGTATTTTCTCGCATTTTTGAAAAAGTGTGCCCTTTGTAAGGGATTTAATAAAATACAAGCTCCACTTTCGTAAAATGACACCTTCGGGCATCTTCGACGCCCAACAAACGTTCCGTGAAATTAACGGGCGAGACGGTTCCCGCGCAAACTATTACATCTTGTGTTACGCTTTTGTATACTCAAATGAAATCATTCTTAGCATAACATTCTAGATACTTAATGGACTTTTTCTTAGTAGGTGCCTAAGTAGTTTTAAGAAAAAATATGGGGATGATAATAACAGGATCAACAATAAAAGTCATCAGGATAATAGAAATCTTTACACCAGGGTAAATTAGGATTTTATTTGTACACAAACCGGCAGTTGATAGCTCACGCGATATGTGTCATTTTGTGTCATTTTTTGGTGGGGCTGTACCCACCTACGTACCTACCCACCTACTAATATGTCCGAAATTAATTTCCTATCTTATTTCCCTAATCTGTAGATTGAAGATCGAAAATTTAAATTAGTATTATTTTACACTAGCTGACACGGCGAACTTCGTACCGCCAACATTTTTTCTTTTGTTTTTTTTTATTAAGTATTAAAACCTTCCGTGGACCTTAAGAAACATACAAAAAAATAAATTAACCAAATTGGTCCATCCATTCTTGAGTTATGCGCTTACCAACATTCATTTTTATTTATATAGATAGAAGATTACGTTTTACTAAAAATCCAATTAAATCTGACTTTTTCGATAATTATTGGAAAACTGATTCACTCTGACTGTATTCATCATAACATTCATAGGTCGATCACATCTTGTCTTAAATAATACGAGTTTTAGTTGGTGATAAGTAAATATTATAAGTCTTGATTAAACTGTCTATTTGTTTAGCAGCAAGTTGAAATAAAATGACTGAACCTGTGTATACAGCACCACATCGCTACCCCTCCGCAGAAACATTTTCAAGTGACATATCTTATGAGTGACAATCCGAAATCTGAGATTAAATTCATGCCCTGAGGTACAATTCACTCAGAATAAAAAAGCGCATCGTCCACACTGCCGGGAATGAAAAATGGAAATATTATTCCCGTTCTACCTACTTGTCAACCGAACGGGGTTGTGGTACATGTTGTTTGAACAGATTTTTCAGTTGATAAAAATATTGAGTCGATTGATTGATGAGATTTGTAGATTTTCCAACAAGGCGCATTTATGACTCTGCTTAAAGGAATCACCACCTGCATCACAATTTATTACTAGGTATTCATTTTACATTTAACCTTTACCTACCTATGTAAGTTTCGTTAGAATCCATTTAGAATCACTTCAGAATCAGTTCAGTCATTCCAAGCCTGCACAAATAGACGGAGAGATAATAAACCATTTCTTTAAACTTAGGTACGTTCAATAATTGCTTTCTTTCAAATTATCATAATATTATTGGGAATATATAAGATATTGCCATCTTATAGTACTGTAAAGAGTCATTTCAATTACACATACATATTTATTTGTATTCCCCTAGCAGATTACAATTACCTACCAATAATATAATATAGACAGCTGTAAAGCCTATTATGATTAAAAGAGTTTCAGAGGGTTCGGACTTCGGATCGTGGAATTTAAGTGAGGTTTAAGCTTTCTAAAAGAAACTTTTCAGGGTAACACGGAGAATGCAGTCCCTTTAGCGTAATTTATGTGACTGCAAGCAGTCGCAGCTCCCCTGGGAGAGCACTTGGGAGGTCCAACTTACCTGCCTGCTAACTTGGAATTTATGGTTACAAAATCTTTTAAATATACATACTTATTACATACATATCACTTATCTTGTCTAGACCACAGTCTAGACCAGTAATTCCCAAAGTGGTCCAGGTGGACCCCCAGGGGTCCACGGGAGACTCGACGGGGGTCTACGTTGGCGTGACAGAAAAATGGGGGTCCACAATTCGTAAGCGGGGGTCCACGAAAATTTATCTGGTTTCGATTAATTACGATTCGATTACGTTCAACATTTAATCGCCCTGCATGATGACTTCAAAATAAGATTTGAAGATATTCTGTTAATGGAAATACCACCATGGATCATAAATCCATTTGATGAAACGGAAGTGGAGAATGTGATATTACAAGAGGAGCTAGTCGAGCTTAGCACTAATGAGGAGCTGAAGGTGAAATTTAAAAGAGGGTATCAAACATTTTGGCTGCAGGCAGAAATACCCGAAAAATATCCTGGACTGTGGGGAATTGCGAGAAAGCTTTTGATAGCGTTTCCCTCGTCGTATCTTGTCGAAAAAAGTTTTAGTGCCGTAACAAACCTTTTAACAAAAAAAAGGAGCAGATTGAATATCACAGAACGGGGAGATTTGCGGTCATTCCTAACAAAACTAAAGCCAAATATTGATAATTTGCTGTCAATACATCAAGTACATCCCTCCCATTGAGTTAGTAGTAGGTACAATTATATTTTGATTTACTATACTTACTTAATATAATATTGTAAAATATGATAACAATAATAATAATTAATAGTTACTTACATAGTATTTGAATAAATACAACACAAGAAAATATACTATTTTTTTATTTTTACCACTCCGAGTTTTCTAAATAAAATAAGTGAGAATTGATTGGTTTTTGTGCTGTGAGTAGATGTCAAAAATGTAAGCTTGAGATGGAATCACTTCTTTTTGAATGGTCAACTTTACTTTTGACATCCACTCACAGCACAATCAATTAATTAATTTACCAATCAATTCTCTTTTTTTTCAAAGAATGTTGTTTTCTTGGTTGGAACTCACTCGCAACGCCAATTTTCATAATTTATCTTCACATTTTTTGTCGACTGGAAATATGATAGAAATTTAGCTGCAGGGGGTCCACTGGAACCAGCAAACTTTTGAAAGGGGTCTATGAGCAAAAAAAGTTTGGGAACCTCTGGTCTAGACTATAACTATAGGGTATTCCAATATAATACATGTTAATATTTCTTTATACGTATGTTTTTTTTATCATGTCAAACTTCTTTAAATACTATTAGGTTTTATTTAATTACTATTATCTGTTTGATTTTGAACATTCTTTTATACCCAACACAAAAAAAAGAAAATGGTTTGAAAATGTAGAAATAAACATTTTAAATGACGGCTTGATATTCCTTGGCATAAGAAAAATGGGGGTATAAGGAAAATATCTTCTTCTTTATCGACCGATAGACGTCTAGAGCTGAACAAAGTCGTCGACTTCCACCAGGCCTAGGTCTTGCACCGCTTGTAGGTATCGAGTGGCTTTCTGTGAGTCGTCTGATGTCGTCGGTCCACCTAGTGCCAGTACTAAACGCCTAGTGTGCCAACACCACGCTTTCCGGTGCGGGCACAGCCTCTGCGGGCCGTAGTGGGAACATTTCGGTATCACCCTCGCACTCCCTCATTTAAATCACGTTGACGTAATTATGTGTGTACGTACATCTCTTTTTAACCGACTACGAAAAAGGAGGATGTTCTCAATTCGTTAGTATCTTCTTTTTTTTATGTATGTTCACCGATTACTCGAAGACGCCGGACCTGATTTGGAAAATTCTTTTTTGTTTCAAAGGGTATACTTCCCAGGTGGTCCCATTGAAATTTTATCGACATTGGTAGAGCGGTTTTTAAAATATCAACAATAAATTATATACTTTGAACTGGCGCGGGTGTTTGAAGTCTGTTTTTTAAAAGAATTTTTTACATTAAATTATGTCATGTCTGATAAACAAAATTCTTTCAAATTTTCATATTATGTACCTAATACAAATACCATTAAAAAAATTGAGTTATTTTCCCTATTTGTAAGCTCTCAGAGAACTCATAGCCTCAATATCTACTCATGTAATTATTACTTGTTTTTCGTATGAAGTTAATGAAGTTTCCGCTTTAGTAGATACAAGGTAGGTACATTTCCACGTGGGAAATCGAACCCGATTAATGAAAGCCTGTCGTACCTAATAATAATTAACTTTCTTTTTATCGCCCCAATATTAAGTAATTACTATTATTATGTTGCCTACTACCCGTATCCATAACAATATCTTACATCAACCGGAGCCCACTAGATACTGGGTAAGTACAGGTTTCCTCACAGAATGCGAATTATTTAGGTTAGAGTCTACCTTGCTAGCAAAGTATGGATTGACAGACCGGCCGATTACACCAACGTTGAGTGACGTATAACCTCGGGATAAATTGGGCGTTCTGACAGTTTTTGTATTGAAAATACTGTCAAAATATCAAATTTATGCTCGTGTAAAATAAGTTTGTGAAATCAGCCCTGAGAAGAAGAAGAGTGAAAAACTCTCAATCATGTTTCTTTACGATGTTTTCATTCGCCTTTAAAGCAAGTGATATTGAATTTCTAACAAGTATAAATTGAAAACTTAAAACACTCCCGACATGTGAATCTATGGCCCGACTATGTACGATATACCTACCTGACATCCCGTGTTGCCCAGTTTTCTACCCCATCATCAGATCCTCCTCCTCAATCCTCGATCATTATCTATTTAGCACCTAAACTCATTAAGACCATTCTAATAAGCCCAAACACACTATATCGAGTCACTCGCCGTCGGGGCTAGAGAGCGGACGCGTTTCTGTGTGCTCCGAGGGAGACCTCGGGGACTTTTCGGGGACTTTTAGGAGACCGGAGCCCGGAGCCCGGAGCCCGGAGCCCGGAGACCGGAGCCCGGAGACCGGAGACCGGAGCCCGGTGACCGCAGCCCGGAGCCCGGAGCCAGGAGACCGGAATCCGGAGCCCGGAGCCCGGAGGCCGGAGGCCGTGGACTGGTTGTTGGCGCCTCTGATGGGTGAATGAATTAGTGTAGTGAGCCGAGGACGTTTGACGCGCGGTAAGGATTGTAGTGGGGGACTTGTGAACGAAAGTGCCAGCTATTGGAAATTTTGTGAAGTGGTGGTGTTTAGTGCATGTGCTGGGATAGCTTGTGGGGTGTTTGCCCACATATGTGAAACTTACTTCAGTGACTCGGTCTGTGGTTAGTGCAATCATGTCTGAGTCCGTGAAGCCGGTGCCTGGGATGGCACAGGGAGATGGCCAACCTGGTGAGGGGAGCGTGGACTGCACCCAGCAGTCCGGTTCGGCAGCTTCAGTGGAGAGCCCGCCGGGTGAGGAGTTCCAGACGCCGGTTGCCACCAGGTCAATGGCGCTAAGGTGTCCTGGAATCCGTCAACGCGCTGTGAGCCCGCCTCCGCTGCTTGAGCTCGCGGCGAAGGCTAAGGAGGTGGTGGACAAGGAGTCGTTTATGAAGGTGGTGCTGTCGTTGACGGAGGCTACAATAAAAGTGGTGAATGCAGGTTCTTACCTGCATTCACCACTTTCATTGTAGCCTCCGAGACTCTTGTCTTACCAGATCTAATAAGGTGTTGATCACTGAAAACTCGAAGGAGATTATAAAGGCAGTTTCGGTGTTCCGCGAGCTAGGCGCATCGGCACCCACCACGGCGTGTGAGTCGCCAGAACGTGTTGGAACAGCTACATCTGCAGAGACATCTGCCGCCCCGGTGGTAGAACGAACAGGTTGCTCGGAGGACCTGCGGCGAGACCTGGTTAATTGCGTACGGGGTGAAATTACCAGATTAAAAGAGGAGGTGGTGTCAGCTGTGGTGAATGCGTCATCTCGCACGTCGTACGCTCAGGCGGCAGCAGTAAGACCTCCTGCAAAGCCCCTGAGAGAGACCATAGGTGACCCAGTGACTAAAAAACGGGAGGTAGATACTAAAGCTAATAGACCGGCTATTATATTCGCTCCAAAGGAGACAGTCAAAAGTGGTAGGGACACGATCCAAGCGTTCCGACAAAGTATTACCTTTAAGGAAACAAAATATGCACCGGCTGAGGTAGTTACACTATCGAACAATAAACTGAGGGTGGAATTTAACACGGCTGAAGAGTGCAGTGATGCGTTAAGGCGTCTAAACAGTTCAGACGCTTCAAAGGTATCGGCGGAAAAGGCTAGGAAACTCAGTCCGATGCTTATATTGAAAGGTGTATCAGTAGACACCCCTGACAATGAACTGGTCCCCATAATACTGGGGCAGAACAGTGAGCTCAGCACGTTCAGGGACAGTGACATTAAGATGAAATTTAGGAGAAAGAACAAAAATCCTAACTTATATAATGCGGTAATGGTAGTGAGCCCCAGATTATGGGGGGTGGTCAACAAGATGGGCAGGGTGCTAGTCGACCACCAGAGGGTCCACTGTGAAAATTATTCGCCATTCGTGCAGTGCCACGCGTGCCTTCAATTTGGGCACATTAAGGCAAGGTGTACCGCGGAAGAGAGGAAGTGTGCCCACTGCTCGGAAGGTGGGCACCTTGACACAGAGTGTAAACGGAGGGAGGAGGAACCCAAGTGTTACAATTGTGCGGCAGCGAATGTTAAGTTTAGGAGAAAAGACTCGACTGACCACAAAGCGACTTCTTGGAAATGCCCGGTCTTGAACCGGGCCAGGGAAAGGACAAATAGAATGGTAGAATATGGATCAGAGTGAAGTGATTTTAGCTGTTCCCGAGATTATTATGTGTTATTATCGTGTTGTGTTGTATATGTAATTATAATTGTGTTACTGTTGTATTATTATTGTGTTGTATAGGTGTTTTTGTTTTGTGTACTTTGTATGAATTTGGAAGCTGGGAGTATTATTTATACGCCGAGGACCGGAGACCGGAGCCCGGAGCCCGGAGACCGGAGCCCGGAGCCCGGAGGCTGTGTACCTGTCGATGGCGCCTCTGGTGATTGAATGAAATGTGGAGTAAGCAGAGGACGTTTGGCGCGCGGTAGGGATTGTAGTGGGGGACTTGACCCTCACACCCCTCACACCCCTCACCCCCTCACCCCTCACTCCCCCTCCCCTCCCCTCCCCCCCCCCTCCCCCCCCTCCCCCTCAACCCTTTGTGCTCTGTATTTTGTTTCTTGTTATGTATACTTGGTATAGATTTGGATTCTGAGATTGTTATGTATGCGCCGGAGCCCGGAGCCCGGAGCCCGGAGCCCGGAGCCCGGAGCCCGGGTCCGGGCTCCGGGCCGAATATATATATATTATGTGAAAATTTCATTTGTCTATCTATTAAGGTTTACGAGATACAGCCCGCTGACAGACGGACGGACGGACGGACGGACGGACGGACGGACGGACAGCGTAGGCTTAGTAATAGGGTCCCGTTGGTACCCTTTGGGTACGGAACCCTAAAAATCACCAGAGCTATGAACTTCTTCTTTTATTTTTAATGGAATTTTAAAGTTTTCTGTAGATTTTGTATGAACTTAATTTTCTTGAAATAATTTAAAATTTAATGCTCTTAAAACCAGCTAACCAGACTGGAATTTTTTCCTAAGAGAGCACAGTTATTAGATAAAGATATTCCATAAAAAAATTGCGGAAATTGTCACTGGAAAAATTAAAAAAAAATTAAAAGTTCGTCAAGGTAATGATGTTCCAAAATTTCAAATAATTTTTTTTTTCTCGTAATCGGGTGGGAACCGATTTTTTTCCTTGCGGGTCCTGGTAGGCCCCTAAGTCAACAATCTAAAAAAAATTTTATATCCACCTGGTCTGGCCCACCCTGTATTGTGTTTTATAGTATTATGTATTTTTATAGTATTCCTTTATTCCTTTGCATTGTATTTGCATGTCTTAAACATCGGTATTTATAATTATATAATTATTTATCTATTTAATTATTTATCATTTATATTATAAGAGTATTTAAGTAGGTGTATTGTTGATATTTGCACACTACACTTCATGCGCCACTTCACACACATGAGACACACACTTACAGACAGATACACACCATAGCCAGAAGATGTATACCGTTAGCGTCACCTGGTTATGACCGAAGACACGCCACTGGGTTTTAGTGAGGTATTCTGGCTTGCCAGCGAGTCCCACATACCCATCCAGTAGGGGTGGGATGCGTAAATGCATTTCCCAGTGGCTTAAAAAAAACAAAAAAAAAAAAAACACACTATAACTGCTGTAAGTTGCTGAGGAGTTGGATATCCCGAAATCTAACGCAGAAAAATCGGTGCATTCGTTAGGGAGCGATGGGGGAACAGATAGACACACAGATACACACGTCATACTCATAATACCCCTCTTCTTTGTCAGGGGTTAAAAACGCTTAACTCTGGATAGTGCGAGCCGGGGATAAATAAAAAGTAGGGTACTTAGCAAAGAGGGTATGACTCTCCAAGTCCTCAACTATACCCATGCTTAAAATCACGTTGATCCATAGCTCTGTTGGGGTTCGTGTTGCTCCGTTACCGTGATTGTAGGACTAATCAACAACCAAACGCACTTTCGTCTTTATATTTGGTGAGGATGTTAGTAAAGTAAGGATGATTGATCGTGATTTTTGTATGGGTATAGTTGAGGACTTGGAGAGTGGCTTAAGCTTCTTTTCTTTGCGGAATAACAAAAGGTTGCCGCGGGATTTTTAAAAACCTAAATGTACGCGGTAGAAGTTGAGGGCAAGAGCTATAGTTTATAATATTAGTATTAGATACGAGGATACGAACAATTAATAACTAATTTAAAAAATATACTATTCCTTTGCATCAGGACAAGGGCTCCTTCGATAAGACCTCGCGCGTCGTTTCCGATAAATAAACAAGCTATTTTTCTCTGGATCATGATTCGAAGCATTAACTTGATTTTGCCTCGCACCAGATCTGCGGATAACTTTTCCCCGAAGCATCATACAAATAAATTGTTTCCTGTCTTTATTGCACTCGGCGTGAGCGTTTTTCCTGCCACGTTATTGTCTTTGGGAATTCGCGCACCGTCAACCGTGTATGTGATTCCATCGCCATTCTATGGAATATCTATACACATCATTTTTATTTATGATTTTTACACGATTACGGCAAAGTCGAAAAAGGGTTATTATTTTAGCCGCCTATGTATACACACATGTGTATGTAACATAGTATGTATGTGTCTTTTAACGTATTTTCCAAATTAAGAGTATTTAGCACCTTACTGACCCGATTTTGATGAATGAGGTGTCAATCGATTCGTTATTATACGGGTGAAAGCGAACAAAATTAATATGGCGGATGCAGTTACGTCAAATTTTCCGTAGTCGGGTTAGAGTTTTAAAGCTATTTTCTTGTTCTGTATTTACGCTAAGTCTAACAACGATCATAATATTAGGTATAACTAAGGTATCATGTTTCCCTGAGCTTCGTTAATAGAAAGAAGCTGCACTGGTTGTTGATGATACGATAATGTAGCGATGTTACTATGAACCCTACATAAATAGGTATTCGTAATTTGAGATGATGATGATCACGATACCACAAGATGATGGGGCGATACCATTCGGAAAGTGACAGCTAGGCATCGATTGGATGTGAAAGGCCAAGGATGGGTAACATTGGCGCTATTTAAAAGAGGCTTACGTCGAACAGTGGATGCATTTGGCTGATGATGATGATAAACCAAAACAGAATAGTTGTTACCTCAGAGTTCTTTGACTATGTTTTACGGTTAAAAACCGCTTCGGGATCGTGGGATAGCAAGAATATTAAGAAAATAAGCCTTATTCTTGTGCCTTTGAAGTTTTTTTAAGAATTCTCAAAAATGGCCATCACAGAAAATAAATAATAGTTTCTGATGAAAAAAAGAAAAAAAGCGATAAAAATGAGCATTTAGCTGTGGACACATTGTAGTAACGCTTACGATATTAGAATTTGACCTAACATCATAAAGAACTTGTCAAAAGGCTTGGACATAATAGAGGGTGCAAAATAAATTAATTAATTATGAAGATGAGCGTTAAGCTTGTACTTATGTCTTATATGCTTACATAATTAGTAATTACCTACCTCCACAACACGAGCAGTGTCGCTCCGGAGCTGTCGTCAAATAAATCTACATTAAGGTAACTAAATAAAGCAACATCTTTTACTCAAAATTCGTTTAAGATTTTCCGGAGGTGTAAAATATTTAATTAGGTATGTACCTTTACAAATTTCCGACGCTGAATTTATTAAGCAAAGTTCACCTGAAAATAATACGTTAAATCTTATGTCACCTTACATAAATTAAAAATGCGAAAATGTGTTGGTATGTTGGTTTATCCTCCAGTCACACCGCAACATAGCTACGAATCGACGTGATTTATGGCATGGGTATAAGTACCTAGTTGAAGATAAATTATATACCACATCTATGCGTCAATTATTTATTAATTATTATAAGAATCAATCCTAATAATATTATATACCACGTTATTAGGATAGAATCGTTACCTAAACAAAGTATCTTCTTCTTCTTCTTCTTCTTCTTTATCAACCTATAGACGTCCACTGCTGGACAAAGGTCTCCTGCATGGACTTTCACAGGCTTCGGTATTGCGCCGCTTGAATCCAGCGGCTCCCTGCGACTCGTTTGATATCGTCGGTCCACCTAGTGGGGGTCTGCCAACACTGCGTTTTCCATTGCGGGATCGTCACTCCAGCACCTTGGGACCCCAACACCCACCATCAGCTCTTCGAACTATGTGCCCCGCCCATTTCCACTTCAGTTTCGCGACACGCTGACAGCGACATAGCGGTGACTTTGGTTCTCCTACGGATCTCCTCATTTCTGATTTGATCTCGCAGGGATATACCGAGCATGGCTCTCTCCAACGCTCGCTGAGTGACCCTGAGCCTTCATATGAGGCCCATAGTTAGCGACCATGTCTCGGATCCGTAAGTCATCACTGGCAACACGCACTGTTCGAACACTTTAGTCTTCAGGCACTGAGGGATTTTGGACGAGAAGACATCTCGGAGCTTCCCGAACGCTGCCCAGCCGAGTTGGATTTGGCGGTGAATCTCAACTCAAATCGGTAAACAAAGTATAAAAGGCAGTAAATTCAATATTAGTCCATTGAAATGTTACATTTTTTAGGCCTTACCTTGCGTTTTTTAGAGGACGCAATTTTATTTTTTTGATGTGTAGGGGGGTCAGAGTAAAGCTAAATCAAAGTTTGTGGGGTCACCACCCTTGTCCCACGGCCGCCATCTTGAAAATAGAGGTTGAAATGGTTTTTACGATATGGTTTTACGATATATCTCTTAAACTATTTATCTGTTAAAAAAATTTGTTAATATTTTTTGTTGCAAATTAAATTCTCTACAACTTTGGTCCAGTAACTTTTTGTCGTAGAACTATAAATAAAAAAGTTATATACATACATATATATATAGTTTTTATCAGATAAATAGTTTAAGAGATATATCGTAAAAACCATTTCAACCACTATTTTCAAGATGGCGGCCGTGGTACAAGGGTGGCGACCCCACAAACTTGGTTTTAGCTTTACACTGACCCTCCCTACACATCAAAAAAATAAAATTGCGTCCTCTAAAAAACGCAACCCCAAATGTAAATTTTCAATGGACTATATGGTTGTCATTAAATTAGGGCACCTTGACGAGGGTCGCAAGTTAGACAAGTGGCAGCACTAACTGTCGCTAGCAGACCTGTTTTCGCCGTGCCTCACGGCTAATCGCCAAACTTTTTCCCCTACGATTGGAATTTTTGTGGAAACGCGGCGCACTCCACCGCTAATTTATGCGACCACTGAATAGAAAGAGCACTCCACTCGTTCTGCTCTCATTACGAATTCTGAATACAGAACGTCTTTTAATCGAATAGGTAAGTGACACGTGGAAAAGATTTACAATCCAAACCAGATTTTTGAATTAAGAATTTTAAGACTCTTATCCTAGTTATGTAACATATGTTTACTTCCTTATTTAAAAGATGCCCAAATTACGACAGGTTTATCTTTAGACTACATGACTGTGTGTAGGTATAATTATATCTAATATTATGACTATTGACTACATTCTACAAGAACTAAATATTATAATAATCGCATTATTTTTTATATTTCAGTTCCTGTATATGTTTAAATTGTGCCCTAAACATTATTATTATTACCCTAATAAACTAATGCATTAACAACCTAAGCAAAAAGAATACCAGCTACGCCGAACTTGACTAATATTCCCCTCTCCCGGCCCAATAAGCGTAAAGCTTAGACGTAAACTTGTGTTCAGACTTCAGACTTCAGAGTGAGTATTTAGTGCAACGGATATCAATTGAACCGTCAACTTTCAGTTTTCAGTCCCCATAGCGCCATTATTATTTTTATACGTAATTGTTTATTTAATCTCTGGAAATTTTTCTTAGAACAGTTTTAAAATATACTTCGCCACTCAAAAACTTTGCGAAAGTTTTTCTTTTGTGATAAACTTTCATGCTTCGAGCTTTAAAATAAATTTAAAACCCGCCATCTATGTAAAACTTGTGGAATAAATTCTTAACTTATTTGTTTAACGCCATCTGTATTTCGTGCTTTAAACTACGTAAGAAACTGGCTCAAACGACGCGAATGATACGACGCGGGTTGACAGAAATCACAACGTCGCTAGAACCGATACTACGAAGTTTTTAGTTGAATCAATAGATGTCGCTACGGTAAAATAATATGGATTTTAATTTATTTAAGTACTAGTGGTACTATCTAAGAGTACAAGTAATTAAAGACAATAATTTATCTCATTTTAATAGCATTCAAAGGTTTGCACTCTCAGTAGCTAAGTACAAGCTATTCATTACTTTACAGTCAGATATTAGAGTGAAAAAACTTACAGCTTTACTTCTCTGTTTACAGTGCAGAGATGAAGGTGAGTTTTAACCGAGGTTCGAAGACTCGTGTCAACATCCAGCCATCGCAACAACACCCCCGTCTTGTGTCGTGGGATCCACGAGTTACTTACTAAGTTTTGTTGTCAGGTACTTATCTAAGTATGTAAGTACCTACTTACAGCAATTTTACAATTTAGCAAAAAAATTTACATTCAAAACAATCGCTGCAATTGTTTTGAATGGATTTACTAAGGTACCTATGATATTTAAATAGTTATAAGTTGGTAATAATTACTAAATACCCACTGTCATCATAAGAATGTTTCAATCGCAAATCGATAAAAACATCCAATCATCCATTAAAAATAATGCCCTCCTGGCTGAAGTTCAGCAATGGCAGCTAATCTGATGATGTAGAGCGTAGACTAATCAACGACGCAGATGATATTGTAATGAACAACGAACTTCCCAACTCCAGGCTGCTACTGAAAATTTCTTGTTAGACAACAGTATAGAATAAGTTATAACTTTTTTCTTTTACGTGACCCGGGACTCAAACCCAGGTCCTCATGATCCGCTCTCCGTAGCTTAACAACTGATACGTCTTAACTAAACTAAAACTAGACTAGACTATAGTTAGAACTTAGAATAGAATAGAAATAAGTATTTTTTATTCAAATGAAATATTACAAGTTGATACCTACAAGTAATCAAACCCTGGACTTCATGCTTGCAAGACTAATATTCGCACCGCCGCTCTTCGAGGGAGCTCGACGAACATCTATTTTGTATTGAGCAATTAATCTTTTAGATGTTATAAATCACATTTTAATGCCGCATTTATAGCATCATGTGGATGCATTAGCCTTTATCATAGTGGGTGCTCAAGTGACAGCGTCTCCACAATATCCGATCCGATATTGAGGCTTTTTATAATGTACTTCCTATAGGGTAAAACCGGGATAGACGCCCCACTTTTTGAAAAAGCCATCTAATTTAAAAAATATTAATTTTATACGAATGATTTCTATTAATGTAGGTAGCTCAATCCTTTATGTTGAATTATTATTATCATTTTTTAACCTATCAAATACAGATTTTGCAGAAATTAGCTTTTCGTGGAACAATTTTTTGAGGATAGATGCCTACCTATGTGGATAGTTGCCCCACCATGAAAATACTGATAAGGATAGATGCCCTTTATACCGTGTAAATGAAAAACCCAAACCAAAGGTTAGGTATTTGTACTCCAAAACAGCAATTGTCTCCAAGAAACATGGGCCATAATAATGAAAAACATGTTATGTTTTTTAAATCTTTTAATTGTTATCATTTGAAGCTGATATCACACAAATGAACCTTAAATTTTTAAAGCGTTTGTTTAACTAAAATATAAATTCTTAGGTTTCGACATGCATAATTATGTTTATTTGTTAAATTAAATTTTACAAGCAAGCAAAAATATAAATTCTAAGTTGTTGTTATAAAATATTCATGTATTAAGTAACATCACATTGCACAATCACACTTTTTATACTAAAATAACACAATAAAGATATCTTCATTATTTTATCCAATTTAATTGAAGTTTTATATGAATTTTTAAGTATTTTTGTCCATTTCATCGAAAGCTGACTGTAGGTTTTTTGTAGTCCAAGAACATACTCGAGCTCGCACTCCTTTCTTTCTTTTATATGTATTTTTGTGGCATAGTTCTGCTAAAATCAGTAAGAAGTCCAAGTATAAATATACGTAAATACATAAAAAATATAACAGACATTAAAATATTATAAAAATATACACTTACTTCATATGTATGGTTTATAGAGGGATAGATGCCCCTAAGGGCACCTATACCTCGAAAAATCAGGGCGACTATCCTTTGTGGTAGGGATAGATGCCCAAGTATTTTTTTAAGAAAATATAAACAAAATAGCATCTATTTACACCAACATGCAGCCTCAATGAACCAGTATATTGACGTTATAAAAGATATGTCGGAATTTATTACTAATTATAAAGTTATACAACATGAAATACTAACCTTTAAAACTTTGACGTGTTATTGGATTTCGACGCGGAGATAATCACACGCACGAGTGAAACGCGTCCTCACCACACGATTGTCCGTGGGTAATTTTGGTGCGGGGTGACTGCGGCTCCTACTCATACAATTAATTCTTAGTCGCGAGTTCGGGAAGTTAGGTTTTTAGAATATGAGGCATCTATCCCTCTGAGGCATCTATCCCGGTTTTACCCTAGGTAGTACCGCCGAATTTTTAAATCTTAATATACTCTATAGAGTACAATTTAAAAATTCGGCTTTAGACATTTATATGGATGCGCGAGAAATATTTTCTGCCATAATATCTTGAGGTCTGGGCTGAGAAAGTATTTTTTCATGATCATTGAGCGTGAATGCCCGCCAGAAGTCGTCGCCTACCTTAGGCCATTCAAATTTAAAAAAAAAAGACAATAACGGTGCCTAAGTATACCTAGTGGTCAAACAACAAACAAAAAAAAGATATAAATCTAAATGTCACGTGAGATGTGTGTAACCACTGTTATAAAATATGTAGTACTTAAGTACGAGTATGTGTTGAGTTCGTTGTGTGTAATACTTCAGCAACTGATTGGACAACAACAATACCTAGATATGAATAATTCATCTTTTATTTAAACTGGTCTGGTAACTGGTTGTATTTAAATTACGTACTTACCTACTTATATTTATTTTTGCACGCCTACCGAATTGAGTCAAAACAGTGTTTGGAACTAACAACATTGCACAAGAAGAACCATCTGCCCTCTCCCCCCCCCCCCCCCCCCGTGTTTTAGCAGATAAACTTTCGTTAGAAAAAATTATCGATATACAGTAAATTATACTTATGAAATTGGTAGTACATAGGTAGTATACATTGACGGCAACAATATCGGGTGCAGATTATTTTCTTAAATAACGTTTATCGTATCAGGTATTGTGGGAACGCTCAAAGAGGCTAGACGACGACGACGTGTGGCAGGTAGGTAGGTAGGTATGCATACCAGTCAGGAGTCGCCCCCGGCTGAATACAGATTTCATATGCAAAATATTTGCTCTGACAAATTACCCCATTATTATAAGATGCGGCGTGATGGGATATTGACTTTATCGCGGATTTTGTAAGAGTTGCCAAATTGTGCTCGATTTGTTAAAGGATTGGGTAGATTTTTTTTGAATTGACTTTCGTGTGTGTGGTTCGCATTTCAATAGATAGATACTTAACATCATCGTTAGGTAGGTAGTACGTAGTGATAGTGATAGATCAATCTAGCTATTACTCGTCTTGTGAAGTTGACTAATCCGCACTTTTGACAAGTGATGATTCATGATGATGATGATGATGAGGTATAGTTAGAGTCCAACAGGTTAACTGTCTCTCGTTGATTTAATGCGGTAAGCTCTTCCTTTACTCATGTACATAATATTTTTCTATATCCATGACTAAAACTCATCATTAATACATTAACCAAATTAATATAAATTAACTCTTATTAACGTTACACACTTACCCTAGATATCATCGGAGCAGCAAATGTTTTGATACGGTCAAATTATAATCCTAACACATCTGCCTCAAAAAAGCTTGTTCCTGGAGCAAGAAAAAAGGTTTGAATCTAGTATCTATCCGTAGCATCGGAGTGAAGCGTGACGCTCGCCGCTCAACCCTCTCAGTGGCGGCAAACCGTTAAAATGAGTAATGACGGGGCTGTTGCAGGAGTTAACAACCTTTTTTGTTTTAATGTTCAAAATAAACCTACGTTTATGGCAAAAATAAATATGGGCATACCTATTACTTAACAATTATTTTACTCTCTTTTCGGTTGGAACGGCATTCCGAACCAGTGGCAGAACCAAAAAGCACTTTTTAAAAGTTTATTGAAATAAAAAATATTCTATTCTATTTTATTCTTAGGTACAGTGCCACAAGTATAAGTTGGCGGTGGCGTTTTGACGAACTAATTCGGTCATCCAATTTTTATACTCCATAGGCATCTTGAAAATTTACTATTGGATCTCGTTGTGTGCTGTTGCGTTTTTTAACCTAATTAAAAGCGATGATAGCCTAGTCTTTAAGACTGGCGCCTTTTTGGGAGGTCTGGAGAGATGCAATTCTGAATTTTCGGAGTTTTATGTGTGTTTTGCGAGTAAGCAGTGAAATATAACTTTGACTGTGACGAAAAACATCGTTAGGAAACATGCATGCCTGAGAGTTTTCATAATTTTCTAAGAGGTGTGTAAAGTCTGCCAATCCGCACTTCCACTTGCCCAGTGCGGTGGAATACCTATTATGATTTATCTACTCCCATGCTTTAATTCCTCTATAAAAGATTCTGAAACAGTTAGCTTATTGCCAACATTAAAACACCCAATGTCTTAATAACCATAATGTCATCCAAACGGATGATATAATGTTGTACTGAATTTCATAATAACACTCCTTTGTTTTTTTTTTTCGATCCCTTCTGAGCAAAGGTTTACTCCTCAGACATTCCACCCTCCTCCACTCCACTCCTCACACATTTGTAGCCACATTCTTACTGTTCGATGCGTGGTATCTATGAATTAAAAAAAAAACATTTGTATGAATTTCAAAAAAAGAACATTGTCATTCAGGCGCGTTTCAGTACCGATATAAATATTCCACCGAGTACATCGGGATCGGGACCTTCAAACATTAAAGAACGTAATATTCAAGTGAATTTTAATAATTTCACTATAATGTTAATTACTACTACAATAAATAATTCTTTCATTAATACTTAGTTTATTTGAAAATACTCAGTAATGGATGATATTAATTAGGTTAGGTACTAGGAATGGCTGTTTTATTATTAGCAGTAAGCTAACTGTTTCAGAACCTTAGAGGATTCATATTATGGGAGTAGATAAAGTCTTGTATGCAACTGTTGATAATTAGGTATTAAAACACTCATGTGATACTATTATCACCACCCACATTCGTGTTTTAATACCCCTTATTATACAACAGTTGCAAAAATAACAATTTTGGCCTATATTATATTATTAACCGACTTCCAAAAAGGAGGAGGTTCTCAATTCGGCCGGTATCTTTTTTTTTTTTTTTTTTTCTATGTATGTCCACCGATTTCTCCGGGATTACTGGACCGATTCGCGTGATTTTTTTTTAATCGACAGAGTATGTTTGCGAAATGGTCCCATAAAAATTTTAATCTTCAACTCCTCAAGCCTGATGCTGCAGGCTAAAACTATGGCGATTTAGGAAATTTCGATTACGAATTGATATTGTAGGTAACAAGTATGGACTACATCATGGAGCTCCAGGTCCTAGCTCCTCAATCATAGGATACTATTTTAGTTTGTCCACGTTTGTTGAAGTCGGGCGGGCCTAAAATACAAACTATGAAACCGACTCGCGATGCTCGCTCGACTTCTACAAACGAGTCTATCATATTCTGTAGCGTCGCGCATCGGTTTCATAGTTTGTATATAGGCCCGCCCGACTTCAACTAACGTGGACAAACTAAAATTATTTTTATACTTTGTAGTGGCGTTAGAAGTCGGTTTTTTGAAAAGAATTTTTTTGTAGCATTCGGTTTTAAAATGTTTACAACTTCTGACATCGTAGTCCAAATGCACTTATTAAACTCCTTATCCAAATATGAAAAAATGGTGATTATCATTTAATTTCATAGTTAGGAAACGCTCATTGATTGTGACCGGGAGGCGCGTGCGCAGGACACCTGCTTCCGTCGCTGATGGGGTTAAATCAATATTTGGTTAACGTATTATCAGTCTTTTGTCTTTTTGTGACTTCTCAGGCTGAGATCAGTAATCTTTAACAGAGAGCTTGACTATGACTTAAGAGTAAAATGAGAGAGATGTCGGGGGGCTTTCTCTAAAATTATTTTTTATAGTGGTGCTAAAAACGAGAGAAATTTAGGGAACCCTATAGGGGTTAGGCACTATTTCAAGTAACATTATGCACAGACGGAGACCTCTTTACCAATCACATTTAGTTTATAGCTCAGAATAAGAAAAAAATTGATTTCCCTCATAGATTTTTTATATTTTTTTATATGCACAAACATCTTGCATATGATCAGAATTCCCACGTTCTCAAAGTTTAAACTCAAAACTATTGTTAAAAAGAAACCGAGGGCAAAAAATCAATAAAAGAAATTTTATCTTAGATTGATTGGTTCAGTCTGACCCTTTACCGATGCGCCTGAGTTTTTATGGACTTTCACAAAAAACGAAATGTATCAGTGTTTATTTGTGACAATTTGCTTTGTCGGTTTAGGCCAATTTACATTTGAAAGAAGTTTTTTTGTGCCGAGCGAAGCGACCTGTAACAACACGGTGAATGACACAGACAGTAGGTCGTGCTTCGGTTGGACAATTTTGATCGTTGGTGAAAAGTTGGTGAATGAAAGATTATAGTGGGTATCTATTTTCTTTTATTTATGTTGATATTACCCTATCAATATTGTCAACTTAATTGGTTTTGACCAGAAAAATGTATGTGACAGTTAGATGGAAAGGTTATTCCATAGGTGTTGATTTTTGCTATCGAGTACGGAACACTAACTATTGTAAAAAAACTCAATTTACGATCAAACTAAGGATAGGTATATCAAACCGTAAATTTTCATTTGAGTTTGTTCACTGAACAAGACAAACAAATAAAAATGGCGACTTCTCATGTCTATTCTTATTTTCACCACATGTAAACGTAGAAGTTCACTCGCCTAGGCTGTCTCATAAAGACATCGCTTGGATAGTGTGTGGCGCTATTGAATATTCCAAAGTATCAAGACTACTACGTCGTAGTACAGTTACAGGTCCCAGAGGCAGGATCGTCGCGGGATGAAGACGTAATCATCCATCAATCGTCGATCGTCAGGTCGTCACCGGGACCGCACACTGCAGCCGTCGCTAATAACTTTTAAACAAAGGTTGTGCAGTTGCCTAGGCTTTGTCAAGTAAAGCGGCTCGGATGTGGCGCCATTAGATACCAAAGTATCAAGACTACTACATTGTAGTTAAGTGCTTATGTCCCAGGGGCAGGTTCGTCGCGGGATGAAGACGTAATCAATAATCATCCATCAATCGTCGATCGTCGAGTCGTCACCGGGACCGCACACTGCAGCCTTCGCCAATAATTGTTAGACAAAGGTCGAGTTGTTGCATAAACATATCCATTACAGACACTACATTATTATAGAATAAATTTTATTTAACTAGCAATCTGCAACTAGTAATTTTAGTCTAGAATAAAATAATTTTAAATGGCTTGTATTCCAGTAGACTTAAATATAAGTATGTAGGTTCCTAACTAGATACGGTTAGAGACTGTGAAAAGTGAATTTACTCTATATTTTTAATTTTAACCGACTTTAAAAAAGGAGGAGGTTATCAATTCGACGGTTTTTGTATGTATGTTCACCGATTACTTGAAGACGCCTGCACCGATTAGAAAAATTCTTTTTTTTTCAATTTCAATTCAATTTAATCTTTTTGGACCACCTGGGAAGGTGGTCCCATATAAATTTTATAGAAATCGGTCGAGCGGTTTATAAAATATCAACAAGTGTCTTTTCTTGTGGGAGGCTCACCGTGGCTATGGTAACTATAGCCATACATTTAAAGATGTGCCACCAAGCGATTTAGCGTTCCGGTACGATAGTCTGAATGTAGTCTACGTGCAAATATTAAGATTGTTTGACTCTAAACTACCGATTTTATAGTGTTTATAATTTCAAAATTTATTAAAAAATGAGAACAGTTGCCTTAACATTAAAAGCAACAATATTTCATATTAAAAATATAGACATCCAGCCTTTCAGCCTTAGACCATAAAATAACATGAAAAGCCTTACTTACATATTCAAGTAAGCACAAGTAGTGTAATTGCTGCTAAAGAAATAAATCAAACCTCTCAGAGATAACATTAGGTTTGAAATTCCACAAAATATGTATTGCGATAGCTAGTTAGAGCAATCCTACTGTCCAACTAATAATAGTTTTGAACGAACGTTTGATTGAATGGAAGTATGGATGGATTGACGGATGTATGTTTGTTACTCTTTAACGCCACAACGAATTAACCGGTTTGGCTGAAATTTGGAATGGCGATAGCTCATACCCAAAATTTATTCCGGAAAATTAAAGAGTTCCCATGGGAATTAAAAAACCTTAACCCATTAATAGCAGATGGGTCGTTCGGCATCATCTAGTAATTATCGACCGAGCGAAGCGAAGGTCTCTGAGTTTACTTGAGTGAATTTGCACTTGTCCGTCCGTCCGTCCGTCCGTCTGTCAGAGCCTTATAACTTCTGAATTACTGAACTTAATTACTTCAATTTTAGATATGATATGTAAACCAATGGCCTCCAGCCGAAAATGGCTTAAAAAGTTATAAAAATCTTTATTTCAGGGGGGCTCTCATAGAAGCGAATGCGAAGTAAAATATATTTTTTTGCATTTCATAGGGTTGCAGTACCTCATTTTAAAGATAATTTGGAACAGAGTACAGAAGTATTTTTTTTTATTTTTTTTCCTAAAATTGACGAAATGGGGGGCTTTCAAAGTGGAGATTTTATTCGAGGCTAGATCTCTAAAACCACTTTATTTTAAAAATTGAAACTTACACATAATTTGAGTTATATTCTGTACTTGAACAACAAATACTAAGATTAGATAAATATTATAAAGAAACGAAATTATTTAAGTTTTAATGGGCATCAATCTTTTCATCAATCAAACAAAACTTCACTATACTGTTAATAGATGGCGCTGTCTTTAATATACAGTTTTGCGTCAGCTATTCTTATTTTGTCTATTACTAATTATGTTATTCAATCAGCAAATTATTATCAATAAAAGTATCACGTTGTTTTTGCAAAAGTAAATCCGTTTCTATTTACAATAATTAGACGTTAGCACCTATTTACTACCGTATGATGGTACTGTCTATGAATGTAAAGATGAGCGCGCATCTAGACATGCTCGCCGCAGAAGCCGCATGCGCGCAGTCATGGCAGTTTATAATTTTTTTTATTATGAAATCGTATACTACGTAACACCCGTTCAGCGAACCAGCTGAATTTTAGTAAAATACTGTAGGCATACGCATCCCATCCACGAAAGCAGATGACGATTGACGTCATCAGATTCGGCGCGTTTTAATTACAATATAATATAGTTAAAACTACCTTATGGGAATTATGGGATACCGCGAGGTCTCAGTTCGGGGCGAACCACTAGTTATAAAGCTAAAAAATGGACTGCCGAATAGCAGGTGGGTACTAGTCGTAGTGATAGGAGAAGACAGCAGAATCTAATGTTTATCACACTAAACGTTGCCATCGCAGCGCTCAGAATTTGGCATACCATTTATAATTACGTAATGAATAATTCATATTGCCTTTGACTTGCTTCCTTTTGTAAATTACTTGCTGTTGCCTCAACTTAGTCAGTATGGATTTAGGGATTTTACCTAAAATACCTCCTTTGTCTAGCTCTTAAGTATTCAAGGTATATTTCCTCCAAACAAATAATATTTGATCCACCTGTTTAGACTGCGTCGTCTGTTAATCGATTACGGAACTGTTTTATCTAAGTATGAAGAAAATAAAATCACTAATCCAACTAATTGTTGATCGCAAGGTCCAATCATAAAATACTACCTTTTCCCGAATAATACATTTGTTGTGGCCAGCTTACGTCAACTTAAATTCAAATCAATATAGACTAGTCAGTGTCAGCCTTAGGTGCCATATAAGTTCCTAGTTTAACCCTAAACAATACAACCTACGAATATTTCAGTGCTAAGAAGTAGCTTCGCTCTTGCATAGCTCTTAGTGTTGCTCACGCTCTACAGGGCTCTACATAGAGCTCGCAATCAGCTTATAGTGTTAAGACCCCGGACACCCTCTAAGCGGAATGACAGCGGGGGCAATAAACGCATTAACTCTTAAAGGATTTGTTTTACAAGAAAATGTCAGGCTGAGAACTATAGATCGCACTCTTACTCTGTCAGGGGCATATTATTTGGACACGCTCTATAAGTAGATCTCAAAACTCAACCTCAGTATGGAGAGTGACACGTTACATAGCGAAACGAGGACTCATAGCAACCGTGGTTCCTATACGCGCGATCTGCAGTGTAGACTTGTAGAGAGCGCGCGAATCAGTGTTCAGAGTTAGCCCGCCCGCACCTCCATTAAAGAGTTTAAGACTGCATCGTCCATCAGGAGATAATGCAGGCGCTACCCTGAGCTGCAAACCATTTCTGTGTGTCACGTGCAAACATTAATATTAATTTGTTTCACCAAAGACTCTTTTTCTTTGTCTTTCTTTCTTTCAGCTTCGTATAAAATAACTTTTTAAAGCAACCGTAAACGAGGTTCTGTCGCGCATTGTTGCGCTTTGCATCGTGTATGACCAAGCCTCAGAGTCGTAGGAATAAAGCGCACTCGCAGGCTACCGATGTACGCAATCCGCACACAATGCCCGGTAATCAGCGACGCGTCTAATATTTTATGGCCAATGGATTTATATGCTGATGTTTCCTTTACATCTTAATAGTGTAGAAACCAGCGGAATAGTGGGATAAGATAAATATGAAAATAAGGCATTTCTTGCTGCATATTTTTTCTATAAATACGCTTTGTACGTACCTATGTGCTTTTTACACATTTTTTTCAGCCTTAGTTCTTCCTACTCTATTTTTTCCAGGAGTAAATATGGAGAGTATTATAATGGCTGATATAGAGCTATACTCAACAATAAGAAAAGGTGAAGTCGGGTTGTAATAGAAAGAAGGCAGAAAGAATAAAACTTCATGGCGCTTACTTTGAAATCTGAGAGCTTTCTCAATAAATACTGTTCGCTAAGCCTACGCAACTCGGATAAAAGTCGCACGATATCGATATAATCTAATAAGGTTGTTTAGGGATCTTCTTGTTGTAAGAAGGCAATAAAAGTGTACTAAGGCATAACCACAGAATATATAATAGTACTACGTACAGAAGTTTCACTCCTTTGATGTTGACTACTTGCCGGCGCTTTAATAGCCTACATATTTTTTATTAAATAGATAAATCACTCACGCAAGCTAAATTAGACTTTATAGCTCGGCGCGAGGATCCATATTGCTTTGGATCTGTTCGCCTTCCTACGTCACGGACGCCGTGGCGTGATTGCCTAGGGCTGTCAACAAAGAGTAAGAAAATACAGTAGGTATAACTTTTATTTATTTATTTATTTTTCCATAATATAAACAAAGAGGTGATACACATGATCTATAACTAGACACCATCATAAACTACTAGTCCTCATCATCACATCATCCTATCATCTGCGTAAAGTGCAGAAATTCTTTGTGGGGTCGACTATACGCTTTTATAACTTGATTCCCAAAGAATTGGCAGATTTGCCATTACATACATTTAAACAGTGTAAAAACACATTTAATAAGTAGAGGCTATTTATTGACCGAGCGAAGCGAGGTCTTTGAGTTTAATAGAGTGCGAATTTCCACTTGTCCGTCCGTCCGTCTGTCTGTCTGTCCGTCCGTCCGTCCGTCCGTCCGTCTGTCAGAGCCTTATAACTTTTGAATTACTGACCGTAATCACTTCAAATTTAGATATAATATGTAAGCTGATTGCCTTCAGCCGAATATTGCATAAAAAAATTTAAAAACCTTTATTTCAGGGGGGCTCTCATAGAAGTGAATGCGAAGTAAAAAAATTTTTATCGCGTTACATAAAATTGTTACATGTCATTTTAAAGATAAAAATATATAAATACCTAGTACAAAATTTTTTTTTTTAATTTTTCCCTTAAAATTGACGAAACGGGGGGCTTTCAAAGTGGAGGCTTAATACGCTCGCTTGAAGACGCTCTCTAGCAGAATCTGCTATGTATTTTCAAGCTGATTTTATTTTTTTATTTTACTTATATCCTGGTGGCGTAGGCGGGAGGGGCAGCCATCGGCAAATCTCTCCGCGCGACTCTTATGTAGGTACAACTTCGATAGTGAAGTATAAACAGTTAAATTCTGTGATTAGGTACCTACATAATGTAAGTACTACTGTGGTTAATTTATTGTATACTTAAAAAATAAATAAATAACTAGATACTGTATGTATAAATTGGTACACACTCCGTACAATACCTTAATAATTTTAAGTAGGTACCTTCTAACATAATTTTAATTATGAAATAAACTCACCTTTCAGTATCCTTCGGTAACATAAAAAATGATAAATAATCATCTTTTGAGCTCATAAGGCATCCATCCACACAACAATAATTACTACGACGACTTTTTGCCATTGTTTCATTATTTTATGTCCATCCATATAAAATATAAATGTCTACAACTATTTTATCCTACAACTAAATATACTAAACATAAATTAAAACTATTTAAACCAATATTTACAAAAAAGAATTTACGCGTAAGCAATGTTGAAATCAGTAATACGTCACTCGCCTAGAACGCGCTAGCCCCGACTGTCGTTGCACTCAGTGAGTGTGCGCGATTGTAGGTATCTAAATCGCGTAAGTATCAAGAGTGAGACAGGCCTGGCATAACTCTTTCGGTCTGAGCGCAGCGCCGAGTACGTAGTGATGGGCTTTAAACGGTATGAGTACCTATATCGGTAGTTACCGCAAGCAGATTTGACATTACCAATCTGTGAGAACAATCTCTAACTACCTACTTGTATTTATTTATTTTGTACGAAACAACATAAATAAAAAAAGAAAATATTCAACCCTAAACGGGTTAGTTTATTAAATTTAATTCATCATCATTTCATTCATCATTATTTTTTAAAGAATTTTTGTATTGAATTTTTGCAATATCATGTATGTATTTTCAAAACTGGTTTCATCAAAACTCACAGCATTCTATCGGGTTATGAAAATTTGAGTTGCTCATTTGATTAGTTGGCAACATCCCTATTAAAACCGCCGCATTAGGGTCATAATATCAATATACTCGTACCTAATATTAGAAAATAAATAGGTATACCAAAAATTCATGAAATCTCTACCATTGTTACAACTTATAGGTACCTGAATCCAGAGGACAGCGCCCACGCCGCGCATCTCAGGAGCTGGAGATAAGGAATGTTGATATTTATGTTGAACTGGGTAACTTGTAGAATATCGAATTTGTACAATATGTTCCTATGCGATTGAATCAACTCAAAATATTGAAAAGCTATCAACCCTACACACCTTTTTTACAGCTCTCACCAAACGGTGCTGGTTGAGATTGTTCTGTAGAAATAAGGCTGCCGTTGCCCCAATAATAATAAGTATTCTATTTACTCTACTTACTATAGGAAGAAGGAGGATCTTGGCTACTTTTTATACCGCATAATCAAATTAATCCACGCGGACAAAGTTGAAGGCATCAGCTGCTGGTCTCTATTAAAGGAACGGAAGGTACTATTCAGCATTAAATAAAATACCTTAATAAATCTGCTATACCAACATGTGTTGTCACTTTTGTTTAATACCTTTTTGTGACTCAATAAAATTGAAAGTATCGGATGGTAAAATTTCAATAAAAAAATTACTTTAATAGCATATCCCCGACAGTAATTACAGCTCGAATGCCACTATTAGAACTTCGGGAGGGCACCTGTTGTTATTACGAGGCTGGATTTTTTTGTGCTCGAGCCTTTCACGAATTTACATATCTCCCAGTTCTTTGTTGGAGCTAACGAGAGGGTTATTATATCAACCACAAAATGTAGACTCAACTGGTACTGATTGACAAACGCGCGGAACACAAAAGGTTTGCGCAAAGGAAGTTATTAATGTATCGTTTACATAATTATTTTCACCTCTTTAGCGATTGTTAGCGTCAAATTTCAAATCAGCTAATGTTTATTCGCGAGAAAAGTTTTAGGCTTAAGCACGTCCAGGCTTTTACTCGTGAATTAAAGCTTGCTTTGTTAGCGTGTTACTTTGGCTGATAATAGCATAGTCTTCGCGTACTTACTTCTTCTTTATTAACAGATAGACGTCCACGGCTGTACAATAACCTCTTGTATAGACTCCTACTTGTTTAGATCTTGCGTATCCAGCGGCTCCCTGTACTTACTCATCTGATTTCCCCGGTTGACCTTCTGGAGGAGTCTGCAATCATTGCGTATAGTGCGAATACGCCGCTCCAGCCTTGAGATGCTAACGACAATCAATTCCTCAATATTGGGTAGTTTAGGTAGGTATATTATGTATGTTCCACTTCAGCTTTGCAACTCGATGAACTATGTCTTTCTGGTTCCTACGGATCTCTTCATTTCTGATTTAAAACGCGTACAAAATACAAAATATATAATTTAATTTTTTAAAATTTATTATTGCTGCAATATCAAAGCGTTATAGCATCCAGCATAGTGGACTATGCCCTGAGGTGCGATTGTCTAAAGTTATCCCATTGATCGTAATCGTATTCGATGACATTAGCGTCAAAGGAAAATAAACCATAACAACATTGAATTAGAGCTCAATTTCGTGTATGCATTCTTATACGCTTAGTTATGTACGCCATAACGCTGATAACGCTGATAACGTATGATACGCTCCATAACGCTCCATTTTAAAATCGGTTGTACTGAATTTGTGACTTTAAATCAATACAATCAAGGATTATTTTACTTTGACGCTAGTGTCATCAAATACGAATACGATCAATGGAATAACATTTAGACAATAATTGGTACCCTGAACTATTTTCATTCGAGAGAAGTCAGTTGTGAGCTGGCAATGGATTAAGATAAATGAATGAAAAATTCCTATGCTACCAATGAAGCGGGTCCTTTTCCTGTCTACCTAAGATGGAATGTAGGTATAGATTATACTTATATACAACAGAAACAAAAAAGCATAGTTTGATAAGCCGCAAGCACGAGAACTTTCCGTTTAATGTTCGTGCTAAACATAAAGACGTTAACGACATCATGTATAAAGATAGGCGTAGAAAATGATGGCTTCTCTATCGAATACCTCAATCACCCTTTATTAAGGCAATGAAATAGATTTATATCGTCCAAAGTGATTTTATGTCAAAGTGCAGTTCATTGCCACCCGACAATGTCGGGAAAACAATGTAATTTTATGCTTTAATGAGTCTCAGCTCAAGTGGAACTCGCTCGGAAAATTTTGAATGGCAATAAGTATTACCTGCCTGTGTCTCGCGCCTTTGTCTTTGTCCCAAATTGTAGGTGTGCTTTTTTTACAAAGGAAGCGTTACAACTTTCACATGCTATCCTTTCTTCGAAAATGATATTTCGATGCGGCTTCCGTGAGCGTATAACGTAGTACCTACCAACGGTATTTACCAAAACCAAGATGGGTGGAGAGAAGTGATATTTCTTATATAACCAATCATCATCATCATCATCATCATCATCATCGTCATCTCAACCCATCACCGGCCCACTACTGTGCACAGGATACTCCTTTCAAAATGAGAAGGGTTTCGGTCGCTAAGTGGGGATTAGCAGACTTACCCTTTGAAAACATTACCAAGTTATATCAAGCATGCAGGTTTTCTCACGATGTTTTCATTCAATAACTCCGAACAGTTAGAGTCACGTGCCTGAGATTCAAACATAAGACGTCCCAAGAAAGTGGCCGAAGTCCAGGCTGACTCCGCCGATAACCGATATAGGATATCGGTATTCTCACATTCGTAAAATGAGAAATAAAGCTAAGTGGAGAGGAGAAGTCTCATTTTAATTTGGGGCGAAAGCAGCGGAGATGAGATGAGATTTTAGCGGTGTGCCGCCTGAAAACTTCCTATGTGTGTGCAGATATTTCAACTCCACTCTAGCCTCTAGACATATTTGGTTCCACCAAACCACTCTGCCTCCTACGCTAGGTCTTCTCTTCAACTTACAATTTACTTACAATGTGTTCTTCTTATCTGCCAATCCACACTTGACCAGCGTGGTGGTCTATGACCTTAACCCTTTCCATTCAAGAGACGCCCTGTGCACAGTAGTGTGAACAGGCGCGGACGCGGCGATGGGTACCTCTTGTTCAGTGAAAACAAAGTATATTTAGAAATTCTGAATACGTCATGCTTTAAAATGTTATAAAGGTTTTCATTATTACAGGTAATAGACGTTTGAAATCACTTCCTAATCAGTAGCTACGAGCAAACAAGCTTTGAAATAATTGAAGCTATAACAAGTCTAGTACCAACTCGATCAGTATGAAAGGGTCCGAACAAAAACACAATAAAGTATTTATGTTCTCTATAAAATGTTCTCAAGCCACGACGAGCTCATATTTTATGTGAAGCCGCTGAACCCAATTACACATGAATGGTTCGTCATGATCAGAGATTTTTTGGGCCCTAATAAAAACTTACGAGGAGATTTATTCCCCCGCTAGGCCGACAACCATATTCTAATTCATCTTATTAGCGTTGCAAGTTGATAATAAATCCTATACTAATTAATGATCCGTAACATCGTCAACAAACATTCCAGAACTTTCCAGTTTCTAAAACAGCGGGAAAACTACTGTTTAAAAGAGTAATTACTGTCTTAAAACTATAATATTACTAGCTGACCCGGCGAACTTCGTACCGCCAACTTATCTATATACATACTTAAATAAAACAAATAAACTATCCTATCTTTCAAGTTGGACCAAATTACAGATAGTTACGAATTTTGATCAAAATCGGTTAAGTAGTTTAGGAGTCCATCGCGGACAAACAACGTGACACGTAATTCATATATATTAAGATAAGATTTATAATGTACTGGCGAAGATACTGATTTCATAGATAAAGTGTACTTTATCTGAAGTTTACAAAAAAATATAAAATAAATAATTTTGCCGAGTTGAACTCCGGCACAAAAGGTTCCGTACCACCACAATAAACAAACCTTGGAAAATTGTACTTAAGAAAAAGCTATGTTGAAAATTGAAAAAAATTCGAGCGGTTTTGAAGAAGGCTTTTGACCTCTGTGACAAAATATCAGTCAGCAGGCGCTTAGTAATAGGACACTGCGCTCTTTGGATACGGAACCCCAAAAATCAGATATGTATAGCATTCATTAAGTAAACAGTTGGGGATTTATTTCGCTCATTAATTGATGACTATCAATGCAAATGAAACAAATATTTTATAAGGAATATCTTAGAGTCCATGTACAGCTAATGCCTGGGCCGAGTCGCGAGAACTTAATCGGAATAAGCGTTTGTCAATCAATAAAGCCAAGCGAGACGACCACTTCGCAACTACGATGAGGTTAACATGGACAAGAATTAGAAAAGTTTCCTTAACAGCAAATAAACTATCGCCAATAGCCACTTTTTGCTCTGCTTTTTTCATTCATCTTCTGTTGTTTGTATCTTTTAGGAAGTATACCAGTAACAAATTAACTGCCTCGTTGATCTAGTGGTGAGCACGTTCGACTACAGATGACGAGGTCCCGGGTTCGATTCCCGGGTCGGGCCAAAAAAAAAAAGGTATTGGGTTTTTCTGTCAAGAAAATTCTCATAACTAGCCCGGAGTTAGGAAAGTTGGCGGTGAGTCACCCCCGTGCCTCGGAGAGCACGTAAAGCCGTCGGTCCTGCGCCTGATCTCTCTCCGGTCGTGTCGGATTTTCCGTCCCATCGGACTATGAGAGTGAGGGAATAGAGAGTGCACCTGTGTCTGCGCACACACTTGTGCACTATAATATCTCCCGCGCAGATGGCTAATCTCTGAGCAGGTTGGCCGCCGTGATCGGATACGGTCGGGAGGACATTATTTATACCAGTAATATGAAATTCGAAAAACATTACCAAATCATGTCAGGATTGCTTTTTAGAATAGAATAGAATAGAATAGAAATATTTTTTATTCAAATAAACTTTTACAAGCGCTTTTGAATAGTCAATGAATCTACCACTGGTTCGGAATGCCTTTCCTGCCGAGAAGAACCAGCAAGAAACTCGGCGGTTGCTCTTTTCAAAACAGATTTACAATACAGTAAATACTATGCTATATAATATGCAGTGTTTCCACAATGAGGAAAGTTCCAAAAATGCATACAGACTAACTTCTATCTTAAGATGGGCAGACACAAAGTAGCCCCATTCCCGCCGGTGGCACCCGTTCACGAGCATGACGCATGACCCAGCCATTGCTTCGCTCAACCATATTTGAGGGAACGTAACAACCCGCATCATTTTAATATGACTAGATACATTTTTATACATCAACAACTTCTTAAACTTCATTACAAACATTTGTTTTAATATCTTTAAATCGATAAATACAGGAAAGTAGGTTTTCATCTTCTTCTGTATCACCGCATAGGCATCCACTGCTAGATATACGAGTAGGTCATTATCCAGTGGCTTCCTGCGACTCATCTGATGCTATATAGTATATCTAGTGAGTAGTCTGCCAACATTGCGAATTGCGCGCATATGTAAAAAAATAAGCAAGAAACTACAATTTGTACTGCACAAAAACATCAAATACTTATTATGTTAAATGTAAGAAAATACTTCCTTCGCCCGCAATCGGTAATGTTTTGAGCATCTGCTAAATCTTATGATTTATTACTATTTATTATATTTATATATACTATAATATTATTATTTTTATAGCAACCCTTAATAAATGTGCTTATTAAATAAATCGACGAGTCAATCCATACATCTATTAACGTCCGATAAATGTTGCCATGGTCCCGTGATAAAAGTGACCAGGTTGATAATTTATTGGGCATACCAGGCAGAAACTTCGTAAAAATAAACATGAATGGCTGCCTTATTGGGGCTTGATTTAATACGGTCAATAAAACAGTAACTAACCTTATATAAATTACTAAACAAATAAATAACAACGCTGGTCATCAACTTTATCTTGACAGAGTGCTGCATCAAATTGGATACTGTTTGATGCTAATAACAAAACATTGATGCTGTTGGAATTTATGGGAGCTCACTTCTGTAAATTGATCGTATTTTTTAACGATCAAAGGTTTGCGCTCAATGATGAGGTTCCAACTGCCTCTGAGGTCTGAGGTGAAACGAGGTAACTTCGAATACGAATGACAATTACATTAGTCGTCTATACCTCACCCCCCCCAAAAAGAGGCAAAAGTAACATACTAGATGTTGCCCGCGACATCGTCACCGTGGATTGGGTTTTTTTCATTCCCGCGGTAACTCTGTAAGCCTGGTATGAGCTAACTCCATTTCCAGACAAATTGGTTCATTCGTTGTAGCGTGAAGGAGTAACAAACTTCCGCATTTATAATATTAGTTCTAAAACGTTTTACGGATGTTGCATCCAAAGCAAAGCTTCCACAGTTTAACGTCATAACTACGCGAATATTGTACACATTAAAAGGGTTAACTATCCTCTTAAAATATACTTTCGTAGTTAATGCGTACTTTTGTATGTAATAAAGCGATATAAGGAGTAGAAAGGCACCGTCTAATCACTTTGAAGTCATTAAATTGAGCAGTAACTCACTACATAGTAGCCAGCATGGGGTTCTATTTTTATGGAACTGACATAACTCAAGAACAATGCGTTTCTTGAGGCGAGTTTACGTTCTCGTACGCGTTACGAGAACGTAAAGTAAGCTTGTCTTTAATACTTATGTTAATTTTAAATAATATATTAAGGGCCGATTCCACCAACGTAAAATAAGTCTTATCCGAGCGCGATATTTTGACGGATTTTCGATACCAAAACTGTTAGAAACTCAGAGCGCTCAATTTACTCCTCGGTTAAACATCACTCGACTTTGGTAAAATCAACACTAAGTAAGTAAATTACTATTATCCTTACTAATTCTTCTTCTTCTTCTTCTTCTTTATCAACCGATAGACGTCCACTGCTGGACAAAGGTCTCTTGCATGGACTTCCACAGGCCTCGGTCTTGCGCCGCCTGAATCCAGCGGCTCCCTGCGACTCGTTTGATGTCGTCGGTCCACCTGGTGGGGGGTCTGCCAACACTGCGCTTCCCGGTGCGGGGTCGCCACTCCAGCGAAATAGCCAATAATGAATCTTTAGCTTAGCCAATAATGAATCCTAAAGCTGACGCGGCTGAAAACTGATGACGGCCGTCTCGTCTCTTCTCGACCTGAGGTCTTGGGAGAGGTTGAGAAGTTCTATGGACAGTTATATACCACGACACAAAAACCTGTTGAAGATTTGGCGAAAGATCCCAGAGCCAAACTGACCCGACACTATACCGAAGATATCCCGGACGTCAGCCTATACGAGATTAGAATGGCTCTCAAACAGCTCAAGGACAACAAGGCGCCAGGTGATGACGGAATCACTGCGGAACTCCTGAAAGCGGGTGGAAAACCGGTACTTAAGATCTTTCAGCGATTGTTCAATTCCGTCATCCACGAGGGCACAACGCCGGAAGCATGGCACAGGAGCGTGGTGGTTCTGTTCTTCAAAAAGGGTGATAATACCTTGTTGAAGAATTATAGACCCATCTCGTTGTTGAGTCATGTTTATAAGTTGTTCTCGAGAGTCATTACGAATCGTCTCGCTCGTAGGTTCGACGACTTCCAGCCTCCCGAACAAGCCGGATTTCGAAAAGGCTTTGGTACCATAGATCACATTCATACGCTGCGGCAGGTTGTACAAAAGACGGAAGAGTATAACCAGCCACTTTGCTTAGCGTTTGTGGACTATGAGAAAGCCTTCAATTCGGTGGAAACTTGGGCTGTGTTGAGGTCGCTGCAGAGATGCCGGATTGACTACCGGTATATCCAAGTGTTGAAGTGCTTGTATGAAAACGCCACAATGTCAGTACGTATACAGGACCAGACTACGAGGCCAATCCACTTGCAGCGTGGAGTGCGACAGGGAGACGTTATCTCCCCGAAGCTCTTTACCGCTGCGTTGGAGGACGTCTTTAAGCTTCTGGATTGGAACGGGCTTGGCATCAACATAAACGGCGAGTACATCACTCACCTGCGATTTGCCGATGACATAATAGTCATGGCAGAGACTCTGAGAGACCTCAATACAATGCTCAACGATCTCAGCAGGGTTTCTCAACAGGTGGGCCTGAAAATGAACATGAGCAAGACGAAAATCATGTCCAATGCTCATGCACCGCTCCACCCAGTAATTGTTGAGAACTCTGCACTCGAAATTGTAGACGAGTATATTTACCTGGGACACACAGTCCAGCTAGGTAGGTCCAATTTCGAGAAAGAGATCAGCCGCCGAATCCAAATCGGCTGGGCAGCGTTCGGGAAGCTCCGAGATGTCTTCTCGTCCAAAATTCCTCAGTGCCTGAAGACTCAAGTCTTCGAACAGTGCGTGTTGCCAGTGATGACTTACGGATCCGAGACATGGTCGCTAACTAAGGGCCTCATAAGTAGGCTCAGGACCGCTCAGCGGGCGATGGAGAGAGCTATGCTCGGAGTGTCCCTGCGGGATCGAATCAGAAATGAGGAGATCCGTAGGAGAACCAGAGTCACCGACATAGCTAAGCGAGTCGCGATACTGAAGTGGAAATGGGCGGGGCACATAGTTCGAAGAGCTGATGGTCGTTGGGGTCCCAATATATCCTTACTAATTAATTATTATTAATAGGTATCACATATTAACAAACGCGAAGTGTGTTTGTTTGTCCTTCTATCACACAACAGAGCAACGAATTGAAGTGATTTTTTGTATGGTAGAGTTGAAGTAAATAATATGGGAAATTATGGGCAACGTTAGCACTAACATAAAGAGGCCAGGCGACGTTTTCTCATAGACGAATCGCCGCGCGGCGCGCGGTTCAGCGTGTCGCGCGAGCCGTCGCGTCGCGCGATATGGCCAAGGTATGAGGGCGAGAGAGAGCGAGCGAGCGACGCACCGCGCGTCGCGCGGCGATTCGCCTGTGCGAAAACGTCGCCTTAGGCCCACGGTGGATGCATATTGGCTGATGGTGATGATGATGATGATAGTTGAGGACCTGGAAAGTGGCATAGACTACTTTTTATCTGGATTTTTATGAAACCTAACTCCACGTGGACGGAGTCACGGACAAAAGCTAGTACTAACATTAAAATAAAGAAATATTTCAAAGCTTAGCATAGCTTGGGACTTTCGGACCATATAGACGAATGGAAGTATAAAGACACCCATAATTCTTTCCTTAACTCCTTTGGAGTCATGAGATTGATGGAACCTCTCCTTAGGTGGGCTGTTAATAAGCATTCGTTAATTCCACTTAAGTCTCGAGCTTTCATCTTGAATTCAACATTTCACGTTTACGATGTAAATTTTGCCCATTAAAGGCCGGTTGCATCAACATAATATTTTAACGGAGACGTAACTTTTAATTGTGGCGCTAACGAACGTTTACTGTTAACGTCGTGTGTTAGCGCTAATTGTCATTTTGAAAGTTAGGATTACGTTAATCAATGCTTGAATCATTGATTATTAACATATATTTTACCATTAAAGTATATTCCTAACTAACAAGTAGCATTGGAATCAGTATGATAGGTATTAGGTACTGTCCACGTTAGTTTTTTGTAAATGAAAGAAATGATTCGTATTAATAATGAGAAAAATATAATGTTTATGAAGCTAATTTGAAGAACTGTTTTCATGCAACTATGCTACGTTATTACTAAGGCTATTTTTATAGAAAAACTTCTATTATCAGATGCACGTTAATAAAACCAATGTCTTAAATAAACTGGCCCTGAGTTAACAAAAAAAATCTTAATCATTTATTTATAAAATAATTGTTTAATGAGTTGTTCTGAAGCCGTAACCAATGGTCATTGTTTTAATAATTAAAAATAATGTAGTTTTTGCTGTGCAAATGTTTTTTTGTTGTCTTACTTATATAGTCCTACAAAAGGAATTGTGAAATACTGTAGTTCAGTACGCGGCGCAGCCGAGAGCGCATTTCGATTTAATATTTTGCATCATGATTTTAGAATCGTGCCGTTAAAATATGTCATTCAACAGGCGTTATAAGTATATTTTATAAACTTACCAATACGCGATAAAACGCGATGAAAAGTCGTACTGACTACGCTTCAAGGCCTACCTACATGTTGTTTACACTCAAATAGAAAATATTAAACTTAAATCACAGTTAAAGTTAACCTCTTATTGAGCCTAATTATATTAATTTTTAATAGCAAAAATTTAAGAAAATCTTCAGACGAAAACTGTCCTATCAAAAAAATAACATCTAAAACAGAATACAAACATTAAAGTAGGTTTGAATAATTTAAAAAAATATTTTTAAAACAAGCTTTTAGTTACAGAGTTCCCATAACCACCTTCCAGCTTCATCATCAGAAACTGAATATCATCTAGGACCAGAGTACTTGTTGAGACGAATCAAACGAGCCCAAATTCGATGGGGTTACGTTGTTTTATTACAGAGTTCCGATAGCCATCTTCTAGATCCATCATCA
Organism: Oeneis ivallda; assembly: GCA_029955525.1. Lineage (NCBI taxonomy): Eukaryota > Metazoa > Arthropoda > Insecta > Lepidoptera > Nymphalidae > Oeneis > Oeneis ivallda. The sequence continues at coordinate 11,989,374 of JARPMR010000004.1, read as the reverse complement.
GTTTAGCTCCATGTCACAATAATTTTGCATCGTTATCCGATTTACATGTACACAAAAAATTTTCTGTTCAATCGGAAACCGGGAAGTGGTTCTAATTCAGCTTGCAAGTTTTGACCTAAACATAGGTGCATAGTATACATAAACACATTGCAAGTTAAATTTAATTAAAAGCTTGTAAAAAATAATTTGAACTATAAGCACAAGTTTCAACGTCACAGACGCTTACGTAAACTTATACGCGCCCCTAGATCGTGATCAATAATTTTTTTATTTTTTTATTCGATGACAAGATCTAGTCCTTGACTGGGATTTCACCTGATGGTAAGTGACGATGCAGTCTACGATGGTAGACTGGTAGATGGCGGGCTAACTTGTAAGGGGTATGGCAGTGAACATTCAACCCATACCCCTAGTCGGTTTCTAAACGCCATCGTGCCGGAACGCTAAATCGCTTGGCGGCACGCTGTTGACGGTAGATTCGGGAATTTGACAGTTCGCTAATAAAAGAATTGCCTATGATTTTAATTTGACATAATCTATACATATAATAAAACAGAAACGAAACCAATTCTGTACATGAAATAGATTCAAAAAAGGGTTTTTGCTTCTAATTGTGTTCCAGATACAGATATCAAAACAGAAGCTAAATTTTTTTTTGTCTGTTTGTCTGTCTGTTTGTTTGTCCTTCTTTCACGTAAAACCTACCGCACAGATTTCTACAAAATACCGTGGTACCGTTTATACCGTGGTAGCTTATTACTCGGGTCAACATCTAGGCAACATTTTATCCCGGAAAATCAACGAGTTCCCGAGGGACTTTAAAAACTAAATCCACGCGGACAAAGTCGCGGGCATCAGCTAGTATGATTTATTCCACTTCAAATTGAATATTCATATTTAAGACAGGACAACGTTTGTCGGGTCCTTTGAGTATTAGGTCGGGTCAGCTAATACCTAATATTAATAATAAGGATAAAATACAAACATCGGTAATGTACTTGTGGTACACAATCTCTAGAATGAATCGATAGATAAGTGGCTAGCTGAAATCTTATCGGCAAAGACGTAATGCCAAGTATTTTAGCGTTCCGATTAGCGTTATAGAGGATCGATCAAATTGGCATGATCCATCTAAGTCTGCATCGTCAGTTATCACCAGGTGAGATGGCAGTCATGGGTACTTGTAGAAGAATAAAAAGTTAGAATAATTATTATATTTATTATTCTACGTTTTTCCTCTCATTGCGTTCCGAGAATTTAAAAGAAAATCGCAGTAATTTATATTTCTCAGCTTGCTAATTGTTTCCTCGCACCAAGGATATTGTTGGGCGTACATCGTTCGTTTTTTAATAATATACAACTTCCTTCGATGGTATAGATTGTAGGTGTATCGAATAAAAAATTATGTGTGTTATGACTACCGGATAATACATGAAAAGAGACAGTTTGTTTGGAGCATGTTTGTGTAAAAGGTTTTTTGGGATCAAAATCCGCAGTTATTGTGATTGAATCAAAAGTTAAAGTTAGCAAATACGAATATTAGTAAAAATAATATTATGATGTCAAGTCACAAGATAGATCACTACAATGGGTCTGCTCACAAAAATACATAGATATTATATTCAAATTAATAAGGTTTTAGTCAGTTTAACTCATAAAGATAATAAAATATAATACTCAAAGGATAATACAATATTCTACTACCTATGTCTATGGTATAATTTTACAGTTCGAAGTTAGTTCATACTCGTGGGTTTAGTTTGGTGAGTTTTCACGATTTGGTATCGACGATAACATTATAAGTATAAAAGCAAATCCCCAGTAGGACTTTTGACATAAATTTCTATGTCTTCTCAAGTTTTATATGTACATTCTTTCTTCTCTCTTGTTTGTCTATTGCTACACTCTGAAAGTTTTATGGGACTTAAATAGATCCGTAAGACCCAAAAAGAGACACATTTCAGTATCTGTAGTCACCTCAACCGAATGACTGACTACTTTGACGATTTCAAAATCGTCATGATCCTAGAACAACAACGTATCTGCATTTTACTAACTTTAGAGTAGGTACAGACATTTAAAAAATAATTTAAATTTTAAATTTAAATAATAAAAAATCTGTAGCTATGAAATTTCGCAATGTGAAATTTAATTCCTACACATGTTTTATTTAGAAATTACAAAAAACGTCGGAAATTATTTAAAATGGCTGTATCTACACTAGCGGCACGCTATGATGGCCGGTTTGACGTTTGTCCGCTCATGAAGTTCCGTATTAATTGATAACGACTTTGAAGGAAATAATTGTATTACTTTATTGACGATAGTGATGTGCAGAGATTCATAAATTTTATCGAATGTAGTTTTAGGTTTAGGACTCAAAATTTATTTATTAAATTGATTTCTAAAATGTATACAAGTGTAGAAAAATCAGTTTGCACCATTTAAGGGGTGAATGTACTTGTGAATATGAACAATTTTCACTATGTGGACAAACCTCTGAAATCGCAAAAAAATATCAGCTGTTTCATACAAAAGGTAAAATTTTTATTTTTATATGATATATACCACAACTCGGCATTTGGTTTTCTAAATTGAAAATTTTTAAAAATGGAATCTAATACGATCGTCACATAGGATCGCTGGCTAGCACAACTACTACCTCCGGCAAACTCGCGTCAATGCTCAATGCAAAACAAAGCAGTTTCGAATTGACGTTGCTTCGAAAAGTATAAACTGTCAGTGCAATGCGATTGTGATATAGTTTTGACCTGGCTTTGGATTTCAAATATTGATACTGCATTACTGTTGACCCTTGCTCGTTAATTTGGACTCTGTTCAAGCCCTTTGTTGTGGATTTCGTCGATATGACCGAACGTACGCAGAGAACTGTTCGCAGAGAAATAGTCATACACGTGAGTTCGTAATACGCCTTCGTAACTATTTCGATCGTGAAGCTCAAAATGGAGGGCCAATTTTACCTATAACGTCAGTGGTTGAACGCGTAGCTGATGCGCTTAATATTGGACAACGAACTGTTAGACGGATAACTAAAAAAAAATATGGCGAGACTGGCACAGAAGAAAATAAACTTCACACACCAAAAAAGAGAAAACGAGCAAAACCAGTCGTAGGCATCGATAGCTTTGATGCCGATGCTATCCGAAGACATGTTTACGGCTACTATTTACAGAAGGAGTATCCAACAAGAAAAAAGTTGGTGCATTCACTGAAGGAAGCTGGATTATTCTTCTTATTAACAAAACTTAATTGTTTTTTGTTCGAGAATAAATTGACATTCCACATCACTATTGTAATGTGTCAAACCGGCCATCATAGCGTGCCGCTAGTGTAGTGTAAAGTTAGTAAAATGCAGATACGTCAGATTGTTCTACGATCATGACGAAATATTTGCTGGAAGCCCCCGGACACAAGCGGCAATGGATTATGTTCTGTGGAGATTGTTGCAAGAGGGACCAGTGTTGTAATGTTTCAGTATTATTGTCGACGGAATCTGGCTGCTAACGTTACACACGTATTTTTAGTACCTACTGAAAGTTATGCTGACGTTATTGGAACTGAAAATAATGAACACAATGCCAAATTAATTAATCGAAAGGAACTTCGTTCCATCCGGGTGTCCCTTGACACCTCTCAAGTTTTTTATTATTATATCTATATCTACGTAGGTACTAAAACTACCACAGCACTATATTTTAATAAATATCTATGTTCTAATAATTTCCATCTCACTGTCAATCAGTAGGTACTTATTAGTTTAAAATCACCACATTATAATATCATTTCTCATTCTAATTACAATTTACAAGTCCGGAGAAAATGCTTACAAAGGATGAAGCCTTTGAATTGTATTCATTTCAGACATTTATCAAACGTGAGAAAGAACACCCGTGCTCGTTAATTAAGGGCGATAATTTGACGTGCACTGACAGCTAATATTGTATTCAAATTGATTTGTGTTCAAAGTTGAATTGATTTTGACAGAATCAATAAGCCACCGACTCTTCATTCTATACATTCTACTTACAATGGATATGATAGATATGGTAGATAGAACTTGCCACATTCCGATTGTTACAAAAAAATTAAATTTTTGTACTCATACCTACTTACTCATGTAAAGAATATCGAAGAACTAATACACGTTCTAATACTTGAATGATAATCTAATACTTGACTGACCCTTGCAAGAGACCTTTGTCCAGCTGTGGACAAAATGTTTGTTTTTTAAAACAAAGACATATAATATAGGTCTACATTTATGCTGCAAAGTAAAACCAAAATTGCAATTTGGTCGAGGTTTCGTCAGTAAACACTCAACGCCGGTTAATAAACACTAACCGCTGGTTAGAGCCACGGCTATTAACGATCAAATTACGGTTGATCATTACAAAATTGGGCTACTTATACAATAACAAATACATAAAATAGCTCTCATTGTAAAAATGATACTGTTTTGATTTCTAGGAATGCAGCCTGTAATTATTATTTTATTAATTTACCTTTCATCGATAGCTTTCTGTCAATCACCACCCGATAACGAGTGTGAATCTTTCGCATAAATCCACATTCACAAAAGACTACTTACAACTTGACCTGAGTTCTGGTAGACATAATATTGAACGCGAACACAATATGCCCATCGGTAGTTGGCAAAAGAAGAGCCAACGTTCGCGAAACCTGCTTCAGTTATACCCAATAGCATTTAAAATTGCATAAGAACCTGCTGACGAATATATCGAAATATCGAAGATATAGATCAAGAGAAGAATCAACCATCATATTATGAAAGACTTTCACGTTATCAAATACATTTTTTTAATAAATCTAGTTCTCTCATTGTAAGTGAATGATCCAGATTTACAGAGACTACTTCTTCTTCTTCGTTTGTTTAGTGGTTCCGCGCGTCGAGCGTTTGAGCCATAGTCAAGTTTTTCTGATCCTTTCCAAAATTTCGCTTCTTCAAATCCCGATTCCACCACTACAAAATAAGTTTCTCCGTTCCAAACAAAAATCAATTTCATTAGTTTAATAGTTTCTACAAAATGTGGTTTATTTTATCCATTTTAGGCGTGTCGATCTTCTAAAATTATTCATATTGAAATCATGTATAAAATCCATAGCAAAAATATTTTTTTTACAAAAAATTAAGCTTCATTATTCCACCATTTTATCATAGAATCAGAGACTACTTTACTTATTCTGCAACACAGTTTCTACTAATGCAGTGCCACCCTTGCCATTAAACTGTAACTGTATTATGTGAAAAATAAAGATATTTATTTATATTTTGTAATAATCAATCTCCCAAGGGTTTTGATAAAATGATAAACAGAGTCAACTTTGAGCTTCTATATCTTTCCTTAGGAGTCGTCTGTATTACTTAAAAAAAATAGCTACATTTAAATATAGCCCATTGACACAAAATGAACTAGATTAAGTATTGATTATTTATTTTCGATCACAGCTCTAAGTTTAAATTATTTTTTAATATTTCAAATATAGTGGTGTGGGGTTACATGCCTGTCACCATTCCAGCACAATGATACTACGATAGTTACGGTCATCACTTCTTTCAGCCAAGTACCTCATCTATGACACTTATGCTTTGCCGCTCGTTAAGCAAAAATAGTACTTTTAACATTTTCAATTAAAATCAAGAGCTTCGAACAATAAAAGCCAGCCGATCACCAGCTCTCAGTGTACACCGACAAAACGATGCGAGAGTAATTATAAAGAGAATGAAAACGCACAGATCGGACATGACACGTAACCCACCGACAATAGCGTGAAGATAACAAGACAGGAACCTGTTTAAAATTCCTTCTAATCGAATATGGTCTTTATGGTTGTCTTTAACACGATTATTATATTTTAAGAGGTCTTCTGTGACTTGCACTTTGTTTGAAGCGCTCCACCTGAGGTGTCGGGCTGTCGAATAAATAGCTTTACTTCGGAGTGATTGATTAATGACAGCACCGGCGAAAACAGACTAGCTACCTAATTAAATACTTATGACAGACCATCACTAGACGGGAATATCGTATGGGGATTGACTGGAAAGGCCAGTTGCAATCAGGCGGTTAAACTAAATTTATAATTAAAGTTTAATCGGACCACCATAAAAATTAGAGTTCATGGCAAAAGTATGAATCATACTTCAATACAGTAATTAAGAAATTAAGAGCATTTTGGTAACTTGTGTAATCCAAAGTGCCTTTATTGTGATAAACTTTGACGATAAACTTATTTTAACCACCTGATGTGGCCCTAGCAATTAAGAGTTCAAGATAGATTACTATTTAGGTAGAAATGATATCTACCTATAGAATCCTGTAGGCTCTCGACTTGGCCAATGGATGCTTACACTTTATTTGGTTAATAAAGAAGAAGTGTATTTTTTTTAAATAATAACATGTTTTATGGTTGCGTGATGCGTCGTTTTACTACAGAGGTTCCTTTTGGCTACATCATCAGCCCCTGGATATTATCTAGATGAACAGAGAATACTTGTCAAGAGTTAAGACGAATCAAACGAGCCCAAACTCGATGGGGCTACGCCGGTTTATTACAGGGTTTCCAATTCACATAGCCATCTTTCGGCAATTTCAACAGATCAGCTCCATGTCACAATAAAATTGCAATGCCATCCGATACATGCAAAATTACAGCTCAATCGGTGACCGGGAAGTGGATTAAATATAAGATAACTTAAAAATGAAATACAATAATAAATAAAAATAAAAAAGCTAAGAAAAATGTTGTAGAACAAGTTTTTAATAATTATTCTACAAAGTGTATAAATAGCTGATAACACTGGCTTTTAATTTAAAACTTGCACTTGACTTGGACTGTCAACAAAATTATTTGTCCCTTAAGCATTTTGTGTCAAGTTTTGATTTCGTTTCTGTTATATTTATTTTCCAATAAACCATTATTTAATATGGTTTATTATTACACATCATGCAATATCAAAATGTTACGAAATATCTTAATAGACTTTGGAGCTTCCAAGGAAATATCTCCTTATGAATATATGAAAATGTATATCGAAAAATGTCCGAACACTATGGAAGATTCAAAAATTTCATGGATAGTAGAAACTTTCCTAAGCTTTCAGAAACACATTTCATTCCTCAAAGAAATGGTTTCACACATATCTGAAGAACTTTCAGTAGAAGATCAGGAATACTTTATGATTGTGTTGAATGCAGTTACTTTTGATCTCACTCCATCGGATATGCCCCTTCTTTATAAATGTCTTTTTAACTTAAGTAAGTCGCTGTTATACACTTTCACAGCATTTTTGAGTAATAATGAAGTGTTAACATTCATATCACAGGTCGCGCATACTCACTATGATACTAATTTTATAACCGAGAAGATTATCAATCCTTTATTTACATGGCAACCTTATATAAGTGAAATGGCACATACATATGCCCAATACGTGAAAAAAACGGAGAGCCGAAAAATTAAGTTACCTACAATACCTGTTCAACCAAATGTACTTAACAGAAAAGGTAAAGTTGTTACTTCACTAACGCTACAGCCCTCTATACCAATTACTCCCCCCAATTCTTTATACCAGAAAGGGAAAAAGATGCTAACGAAAGGTGTTATAGATGAAAAACTTAAACAAATGCATGACAATAATAAACAAAAAGGCTTAGAGCTACTCAACGAAGTTAAAAACAAAGATTATCATTTTGCTCGAGGAAAGTCAGATAAATACTACAAAAAAATGTCTAGTCTCAGAGATGAAGTTGAAACTAAGTATAATATAAAAACTGTACAAAAAGTAAAACAAGGTAATGATTCCACCCCACCCACAGTAAAAGAAACTGCGACGACGGTTAAAAGAATGAATAAGAGAATGCAAATTTCGGAAAAGGAAGAAGTTCAGTGGTTGCACAATTTACTGAAAAGTTGCCGGGATACAATAAAGATAGAAGAAATTGAGGAACATGACCGTCAAGAAAGAGAAAGAGAAAGACTTCTAGATATTGAAAAAAAGCATTTGATGGGGCAAATATCTTATGAAGAAGCTGTTATTGCCAAGAAAAAACTCCAAGATGATAATAAAAGGAAGTATGAGGAGTTTTTAAAAGAAAAACAGTCATGGGAAGAAGAGATCGAAAGATGGAAGAGAGACGAAATGGAAAAAAATAGGAAACAAGTGGAAAAATTGTCACTAATAGAACTTGAAATGCTTCATGCTAAACACAATGCTACTCTTAAAAAGAAGGAAATAGCTGATAAAACAAGAAAAGAATCCGAAGAACTGCTATTAAGAGCGATAAAACAAAAACAAGAAAATTTGGAAAGAAGAATAAAAATGATAAAAGAAATCAAAATACTAGCTTTAATCGCTAAAAAAGCTAAAGTTCCAAAAATTATAGATCTGACAGAATCATCTGGATTAGGCTTACTATGTGAGATGTCTATGGCCGAATTACAAGAAAGGCTAATTATTATAAAAATTGGGCTCAAGGAAGAACTAGAAAAAAAGAAAAAACTCATTAAAGAAGAAAATCTAACTGCTAAGCATGAACTTGAGGAAACGAAAAAATCTATTAATAATTATATGGCCGAACGTTCAAGTTTGAGAAAACTAAAGAAAAAGTCTAGCAATATCTCTCGTGAATTATTTTCTTCATCTAAAGAAATAAATGAATTAAAAAAAGTTTTAGAAGAAAAGCGAAAGTTACGAATCATGCTTACCAGTTAGGCACGTTTATATTTTTACAGAATTAAATTATTTTACTGAAGTTTATTGCTTGATTATTTCCAGGGATTTGCATATTATTTTTGAGCAAGGATGTAATAGGTATATAGTTAATAACTGAATAGGGAATAAGGTTAATAATTCCATTCAAAAGGCAAGACGTTCAGTAATCTATAATATTTGTTTTCTTGCGTAATAAATATACACGATATCGTCGCTCTATCTTTTGACAAATAAATCACATACATACCAAATCTACTTATTGACTTATTTAAGAACAAATATCTGGGTGACCGAGCTTTGCTCGGTTATTTTTTTTTTTTTTTTTGGTAAATCGTGCTTTTTGGAGATTATAATTATAAGAAAAAAAAATCATAGGGGAAAATATAATCATCTTGGACTCAAACCGGGGTCTTCTGGTTTCAGGACCGACCGCCTTACCGTCGAGCTATCGGGAATTTATAGATGATGGCGAAATTTACCTTCGTATTCTAATGATATTGTAAGGGGTTTTTCATTGCCTGAAAACACGGATAAAACGACCTTTTCTAAAAATGAAACCTAGCTAGATCGATTTATCGCCCCCGAAACCCCCTGCATACCAAATTTCATGAAAATCGTTGGAGCCGTTTCCGAGATTCAGATTATATACAAGAATTGCTCGTTTAAAGATATTAAATAGATAGATAATATTATTATGCAGGCATTTTTATCCAAACTTTCGGAAAGATTTAATAATATACTTTATTGTAACTGTTAAAGTTTGAGTACTGACGCGTAAAATTTTGGGAAACCACGCACCATATCTATATACATATATCTATACTTATAATAAAACTGTAACTGGACGATTTCGTGTCTGTTTGTTTGTCCTTCTTTCACGTAAAAACTACCGCACAAACTAACTTTCTACAAAATTTTATACCGTGGTAGCTTATTACTCGGGTCAACATCTAGGCTACTTTTTATCCCGGAAAATCAAGGAGTTCCCGAGGGACTTTAAAAACTAAATCCACGCGGACAAAGTCGCGGGCATCAGCTAGTTTACTTATAATATACTAGCTGATGCCCGCGATTTCGTCCGCGTGGATTTAGTTTTTAAAATACCGCGGGAACTCTTTGCTTTTCCGGGATGCCTATGTCACCCTCCAGGTTCTCAACTATAAATATCCAAAAAATCACGTCAATCCGTAGTTTTGTTGCAGCATGATTGACGGACAAACCAACAAACCAACAAAAAACACACTTTAACTATAAGCGATCTAATTAAATTTTAGAACACAAAAGCTACTATTGTGACTTAAATATTATGATATTTAGATAAATTCCCTCGGGGATTGTATTTGTATTGATTGTAGAGAATAATTACTTTAATCATGTAGTACATAATTTTTATGTATCATCAATAGTTTTCTCAGAACACGCCAAATAATGCATTTTATAGGTAAAAGTTTGCTACTTTGGGTTACATTATTGCAATTTTCTTAAGGATCTCTAATATTTTTAAAAATAAATTATAGCCTATGTTACTTCTTGATAACTTAGCTTTCTATTGGTGAAAAAATTGTTAAAATCGGTGCAATAGTTACAGAGCCTATTCGGTACAAACAAACAAACAAAAAAATCTTTCCTCTTTATAATATTAGTATAGATTATTATAGACTTAGCAGTTTTATATTATTATTATTACTTTATTACGCACAGTTCACGTACCTTAAGCTTCTAGCCCCAGTTCAATTATGTCTCGGATATTCTGCACAATTAATGTGAGTTATTATAACAGGACTAATAGTGTCTTCAGGCGAGTCCAATCAATGCGCATGCTCGAATTGCCCGCACCACTTAATTAGTACCTGGCGAAGTGAAATATTAGTGATGGAATTTATAATGCCGGCGTGATATATCTTTGATAAAATTGCATGCAATACAATGTCTATAATTGAAGAGACGTAGTGTAATGAAATAGGTATGAATTGCAAACTATACAAGATAGAACAGTTATCAACACTGTTTTACTGGGGATTCATGCACTTAGATTTTTAACTAGAACCCCGTGTTTTAAAATATTATTACTAACCGAGTGGTTAGGACTACGGTCACCTTTTTATGGGGGGGTCGCGAGTTCAATTCCGGGCACCTCTGACTTTTCGGAGTTATTAAATATCACACGCTTCAACGTGGAGGAAAAAAACGTTAGGAAATCTGCACGCCTGAGAGTTCTCCGTAATTTTTTTTTGCCTTGGGCCAGCGGCGTGGTGGGCTATGATCTTAATACCCTTCTCTGACTTTTTGAGTAGAGACCTGTGTCCTGTGCTCAGTAGTACCGCGTTTATGAGTTGCTGGTGATACGTAGATATTAAAAGAGAAAGCCTTTATTGTAAGCCTTTTATAGTTGCTGAGGGGTTGGGTATCCCGCAGACTACTTACTTGATGCTGCAGCATCAGCTTACGATCACCATGTCTTGGAAATAATCCAAAGTAACCACCCAAATAACCTTAAACCAGCTGTGAAAGTTTGTAAGACCCTTTAATCAAGTAGAAAATATAAGCTGATACACAACAAATCTTTAATTCTTCATTTATAGCTAACAACCGTCTTGATTATGTCAGCTTTCAAACTAAAAAAAACCGCATCAAAATTGGTCCATTCGTTGGGGAGCTACGAGGGAACAAATAAACACACAGATACACACGTTTTACTTCCAACACCCCTCTTATTGTATCTGGGCTTAAAAGCGACAAATGTTTGAGAATCGAATATCGTAACTAAATGGAGTCGTTCACATCCAAATTGTGTGCTAACAGTCTCATCAACGTCGGGTATAATAGGACAAATCAGGCGTCAATTTTCCCAAATCCGACGAAACTAGTCAATACAATTTGGATTAAAGCAATAAATATGTCGGGGTCGCCTGTTCATTTGTATCGGCGTATAATTTAAATTCTTTAACGCCAATGTTCAAGATTACGCGGTGAGATAGAGGCGCGGGCGCCCGTGTCGCGGGGACAACCACCAAATAAATTTATATTTCCGACCGATACGGGCCGACTTCTCTCTTTGTAGATAATTCGGCCGGTAACGTTGAATGACTCTATTAACAGCTTCCCTTTTAGGGATAAATGTCGACTTTGGACTTAAAATATAATTTGACCGTATGTGTAGAGCGGTCCCAGATCTTTTTTAAATAAACACATTTTTATGATTATTGAACATGCAATATTTTGATTTTATTTTAATATTCAGACTAGCGCTTGACAGCGATTGCTAATAGCGATCACACCATTCTCTACCCGTGAATACCTACTGCATAACTAGTCTTACTACCAGTAACACGGGTATTTTTTTGCCCGTGTTACTACTAACTGTTTCAGTGGTACTTACATTTCCCATAATTGGTGGTAAGTGAAGATGCATCCATCCAGCAGTGATAGCATAGTGGTTAGTACTGCGGTCTCCTATTCGGGGAGTCGCAGGTACGATCCGGGCACGTACCTCTGACTTTTCTAAGTTTTCTTTTTCTAAGTGCGTTGAGCAAATTAAATATCACAACGATGAAGGAAAATATCGTGAGGAAACCTGCACAGCTGAGAGTTCTTCATAATGTTCTCAAAAGTGTGTGAAATCTGCCAATTTGCATTGGGCCAGCATGGTGGACTATGGTATATAACCCTTCTCTAAGAGGAGACCTGCGCTCAGTAGTGAGCCGTTGATGGTTTGCTGATGATGATGATGATGAAGATGCATCCTAAGATGGAGAGCGCTTGCCTATGCCGATTGTTGGAGCTGTAGATGTTATTAAATTGGAACCTGTTATTTAGTATAAAAATTAATTTTCAGGAAATTATCATAATTTGAGAGCTTACTTAAATATTGTTACAAAATTCAAAATTCAAAATTATTTATTTCATGTAGGCCAACCTGTGGCTCTTATGACACGTCAAGATTCTACCACCGGTTCGGAAAGCGGATTCTGCTGAGAAGAGCCGGCAAGAAACTCAGCAGTTGCTCTTTTCAAAATAATCATTTTACAATATTAATAAGTAGCTATTACATTGTAATAAGTTTTTATACTATCTTGTGGGCAGCTGGATGCCAAGCTGGTTTAACCCGTGCATCTTTGTTAGAATAGAATATGACATTTCCACAAAACGTACTACAATTCAATTCATGTCAAAGACGGGCAGACAGAAAGTAGCCCCATTCCCGCCGGCGGCACCCGTTCACGAGCATGACGCATGATCCAGCCATTGCTTCGCTCGACCATATTTGAGGGAACGCAACAACCCGCACCACACGACAACACCACAGAAATGTTTAAAGAGAGCGTGACATACTTAGTCTACCCGTATCAAAGCATCGAATTGAATAATAATATTCAAACACTAATTTTAAGATCCCATGCAACTTTGTCATTAAGAAAGTCATTAACTTTGTAATAAGCGCGACTCAGTAAGTGAGTTTTTACGCATTGTTTAAATTTGTGCAGTGGCAAATCTAGCAATTCCTTCGGAATCATATTATATAAGCGTACGCTCAACCCCACAAAGGATTTTTGCACTTTGCGCAGGCGACATGATGGAATTTCTAGTTTATGACGATTTCTAATGAGTCGATTGTGTGTATTGCCTCTTTGTTTATGCAGATGAATATTTTGTCTCGCAAAGACTATATTATTATAAATGTACTGTGAAGCTACCGTAAGAATACCAATCTCTTTAAACTTTTCACGAAGAGATACGCGCGAACCGAGTTTATAGATAAATCGAATGGCTCTTTTCTGTAATATAAAAATAGTTTCAATATGAGCTGCTCCGCCCCACAATAAGATTCCATAGGACATTACACTATGGAAGTAGGCAAAGTAGACCAGCCTAGCCGTTTCTACATCGGTAAACTGTCTGATTTTTCTGACAGCATAGGCAGCTGAGCTGAGTTTACCCGCTAATGTCTCTTTGTGAGCGTCCCACTGAAGCTTACTATCAACGGTCACCCCCAGAAAAACTGTGGAGTTCTCAATTATAAGGTTTTCCCCGTTTATTTTTATTGTTTTGTCAATTTTCTTAACATTTGGTACAATAAATTCTAAACACTTAGTTTTTTTAGCGTTCAAGAGCAAATTATTAACAGTAAACCAACGCGATATCTGAGATAAGGTATTGTTTACATCGTCAAAATTTACTTTGTTTCTGTCAGTTTTGAATATTCGAGATGTATCATCTGCAAACAACACAATATTGCAAGCATCGCGGACATGATATGGTAAGTCATTAATATACACCAAAAATAGAAAAGGACCCAGGATAGAGCCCTGTGGGACACCCAACAGAGTAGATGAACCCCGCGACTTCACGTCACCAACGCATATACTTTGTGTTCGATCACTAAGGTAAGAGGCAATGAGATCAAGTGCAACGCTTCTTATGCCATAATGACTAAGTTTGAGTAAAAGAGTTTGGTGATCAACGCAATCAAACGCCTTAGATAGGTCACAAAAAACCCCAATAGCAATACAAGTTATCAAGTTATCGATGTAGGAAGATAATGGTAATAATTTTAGTTTGGCTTAGCTGGCAGACTTCGAGATAAAATTAGACCGTCCATTCAAAACCCACAACAACAAATAAACGTGTTTTTTTAACTCGCTCTATTTTTTTTTGTTTTAGATTTTTTTAAGCAAACCCCAATTTCAAACCTCAATACCTATGTGTCATACATATTTGCAAAGTTTAATATAAATCCAATACGTAGTTTGAAAATAAAAACAAAACTAAGTTTGTATGAAAACTCTCAACCTTAAGAGAGCATGTTAAGAGTCATCACTAAGAATACGGCACATCTTCCAAAGATATACCTGATAACAGTAAAACGTCAATAAGCACCTAATTGGGAGAGAACACTCTGCCCACAATCACCAAATCCTCGTCCCTGAGTGAGAAACAAATAAATATTGTAACACACATCGAGATAATTTGAACGATAACTTAATGTGCTTACATTTTGGCTTTGCTCATGGTTTTATGGAACTACCTACGATATTATCTGCCTTTTTTTTATGGCTTACTATAAATTTTAAATTTAATCGGTCGATGAGATGTTGGAAAATGCATTTTGCTTGCAAGAGGACTTTGTTTTTAAGACCGATTCGCTTTACGCCGCTCTGATGCGGCAGGGTCCAAAGATCTTTCGTTAATAGACCGTAGTCGCCCGTAGTTCCACCGGGAACTCGTGCCCGGCCCGAGCAAATTCATACAAAATATTATATCCCGTATCTCCGTTTATAGCACGGCCCGGCCTCGGCACGGCGTAGCATGAATCAGCCTTTACTTTGTTAATAACATTTCAATTAAGTAATTTTGAACTTGGAGGAAACTCTATTTTAGGTACAATGATGATGGATAGTAAGTAAATGCCTTGATAGGCAATGATAAGTTATTCACCGTCGTCGTTAGAATTAGACAATCTGATTATTGGCCATACAATTTGTCTCTAGTTGTTAAGTCAAATATTACTAAAATTCGCTGTTGATTTTCCTAAAATAAATAAATAAATAATGATGATGATCGCTGACCTCTATCATACTAGGACAGTCTGTTGTGAAACCAACAAATAATAAACTGCTAGATTTTTTTTCATTCGTGACAAGACAGCCCTTAAATACGATCTCACCTGATGATGAAGGATGTTAGCGGGGTATCTTGGAAGGATGTATGATAGTTTTGATTGAACCTCATACCTCTATTAGAAATGGTTAGTATATCGCCATTTTTGCCTTGATTGCTACGAAATGTTGAGTTAAATTTAAATATTCTGGTCTGGTGGGAGGCTTTGGCGGTAGCTTGTTGCCACCCTATCGTCAAAGTCGCGTCGCCAAAGGATTCAGTGCTCGGTACGCTGGCCGCTAGAAACCGATTAGGGGTATGGTATAATCTGCAATGCCATACCGAAGGCGAAGGCGGTGGAATTTTATTATATAAGTACGAAAATTTTAAAAAGGACGTACAATGACTATAAAGTCATAAAGTGTTATGTAGTTGAGAAAGTTTTAAAATCTGTTATTTGCAAAAATAACAATAAAAATTGAATGGTATACGTAAATATGTCCCGTGTATAACCACTCTATTAACCATATTTGGTAGGTTGTTCGAAGCTTATATTAAACAAGTTATGTTTTGATTACTCGGGCAATTTGCATATTATTATGAATAACATGCGAATTTTATATATCCAACGTGTGACATTCTCACTGTATTCTGTACGAACGATAGTTTACGCATTCGAAAGCTATCTTATATTCTAATAGTAAAGAATATAATTATGCGAACAAAATAATTTGTTAAGGGCCTATTTCACAATCTCCAAGTAAGTAAACTTTGTCTGACGAATAAAGTTTTGACAGATCCATATCGACAATCAGTCAGAACATATTCTTTATTCTTCAGATAATCAGATCATAAAAATGACGACATGACTTATTCTGTGCGTTATCTATCAGTCAATTTATCCTACCTAGTATTGTAGTAGATATTATTAATTTATAACTATATAAGTGGGTACTTAATTAATATTTTTTTTACATGGGCTCGTGCCAAAAGGCGGGTGCAGCTGCCGAATCCGCTAAATTGCTTAAGCGCTGCAAATACTCAGCCCATCGATGTATCAGCCATTTCTAAGCATTACGTTTTTGCGGCGCTTGCTTTTGAGACTCTGGGTCCATGGTCATCGGACACGAAGAATTTTATATTAATGTCGTGTCCCAAAAACTGATCCACGCCTCTGGTGACCAAAGAGCTGGAGCTTATTTAGCCCAAAGGCTTAACCTTGCAATTCAAAGAGATAGCGCCAGTGTTTTGGACACCATGCCCATTAGCGATCACTTGGACGGCGTGTATTTTTTGTAAATATAAGTAGTAGTTATTTTAATTTTAATTCTGTTAATAATTATTTAATCTAAATATATATAAAAGGTAAAGATGACTGACTGACTGACTGAGTAAGCGAAGCCGTGGGCAAAAGCTAGTGTTAATATAAAACAGGTATTATAGAAAAAATAATCAGCGTCATAATTTTTTTCATAATGTAAGCGAGTAAGCTATCTCTTATTAATCCACAAACATTTATAACACTATGTACAAATTTCGTCCGTACAGAGCGGTCCTTTAGTGTATTTCTTGTAAGTCCCATCCTCGGTGTCCGCAATACTGCCCGCTCGGCGCTTCAAACGGCGCACAAAATTTATTGTTATTGGATGGAGTCGCGTACATGCATCCACACTCCGCGGCTATCACGACCTTACAACTTTATCTTGGCGCTGCGCTATTCTGAATAAACTGAGTGCCCTACGTGTTGCGCCCGACTTTTATGTGACATTGGGTCGACTGCTGAGTGACATCCAGAATTTATGTCGCATTTGTAAGAATTACAGAGCTTTAGGGTGTAAATATTGGACCGTGGGAATCAACTGTACTTTGTTGTTTTTTTTCGAGCCTCGCACCGGAATTTCACAGCCCCACTAGGTGGACCGACGACATCAGATGAGTCGCAGGGAGCCGCAGAATACAGGCAGCACAAGACCGAGACATATGGAGGTCTATGCAAGAGACCTGACCTACGTCCAGCAGTCGACGAAGATATATTGCATGAGGTCCAATTGGCCGCTGCAACGTCGTCGGGGAAGCTGGGAAAGCGCCGAAGCTCTGTTAGAATGAGGTTGAGCCCTAGGGTTCAAAGGGATCTGGGGAAAGGTCTTCCGAACGGCGCTTTTTGTAAGCCTCTGAACTTAGCTTAGGGTGAAGTTTAATTTAATTTGATAGTTGATTGAGGGTAGAATGGTTGGACTAGATTGGTCCTTCAGTAGGTACGTTCCCGTATTATACCTACCTAGTCAGTACTCATGTATTAAGGTGTTCGGAAAAGAGGTTCATGGATATGTTCAGTGTTCATACATAAGGATATGCTCCATTGTTACAGCCTTACAAAAATCTGTAATCTACGGTTAGTCATTATCATTAAACGTTTTGGAAACGTCAAAAATTAAAAATATATGATTTACCAACTGCCAATAACGATGTTCCTCAATCGCCTTTTTGTGAATATTGTCTCGATTGTCGATATCCGGGAAGATCGATCCGGCACTTTTAACGATCGCCGGAAAAAAGGATAATTGTCTCGCATGATTCAATTGTTATATTTAAGAGTTATAAGGCTATTGTCGGGAATCGGGATGTACGAATGTCTGTAGTGTGTAATTGCAGGATATCGCCATCACTTTTTCCCTCTGAAATTAACTCCTTTTTTCAATAAGCCTTCAAGGGCATAGTGCATATTAAATTATATATACCTACTTAACCTATTAAGATTAAATACTTTTATAGGAGAAAAGAAAGAAAATCCCGAGAAAACTTTCTGTTTTTCCAGGATAAAAGGTAGCTTCGGTAACTTTCAGATCCTGAACTGTAACCATGCGAAAATGACGTCGATTCGTTGCTCCATTGCTGCGTGATTGAAGGACAAACCAACAAACAGACACACTTCTGCATTTATGATATTATAAAACAACAAAACAATTTAAGTAAAAAATAGCCTCCCAGGTGCATTAGTCAGTTCTGTGAGAGGAATTCGGTTCGATTCCTAGTAGACCATTTGGGAATACAGGTATACGCAGGTGCCATTACCTTCCAAATTCTCAATTCTAGTCAATATATACATAGTTATCCTGTAATGTAATAAAAGAACAAAAGGCAAAATCAAGCTGCCAGCCTAAGCACGGCAGTCTAAACTACTTTCTCTATAGGTAGGTATTTAATAAATTATATACCATACCTACTCATTTGCTAAATAGAACGCACACACATTCAAACATCATTCAAATCAATTCAAAACTTGTGAGTGCGATTTAGCTTTGATATCAAATTTAACATTGAAGCCCTTAGCATACTTTGCCGCGAAAACGTCCGTCCGCGTCAGCAAAGTACTACGGCACGCCATGAAAACCTCAGCAGCCTCAGCTACTCTAAATAAAATGCGAAACAGAAGCGAAACTGCCTGTTCTAATCATCTATGGTTCTAACCTCTGCGTTAGACTAAAAGGCATCTCACGCGGTGCCGGCTCTTCTCAGATTAGTGGTTTGGTCTCGACGTACCACATGAGCCAGAGTTTGGCCTAAGTACATAAAATAAATAATTTTGAATTTGAATTTTTTTCTAATTATGTATTAATGAGCCCTAGGGCTCGATGAAATCAGGGAGCAAACTATCTACTATCTATCTTAAACTTACCTACTAGTTGCTTACCCCGAACTAAGAACTAGCGCTAAAAGTGAATAGTTTAGTTTTGGGTTCCGTAGTAATACTACAAGGAACCCTTATAGTTTCGCCAAGTCCGTACATATCTGTCCGTCTGTCCGCGGTCTAGCACAGAGACGATTGGTACTACACAGCTATAATTTGGTATGTTTGTGTTTGAATTATGATGTTTAAAATGGTTTTTTCAACGCAACCACACCAGCCTAAATAAAAAATCGTAATAGGTACTTTCTTTCTTTGGGTATTAAAGTTTCATAGCAGTTAGCGTAATTATGTGCATGAATACATTAGTTAAGTTTAAGACTCTATCAGACACACAGGCAGAACTATAGATCGTACTCTGGCTCTGTACGATCTAGATCTGCCTGTGTGTCTGTCAGAGTCTTACTGCCGCACTCAGAGTCGCTAATCGTTACTTAACGACTTAATCTTGGATTTAAAAAGTTTCATTCTCAGAAGTTAACGCTTCGTTTGTACATTAATGACAATTCAGTAATAGATTTAATGATAATTATTAATTAATCATTAAATAATATAATTTAATACATGCGGCTGAGTGCGGCAGTTAATCACAAGTCAATGATTAATTAATCTTAATTTAATGAATGACTGAGTGCGGCAGTTAAACTTAACTTAAAGTATACATGCATATAATTACATAAACCTGTTTCGTTTTAACTCAGTCTAGAGTCTGAGCTGAGTGAGAGTTCTATCTATAGATCACGCCCTCAAGACAGGCAGACGGACAAGAGCATAAGTAATTTTTACCGCAGTAGACTCGAAATCGAATAGTGGATGTGTACTACAAGCCTCAATAGCGCAGTATTCTATCATATTGTCGTATCATATTCACTGACTTTTTACTGTTATTTTTTTTGACGGTGCGGCCTGTTTGTGACAGCATAGATATATCAAAAACTGTGTCGGTAGCTGTGCTTGTGTTATGTGCTTCAGCTTATTAGCTGAAGAACTAGGTAGGTATATTATAAAGGAATCTATAAGGAAATCGTATTTATTTAACAATTTATAATACATAGTATATAATACATAGGAATTCATATTAAAACCTTAACCTTACGTATTGAATCAAATGAATAAGGTTTTCTAACTCAATTGCAAGATTAATTTCCTTAAATCTTTAAATAGGTACCTCAGTAAGTAATTTACCATAACAGTCTATCAACTATGAATTATGAACAGCAAAACCTTTTTTTAGAATTGAATAGAATATTTTTTATTCAAATAAACATTTACAAAGTTCTTTCAAATCGTCAAGTGAATTTACCACTGGCTCGGAATGGTTTCATCTAAGAATTGTCAAAGTCGATAGGTTTCTTTTCAGGCAATTCCAAGTGCGATTGCAGTGAGATTCGCTTGGTACATACCTCTACTCATTAACACACGTAATGCGTATTACCAACGTTCAGTACCTATGTATTGTATCGTGCTTTTTCATTTTTTCAGGCTTTGCATTCGTTTGCGAAGTTATTTTAATGTTGGTCGTATTACCTCAAAGCTTAAATCGCCGTCGTGAAGCCGTCATCGTCACAAAGGTTCACAGCTGGACATAGTTCTCTTGCAGAGACTTCCACATGTTTGATATCATCCGACCGCCTAGTGGCGATCTGAGAGCACCCTGCTTTCCGTTGCTAGATCACCATTCCAGAACCGTAGGATCCATACCTACGCCTATCATTTCTCGCGTCTCCGGTCTCCGAACTATAGTCCCAGTACCTACATTGCCACTTTAACATCGCAACTCGTTGAGCTATGTCAGTCGATGCATTTTTAATTCTACGGATCTCCTTATTTATTATAGTCGAGAGCATAGCTTACTCAGTCCTTACTTTAATCATGTTCAATAAAAAAACACAGATACTTTCAATAAACTTTATTTCAATATTTTCATAGGTACGTATGTAAATTGCCTACTTTTTCAGTAATAATAACATCTGTCTTTTGTCTATTAATAAATAGTCCACAGTGCAAAGCTTAACATTATATACACATAACGCGATTACACAACGTATAATACATGGGTGCCCTTTTTACAAATTATACATTCTCAGAAAATTTTATTCTGAGATTACAATGATTTTATTATCAGCTATTAGTTACCTAACGCCCGGTTCTCTGTAAACTGTAACCTGTCGATAGGTAAAATGGGTGCAAGGTAACTTGCAATGATATTATTGAAAAAGAAATATTGCACATTCAATACAACAGCATTCTTACAGATGACATAGATTGTATACAGGAACCGGGGCTTTATGAAATTATGATCGTGATATTATTTTCATGTCATTTATCAGATGCTTGTGAATTTATAGAATTAATTTAAATATTTTTAATTATTTCATAATTCGTTGATTTTTACCGATTGCCCAGTAATAATTTATACCTAAATGCACATAACTTTGGAATTACAGAACCTATTTTCATCTTCATTAGGTAAGTTTTCAAGTTTCAGATTAATAAAATTATTATTTCTAGATTCTAATTAGTTAACTTTTAGAAGAATAAAGTATTTATAAATTCTTAAAGATCCATAATAGGAACTTGAAGCACAAGAGACTATAGCTTTTACCGTGACAGTTTGGTACTCTCTATTAAATTGATAAAACACAAAAGTGTTATCATTCCCGTTTAGCGGCAAGATGGCGTGTACAATAAACCGTTAGTTAGTATTTTAACCTCCCGAGTGTTAATGCAGTTTACGTCAGAATTACATATTATGCTCTGAATAAAAATATTGTATCAAACAAATAATGGAATCCTGGATCCCTAATATTATACTTTTAGGTCGAAGATAAATAGTCTTTGTGCATACTTAAATTTATAGCCCTCTTTTACATAACAACCTTAATGCTTATTTATTTACAATAATTTACAAGCGAACAGGTGATCAACTATATCTAGGATAATAATTTACATACTTTATTTATTCGGAACATCAACATTCAATAGGAATCATTATATTCTTATTACAAATGAAATAAATTAACAGTAATCCTAATCAGCGGTCATGTTTAGTTAATTGTAGCGGTACGTCATTGGACGCCATTCTATGCCGGTCGGGGCTCGGAGATCTAGATCTCGTCTTGTTAATGTGTTTCTCGGCTTCGTCGTCACTCTCGTCGTGGACGTTTATTTCCTCGTCTGAGTCGGAATGAGATTCATATCCGCGAGCCAATTGTATTGATTGTGCGGCTAACAGCGCGGCGGCGGCGGAGTTTGGGACGAGAGCTTTGAACGCGCTGGTCTCTAGGACGGGGTGCGGTTTGAAAGCGCTGCCGTCGAACTGCTGCTGCGATAGCGCCTTCAGCGCGGTGGTCTCGAAGTGCGCTTGCTGCGAGAGGGTCTTCAGCGCGTTGGGGTCCTGGTGCGCGAGAGCCTTGAACGCACTATTCTCGCCGCCCATCTGGGGGGTATGGTAGGGGACGCGCGCGGGGGACAAAGAACGCGAACGGGAGCGGGAGGGGGAGCGGGGCAGGCGGTGCGAGGGGGAGCCGCCACCGCGCTTCAGGAGGTTCATGCGCTGGTGGCGCCTCCACTTGGCTCGTCTGTTGGAAAACCAAACCTGTCAGTAACGGTAAATAAACCTGATTAGTATTCCGTTCTCATCGTGTTAACAAATATTCATTTATGCAAATGAGCATGAAATAAAAGCTCTGATTTGACTAAAGATATTACAATGTTGACGCCTGCGTATGAGGTGTCGAATTAATTGGATTACGTGAAAAAGATAAAAGTGTACTTATGTTCGTACTTTTTCAGAAATATTATAATATATTATAGGGATGTTGTCTATTCAAAAAAAAATATCTTGGTGGTTGTTATAAAGAGCGGATTTTCCAAAATACCTAAAATCCGTGTCCTCTTTAAACTTTTAAAATAGCTTTAAGTTTGATAACGTTTTTGAATTACTTATCGATTTACCTGCAAAAATTTCTTAAACAACGTCACATTTCACCATTTCATACAAGCTTCCATTACTTAACTAAGCGAGCGTTTTGACGTTGGATAAGGAGTTCCTGATTTGATTCATTAGCAACATCCCTAATAAGGAAATTTAATTGATGTGGGCATGTACATGGTATATTATCGGGTGAAAACATTTACCTGGACTCGAGCCTCTGACAGGGAAGTCTTAGAAGCTAGCCGCTCTCGCGTTGATACACAAGGGTAATGAGATTTTTCAAATTCCTTTTCTAGTTCTTCTAGTTGATCTGGACTAAACGTTGTACGGTTTCTTCTAAATTTGGGTTGTTCCCCATCTAATGAGCCTGAATCTTCACCGTCCACATCTAAGGAAAATTGAAATTAATTTAATCTGTTTCTATCAAAATAATGCACTTTAAGTTTTAAATATTTATGTTAACTGTACTAACTGTGTAACCTGTATATTTATTACTATAATTTATATAGATTCAATGCATAAATATTATAACTACTTTGTACACATAGTATTAAGGGTTTTGACTTGGAAACTAAATCTGATGTTATTGTATAGCTATTTTTCGTTTATATATTTTGGTTGTAACCTGTTTTGTGTACCTTTTCCATAAATAAATAAATAAATTCACGGGGGTCGTATTTTCGTTATGCTACTTTTATTAATGTCGATAAGTATATTATGAATGAGTAACCAACTTTGGTGGCCCAAATTTTACATTCTTTCCGTGTATCTATCGAGGAGCATCACCACGGATTACAAAGATTAAACTAGTAGTTTTGGCATCACTAGCATCTGATAATCCTTATATTTTCTTATTATTAGATAATTATAAATGCGAAAATGTCTTTGTTTGTTAGTTTATCCTTCAATCATGAAACAACAGAGCGATTGAAGTAAGAGAAATTAACGGGATTCATTGGGTATAGTTGAGGATGAATGATAGACTATATACTTTTTATTCCGGAAAAACTAATAATTCCCGCGGGAATAGGTTTCCGCGGGCTGCGGACAATGTCACTTATAAGTTTGAAATCGTAACTGTGAAATTATCTAGAATACAATCTAAAAAAATGATCAAGATTTATTCTTCTTTATCAACCTTTAGACGTCCACAGGTCTCACAAAAAGGTCTCCTCCATGGACTTCCACAGGCTTCGGTCTTGAGCCGCTTGAATCCAGCGGCTCCCTGCGACTCGTTTATCAAGATTTATTTCAAGAAAACTACCTGAGAATTCACCAACGTCGGCTGACGTTTAACCGAGGAATAAATTAGGCGTTCTGACAGTTTTTGTATTGGAAATCTCCCAAAATTTCAAAAAGCTCGGATAATACTTATTTTACGTTGGTGAAATCGGCACTGAATGATAATAATAAATAACTAACGACATTTAGCAATTAGTAATTGACCGAGCGAAGCGAGGTCTCTGAGTCTACTAGAGTGAATTTGCACTTGTCCGTCCGTCCGTCCGTCCGTCCGTCCGTCTGTCAGAGCCTTATAACTTTTGAATTACTGAACGTAATTACTTCAAATTTAGATATAATATGTAAACTGATGGCCTTCAGCCGAATATTGGATAAAAAATTTATAAAAACCTTTATTTCAGGGGGGCTCTCATAGAAGTGAATGCGAAGTAAAAAAAATTTTATCGCGTTACATAAAATTGTTACATATCATTTTAAAGATAATTTTGAACCGAGTACAAAAATATATTTTTTTTAAATTTTTCCTTAAAATTGACGAAATGGGGGGCTTTCAAAGTGGCGATTTTATACGCTCGCTTGAAGATGCTCTCTATGAAAATCCGCTATATATTTTCAAGCTGATTTTATTTTTTTAGGTCACTTATATCCTGTACTTGAACAACAAATTCTAAAATTATATGAATATTATAAAGAAACGAGATTATTTAATTTTTAATGGGCATCAGTAATTCATATAGCATCAACATAGCTTCACAATAATGCTAATAGATGGCGCAGTCAGTAACTATTCCATGGAACTACGAGTTACGACTACGACCTATCCCAAAAACAGTTTTGCGTCGACCTTTATTATTCAGTTACATAATATACTAGTGGTTCGCCCCGAACTGAGACCTCGCGGTAACGGTTTCCCATTATTACTTATTCATTCAATAGATACATGACGATCAAAATTGACATTATTATTATGCCCGTTTTCACCAACCATACCTAAATCATCCCCTTTGTAGCCCCTAAATACAATCCTAACATCCCAATGTCATTTTCACCTTTAGTTGTCCCGTAGAGGTTCGTAATAACGAAGTTGACAGAAAGTGTCAACTAACTTAACATAGGTAGCCCGTAAAGGTTAGGGAACTGAAGTGAAATCCTCAAGGCCTCAATCAAACTTAGGTATAGTTTTTTGGAACATTCAAATTAAATTACTTGTACACAGCGTCAACTATCGACATGATCAGAAAACATGTAAAAACAAACTGCAACGTGAAGTTTTATTGATGTTTGCTAAATGACTAAATAATAATTTTAATTGAATGATAATATGTTACATATAGCTGCATTTGCTTTAAATGAGATGAGAGCGCCATCTATTGACATCATTGTGAAGTTCTGTTGTTGCTGCTCATTAAAAGTTAAATAATTTAGTTTCCTTATTACATTTATCTAATTTTAGTATTTGTTGTTCAAGTACATGATATTACGCTAAAATTATAAAACTTTCAAGGAACAGCTCTCAATGGTTATTCCGTTGTGAGGTCAAATATAATCTCCACTTTGAAAGCCCCCCATTTCGTCAATTTTAGGAAAAAAATTAAAAAAAAAATACTTTTGTACTCTGTTCCAAATTATCTTTAAAATGAGGTACTGTAACTCTATGAAATGCAAAAATTTTTTTTTTGTTTCGCATTCGCTTCTATGAGAGCCCCCCTGAAATAAAGATTTTTATAACTTTTTAAGCCATTTTCGGCTGGAGGCCATCGGTTTACATATTATATCTCAAATTGAAGTAATTACGTTCAGTAATTTAGAAGTTATAAGGCTCTGACAGACGGACGGACGGACGGACGGACGGACGGACGGACGGACGGACGGACGGACAAGTGCAAATTCACTCAAGTAGACTCAAAGACCTTCGCTTCGCTCGGTCGAATACAATAATTGTATTGTAATTTTTATTGTACCATATTATTCAATTAAAATTATTTTTTAGTTAAATTTTAGTTAAATATTGTATATTTTCTATTCGCGTCGATAGATGACGATTTGTGCAGATGCCCGTAACCCGGTTTCACTCGTTAGTACCTACATAATAATTCAATGTTTTCACTAACATTCCCTAACCTTTACGGGCTACCTATGATAAGTTAGGTGATGTTTTCTGTCAACTTATTTATCAAGATCCTGTACGGGACACCTAAAAGGACATTGGGACGGATGTTAGGACTTAGGATTGTAATTAGGAGCTACCTACGTTAAGAGACTCCTACTTAGGGGATGATTTAGGTATGTTTGGTGAAAACGGGCATAATAATAATGTCAGTTTTGGTTATCATGTATCGATTGAATGAATAATCATGGGATACCGTTACCGCGAGGTCTCAGTTCGGGGCGAACCACTAGTACCTACTACGCAGAGCGAGAATATAGGTAACTTACTTACCAATAAACCCTCGTCCTGACGATGAGAGAAAGCCTTGTTTCATAGCATCAGGGTGTGGCACGCCCACTGACGGTGCTGGGACCCCAGGGGGCAGGGGGAGGCTTCCCGGGGGCCACACGCCGCCCCCGGCCCAGGGGAACCCCCCGTACGGGGGCGGCGCCGCATAGAGACCATATCCTGCTGCACGAGCGAACTCCGCAGCTGCCCTCTCTGCTGCTCTGTTCCTCAGTATCCTGTTTATCGACGACACGCTCGGGGCTGTAGCGTTTGTACAGACGCCTGTGAACAAATATATATTTTAGACTTTCAAAATTGGTAGGTACATACCTACTTAATTCATTCATCTCACTGATCTCTATAAAAAATAATCTATGATTAACACTGGATCTGCTGTCCTAAACAAATGACAGCATTATTATCATGGTAGGTAGGAAATATTGAAGAGCCACATTTGACATACGAGTGTTTCTAGAACTAATAATATTGCAAATGGCGCACCGACCTCTACAATTAAGGTGGATTATACGAGTCTGCCCGCGAAATTCAAAAATTTGGTTTTTCCCATTTTGTAAACTAATACGACAAAGTAGGCTTATGGCATTCTAATTGCGCCAGTAGAATTATCATCTTCACAGGCTTACATAAAAATCTTTACTTGAAAGTGACCAGTTTAAGAAATTAATCAAAATACCGAGTTGGACGTGAGTTACTCACAAATTAGAGCAGCAGAACAAAGCAGAGCAGATTAACCTACCAGGAAGTTGAGAAATCTAACTAAAAATACTGATGTAGTCTAAGTCATCTTATGACAAGGAGAAATGTTTTCTTGGGAACTTCTATGTTTAGCGATAGCAAAGTTATTCATCCCTTATATCAAATTGTGATAATAATATTATAGTCACGAGCAGAACATAATTCTTTACCCTTAGTACGAGTTCATCACAATTCGACAACGTTGACAGTTTTCGAGTATCGAAATACATCAAAGTAAAATTGAAATTAAATGGAAAGAAATGTAAAATTATTTGCTAAAATGTATAACAGTAGGTAACAAAGATCTTCATTCAAAGTCATTAATTTTCAAAATCTTTGCCATTTTACTGACACACAATGTAAGAGTGCACTTACATACATTCCAAATAATAATAAGATAGTATATTAAACCTAAAACATTATTCAAAAATTAGTGCATAATAAATAAATTAAATAATAAATATAACTGTCAAAATAATTATACACGATCATTTCCAATACGATAATGCTCGGCTTCCTCCATCCATTCATCCTTACAACCAAGCCGCTTAAGGCCCGCTTGCAGAAAAGCCGGGTTATCCTTTTAACCCAGAGTTAGCTGCTGCTTTGACAGATTTCGTATAAAGCTTCTGTCAAAATTACTTTATTCCTGGGTTAAACCGAACCCGGCGTCTCTGCAAGCTGGCCTTACTTCACGTCTTTAAATCAAGTTAACTTAGGTCTATTTTCTCTTTACTTTATGGTATTTTGATCGAAATCTCACATAGTTACCGAGATGTGCTACCTTGAGTACCTTGGTCTATGGTGATATTTACAAATGTATGATTAAGTATAGTTTTCTGCGCTATTTCTCGAGCAACGTTCGAATAATTATAATATACAGAAAATGAGTGACCAGCAGCGCGTTAAAACCGATGCGTCATTGGTCGCGTTTAAATCGGTGGCCATTATACATTTTGTAGTCCCAGAGATGGTTACAAGATTTCTTTAACATTGAGTACAAACTTTTAATATTCATTTTAGGGCTTCGGCCGGTCTAGACAAGCTGTCTGCATTTGGATTGCAAGCTGACTGCATGAGTCTACACATTTTTATAGCCTTTGTCTGACTAAAGATCTTCATAGGTCTATAGTGACTGGCTTGTCTAGATGCGGATCTTAAGATCCTGGGTTTGAGTCCCAGATCGTACTAATAAAATAAATGTTATTTTTTCTGCTAAGTCAGTAGCAGTGCAGAGGTGAGAAGTTATTAATTACTCCACGGAATAGGTAAAGAAGACGAGAATCTTTTTTATCTCAACAGTGAATCCGTGATCGTTTCTTTCCAGTGTAGTAGGAAGTTAGGTAATATAAAGTGTCTAGAAAGTAAACATCTCCTGCTAGCTTGTCTCCGGCTTCGCTGAGATTGGTCTCCGTGACCGAGATTCGGTAAGGAATACCTAACTATATTATTATTAGCTCCTTTGTTAAACAGTAGGTATAGCCGGCTCTCGATCTACTTTTATATATACCTATTTAATATGAGTATATGCGTGCTCGAGATCGCGTGCCGGCCGGGCCCAGCCTTGGCAGAGGCATCCCATGTAATATTCAGGAAACACTCCGGGTAAGTGGCGTAATTTAATCATACCCTGTCCAGTCGTACCTAATTGTAGTAGATTTAAATGTTGAGCTACTGAGCAGTTGTTCTTAGCCGCTAGTACGATTTAAAACTTGTCAAGATATAGGTAAGGTGGATTATACGGGTCTGCCCGCGAAATTCAAATTTAATTTGGTTTTTCGCAATTTGTAAACTAATACGACAAAGTAGGCTTATGGCATTCTAATTGCGGCGATGATAGTATCATCTTCACAGGTTTATATAAAAATCTTTACTTGAAAGTGTCCAGTTTAAGAAATTAGTCAGAATATAGCTACTAATTTGTGAGAAACTCACGTCCAACTCGATATCTTTATATTCATCTTTTATATCTATTCCCTCATTCTCATAGTTAGATGGGCAAGGCAATCAGACACGGTCGGAGAGAGATGAGGTGTTGGATTCAAGGATTCCCGTCCTTCAGGCTTGAGACTAAGGTACAACTCACACCTGCTAGCACCTGCAGAGTGGATTGAAGCAGAGGCGTAGTGTTAATAAAGCTAACTTTGTATTTTTATCACGGTCTCGACTAAACTCGTCGTCTTAGGACCTAAGTCTTACTCCGAGCGATGATGTTCGTTTTCTTTCCTAGAACATAAATTATAACTGATTATTATAATTTAACTTCAACCATTTATTTAGTTAGGTACTTTCCGTTGTGTAAAAACAAGGCATAAATAAATGTTTTAATTAAATCCGCACTTACAGTTCACGTAACTGTCACGACATTTGAAGTAACTACCTAATTTGATTGTATTTAAGTTAAATAGAGCCATTTTGCTTGCCAATTATTAAACGTACTTGTCATTTTAGCTCACGACAATTATATCCCGGAACAATAATTCTATGTACATAATTGCTTAATGAGCGTTCAAGTGTTCAGCCAAAGGACGTTTCCAAGACTGCTATGAACAATTACGAATCCACGTGTAACTATATACCGCCGTGTATAGTCGCTACAATCGCTACTACTTCGTTTCAATCATCATCATCATCCTCATCAACCCATCAATGGCTCACTATTGAGTGCGCTATTGAGGTCTCCTTAGAAGGGTTATAGGCCATAGTCCACCACGCGGGCCAAATGCGAATTCATATCAATAGATCAATAATTGAATTATTGAAATGAGTAACTTAGGTAGGTAGGTATTAACATCTTTTTATTGATCACATTTACTCGCATTTACCAAAATTACGTCGTTATTCGAAGGCATCCTTGTGCTTACAATTTGCTGCTGCGTTTAGCTAGAATCAAGCATTGTTGCAGTTTTTATTGATTGCCTAGCTTTATTTAATACCCTGACTGCTCCATATTACCACTTATCACGCTAAATAAGAAATGAAGTAATTAAAGTTCTGCCGCCACAGTCTCAAGCAATCGCCCTTGCCCATATTTTTCAAATATATTCAAAAGATACATAAAGTATTAGAGTTTTATAATTATTAATGGATAGTATAAGGAGGAATTTTAATGTGGTCACGCTTAATAATGAAGCATCATTGAGACTCCGCGCTCGACGGCGCGATGCTCCCGCGTCAAATACAATACAACGACCTGTTATAATTTACTCAAAACACAAAGCCTTATACAGTATAATAGTAATGATCAGTTGCGCGCCTCCGCTTATTGTTAGCACGTCGAAAGCACAAAAAGCCGCCCTCAACACAATTTGTTTGGCTCGTAATCGGTGCGTTACGATGCCTCCTTTAGAAGGCTTTCTGAATCGGACGCATAGCCAATGCCGCGATATAGCTCGAAACCTACCGAGGAGGGGTGATCGTTTACCGACGAGATCTTCAATTAAACTGGCAGCGTTTTATAAAAAGAAAACCAACCGTTGACAATGTTGTAGCGTTTTGTGGGCTCTCCAATTTTCGATTCATAATAATAATTAGGTATTATTAATTATACAAGATAATCAGTCCTATACGATTTCATTGAAAAGAAAAAAATCAGTTGAACTAGTGGGAATGAGCCAAATAAGTTCTTAGTTTAGATTTTTAATTATGCAAAAATGCATTTTCCTTCGAACTTTAGGGAGGGGGGGGTTGATTAGGTAAGTATAATACAGTGAAATTCCGCACCAGGAAGCGCTGTGTTGCCAGACCCCCCACCAGGTGGACCGATGACATCAAACGAGTCGCAGGGAGCCGCTGGATTCAGGTGGCGCAAGACCGAAGCTTGTGGAAGTCCATGCAAGAGACCTTTGTCCAGCAGTGAACGTCTATCGGTTGATAAAGAAGAAGAAGAAGAAGCATACAATGACATACTATCTCAGTTTTTATGACATAAATCTGAAATATTTAGTAGAAATATGAAATTACCGTTATTTAATTAATTGGTAAAACTGAAAACTCCTTTATTGACAAAGTTGCTTGGAAGTTTTCGGCTTTGCATTTAACTGCCCATGAGATAATGTAATGTAATACAATTCGTTAAATTGATAAAGCTTTTGTAGCATATTTGTTTTGAGAAAAGCAATTTCAGAATTTGCTTTCTTAGGCACCGAATGGTGGTAATTTAATGAACTTGAATTTAAATTTAAATAAACTTGCTTTGGGATTTTTACAATTTTTAAAAAACCCGCTGTGTTTTTAAAAGTCGTGAATTACGTTCACATCGGTTTTCTCACTGAAAATAGGTTCTCAATCATGGATGAAATATATTGTAAACACGGTAAATTTTTGATGACGGTAACATCTAATATTATTGATCGAAGGCTCCTGTAGTACATATTATATCCCTAAATCTAGTTACTTATTCAAAGCCTTTAAAAAAAATTATATAACATGAGAATTTAATTTGCTTCGTTAAATATGCTCTTAAAAGTTACTATCATTGGATGATCAATGTTAAAATTGCGTAAGCTCGAGAGTGAGTGACAGGCACACTTCCGTCGCAACAGATGAATTACAATTAACGATTATTAAACTCGTATATCATGTCCTGTTTTTTTTAAACGTTGATCATGTAATGACAAAGGCCACTGGTTAACTATTTGTTTTGAAAGAGATCATTATCCGTCAACAGGTTGCAGGTGGGAATGCGATATCTATAATTGTTCTTTTAATGATTTGGGATCGGAGCATGGCCCTAAATGCCTAGTCACGGCCATGCAATTTGTCTAAAGTCGTTTAATCATGATTAGTCACAATGGGATCCGCTTCTATTAAAAGATTTAGACGCTTTAAATAAAAAGAGCTGGCTACGCTTCGTATATCTACGTACTTAGCGGCTTTGCTCCGACTACTGTTGAAAAATATTATTTCGTTAATCATCAGACTTTCGCACATGTATAAAAAAAATGTAGCAGTTTTCAGAACAATTCATAAAAAGCAAATTGGCTTAAAATCTTAAAGTTTCAACTTCGAAGTGGTGTTAGGTTGGTACCTGCCTAAAAGCGTGGCATGTCCAAAGATAAGACAATCCGGCGCCGTCTGCTATAGAGTGTTTAATCGGGTTAATTTATCGATAATTGACGGAAAACCTTTTTGTTTGTATTGCCGGAAAGTAACAGTAATTGTCACGCCTTTGAAGATTTACGTCCGCTTCTAAATTGAGACATTAACAATCGGATCTCGTGCCTAATGGTTCGGAATGAATTTATTTGTTTTACCCGAACCGGCTCTTCGATAAATTTGATTAGTCCCATTACCAAAGGAATGGAAATCGAGCCCAGCGTTACCTTATAACTGATTAGTTTCGAAAGCTAATAATATCACATAGGTTCCACGAAAGAGAGTTAATTAGTTATTTTTATTGCTCGTACATTATTTTACACACACAAACAAAAAGTGCTCGGAGTATTCATTATTTTTATGTCCTCCAAAGACCAATAAAGTGCGCATCAAGGTTATCATGACTATAGATAGCACGACTTCAAGAGATGCTTCATAATTAAAGAATTAAAGGTAAGTCATTACGGGCTCGTTCGAGGGAAGTCACGGACGGTCCCTCTCGAGCGAGGGTAAACGACACTAATTGTAAACTTTCGTTTAGCTACGTATCGGAATTGTACGCGATGCGTGCTCGCAAACGATCCGAAATCACGTCCGCACCGAACAAGTGGAGCCAGTTAACGAGTGAGTGGCATCACGTCTTTTAAATGAATTATTGTTGGCTTTATGGGGAACATAAAACGATGAGATCGGAGGCAATCAAGCGGCACCCGTGGCGTGGGGCAAGTAAAAAGGTGTTCGCCGGCGGGGGGCCAGCAGCCGCGACGAGCAAGACAACACCCACGCCCGGCTCCTCTACCCTCTATCCTTTCAATTAGCAATCAATGGGGAAACTAACAAATGTGCCAATATTATTGATGGTCATCGCAACACCTCCAAGAGCTTCGTGCGCATCTTCACCCTCGAAACATACCCTTTTAGGGTTCTGTACCAAAACGGTAAAAGTGGAACCCTTATAGTGAGACTTTCTCCGTCCGTCTGTCACAGTCGATTCTTTTTAAATATACATAAGAGGCCCATATTATCTGATACAAAGTAACGATGTAGCTTAAGATTGCGTTCGTCTAGAAGATGCCTATTTACTCTTGTTTTAAGACACTGAAGAAATGAAGTCACGCTTCGTGCACTTAGATGAGATATCAACGACGTAGGGATGGAAGCCCGCCCGATGTCTTGCGGTGCAGTCACTGAGCAAATAATTAATCTATTTAACTCTGGAGAGGCTACTGTCATATTTTGGAACCTACTTGATCGACGCCATTTTAGTGCTGTAAGCAGTTAAGCAAGCGCCTTTGGATTAATTAATAATATTGAAAATGTCGCACTAACCTCTGTAATTAAGCTTTGATTTCATAACTGATCTCTTTATTTAACCTATGATTTCATTTGAAATCATAGATTAATTGTAGACGTCGGTGCACCATTTGCAATATTAGATATTAGTTCCAGAGACACTCGTATATCAAATGTAGAGCTTCAAATTGATACTTAATTATGCTGTCATTTGTATATTTGACGCCCAATTTAGTGTTATTCATAGATTAATTAATTACAGAGATTAGTGGACGCGGTGCTAAAAAAAGGTAAAGAGGGGACAAGGGGACAATATTGTACTAGCTTTTGCCAGCGACTACATCAACGTACTCGTAGAGGTAAGATCTTAAAAATCCTGCGGGAACCCTATGTTCTTAGAAATACCTAAATAATTTTAAACAATTCAAAAGATATTAAAGCTAAAAAAGATTGGTTACCACTTTCGAGCGTATTATTGCGGAGGACAGTCCGATAAAAAAAGAAACTCATCAAATCATCGCTCGCTAAGTCCCTTCCTACATCGGGCAACATTGTGTTTTGACACACTGCTGAGAACCAATTTAGTGCTGTAACAAATCAATAAATGTATCGGTTTATTGGAACCTATGTGGATATCGATTTGATTTATATCCACCCACCGAGGAACGGGGCCATACCTTGTTAGTAAATGTCAAAAAAACTCGTGATATAAAAACTGTTCTATTCCAAATTCACACTGAGCGTATACCTATATATACATACATACCTATCAATACATAATTAGGTATTTGTATAGTTTCATCCTATATCTAAATGTTAAAGCAACGCTGATAGTATTACTCAATATTCATATCTATTAATAATATTAGTTTTCACTTTTCAGTACCTATAGGTATACGTACGGCCCAATGCTGCAAAGAAGTGTCTTCACCCGAGAGGGCTTATCTTAGGGAGAAGGCAGACTGGTTACTTTTAGTGGCAGCGATCAGCGTTTTTGCGATTTTGAGTCGCCGTTCGGATAATCGATTCCGCGTCCGAACGCTTCAGTGGGCATTGGTACAATAAACACCAGTCGCAGCGAAAGAGTTCTGTTCTTTAGCATCGACCTTTCGCGATTTTTAAACGCTAACCTTCGCTACTATTAGCATCATCGTATCGAATGCTTTTGAATCGCGAAAATACGAAGCAGATGCGAAAACGCTGATAGCTACCGCTAAAAGTAGGCAGTGTGCCCTCTCCCTTATACTATTCCACATTATTATTATATTGTTTTATTTTAGTACATTTATATGAAAAAACTCTTGCCTATATGGAGCCAAAGTTAAGTATCACTAAAATAACAATAATTTATTTAAACGACCAGATCTGAACTGACATTATAAATGCGAAAGTGAGTGCCTGTTACCTTTTCACGATTCTCTTGTTTTACTAATTTTGATGTGGCAAATAGATATTTTATCCCTTCTATTCTTCGAGCACTGTTCACTATACATCCTAAATTTTTAAATCTACAGACGGAATCGCGGGCACCAGATAGTAAAAGGTGAAGCTTTTTAACAGCTTCTCATAAAACTTCTCATCATTGGCGTCGCTAATTAATCGGCGCCAGTAAATAATAAAGGCAGGAGCCCCTACATTTTGTGGTTTAAGAATGCAATTAATCAAAATTTGGTCAGTAGCTAGAGTCGGCCGTAACGCCTCGTAAGCCGATATCGATAAGTTGCGTAAGCCATTGTTCGAAACCGCGCCGTCATCGCCAACAAAGGCGGTAGTGGCACCTTATTAAAATTTAGACGGTCTCGATGAATCGCTCTGTTTTGATAACCGCTCCCGAAGACTATCGACAATTAACGTGAACACATCAAGAGGTGAAAGCGATGTTTATGACAGATCCTATTATGGGAACTATAAAAGGTTGAGGATTATTGTTTTGGTAGTTTCATTCTTCAGATTCGTCTTTACGAGTATGTTATCAAGTATAATCATGCAAGGGTATCTTAATGTAATGAAGTATTTTTAGCCCCCGACGCAAAAAGGGGTGTTATAAGTTTAACGCGTGTATCTGTGTATGAGTCTGCGTGTCTGTCTGTTCCCTCGTAGCAGCCACCCCGATAGAGCGATTTTGAAGCGGTTTTTTATGTTTAAAAGCTAATGTAATCGAGATGGATCTTAACTATAATTTATGAAGTTCTCAGGCGATTGAAGATCATCAGCTAATTTCCTACTTGAATAAAGGGTGCTTTAAATGGTGCGATTGACTTGAAATTTGGTGTAACTATTGTTACTTCGGATTATTTACAATGCATCTGCGAGATACCCAACTCCTCAGCAACTTACAGCAGATCTAGTGTGTTTGGGCTCATTAGAATGGTCTCAATGAGCAAGTGTTGATAGATGATGATCGAGGATCGAGGAGGATCTGATGATGGAACAGAAAACTGGGTAACGGGATATCAGATAGGTATATCGTACATAGTCCGGCAATAGATTCTCATGTCGGGGGTGTTTTAAATTTTTAATTTACATTTGTTCTATTTCTTCGCTCTATTTTTGTCACGTCCCTATTAAATCTAAACTGATTTTGATTGATCTAGAATCTAGATTGTAGACCCCTGGGATACTAAAGGAGCGCTTTCGCTTTAGTAAATTGTATACCTAATATTAATAATTCGTTGGTCGATTAAAGGAATACGAGAAAATGTTTCATGCCCACTATTTACAGTTTCTTCTCTTTTTCGTAGAGCCTAACTTCGGGCAGTCAAGTAACATGGCGCGATCAATATTTTTAAAACAAATTTTATCCGACTGTATAAATAAAGTGCACAATTAAATTACTAAACGAAATTGTTCTCGGAAGTAAAAATGAGAAATAAGATTTTATCGGTCACGGATTCATAAAAATAAAAAACTGGGCAAGTGCGATTCGCATACAAAGGGGTTCAGTATCAACATAAAATATAAATTCTTTCAGCAAATCCCTACTAATCTATATATATAAAAGAAAGTGGTGCTAGTTACACTATTTATAAGTCAAGAACGGATGAACCGATTTGGCTGAAAATTGGTGGAAAGGTAGCTTAGAACCAGGAGACGGACATAGGATACTTTTTATCCCGTTCGACCGCGTTTCCGTCAAGTCACTATAAAACGTGGTATAACAAAAACGCATCTGACATGGAATAACAAAACGCAAATGACAGTGGAATAACAAAACGTAAATGACAGCTAAACGTAATTTTGTCTTTGTTGGTTTGTCCGTCAATCACGCTGCAAAAAACCTACGGATTGACGTGATTTTTTTGGATAGGTATAGTTGTAGAGTGTAAAGCATCCCGGAAAATCAAAGAGTACCCTCGGGATTTTAAAAACTGAATCCACGCGGACGAAGTCGCGGGCATCAGCTAGTATTATTATAAATGCGACAGTGTTTGTTTAACCTTCGCAGCAACAGAGCAACGGATCGATGTGATTGTTTGCACGGGTGCTATAGTTGAGGATTTGTAGAGTGACATTGGCTACCTTTAGAATAGAATAGAAATATTTTTTATTCAAATAAACTTTTATAAATGCTTACGAATAGTCAAATGAATGTCAATACTGTTTACAATATGTACTATGCTATGTATGCAGTGTATGCAGTGTTTCCACAATGAGGGGAAATTCCATAAATGCATACTTACAACTCAATACATGTTATGATGGGCAGACAGAAATTAGCCACATTCCCGTCGGTGGCACGTGTTCATGAGCAACAGAGAGACGCATGATCCAGCCGTTGCTTCGCTCAACCATATTTGAGGGAACGTAACAATCACACGACACCACCACAGAGATGTTTATAGAGAGCATGACATACCTACTTAGGCTACCCATGTTAAGGCATCAAATTGAATACTAATACTCATTTTAAGACATGACTTAGACACAAATAACTGACAAACATGACTTTATCCCAGAAAACCAGAGGGCTCCCGCGGAATTTTTAAGAACCTAAGTCGGGGGCGAAACTGGTAACAATATAATACCTAGATACTTAAGTTACACCAAGGAGCTAAAACAGCGCTTGACCAACTATTAATAATTTGAAAATACAGTCTTTTGCTTAAGATACAGTGCAATAAATAACGTTGAAAAATGCTATTTTTGACTTTTTATGACTCCCGAAGTTTTTTTTAAATTTTACCTGCCGTGATAGAAGCCTTAATTACACGTATTCTATATGATGTCTAGCCACATATTATGTATTCAAGTCAGAGTCGAACCGACAGATAAGCAGTAGAATCTTATGCCCAATTACCGTTCCTTAAATTTTACGGGCTAAGTTAGTTGGGGTTAAAGATATTTATTGTCTCAAAAAGAATATATACATATTCACAACGAGACTCAAGCTAACAGGTTTTACAAAAATAATTGCATTACGGAGCATTAGTTAACTCTTACTATCATTAACGCTTTCACCAACCTTTTAACGAACACCTAATTGCTGAGGTGTTTCCCAAAAGACGTCCCATTTGTGACACCTTGGGTGCGATACGGTACCCTAAAAATGAAGTGCATTGAAAGTATGCCGCTATTCAGTTATGAAATTTAATCAATTTAGTCAGTTTCATCAGCACGCCGCGCACTGGGCAGTGGGCACGCGTTTCATAAAAACGCGGGCATTGTGCGCGATCATTTTGTTACAAATTTGATTAAAATTCTATTAATGTTCCTTGAACGCTCCATAGAGTTAATAAAGTTGTGTGTTGAAACATTTCATTCACTCAATTTAATCATTTTATTAGGTAGGTCCATTACGTTTTCGCGAGCTTTTAGACGTTTGAGAATGTGTGTACCTACTTCTTTCTAAACTAAGAAGTTCTAGACTTCTCTAGTCTAGAAGGACGAAGACGTCGAAGTTTTAATATTCTTCGTCGTCTTCATCCTTCTGGATTATAATTTTTCAAATTCCATTGAACCCAAGTATTTTTCGCGATAAAAGTATTAACAACAAAAAGATGTAACAAACAAATAGACACGCTATAAAGAATATGATCACAATAAACTAGGTACCGCTTTTGATTCAATAATTAGGAAGTATTTTGGAGTACCAAGTACCTATAACACTAGCCATAAAATACAAAAGAATATGAAAATACTAAATAATTCTAATAATAAATAACTAGCTGATGCCGCGAGATTGTCCTTATGGGTTTAGACTTCCTAAGAATCCCGTGAAAACTCATTAATTTTCCGGTGTAAAAAAGTAGCCAAACTATGTCTCCAAAAACAAGCTACCGTCTTTGTGTCAAATTGCGCAACGACCTGTCAAGAAATTGAGCCATGATAAGGTAACGAATAGACAGACAAACAGGCATAGTTTAAAGTGTTCTGTGATATGTGATTTCTTATTGCAAGACATGATTGCGCTTGACGATAATCAATGATCAGTGCTTCCACTGATGAGGTCCAGGTCTATCTAGACCAAGATAGAGAAATATCTAATTTATAAGTCACTTCTAGAAATGTTCTTAGTTCATATAGCTCGTTATTTGATAGCGGCTCCTTCGTCAGCAGGTGGTCCGGTCCGGTCAACACGCTTTGATACACCGAAACCATCGTCCGATCTAATAGAATCAATCATAACTACATCTCGCCTCAGACGTCAATCCGCACGATGATCGAACAAAGCCTTTCGACCTGAGAGATCGTAGGAGTTTGGACGGAGGTGCTTGACAAAACTAGAAGTCAATCTGGTCATTCGTTTGTTTACTTGTTACGTCTTCGATTCATAATATCATAGACACATATTGAAATATTGGTCTTTGTTTTGATTTGGATTTATAAGTGCTGTGAGAATCTCTGAAACCTTTTGGCTGTTAACCAAGCGATTAAAATAATATTTTCTACAGTTTATGTTAAATAAATAAGTAGGTACTAAAGATTTGAAATACATTATTTAACGTAGTTAGGTATGCAAAAAGGATGTAATCCACAAAACTTGTCAATAGAAAAGTTTTTAAATTAAATTATGTACTTAAATTATAAGTAAGTACCTAAGTATGTTTTGTGGGTTTTTTCTTTTAGCGTAACTATGTCCAATTAAAGTTATGTATTTCTTACAAGATTGACAATTTATGAAATACATTTGTAATTATTAATACTTAATCTTTTTAGTTTGTCACAAACCACCCGCGATCTATCAGGCAGGTCTAGTTAAATAAAATAACACTGAAGATGCACCTTAATAACTTCTAGCGCGTGCTCATAGTTTCCTCCGGACTCTCGGACTAACACGAACAAAGCATTTTCAACTTTTCGAGAACACAATCGCAAAGGCTAACTGTACAATTTTTAGCAATAATTTTAACATGAGAGGTCAAAACACTGCATTACAACAAATATGTGAGCATTTACGCAGAACAACCGACATGCCATCGCGTGCAATTTTCGCAAACACCATAGTCATGGGCGCACTGCGATCGAGCAATTATTTTAAACACATTTCAACAAATGACGATAATGTCAGCCAGAAACGAAGATAAGAGGAAAAAAACCTCACTCCCATCGTTGCACAGTAGCTCTTCCACGACTAAACATAAAGACCAATTCACATGAGCGAATGTCAAATAATAATTACCTGCACTTATTGCTTACTTCAATTTTATTTAAAAGAAAAATGCTATATTTTTAAGTCTCATGCAGCGGGCTCTAGGCTATTAGTGTAATAGTTGCTCCGGCTTGAAAAACATTATTAATATCAAGGCGATAGGTTTAGGACTAGATAGCAATATTTTCTAAAATCACCACCATCATCACCTCTAAACGATAGGAGTTCACTGCTGACATAGTTTTTTTAAATGATAGCCACAGATGACCTAGAACACGATTCGCGTGCGGTGCGAGGTCCCCGTTCCAGCACATGGGACTCCAACGCTCATCGTTTCTTCTTTCGCTCTTCTTTACCGGAGTATCCAAGCGGTAGTGAAATGGTGATAGAAACAAGTGTAAATTGTATTTTTAAAAAACAAGGTTTTAATAGCTAAGTATCATCATCATCATAAGACCCTGGACATCATCTACGACTAGAGTACATGTCAAGATGGACCCTAAGCGGATGCGGTTACGTCGTTTTATTACAAAGTTCCCACAGCCAATTTCCAGCTCCATCATCAGACTCTGCATATCATCTAGGACCAGAGTACTTGTCGAGACGAATCAAACGAGTCCAAACTCGATGAGGTTACGTCGTTTTACAACATAGTTCCCATAGCTACCTTCCGCCTCTACCATCAGATCAGCTCCATGTCACAATAATATTGCACTTTCATTCAATTTACATATTATACTCGTATAATTGGATGAAAGAAAATATGAATAAAATTAATAAAAATAAAATAAAAATAAATAAAATTATTTTGCATGTAGGTATGCAAAATTTCAGCTAAGTAAATCGCAAACCGGGAAATGGTTCTAATTCATCTTGCAAGATTTGACCTAAACAAACATAGATACTTACATCTATCTATCTATAATATAATAAAACTGTAACAGGTCCAATTCTGTACATTGAAGATATTTTGAAAATTTTTGTTTGAGGGCACTCTATAATCGATACTGAAGCCAAAACAATTTTTTTTTAATTTTTTGTCTGTCTGTCTGTCTGTCTGTCTGTCTGTCTGTCTGTATCTTGGCCGCGCATCACGCCGAAACTACTGGACGGATTGAAATGAAACTTGGCACGATTTAAGTTAATACTACGAGGTATAATATAGGATACTTTTTATCTCGAAATTCAGCACGGTTCCCTTGGGAGAGGGGATGAAAGTCAAAATGTGTATTTCGCTGTAATTCATTAAGGCGTATTCCGATTTAATACATTCTTTTTTTGTTAGAAAGCAGGTTCTTTAGAGATTGTCCTGTAATTATTTCAAGGTCGTCAATTTCGCAGTTCAGAAATTATAGACATCATAATCTTCAGTATAGGTCCAAATAACTTGAACCCCGGAATCTACAAGATACTTTGAATGAACGGCTCATCTTAAGCTGGCATCGTTAATTTATCGTATATAGCCATCGTGGATACTATTTTGTCAAAGTCAAACTACTCCAAAGGCGTCAGATTTTGCCAAACGATCATTATACCTACATACTACATAGTAGGTATGGATGTAATACATCGTATGGACGTACTACGCGTTCGTTTCAAGTTGAGCCCTGCACCATAGAGTAAAGAAATCTTCACCCCTCGCGCTTCCCCGCACCGCACCTCAAGTCAGACCCACAGTAAAGACACAGTATAAGAAGATGCAGTATAATAGTTTATCTATTGTTTTATTTATTAAGTACTAGCTGACCTGTCTTAACTATGAATATTGAATTCGAATTGGTATAAATAATAAAAAAATATATAAAAAAAGTGTTTATTATTCTAATGCTTTACGATATGCAACATTCTTAGTTTTTTTTTAACCAAACCTACCAAAACTCCTAATATCCAAAGTTCAATTTAATAAATTGAACTTTTAATACGTAAACTTAGAATAAGAATTATTATTAAATATTATTTTTGCATGCCTATCCGGCAGATTGTAAGGACTTTTATTATAATGTAACACCATTGTACTACTCAATCTGTGCAAATTAATAATTTGAATTTGAAATTTATTTTTAATAAGCGGTGCTTCGCGAGCGGTTTACTAAGTGGGTCCGACTTGAGGTGCGGTACGGGGAAGCTCGAGAGAGCTAGGGGAAATTTGTCACGCGTAGTACCACTAGATCAAAGGTGTCAAACTACTGCATATCCTATACTGTGTCCGTACTGTCGGCATGGAACTGGGAATTACGACTACGTCGATTACTTTACTCTATGGTGCAGGGCTCAACTTGAAACGAACGCGTAGTAATATTACAGTGTTTTCCTATGTAATTTAATATTCCAATCATACTTACTAATATTATAAATGCGAAAGTGTGTTTGTTCGTTGGTTTGTCCTTCAATCACGCCGCAACAGAGCCACGGATCTACGTGATTTTTTGCATGGGTATAATTGAGGACCTGGAGAGTGACAAAGGCTACTTTTATCCCGGAAAATCAAAGTGTTCTCGAGGGATTTTAAAAACTAAATCCACGCGGACGAAGTCGCGGGCGTCAGCTAGTAGATACTAAACGTGAAAAAACGGGATTTGGATTATTATAAAAAATCAGCCAAGTGCGAGTCGGGCCTCGCTCTTTTAGGGTTCCGTTAAAAAAAATTAAATAAAAAATTTCCATGTACCCATGGAAATATTTTAATTTAATTTTTTTTATTTAATTTAATTTTTATTATTTGTTGTTATAGCGGCAATAGAAATAAGTACATAATATGTGAAAATTTCATCTGTCTATCTATTACGGTTTACGAGATACAGCCCGCTGACAGACGGACGGACGGACGGACAACGTAGGCTTAGTAATAGGGTCCCGTTGGTACCCTTTGGGTACGGAACCCTAAAAACCTATATTCATTATTTATTTTATTTTATTCATTCAATAAGTTTTGCCGTGTGGTGACGGCAGATCAGAATACAGTTGTCACCACCCCTCTGCTCCGCGTGGTGATTATGGGCAAACCCTCCCCTTGGGAGAGGCCTTAATAGTCCAGCAGTGGACTGTTATAGGCTATTGATGATGATGATGAATTAGTAACTAGGTACAGTTAATAACTAATAGTAAGATACAGTTGAAACTATATGGGAATTATGGTATACCGCGAGTCTCAATTCGGGGTGAACCACTAGTATTTATTCAATAGTGTGCTCGGAAGTTACGATAAATAGGTAATAGCTTTCAATTTAACGGCTCAGTTTAGCAGAGCTCCCTATCAAGAATGTTATCGTCTCCTAATCCGGTATTCAGTGATATCGTAAACCAGAAATGGTCTCATAAGCGAAACCTGTTTAACAGACTCACGCACACCCTACTTGCTCTGTACTAGAGAACTGCAAAAGAATTCATGAGGAAGTTTGAATTCCATTTAAGAGCATGGAATTTCACTCCTTATGGGTAGTTATTATGGGTTAATTTACGTTGCTGCGCGGAGGTGCATAGAGCTGGTTTTGTGGCGTCGCGCAAGGCAAGAGAGGTGTCGTTGGATCAATTATCGCAATTGGCTCGTTGGCCTCAAAGCTAAAACCGCCCATCATGTTCTTTCAGATGTGTGTGCCGTTTTCGTAATCCGCATTTTTAATCAACATGATACTGTACAACACAATCTATATATAAATGTTTTA
Source organism: Oeneis ivallda (assembly GCA_029955525.1). Lineage (NCBI taxonomy): Eukaryota > Metazoa > Arthropoda > Insecta > Lepidoptera > Nymphalidae > Oeneis > Oeneis ivallda. Next base: position 11,945,327 of record JARPMR010000004.1, on the reverse strand, counting down.
ATCATATAAGGTGCATTTGGTCTACACGACCGAGATAAGAGAGAGATACGCGTGGCTGTGATGTCTCACGAAACATGTGGTTTAAAAGTTACAGATTCCATAATATTCAGGGTTAAAGTATGACATTGTCGCATTAATATAGTGGCCAGTGGCCATTTTAGAACTGAAATTAAAACTGTTTTAAATAACCAAGATTCTTGATTATTTAAAACTTATTTTCAAAAGAACTCTAACAACTAAATTCAATCAATGTACAAGTACCTATAGGTAACATTTTATTGTTTGACTTTCAATAATTATATTTTTACACTTACTTTTACCCTCAACTTCGTCCGCCTGGAGCTAGGGTTTTGCAAATCCCGCGGGAACCTATTTTTTCGGGATAAAAGGTAGCCTTTTCACTCTCCAAGTCCTCAAATAAACCCATGCAAAAATCAATGCAAACGTAAGGATTAGTCTTAATACTTAAACGAATTCGTGTTTACGACTTAAAAATTAATTAGCAGACTATTTCCTAATTAGTTGAGTTGAGCGATCCACGAAATCTTTAATAACATAAAACCTTCCTTCTTAACTCATTCCATTCTGGTAACATTTACTTAAGTGAGACTATCAGTTATTCTCTTACACAAACTGATATTATTTTTGAATTTTCCTTGTTTGAAATTCACAATGATACATAATTATTTCAAAAGTTTATCTTTTCTTTATATGATAACTAGCTTTTGACGCTTATTTAGATTGGTTTCAGACCCCTATTTTACCCCCTTAGGGGTTGAATTTTTAATAATCGTCTCTTAGCGGATGCCTACGTCATACCTAATAGCTACCTATATGTGTCTAGAAAATAGCCCGATCCGTCAAGTGGTTTGAGGTGTGCGTCAGTCAGTCAGTCACCTTTACCTTTTGTATACCTATTTAGATTATACTTTCTAAAAATCCAATAATATTATGAATAATTCTTATAATAAAATAATATATTATAGATACTAACCAAAGATCTTTAAATAAAGTATAATATTATGATTATTATCCTTACTAATATTATAAATGCGAAAGTTTGTTTGTTTGTTGGTTTGTCCTTCAATCACGCCGCAACAGGGCTACGAATCGACGTGATTTTTTGCATGGGTATAGTTGAGGACCTGGAGAGTGACATAGGCTACTTTTTATCCCGGAAAATCAAAGAGTTCCCGAGGAATTTATTTTCATTTAGTCAAACTATAAAGCTGTGTAAGAATTTTCAAGAACATTTTTCCTATCTTTCAATTTCCGTATAAGTAGGTATAAGAAGGCACGATGTTAACGTAACAGGATCAGTAGTTAAGTATATATGTACCACCTAGAGCAGCTGTTTTTTTTTTCATAGGTCGCCCAAACCTCGATCTCATATTACAACGTATCCGTTGTCGGTAAGCCGGCAGCCATCACCGAAACTAATAGACCATATTCGGGGTTGCACTTCGTTGGCTTTACCAGCTGACCCGCCAAAACGAATTGACACGACTCAAAGTTCAATACACAAGTGGACAAATCCTCTAATTGGATATTTAGCTATTAGTGACTGCCTGAATAACCGTGCGTCTATTACACCTGACCTTGTTAGCTAAACACATTAGGTTGTAGGTAGTTAATGTGATTAATTTATTGGTTCATGCACAGGGTATAATCAAGTTAATATAATATTCTCTAGGCTCAGTTACTCACTTAGAGCTATATTCAGAGTTTCTGTAAGTGATTAATCAGAAATCAGGAGATTCTTAGAAGAACCAGAGTCACTGATATAGCTCAAACGCTTGCAAAGCTAATGTGGTATCGGGAGGTGCTCCTCTCGACCACTCATGCGTGTAGTTCGATGAACTGATAGACGTGGGGGTGCTTGAAGTCATGGAATGGCGACCACGCATCAAAAAGTCAGTATTGGCAGACCCCCAAAAGGAGCCGCTAGGCACAAGCGATATATTTAAGAGAGTTTGCCCAGGAACATCACAACCTTGTTCCTGCTTCACGCTAATGTATGTAATGTAATATACCACAGCGTTGCAACTTGCAAGACCTCGTGAGCGTTGGTGTTCTTATGTAAATAACATTCAACCACCTTCTCGCACGAAACTCTTACGTTCAGCGTTCCTGAAACGAACCACTTAGGTGTGGAATCCGTATTCTCTGCCATGTAACTACTATAACTTGAGCAACTTCAAGACACCAGTAAATAGGCATATTCTAAGTAAGCGCGTTCCAACCTAGACCTCATCATTGATTTCTATCAGGCATGCCGCATGATTATCTATCGTCAAGCGCAAGTCTATCACGCAATAAAAAAGTACATAACTTCTTCTTCTTCTTCTTCTTCTTTATCAACCGATAGACGTCCACTGCTGGACAAAGGTCTCTTGCAAGGACTTCCACAGGCCTCGGTCTTGCGTCGCCTGAATCCAGCGGCTCCCTGCGACTCGTTTGATGTCGTCGGTCCACCTGGTGGGGGGTCTGCCAACACTGCGCTTCCCGGTGCGGGGTCGCCACTCCAGCACCTTGGGACCCCAACGACCATCAGCTCTTCGAACTATGTGCCCGAACATTTACACTTCAGTATCGCGACTCGCTTAGCTATGTCGGTGACTCTGGTTCTCCTACGGATCTCCTCATTTCTGATTCGATCCCGCAGGGACACTCCGAGCATAGCTCTCTCCATCGCCCGCTGAGCGGTCCTGAGCCTACTTATGAGGCCCTACATAACTGAACAGTGAAAATTCAATAATAAGTACCTACCCATGTACTGTTTCTTAGTCGATGCTGTTAATTTCCAACCTTACATAACATAATATTATTACAATAAAACCTGATACCTATAGTTTTTTGATTTGTGGATTTCAAAGAGCAGAAATGAAATCTAAACCGCATCAGTTTCGAGTTGTTTTGCTCTTTGATTTTGAATCGACGGATTAATGAATTGTAACTGACAGAACTATTTATTACCTTTCTAAAAAAATAAGTATTGTAGATTATTGTCTACAGTTAAATGTATTGCGTATGACTTCTGGAAAAGTCGCAATAGTGATTAGGTACACTAACAAACATCAAAAACACAAAAAAATATTTTAATGGACAATTTTTAAAATTTTGCTTGATCAACTTATTACGAGTAATTCAATAACAGGACGGTTACCATACCACCAAAAAAAGCTATTTAAATTTGTCCCTTACCTAATGTGGAAAATCTTATCAAAAAGGTAAGAAACCCACCTCAAGGTTGTTTTTAGTGATAATTTTTTCACTTAAATAGCTTAACATTCCATATTTTGAGTTTTTATACAATTTTTAATTAAAATGTATGATAATTAATATGACATGACATAGACTTTAGAGTTCCACGACCCCATATCATTAAACTATGTGATTAAGTTAAATATATCTACTTGGCTAGTATGTTAATTAGGGGTCATGAATGTGACATCTTGACTGGTTTCACATTAATTATGTTGAAATTTACTCGTGCACTGATACTAAATTAGGCATGTTTTTTATAATTATAATTAGATATATTATTGTGAATCAAAAGAGGTGAAAATCCTGTCATGAGGATCAATATCCTTTGATGATTTCTTATGATCATATCCTATGATGATGATCTCTTATGACGTGGTTATGACTCTGTTACTAGCTTTTGTTTTTCCGCAGTAAAAAATCTCTGTCATCTCATGACCAAATTTTATATCGCTCTAGGTCTTTAACTATATATCCATGCAAAAAATAAAATCGATACATTGTTGCCTTAGAGCTTATAATATTCTCTTTATTCCCTATCCTGTACGAATTGAAAAATCCCGAATTAATGATACCTATTTAGATATCTACATGTCGAAAGTATCTAACTAGTGGTTCGCCCCGAACTGAGACCTCGCGGTATCCCATAATTCCCATAAGGTAGTTTTAACTATATTATATTGTAATTAAAACGCGCCGAATCTGATGACGTCAATCGTCATCTGCTTTCGTGGATGGGATGCGTATTTACAATATTAAAGACAGCGCCATCTATTAACAGTATAGTGAAGTTTTGTTAAAAACATTGATGCCCATTAAAACTTAAATAATTTCGTTTCTTTATAATATTTATCTAATTTTAGTATTTGTTGTTCAAGTACAGGATACAAGTGAAGTAAGAAAATAAGTAGACCTTGAAAATATATAGCCAATTTTCTCAGAGAGCGTCTTCAAGCGAGCGTATTAAATCGCCACTTTGAAAGCCCCCCATTTCGTCAATTTTAGGAAAAAAAATAAAAAAAAAACGTTTGTACTCTGTTACAAATTGTCTTTAAAATGATACACAGAAAATCTATGAATAGCAAAAAAAAAATTTTTACTTCGCATTCGCTTCTATGAGAGCCCCCCTGAAATAAAGATTTTTATAACTTTTTAAGCCATTTTCGGCTTGAGGCCATCGGTTTACATATTATATCTAAATTTGAAGTAATTACGTTCAGTAATTCAAAAGTTATAAGGCTCTGACAGACGGACGGACGGACGGACGGACAAGTGCAAATCGCTCTAGTAAACTCAGAGACCTCGCTTCGCTCGGTCAATAAAATTTTATAGGTACTCGTCATCATCATCATCATCATCATCAATAGCCTATAACAGTCCACTGCTGGACTAAAGGCCTCTCCCAAGGGGAGGGTTTGCCCATAATCACCACGCGGGGCAGACGGGTTGGTGATCGCAGTAGATGGTAGTAGTAGCACAGAGGACGCTGCTGCCCGTTCTCCGTTATATTCCCTTAGTCGCCTCGTACGACACCCGCGGGAAGAGAAGGGGTGGTGACAACTGTATTCTGATCTGCCGTCACCACACGGCATAGGTACTCGTTGTTACGGAAAAAAAATTGGTTGCCTGTAAAGTCGGTTTACGGACGATAGTTTCACGTGATAACGTCATAAAGAAACATTGACGATGACTGGCGGGCGGCAGCGGGCGGCTGCGGGCGCTCTCTAGTCACAAGCCAACGCTTGGGCCGATCGTGCCTCTCTCTATCGCTTGTTCCTCGCTCTAGCTTGCACGCTCAGGTTCAGGCGGAACGTGACACTTTTTCGTGCGTGCAGCCGGTGTTCATCGATTTATAAGACGTTATCAGTTATCACGACAAAAAGACATTTATAAAGCGAAATTATAAATCTTCTTTATTCGCTGTTCCGTATGAATTATTTTGAAAAATCCGTCGTTTGGTTGGTTGGTGAATACGAGTAGGTAATATCTACCTAAACATCAGTGAACTCAGAAACAAGACAACTATTATATATGCGTAATGCGAGCGTCGGTTATACCCTATTGATTGATAATGCTTATTTTCTTAATGATAGACCTGATTAAAGACTTGACAATTTAGTTATTATAATAATACGGTGGTAAATACGGTATTTCTGGTTTACAATAATACCAATCAACTGCAGGTACCTACTTCTATCAAAGACAATGACATGACATTGATTCGATACACCTTTAATTTTACTCTCAAACAATTTATATATTAACTAGATGATGCCTGTGAATTCATCCTTCCGATATTAACACTCTTTGATATTATTCCAACCATTGCTACTTTCTACAATGTTTGTTTGTTGGCTTTTTCTTTAATCACGGAGCAACGGATCGATTAGATCTTTACATGAGTTAGTAAAATTAAGGACTTGGAGAGTGACATAGTGACATCTTGTTTCCCGAAAAACAGAGAATTCCCTCGGGATTTTCTTCGGGGGAACTAACTGCACGCAGACAAGGTCGCGGGCAAAAGCTAGTTGTCACTTAATATTAATATCAAACTTAAAAAAATTACAATTTTTTTAATTTAAAAAACATTAAAAAAACAATAGGTACGCAGCCAACGGATTACTTTTGCAACTTGTGCAATTTGAATTGATTTGATTTTTTTATTAAATGTAAAGGAAAGTAAAAAAATTATATTGTGTATAAGTTTAACTCCAGTTTGCGCGATTTTGCTAACTTTAAATGAATAATTTTGAAAAGAGATGAATGTGCGGCTACGGATGCGGCCAAACGTGATCGCTTAGGGCGCTCATGATAATAAATGTAAAGGGGGAACATTTAGCTTCTGACTTGTAAAAAATCTTTCACCGTTATTATCTAACCGAGATCATTGTTCCTTACCTTCAGAAATGAGTCTCTCGCGAATCTCCCACGCGAAGATCGTTGGGTTTTCTCTTTTGTACTGCTCTATCTTGGAAACAACCGCCGGCGTGGCGACTTTCGGCTTGCTCCCACCGATTAGGCCCGGAGGTCGAAGAGTGCCTGTAATTTAACACTTTCGATAAAACATGTCCATGCACTTTAATATTCTGTACGAGGACCCGTCCGTATCCTGTCGGCAATTAATATCAAATTAAAATAATTACGCGCTCTTTCATCGGAGTACAGTGAGCAAACATCTAAAGAAGTAAAAAGCGCTTCGGCCAATAATTGAAAAACTGACACCTGACGATTTTTGAACAAAAAAAAAAGAAATACTAAATCAAATTAAAGCTTTAATAAAAATACCGATAATAGCGGCACGGTACCGATTGTTGCAATTTCATTGAGCGCCAAACGTGAGTTAACGCAAACTACTGTCGCAATGCCCTGCTCACTGATCATTTAAGGAAGCCACGTGCAAGTACATTTAGATCTTATTTACAACGAATTAGGACTCGAATTACTTTCGCAAAAACTGTCACACGCTACCGCTTCAGCTTTCAAAGGTAAGTGGACGTGCTTTCTTTTAAAAAGTTTGATAATCAAAGCTGCGGTGAGGAATAACAATGAAAACTGCAAATTAGTATTAATTATAGATACAATGACATCGGCCAAATGAAGGCGGCGCAGCGAGACGAGAATTTTTAATTTGTTTTATGGTTAGACTTAAGTACTTTTTATAAATTAACCTTTTTTCACTTCGTGTAAAACATATTATTAACTATCCAAACTCAGTACCCCTTAATCAATATTCTGATGAATACAAATCAGTGCCAATCAGTCTAATAATGATAAAGTTCAATGGGTACAATATCTATTTCTATTTCTTGATCTTAATAAAATATAAGCAAAGTGAAAGAAAATAAGTATTCAAAATTTTATTTCAAGTAGACCAAACGTGGCTCTGATGACAAGTCTAGATCCATCAACCAGTACGGAGTGCTCTCCGTGATTCTGCTAAGAAAAGCCGGCAAGAAACTCTGCTCTTAAATTACTTAACCATTAAATTATTTCTGTACAAAATCAATAATGTACCTAATTTCTCTGTTAATTTAATAGTTTGGTGCTTGGTGGATTAGAATATGGTAAGGTGACGTCACATCTCACACATGAAACAATTTTTCAACCCTAAAGTCACCCTGACTTGATGATCTAATTATTGACGGATTTCAAAATTTTATTTTAACTAAATGTTATGCTATTAATATCTATTTTTTTCGGGGATCGAAGATTAATATCATGACACTTCTCTTATTCTTTAAAGGATAAACAAAAACTAATTTCAAACCTTCCCACGGAGGCCTGATGGTTTGGAATTCCTATTATGTCATATAAAGTCCTCCAAGGAGCAATTTAATATTTGGATCTTTTCGTTTAAAACATCGTATAAGATTCGTATAAGATTTACATATTTGTTTTATTTAAAGTCTACTTACCCAGTAGTCGGTTTACTAAGGAATCTTTGTTTTTTGAAAATTTGAGCCATTTTGGGTAGGTAATAGCCATCATTCGAAAACTACACAGACGCAGAGACTATAATATTTTAACCTAAATATGCTGATCTTTCATATTATATGAAATCGTTTTTCCTTCTTTTTTAGGGTTCCGTACCAAAATGGTAAAAATGGAACCCTTATCGTGCGACTTTCTCCGTCCGTCCGTCCGTCCATCTGTCACAGTCGATTATTTTAGTAACTATTAAAGCTTTCGACATGAAATTTGGAATATTTGTATAAAATAGTGGCCCAACATCATTGGAACAAAAAAAATTTAAAATTATTTTTGGTTTAATTAAAAAAGGGGGAAATCGGGGTTTGTGTGAAAGTTGTGAAATGGTGACCTCGCTCCTATATAAGTCACAGATCCCCCAGTAGGTTGACCGATATCAGAAGAGTCGCAGGGGTGGAAGTCCCTACAAAAGAACACTTGTGTTCAGCTGTGGACGTCTATCGGTCGATTAAAAAGAAGACGAACTAAGATTTTTGCTTACGTAGCAGTCAATTGTAAATATAGATACAGTGCCACAAGTATAAATTGGCGGTGGCTTTTTGAGGAACTAATTCGGTCATCCAATTTATATATACTCCATGGCCATCTTGAAAATTCACTATTGGATCTTGTGCTGTTGCGTTTATTGTGTAAATTAAATTTTTTTCCCCAAATAGTCTCATATTCTATACCTACAATGGCAATAGTAATGTTGAGCACAGTGGCGCACAGCCGCGCCAAGTTAAACTTGTCGCACTGTAAATAGATGTAAATTGATGAATTGAAATGTATGTACACTGAACAGATCTTTCACATAGTTTCCGTTGGTATATAGGTGTAGGTCTTCCCGCGGTTAGGTATATTTATTTGTAATCAGCTGCGTTTTAATGTAACCCAATAACTTATTAAATAAACATTGCGTCAAGCACAATTAGTTTCTTAAGTGCTTTTATTGTACTAACTTATCGATACTAGGAAATTATTCAGTAGTAGTAATTGCTTTTATAACCTGTTACGACTCTGAACACAATTTAATCGATTATATAATTACCTTATTAGCGCGGGGCACATTTTATAATCGGATCTATAATTGGATATAAAATTGAAACTTCACAGCGTGAATTGCAAATTCAGCATAAATTAGCTGCCGTCGAGGTCTAGGTAAAAAATTGTTGGGTTCTGTAATTCCTAAATCAGTTAGTAGATAATGGATGAGTGCGTGCTTCGAGACAATTACACAAAAAGGCATCGGAGGCAGCATTCCGCCGGACGGGCGCGCGAAACGTTTTTACCTCACAAACAACGGCCCTCCATACCGATCACGCTGAATAATTCATCACATTATTTATATTCTCATTTTTGTCAACGCCATTCACGATAAATTCATAAGGGTCTTTATGTCTTGATAAAACTAAAGCTTAAGGCCGAAAATGGCGAGAGATGCAAAAAGACGCCCAGCTACGTTTAACACTCATGCAGCCGCAGAACTTTTTAGCTTTTAGCATAACAGCCGCGTTGAACTTAATGGCCACAGCAATCGTTTTTCCAAAAAACATGTTTATTGTAAAACCGCGCCTAAAAGTATTTTTGTGTCTCCAACAGTAGTTTGAACAACGCATGCGTATAACATGACTGCAATTAGTAATTAATAATATCTTAAAAACGAATAATATTTCACACAAATAAAACTGCATGCCTGCGTGCTCTCCATAAAGTTCTCACTTGCAGTTCAGCACTTGCCTATAGTGGTTGATTATGGTCTCAACCCTTCTTATTTTGAAATAAATAAAACCGGCCAAGTGCGGGTCGGGCCACGCGCAGTGTAGGGTTCCATAGTTGCAAGTCACAATTATTATTGCTGACCTAGGATAGGGTTTTTTATTTTATTTTTGAATATTGAATATATTTTGAGTTCCATGCTTTTACGCGGTTCGCTTCTAAAAAAATAAGTATAACTCATTAAATGGTAGAGGGGGGGGGATATTTGGCTCTACTCAAAATTTTCACTTTAAAATATCATATTTCACAAACGGATTCCTGAATCGAAAAATGGTATTGCCATATCCACAATATTTTTGAAAGACCTATTAAACGACACCCCCACACTATGGGATAGGCGAGAAAATAAAAAATCATCCCCACTTTACATGTAGGGGAGGTACCCTAAAAATAATTATTTTTCACAATTTTATTTCAGCACTTTGTTGGCGTGATTAATATTTATACCCTTGTCAAATTACAGATTTCTAGTACCTATAGTCTCTGAGCTAAACCGTGGACGGACAGACGGACGTACATGACGAAACTATATGGTTTCCTTGTTTACTACGGAACCCTAAAAATACTCGTTCTCAGAAGTGCCAGAAGACCAGCGATGAGTTGTGATGATCATGGTGACGACAAGTAGCGCGTAGCACTATGGATCTTTCATTGCAAAATATGTCCATCACCCACTAAGTGACTATAATATTATGAACTTGCTTATAAGGCCCGTAGTTAGCCACCATTTTGCATCTACTCTACTATCTACTGATTGAAATTCCTTCATTTGCCTACATTATCCAATTGAGTTTCCACGTCGCCTTTCACCATTCCTTATATTTATTAATGATTAAAGTTATACGTATATCTAATAGAATACTAAAGTAGTTAGTATTCCTGGTAAGTCTAGCTAGCCGCTCTCCTTTAGCTGCATTTTGATTGATAGGTAAATTGCGGGAGGCCGGCACGCTGATCATTTTGCGGTAATTAAATTGGCTAGGAACGTAGCATGACCGGAGTCAATTACTCGCCGTTGCCTAGGCACAGGCGAATCGTGTGAGGTATCTGAAATTGTTATTATTGCGCAAAATACAACCGGGCTGCAAATTTACGTTTCCTTGTTAGGTTTGGCGCGGAATCTTGCCCTGTAAATTTTTTAGGCAAACTACATTAATAATTACAAGTCTATTTTCAATAGTATATATTGTGTACTTCAGTTTCCTTGTTAAGTAGGATTCAATGGATTAAAAGAAATGGTAGGTACGTTTACCCGAATTATTCTACGATACCGCTTGAAATAGGTATCAAGCTTTTAAAATATACTAACGCCAAAAGACTCATTCGCGTCTTCATTCAGGTTCACTTTCTTGACCTTTTCTAGCTGTCGCGTCGGTGGCTCACTTTACTTACCACCTTCACCTTTAGTCCTCTTTGGCTAAATAGGCTCGCATCATTCAGGATCTAACTCACAAGCTTTTAGTTTCAAGCTTTACAGAAGTCTTCTAGGGGACCAGACTGCATGGAGTCGGGGTAATCACATTTTTTATGGACTGCAATCGACCTAATATTAACCTCTACGAACTATTATTAAAGCAATAAACCTAATATACTCCTTACAGAACCACGCGCTTTTGAACGCTCCGCTGAATTCAACTGAACAAACAAACTAAATTAAAAACCCGTGCGTTATTTTAGAACTTTCTATTGAACACGAATTTGTAGAGAAATGTAGCTTACAAAGCCTTACCCGGTAGGACAACCCCCCCTAAATCGTACTGAACAAGGGAACGTAAAAGCGCGGCCGGGACTCCTTCCTTTACGTTGAAGCCTTTAAGTGTTTTATCATAAAGACTACCGAGCCAATGAATATATCAAATTATTATCAAATTGTAGTTATGTAAAGACAAACTGTAGGTACAATTTATGTAAGTACTGGACCTATTCGAATGATTACGAATACGATAGCAGAGCTGAAGTGCTTTATTAGTGCCTAATTAGTTAATTCCCAAGAATGTTTCGCAGAATTTCTTTAAATCGCACTTTTCCAGGACAAGAAGCAGCGTACGTCTATCACCAGTATGCAAGATAAGTAGGTACTTCATTGCCAAATTAATTCAAGATCGTTTTAGCTTTTTTCGCATTTATATCTATGGGTGTAATATTACAGCTACTAAGCGAATGCAACTAACTGAATTTATAATATTATTATGTTAAACGTAGTGGATAATAAGAAACACATACTTTACAGGTTCAACCAAACAGAAATGGACCATTAATCATCGTATGCGGACGCGACCCTACAAACGGCACAATACGTACCTAAAACGTCAGTTAATAAATTTCCAAACAAGAGTCATTTATGGGCGCTTAAAGTCATTACACGGTGCGTCTACAAAGAAGGACAACATGTTTTAAACGACGCAGAAAGGCCTGAATTCAGTTGATTAAATTTGTATTAAAATGACTCTTTATATTGGCTGGCGCTAACCGGCAGGGAAGTGCCGACTCATCCTCCTAATAGATCAGAATCTTTAACAGCAAAGTGGTCTATATACTAAGGTTGCCAGAGCTCCGAAATATCCGGGATTGTCCTCATATACAAAACCGAATGGAGCGCTTTCTTCCACTGAAAAGATTAACTTCTTCAAAAAGAGAAATTGGTCCGATATATTGTTATTTATCTTACTCGCGGTTATATAAGTAGATACGTATGTATAATAATAATTAAATGAATGAATTGCACTCTATCATTTCACTTACTTCATTATACTAGGTATTGAGACCGTGGATACTTTTAAGATTATACTCAGGTATATTGCTTTCAAACAGTCTCAGCTTTAACTTACTTGATCCTATTATAATAATATGTATTAGATATTAGCTTAGATTGTAGTCATGTACTAAATGTGTAAACCCGTTTACTTGTGTTATGTATCAATGTGTTATGTCAATTTATGGCAATAATATATAAAAAGACTTTTTAAAGAAACCGACTTCAAACGCCACTGAAAAGTATAAAATAATTTCAGTTTGTACACGTATGTTGAAGTCGGGCGGGCCTAAACAGAAACGATGAAACGAATGCGCCACGCTAGCCAAAATATTGATTTGTAGGTCCAGTCACAGAATATGTACTTGGTACAGGTACATTGAAGTCGGGCGAGCGTTGCAGTTTCATAGTTCTATTGAGGCCCGCCCGACTTCAACATACAACAACGTGTACAAACTGAAATTATTTTATACTTTTCAGTGGCGTTTGAAGTCGGTTTTTTTAAAAAGTTTTTTTATATATTATTTTAAGCTTTTTAGTGTAGCTTCATAGGATAAATCTACACATTCTCTGATCGCGAGCGATTTGTTTCTATTTATTGATCAAAACTAATCCAAACACTTCATAGCTGCTATTATTATTTTAAGAGTGAACTAGTGTGCTAGATATCCTGGCTGCAGCATCAGCTTATCGTGTTGCCACCATTGCATTCTATGTAGAATCAAGTACTGATTAAAATGAATCCAAACACGACATATGTTATATTTTTTTAAAGACTGTACTAGTGTGCTGCATATCCTGGCTGCAGTTTCAGCTCCATCATCAGAGCCATTCCATTATTTTATATCATTTAAGACTACTTATCAATACAATTGAAACGAGCCCAAACTAAATATGGTTACGTAGTTTCATTACAGAGTGCTCATAACCATCGTTCAGCTTCATCATCAGACCCTGGATATTATCTAGGACCAGAGTACTTCTGAAGACGAATCAAACGAGCCCGAACTCCATGATGTTACATAGTTTTACTACAGAATTTCCATAGCCATCTTCCACCTCCATCATCAGATCAGCTCCATGTTAAAATAATATTGCATTGTAATCCGATTTACATGTACATGCACATTTTCAGCTCAATCGGAAACCGGGAATGGTTCTAATACACCTTGCAAGACTTGACCTAAATACACATTGCAAGACAAATAAAAGCTTGTAAAAATAAGATGATAAATAGAAATTTAGCTAATGTATGTATGTTATGTAGTAGGCATGGTTAAAAGTCTACATATACTCTGATCGCGAGCGATTTCCTCTAATTCATTGAGGAGTTCCGTCTTCCATCTCCGAAGATATTCATCAAATCTTCACCAAACTTAAATGAGACCTACCTGCAGATATGCCCTTTCAAATAGAAAAAAAATTATCGAAATCGGTTAAGATTTGAGGGAGATATGGAGTAACATCGACAAAAAAAAATAAAAAAAAAATACGCGTCGAATTGAGAACCTCCTCTTTTTGTATTTTTTGAAGTCGGTTAATAATAGCCCATCAGGGATATTTATTTACAGACTTAAGTATTCTCATAAAAGTAAAATATCAAATTGTTGAAAAAAAAACTTTTATCAAGCGCACTGAAAAGCTGTCTCTGTCCTGAAAAATATAACCGTATATTTGGTAATCCTATTAGACCTGGTTTATAAAATTTAATGCAACGCGTGTGTTAACGATGCCTGATTCGGTGATTGATGGGTTTTTTGTCCAAAAATTAACTAGACAGCTTGCTTCTTCAGAAGCTTTTAATAAGTTTGAAATAAAATAGGTACCTATCTATCTAGTTTTAAACGAAAACAAAGTTAACTCATATATGTTTGAAAATTGTACAATGTACATCATTTTAAACAAGTAGTTTTTTAAGAGTAAATACTTAGTTATTTAAATGTTTTTTCATGTATCCATGTCCGAAATTAATTCCTTTAACTTTTTATCGGAAAATATTAATTACTAACCATCCCCCATTTGAACGTTTTTCCATGATATTTGAGCTTGATTTACTTCTTCGATTTGCCTTTAGATTAAAATAGAGTAATTACGTATATAATAGGTATAATAAATTTTTAATGGCCAGCTAGTGTCCATTCTCTTTTTTTTTCTTTAGCAACCCATCAACGGCTCACTACTGAGCGCAGGTCTCCTCTCAGAGAAGGGTTATAGGCCATAGTCCACCACGCTGGCCCAGTGCGAATTGGCGGACTTCACACACCTTCGAGAACATTATGAAGAACTCTCAGGCGTTCAGGTTCCTCACGATGTTTTCCTTCACCGTTGAAGCAAGTGATATTTAATTGCTTAAACGCACTTGACTCCGAAAAGTCAGAGGTGCGTACCCGGAATCGAACCTGCGACCCCTCCAATAGGAGACCACAGTCCTAACCACTAGGCTATCACCGCTTCCTGTGTGTTCCTTCCACAGTGTCCATTACAGTAAACCAATTACAACTTTATAAAAGTTCAATATTTAATTTATTTAATAATAAAAATTGTTGACAGAATCGAATCTTTATATCTAGTCAACATTTATAATAACAGAATATTTCTTTGAAAGCATACTTTGTGAGTAGCTCACAGCTTAAGTTCGTACCTACGAAGGTATTATATCGCAATAATTTCGTTATTCTAAGTAGTTTATGAATAAGAATAAACTATAATGGCTGCAGGTTACTTATACGCAGTCCATATTTGAAAGGAAGAATTTTTTACTAAAATAGGTCTAACTTATTCTAAAAATATCATCTTTAAAAAACATTAGACATCTTTCTAAAAACACCATATTTTCTTCGACGGCAAAGATCATTAAGTATTCAAATTGACCCACGGGAATTGGAGCAGAAAAAGAAAAGGCATAGTTTGTGGCAGGAATGTCAACGCTGGTAATTCAATTTTGATTATAGGACCAATGCCTAAATACGGCTTCATTACGCGCCGCGGCGATCCGCAGACAATCTTTTTGAGGACGTAATCATTACACCGACGTATCATATCGAAATAAAATGACTGGCCTAATAGTAAATTAACTACTCACTCCGTAATTTTTGTTTATTTGGTTGTTTAGAAATCTTTAGTAGTACCTATCTACGGTTGAATTTAAATACACATAATATCAATGTAGGTATTATACCTAACTTTAGCACGTATAACCACTGTATAGCTAAACTTTATTAGGGATAACTATAGGTAGATCGCAGGATTGACATTTTTAAGAAAGTACCTAGTACATAGGTTATTCAGTAGCATTCATTGGCTGGCCCTATAGTTCTGGCACGCAGTCTTGATGAGTGATGTTTAGATTTATGGTTTTCACAAGCAAGGGTGCGCATTTAGGTTCGCGGAATTAATCCCCCTCAATCAAGCCACAGCGAGATATCAGTGTTGTATTTCGTAACATGAACAATTTACGCACGCTTCAATCGTTCTTGATCATTGATCCAGAGATGGGCGCCAAATAGAATAGAAATATTTTTTATTCAAATAAACTTTTACAAATTCTTTTGAATCGTCGATGAATCTACCACTGGTTCGGAATGCCCTTCCTGCTGAGAAGAACCAGCAAGAAACTCGGCGGTTGCTCTTTTCAAAACAGTTTACAATATGTACTATGCTACGTATGCAGTGTATGCAGTCTTTCCACAAAGAGGGGATGTTCCAAAAATGCATACCTACTTACAATTCAATACATGTTAAGATGGGCTTACAGAAAGTAGCCCCATTTCCGCCGGTGGAACCCGTTTACGAGCATGAACCATTACCCAGCCGTTGCTTTGCTCAACCATATTTGAGGGAACGTAAAGACAGGCATTTCAAAGGAAATAATGAAGCTACGATCTACGCTGCAAAAGCTTCCCGATCAACTTAACTCTTGAGTGATAAGTACTTCAATCTTGAGTGTAGTTATTATATTAATAAGAGTCGTTCAAGTTGTTTGTATTGATTGAAAGGTTATTTATGCGTGCCCATTTCCACGGCGCGCTGTTTAGGCTAGATAATAACATTTAAGCTAAGGCTAGGCCGCAGTGTAAAGCTCGTAAGTGGTTTTACATGACGGCCCTGGGCGGGTGCCGCGTAGCCATAGCCATGCTTCCGTGGGAAACCGACATATTGTGACGTTAGGAAATAACCGAAGGCGAAAACTGATTGACAATACACTCAAAGGTGTAATATTTTATTGAATGTATTGTAAATTCCAGTCTAACTACAAGTTGGTTTAATTTGGGCAAATTATAGACCTCCCGTTTAAGTTAGACGGTTATTGGTAGCTGACTTGGTGCGGGAGGGGTGATGAACTTACTTTTGTATTTTATGTCAACTGCCACTCCTAATCCCTACTCAGACGACCCTCCCGCACTTCAGGATCTGTCTCACTTGAACAGTAGGCATATGATATTGCCACTGATTTTTTAAACCATGGCTCGTTTTCTTCGGGTATGTTTTAAAAACGTCAAAACAACAAGGAATCTAATGTTATCTTGTTTTAATATATTATACATAGATTAGATTAGCGTTTTACATGTTCGTCGTTCACTCTTGATTTAAAGGCACCTAAGTTATATTTAGTTGTAAAAACTGAAGCCTTGGATATAGCTCAGTTTTCACGGAATATTCTTTAACGACCGACGACATAATTATTTAGTACAATATTGATTAACGCTCAATTGTCACTCTACATCAATGTGTAGGTACTGAGAATTCACACAATTCGAAACGGGGCTTATATTTTATACCGTATGGACTGTACTTATCTAGTATTAAGGAAAACAATCAAAAGCTAGAAATGTGCATTATCATAACGTAAGCCAAGTTCAACGTCAATTCAAAATGAAAATGAATGAACGTATTATGAACCTACTCGTATGATAATACAGCGGAAGATGCACGCACCGTTGCTTTTGAAATCGTCCTTTCACGATTCTTGAGCAAACACAAAGTGAGCATGTGTCCTAATTGTATAGCATAAAATATCTAATACCTCGAATTAAATCGCTACCAGGTTTACAATGACCACTCACGCTCGGCTAACTATACACTGTGATATTAGGTATTGCTAATTATTGTCCGACGTACCTACTTTGTTTTACCTCTACCTACTATTGAACACTAGCTGACCTGTGCCGTATTCGCACGGGTAAGTATTTCCACAAACTAAACTCGAAAGTGTTAGTATGTAAGTATACCTAATTAAACCGTCTTCGTTTTTTTAAGATTTTCGTAAAAATATGTAGTTTCAAAGTTACACGAGCTCGAAGATTAACAACACAATATGAACAACGCACGATTTTAATTACTAGGTAAACTAAAAATTACATGACAAAAATCACTCCGCCAATTTTGTCTGTTTGAGAGCCCTAATCTTAAAAATTACTGAAGCTATTATGTACCTACTATAAAGTTGTATTTTTCTATATATACATATATATATATATATATACTAATATTCACCCAGTTATCATCAATGAATAGCCCTGATGGTTTATAAACTTTGTCGACGCGAGTTTAGACGTGCAAAAAATCGCAAAATTTTGCAAGGAGTGAATCCCTGGTAAAAACACCATTAAAATATTAGTTTATTAAGTACACGTTAATACAGTTTTAGAGCCAACTGCTGAAATTTACCAGCATGGAGGCAGCTTGCCTACGTTCCGGTAGCGGACATATATAGACTCAGGACTAGCCATTTTGAAATTCCGGGTTAAATAGAAGCCTAGCCGCTAAACTCAAAGTGTTCTCATGGGATTCTGAAAAAAACCTTAATCCACTCGGACGAAGTCGCGGGCATCCTCTAGAAAGTATAGGATACAATCTCGATTCTGTTCCACCAATTATATTTTTTTTTTTCTCAAAATATGCGAACATGTTACCGATTTACATCCGAACGATTGCGATCGCATTGAAAACATTGATAAAAATAATTACAAAGAGAACGACGATGCTGAGATAGTTTTGACATGGAACTCGGATCGGTGCGGGTGCTCGCGGCATCGTCGCAGCCCGGTGGCTTATAATTAACACGCTGCAAGTATTATGAATCGATTAGGATCTAAGCTTTCGTCAATAGCAGCTCCGTTCGAAGCCCCGGCGATGGCTTATCGTTGATTAATAGCAATTGAGATTTTCGCCGCAACCGTGTTATTAGGAACCAGATAAAACACAATCCGAACTCCATCGCTTTCGACAAATCGCCGACTGGTCTTCGAGTTGGAGTCGATGTAGATTAATCCTGCTCGTTATATCGGAACCCCTAATTCGAAAGTTGTTTTATTCAACTGCCAATATTAATCGCTTGGCGAGGGTGATTGGTGGTGCTTAGTTACGGCTGAAATTAACAATTATTATCTAATCCAAAATGTAGAGACTGAAGGTGGAAAATTTAATCCAGATAAGTATGTAGTAAAGTGTATCAACTGTGCAATATGTTTACCAAGTGGTAATCACATTAACACGACTAAGTACATATCTGGATTATATTTTCGACGTCCAAGCTGTAGATTTTAGTTTAGATAGGTTATTGATAGTTGATACCAACTGTTGAGGTCACATCGCAAGAACCAATTGCATCGCGTTTAATACGCAAAATGTACAATATTATTTGTTAATATCTATAATAGGTATTAGCGATCGGAAAATGGTCAATACACAAAATAATGCGAAAGCAATGCGAAAAATACAATTTGGTAGTAGTTAGGTAGGTTCCTATTGTACTAAATGCAGAATATTAAAACAAGGAACTCTATGTCAATTTTTAATCTGACTATTGCATTTTGTAGAAAGGGGTGCTGATAGCGCAACTAGACGCGGCCTGAAAACTGTGGTAGGTGCCCACCCCTAGCATAAGCTTGACACTTAGTTGAAGGTGAAAGAGGTAAGTAATTAGTTATATGTTGAGTACTATGGCTAATTTTCTTTTTTCCTCAAAGAAGTCTAGGGAAGTTGCTACTAATTCAAGTAATATGAGTTATTATTGAGTGCAGCCGTACCACATATTGATCATTCTAGTCAGGCGTTGCAGTAATTATCGCAAATAACTTTAGTTGCAGGCTATTGGCGTCCGCGGGCAACTCTATTGAGATCGCGTGTATAAATCAATACTGCGATGGTGAACCGAGTTTCCATTAATAATACACGTGTTAATTGCAGTGGCATCGGTGCCCAGTAGACATTACTCATGTAACATATGATACACACCTTCTTGAAAATATTTACGACTAGCTGATGCTCGCGACTTCGTCCGCGTGGATTTAGTTTTTAAAATCCCTCGGGAAGTCTTTGATTTTCCGAGATCAATAGTAGCCTATATCACTCTCCAGGTCCTCAACTATGCCCATGCAAAAAATCACGTCGATCCGTAGCTCTGTTGCGGCGTGATTGAAGGAAAAACCAACAAACCAACATACAAACACACTTTCACGTTTAAAATATTATTAGTAAGATAGTTAGTTCAGAGTACGCGATAGGCATAAGGATTTTTCGGCGTTATGATTGCATATTTTAACATGGCAAGGTAGTTATTGTGACATAACTATAAAAGTTAGACATAGGTATGGTATCGCGGACTTTTTTCTAGATATTGATGTCTTCTATAAAACTGTAGTACAACACTTTATTGTCAATAGTTTCCGCAGCGTACGCGAAAGACTTTTTGGAATTTTTTCACCTTGGGTTTTCTTACGGATCCCTAACTTTTTTGAAAATATTCTATAGCCTATTTTCATAGGGGATAATGTAGGATTCTAATGGTGAAGAATTTTTCAATTCGGTCCAGTAGTTTCGGAGCCTATTCAATTCAAACAAACATACAAACAAACAAATCCTTCCTCTTTATAATATTAGTGTAGACATATCAGCATAATAATAGTTCTAGGCCTACAGTACTGAGATGGTTCTTGATGCCTTGAGGCAGAAGTGTGGTGCTGGATAGTGAAAGGTGAGGTTGTGTTTTGAAAGTGTTGACAGTTGACGTATAAGTTAAATCCGTTACCCCTCCCGCAGCGCAGTTACTTACCTCAGTAATGATTTGAGTAAAATTGTAGGCATTGTATACAGTCTCCTTCTTTTTCTTCTTCATTATCAACCGATAGACATCCACAGCTGGACAAAGGTCTCTTGCATGGATTTCCACAAGCCTCGGTCATGCGCCGCCTGAATCCATCGGCTCCCTTCGACTCGTTTGATGTTGTCGGTCCACCTAGTGGGGGTCTGCCAACACTGCGCTTCCCGGTATACAGTATTATTCGCAAAAATACTTAAAATTGCTGTTTTCTCCTATCAATGTCCAACCTTAATCTGAAATTCGACGTAAATAAGACTACCTATTACAATTTGGAAACTGTACAAAGAACGGTCCTTAAAAATCGAAGTAAATAAATTATGATCCGTAGTATTTATCTTTGTGGTATGATCAACAGCTTTCGCCTAATCTATGTTTTTAACGACAAATAAATTTGATCAGTAAATCACACATACATATAACCTACCTACGAGATAATTTTGTAGTCCCATTGAAAATCTTACTGACATAGTGTCCGTAAAAAATTCTGTTTTGTAACGAGTTTAGATAAACATAACCATAAACCATTTTTCAATTTCCAATGTTTGAGGAAGAACCGATAAAAAGTGCCGTACATGATTAATGGTATCATTGGCGATATTAAGCAAAGTTCAGGGTCTGACTCATATAACGACCTAAGGATTCGATACTCAGTAATGATTTTGTTTATTTTATCGCAAATTTTATCACGTTAATAAAAACCTTCTCGTTGCCCAAGAGTCAATTTACCCAAATATTATTATTTTGTTATACCTTCAGTTGTCTCAATAACAAAATTGAATTAAAATTATACCTTGTAATATTATGTACATAATAGGTATATCTTAATATATATAAATTACGTGTCACGTTGTTTGTCCGCGATGGACTCCTAAACTACTGAACTAATTTTGATCAAACTTCGTAACTATCTGTAATTTGGTCCAACTTGAAAGATAGGATATTTTTTTTTATTAAGATAATTTATTCGTTTTATTTATATAGGTAAGTTGGCGGTACGAAGTTCGCCGGGTCAGCTAGTTATCATATACTCGTAAGTATGAATTTGAGAGTTTTTATTTTAATATTTATATTTCTATCACAATCTTGCCTTTATTATATAGGCCATCGTCCACAATATTGTACAATGCAAAACGGCAGACTTCACAAGTCTTTGAGAATTCTCAGGTGTACAAGTATCTCCACGATGTTTTCTTTCACCATTAAAGCATGTAATATATAGGTAAATTTTAATCGCTTTATATTTTTTTATTGATTAGTTAGTAATTGAGTAAATATTAGGTATAATATAACTTTTATTCCTACTCCCATGATATAACCATAAAACGGAGTAGGTATATATAATCTAAACATAAAACTAGTCCTTTCCCTTTTGATGTGTTTTTTGTTTTCTCAGAAAAATAATTATGACGACTGCATCTTTAAGAGGGACATTATTGATCAAAGGTTCGCAAATACAGAAAGCTTTCTGTCACGATAATGCCTCTCAAATACTCATAAGTATGCCATCACTTTAAGCCCCACATTTCCTTATAGCTCAAGAGCTTACCAAGCAGTTTGGTAACAGCACCTTGCTGGGACAGCACGTGGTGTGCGATGTCGTAGTGCCGCAGCCCAAAGCGCGACAGCTCCAGTAGCCTCTGCTGGGACAGCAATGACGACAGCGGGTGTGACGCTGCGCCCGGGTACAGCGGGGTGCCGGACCCTCCGCCCGATGACGACGGTGACACTGGCACTGGAACGAAAGTTGCACCTATTTTACAATCTTTTATTTAGCTTGACCAGTTTATTTATTAATTTGTTTGTTTGGGTCAAATCTTGCAAGATGAATTAGACCCACTTCCCGGTTTCTGATCGAGCTGAAATTTTGCATTTATGTGTAAATCGGATGACAATGCAATATTATTGTGACATGGAGCTGATCTGATGATGGAGACGGAAGATGGCTATCGGAACTCTGTAATAAAACGACGTAACCCCATCGAGTTTGAGCTCGTTTGATTCGTCATAACAAGTAGGTACTCTGATCCTAGATGATATCCAGAGTCTAATGATGTAGCTACTAAAAGCTTGCATTTTAAAATAAAATTTTTAATTTAGGGTAAGGTTGCTACTATTGGACCACTTAACTTAAAACTGCCATATCACCAAAAGTATGAGAGTATATGGATATATGATTCAACAGTTTCTTAGGCCTTATACCCAAGTATTCGCAGCTGTTATATCAGATTTTTTACTTTAAGCTTAAATACACAAAATACAAAAAAACTTTTTTGGGGTGGTTGCCTTGTTTGGACCACTGTCTCCTTGATTGAACCACCTAGTTGCTATAATCGGACCTAGGAAATTCCATCGGCTGGTCCATTTATGGCACCCAAGGATTTTAGTAAATAAAAGGCTAGATCATTAGTATTAGTAGGTAGTCTTTATTTCTTTTCGTAGTCTAATTGAAGTCTTATAAATTAAGTAATAATGGTCCGGAATCCGGTAACATTGATTTGAATCGATTAGTTAAACATTATACGTTTATAATAAGCTCAGTATGCGTTAATTTAAAAGCCGAAACAATATTTTAAAAAAAAATTAATTAAATTGTTTTACCGTCATCGCGGATGGTGATTTCTTTCAGTGAATTCGATAGAAAATTTCTTACTCTTTCAGGAAATAATTACGCAAACCAATTTTTTTCACCGGAAGAGTCTCGCATATCTACCATTTCACTTCTTTTTTCCAAATCGGGTATGAGATCTCTTTCGGAGCCTACAATCTTCTTACTGTCGAATCTGTTGCTTTTGGCACACCTAATATATTGGCAATTAGCTTCATTCAAGCCAAATTCTTGCTTACTCAAAGCTAACAACGCTAACTTCAGTCCACTTATGATAGTGGCCGCGCATTGCCATGCTAAAACAAAAAAAAAAGAAATTAAAATTACTATTTTAGAAGTTGCTTTGATTGGACCGGTTCAATGGAAGAAACTTTCATGGGTCCATTGATGGCAACTCACTGCGATCGCAATCAAACCAAAATTTAAAAATAAGTTTAAATATTTTGTGGCATGTTATTAGTAAGTTAGCTAAACAGATAAATATGCCATGCTACTAAACATAATTGAGTTAAAATACCTTACAAATCTGTACTTACATGATAAAGAAATGTCGCACAAATTTTAAATCTGGAGCTCGTGAAACACACCGACGTTCGTCCACCCTCGAAGAAGCCAGTGGCGACACTGAGGGTTGAGGGGCCGGGTGCGGGGTCGAATAGCTAACGTCTTGGCATAACGGACGATTTTTAAGACTTTTGGTTTTAGAGAAACCTAAGTGGTCCAAACAAAGCGCTGGTCCAATGATCACAACCTTACCCTACACTTGTTATATGTACTTATGTATACCTATAAGCTGAAATAGCCATTTATACAACTGCATCGTAATGAGGGTCATTTTAATTTGAGTGCTGTTTTTGATATGCAGAGGCTTGCCGAGTATCAAAATAGGATAGTACGAGAATTAAAATCACTAATAACGTACATTTGCATACAAGATTTTATCTACGACAAGGTAAATCAAATCATTGACAAAATAATTACGTCTTTATAATTTTTTACCATTACAATTAATAAAAAAAGTCAAATCAATACAAATTGCACAAATTGCAGAAGTAACCCGTTTGCCGCGTAATGTTTTTTTTAATATTTTTTAATTCTTTTTTTAGGTTTGATATTAATATTGAGTGGCAGTACCAACCTTAGAGTGCTTTGGGTACCTACCAACTTTATTAAAATATAAACGATACAAAAGTGCCAGAACTCAGACCCTCTTAGATTTATGCATTCTATTTTATGAAGGTAACCATTTCGATGCAGCTCCCATCCAACGAGCTGCATCGAAATGAGAAGCAAAACCGCAAGAGGGCTCATTTCGATTCAGCTGTCAAATTCGAAATTGGAACTTTTCGATGCTGGAGAAAATTAAGGAAAATTATGCATTTTAGGTCTCCAGCAACACTGCCGACTTGAGTGGCCTGCTTGGATTCTGGAGTGAGCTCGGCTGGCTAGAGTGATCTGCGGGGAGCCGCAACAGTGGACTCACGAAAAAGGGCTGACATGGCCTAAATGCGGAATTGAATCACAGGAAAAAGGAGTAGGTAGAGCTGAGTGGAAATGTTAAGTGTACTTAGGCGGTTATTTTCTCAGGGAGAAAACCAAGGTTTTTCAATAGGGAGTGTTGTTGGTAAGTACTTAAGTTTTATATACTAAGAAATCTTCAATCTAAAATTACTGTGACATCAGTGAGCTAGCTACTTTGGATTAACTTTATCCCTCCACTACGCCCGCTTGGATTTACCTTATTTTTTTTAGCCCGAACTACCTATCTCCGTATTTTCGCGATATAAAAATATCCTATGTTCGTCTATCGTTGCGTCTAGTGGCGTGTTGCAAGTACGCTTCCAGCCTATTGGCAAGATTCAGACGGTTAAGGTGGAAGACACAGTCCTGCCCGCGAAATTCAAATTTTATTTGGTTTCTCGCAATTTCTAAACTAATACGACAAAGTAGGCTTATGGCATTCTAATTGCGACAATGGCAGTATCATCTTTACAGGTTTATATAAAAATCTTTACTTGAAAGTGTCCTGTTTAGAAAATTAATCAAAATATCGACTAATTTGTGAGTAACTCACGTCCAACTCAGTATTTTGATTAATTTCTTAAACTGGTCACTTTCAAGTAAAGATTTTTATGTAAACCTGTGAAGATGATAATTCTACTGGCGCAATTAGAATGCCATTAGCCTAGTTTGTCGTATTAGTTTACAAATTGCGAAAAACCAAATTAAATTTGAATTTCGCGGGCAGACTCGTATAATCATCCTTAATATACCGGTCTCAATATTTATCAATACACAGTTAACAACGCTATCGGGTTTACACATCAGTAATTAGTTAGTACATTGACATGAACACGTATATAATTCCGATATTTATTGATTATCTGACTCTATGCTATAATATTATATGTTATACATAAATAATGTGTTACTGCCTAGTTGGTCCAGAGATTTCTGCGGAATTTTTATAACTCCACGCGGACAAAATAATTTATTTTTTTCGTATTTTATAATATAATAGGTAGTAGAGGAAGATAAGAGGAGAAAATTATAATAGGTAAGTACCTACAACAAAAATTATATATATAAGTTTCCATTTTTGGTGACTACCTAAAATAATAATAGGTAATTGTAAGTATAATAATATATTAAATAAATAACAGCCTTTTCCTCAGTTACCAAGCGGCCAAGTAAAAAAATCAAAGTTTTCGTGGAAACAATACATTATGAACACAAAGAGTAGTAATAAAAACTCGGGTGAGAAAGCGCAACCAAAGAAATTACTCGAAAATGAGGTATGAAAATTGGAACTAATAACAATAGTCATTAGAAACGATGTTGGGTATCGTTGAAAGAGTTTTCCTTTTTTTCCCCATAATTTGAACACCGCCAGCGTTAATTTTAATCGGGATCGGAGCTAGCCTTGCTTTTTCATTATAAATGTGAATCACTTTGCAAAGGACTAGAAAATACTTTTACTAACAGCAAATGCGATATAAAGATAGCTCATCGAGCAAGCGTGAGAAAATTCCCTCTGTTCAGTCACTGCCCGTTATAACAGAGCACGGTGTTACGTCCCCTCTAATATGCATAACCAATTTTAAAATGATATTGAAAAGCAACTGATGATACTGACGATACAGTTTTTATGCGGAACGCGTTTACAGTTTGTAAGTGCATTCAACTAAAATTGTACACTAATAAAATTTTGTACATTAACTTGTCCGCAAAATAAGTGAGGACCGAAATTAAACTGTATCCCGGGCATTTATGGTGTCGCTTTCGCATACAGTTATATGTATATTTATCCAAGCAATTTGTCGTTACAGCGACCGATATGCTAAAGGCCGATCGTAACAATGCGTTTCTTATGAACACATCGTAACACATTCAATTATAAATTAAGCTATTAACTTAATATAGGTACTATAATTTGTTTATCAGGTTAAGCATCGAAATTAATGCAAGTGGCATAACTTGTTCATAACTTTACACTTTTTATTAGCGAGTCCGTAAGGCGATTTCGTCGAGAACATACGACCGAGCTTGAATCATGCTCAAACTAAAACGGTGCTTCCTACACATAGTTAAGGTTTACATTGGTTCGAGGTAAGCGATTCGATCGAGGGCTCGGAATTGGACTTCGACGTATAATTTCTGGTGTAATCGCTTCAATAATGGGAGAAAAAAGTGATATTATCTGCCCACGGTCAATAAATTAACACCGTTTAGAGCGAAAATGTAGAGTCTTAGTGTCGCTACTATTATAAATAAGGTAAGATGGAATCGAGCGAGGTTTTAGAGAGCGTTCACGCCGGTGAGTGCGTGTATGTTTTTATTTGGGTGCGTGAGCAGTGAGGCCTTATTAAAATATTTCGAGTGGAAACTGGAAGGACCACTTAGTGGTGCGCGGGAGTTTCACGCCTGGCCTGATACAACATTAAGTCGACAAGATAGCTTATTTGTGCTCTGCTGAGGATTAGGACCAATAAATCACTGATTAGAATGTATTGACTGGCACTGAGTTCGGCGCACGGATCTCTCTTTTATTTATTGACCGATAAGGTTTTAGGGTTTTATGACTTCATTATACTATTTCCATCACCGTAACTACGAGCGGTGTTTATTTAATTAACGACCAATGCAAATGACATGCTTATCTTTTACGTGCTCATAAACGGGATTGAACTTTAATTAATGCGAAATTAAAGGTCGATTGACAGGTTTCGAACTGCTTGACATGAGCAATAATTAACTCTTACGACTAAAGAGAAACAGAACGAGGATGGAAGAACAATAGTACATTGTTCAACGAGGGGTGAAAGTGACCGATTACATACGAGGGTGTCATTTGGGGCCCGAGGCGCGGCCGAGGGCCTTAATACACCCGAATAAGGAATCGCACTTTCTCCCGAGTGATACATAGTGCTTTATACTACACCTACGAGGAAAATAATAGACAAATCACATAATTGAAATTCATATATCTATTAATTTACAATTCTCAAACTCAACTCAACTCTAAAAAACTCATGGTAGAATTTTTTCTCGCTTTTCCACTGTAGTAAATCTTCATAAAATGCTTTGTTGTATTTATCGATTTCTAGATTTCTCGGGACATTCATTTTTCACTATACACAGACATTTTGAATTCACACTGCTATCACCAACAGACATTTTGAGTTCTTAATATAGAGTAAAGTTTATGGTTTCTACTAAAAGCTTGTAAGTAATTTTATAAATTCAAAATTTAGATATAACAAAATAATGCGACTCGCGCGAAATTTTTCATTTTTTTAAAAAACGTAGGTATGACTTACAGAAAACGCAAGTGGCCAGTAACCACAGACCAGGAACAACAAGATAACAATTTGTTTTTTTTTTAACTTTGTAATCAGTTTATATAATAATTATTTTAATAATTATTATATAAACTGATTATATATTAATTAAATAATAATTATTTTATTTCATAGAATAAGTATGTAGTAGAATATAGAACCTCGTTTGCTTATATAGGTACAAAGAACTTTTTTTTGAAAACAAGCTATGCTGAACATTTCCCTTATCTAAATGTTAAGCCTGTATTAGGAGTGAAAACGAATAGGTATACTTTAGCAGCAGCATGCTTTATCAAAAAAACTTTAATATTTCGGATAACTGTCATTAATTGTTTGTTGGTTTTTAGGGTTCCGTAGTAAACAAGGAACCCTTATAGTTTCGCCATGTCCGTCCGTCTGTCTGTCTGTCTGTCTGTCTGTCTGTCTGTCCGCGGTTTAGCGCAGAGACTATTGGTACTAGAAATCTGTAATTTGACAAGGGTATAAATATCAATCACGCCGACAAAGTGGTGAAATAAAATTGTGAAAAATATTTTTTTTTAGGGTAATGTAAAGTACATGTAAAGTGGGGAAGAATTTTTTTTTCTCATCTATCCCATACTGTGGGGTGTCGTTGAATAGGTCTTTCAAAAACGTTGTGGGTGTGGGAACACCATTTTTCAATTCAGGGATCCGTTTGTGAAATATGATATTTTAAAGTGCTAAATTTTATTAGAGTCAAGTGTCCCCCCCCTCTGCCAGCTAAATGGTTGTATATAGGATACAAGAAAAAATTCACAGCAGTAGTATATATAATGAATTTTAAAGGAAAACTATCACGGCTAATTAGGGTTCATTAGTGAAGGAGTTATATCGGTTTTTCTAAGTTAGATATTACACGTAGTGTAAGTTGCATATTTTGTAGTATACTATAGTATTTAAACCATGGAACTCAAAATGTATGTTGAGACTTTCAACTACGGAACCCTACACTGCGCGTGGCCCGACACGCACTTGGCCGGTTTTTATTCAGTATGTAGCCAACTTAGGTTGTCTACAGACTCTTTGAAATGTTAACTTACACTAGCGGCACGCTATGATGGCCGGTTTGACGTTTGTCCGCTCATGAAGTTCCGTATTAATTGATAACGACTTTGAAGGAAATAATTGTATTACTTTATTGACGATAGTGATGTGCAGAGATTCATAAATTTTATCGAATGTAGTTTTAGGTTTAGGACTCAAAATTTATTTATTAAATTGATTTCTAAAATGTATACAAGTGTAGAAAAATCAGTTTGCACCATTTAAGGGGTGAATGTACTTGTGAATATGAACAATTTTCACTATGTGGACAAACCTCTGAAATCGCAAAAAAATATCAGCTGTTGCATACAAAAGGTAAAATTTTTATTTTTATATGATATATACCACAACTCGGCATTTGGTTTTCTAAATTGAAAATTTTTAAAAATGGAATCTAATACGATCGTCACATAGGATCGCTGGCTAGCACAACTACTACCTCCGGCAAACTCGCGTCAATGCTCAATGCAAAACAAAGCAGTTTCAAATTGACGTTGCTTCGAAAAGTATAAACTGTCAGTGCAATGCGATTGTGATATAGTTTTGACCTGGCTTTGGATTTCAAATATTGATACTGCATTACTGTTGACCCTTGCTCGTTAATTTGGACTCTGTTCAAGCCCTTTGTTGTGGATTTCGTCGATATGACCGAACGTACGCAGAGAACTGTTCTAAATAGTCAGACACGTGAGTTCGTAATACGCCTTCGTAACTATTTCGATCGTGAAGCTCAAAATGGAGGGCCAATTTTACCTATAACGTCAGTGGTTGAACGCGTAGCTGATGCGCTTAATATTGGACAACGAACTGTTAGACGGATAACTAAAAAAAAATATGGCGAGACTGGCACAGAAGAAAATAAACTTCACACACCAAAAAAGAGAAAACGAGCAAAACCAGTCGTAGGCATCGATAGCTTTGATGCCGATGCTATCCGAAGACATGTTTACGGCTACTATTTACAGAAGGAGTATCCAACAAGAAAAAAGTTGGTGCATTCACTGAAGGAAGCTGGATTATTCTTCGGTGGGGAAAGTTCTTTAACGAAGATTTTGAAGACCATTGGATTTCGATACAAAAAATGTAACAAACGCAAAATATTGATGGAAAGATTTGATATAGCGATGGCAAGGTATACTTTTTTACGGCAAGTGAAAGAAATCAAAAATTGGCAAAATGTTGTGTTCTTGGATGAAACATGGCTTAATGCTAACCATACTGTAGGCCGTTCTTGGAACGATGACACAGCAGCATCTACTTCCAAAGTTCCTGTAGGAAAAGGATCGCGACTTATAATTTGTCACGCCGGAACCATCAACGGGTTTGTCGAAGGTTCTCTCATGGCTTTTGCGTCAAAAACCACTGGAGACTATCATGAAGACATGAATGGAGAAAAGTTTACTGAATGGTTTACCTCAATGTTGTGTAGCCTCCCTGAACCATCTATTATAATTATGGACAACGCCCCATACCACTCGATGCAAATTGACAAGCCACCTGCCCAATCCCAAAAGAAAGCTGATATCGTCGCATGGCTTCGTAAAAATGGCGTAGATGCAAACATGAATATGTTAAAAGCGGAATTAGTACGTCTTTTAAAAGAAAACAAACC
Source organism: Oeneis ivallda (assembly GCA_029955525.1). Lineage (NCBI taxonomy): Eukaryota > Metazoa > Arthropoda > Insecta > Lepidoptera > Nymphalidae > Oeneis > Oeneis ivallda. Next base: position 11,914,841 of record JARPMR010000004.1, on the reverse strand, counting down.
AACCAAGATCCGATACGTCATTGACGAAATAGCATTAGAACATGGGCACAGAGTTATACGGTTACCGCCTTACCATTGTGAGTATAATGCGATTGAGTTGGTGTGGGCTCAAATTAAGGGATATGCTGCAAGACACAATACAGAACCCCCATTTACCACAAAAAAAATGCTAAAATTATTAGAAGAAGCTTGTGAACATGTGACTAAAGGAGACTGGGAAAAGGTTGTGAATAGAACTGTTAAATTAATAAGGGAAGATTATGAAAGAGATGTGAAAATAGATAATATTATAGAAAACGAACATATAATTATTAATGTAGGTGATGATAGCAGTGACGACAGTGAAAATAGTAGTATGGACGAATCTGATTAATTATGGCCTTTTGTGGCACCTTTTTTGGTATCTTTTGTATTCATATGTTTCTTGTGTGCATATAAAGTATGTATATTCATTTTCATTCAAATATTCAGTTCGTTCAAATAAATTAAATAAACATATACATTTTTGTTTTATTAAACCTATTTAATCAGGTACAAAAACAAAACTTAATTGTTTTTTGTTCGAGAATAAATTGACATTCCACATCACTATTGTAATGTGTCAAACCGGCCATCATAGCGTGCCGCTAGTGTAGTACATGTTATGTAGTAGGTACCTATCAATCTTATTATCACACTAATTATATGTATTATAAAGGTGAAAGTGAGAGTGTGTGTGTGTGTGTGTGTGTGTGTGTGTGTGTGTGTGTGTGTGTGTGTGTGTGTGTGTGTGTGTGTGTGTGTGTGTGTGTGTGTGTGTGTGTGTGTGTTTGTGTGTGTTTGTGTATATGTGTGTTACTTTTTCACGCAAAAACTACTGAACGAGTTTGGCTGAAATTTAGAATGGAGATAGATTATAACCTGGAATAACACAGGCTACATTTTATCCTGGAAAAATAAAATAAAGGGTTCCCGCGGGAATCAAAAACCTTAATCCACGCGGACGAAGTCGCGGGCATCATCTAGTGTTAAATAAATGCCGCTAATTAAAATACTTACTAGCTTTATGCCATTACTTGTACTTGTAGCTTGTAGCTACTCTTCAAATAAATACGGGAAAGTTGCGAACGCCTCTACCGCGCAGGTGTTCGTGCATAATAACCACAGTATAAGCTGTGCTATAACGTAGGGGAGCCATACCACATAAATACAGACAGACAGAGGCAAAGGTACAAATTATACTCGTACAATGCTGTGATACCTTGTCGATAGGTGGCGCGGATGACGAGATTTCGGCTCTGATTCCTTCCCGAGTCGAGCCAAAAAATGTATTGGGTTTCTCTGTCAAGAAATTCTCAGTAGGTAGATTGTTCTGTATTCTGAGAGTAGACACTAGCTCGGAGTTAGAACATAGGTGTGATATCGCCGTACCTCGAAGAGCACGTAAAACCGTCGTCTAATATACTATGTACATCTATACAAATAAATAAAATTGAAGTGTCTGTAACGTCAAAATTACAGCTTTTTACTTTCATATGCATTTGCACATGAAAGTAAATTCAGTACTTAAAACAAACATCCATTTTTTTTTAATTTTTGTCTATCTGTTTGTTTTGGCTAATATCGGGAAAGGCTGGACCGATTTCGACGGGACTTTCACTGACAGATAGCTGATGTTATAAGGAGTAACATAAGTTACTTTTTTAACCGACCTTCAAAAAAGGAGATGTGCTTTTCTATGTATATCGATATCTCCGTGATTTCTTCAACGATTAGCGTGAATCTTTTTTTTTTAATCGTTACAGAAACTTTTCGAGATGGTCCCATAAAAACTTCGAGTACTAACTCCTCAATCTTGATGCTGCAGGGGTACTGCAGCCTACCTAAACTGTGGTGATTTATTTAAGTGCCGATTATGAATAGTTGGTTAGGTATAGGTACCAAACAACGACTACCAACATAGTTAAATTCCTGCACTGAACTGAAACTGCAGGGGTTGCCCACGCGGACGAAGTCGCGGGCATCAGCTAGTCGGACTATGAGAGTGAAGGAATATAGAGTGCAATTGTTTTTGCGCACACACTTGTGTACTATAATATATCCCACGCCAGATGGCTATAGTCTCTGTGAACCGCCGCGCCGTGGCCGGATTCGGTCCGATCTCCGGAGGTCATTAGATATTACATATTTAATTTTATTGTTAATATAATAATAATGTGTAATATTGTAATTTGTAGGTAGGTATCATATGCAATTCTGTGTGCGTTTTCACTCGCCGCTGGTCGCGTACGCGCTGCGAGTAGACGAAACCGGTTTCCACCAGCTCGACCAGTGGACAAGATCAGTGTATGTGTAAGTGCGTTATATTTTTATTGTCTTCACGTTTTTAATTTACGGAGATCCTAATAGATCCTAAGTCATGCCTTAAAATGAATATTTGAATATTATTAGTAGGTATTCAATTCGATACCTTAACATGGGTAGCCTAAGTAGGTATTATGTCATGCTGTCTTTAAACATTACTGCATTACATATGACACTAGTGTCATGTGATGTGGGTTGTTAGGATCCCTCAAATATGATTGAGTGAAGCAACGACTGTGTCATGCGTTGTGCCCGTGAACGGGTTCCACCGGCGGGATTGGTGCTACTTTCTGTCTGTCCGTCTTAACATAATATTGAATTGTAAGTACACATTTTTGGAACTGTGTTTATACAGTGTTTCCACAATGAGGAGATCATTGTGGAAACACTGTATACACTGCTTACATAGCATATCTAGTATCTATTGTAAACAGTATTGAAAAAGAGCAACCGCCGAGTTTCTTGCTGGTTCTTCTCGGTAGGGAGGGCATTCCGAACCAGTGGTAGATTCATTTGACTATTCGAAAGTAGTTGTAAAAATTATTTCTATTATATTTATTCTATTTTCATTTTTAAAAAAAGTTTTGTCATTACATTTAAAAAACCGATGAACAAATATTTTGTTCTATCAACCTATGTTAACCTCCTGTGAGAACTCTATGAAACTAGGTAAGTAGGTATATATTTTCTTTAGAAGCTTAAACTATTTTCAAGTTATTTATTTCATGTGGTTCGGTTCTACAAAACATTGCCTTCATCCCAATGCAAGCAGTTTTATGCAAAAAAAAATAAAAGCATTGTTTCGCCGGCGAGTTTCGCCACTATTAATATCATCATGCAGCGGAAAATTGGCATCTTTTGTGTAAATTTTAATATTCGCTCGAAGTGTAACCGTATAATGCCACTATCAGAGAGGTGTCATTTATTAGAGGTGATGATGACCAGCCTTCGTCAACTTGACTTTGTCATTTTACTGTCCTATTTTAAATATCTACTTCCTTACTTCATATTTTATTATAATTATATGGTACAACCCTTGCGCCATTACAATTAAATAAAAAGAGACCAAAAGCATTATATTCCGTTTCCTGTGGGGCCGTGAATCTAAGTGCTAAAATAAGAGTTTCATAGCAAGCTGATTAGATGTAAAAAAAACCGGCCAAGTGCGTGTCGGGCCACGCGCAGTGTAGGGTTCCGTAGTTGAAAGTCTCAAATATTATTGCTGACCTAGGATAGTGCTTTTATTTTATTTATGAATACTGAATATATTTTGAGTTCCATGGCTTAAATACTATAATAAACCACATAATATGCAACTTACACTACGTGTAATACCTAACTTAGAAAAAACAAATATAACTCCTTAACTAATGAACCCTACTTAGCCGTGATAGTTTTCCTTTAAAATTCATTAGGTATATTATATACCTAATGAATTTGTGCTGTGAATTTTTTCTTGTATCCTATATACAACTATTTAGCTGGCAGAGGGGGGGGACACTTGACTCTAATAAAATTTAGCACTTTAAAATATCATATTTCACAAACGGATCCCTGAATTGAAAAATGGTGTTCCCACACTACAATATTTTTGAAAGACCTATTCAACGACACCCCACACTATGGGATAGACGAGAAAAAAAAATTCATCCCCACTTTACATGTAGGGGAGGTACCCTAAAAAAAATATTTTTCACAATTTTATTTCACCACTTTGTCGGCGTGATTGATATTTATACCCTTGTCAAATTACAGATTTCTAGTACCAATAGTCTCTGAGCTAAACCGCGGACGGACGGACAGACGGACGGACATGGCGAAACTATAAGGGTTCCTTGTTTACTACGGAACCCTAAAAGCTAGCCTGGCAATTGGCATCCATGTCACTCGGGTATAATTTGTATAGAATTTAGATTGTCTAATCTAAATTAATTAATTATAATAAGTTTTACTGCAATGCTTTAAATAAAAAATAAAAGTTAGTAAAAGTTTAGTTATAATAAAAAAATGTTTACTTACTTATTAACATTAATTATATTATTCTTTTCATTACGTACCTACTTGTGTTTTTTTACGGCCGATGTTTGAAGACTGCAGCTCTATTTATACCGATCTAAAAACAACTCAATGCATTATATGACCACGAAAAATCATCGAAATACTGGACTCCTAAATTACTGGAGTTCCAAATGAATTATGGATGCGATAAGATATAAACACTATTTTTATTCGCTTTGGATATCATTAAGTTTGTTCGTGTTAAATTGACTATAAAAACTTTGATTTAGGGATGTGCCTCTATAATAATATGACCCGGCGTAGGTACCTACTTATTTTAAATTGTGTTAGATAGATAAATGCGTCCAATGACATTTATAGTATATTTAATACATAGATGAATGATATTTACTAACGTAATTTAATACAACCGTTTATGAATATTGTTTATGGGTCATAGATATTTTAAGATTTAAAACTCTGTTGATTAATTTTGTATTATTATTAATATCTATTTGTGCCTTAACTTAACTTAACACTTAACTTCGAAAAGTCAGAGGTACCCGGAATCGAGCCTGGGATCCCCCAAATAGGAGACCATAGTCGTAACCACTAGGCGATCACTGCTTTATATATGGTCTAACATAATATTATGATAATAATTGTGCGTAGTTTATAGCGATACAGTAAACCTAGTTGATACAAAAACTAGAGTATGAATTGTTACGAAGATATTATGTACTTACCTAGGTATAATAAAGCATTTGGACCTCTGTATACAATCATACCAAAAATACGCAATAACAATATCACATAAAATCGGATACCTATAACTATTATATGTATATATATCTAACTATAACTTGTTTTTCTTTTAATTATTCATAGAATTTCATTCAATACAATTTGATATACCGGTTCAAGTATAGCTACGGAAATGTATGTGGACGCTTGAGTGATTCAAGGTAGCATTTTACTTCGAGCATTAACTTCGTTAAATATTCAATGCAAATGATCAGGATTTAATAGTGAATTCAGATAGATAGCATTGAAAAACGGAAGAGAACTTTTAATGAAAAACTAATGACTGATAACTGAAGCCCTCCAATTAAAGAAATGATACCTATGAAGGTTGTGAACATCACGTATCACGATCAATTAGTGACCTGATTGATAGAGTGTACCTAGGTAAGTTATCTCTAAGGTGGGCACGAGATTCTAAAATCGTTTTTGGTTTCAGAATCTGAATCGCATAGAATAGAATAGAAATGTTTTTTTATTCAGATAAACTTTTTACAAGTGTTTTTGAATCGTCGATGAGTCTACCACTGGTTCGGAATGCCCATATAGGTCAAAGAACTTCGCAAGTGAATTTCTATCGATAATAAATGAATCGCTTCATTTAAATTGATATATCTACCTCACACATAGGTAATCTAAATTTTTACGGATCTGATTTTTGAGATAGGTATGATTGTAAACATAGAACATGTAATGAAATAAATGTAGGTAGAAGGTAAATTGTTATCTAATTTCTATTCTAATTGTTTCTAATTTTAAATTTGTTTTAATTATATTTGTTAGGTTTGTTAATATATATATATTATCTATATATAATATCTATTATTCTATATATTATATATTTGATTTGTCCTTCAATCACGTCGCAACAGAGCAACGGATTGATGTGATTTTTGCATAGGTATAGTAATGGGTGTAATAGTAGGTCCTCAGACCGGGAGAGCTACTTTTTATCTCGGATAATCAAAGAGTTCCCGCGGGATTTTTAAAAACTAAATCCATGCGGCCGAAGTCGCGGGCATCAGCTAGTTAATTATAATATTATAATTTAATTTGTTACTTTCTATATTAGTCTTAGCTATGTGGTAGAGAACAAAAGCATATTCACTCATTCATTCATTTATTCATACTGATGAGCGTTCTAAATTCCAGATCTAACCATAGGTATTTTGAGGAATGCTACCGATCATTTTGAATTTGTAAGAAATGAGTAAGTCCGTATGTTTGTGGCCAGCATAAAGCTGGACTCTTGCCGGGTTTTATCATAATTCCTATAAGTATATACTAAGCAATGGCCTATTTTCAGTGGATATGATTTTATTTTTCTAAGAATCCATGCTGAGCATGACTATTGACTAATATTCCCCATTCCCCTCCAAGTTAGCATACCTAAATCTAGTCATATGAATAGGTAGTGCTATAGTGCAGTGCAACGGACGGTGTTTGACTCAACGACCTAGTGAGGTGACCACAATATATATGTGACCATAATTCACCAAGAAATTAAAAAAAGAGCCAGATAGGTAGATACTAGTGATCTCTTAGCATAAATAAAACATTAATATTAATGCCATGTAGTTTTACTATCATGAAACTATGTTTACTTAATTAAGATATTTTACTAAACATAACTAACATATTTTCTGGCTAATGTATAATTATAGATAATCTCAGCACATAATTTGTCCAGCGATCATTATCAGTACGAAACTCAATGCACGATAGAAACATATTAGGAAATAAGATCTTAATAAAAAAGTTTTCTCATCTGGATCATGAATAAAACATGACAAAACCACACAATCAACTATCGTTTATGATCATAAAATCGAGACAGATTTAGGCCATTCATTCTAATATTTGCATCTTGATACAGTTTATCCAGATTAATTTTAATATCCACCTACTATAACACTTTCACGAGAGGAAAATTGAAGAGTTGATGTAAAAAAAAAACCGGCCAAGCGCGTGTCGGGCCACGCGCAGTGTAGGGTTCCATAGTTGAAAGTCTCAAATATTAGTGCTGACCTAGGATAGTGCTTATATTTTATTTATGAATATTGAATACATTTTGAGTTCCATGGTTCAAATACTATAATATACTACAAAATATGCAACTTACACTACGTGTAATATCTAACTTGGGAAAAACAGATATAACTTCTTAACTAATGAACTGAACTTGTATGTATGTCTATGTACCACTGCTATGAATTTTTTCTTGTATCCTTTATACAAACATTTAGCGGGCAGAGGGGGGGGACACTTGACTCTAATAAAATTTAGCACTTTAAAATATCATATTTCACAAACGGATCCCTGAAATGAAAAATAGTGTTCACACACCCACAATATTTTTGAAAGACCTATTCAACGACACCCTACACTATGGGATAGACGAGAAAAAAAATTTCATCCCCACTTAACATGTAGGGGAGGTACCCTAAAAAAATTATTTTTCACAATTTTATTTCACCACTTTGTCGGCGTGATTGATATTTATACCCTTGTCAAATTACAGATAGTCTCTGAGCTAAACCGCGGACGGACAGACAGACGGACGGACATGGCGAAACTATAAGGGTTCCTTGTTTACTACGGAACCCTAATTATAATATGGCAGTAAATTAATATGTTATGTGCAATTTTACTGTGCAAGTTTTATTTTGTGTGAAAATTTTTGGGTTTTGTTCTTGTTTTGTTCTTGTTTTATTGTTTACTTATAGCTAAATACGGTATAGAATAAAATTTGAATTGATTTCAAATAAACTTTTTAGAAATTCTTACGAATAGTCAACGGAACCTACCTCTGATTCGGAATGCGTTTCCAACTGAGAAGTATCAGAAAGAAAATCTGCGGTTGCTCTTATACGAAACCTTAGGCATGTAGCTTATGAAAAAATAAAATAAAACAGACTTGCGTCATGCCTTGCAAAGTGTGTACAAGTGTTTCGGATTTGTGAATGGAATGCCGCTTTTACATCCCATTAATTTAATGTCGCATTTGTCTACTAATTAAGCAGCATCATTTCAGTTATCAAAGCCAGCTGATTATGCGTGATCACCATTTAAATGTTAATTAGATTTACTCCCACACCTGATCAAACCTACACCAATAAACTGACGTACAAAGTGTTCAACTCGAGTGTTGTTGTAGCTGTTAAAATGAAATTTTGAGTCATATCTACTTGGCTACCTACTTCGTTATTTAATTATTATCATAATAAAGAACTACTAAGCTGTATCCACACTTGCCAACATATCATTCCCGTTTTGATGTGATGCCGTTATTCTTATAACTTCTTCCTTATCAAGCGATAGCCGTCCTCTGCTTGACTTTCTTGAAAGGTCTTTTGCAAGGACTTCCACAGGCGTCAGTTTTGCGCCGTTTGTATCCAGTGGCTCTGTGTGAGGGGTACGATGTTGTCGATCCACCTAGTGGGGGGTCTGCAAACACTGCGCTTCCCGTTGCGGGGTCGCCACTCTAGCACCTATATACCTACGTTGTGGTTTAACATTACTCATTGACACACCTAAATGCACGCAAGTAATTTCAGTTGCCTATAGTAACTACCTTAAGTCCATTAGAAAATTGTCTGTGGGTAATTGTGTATTCGTAAGTGGCCATATTGTCGTATTTCAAAGATGCTCATAATAATAAAGTACAATCAAAGACGAATTACATTTACTACCCTAAGAGTACAATATAGACCGTAAGTATGTATGATGCAAGAGTCGACTGAGCTCCAAAAGCCACGAAATACGCCCCTTTTAAGTACCTACTGAAAAAGCTAGTAACAGCAGCAGCACTAGCACTACATAACCAGCGGTCGCCTTTTTAGGGTTCCGTACCAAAATGGTAAAAATGGAACCTTATGGTGAGACTTTCTCCGTCCGTCCGTCTGTCACAGTCGATTATTTTAGTAATTATTATTAAAGCGATCGACATGGAATTTGGAATAGTTGTATAAAATTGTGGCCCAACATCATTGGAATAAAAAATCTAAAACTATTTTAAAGGGAGAAAATCGGTGGTTTGAAATTTCAAAGTAAGATAACTATACCGAGTGGGGTATCATGTGAAAGGTCTTTATCTGTACATTCTAAAACAGAATTTTATTTATTTTTAAACATAAAGGTTTTAAATTAATCGTGCAAAATATCTAAAAAAAAACACCGTCCCCCCTCCCCCCTTATCTCCGAAGTTTACCAATCGTAAAATCAGAAATTATTATTGTCAATAGAAGTTTATGTATATTTTACAGGAAAAATAAAACCAACGCTCTAACTAGCATAGTTTTTTCCATATTAACAATACAAAACCTCTTATACAAAAAAACATATCAGAAATAAGCAAATTAATATAATATTATCGTTTTACTTGAACACTTTTACTTCTAGAGTAGGTACGGAACCTACGGTGCGCGAATCCGACTCGCACTTGGCCGGTTTTTGGAACGTAGTTCCTTATCGCGCGGTACGGAAGGGGGCTAGACGGAAAAAATTAAGGAACCGACACGACACATTTTTGAAACCGACATTTTTTGTTGAATGTGAATTTTGCATTGTATTCGGTATTTTCGCCTTAGAACTGGGCGTCTGCATGGCCTAGTGGTTAGGAGAGTCGCCTATAAATTCAACGTCAATGGTTCGAATCCCAGCTCGACAGACTGAATTTTCTATTTTCAATTTTATTTTAAATCCTATTAATATTATTAATGCGAAAGTTTGTGAGGATGGATGTATGGATGTTTGGATGGATGGATGGATGGATGGATGGATGTTTGTTACTCTTTAACGCGACAACGAATGAACCGTATTTGCTGAAATTTGGCACAGACATAGATTATAGTCTGGAATAGCACATAGGCTACTTTTTATCCCGGAAAAGCAAACAGTTCCTGCGGGATAGCATCGCTATTTTTTACGCATTTGTCCTTCAAAATACGCGCAATGGAGTTTTAGATTGACGTGATTTTTTGCACAGGTAAAGTTAAGGGCCTGAAAAATGACACAGGCTACTTTTTATCCCGGGAAAACAAACGGTTCCTGCGGGATATTAGTATGCTACTTTTCACACATTTATCTTTCAATTATGCGCCAACGGAGTTACAGATTGACGTGGTTTTTGGATAGGCATAATTGATGACTTGAAAAGTGACAAAGGCTACTTTTTATCCTGGGAAAGCAAACAGTTCCCGCGGGATTTTAGTGTGCTACTTCTCACATATTTATCCTTTAACTATGTGCCAACGGAGTTACAGATTGACGTGGTTTATTGGATAGGCATAGTTGAGGACTTGAAAAGTGACAACAGCTACTTTTTATTCCGGGGAAACAAGCAGTTCCCGCGGGATATTCGTATGCTACTTTTCACATATTAATCCTTCAATTATGCGCCAGCGAAGTTACAGATTGACGTGGTTTTTTTGATAGGCATAGTTCAGGACCTGAAAAAAGACAACAGCTACTTTTTATTCCGGGAAAACAAACAGTTCCCGCGGGATATTCGTATGCTACTTTTCACATATTTATCCTTAAATTATACGCCAATATGCATGCATGCATGCATACATGTATGTATGTATCTATGTATATATGTATGTATGTATGTATGTATGTATGTGTGTATGTATGTATGTGTGTATGCATGTATGTATGTATGTATGTATGTATGTATGTATGTATGTATGTATGTATGTATGTATGTATGTATGTATGTATGTATGTGTGTGTGTATGTATATATATGCATGTATTTATGTATGTTTGTATCCTCCTCTTACTAACTAAATACATTAGCTATATCCTAACCTACTTATTATTACTCATAATATCCCACTAATATTATGCGCCAATATGCATGCATGCATACATGTATGTATGTATGTACTTATGTATGTATGTATGTATGTATGTATGTATGTATGTATGTATGTATGTATGTATGTATGTATGTATGTATGCATGTATGCTTGCATGCATGCATGCATGTATGTTTATATGTATGTGTGTATGCATGTATTTACGTATGTTTGTATCCTCCTCCTACTAACTATAAATACATTAACTATATCCTATCCTACTTATTATTACTCATATTATCCCACTAATATTATTAATGTGAAAGTTTGTGAGGATGGATGTATACGGATGTATGTTTGTACAGATATATCTATAATATATAAAAGAAAGTGGTGTTAGTTACACTATTTATAATTCAAGAACGGATGAACCAATTTGGCTGAAAATTGGTGGAGAGGTAGCTTAGAACTAGGAGACGGACATAGGATACTTTTTATCCCGTTCGACCGCGTTTCCGTCAAGTCACTATAAAACGTGGTTTAACAAAAACGCATCTGACATGGAATAACAAAACGCAAATGACAGTGGAATAACAAAACGTAAATGACAGCTAAACGTAATTTTGTCTTTGGTTAAGTATGGTAAAAAATTTGACAATTACAAAAATGATAGCTAAACGTAATTGATAATATCATCAGTAATATGTTTTCTCTTTGAATCATCATTAACAATGCCCCGAGCAAGACGATCACATGTTTCCTGCTACAAAGCTACGGATTGACGTGATTTATTGTATAGGTATAGTTGAGAACCTGGAGGGTAACAAAGATTTCCCGCGGGATGTTATGAACTAAATCCACGCAGACGAAGTCGCGGGCATCAGCTAGTAATTTCTAAATGTGGAATTTTTCCCTAATTTTTTATTGTATAAATTGGATAAAATGCTAACGCCATCTGTGAAAAAACAGTAACTCCACCAGAGTAACTCTTTGGTTTTGTAACAGTGCAATAGAAATAAACAAAATAATATAATTCATCGTAGTTAATCAATTTAATACTAGATGACACCACTATAAGTTCGGCCGTTCAGAGAATGCGTTCCTGACACATTTAGAAAAATATTGTTTACCAAGTTATTTGACACTCAGTTTGGCACAAAATTATAACATTAATTGATTATTGATATAATAATGTTGTTTTAATGCTAATCAATTGTTAAAACGGTAAACAACCAGCAATAATATTTTTATCGTAACTGCAACGCCATTACAAAGTTACGTCGTCAGTTCAATCGCGACGTGTCAGGAACGCATTCTCTGAACGGCCGTAGTTTAGTTTATTACAATTCCTTCACTAAAATTAATCGAAAGGAGCTACGTTCCATCCGGGTGTCCTTTGACATCTCTCAAGTTTTTTATTTGATGACGAGATAGCTCTTGACTGCAATCTCACCTGATGGTAAGTGAAGATGCAGTCTAAGATTGTGGTTACTTGGAACCCTTGCTGACAGGATCATTATGATGAGCTCGATGTGATTAAATCTCGCTACTTTCGGCTTACGAATCTTCAGACCAATTGAAAATTATATGTTACGATCACCTCTTGCGGCTGTGACTCATACTTTTGCGACTCGGGCGATTTTACGGCTCTCAAAATTATAGCACCATCGAATACATTTTTGTTTAAACGCGCTTGTTTTAAACGTGTTCTATTAAAGATCTAGTTCAACGTGATTTAGTTAGATTAACAGTGCCTATATAGGGTTTCTCCGACATCTCCTCGTCACTATCGTCATGTACCTAAACTGGCGATTTTTAAATAATCTCTTTGGGGGCTTGCGCGCTTGTTATAAGTTCCAGCCAGTTCCAGTAGAATCGCCTCCCATTTTTTGGAACGAAGTTCCTTTTCGGACGCTTTGGCGGATGGGGGCTAGACAAAAAAATGTGTAATAATTTTCCTTCATGACCATGACTTTTTGATAGGCGTAAGAATTTTTCGCAATGACCCTTGTTGCCTTCGTTTATTATACACGTTCCATCAATGCTTTGATGGTGCAGCGGTAAAAAGAAGAAGTGAAACTATCGGTTCGGGGGTACGAATCCTGACTTCAGATTATGTCTTTGTACTTTTTTAAATTTTTAGAACGAAGTTTTATAGAAGAGAAATTCCGAACAAAATATTTGCGGTAAAATTTACTAACGCTATCTATTGTGGGCAGCGTGAACTTGCTTGAAATTGCTTCAATGTCTGTTTTTAACGAGATCGTTCTAACATGTACCGATAGATGGCGTTGATTCTGAACTTCGTTCGAGCCGAGTGTTCCAGGACACACGCATTTTTTTATTCGCTGAATGGCTACATTAGGCTAGATGCCAAAATCCGTGGATGTTGGCACACGGATGTCCGGTCTAAAACATACATACGGCGAAGGGAAAAAAAACTGAGGAAGACTACACGCCTAAGAATTCTGTATAATGTTGTCAGAGGTGTGTGAAGTCTGCCAATCTGCGCGGTGGACTAAATCCTTCTCATTCAAGGGGAGACTTGTTTCCAGTACCTACCTACCTAGGTAAACAAACTTTAGACTTCTACATGTAGATACTACAAAATTGGTGCCTACACCCTATTAAATAATACTTTTGAATAATTTAATAATTTGAACCTAATGAAAACAGATGTCCTGAAACAATAGTTTCAATAGAATTTAATGTACCTACTTACCTACCTAACATAATATGGGCTCGCAAATCCAAATTACTGTTTTCATGTGCGTGTAGTCACCGTACTAAAGAGTTTGTATGTAGTTGTAAGAATTCGTCTTCAGTAGCATAGCAGGCCGGCATGCACATAAATATGCGTTGTGAGACTTGGTGGCGCTTTGTAAGTATTTTCACAAATAAGTACTTTAAAACGCTTTGAATTTTGGATAGGCGAGCCATGTTATCTATACTTTACCAAAGTAAAGTACAAAATACCTAAGTTAAATACCTACGTTCTATTGACTTGTCACCCGCACCATGTTTCAACGAAAAAATATCTAACGGTGACATTTTTTTTTGGAACGTAGTTATTATTATCGCGCGCGCGGTACGGAAGGGGGCTAGACGGAAAAAATTAAGGAACCGACACTCGACCTCGACACATTTTTGAAACCGACACTTTTTTGTTGAATGTGAATTTTGCATTGTATTCGGTATTTTCGCCTTAGAACACGGCGTCTGCATGGCCTAGTTGATAGGGCAGTCGCCTATAAATTCAACGTCGATGGTTCGAATCCCAGCTCGACAGACAGAATTTTCTATTTTCAATTTTATTTTAAATAATTTCTAAATGTGGAATTTTTCCCTAATTTTTTATTGTATAAATTGGATAAAATGCTAACGCCATCTGTGAAAAAACAGTAACTCCACCAGAGTAACTCTTTGGTTTTGTAACAGTGCAATAGAAATAAACAAAATAATATAATTCATCGTAGTTAATCAATTTATTACTAGATGACACCACTAGTTTATTACAATTCCTTCACTAAAATTAATCGGAAGGAGCTACGTTCCATCCGGGTGTCCTTTGACACCTCTCAAGTTTTTTCATTAATATGAGTATATATTAATATATAAACTCACTAAAATTACAAATCTAGCCTAATAATTTGGCTAATGAGTAATTTTACTTTAAACTTATAAATTATCTTAATACTAAGAAGTAGTCCACTGACGCATCTTAGTCTTTCTTTATTGATTGAAGACACTTTGTTCATGTGTTCTTTAAGGCAGCTTTGCACTACACTATCACTAATCACTAATCACTATTCACTACTAAGGACTAGCTCATAGGGTTTTGTCCTTTTTAAGTCTCGTCACTAACTGCGTTACGTGAAGCAGCTGGATCGCCTCAACGTGATGGTGAAGCCGATGTTCGTGGCCTTCAGCGAATTTTGAAATTATTCTATCGATATATTCAACTTTAAGGTCCCGGTGAATATTATCGTTTCTTATGTACCAAGGTGCGTTAACAATGTTCCTTAGTACTTTGTTTTGAAACATTTGAATAATTTGTGTTTTGCTCTTTTTGGTGCAGCCCCAGAGCTGGCACCCATAAGCCCAGACAGGCATTAAAACTTGCTTATAAAGCAGAACTTTATTGTGAATTGATAGCAAGGAATGTCTTCCTAGCAACCAATGCAGATTTTTATAGCGAAGTTCTAGCCCGTCTCTTTTCTTTTTAACGTGGGTCTTCCAACGTAGTTTTGCATCCAGTGTCATACCAAGATACTTTGCAGTGTCAGCATATGGTATTTTTTGATTATTCAGGAATATAGGAAAGTACTGTAGTTTTTTGTTGGTGAAATCTACGTGCGTTGATTTCATTTCGTTGAGTTTTATTTTCCATTTATAAGTCCAATCATTTATTTTATTTATTCCATTTTGCAGTCTCTCTACTGCTTCCTTATGAGAATCACCCACAGCCAAAATAGCAGTATCGTCTGCAAAGGTGACAATAGTACTGTTGTCTAGCTCTCGTATATCGGATGCTTTTAGCTTTGATTTCTTTTAGATTAGAATAAGCTTCGTTTTTTTTAATAAGTTTTTTATCATCTATGATGGGTTTTAACTTTTAGCCTCTTAAGTAAAAGCTTTCAAATAATTTAGACATAATGGGTAATAAGGAAATAGGCCTGTACGATGTTGTTTCATTGGGTGGCTTCCAATGAAACAACATCGTACAGGGTTTGGGTTTTGTGATCATGATGACTTCTGCCACTTTCCACAAGTGAATGCAACATTAATGAGAGTGGTAATTCATAATTCATAATTCATTTATTATTTTGTGAATATGGTACAGTCAAGACGTTATAATATACAATTTAGAATGCGCATATCCTACCAAATTGTGGTTTACAAATATAGGAATTTTATTATTATATTATGTCAAAAAAATTAAATAAATGTCAAAAAAACTAAACGAAAATCGGTTCATCCGTTTGGCGGCTACGCTACCACAGACAGATACACAGATACACAGACAGACACGTTAAACTTATAACACTCCTCTCTTTTTGCGTCGGGGGTTAAAAATAATATACATATATCTTATCTATCAAAAAAAATTCAACTTTTTTTTAAACATAGGGATCTCCTGCGTTTCAATAATTTCTCTGGGTAAGTGATTATATAAACGATGCCCAGTGCAGAAGAAGCTTTTTTTAAAATGGGCACATCTACTGGGTGGCTGTCGCAGCTCAATGGCATGTCTTTTGCTGTTGCGATTTTGTAATAAATTTAAATTACTTTTAACAGATACAATAGTTTCATAAATATACAGACATGGCATTGTAAGAATTTTATACTTTTTAAAATAGGGCTTACAACTATTTGTCGTTTTTAGGGTTCCGTAGTAAACAAGGAACCCTTATAGTTTCACCATGTCCGTCCGTCTGTCTGCCTGTCTGTCCGCGGTTTAGCTCAGAGACTATTGGTACTAGAAATCTGTAATTTGACAAGGGTATAAATATCAATCACGCCGACAAAGTGGTGAAATAAAATTGTGAAAAATATTTTTTTTAGGGTACCTCCCCTACATGTAAAGTGGGGATGATTTTTTTTTTCTCGTCTATCCCATAGTGTGGGGTGTCGTTGAATAGTTCTTTCAAAAATATTGTGGGTGTGGGAACACCATTTTTCAATTCAGGGATCCGTTTGTGAAATATGATATTTTAAAGTGCTAAATTTTATTAGAGTCAAGTGTCCCCCCCCTCTGCCAGCTAAATAGTTGTATATAGGATACAAGAAAAAATTCACAGCAGTAGTATATAATATACCTAATGAATTTTAAAGGAAAACTATCACGGCTAAGTAGGGTTCATTAGTTAAGGAGTTATATTTGTTTTTTCTAAGTTAGGTATTACACGTAGTGTAAGTTGCAAATTTTGTAGTATATTATAGTATTTAAACCATGGAACTCAAAATGTATTCAGTATTCATAAATAAAATAAAAGCACTATCCTAGGTCAGCAATAATATTTGAGACTTTCAACTACGGAACTCTACACTGCGCATGGCCCGACACGCACTTGGCCGGTTTTTATTAATTTAAATATGGCCCTTAAGCATTTCTTTTGTGCCTTAAATACAGCTTCTTTTTCAGTAGAATTACCCCAAAATAGAATACAATATCTCAATAGTGAAGCCACATAGCCATGGTAAACCGTCAGTAGCGCCGACACGTTTACTGTTTTCCCCAACATATGAAGTGCAAATGAGAATTGTCTTAACTTAGTACAAAATATATGATTTAAGTGTTCCTTCCAATTTAAAGTAGAATTAATATTCAGACCTAAGAATTTTTTTAAATTGACTTCGTTGATAGTTTTACCTTCATAATTTACATTCAACGCATACGGCATATTTTCTCTGAGCTTAAAAATCATTAAGTACGTTTTATCTAAGTTGATTATGAGTTTATTACGATTAAGCCATTTTATTATTTTATCCAGTGTATTTTTAACATTAATAATAAGGTCATTTATGGTAAGTTTTACTAACGCTTTACGTGTTAAGTGCATTAAAATTTCTGCGGTAATTAGATCATAGCCTGGTGCTTTCGTTTTGCTTAGTTCTAGCTTTATTGTTCACACCACTTCTTTTGGGGTAGTAAGCTTTATTTCAAAATCCTTTTCTAAATCTTCAGTTGTATATAAAGTATCTATATGGCCTTCGTTAGGCTGGAATATATTTTCTAAATGCTGAGCAAATCTTTTTGCTTTCTGAATATTGTTTATTGCCCATTCTCCGTTATCTTCTTTTATTGGTGGAATATGTGTTATGGGCCTTTTTTAAGTTCCTGGTGGCCTTTCACAGGGAATAATTAGTTTTTCGATCACCCGTTAATTTTTGAAGATAATCGTTCATCAAATTGTCATTGTGGGACTTGATCGCTCTCTTGATTTTTTTTGGATTAATTATTCAGTAACCTTTTGTCAAGTGGTGATCTAGTTTGATGCCATTTCTTCCTCTGTTTTCTTTTTTTAGTAATTAGTGAAATGATATATTTTGGATAAATGGTTCCCTGGCATTGTTTTCTCAAGGAAGGAGTATTTTTCCAAGCGGATTGCTGTATATTTATTATAAATTTTTCTAGTTCTATAATTAGCTGTTCTGGGGTTTTTAAAGGAACTTTAAGGTTTATGACGTTTTCTAAATCTAGCTTAAAGCTATTCCAGTCTGTATTGTTGTTTACTAGAGATAAATTGTTTTCTTTTAATTTAATTTTTTCATTTAATGTCAACAGAATGGATGAGTGATTAGAGCTCATATCATATTATATTTTTGGTCTACACTTAAATATTTCAGCGAGATATTTTTACATATAAAGAAGTCGATCAAGTCGGGCATTTTTGATGGATCAGTGGGCCAGTAGGTCGGCAACCCTGTACTAACCACGTCACATTTCATTTCTTGGATAGCACCAAGGAGTTCTTTTCCTTTTGTATTTGGTAGCCTAGAACCCCAGAAGGTATTTTTGACATTAAAATCACCACCAATAATAAATGTATTTCCAAATTGTTTTAAAAAGCTAAGATATTGATATTTTTTCAGGCTATGTCTAGGTGGTCAGTATAAAGCAACTACTGATAAAGAATACCTTTGAGTTATAATATTGACTGCTACTGCTTGAATTTCCTGTGTCTCATACCTGCTTTCTTCGAAATGGCTGATATGATCTTTTATTAAAATAGCGCTGCCACCTCTTGCAGAATTGTTAGGATGTAGTGCTTGATATAACTTGTATCCCTTAAATTTAATATGTGATTCATTTGTGAAGTGAGTTTCAGATATCAGACATATATCAATGTTTTCTATATCTAGGACTACTTGAAGCTCTTGCTGATGTTTGAGCAGTCCGTTTGAATTCCATGCCATAATCTTAAGTTGATTATTCATTTTTTATTTTTAGGAATGGCTTTGCTGTTGCCATTTTCAAGTTTGTGCAGTCTTTCATGAAACGAAGACATGAGTTGTAGAATTTTATCCAATTTTGATTCAAGAGTGAAGTCTTGATTGGGTTTTTTAGCTGACATTCTTTGGGACGCTATTTGAGCATAAGTAGCGAACTCCTTTTTTTCTGCCTGTCTCTGAGTAGTACTGAAGTGCTCGTGCTTTTTTATAGGTACTGGTGGTTCTGGAGTTGTTAGAATTTTTTTTGCGTTTTGTTCTTGATGTTTTGTATTTCTTTAGCTACAGTGCATCCTATGTAGTTTGCTGGATGGGGCTCACCACAATGCACTCATTTCGGTTTCTGATCAGCTGGTTTAACACAGTCCCTGGTTAGGTGTTTACCAGTACACTTGACGCATCTGGGTTCCCTTGAGCAATATTTTTGAGTGTGCCCATAGGTTTGCTCTTGCATTGGGGGATAAGCTTCGGTGTTTTAAGTGGATGAATTTCCACCTTACATACCAATATGGAAGTTATATCATATATTTTATTTATGTCTTCACCATTTTCGAAAGTGAGCATAAACATATTTAGTGGTTCTTTACTCTTCCACCATAGCTTATGTACCACATCTTTAAAACCTTTGTTTTTTAGATCTTCAATTATTCTCTCAGGTTTGTACGTAAAGTGTAACTTTTTTGTAATTGTAAGTGTAATTTTTGGCCATGACTCTAATGAGTCTCTCTTGTTTATTTTCGTAAGAGTGCCAGAGTAAGTTATTTGTTGTTAAAAGCTTTACTATTGCTCTGTATGTTTCTTCACACTTTGCGTTAATTTTAGCATTTTCTCCATTCATCATTTTAATCCTGAATGAATCTTCAGTTTGGTTTTCGGACAGCATATCAAAAAATGACTGATAGTCTGCTATTCCGCTGACTATTATAGGTGGCGGTGAAAGTAGCTTTTTAGTCTTTGAGTTATTTTCTGCTT
This sequence comes from Oeneis ivallda, assembly GCA_029955525.1. Taxonomy (NCBI): domain Eukaryota; kingdom Metazoa; phylum Arthropoda; class Insecta; order Lepidoptera; family Nymphalidae; genus Oeneis; species Oeneis ivallda. The sequence continues at coordinate 11,894,971 of JARPMR010000004.1, read as the reverse complement.
CATTTCGTGACGTTTCAGATTCTCTGTTCTGTGACTGAATGGGTGAGGTGCTCATCTTCCTTTTCTTCCTACTTTTTGCTCGTATCCATTCTGTTTCTTTAGCTAGTTCTTCTTCAACTGTGTGATAATCGACAGATGGGCCAGAACTCTTTTTTTCCAGTAGATGTATCCATTGGTTTCTCATTAGATAAACATTTTATCTGTTTCTCAAGCTCTAGTATTCTGTCATTCATAACTTGTATGTTAAGTAGAAGCTTTTCATTTTCTGCCTCTTTTTTAGTAAGAGCTTTGAAGAGCTTTTCATTTTCGGTCTTCGCTTGGCAATATTTTTCATAAAGAAATCGCTTATTTTCTGTTTTTAGTTTAAAACTTTGTTGCTCAGCCATAGCTGCAGAATATTAATAGTATTGCTGCAATTTGATATTTTTGTTTTAAAAGAATATGACGTATTACAATCCGAATCGCGGTAACTCTTCGGTAACTAGGTCATTATGACGCACGCGGAACGACCGCCGCGGTCACGCGGCCGTACTCAGCGATTTTACGTTATAGCACGGTAAGCGTTTGTATTCGAAAGAGATCGAACACTGACTAACGTTGACATAAGGTGGGTGCTGTGTACGATACAATATCTTCGCCTACCAATAAGAAGTAGTATCAGGGCCTGTGGTACTACTATACTTACTGACGAGTCTGGACTCTGGTCTAAACGGGCAAAAAGATCTCCCACACCGCACCGGTGCTACCTACCATGCCTAAGACTTGAAATAAAATGATACTCCAATGTGTAACAATAATAACAAATACAAAATAATAATTGAGTGTGGTCTTGCAAAGTGTTTTCCGGGTTGTAACAAACAATATAACCTACCGTAACATTAGCACTTTACAGTTTTTGCTCCGCGCTATTGCCGCCTAATCTCTAACAATCAATCACTAAAGGCGAGCCTGTGGCTGTAAATAAATATAACTAAATCCGGAAAATTAGCGCGACTTAATCCTTAAAACATCAAAACAAAAAATTTTGGTTGGTTTGACTCATAGAGTCAGACATTTAATTTTATGACTTGCTTTCGTCGTAATTTTGACCACATGGAGGTGGTTTGCTCCTGTGTAGTAAATAGTAATGTCAAAAAGTAATCAGATCTCATGTAGAGCCAAGCTTCTAACTCTACACGCCCTAGCCCTAACTTCACAAAGTCTACTCCTTAGTTAAATATGTGGCTTGACCATTTCGCTACATTCACATAGGCGTAAGATAAAAATTTATTCACTGTTCATTACTTTTCTGTTATACAATAGTTCTAGTAGTAACGAAAAGGCAAGCCACATATTTTGGCTAAGGTGTAGAGTTTGTGAAATTAGGGCTTGTAGAGTTAGTGCGCTTAGAATTAGAAGCTTGGCTCCACATGAGATCTGAATATAACTTTTTGAGAGTGCAAGCCATATTATGGTCTCGTCTTGGCAACATTTTACATGAAAATGTTTTCACTTCTTTTTGTAAGTTGCTATGACAATTATTTTTTTTCACCTCACTAGCTCAAAAAGGGCACCTTTGCTGTGCTTTTGCTGCCCAAAACCAGTGAGCAAAAGTCGTCTTTGCTCACACAGTGAGAAAAAGTGTTTTGAATTTAGAACGCTTTGGATTGTCATTTAGGGTGTGTTCCGAAATACACTGGACCACTGTAAGGTGTGACGTCATAACGACTGGCTACATTTCCCTAGGGTACTGCGGCAGTGTAGGTACTGGCAGTCTATAACGGAACGAATTTTTCACCACTGAGAGCACTGAGCAGTGTTCGCAGTGTATTTCGGAACACACTCTTATTGAATTCACCGTCTCAAAAAAAGTTCGAAAATATTGTTATTACATTTTATCTCATCAAAATTTTCTAATTTATTATTTAAACTATGTTAAATATGTTTTAGAATTTATAAATCTGTTAAATTTCTGTTAAAATTGTAATAAATCTGTTAAATTTCTGTTAAAATTAAAACAACATGAAATGTAAAAGATTTGAGAAGAATTAAAATAATTAATTACTTATATATTTTTTATGAATGACAATTCCGAACGCAGACAAATAAGGAATAAAACATGGCGAAAAATTGTCTATTATCTTAATAATAACGTACCTAATTTATGATAATTACTATAAAAGTTTTAAAGGTAACAAAATGAGTGATTGAAGGGATTATTTAACACCAAACAGTGTCTGACGCTGAATTAAACTTTTTTCCGGAAAAGTCGCATTAAAATACTTGATTGCCTATGAATTATTTAACGATTGGAGACTTGCTAAAGGTGTGAAGACATGCTCAGAAACTGTATTTTTATCATATTTAAGTACGTACTACATGTAGCATACATTACGTACTACATATTACGTAGTGTACTTAAGTACCCTACGTAATACATGAATGTGAAAATTCCTTAGTGTTCGAATAACTATTTTTCCTACATTTTGTATTTTTTCGCTATTGAGGTAAAAAGTTGTATGTATCACACGTCAGCAGATTTTTGTTTCTTGTGCCTTTGAATCCCTCACTACCCTCAGGATTCTAAATAAGAATCACTCGCTACGCTCGGGTATCAAACTAGGTACTCGCAACAAAAAAAACTTTGCTATCTTGTTGAACAAATAACTATTAATTTTGTTTATTATTTTTCCTTTTATCTGGTATAATCAAGGCCCAGCCGCCTTCCTTAACGTTTAATGTATGATGTCGCAGGTTCGAATCTCACTCACGAAACGTGACAGTGCGCTTTTTTTAATTATTTTAATTTATTTTTATATTTATTTATTTTTTAATATTTTTTTATTATATGTTGTTATTTTATTTTATTTTATTTTATTATATTTTATTATATTTAATTTATTATTTTTTTAAATTATTTTTTATATTTGTATTTAATTTGCCAATTAGACTATAGATATAGAATAGACTGCCAATTTTTTTTTAATAATTATGATTAATAGAACTAGAATTCACCACTCTCCACTATTTTTTTTCTTTATGGAACGGGGCTGTCAACACGCATGCTCTCACCTCTGCTTTCAAATGCGAACTAAAACTCTAATTTTTAATAATAATATGTATTTTTTGGTAGGTATAGCGCACAAGTACCTGGCCCAAAATGAAACAACCCCTTTCGCGTTCGTAATTCAGAAGCTTTTTTCAAACAAAGCTCTTATCCTAATATAAGAAAGCGCTTAAGAAATCCTATCTATGAAAACACATTGAACGAACTTACTTTTCTACTAGATCATCTATATATATATAAAAGAAAGTGGTGTTAGTTACACTATTTATAACTCAAGAACGGATGAACCGATTTGGCTCAAAATTGGTGGAGAGGTAGCTTAGAACCAGGAGACGGACATAGGATACTTTTTATCCCGTTCGACCGCGTTTCCGTCAAGTCAATATAAAACCTGGTATAACAAAAATGCATCTGACATGGAATAAAAAAACGAAAATGACAGTGGAAGAACAAAACGTAAATGACAGCTAAAAGTAATTTTGTATTTGGTTAATTATGGTAAAAACAATTATAAAAATTATAGTTTAACGTAATTGATAATATCATCAGTAATATGTTTTCTCTTTGAATCATCATTAACAATGCCGCGAGCAAGACGATCAAATGTTTCCTGCTACAAAGCTACGGATTGACGTGATTTATTGGATAGGTATAGTTGAGAACCTGGAGGGTGACAAAGATTTCCCGCGGGATGTTATGAACTAAATCCACGCAGACGAAGTCGCGGGCATCAGCTAGTACTGTATAAAAATGAAAAATTCAGAAAATAATTATAAAACTCAATGTAAATATAAAAATGCGTTAAATGTTAAAATGACGTCTCAGTTAACTACCTTTTTCATATACAAGCTCATTATGCGTATTTTGACGTTTGATAAAGAGCTGGCAGCTCGTTTCATTAGCTGGCAAGTGGCAACAGCCATAACGCGGCGGCATCGGCAGTGTAACAGCGCGCTTGATGTAGACTGAGGTAGACAATCTCGTACCAGCAACTAAAATCGCCTTATTGTACAAAGAACCAGAATCGGCACAACATAAATTAAGCTAGACTGCCGTTGTCATTAATCATAACATTTCATCTGTCACTCACTATCATTATAATCGAGTATTGATCAACCTTCACCGGAAACCGCTACTGGTATCTAGCAACCGATCTGCCGATTAATTAACCGGATCGATACAATGCTGGCTATGTCCTGTGGTAGCATTTCGCTCGCTCATTGCAGCTGCGTTGACAAAATAAATGACAACTATCATCCACTGCACCTTTTGTCAGGATTCGGAACTATACTAAAACTGAAGTGATACACTTCAGTTTTAGTCAAGATTGATGATGATGCCCGCGACTTCGTCCGCGAGGATTTAGTTTTATAAAATCCCGTGAGAACTTTTTGATTTTCCGGGATAATAAGTAGCCTATGTCACTCTCCAGATCCTCAACTATACCCATGCAAAAAATTATGTGAATCCGTTGCTCTGGTACGGCGTCATTGGAGTACAAACCAACAAACAAACACACTTTCGCAATTATAATATTAGTAAGGATTTATGGATAGAAAGTATAAGGACAGTAAGTATAAACATTTTTATGTCAAAGCACTGACCTACCTACCTAGGTAGGTCAGTGGTATATTAGTAGGTACCTACCTACTTATATTGAAACGCTGTTAAGCCTTTAGGCTTTAGGTGACGGTTTTGATTATCAGACCAGCGTTTGACGTAGATCACGGGACATGACCCGTGATGAGGCGCATTTTCAGTATCAAAATAGAGTAAGTAAGTAGTACTTAATGGGAACGCCATAAAATAGCTACGGCGAACACAGCGCTGACGACATTCAAAGGAGATTGGCGAATTCCATAGAGTTTCTGACCCAGACGAACTGAACTGAACACTGAACACCCACGTTCACGAATCAAAACTCTCAATTATATTTTCTAGTAAACCAGACTAACAAAAAATTTATCAAAATCTATCAACTAAAGTTGGGAGAAAAAAGATATTCACTTGTATTGCTATGTAATGGTTATTTATAATTGTGTACTTGTGAATAATTATATTTTTGATCCCCATCTTCTAAAAATATGGGGTTTACATAGAAAAATACTCAGAAAATATTAGTTAAAATGTGTTAAAATATTTTCTGAATCTGAACTGTTTTTAAAAATGCTGGGTCAAAATTCGGCAACCTCCTTTCTAGAGATTTGGTTATCTAGGTACTCAAAGAAAATATTTCCTCCAAAATTTCAAATCTAGATATATCAAAGATAGCTTAGGTCCATCGGTTTTAGCTTTGCGTTGTCTGCCACTCATATACCTACCTAACTACCTACCTACCTACTCGAGTAGTTACTGATGTGATATCAGTTTTATGATTATTGATATTTAAAATAAAAGTAAGTAGGTAACTAAAATAATAATTTTTTTCTCTGTTTATCATGATTAATTGCAAAATAGGTACCTAGGTACCTAAGTAGATACTTACTGTTGGCAAGTTGCACTTTCCTAATTAAGTACGAAGTACCTACTATATACCTATTTAGGTAGGTACATGCCGACGGCTATTAGGACAGGACCAAGAGTTACGAGTAAAAACCTTATACCTAAGTTAAGTTATAATAAACTAGTGGTTCGTCCCGAACTGAGACCTCGAGCGGTAACGGTTTCCCTTACTTATTCATTCAATAGATACATGAAGATCAAAATTGACATTATTATTATGTCCGTTTTCACCAACCATACCTAAATCATCCCCTAAGTAGAAGTCTTTTAACGAAGGTAGCCCCTTAATACAATCCTTACATACCAATGTCATTTTCACCTTTAGTTGTCCCGTAGAGGTTCGTAATAACAAAGTTGACAGAAAGCGTCAACTAACTTAACTTAGGTAGCCCGTAAAGGTAAAGGAACTGTAGTGAAATCAGGCATCAATTAATAGGTACCTACTTAGATATAGTTTTTTGGAACGTTAAAATTAAATTATTTGTACACAGCGACATCTATCGACACGATCAGAAAACATGCAAAAACATACCGCAAAGTGAAGTTTTATTGATGTTTGATATTTAACTAAATAATAATTTTACTTGATTAATATGTTATTATATCTATGTATTAGTACTTGTCATCATCATCATCATTAGCAACCCATCAACGGCTCACTACTGAGCGCAGGTTTCCTCTAAGAGAAGGGTTATAGGCCATAGTCCACCACGCTGGCCCAATGCGAATTGGCGGACTTCACACACCTTCAAGAACATTAAGAAGAACTCTCAGGTGTGCAGGTTTCCTCACGATGTTTTCCTTCACCGTTGAAGCAAGTGATATTTAACTGCTTAAACGCACTTGACTCTGAAAAGTCAGAGGTGCGTAAGTACCGGAGTTCGCTTCACTTAACCACTTTGTCTTTGTACTTGTCATACAAAATAATAATAGTTTACGTAAAGCTGCTTTTACAATATTAGACGAGAGCACCATCTATTGACATCACTGTGAAGTTCTGTTAAAAATACTGCAGCTCATTAAAAGTTAAATAATTTAGTTTCACAATTTAGTGACACACGGAAAATGTATCCCAAAAAATATCGTGGTTTAGCGAAGAAACAGAAATTTTAAAAAACAATTTCCAAATGGATGGTTCTTTATTAAAAGTAAAAAAATTAAAAGCAAGACATTATTGCATAGCGGGATGATTCCGAGCAAAAATGCGTTTCAACTGATATACCTATCTATAAGTATGTACCTAGGTACATGAAAATGAAAATGAAAAAAATGAAAATGATTTATTTCAAAACTAAATTCTGTATACAATTGTATCAGGAGTCCCGATTTAAGTTAAATTAAACCTGTGGCTCGGGATTCCTGCTCTTCCTCCGTCGCTTACGTTATTACGTTATTATATAGGTAACGAAATAGTAAAAAAAAAATTAAAACAAAACAATTTAGGTAATAAGGTTCGTGTGTCTGTGCGTGTGTGTGTGTGTGTGTGTGTGTGTGTGTGTGTGTGTGTGTGTGTGTGTGTGTGTGTGTGTGTGTGTGTGTGTGTGTGTGTGTGTGTGTGTGTGGTTGTGTGTGTGTGTGTGTGTGTGTGTGTGTGTGTGTGTGTGTGTGTGTGTGTGTGTGTGGGTGAGTGTGCGTGCGCGTGTGAGTGTGTTTGAAATAATGTAATGTAGGCACTACATGAGGGTAAGTTAAAAAAGTGTAGAATTAAAAGCAATTATTTAATATTGCAATTGTAAAAGGTTTTCTGTTTCATTATAGTTTAAGTTATTTAACCATTTAATAAATTTTTGTTTACATTCGACAAACTTCATGTTATGTATATTAAGAATTTTATTTATCTTATTATATAAATAGGGCGCTTTAGTCTTGAACTGTCTGCTTGCAAATTTAGTATTACAGGGGAATGTCTTTATGACCGCATAGTCACGTCGCTTATTTTGAAGCGATCTGTTGTATGGTGTCGTACGGTGCACCCGAACTATTGTTTGCAAAATGTATAGTTGTCTTATAGTTAGTATTTTAGCTGTAGTGTATAAAGTATGTGTTGGGTATCTGTACGGTCTGAAATACATTACCTTGAGAAGGGACCTTTGAGCTCTTTCTAACTGTATAAGTTGTGTCTTACATGCAGCACCCCATGCAGGAATGCAATACATCAAATTTGACTGTCCTAGTGCGATATATATAGCTTTTAATAATGCAGATGGTACAACGTGGCGAAGTTTTTTAAAGATCCATATAAGATTTCTAGTTCTGTTCATTAGGCTATTTATTTGTTTATACCAATTTAGATGTTGATCTATTATCACTCCTAAGTATTTATACTCTGTCACTTTATTAATGTTAGGACAATCACAGAAGTCGTCTAGGTAATAGCGACAGGAATGACATTTTATAGTAAAGTCAGCAGGAGGTTGTGTTGGAGTTCTAATCGAAAAGGCCATAAATTTGGTTTTAGATATATTTAATGTGAGCACGTTATTATTTAGCCAATTAACTACATAACTTATGCCTTTTTCAGCATTATGTTTTACTTCTTCCCAAGTATCACCATAGAAGATTAAGGCAGTGTCATCTGCATAGGAATAGACCTTACATTTATCCAGATTTATTAGTAATAGTTCATTTATGTATATCAAGAACAAGGTAGGTCCCAGAACACTACCTTGAGGTACACCATACGTAACCGCTGTTTCTTGGCTTACGGCATCACCAATTCTTACCTTTTGCCTTCTATTTGTAAGGTAACTTTCAAACAGTTGCAATGGTGTACCTCTGATACCGATCCTATCCAGTTTATCTAACAGTAAAGGAATACTAACGGTGTCAAAAGCCCTGGCCAGGTCCAGAAATACTCCAATGCATTTCTGGCCCTGGTCAAGTCTCCCAACAATAGCATTTATAAGGTCAATAACAGCATCTTCGGTAGATATTCCTTTCCTGAATCCATATTGAGAACCAGCAAGAATTTTACATTCTTGTAAGTATATATATTGTCTTTTATTTATGATTTTCTCAAAAATTTTGGATAGTACCGGCAACAGAGATATTGGCCTATAATTCTCTACTGCGTTTTTGCTTCCACTTTTATGTATAGGATGAATTATAGACAATTTGAAAGCATCAGGAAATATTCCTTGTTCGAGACAGGAATTATAGAGGAAGGTAAGTATAGGGACAAGAATATGTTTTGCACATTTTACAAATTTAGTAGGTATACTATCCCAACCACCAGCACTGTTAATTTTTAAGCTCATAATAAAAGAATTAACTTCAATTTCATCAGTACCAATAAAGCCAAAAGATTTTAGCGGAGATGTAAATGTAGATTTAGGTGGTGTTTTATTTACTGAATAATTACTTAGTTTATTTTCTGCCAGTTGTTTACCCACATTAGAAAAGGATTCATTTATTAACACATAGAAGTAGATTTTATTTATAATTTTTCCATACCACTTTCAGTATTATTACTATCCATATTATAAACGAACCTATACTTATCTACCTCATTATTAAAAAGAGATGATAGTAACCACCTCACCTGCCGATATACCTACTTAAAATATTTTACATTCGTACACGATGTATTTAATTGTTTCACTGCTCTTAACCATATTATTATAATTCTACAATTGTCTTACGTTTTTAATGCGCAATTACAATAATGAAGTTAAATATGCGCCTTTGAACTTTTGAAGGAGTCACAGACGCATCACTCAACGCATTTTTTATCTCTTGTAGAATTACTTAGATGTTTATCAAGTAGGTAATTCGATGCTTATATTTTGTGATGTCAGTATGAAAAAGATATAAATTAGGTATGACAATAGTAGACATCTACCTATAGGAATTCTGCTTCTATTGAAATGGATCTAAATGTCTACTTACTCTAATAAGATAGGTAGGTAGGTACTTATGGTTGTCAGAAACGGGACAATAGGTACACAGGTATTTTTGATTATTTAAATTAGGTACATACTTAGGTAGGTACCAAAATGCAAACATGTTAAGTGCAAATAACCCAAGTTTGGACATATCATTACCAAATATTTTCCGAATTCACTAAATTCATAATATTATTACCTAAGTATAAGTAGGTAGGTAAGTAGGTAGGTAAGTAGGTACACTTCTTTATTTATACTTAATTACATATCTTATTAATAATATCAATCCACAAAGAATTAGGTATGGCATTAAACATGCTCTAAAAATTTATTAACCCTGTAATTAGCAAGTTTGTCTTCTACACCATTGATTTATCTAATGTTTTAGTAACAGTTGAGATTCATGTTGGTTTTTTTGGTAAATTACTCTTGTCTTGTCTTAGTGAATAAGCTTACCGTTGGACGATATGTTGAGCGGCTGTGCGATGGAGGCGGGCGCTGGCGGCGCCGGCTCCATCTTCCAGGATGCGCAGCACGAGGCGGGCGAGAACTCGGGTGTAGGGCCGCTGCCCGCCGATATCAACATGGTCGAGCCACCGCGGACGCGAGCATACGCACCAACACAACAGTTCACGAACCAGTCCTATCAACCTGAGCTAGGCACCTCGCGGACCTGACCCGTCCACGCGCTCGCTCGAAGCTCAGCCAGAACACTGAAGAGCGCGCTTGCCGCACCGGCGCGCCCACTCGCGCGCCTACTCCCATTAGCACGCCTCGGAAAAAATCACCGCCAAACAATAACAAAAACTGCCTCCGTCGTATAGAACCTCCGTGCACCTCTCGCTCTAACGCTCTTAATTCGATTTCCGAACGCGTCAAAACTACAGCGACGCTCGATTCATTTGCAGCCTTCCGTCCTGTCCTCTGCATATATCCAGCGTACGAAAATATTGTGGTTTTTCAACGAACCGCCACAAGAGCGATTTTTGTCCGAGAAAACGTCGAGTGTTAAAGCCTTTCTGAACCGCGCTTGAATAAAACTACTCCTACTCACACTCGTACGATTCGGCCTAAGCTTGAACCGTATGAAAGGGACAGGTGCTCTACCGCCCGGTAGTAGAATTACAGTAGTGAGCACAGGTGATCTTTCACCATTTCTTGAGAACGAAGGTGTTAATGTATGGCTTTCCTTTTCTACCTTACCGTAAATTGTAAGTTAATGTAGAGATAGCCATGTCTTCACGATGACCTCCTAATTAAACGTAGGTCTAGTTAATCATGCTTAGCATTCTAATAGTTCGTGTAACGGGCGCGCTCCGTTCTAATTAAATGGACGAGTAGAGTCGTCATTTTAAACTTCGTTACATGCTATGCGCTCTTCATTTCGCGTAAATAATTTAAGATTTTTATGGGAACATACCGGTGTTCAGACAATCGCCATGGATATTTTTGTTTATGCTGATATTTTTCTATGAACAACGCAAATAAAATACCTACACGATGAGTCATCATAAGGTATAAAGCTGGATGAGGATGGACTATAATTATAATATTATTATGAAACATCTGAAATTAGCCTAATTATCACGCTTGTCAATACCAAGGTAACTTACTGTAGGTACCTTTGTACCTACCTACTTATACCTAATAAAGATGCTGCATTGGATTAGTACCAATATACCTACCTATTACCTAATACCTACCTACCTACTAAGTATAACAAGCTTGTAGTATCTACCTAGGTACTTAAGTACTTACCTAGGTATTCAGTCCCTTCAGTTTGCGTTATAGCTTGTACCTATCAGTGCAAAGCATTTATTTTAATTACAGGGAAAAGAGTGCCAGAAGGTCTGAGTCAAAATGCAACTGGTGTAGCTACCGAAGTGGCTTTTGAACCCGTTCCTTTGATCGTTAAATACACTTTCTTTATGCTAGCTCTTTAAATTGAAGCAATCTCGATCGACAATGTAGTTTCTGTTCACAATAAGTCGATTCCACGCTTTGTAAAAAATCTTTTGATTTAATTTCTTGGGGTGAGTTTGCACCAATTTTTGTTATGTTCCTAGTAGATAAAATATATCTAATAAAAAGTCATATTATACTAAAATTTAAACTAAAGGAGTTTTAGTGACTGAAAGACTGGATATCTAACATGGTTTTTATTGACTAATAAACAGTAGCACATAATCAGAAACATTATTTTTATTTAAATTAAATTTGGACCACACACATGCCCCCACATACTTTATGAAGAAAATCTTAACTGAATGCTATATATATTTTATTAAACGTGAGCACACTGTGAAGTATAATTTTATTGATAATGTCTCTCTTAGTTTCAATTAATCTCATGTCCAGTATTCGGCCGCCAAAAAATCTGTATTAAATATTATGGGTATCAGATATTCTATGAGAATATGGTGGCCGGAAACTGGTAGTACCTACTGCAGGCTCTTAGCGGCCGGATAACTATAGGTACGTATAGTCCTCCGGCCAGTATCCATACCTATATATAAATCTGTGAGACTAGAGTGTCTGTTTTAATTTCCAAAACGAGGTTTCTTGGTTACGCTACATTGGTTAGCTTGATTTGTTAGTAGTAGGTTTAGCTAGCTAGCTAGCTAGCTTTGAACAGGCTTTCAGTCGGTTTTTATTTGAGAATATAAGAATTTTCAAAATCACTAGAAACTATAAAAACTAAATGCTGTAGTATAAGTACCTACTATGTCAATGGTATTTAAAGTAGGTAAGTATGCTTTCTTTCCAACCGACGAAAAAATTGGAGGAGGCTCTCAATGCGTCGTATAAGTAATAGGGTAAGTCCGGGGTAGTTGGCCATAGTTTTTTCTAGGCTCTGTCAGAAATCAATTACGTATGTTTTTATAATTATATTTATTTGTAATTAAACTTTGGACAATCGACTATCCTACTATCCTACTAATATTATAAATGCGAAAGTTTGTGAGGATGGATGTATCGATGTTTGGATTGATGGATGGATGGATGGATGTTTGTTCCTACTCTTTAACGCGACAACGAATGAACGGATTTTGCTGAAATTTGGCACAGACATAGATTATAAATCTGGAATAGCACATAGGCTACTCTTTATCCCGGAAAAGCAAACAGTTCCTGCGGGATAGCATCGCTATTTTTTACGCATTTGTCCTTCAAAATACGCGCAACGGAGTTACAGATTGACGTGGTTTATTGGATAGGCATAGTTGAGGACTTGAAAAATGACAAAAGCTACTTTTAATCCCGGGAAAACAAACAGTTCCCGCGGGATATTCGTATGCTACTTTTCACATATTAATCCTTCAATTATGCGCCAACGGAATTATAGATTGAAGTGGTTTTTTAGCACAGGTAAAGTTAAGGGCCTGAAAAGTGACAAAGGCTATTTTTATCCCGCGAAAACAAACCGTTCCTGCGGGATATTAGTATGCTACTTTTCACATATTTATCTTTTAATTACGCGGCATTTATGTATGTATGTATTTATGTATATATGTATGTATGTATGGATGTATGTATGTATGTATGTATGTATGTATGTATGTATGTATGTATGTATGTATGTATGTATGTATGTATGTATGTATGTATGTATGTATGTATGTATGTATGTATGTATGTATGTATGTATGTATGTATGTATGTATGTATGTATGTATGTATGTATGTATGTATGTATGTATGTATGTATGTATGTATGTATGTATGTATGTATGTATGTATGTATGTATGTATGTATGTATGTATGTATGTATGTATGTATGTATGTATGTATGTATGTATATATGTATGTATGTATGTATGTATGTATGTATGTATGTATTTATGTATGTATGTATGTATGTATGTTCCTACTACCTATCCTAATATCCTACTTCCTCCTACTTCCTATCCTATTCCTATTATTATAATATTATAAATGCGAAAGTTTGTGAGGATGGATGTTTGGATGGATGGATGGATGGATGGATGTTTGTTACTCTTTAACGCGACAACGAATAAACCGATTTTGCTGAAATTTGGCACAGACATAGATTATAGTCTGGAATAGCTCATATGCTACTTTTTATCCCAGAAAAGCAAACAGTTCCTGCGGGATAGCATCGCTATATTTTACGCATTTGTCCTTCAAAATACGCGCAATGGTATTTTAGATTGACGTGATTCTTTGCACAGGTAAAGATAAGGGCCTGAAAAATGACAAAAGCTACTTTTTATCCCGGTAAACCAGCGGTTCCTGCGGGATATTAGTATTCTACTTTTCACATATTTATCCTTCAATTATGCGCCAACGGAGTTACAGATTGACGTGGTTTTTTGGATAGGCATAGTCGATGACTTGAAAAGTGACAAAGGCTACTTTTTATCTCGGGAAAACAAACAGTTCTCGCGGGATATTAGTGTGCTACTTTTCACATATTTATCCTTTAATTATGTGCCAACGGAGTTACAGATTGACGTGGTTTATTGGATAGGCATAGTTGAGGACTTGAAAAGTGACAAAGGCTACTTTTAATCCCGGGAAAACAAACAGTTCCCGCGGGATATTCGTATGCTACTTTTCACATATTAATCCTTCAATTATGCGCCAACGAAGTTACAGATTGACGTGGTTTTTTTGATAGGCATAGTTGAGGACCTGAAAAGTGAAAAGGCTACTTTTTATCCCGGGAAAACAAACAGTTCCCGCGGGATATTCGTAAGCTATTTATTTCTCACATATTTATTCTTCAATTATGCGCCAACGGAATTATAGATTGAAGTGGTTTTTTAGCACAGGTAAAGTTAAGGGCCTGAAAAGTGACAAAGGCTATTTTTATCCCGGGAAAACAAACGGTTCCTGCGGGATATTAGTATGCTACTTTTCACATATTCATCCTTAAATCATGCGCCAATATGCATGCATGCATACATGTATGTATGTATGTATGTATGTGTGTATATACATACATACGTATGCATGTATGCATGTTTGTATGTATGTATGCATTTATGTATGTATGTATGTATGTATGTATGTATGTATGCATGCATGCATGCATGTATATATATATATGAATGTGTGTATGCATGTATGTATGTATGTTTGTATCCTCCTCCTACTAACTGTTACTACATTAAATAAATCCTATCCTACTTATCCCACTAATATTATTAATGTGAAAGTTTGTGAGGATGGATGTATGGATAGATGTAGTATAGGGATGGATGATGGATGGATGTATGGATGAATGGATGTGCGTTCTCTGAGATAGGGGTTGAACTATTTTGACTGTTTTACTGCATTAACTTCGTCAAATTTAAACTATATTTTATTATTATTTTAACCGAGTTCAAAAAAGGAAGAGGATCTCAATTCAACGGAATCTTTTTTTATGTATGTTCACCGATTACTCGAAGACGCCTGAACCGATTTGGAAAACTCTTTTTTTGTTTCAAAGGGTATACTTCGCAGGTGGTCCCATTTAACTTTTATCGAAATCAGTCGACATTCCCGGGACAAAAAGTAGCCTGTGTTATTTTCTAGGTCCTCAAATTTACCTGTGTAAAAAAAATCGGCCAAGTGCGAGTCGGGCCTCGCTCTTTTAGGGTTCCGTTAAAAAAAATTAAATAAAAATATTTCCATGTACCCATGGACATATTTTAATTTAATTTTTTTAATTTAATTTAATTTTTATTATTTGTTGTTATAGCGGCAATAGAAATACACAATATGTGAAAATTTCAACTGTCTATCTATTACGGTTTACGAGATACAGCCCGCTGACAGACGGACGGACGGACGGACGGACGGACAGCGTAGGCTTAGTAATAGGGTCCCGTTGGTACCCTTTGGGTACGGAACCCTAAAAACCACGTCGACTATATGCACTTGTACTTTATATGTGAAATATTATAAATGCGAAGGTGTGTTGGTTTGTCCTTCAAACACGCCCCAACAGAGCTACGGATTGACGTTATTGTTTGCAGGGGTACCTGTAGTTGAGGACCTAGAGAGTGACAGGCTACTTTTTATCCCGCAAAATCAAAGAGTTCCCGAGGTATTTTAAAAACTAAATTCTCGCAGACGAAGTCGCGGGCATCAGCTAGTGATATTATAAACGTGAAACTAACAATTTCTAAGGAGATCATCTTATTAATTTAAGTTTTTTTTAAATCACAATTGGCCATCTCTCCCGAGGTGTCCGGGCGTGATGGCCATGGCATTAGAGGTAAGATGGCCATAACTTAATTCTAGCCTCACAATTACTTTTTGGTCTTATTTTCTACTTTTAAGTCTTCTTTTCTCTTGACTACATCTGGAGCACATACTATCAAATTCAGTACAGTGATCGTGAACGCAAAACTGGCACACTGTACACTGAAGCCAGTCTTCGAAGAGAAGTGTTTCGTAATAGTTTTCACCACACCCACGACAATTGTCGTTTTCGTCTAACTTTCTTTTCTTATTCTTATCTGACAACATTGTTACTGGAATATCGTCACTACTATCAGATAGTCTTCGAATGGCTTTTCTTTTGTTTACACATCGAACCGTGTCTTTTATTGTCTCTTCCTTTTCCTTTGTTTTGACAGATTTTTTTACGTCTTCCTTTTTTAGACTTTTTTGTGCAGCATTTTTTCTGGTATTGATGTGTTCTTCCGAAGTCAATAGTGTTCCAACTTGCTTTGCTCGTTTACTTCATTTTATATAATCCATCATTTTTTACAGCATTAATAGCTGCTTTCAGTGATTCTTCTGACCAGTTTCCTCTAACAGCCACTGCCTTCCTCTTGTATTTATTAGGCATCTAAAACAAATATTATGAAAATAAATCAATTATTTGAATAAAACATCATTTCTGAACCATGACGCTATGACTATCATATACCGACTGCAACTGGCCATCTCTCCTTTTTTTCTGGGAGAGATGGCCACAACGAAAACTAAAACAAGTCAAAACACGAAACAAATAATTTTGAGGTTATAACCAAGTATTGTTCGTATACTTTACAATAAATACAAATATCACCATTATTTAAAGAAACTAACATCACAACCATGTAAAATAATTACCATCTAAAAAATATTCACAGTAGATGAAACAAAAAACAAGGGATTTACTTACTTTTTCTTTCTTTTTCGCCAAATTTTTTGCTGTACCGTTGCCCTCACGCACGACGCGCAGCGAACTAAACGCGAAACAGCGACATCTAACCAACGAGTCCTTGAAATATTTCGATGGGCCATCTCTCCCATATGGCCATCTACCCCGGAATTACCCTATATCTAGGTGGCTATATTTTTTAACGTATGACCACGAATTTCGTCCGATCTTGATGATTCTTTTATAAATGGATAGGGTCTATCTCGAAACTTTATACATTTAAATAAATGTATAGAGGCGCTATAAAAATAGCTTGTCTAATACAAATTTCCGTTTTTATTTTAAAATTACATTATTACGTACACCACAAAAAGCTCGAGTAGAGTCATAGAACGTAACTAGTTAATAAATAGTAATTATTAATAAATTTAGCAACATTCAAAGTTAACTCTTATCCAATATACTAAAAGCCGTTCGGTCGTTCACTGGACATTTTTACTGGTGTTAGGACCTAGTGTTCGGCCGCTAGCTTTATGAAGGCGGCCGGAGACTGGACATGAAGTGGCCAGGCACTAGGCTGGGACGGCCGGACACTGGAGAAAACATACTTTTTACAAAAAAAAACATTTTTTAAAATTGGCAGCCTAAATATTTCAAATAAATTTCAAATATATTTTTGAGTATATTTACGACTTTAAAAAAACTTGTACATTGATGTACAAATACAAGTTTTTTGTTTCAAGTGAATTAAGTTAGCAGATACCTTCGGAGGCCGACACTAGGTATTTTACCCTACGTTTAGAGCTAGTCCGCACTGTGAAAAACCACGCGATTTTTTCTCGCAATTCTGATGTAAGTGTCACTTGCAATTAGATACTCGTATTAAATATGGAAACAAGTACTTGCGATTTAAAACCCTAATCAAATGGTTTGATAAGGGTTTGATACTAATTTCACACGGTGCGGTGCGGATTAAATTCGTGCAAATTCCATTTAGAAGGCGCGCGTCTTTGCCGAGAACTTCATAAAAACCGACAAAAATTGCGAGGAAAATTCGCAGTGTGTGTAAGGCGAAAATCTGTAGGTACGCGGAATATAAATCGCGATAAAAATCGCGCGGATATTTTTCACAGTGTTGGCTAAGTACTTAGCTCTTATTGGGAGGATGGCGATATTAAATATTCAATTACATAAGTAGGTACATGGTCTACCTAATATTGATTTAAACAAACAATCTTTCTGGTTATACTATTTATTTTTGTGCGTCAATTGACGTGGTAGAACTGTACTTAATTTGCCACTATACCAGAACTGAAGAATTGATATGATAGCAGGGTAGAATAAAATAATTGTCAATGGCATGATAAACGAGACATTACCGAGTGTTTTATTCATACTGTAACTGATCTATTAGGGCCTACTTTAGCTGTAGATTGGTGCCTACAACTACCTAGTTAAACATATTTCTTTTATTCTAAGGATTTAACCTCAAACCATTTAGCTTAAAAGAATATGTTAATGTCACAATAAACATGCCACTCTTTAATGACATGTCACATGATACTGACGTCATTGTTCCTATTTTATTTTATATTTGTGCTAGCTTTTGCCCTCGATTTCCTCCGCTTCGAGTAAGGGTTTGAAAAATCCCGCCGGATCCCTAGGTATAGGTTTACCTATCCGGGATAAAAATTGAAGAGTAGGTACTTAAGTACCTACCGTATGTCATTATCCAAGTTCTCAAATATACCTAGGTACCTAACCTACCTATATGTACCCATGTAAAAAAATACGTGGACCGTTGATCCATTGCTGTGTGATTAAAGGACAAACCTATCTTCTTCGTCTTCTTCTTTATCAACCTAAAGACGTCCACTGCTGGACAAAGGTCTCCTGCATGGACTTCCACAGGCTTCGGTCTTGCGCCGCTTGAATCCAGCGGCTCCCTGCGACTCGTTTGATGTCGTCGGTCCACCTGGTGGGGGGTCTGCCAACACTGCGTTTACCGGTGCGGGGTCGCCACTCCAACACCTTGGGACCCCAACGACCATCAGTTCTTCGAACTATGTGCCCCGCCCATTTCCACTTCAGTTTCGCGACACGCTGAGCTATGTCGGTGACTTTGGTTCTCCTACGAATCTCCTCATTTCTGATTTGATCTCGCAGAGATATACCGAGCATTGCTCTCTCCATCGCTCGCTGGGTGACCCTGAGCCTTCTTATGAGGCCCATAGTTAGCGACCATGTCTCGGATCCGTAAGTCATCACTGGCAACACGCACTGTTCGAAGACTTGAGTCTTCAGGCACTGAGGGATTTTGGACGAGAAGACATCTCGGAGCTTCCCGAACGCTGCCCAGCCGAGTTGGATTCGGCGGTTAATCTCTTTCTCGAAATTGGACCTACCTAGCTGGACTGTATGTCCCAGGTATATATACTCGTCTACAATTTCGAGCGCAGAGTTCTCAACGATTACTGGGTGGAGCGGAGCATGAGCATTGGACATGATTTTCGTCTTGCTCATGTTCATTTTCAGGCCCACCTGTTGAGAAACCCTGCTGAGATCATTGAGCATTGTATTGAGATCTCTCAGAGTCTCTGCCATGATTACTATGTCATCGGCAAATCGCAGGTGAGTGATGTACTCGCCGTTTATGTTGATGCCAAGTCCGTTCCAATCCAGAAGCTTAAAGACGTCCTCCAACGCAGCGGTAAATAGCTTCGGGGAGATTACATCTCCCTGTCGCACTCCACGCTGCAAGTGGATTGGTCTCGTAGTCTGGTCCTGTATACGTACTGACATAGTGGCGTTTTCGTACAAGCACTTCAACACTTGGATATACCGGTAGTCAATCCGGCATCTCTGCAGCGACCTCAATGCAGCCCAAGTTTCCACCGAATCAAAGACTTTCTCATAGTCCACAAACGCTAAGCAAAGTGGCCGGTTATACTCTTCCGTCTTCTGTATAACCTGCCGCAGCGTATGAATGTGATCTATGGTACCAAAGCCTTTTCGGAATCCGGCTTGTTCGGGAGGCTGGAAGTCGTCAAACCTACGAGCGAGACGATTCGTAATGACTCTCGAGAACAACTTGTAAACATGACTCAGCAGCGAGATGGGTCTATAATTCTTCAGCAAGGTATTATCACCCTTTTTGAAGAACAGGACCACCACGCTCCTGTGCCATGCTTCCGGCGTTATACCCTCGTGAATGACGGAATTGAACAATCGCTGAAAGATCTTAAGTACCGGTTTTCCACCCGCTTTCAGGAGTTCCGCAGTGATTCCGTCATCACCTGGCGCCTTGTTGTTCTTGAGCTGTTTAAGAGCCATTCTAATCTCGTATAGGCTGACGTCCGGGATATCTTCGGTATAGTGTCGGGTCAGTTTGGCTCTGGGATCTTTGGCCAAATCCTCAACAGGTTTTTGTGTCGTGGTATATAACTGCCCATAGAACTTCTCGACCTCTCCCAAAATCTCAGGTCGAGAAGAGACGAGACGACCGTCATCAGTTTTAAGCCGCGTCAGCTGGCTCTGTCCGATAGACAGATCTCTCGCGAACACTTTTGAGCCTTTGTTCCGCTCGATCGTATCTTTAATACACTTGGTATTAAAGACCTGAAGGTCGCGAGTTTGTGCCTTAGAGATCTGTCTATTAATCCGCCGGTAGGCAGCCGCGTCTACCGATGACTGCAGCCTCATCTCTTGTCTCTCCTCCATGAGCTTGAGAGTATGGTCAGAGAACTTTTCGGTTCTTTTCCTGCGATGGGTCTTAAAGAACTTAGACCCCACAGTATGGACAGTTTCCACGAACCTGTTGTTTAGATCGTCCACTGAAACACAGTCTGCTAGGCAATCGAATCGGTTCTGCAGTTCGAGTTGGAAGTTTTCGGGGTTTTGGATATGAGTACGAGAGGGTCGGAGAGTTGACTTCACCAGTCTAGCCCTTTCCAGCTTCACATTAATATTCAATGTACCTCTTACCATACGGTGATCGCTCCCAGTTTTCACCCTGTTGATCACAGAGACATCATTGAATATATGGCGCTTGGTCGACATAATGAAGTCAATCTCACTTCTCGTAGAACCATCGGGGCTCATCCAAGTCCATTTTCTGTGTGGCCGCTTCCTGAAGAAGGAGTTCATCATAAAGAGGCCCTCCTTCTCCATGAAGTCGGCCAGCATTTGACCCCTCTGGTTCCTTCGCCCATAACCAAATCGCCCAACCCTCGTCTCTGCACCGCTTCGTTCACCCAGCCTCGCGTTGAAATCCCCCATAACAACATTGTACTGAGTGGTAGAGGCGTGTATGGCTTTTGATATATCCTCATACAGCGCCTCCACCTCCTCGTCATGATGTGCCGAAGTGGGTGCGTAAACCTGTATAACCTTCAACGAATACCGATTGGTGATTCTGAGTATAAGGTACGCTACCCTACTCGACACACTTTTGACTTCGACGATGTTGTTGACGAGGGACTTGTGGACGATGAACCCGACACCACCCTGGGACTGTTGATCGCCCTCCCGGTAGTAGAACAAGTTGCCGGAATTGAGGATTATCGAGTCCTCCCCCTCTCTTCGGACTTCAGACAATCCTATAACATTCCAGCGCAACTTGCTCACTGCTTCTTCCAGCTCGATGATCTTCTCGTCAGTCCTCAACGTGCGTGCGTTATATGTCGCCAGGTCCAGTCGTCGGGGTTGGCAGCGGAATCTCATCCGGAGATTCTTAGCACCCCCTGCCCCGCTATTACCGTGACCGCTGCCAGGGTCAGGCACAGCGAGGCCGCCGGGAACTAGGGCCCTTGGCCTTGTGACAGTTTCCATATAGGGTTTTGCCCATAATGACCACGCTGGGCAGGCGTGTTGGTCATCGCAGGGCTAGACTGATCACGCCGATGTCGCTGCTGCCCGACACCGGCCTGTGCCATTTGTTCAGTCTAGCTAATATGAGATGGTTATACCGCCATCTGTCGGTCGCCATACCTATAGGTCGACAAACCTATAGGTAAACCAAAACACTTCCGCGCTTAGCTATTGATCTGAATAGGGTAAAACCCGGATAGTTACCTCAGTGGGATACTTGCCCCGGTTTTGAATACACTATGTTAGAGACGTTAGTGGTTTTAGCGCTTTACTATAATTGTAAGAGCCCCTCCCGCAGACCTCAACGTCATATAAACCGTCAGTATGGGTGTACGCGTTTCGTCCGTGCGGGCGAAAATCTTCCGCGGCGAAACTTCGACGGGCGTCAAAATTATATTGGTAAGTAATTTCTATTGAATATTTTTGTTAGTGATTGTGGTTTCAGCCAACTTTATGTTTCATTGCATGCATTAGAGTTTAAATTACAATATTTATTACGTTTAATTGTTAAATAGTTTTTATTTCTTTTGCAAATAAAAAGGGCAAGTATCCGTATCAAAAAGGATAGTCGCCCTAGTTACTTTTGCGATCCGCAAAAGTAACTATCCGTTAGGGCTTAAAACGGTCTGTTAAACTATAAAAAATGTTGTTAAAATAAGTTTAATTTGTAGGAGATACCGACATTTTAGTCGGCGTGACGGGTGTGACCGGCACGCAAGCACGAATCAGCACCTCTTGAATGAAACGCAAAATTTCTGCTCTCTAAGATGCGTCAAATAGAAAAATCGGAAACTTTTAAATAGTTTAATATTTTTTCTTTATGTTGGCAAGAATTCATATTAATTAAGTCTGATAATACAGATTTTATGTGCTGTGTTATTTCGTGACGGGTGTGACTTGTCTTTGTGACGGGTGTGACAAGAACATTATAATAATCAATAACATACAATTTTGATAAACTTTTAAAGTTTTATTTAATGTATGTATCATTAAAGTTATACTCATATTTTAAGTTTTATTAGACTTTTCTTGTAAATATCAACGGAATTGCTTTGATATGATATTTTTCTTCTTTTCTCTCCCAATTTTATCTCTCTCCTTTTCTTTTTCTTAGAACAAACGCCATTTCTCTGGGTCGCTCTTTAATTTCTCCCTAACTTTTCTTCTTCCTGGTAGCAGCATCCATTCGAAGTAGAAAATAAAAAGCCTTGCAATAAACATGCATGGCACAGGCAAACATTATCATTAAAACTCTTATTAAAAGAAAGTTCAAGTCAGTAAACATTTCAGGACCCAATAATGAGCTGATTGACTCAATATGTAATAGAAATTTTCATAATATAAGTGAGCAAAAAGAGTGACGAGTGTGACATGTGACGGGTGTGACCAAAATAATTAGCTTCCTAAATCTCAACAAAAGCTTAAAAGCAGTTAAAATCAATTTACATAAATTCCCCTGTGACATAAACTTACTCTGGTCAGCTTTTTTACGGCATGCAAGTTAATTTGACGTTCTGACGAAAACATTTATACTAATTTTGTGACGGGTGTGACACAAAAACATGATTCAGCATAATAATTAGTAAAAAACCAAGTATTTACCTTAGAAATTTTAAACTTTGCGGGGTTACAGCCAAAATATTAAGCACTTCAATGACAGTACAAATGGCGCGCTGAAGGCTATAGATAACGAATACTAGTATTGCCGATTTCAACAATCTTTTTCTACTAAAGAGAGTTGGAGATTCAATCGAATGTAAAACAAAATTTTGCCGGTTTTTAGAAATAAATCGATTTTTTACATTTTGTATGTGAAAGTTGGATAAATACGCTAATATAATCTACTTAGTACTCAAATGCACATATTCTTAAATTAATTTCTAGCTTATTTGGTATCACTTATCGTGGAATGACCCATGTGGAACCTTTCCCTAGTTTTTTATAATAAAAAATTAGGGAAAGGAAAATTAAATAATTGAAAAATTTAATTGGGAATTATTAAATAATGGAAAATTCGGTCTGTCGAGCTGGGATTCGCACCATCGACTTTGAACTGTTAAGGGCAGGATCTCCGGGCGCAGTAGGCATTTAGAGCAACCTCAGTCCCCGCGCGGTGAGGTGCGCGTAGGCGCTTTTCAAATGAACTCACTCACCCCAAATTTTACATCATAGATTAAATAACTTTATTGTACCTAACAGTACAGGGACACTTGTAAGTTTTAGAAACATTTATTTTATTTTTTATTCATACATTTATATTATATAAGTGTGATTGTTATTTTGCATATTACGTACATAGGTACCTACTTATTTTTTTTTGTTATTTTTGTTATTTCTTTCGAACTCGATATCTGGGGTTCCCTGTACTTATAAAATACGTAACCGTTGCCAAAATGTCGGCCATTTTTTTTTTTTGTTATTGGGCCGATTTCTTTCAAAATCCATATCTGGGGATCCTTGTACTAATAAAAGCGGTAACCATCGTCAAAATTAGAAAAAGTGGTGGCCATATTCTTTTTTCTTGTTATAGGACCGATTTCTTTCAAAATCGATATCTGAGGATCCCCGTGCTCATAGCAGTGGTAACCAATGTCAAAATTAGAAAAATGGAAAAGTTTTTCCCTAACCTATTTGGGACGAAGTTCCTTAGACATTTTTTTGTTATTGGACCGATTTCTTTCAAACTCGATATCTGGGGTTCCCTGTACTTATAAAATAGATAACCGTTGCCAAAATGTCGGCCATTTTCTTTTTTTGTCATTGGACCGATTTCTTTCAAAATTGATATCTGGGATTCCCAGTGCTAATAAAAAAGGTAACCATCGTCAAAATAAGAAAAATCAAGATATTTTGTTCTTTCTTCCATTTTTATTCCCCATATTTACTTTATTATATTATTCTTATATTATAGTTTAACACTATCTATACAATAAGACTCTAAACCTAAAACCTATAATACTAATATTTACAGATTTATTAATAAATACTAAAAATTACAACAATATTAACCCTCTGATTTGATTTAATCTATTATAAATGAATACGGAATGAAAATAATAGGTATCTATGCAATAGATCGCTTGATCAGCGGGGATCGCAGCGAGCCAGCGAAAGCGATACGTCCTACCTCGATGATACTTTGCGGGCTACTGAAGTGAAGCGCACGAGCCACTTTGTTATATAAAAAGTAAAAACGTCGTGATTAAAAAAATACAATTTTTTTAGAGAAAAAGTAATCACAAAAGAATCTTCTAAAAGTGTTTGCCTATTTTATGAAATTTGTTTTTTTAGTCTAACTTTAATATTCTATGAACACGACCTGAAAAACGATAAAAATTACACTGTTTTCGAAATTATTTTTGATCGGGTGAAGTTGTAAATATAGAGTTTTGAATCACAAAAGAATTAAGAACATACATTAAACTACAACATATATTTTTAACCGATCAAAACAAAGAATATTTCATTGTTTACGATTCAATCAAAAATAGGTCGATGTCGAAGATCCCGCCGTTAAGCGACTGCCGGAGCCACTAGGCTACGGAGACCCAATGTTGTACCGCGAAAATACCGAAGACAATGTAATCGAAAGGAACTACGTTCCATCCGGGTGTCCCTTGACACCTCTCAAGTTTTTTTTATAGTTTTAAAGTATAAAACTTAATCTTTTTTTATAAGTTGATTAGTAGTTACTTAATAAAAGATTGCAGTAAATAATAAAGACTGATTATTTAAATTTATATTTTGTTTTTATTTAAATAATCATAGGGAGGCGACTATCCCCACCCGAGGCAAGTATCCTCCGAAGCATTATTTACGTTAGGCTACTATCCGCTATAGTAGGCAACTATCCCTTTTTTGAGAGGTCAAATAAACCAGGATTTACTCAAAACCGTTATTAATTATGATCACTAAAATAGACTTAGATATAAGATCAAATACCTATATTTTGATATACATTTGCATTATTCTAATTAAGTACATATTTTTTTTATGATAGAGCTTTTTTGAAAAGTGGGGCAACCATCCGGGTTTTAATACCCTATATAAAAGGCAAAGATGACTGACTGACTGACTGGTCTATCAACGCACAGCTCTAACCACTGGACGGATCGGGCTGAAATTTTGCACACAGATAGTTATTATGACGTAGACGTCCGCTAAGAAAGGGTTTTTGAAAATTCCAACCCCAAGAGGGTTAAATGGGGGTTGAAAATTTGTATTAAAGTCCGTCATTTATCAAGTTATTTTTCAAGTAATATCCATGAAACTTTGCTTTTTGCGCTTTCGATTAAAAATTAAGAAATACATGTTTCACAAATTTTTTAAATTCCACCCCCAAAGACTTCAAAGAGGGGATGAAAATTTGTATAAAAGTCCTGATTTTTAAGTTATTTTTCAAGTAATATACATCAAACGTGGTATTTTGGCTTTCATCTTCTTATCTTATCTTATCTTATCTTATCTCATAAATATATAAAAGGCAAAGATGATTGACTGACTGACTGGTCTATCAACGCACAGCTCTAACCACTGGACGGATTGGGCTGAAATCTTGCACACAGATAGTTATTAGATATGACGTAGACGTCCGCTAAGAAAAGATTTTTGAAAATTTCAACCCCAAGAGGGTTAAATGGGGGTTGAAAATTTGCATAAAATTCCGTCATTTAAGAAGTTATTTTTCAAGTAATATCCATGAAACTTTGATTTTTGGGCTTTCGATTAAAAATTAAGAAATAGATATTTCACAAATTTTTTAAATTCCACCTCTAAAGACTTCAAATAGGGGATGAAAATTTGTATAAAAGTCCTGATTTTTAAGTTATTTTTCAAGTATTATACATCAAACTAGTTTATTAATAAAATTACTTAGTAGGGGATAAAAATCTTGGACGGACGTACCTACTTATCTGTATAGTAAAGTCTAAATAAATAGTAAACTTTTACTCATAAAAGAACCCAATTTAAAAAATGGAATGCAACAAAATTATCTCCTTAAAACAAGCGCCATTTTCCCGAATCCAATTAGAGTTCTTTATCATGTCAAGAATAAAACAATTTCCACTATTATTATTTAATGATATTGGGTTCTTATTGGTGTAGTTTTGTTTATTTTGTCCTCGGCGCGGGACAGGCGCCGGCACCGCAGGATTTAGTATCGAGATAGGGCGTAGGTGTCACCTAATGAATATATTTATTTATTTATTTGTGATGCCGCTCGGCACTTTTATCTGAAGACAGGTTCCTATCTAGAGTCCTACAGGTGCCCTATTGGAATTGTTACAATAGGTACAAGTGCTTTGCTTAAGAGCCGTAAATTAGATCGTATTGAATGTCTCGCTATTTTTAAAACATAGGTAGGTACATTAGTCAATAGAGAGCCGTGGTAGAGGTATCTAACTATAAATAATCTAGCTGTAACTTAGGTAGGTAGATACCTACATGATGCGTGAGCTTTACTCAATAAAGTGAACTATGATTAGGAATAGGTACTTACCTGAAAAACAAAATACAAAATAGGTACTCATGACGAGCTTTAACCAAACAGAAGTCTAATTAAGTATAACCTAAGTTGCATAGTCAGATGCTTAAACACTCATATTTAAGGTCTCATAGGTACTTAGTCAAACTGTTCATAGACAAATTTGTCAACTGTATTTGCGGCCTCCCATTAGATTGCGAAAGTACCTACCTACCTAACGTAACAGCAAAAGGTAATAGCCAGGTAAAACAAAGTGGTTTTTGCTTGCACCTGTGCCATTTTCACAATGTAGCCTACAAGAATGTGTTTTTGGCCTGCATCAAATAACGTTGATAGGTATACCTAATAATTGCGCACACGTTGGCTATAGGCACATTCTTTAAGTAGCTAAACCATTCGTTAGATAAGTAAACCAAGTAGCTTTACATGGCCACTTCAATAATACAAAAGGCTAAGGTGTCACCCAACAAACACAATACAACCTCGCACCTACAAATGCATTGCAATCGAGATTCTACACGTCGCTCGCGCAGAACTCCGCGACAATTTTAACAAGATCCCCCAATCCTACCCTTCAATAACCCTCGTCCTATACATAAATCCCCACCGCGCAATCTACTGAAGTATCATCACATGTTGGCCGTTTAATGTAAAAGACACACGCGACATTCGTCGTGGTCCGTCGACAAAGCCGTCGCCGCCTCACATACATCGCCTATTAACATTATAATGCGTTCAAAATATTTGTGCTATCTATATAAGACCACCCAGGTGGGATTGTGACACATGATCTGACAGCTACCTGCTAGAACAAAACGATTCTATTCTTATTTAAAGATCCACCACCCTACTCAATTGCATGATCCTTTGATTTATTTTTTTTTTTAATTAAATTCGGACTCTACATTCAACAATGTTTTTTATGAGAAAGAACATCTTTTTGATTCTATTAAACTTAGTGTAGAAAAAAAACGATTACTTAAGTAAGTAGTTATTTTTCTTAATTTTGAATAGGTGAGTAGGTAGGTATAGGTAGGTACTTGGGTATACAGTTAACATAAATTATTTTTTAATTTAGGTAGGTAGGTACTCTAAGTACGTCATTTTTTCGTTCCAACTTCCAATAATAATTGAGTGAATCTAATCATTTGACAGCAGTCTCCCGTAAACTTGAGTTTTTATGCAAACATAGTTTTGCTTTAAGCTTAAAAACTAACTTACGCGGGTCTACATTTTTGTACTTACCTGAGTAAGTTAGTTCTCGTGTAGGTACTTTTTGCTGTTAACTCTTTTATGATAATAACAATAAACGTGTGAGTCTTACCTATTCATTGCTCTACCATAGCACACACTCGTGACCATAGCTAGGTAGGTAGGTAGGTACCTATATATACCTATAGGTACTTAATGTGGGACTCGGAAGTCGGAGCGACACTTGTCCGATACTTTTATCTACTATATAGTCGGTCGAGGGGTACCGCGCCGTGAGGGAAGTATTCTGAAACAGAAAAGGTGTGGTGAAAGGGTTCTTTTTGGCAGTAAACGTAGAAAATGTGTTTTAAATGGGTTTAATTGCACAAGGTTTTGTGAACCCCATAGATACTGACACTTTCTCAAGAGAAGCCTCAACACAAGTTTGAATCTAAGTACTTACTCTCGTTGGTTTTTAGGGTTCCGTACCCAAGGGTACCAACGGGACCCTATTACTAAGCCTACGCTGTCCGTCCGTCCGTCCGTCCGTCCGTCCGTCCGTCCGTCCGTCTGTCAGCGGGCTGTATCTCGTAAACCGTAATAGATAGACAGATGAAATTTTCACATATTATGTATTTCTATTGCCGCTATAACAACAAATAATAAAAATTAAATTAAATTAAAAAAATTAAATTAAAATATTTCCATGGGTACATGGAAATATTTTTATTTAATTTTTTTAACGGAACCCTAAAAGAGCGAGGCCCGACTCGCACTTGGCCGATTTTTAATACTCAAAGCCTCCATTATTGCGCGACAGAACTGTGCAATGTGCATGTCCTTTATAAAGAGCATCATCAGTAGGTTAGTACTGTCAGCTGCATAACAATGGATGTTGCTGGGTCATCTTCTAGCAATATGGTTCTTGTGTTCTCGTCATTCTTAATTATATTTAAAAGTATATATTTTATAATTACTTCATTGTTATGTGTTAAATAAGTGTTCTTTTACCTACCAGTAATTTCATAAACAATATTCCTGTGATTTTGCACAAGTTTGTGTTTTCGCCAAGTCACTGTTAAACTCAAGCACTTCACTTCACAATGCATTCAATTAAACAGTCAATTACTGAGCTTAGCGCACATTTTAACGCTAAGATGGAAGAATTCCAACAAACCATCAAGGGGTCCATCTCAACTACGAGTACCAGTCCAACTTACGACATCGCAGCACAGTTCAGTGCGTTCAGGAGTTTTGTGATGGCGGCGCTGGAAGGTTTGCATATGCAAGTCCAACTACTTTTCAGATCAAATGACGACTTAGAAATGAGAAGTAGACGTAAAATTCTTTTGGTCCATGGCATTCTCGAGAGCAAAGATGAGACCTTAGATGCTGTTGCCACAAAAGCACTCGCTGATCACCTCAAGTTGCCAATTAATTCGGAGTGTTTGAGTCGCTGCCATCGCCTAGGACGTTTTAAAGCAGATAAGCCAAGAGCTGTGCTCATCAAGTTTAGAGATTTATCACTCAGGAATAAAGTATGGTACGCAAAGACCGGCTTAAGGAACTCGGGCATAACTCTGTCAGAGTTTCTTACTAAGGAACGACATGGCGTATTTGTAGCCGCTCGCCAGCGCTTTGGCGTCACTACACTAGCGGCACGCTATGATGGCCGGTTTGACACATTACAATAGTGACGTGGAATGTCAATTTATTCTCGAACAAAAAACAATTAAGTTTTGTTTTTGTACCTGATTAAATAGGTTTAATAAAACAAAAATGTATATGTTTATTTAATTTATTTGAACGAACTGAATATTTGAATGAAAATGAATATACATACTTTTTTATACTCTTTTTTGGTGTGTGAAGTTTATTTTCTTCTGTGCCAGTCTCGCCATATTTTTTTTTAGTTATCCGTCTAACAGTTCGTTGTCCAATATTAAGCGCATCAGCTACGCGTTCAACCACTGACGTTATAGGTAAAATTGGCCCTCCATTTTGAGCTTCACGATCGAAATAGTTACGAAGGCGTATTACGAACTCACGTGTCTGACTATTTAGAACAGTTCTCTGCGTACGTTCGGTCATATCGACGAAATCCACAACAAAGGGCTTGAACAGAGTCCAAATTAACGAGCAAGGGTCAACAGTAATGCAGTATCAATATTTGAAATCCAAAGCCAGGTCAAAACTATATCACAATCGCATTGCACTGACAGTTTATACTTTTCGAAGCAACGTCAATTCGAAACTGCTTTGTTTTGCATTGAGCATTGACGCGAGTTTGCCGGAGGTAGTAGTTGTGCTAGCCAGCGATCCTATGTGACGATCGTATTAGATTCCATTTTTAAAAATTTTCAATTTAGAAAACCAAATGCCGAGTTGTGGTATATATCATATAAAAATAAAAATTTTACCTTTTGTATGAAACAGCTGATATTTTTTTGCGATTTCAGAGGTTTGTCCACATAGTGAAAATTGTTCATATTCACAAGTACTTTCACCCCTTAAATGGTGCAAACTGATTTTTCTACACTTGTATACATTTTAGAAATCAATTTAATAAATAAATTTTGAGTCCTAAACCTAAAACTACATTCGATAAAATTTATGAATCTCTGCACATCACTATCGTCAATAAAGTAATACAATTATTTCCTTCAAAGTCGTTATCAATTAATACGGAACTTCATGAGCGGACAAACGTCAAACCGGCCATCATAGCGTGCCGCTAGTTTAGGTGCTGGACCAAAGATGGGCATATCTTTGTAGTTGGACAAGATGGTACACGGAAACTTATCCGATCGGTTGCCGAGCTCGACTCCATTGCGACGGTGACCACTGCCCCGCTGACATCAAATAATGCTCCGACGACTGCCCCGGCTACTCCTAAAGGCGGATCAGCGCGCAGCAAGAGGTCTGCCAGGAGATAGGCTTTGTTTATTGATCATATATGATACACAGATTGCCTAAAATAAGTTTTTTGTCGGTGTTTATACCCCTTTTATTTAGTTAAGTAATAGGTATAACCTTTGTTTTTTCCACTTAGTTTATGGCGGGTATGTAAACAACTACTGTTTTGAATCATTGACGTACGTAATATTGACGTTTAGTTACCCACATCTTTCTATGGCTTGATTAATTGATATATTTTGTCAATTTTATACATGGCTCATTCTACGCATTTGACACTTGTCAATGTCAGTCTACTACAGATTGAACTTGACATTGAATCAGCCAGTTACGCATCTTGCACCATAGATATTACTTTCTTAGAATAGGCATTCTGTTTATTACTATAATATACTACAGATTGAACTTAAAATTGAATCAGCCAGTGTATATATAATGCATTTTGCACCATAGATATTACTTTCTTAGAATAAGCATTCTGTTTATTACTATATACTACAGATTGAACTTGAAATTGAATCAGCCAGTGCTAAAATGCATTTTGCACCATAGATATTACTTTCTTAGAATAGGCATTCTGTTTAATTAGGTATTGGTTGTTTGAGTGATATTTAATTTTAATTTTATTATTGTTTAAGTAAATTTTCCTTGATATATGTTATTATTTTAAAGCAATCTCTTCTTACCTTACTGGTGGGTAAAAGAACCTGTATGTATGTATCATTGATACACATTAGTATCTTTTGCTATTAATTTATTTATACAATATTTTTATTCTTATAAGCATATATATATTGCTACTATATATATTTTTATTATATTTGTTTAATTTGTATTAAATGGATATTAGTGATAACAATAATGATAATTCAGACGATAATCTTACTTTTTACTCGGCGTCTTCAGATAGTTTTCACAGCTTCTCCCAGCCACTTAAATCCTTCCTGGACTTGACCTTTTCCCCTTTTCCCAAAAACTTCAATGTTATTCACATCAATGCCCAGAGCATTCCATCACACTATCTAGACTTACTTGATTCCTTTGATAATAATAATATTCATGCCTTCTTAGTTTCAGAATCCTTTCTTAAACCGTGTTTACCTTCTTCTTCTTATTCCTTACCCAATTTCCACTTAATTCGTAATGATCGCACGGGCAAAGGTGGAGGCGGTGTTGCGATATACCTTCGTAGGCAGATTCCCTTCACGATTTTCAACAAATCCCCTTCGCTATACTCCGATTCGGTCGAGCACATTCTTCTTGAGGTTTTGTTTGGTAGTACTAAATTACTCCTTGGCGTATTTTATAGTCCTTCGCTCCATATCGATTACTTCCAAACCTTCGAAAATCTGTTGGAACAGTATGTAACATCTGTTGACCATACCATCCTTATGGGCGATTTCAATACTTGTATAATAAAAAACGATTATCGTTCTAGACGCCTTGTCAATATTGTTGAGAGCTCTAACCTTACTTTGCTTCCCACTAATGCCACACACTTTTTTCCAAATTGTGCTCCTTCTCAGTTAGATTTAATGATAACCTCCTCCGTCGATCTTGTGGAAATCCATGGTCAACACCCCGCTGAGGCCTTTTCTTACCACGACCTCATTTACCTTTCATTTAAAATCCGTCCCCCTAAGGCCAAGCCAACCATAGTTATGCGTCGTAGCTTTAAGAATTTCGATAATATTAATTTCATGTCTGACCTCAACAATATTGACTGGGGCACTATAATTCAGGCAGAAACAGTTGATGAAAAAGTCGAGTTATTCAACTCATTCCTGACAGATCTGTTTGATAAGCACGCTCCGCTTCGCCCAATGAAACTCAAACATTTACCAGCCCCTTGGCTGACGCAGGACATTAGAACCTTGATGGCCAAGCGGAATGCTGCTAAATCAAAATATAAGTTACGTCACTGTAACAAGGTCTGCAGAGAAGCCCAAAGGAATTTTATTTTTTCATCTATTGAAAAAAGCCCTGAAAGGACTTGGAAATTTTTGGAGACTCTTGGGATTGGGCGTCAACAACGAGTTACTCCAGACAATCTCGATCTTGATGCACTCAACAAACATTTCACCTCAATCACTCCCATTGACAGTCAAGCAAAAGCCTCGACACTAAATCATCTTAGATCACTACCTACCTTATCTTGCTCACAGTTTCGATTTGATCCTGTTTCCAAAGATGACATAAAGAAACATATTCTCGCGATCAAGTCGGACGCTGTGGGGTGTGATGGTTTAAATCGCAAGATGATTTTACTTCTTCTTGATAATGTCTTGCCTATTCTCACCCATATCTTCAATTTTTCCTTCGCTTCCAATAAATTTCCCAGTGCCTGGCGGAACGCTCACGTTATCCCTATTCCAAAGATTAAAAATCCAACTTCTTATACTAACTATCGCCCTATTTCCATTCTACCCTTCCTTTCTAAAGTTCTCGAGCGTATTGCCTGCCAGCAACTTAACCTTTACTTAACTAAGAATAACATCCTTAGTCCGTTCCAATCTGGCTTTCGGAAAGGGCATAGTACTACCACGGCTCTCGTCAAAGTTTGTGATGATCTCCGTGACAATATAGGCCAACAACTTGTCTCTGTCATTGCTTTACTTGACTTCAGTAATGCATTTAACACTGTTGACTTTGATTTACTGTTAGCTGTCCTAGAATCCTTTAATATTTCCTCTAACACTATTTCTTGGTTTGCTAGCTATCTGTGTGACCGCCGGCAGTGTGTGACTCTCAATAATAAATTCTCTTCTCCACTATCACTTGCAGCTGGCGTCCCACAAGGTGGTGTCCTTTCTCCTCTCCTCTTCGCAATATTTATTAATACTGTCACTCAACTTCTCTCATCATCATTTCATCTATATGCTGATGACTTACAAGTTTACGTTGCTGCTCCTGCCCATGACATCAATTCGGCCATTCACAGGTTAAATACTGAACTACAAAGGATCTGTGAATGGAGTAAATCCTATGGGCTTAGCATTAACGCTGGTAAATCCCAGGTAGCTTTGATTGGCAGTCCCAAGCAATTGGTTAAGGTGGATACCAACGCTTTGCCCCCCATTCGAGTTGAGGCGGGTCATTTGGTACTTAGCGGTACTGTTAAAAATCTTGGCCTCCTAATCGATAACACTCTCTCCTGGATCCCACAAGTGTCGGAAGTGAGTCGCAAAATATTTGCAACAATTGGTTCGCTAAAGCGTTGGAAAAACCTCTTACCAATTAAAACTAAAACTTCTCTAGCTAATTCCCTTCTATTACCGTTACTCGATTATGCTGACTGCTGTTACCCTGACTTAACGGAAGAACAACTTAACAAGCTGGAGCGGTTACAAAACCTTTGCATCAGGTTCATCTTTGGTCTGCGCAAGTTTGATCATGTATCCTGCTACCGTGCCCAGCTTGAGTGGCTTCCGATAAGGCAGCGTCGTGACATGCACATCCTTACTCTTCTCTATTACATTCTTTTTAATCCCGCTACTCCTTCTTATCTTAAAGAACGCTTTTCTTTCCTCAACAGTGTTAATGCACCTGGCCGCTATTTAAGATCGCACAACGATAATCGCCTCACCTTTAACACCTGTTATGCCCGCTCCTATGGTCAATCCTTTACCTATAAGGCTACCTTACTATGGAACTCCCTCCCCTTCGAAATAAGACACTCCAAATCACTCCCTATCTTCAAACAGCGTCTGAAAAGTCATTTTCTTTCTATGAAACCATAAGTGTATATAGTGGATATTTATGTATATATATATTTATATATATATTTACATTATATATATATTTATATATTTACTTTATTTCATATATATTTTTTTTTGTTATGTATGATATACATGTAATGTTATATTTATGTATTGTATTATATATGTCATATTATTTATTTTACTATAGTCTATAATAATAATAATAATAGTCTATAATGTTTACAACTTTCCTCGATCTTAGCTTGCACTATCCCATTTTCTTTGGTGTTTTCCTCTCCAGACAAGGGTTGCCTGGAAGAGATTGCTTTTGCAATAAGGCCGCCTTTGCACCTTGTACTTATTTTCTTTTGTTGTATTTTAACCATTATTTCTTGTTGTGCAATAAAGTATTTTCTATTCTATTCTATTCTATTCTATGCCACCAGGTCCAAAGTAATTATAGGTATTATCTTGCTCTGTAGGTACTTACTTATGCGCAGTCTTAAATATCCTACTGCGAAATCTTACTTAAGTACCTACCCGGGGATGTAAGATTTTGTGCGTTTCTAATTGTTAACTAAGATTTCATTTAGTTATGCGATAATGTACCTAATATATTAAGGTACCTATGCCATAGATAAATTATATGCCTATGCTTAATCCTACTAATACCTATCACAAATGCGAAATTTTGTGAGGATGGGATTTGTACTTAATGTAATATAAGTACTTACTTACTGTACAAAAGAACACAAAAGCTACTATTGTGACTTAAGCACGATAGTTAGATACCTATATTCCCTCCCGGACTTTTTTAGAGGGAATAATGAATACTTACTTTAATCTTGTAGTAGGTAGGTAAGTAGGTATTCCATTTTTTTGTATCATCATTCATCACGAACAAGTTTTCTTTCAAGTTTCAAGGCAAAATTTTGCTACTTTGGGTTACATTATTGCTATTTTCTTAAGGATCTCTAATTTTTTTTTCAAATAAATTATAGACTATGTTACTTCCTGATAATTTCGTTTTCTATTGGTGAAAAAATTGTTAAAATCGGTCCGGTAGTTGCAGAGCCTATTCGGTAAAAACAAACAAAAAAATCTTTCCTCTTATAATATTAAACTATAGATTATTGTTTGTCAATATTAAGCATTCGCATTGGCCAATGTGAGAAATCCAACATTCGTTACATCAATTCCTACTACCTACCTACTTACCTACTTACCTACCTTGCATATTCACGAAGATATTAAATTTTAAGGCAGACGCAGGCCTGGTTGAAGAAGAATATCCTGACTCAAAAACCTTCGCCAGTGGTTCGACAACACGAGTTCCAGGTCATTCAGGGTAAATACCTACCTGCCTACCTATATAGATACCTACCTAGGTAAATTATTGTAAGAAAAAACTTGAGAGGTGTCATGGGACACCCGGATGGAACGTAGTTCCTTTCGATTAATTAATTTGGCATTGTGTTCGGTATTTTCGCGGTACAATAATGGGTCTCCGTATAGCCTTGTGGCTTCTGCATTCGCCTAACAGCCAAAGGTCGATGGTTCGAATCCCAGCTCGACAGACCGAATTTTCTATTTTCAATTTTATTTTAAACAATTTCTACATGTGGAACGTGTTGGTTATATACGTACTCAAAGTGTGGAACCTTTCCCTAATTTTTTATAACTTATAAGTTATAAACTCAATACCGTTATGGTTTATTTTACTTTGATGGTAATGTCATAGTTTACTATTCATAGTTAACTAAACTATCCTATCTTGTACTAACCCTAATGGAAGCTTTCCAACGCGTGGACGCGCAACATATGTAGGTAGACGTACCTAAGTAGGGTAGGGTAAGTTGCCCAGTTTACCGGTCCCCACCAGTGTCTGGCCAGACGACATCATTTTAAAATAAAATAGGAATGCTCTTGTGATTACGAGCCAATAAGCGATATTTATAAAAACTGTTTTCAATTATCTACAACTTAGACGCAGATAGGTATGTGACGCTAGTAAATATTAGAGTTTTAGGTCCAATTTGAAAGCAGAGGTGAGAAGCATGCGTGTTGACAGCCACGTTCCATTAAGAAAAAAATTAGTGGAGAGGTGATTTTAAGTGGCGAGTTCTAGTTCTATTAATCATTAAGTATTTTAAAAGATTTGAGTTTTATGATACAAATATTATGTCTATTTACTTGGTTTTAAAGTAAAATATGCGTTAAATTGCTCCATTATATAAAAAAATCAGAGGCCGGTGTACCTACTGGAGCAATAAAAGGCTACTTACAGAATTCGGCCTACCCCGGCCGCGGGCACTAAACGTGAGCACACTGTGAAGTATAATTTTATTGATAATGTCTCTCTTAGTTTCAATTAATCTCATGTCCAGTATTCGGCCGCCAAAAAATCTGTATTAAATATTATGGGTAACAGCTAGTTATAGTACTACTCTCCAGCCAGTATCCATACCTATAAAAAAATCTGTGAGACTATAGTGTGTCTGTTTTAATTTCCAAATCGGGGTTCCTACTTTCTTGGTTACGCTACATTGGTTAGCTTGATTTTTTAGTACCTAGTAGGTAGAAGTGCAGCTTTGAATAGGCTTTCACTTGTTTTATGAAGGCGGCCGGAGACTGGACACGAAGTGGCCGGACACTAGGTTGGGACGGCCGGACACTGGAGAAAACGTATCTACTTTTTACAAAAAAACATTTTTTTCATAAAAATTGGCAGCCTAAATATTTCAAATAAATTTTAAATGTATTCTTGAATTTATTCATGACTTTAAAAAAACTTGTGCACGAATTCCTCTGTAGACCTTATCTATCTTTAGTTATGAATGAATTAAGTTAGCAGATACCTTAAATGGCCGGAGACTGGGCATTTTACCCTACATACTTAGTGCCCGCATACAGTCCAGAGTTCGAGGCCTGGTGCTCGAGTCTGGAGATTAAAAATAAAGGGGATTCCAACACTACCTACCTACCCTTTTGAACCGAAAGGTGGTGGTCTATACTTTCCACCAAGAAAAGCATTCCCAAAGAGGGTTGACCATAGGCAGCCGGCCAGTCGTAAAATGTCATGCCGAACCACTTACAACATGGCTTACAAGACGTGTTGTGCCGACCCCACATAGCGTGGGACAAGGACAAGGAGACGATGATGATTATCACAATAAAATAAAATTATCTCGGAAATAAATTCAAAGAGCAGGCGACAAATACAATCCGAGTGCGTGTCGTAAAGCAAAGCGGATAATGTTCTATTAAGATGGCACTCAATACCTAAAGTGTTTAGCAATTTGTAAGTGCAACCGCAAACCGAGCGCAAACCATAAGACTATAGAGCACAGTGTCTGTAAAGAGCGCGTCTATCGCCGCTCAGTGGCCGCCACTCCCAGTGGGCGCGCTTCGCGTGGGGCGGCGCCGTTGAAGCCCCTCCCGCAGCCCGCGCCCGTCGCCCGGATGCGTTCTTAATACAAAAAATTAAAAAAAACTTTTTTCGCCATCTTAATGTTAAGAGTACCTATGCCAACCAAAGACTTCTATGTAGGTATCTAGGGGAAAGTCTGGTAATTTGGAACATTTTCTTTCAAGTGCTTTTTAAGTGGGTAGATATATTTTTTCAAAATTTTTACTATAGTTTATTGCCTAGGTATATGAAATAAAAGAACAGTTATTAGACTGCATTTTTATTAAGTATTAATCAACATAATTATATCTAATACCTAGGTAACTCAATAATAAACAAATTGTGAGGTCAGATCTTTATTCCAATTTAGCCAAGTGGTTCTGTTATTTGGACCACGAGGTTGTTAAATTGGACTTTAATATGCTCTGAGCTAAAACACAAAGAAAAACAAAACAAAACCATGGTAGGTAGGAAATAGACCTACCTACCATGAACAAAACACACATAAAAGTCTCTGTAAGAAATCTCAGTAGGGTAGGGAGTATAGGGACGTACTTAAGTATAGGTACCTACGTGTCCTAACATTGCGCACATTATGTAACTGACATTATGAAATTTGATGGACTGTGAATCATAAAAATAATATTAAGTTAGCATAATCATCTTTATTTCTTATCAAACATTCATTAATATATTAAATACTAGCTGATGCCCGCGACTTCGTCTGCGTGGATTTAGTTCATAACATCCCACGGGAAATTTTTGTCACCCTCCAGGTTCTCAACTATACCTATCCAATAAATCACGTCAATCCGTAGCTTTGTAGCAGGATACATTTGATCGTCTTGCTCGCGGCATTGTTAATGATGATTCAAAGAGAAAACATATTAAACTAGCGGCACGCTATGATGGCCGGTTTGACGTTTGTCCGCTCATGAAGTTCCGTATTAATTGATAACGACTTTGAAGGAAATAATTGTATTACTTTATTGACGATAGTGATGTGCAGAGATTCATAAATTTTATCGAATGTAGTTTTAGGTTTAGGACTCAAAATTTATTTATTAAATTGATTTCTAAAATGTATACAAGTGTAGAAAAATCAGTTTGCACCATTTAAGGGGTGAATGTACTTGTGAATATGAACAATTTTCACTATGTGGACAAACCTCTGAAATCGCAAAAAAATATCAGCTGTTTCATACAAAAGGTAAAATTTTTATTTTTATATGATATATACCACAACTCGGCATTTGGTTTTCTAAATTGAAAATTTTTAAAAATGGAATCTAATACGATCGTCACATAGGATCGCTGGCTAGCACAACTACTACCTCCGGCAAACTCGCGTCAATGCTCAATGCAAAACAAAGCAGTTTCGAATTGACGTTGCTTCGAAAAGTATAAACTGTCAGTGCAATGCGATTGTGATATAGTTTTGACCTGGCTTTGGATTTCAAATATTGATACTGCATTACTGTTGACCCTTGCTCGTTAATTTGGACTCTGTTCAAGCCCTTTGTTGTGGATTTCGTCGATATGACCGAACGTACGCAGAGAACTGTTCTAAATAGTCAGACACGTGAGTTCGTAATACGCCTTCGTAACTATTTCGATCGTGAAGCTCAAAATGGAGGGCCAATTTTACCTATAACGTCAGTGGTTGAACGCGTAGCTGATGCGCTTAATATTGGACAACGAACTGTTAGACGGATAACTAAAAAAAATATGGCGAGACTGGCACAGAAGAAAATAAACTTCACACACCAAAAAAGAGAAAACGAGCAAAACCAGTCGTAGGCATCGATAGCTTTGATGCCGATGCTATCCGAAGACATGTTTACGGCTACTATTTACAGAAGGAGTATCCAACAAGAAAAAAGTTGGTGCATTCACTGAAGGAAGCTGGATTATTCTTCGGTGGGGAAAGTTCTTTAACGAAGATTTTGAAGACCATTGGATTTCGATACAAAAAATGTAACAAACGCAAAATATTGATGGAAAGATTTGATATAGCGATGGCAAGGTATACTTTTTTACGGCAAGTGAAAGATATCAAAAATTGGCAAAATGTTGTGTTCTTGGATGAAACATGGCTTAATGCTAACCATACTGTAGGCCGTTCTTGGAACGATGACACAGCAGCATCTACTTCCAAAGTTCCTGTAGGAAAAGGATCGCGACTTATAATTTGTCACGCCGGAACCATCAACGGGTTTGTCGAAGGTTCATGTCTTTTGCCTTTCAGGTTGTCATGGCTTTTGCGTCAAAAACCACTGGAGACTATCATGAAGACATGAATGGAGAAAAGTTTACTGAATGGTTTACCTCAATGTTGTGTAGCCTCCCTGAACCATCTATTATAATTATGGACAACGCCCCATACCACTCGATGCAAATTGACAAGCCACCTGCCCAATCCCAAAAGAAAGCTGATATCGTCGCATGGCTTCGTAAAAATGGCGTAGATGCAAACATGAATATGTTAAAAGCGGAATTAGTACGTCTTTTAAAAGAAAACAAACCAACCAAGATCCGATACGTCATTGACGAAATAGCATTAGAACATGGGCACAGAGTTATACGGTTACCGCCTTACCATTGTGAGTATAATGCGATTGAGTTGGTGTGGGCTCAAATTAAGGGATATGCTGCAAGACACAATACAGAACCCCCATTTACCACAAAAAAAATGCTAAAATTATTAGAAGAAGCTTGTGAACATGTGACTAAAGGAGACTGGGAAAAGGTTGTGAATAGAACTGTTAAATTAATAAGGGAAGATTATGAAAGAGATGTGAAAATAGATAATATTATAGAAAACGAACATATAATTATTAATGTAGGTGATGATAGCAGTGACGACAGTGAAAATAGTAGTATGGACGAATCTGATTAATTATGGCCTTTTGTGGCACCTTTTTTGGTATCTTTTGTATTCATATGTTTCTTGTGTGCATATAAAGTATGTATATTCATTTTCATTCAAATATTCAGTTCGTTCAAATAAATTAAATAAACATATACATTTTTGTTTTATTAAACCTATTTAATCAGGTACAAAAACAAAACTTAATTGTTTTTTGTTCGAGAATAAATTGACATTCCACATCACTATTGTAATGTGTCAAACCGGCCATCATAGCGTGCCGCTAGTGTAGGTACTGATGATATTATCAATTACGTTAAACTATAATTTTTATAATTGTTTTTACCATAATTAACCAAATACAAAATTACGTTTAGCTGTCATTTACGTTTTGTTCTTCCACTGTCATTTTCGTTTTTTTATTCCATGTCAGATGCATTTTTGTTATATCAGGTTTTATATTGACTTGACGGAAACGCGGTCGAACGGGATAAAAATCCTATGTCCGTCTCCTGGTTCTAAGCTACCTCTCCACCAATTTTGAGCCAAATCGGTTCATCCGTTCTTGAGTTATAAATAGTGTAACTAACACCACTTTCTTTTATATATATAGATTACATTATCGCATAACTAAATCAAATCTTAAGTAACAATTTTTGGATTAGGTACTTAAGTAAAAAAAATATACCTTAGAAATTGGAAATGCGCAATCTTACATCCCCAGGTACTTAAGTAGGTAAGATGCGCAGTAGGATTTTTAAGATTGTGCAATACAAAGATATTTTTGCTTTGAACATTGTGGCTTAAGGTAGGTACCTGTTGCTAGAAGATGACCCAGCTTCAAGGACTCAAGAAATTCTGTTAAGTATTACTTACTAGCTAACGGAAGTAGGTTCAATACCTTTTTTGAAAGCTCTTCAAAAAGCGCTCGAACTCCTGGACCCCCAGGCCAAAGGGATAATTTTTTTGTAAATTTCTTAGTGCCACCAGCCACTTCAATCCTCTGACTACAGTAGGTAGGTATATACTTATAATGTAGGTACGTACCTAGGTACACAAACACCATAGAGATTTGTTAAAATTATACCTATCTCCGTGATCAACAAGATTATCAGCGATTATTCCGATTCTCTGCCGGCTTTTCCTTCGTCGTCCCGCTATCTCTGGGAAGAAAAAAAACCATAATTCAAACTAATTCGATGGAATCGAGTCGACGTGGCCCTCGCCGGTAGGTACAGTAGATACTTACAGACTAACGCAAGTCAGTCTTTGGAATGTACTTACAAAAACTCGATAGATACATTACACCAAAATGTTACAAGTCAGTCTCTAGCTTAATGCTCAAAATCCTAAATCAAAATCGAATCTTAGTTTGTTATTTATTACAGGCAAATACTCTCGGTGAAGGACTGCCTTAAATAACAGTTTTAATGCGCGCTTATTGTACCTATACCTACTTACCTCGCTAGTCCGCCCGCCCACCGACATATGGCGCTGTGGCCGCTAAGGGCGCGAGGCAGGAGCGCGAGGCACTCTTGCCTAGACTGCCTACCCCGTGTTTTAACTCGCCTAATTGTTTCCCATTTACATACATTATGAAAAAACGTCACAACTGACGTTCAACAGACCCACTATGTAAATACAACGTTACATAGTCGCACGAACCGCTATTAGGGCGGCTCGAACTAAACCCAACTTCGAATTATGAAATTTAATAACGGAAATCAATTATTGGCGTCGGCTTTTAATTCTTAGTTGATTGCTGGGAATATTTTTTACTACATGAAATAAATTTTGAATTTGAATTTATATGAAAGTATTTAAGTAGTTTTTGAAGTCAAAGACATGAAAATAGGCATTTTGGTGAGTAGATTTAAAAAATAAATTCTCTACTTAGGTACCCATACCTAACTTATTTTGTCGGCCATGTTCGGTTTAAACCGTGTTTAAACATAGCCGACACGAAATGTCAAACCTGTCATAACATTTTGCGCGCACTTATTTTTTGTTTGTCAACATTCGCATTCGAATTTGAAATAATCATTCATTACATCACAAGTACCTACCTACTACAAGCACATACCTACCTATACCATCTTTTCCAAATCTTGCTATACAAATACACCTATTCCTGTCATTTAAGTACATTTCAATTATTAATTTATAAGTTACCTTTATAGTTGTAATAAGCTGCCTATCAAATACAGATAGGTACCTATCAATTACATTTGTCGAATCATTCTTCAAGTAGCCGATATAACATTTTACCTTTCTAAGCACAGGTATGTCACAGTGAAATTAAAGCAATTAAATAGATAATACCAATTTAAATGGTAACATCTATTATTTAGAGAAGATTCAGACAGTCCGTCATCATCCTTTCAATTCATTTACAGACCCCTAATTATGAAACGGTAGTTAGGTAATTAATTGACGGTGAGAACCGAAAACTAACAATGCCTCAAATTATGTTATATTCAAATTAGAAAAACATGATGTGTAACGTCAATTTATCTTCTAAAATTTCGGCGCTGAAATACTTACCTGACTATTCCTAATGTCTATACCTAACCTATAGATATAGGTCATTTAGTACATTTGGTACAAAGTTTGGTTTTGGTGGTTTGACGTCAAGTGGTTATGTAAGTACCAGCTAAACCTGATATGAATATTTTTGTTCTGTTTATAACTAGGTAGATCTTTTCATCAAATCTAATTTTAATTTAATTATGTAGGTAGGTAGGTACCATAGGACAGAAGAAATAAAATCTGTTCTTTGTGAAATACGCGTGATACCACAGAATATATTATAATAGGTGATACGTAGACGCACCTGCCTACAACGCTTTCTGCCTACAAGTTTCGGTTAGGGCTACTTGAATGAGGCCTAGGTACTCTAGGTATGTCCAACAATGGATGTACTTTGGGTGATGATGATGTTGTTTTATGTACA
Organism: Oeneis ivallda; assembly: GCA_029955525.1. Classification (NCBI taxonomy): domain Eukaryota; kingdom Metazoa; phylum Arthropoda; class Insecta; order Lepidoptera; family Nymphalidae; genus Oeneis; species Oeneis ivallda. Next base: position 11,851,037 of record JARPMR010000004.1, on the reverse strand, counting down.
ATTGTACCTATAAATACCTTAATATTAATAGGTTCGGGAAAAATTTTCTTCGCATTTTATATGAAAACTTTCTTCGCATTTTTTTAAGTTTATTTACATTTAACTATAGTATTTATATTAGTAGGTATATTAGATTACCTACTATTCATTTAATTTATTTTATTCATCATCGGTTAATCTCATCAGTTCTTGGCAGTAGATCCAAATCGATGGTTAAAATAGTACATTACACATCTAGGGCAGTAAAATAAGGAATGTCTCAGATCACATGTAATTGTTGTCCGAGGCGAAGCCGAGGTCAATAAACATGTGATCTGAGGCTTTCTTATTTACTGCCCGTGGTGTGTATACTATTTTTCTCCTCGATGGAGGCGGAAAGCGACATTTTCGTTTAGCGCAGCGGGAGGAAAATTGACGCTTTCCGCCCGTAGGTGAGAAAATGGTTTTTTGTTTGTGGTTTTTTCCTTTTTTGTAATAAAATTTTAAAATGTAAGCAAGAACTTATCGAACTTCTTAATTAGATTCACTCATTTTTAAAGAAAGAAACAAAAAAAATCGAAAAACGAACGAAACGAAAAATCATAACAACACTTACTAATTTGTTTCTTTTTTTGAAATGTAACCTTTTCAATGTCATCAAAACCAGCCAGATACAAATAGTACCTACCTACAGCAAAAGAGATTTTATTACAAGTTTATACATAAGTAGGTACTATACCTATTCGATAGGTAACTAAGTATTCGAAAAAAAATTCCTGATCATATTTGGAGGTATGTAGGTATTTATTCTATGAAGAAGTATTATTTTTTAAGGGGAAACTTAGGGTTTGTAGATGTGAACAGATATTTTAGAAAAATAATAGATTCAGATATCTATTAGTAGGTACCTAGATGTTGTTGGTTTATTCTTGAACAAGCATTTGTTGGCATGACGTGTGGATGAAAATCGAATAGGTAAAGAGTTAGCATAACGAAGACTAGGAAGGTACCCTAAATGGAATCTATTTACTTACCTTAACTTGTACCTACCTAGTTTAATAACTACATAATGAACGCCATATCAGCATACCTGTTCCACGATTAGAATTTGCGTGACCAGACTAATACTGTTGCATGGCATACTTACTTACTTAATAAAAAAATAGGCCAAGCTGAAACGCTCCGACTTTTCATGTCGAAAATGTATGAAAGTGGGTTGCTTTATTCGCTCAAGATTATAAGCAATATCCTTTCACCTACAGAGCCGTTTATAACGGCGTTCTTGCTGCATCAATGCATTTTAATCAATAGCGAGAGAGTACCTACTTATCAGCTAATCTTAGATGCGATTGTCTAAAGTTGTTCCATTGATCGTAATCGTATTCGATGACATTAGCGTCAAAGTAAAATAAACCATAACGGTATTGAATTAGAGCTCAATTTCGTGTATGCATTCTTATACGTTTACGTATGTAGGTAGGTACGATACGCTCCATAACGCTCCATAGATATTAAAATCGGTTGTACCTACTGAATTTGTGACTTTAAATCAATACAATCAGGATTATTTTACTTCGACGCTAATGTCATCGAATACGAATCCGATCAATGGAATAACTTTTAGACAATTGGTACCCAGAGGTGATTCCTAACGACACACTGAGGCAATAATTTTTAGACAATCGCAAAGCCCGTCCAACCCTACAAGAAAAGCTTTTGAAATAAGGTCTGAAAAAACAGTATTTTCTCATAGTACCTACCTACCCTTGCAATCTCTCGTATTGTATCAATCTACCGTTGGTCGGTACAATAGCATCTTATCGGCAGATCAAACAAAGGCTACTTACAACTGTTCTTAATCGTCATTTCACATACGGTTTCCACTGATGAACGTTTGTCTTGGACGTGTGTCTAAACTGAAGGGAGATATTATACATAGATAAAGTTAGCGCAAGGATAGTCTGCAAAAAAAATTTATAAAAAAGTAAATTATTTCTTAAATTGTAAAGTAAGTAGGTAGGTACTTACCTAATAGAATAGAATAGAATAGAATAGAAATATTTTTTATTCAAATAAACTTTTACAAGTGCTTTTGAATAGTCAATGAATCTACCACTGGTTCGGAATGCCTTTCCTGCCGAGAAGAACCAGCAAGAAACTCGGCGGTTGCTCTTTTCAAAACAGATTTACAATACAGTAAATACTAGGTATGCTATATATGCAGTGTTTCCACAATGAGGAAAGTTCCAAAAATGCATACAGACTAACTTCTACCTTAAGATGGGCAGACATAAAGTAGCCCCATTCCCGCCGGTGGCACCCGTTCACGAGCATGGCGCATGACCCAGCCATTGCTTCGCTCAACCATATTTGAGGGAACGTAACAACCCGCATCACACGACAATAATATCTAAGGAACCTATCGACACTTAGGATGCAAACATGAAACGAAATAGGTACCTAAGTACTTTATCGAAGAAATAATTGAGTAGGGTAAAATAAAATTTCGGCAAAAATTTTAAGGCACCGCCGCCGCTTTATCCGCCCTAAACATATTCTTAGGTAGTACAGGTACCTACACTGACAGAAAAATGAGTGTGCTAAAGAAATGTGCTAGTTAATTTTATTCTTTATTAACCGGTACAAGTCCAAAAAAAGATAGTCTAAGGGCCGATTTCACCAACGTAAAATAAGACATCCAAGCGTAAAATTTATGTTTGAAAGTATTTTCAGTACAAAAACTGTCAGACCGCCCAATTTATCCCTCGGATAAACGTCACTCGACTTTGGTGAAATCGGCCCTTACAAGTAAGAATTTCACTTGTATAAGAATAAAGAAAATTATAGTAGGTAAGTACTTACCAATTAACAATACATTTTTACTAGCGATAAAGTCAAAATGATTGAATAGGCTTGAATAATTCCACCACAATCCTTGTCGCCATCATCAAAACCCATGATTAGAAGTATCTAATAAATAACTACCACTTATCAACTCAACTAATAACTTAAACTAGCGGCACGCTATGATGGCCGGTTTGACGTTTGTCCGCTCATGAAGTTCCGTATTAATTGATAACGACTTTGAAGGAAATAATTGTATTACTTTATTGACGATAGTGATGTGCAGAGATTCATAAATTTTATCGAATGTAGTTTTAGGTTTAGGACTCAAAATTTATTTATTAAATTGATTTCTAAAATGTATACAAGTGTAGAAAAATCAGTTTGCACCATTTAAGGGGTGAATGTACTTGTGAATATGAACAATTTTCACTATGTGGACAAACCTCTGAAATCGCAAAAAAATATCAGCTGTTTCATACAAAAGGTAAAATTTTTATTTTTATATGATATATACCACAACTCGGCATTTGGTTTTCTAAATTGAAAATTTTTAAAAATGGAATCTAATACGATCGTCACATAGGATCGCTGGCTAGCACAACTACTACCTCCGGCAAACTCGCGTCAATGCTCAATGCAAAACAAAGCAGTTTCGAATTGACGTTGCTTCGAAAAGTATAAACTGTCAGTGCAATGCGATTGTGATATAGTTTTGACCTGGCTTTGGATTTCAAATATTGATACTGCATTACTGTTGACCCTTGCTCGTTAATTTGGACTCTGTTCAAGCCCTTTGTTGTGGATTTCGTCGATATGACCGAACGTACGCAGAGAACTGTTCTAAATAGTCAGACACGTGAGTTCGTAATACGCCTTCGTAACTATTTCGATCGTGAAGCTCAAAATGGAGGGCCAATTTTACCTATAACGTCAGTGGTTGAACGCGTAGCTGATGCGCTTAATATTGGACAACGAACTGTTAGACGGATAACTAAAAAAAAGCATTAGAACATGGGCACAGAGTTATACGGTTACCGCCTTACCATTGTGAGTATAATGCGATTGAGTTGGTGTGGGCTCAAATTAAGGGATATGCTGCAAGACACAATACAGAACCCCCATTTACCACAAAAAAAATGCTAAAATTATTAGAAGAAGCTTGTGAACATGTGACTAAAGGAGACTGGGAAAAGGTTGTGAATAGAACTGTTAAATTAATAAGGGAAGATTATGAAAGAGATGTGAAAATAGATAATATTATAGAAAACGAACATATAATTATTAATGTAGGTGATGATAGCAGTGACGACAGTGAAAATAGTAGTATGGACGAATCTGATTAATTATGGCCTTTTGTGGCACCTTTTTTGGTATCTTTTGTATTCATATGTTTCTTGTGTGCATATAAAGTATGTATATTCATTTTCATTCAAATATTCAGTTCGTTCAAATAAATTAAATAAACATATACATTTTTGTTTTATTAAACCTATTTAATCAGGTACAAAAACAAAACTTAATTGTTTTTTGTTCGAGAATAAATTGACATTCCACATCACTATTGTAATGTGTCAAACCGGCCATCATAGCGTGCCGCTAGTGTAGTTAATTTTACCATGTGACGTAGTGAAATCAGTAATTAAGTTAGCATTATTGCTAGCATTCAAATAGCTACAATATGTTACCCTATACGAACATTTAACTTGACAACGACTAACAAAATAATGGTGACAGCGATCATTTTTTTTCAAACTCTTCAAAATGCTTGGTAGGTTCTGTGGTCCACTCTACCCATTGCCATTTTAGCTTCGTAACTTGATGAGCTATGTGGGTTCTCTGATTTTCCTATTGAGGAGATCCTCAATTTCGATTTGCAGGAATACATGATGAGCATAGCTTTCTCCATCGCCCGCTAAGTAAGTACCTATAAAGCCTTCTTATGAAGCCCTTGTTAGAAAAGGCAATGTTCATGCTATCGCTCCGCACTCGCAAATGAAGGTAAGTAACTATTTAGCTCACTTTGCGGCTCTAGGCACAATGGGTTTCGGAAAGCGATATGCATAGATATGCACTAAGTACCATGCAACGTGTAAATATGCAGATTCCTCGCTCGCACACACTAATCTTATTCCGCTTTCCATTCCCCGACCCATTGGTTGAAATGTATGGCGCTGCAGATTATATGTTGCCAAATGAAAATCTGTAATAAAATGACGCCTTTAGTAAGTACCTACATCTCTATTGCAAAACCATAGCAGCGCAGCGGAACGAAAAGAGTAAATGCACAGTCAAAAGCATGTGCAATAGCTGGTAGTTTCACCATGCTTAGCCCTCTGTCAAATAGAAGCGAAACCGAACAAATCTGTTAGGGTAACATACCTATATTTGAGACGTCATTCATTACATTCCCCTTCCAGGTTAACCCTTTTCCATCTTAGACTGCATCGTCACTTGGAACCAAATCTCTCAAACGACAACTAAGTAGTTACAGATCAATAGGTGAATCGCAGTCAAGGGATAACTTGTAAAGAGTTAAACAAAAGAAAAAAACCGGTTAAGTGCGAGTCGAACTCGTGCGCCAAAGGTTCCGTACCTACCCATTATACCGCCATTATATTATTATTATTATATATAATTTTCAACGTTTTTATTTTTTGGAACTTTTCCTTTATTTGTGCTGTAAGACCTTGTTTTTTGCCAAATTTCGTGATTCTAGGTCAACGGGAACTACCATATAGGTTTTCGATCCAAAACCTATAGGGTACTTCCGGTTGACCTAAAATTGTCAATTTTGATTAAAAGCAAGGTAAAGCAGCAACACAAGTAAAGGAAAATTCCATAAAATAAAAAAGTTGAAAATTAAGGTAAATTTTGGTTACTTACTCACAAGTTTTCGCGAAAATCTAAAGCCCATATCTTTTTAACATTTTACTTAGAACCTTGATTTCAATATACACCTAATAGGGACTATAGACCTCAGTATCTGGTATAAATTTCAACTTGGTAGGTCCACCCGTTCCTGAGAAAATCGGTAGTGACACACGGACAGACAGACGGACAGACGGACAAGAGAGTGATCCTATAAGGGTTCCTTTTTTTACCTTTTACTTGTACGGAACCCTAAAAAGTAACGATATCTTACGAAGCGCTGAGTAAAATTACGGATCATTTTTACGATCAAACGCTGAAAGGTCAGTTATCTGAAACATCACCTCAAAAATGACCCTCTTCTATACGAAAGATAAGATTGGCAAGATGAGGAGACCTAATATAGAAGGAAGTCATTGGAGAATGTAGATGAATATAACGTAGCAGAACTTTTTCATTAGACGAAGGAGTCGATAGTAAACTATCTACCAGTTATTAACATTTAAACTAGCGGCACGCTATGATGGCCGGTTTGACACATTACAATAGTGATGTGGAATGTCAATTTATTCTCGAACAAAAAACAATTAAGTTTTGTTTTTGTACCTGATTAAATAGGTTTAATAAAACAAAAATGTATATGTTTATTTAATTTATTTGAACGAACTGAATATTTGAATGAAAATGAATATACATACTTTATATGCACACAAGAAACATATGAATACAAAAGATACCAAAAAAGGTTTTTAAAAATTTTCAATTTAGAAAACCAAATGCCGAGTTGTGGTATATATCATATAAAAATAAAAATTTTACCTTTTGTATGAAACAGCTGATATTTTTTTGCGATTTCAGAGGTTTGTCCACATAGTGAAAATTGTTCATATTCACAAGTACATTCACCCCTTAAATGGTGCAAACTGATTTTTCTACACTTGTATACATTTTAGAAATCAATTTAATAAATAAATTTTGAGTCCTAAACCTAAAACTACATTCGATAAAATTTATGAATCTCTGCACATCACTATCGTCAATAAAGTAATACAATTATTTCCTTCAAAGTCGTTATCAATTAATACGGAACTTCATGAGCGGACAAACGTCAAACCGGCCATCATAGCGTGCCGCTAGTGTAGGTACCAGTTGTAGGTGCAGCTAACAACCATGTCTACTGAAACAACATAGACAATTTTCTAATATGCAGCTGTAATCACCGTCTTCCGCATTTCATAACCTAACCGTAAATCTCTTCCGGCCGCCTCGTGAATATTCAAACGCATCTTGGGTAGTTTATTTTTTAATTAGCGGCCGCTTTTCATAGGCCGGCTTCGATCAAGATTAGCTATGTTCGTGTGAATGGCCTACGCCGCGGTTGCCTCACGCATTGAGGACTGCCTCGCCTCTGCTTCGGCGATTATATGCAAATGAGATGTCATAACACGTGAATAATTACACCCAGCCACGAATTGCCCTTTCGGAGGAGCCGCACAAATTGGATTTACCTACGTGAAATGCGAGTTCTATCGGCGCGACACGAATTTAATGTAAATGCCCGTATATCGTAGGGTGGCTCGGCGTAGTACATAATAGGTACTATTATAATATATTCTGTGGCAGTAGGTAGGTACGTAAGTATTACCACACATTACTTTAGCCTTTCCGTATTTTAATGATTGAACTTTCTTACCACTTATTTTTAAAGAACAGAAGCAATAACATTCTATCACCACATTATCTATTTCTTTCATGATAGGTAGGCTTGCCTTGCGCTAGACTAAAATCATGTCAGATAGAAAATATTGATCAAATACGTCAAATTCGATCCTTATTTTGTGTACCTATTTACTTGTGTACCTACCTATTTCTTGTACTCTACTAACTACTCCATACTTCTATATCCGTGTTCTATCGTCTCCCACTAAGTACCTAGAGTAGAGATCTCTTAAATAGCCAAGACAGGTAAGTATTTCCTTGTCTACTATCTTTTTTGATGTCTAGTTTTTATTTGAAAATTTAAATAAATTTAATTACCGAAATAAAAGTAGATGATAATATGCTTACAGACAATAATACACCAAGCTGAGTGGCATCGCTCTCAAATCGAACAAAAGTCAAAACCTCCATCCAAAGTAACCTGAAAGTATCAGTAAAATAACTTCACAATCACCTAATGTTCCCAGCATTGTATTGAACTTTGCCTAGTAATCTTTTGGAAGCATCCGACACGAGGCCACTACCAACATTCCCATACGTAATAAATAAGTTACGTTGGCTCGTTGCAGCAATGTTCCGATAAAAAGGATGACCCGAGAACGAACAGACTGATATCTACAAATTTAATGTAACCGTCCTTATTTCCACTCCACTTTTCACGAAATGCCTCGTGGAAATTGCGAGCAACTTCGGAGGGCAGCGTGACCAAGCATGTTGCGTTAAGGAGCGCGCTGGTCGTTATGCTAATGGACTCCTTACAACAAAAACCTTCATATGACGAAGCATACGTGAAAACTATTTTAAACTTTACGCATCACTTTATAAGGTAAATTTTGAAGTGTGGAGTTACCTATTTACATCATTAGAATGTAAGGAGATGTTAGGAGCTGCGTGTTCGCTGTAGTGCGATAGCGGGAAAATGGACGGTTGACTACGTTTATGGCTGAGACGCCGGGCCTTAGATTTAAGGCACAGACAAATACACGTACTCGATAAAACCTTATTCACGTTTATTTTCTTGCAGTCCCAAAGCCAACGTGGTTTTAAAACCTTTTTGTTGAACACGTAGGGCTCATTAAATTTCGGATAAAGCGTTAGAGTTCGGATTAGGGAGTTGATAAATAAAATGGACATGGTGACATAAGTTATGATAATTGAAAAGCTCCTTGTTTTTCGGGAACGAAAAGTAGGTAGCCTATGTTACTCTCGAAGTCCTCAACATACCTTTGAAAAAATCACATCGATCTCTATAGTTGCCTTGCGGCATGATTGAAAGACAAATCAGCAAGCAGACACACTTTCGCATTGCCTGCGAGAAATATTACCTATAAAAATTACGTTTTCCTACAAGGCCAGAAGGCTTACGAGGTAGTATCTACTTACGAGGTAGGTAGATAAGTATTGACAAGAACTTGAAAAGGGTATTTATAAATCCGTTCAATACTTCTGAGATTATAGTTCAGACAGACGCAACAGGTTGTCTTTGTTTAAGCAGTGATGATTACTACCGCAATCCGCATTCGACATACGGAGTCCTTGATATTCTTTAAAAAGAAACCATTTAGCTGGCACAAAGGTCCTGGCATTTACTGTTTATATCAATATAAAGGCGTGTAAACACTTTGGATTGCACATAATTTATTTTTACTCTTAAATGTACCTGTTTCTCAAATAAATTGACAGTAGATAGGTTTACCAAGTGTATAATAATATTTACCCGTCTACGATTCGCGACCTTTACCTACACTGAAATGTGTTAGATTTTTTTATTGAATAGCTTCATAATAATATTGTAAAATGATTATTTTGAAAAGAGTAACTGCTGAGTTTCTTGCCGGCTCTTCTCAGCAGAATCCACTTTCCAAACCGGTGTTAGAGTCATAAGAGAGCCACAAGTTGGCCTACGTGAAATAAATAATTTTGAATTTTGAATTGAAATATGTTTTTTGAATTTTGATTCACCATCCCTCGGAATGGTGATCATTGATGACGTAAGCGCCTACGTCCGCCGACGTCATCAGCATTCCTTCAATGTGCCTAATGCAACCCAATCTTTCTACTGATGACTATTACGGATCGTGATCAAGGCATTACAAACGAGACCCTATATTGAACACAATCTGCCCTATTACTGCAACGTAAGTATGATTCCAGCATTTGATTGCTAGCCATCTCATATAGTATCTTTAGTCTTTATGACCAGCTTTGTTCTAGGACAGATCATTATTTCACCTGTACTTAGTCAAAATAGATCGACGACGACTCTTGAGTCACTATGGCTATGCTACGCAGCTCCTTGGACCTGCATAGCTTGTTCTACAAGGAAGAAGAATGTAAGCCGATTACGATCCAGCAGCATAGTTGTCTAAATATGACAGCTAAGTATAGTGTGTTATCGTTATCATCTCAGATTGGCCGACTCTGAGAGCTTTTGCCTAAAATTCATTGCTGCAGCGATACACTATAAATTCAAACAATCAAATTGACGCAGCTTTTCTACATTCGACCAGCTTCTAGACTGTACAAACAAAATACGGGCTGCCATGCGATCACCTTCACTCGAAAATAATACATTCAGAGTGTACGCGTAGCTTTAGTGTGGCGAATAAGTAAAATAAAATTTGTAAATGGTTGGAACGGAACATGTTTCTTAGAAAGATACATTCTGACGTTATATGAAATGTATCAGCGCACAATGAGACACAGTGCCTACAACAATAACGAATTGTTGTTGATAAGTATTCACAGTCCCCCGCAACATATGAACAACAATAAAAATCACAACAAAACTACGGAAGTGAATGTGGTTTCGCGGTTTTACACTTTAAATAAGTTGTGTACGCGAAAAAATGAAAAGAAGAGTTCTGATTATCTCCTGCAATGCATAAATAAAAGCACGCAGCAAATAAATATCTCTACCTATAGGTATAAACTTACCTGTAGAACGAGGTAGGTATTGTGTGAATGATTGCTTCTTTAAAGTCATACAATAAGCATATCCCCCACTGGTCTTCTGTTTAATAGCTGCACAACCATAGCGAAATTACCCACTAGGTAAGTACTAATACCAACTAATGCTTGACAAAGGTCTTCCACAGGTCTCAGTCTTATGTGCTGCCGTTATACAGCGGCTTCCTGAGGCTCGTCTGATGTCGTCGGCCCCCCTAATAGGGGGTCTGCCAACACTGCATTCCCTGATGCAGGGTCGCTACTCCAACTCCTTAGGACCCCCTCGACCATCGAGGCTTGGGTAGGTACGTCGCAGAAATAGACACAGAGAAACCTGTGGCTTAGAACGGGCAGCGTTATTCTGAAAAAGTAATTCTGTAAGTGTACAGGATATCCAATGACTTTATAGAATAGAATAGAAATGTTTTTATTCAAATAAACTTTTTTACAAGTGCTTTTGAATCGTCTATGAGTCTACCACTGGTTCGGAATGCCGTTCCTGCCGAGAAGAACCAGCAAGAAACTCGGCAGTTGCTCTTTTCAAAACAAGTTTACAATATAATAGATATTACGTAAGTGTTTCCACAATGAGGGGAAGTTCCACAAAAGCATACCTAATTATATCTAATTATAATTAATTCAACACATGTTAAGACGGGCAGACAGAAAGAAGCCCCATTCTTGCCGGTGGAACCCGTTCACGAGCATGACGCATGACCCAGCCATTGCTTCGCTCAACCATATTTGAGGGAACGTTTACGTTAAAGTGAAGTTTGATCTCTTAAGTAAGTACCTACCTACCTATCTCAGAAATAGCTTCACCTTCTTTACCATAGATCACGCGCCACAAAGATAATGAATAGCTCTCACTTCATTATTACACAGCATTAAACATATCCTATAGTAATTTACAAAACCACTAAATTGCCACTCTCACCCCGTCAATACGACACAACAGTCGAAACGTTGCGAGATGAAGGCTTTGTGGTTGCGACGTTTGATCTCTAATTAGGGTATTTAATAGCATAATAGTGTAACGGTTACAATTCGATAGCATCGCATTTCAAAAGTAGCTTAAACGCTTTTTTGAAAGCGTGAAAGGAAATTAAGTGAATACGTGTCCTTCTAATTATTGTAGCCACGAATAAATGACGCTTTATTATGATGATAGAGCCTATAGTTAACACGAGAAGCTCGATATATCCCTTCCAAGTAATAGGTAGGTATTATCTTTAAGATAAATTATAATGACGCCGCAAATACGGATTGATGTGATTGTTTGGATAGTTGGACTCGGAGAGTGACACAGGCTACTTTTAAACGCGGAAAAACAAACGAAAAAGTACCTACCAACTTTTAGCTGCGACTTAATTCCCGTGGAGTTCGAAATCCCGAGGGAACCGTAAGTAGTTTTAGGTTGAACCCATGCAAACAAACTTGTTAACTTGTTGTTGGTAAGTAAATACCTACTCTTGAAAAGAATACCCTCGTTCAGCAGTCTGGACTGAGACTGAAAAAGCCAACATTCTAGATAGGTGCCTACTGCCTACATCAGCGTTTCTTAACATTTTCCAGTCCACGGACCCCTAGAAGATCGAGCACAATTTCAAGGAAACTTGATAAAAAAACACAGGAATACATTGCGGACAATTTATTTTACTACTAAAAAAATCATAAAAATTAAAACTACTTACTCGTAATGTGTGTGAAGGTTGGTGCTGCTTTTTTGCATTTTTGTTGATGATATCACTAAGTTGTAATCTCAAATCGGATTCCAATTGTAATCTGTTTCTGTATTTGTTTTTGATATGTACAAGAGCAGAGAATGCCGTTTCACATAGATATGTTGACGTCGACGACTGAATCACATGATATTTCTATTAATTTATTTTCCTGTACCATTGTCAATCCAATGATATCTCAAACATCTGTGTTGAAAGGGTCTACTATCCAGTTTTTATTTCGATCAGTCTCGGTCCTTACGAGACTTGCTTTAATTTATTAATTTATAAATGTCCATAGATAAGACGTTGGACCCCCCTACACATACTCGCGGACCCCCAGGGGTCCGCGGACCACAGGTTAAGAAACACTGGCCTTCATCGATATAATCCATTGAGTGAAAGTGGTTGCAAGCAAATAAACGGCTAAACAAAAGAACGATTTTGCTATGCATGTCCCCAGTGAAATGCCGGACATACTCGCAGGCAGGTGTGGTCGCGGCTCCAACGCTAATGAACACAATGAAGACGTATTCCAGCCCGCGTATCCGGCGTTGATCGATTGATTTACTCGCTGCCACCGCGCCCGAGCTTTTTGTATTCGAATGTCGCCCCACATTTGCATATCAGTGACGACGGCAAGCTTATACCTATAGGTACCTACTCCATAACAAAATAAAATCTCCTTATAATATATTGATTCAGAAAAATATTTATATATCTTTCTCCGATGGCATGTTAGGCCTTGACTGCGAAGTTATCTGGTGGTATGTGATGATGCAGTCTTAAAATGGAAGCGAGTTTAACTACTTGGAAAGTATGTCAATTTTTTAAACTCAATATACCTACCTACCAGAGGCCTCGTACCAGAACGCGTCTCAATAGAGTTGCCTTTCCGTCATAATATGTAGGTGTGGATGCGCGAAAAATAATGTCTAACAAAATATTCTCCTCCAGCCATTAAGAAAAATAATCATAATAGGGATAGGGTAAGGTTGACGACGATAAACAAACAATTTTTTTGTAAAATTAAGTACAGTTGACAGTACAGGCTAAATCACGCCAAAATCTATTGCATGCATCACGTAGCAAATATGACACAGCACAAGTGATAATTACAGCTCGTAGTATCACAGTGGAACAACAATGTGCACTTCGGACAATTAATTGTTCTGTGATGGCAATCAGGTACCTAATGGCACGAACACTGAAAATTACTGCCCATGCATCGATGTAAATGTACTACGTACTAGATGTGGCGTCCCAAAAACACTCAATTTGTTCAACTGACATGCATGGCATTCCGTGCATTAGTTCTTAGTGTGGACTGTGGAGTGTGGTATGGCATTCGCGACGTACGGACGCGGGGGCTATTTATGCGATAATCATGAATTGAAAAGCCAATATACTCAAGTAAGTAACAAAAAAGTATACTTAGTTAATTAATTAGATTCCCGATTCTTCCCGCGCGATGTAGGTACAAGTTTTGTATTTTGATGAGTGATTCTATAATTATCTATTTCGATGTAGGTACCCATGTAGGTTTCTAAATTATCCTGAAACCTTATTTTTTTAAGCTGTTGCATAGCTTTTATCGCGGGCTTTGAGCGCGGCGACCGAATCAAGAAATTCCGTAACGAAAATAAACCTAATACCCCCCACTCCGACCGGCACAGCGCGCTGTGCGGCGTTGAAAGCCGTGCATCGTCTAACGTCGTTTCAGTTTGGCAGACTTCGGCACGGTGTTTGTGTGCGTGCGACTAGAAAATGCTATGCAATAGCTTTACCGCGGCAGTCCCCGAGTGCCACACGTATTTTTTTTAATGAAAATGTTATAATAAAACTTATAGCTTACCTAATCTAATTCCTTTCATTCTGCTCCATCTTTATTCATCATCATCACTCATGGTTGATGGAATAATGGAACCTTTAGGATGTTTCTTGTAGAACTTATAAGATCATTCTATAGTAGAACTGCATTGATTTGAATAACGGAATGGCATAGAAGTGGATATGACTAGATCCTGGAATTAATTTTTTTTGCTGGTTCTTCTCGGTTAGAAGGACATTCCGAACCTGTTCTGGTAAACTTGAAAGAGACTTCAGAGTTAGAGAGTGGTTAGGTACTTGACGATCTTAACATATTATAGCACTTTATAAAAGATTGTTTGACTAAAAACTTTTCTGTTCTATTTTAATAAATAGACCTCATATACGACTGAACAATAAGCACCAGCCAGGCGTCCCCTTTCCTACATATCTATGTCTACATATTCTGTAATCTATCATTCAAAGCACAATAGAGTTATCGCGCATAAAATACTCGCCATAGTTTAGTCAAGACAAGGAATTATTGAAAACGATGTACAAAGCGATATGTTAATTTGTTAGCTGGACGATTTAGCACCCCCTCGTATCGGCAGACATTTGTAGTTTAGCTGAGGGTAGCGTATCAGCCATCTACATATTATTGATACCACTTAGATATTCCTTTCATCACTAAAAACACTTAATGACTTGAATATGTACGCGTGGTTGTATAAATAAACATTTAAGGTATTAATTAGTTAGATTTCAAGATAGAGGAGAGTAATTAGGTTCGCGTAAACGGAAATAATAATAATATGAATAAAATTTATAATGAATGACTGTAGATTAACGGACGCAATTCGAGGCACTTTATTCGATCGACATTTGTTACACCAGGTACTTATATCCTTACCTATAAATATACCTACCTACTAAATGCGGAAGTGTTCTTATTTGTTGGTTTGTCCTTCAATCACATAGTTACGTCGCAAATGATGTATTTGAGGCCCTGGAAAGTGTTAGATACGCGCTATTTTTTGTTCCGGGAAAAAAGCTTTTTTCAAAAAGCCTAATTCAAGCAGACTTAGGTTCTACGTATATTTATTTGATACTTTTGTATTAAATTTACTTGTAGTACCTATAAGCATCACAAGCTAAATAATACATATCTAATCATTGACTGTGTACATCATAGTAATAATTAAGTACCTAAAAATCCAGATAATAACAATGGGCAAGAAAAAGAAATAAAAGACCGTACTTAGGACGTAGGTGCCATAACTACTTAGTTAACACTTTAATTTCGATTTGATATCGATAACACTTCAACATGTCATGTAAGTTATAAAATACTCAACAAGCATTAAAATTACATAAAGTAGGTACACAGTGCAAAACAAATGACAATTGACAACATTAATTAGCGTAACGATAATGACAAGAACAACTGTAACTTCAGAATTAAATATGACAATTGACAACGCAGTACATTTGAACTTAAGACAAAAACGAGCTATTAATTATTTATGAAAATATCTGTTTAACCCTTTGATTATATTTAAATACATTGGGCCCCTAACTTACTTTCGACAAGCTGCTAATCATATTCAAAGGAACACCTTGCCATATTTCGATGGCTGGGCGCTTTGAATTTTAAAATAATAGGGGTCTTTTTCTCGACGTCCTGCAAGTGGAAGAGAAGTTAGATAGTGTTTAGATAGAAATATTATGTGTATATTGACATTGAAAACTAGTAGGTATAATACTATCAGAACGTCCATCCACAGCATTTCAATCTATAGGTATGTACTATTAATTATTATTAGAACTGCGAAAGTGACTACTGTCTAATCGTTTCACCTTTTCACGGCTCAACCGCTGAACGGATCGTGATGATGGCCACAGTTTTCTGTAATACATTTACATTTCTTAATTGAACATTTAATAGGTAGTACATTTTGGTACAAGTGTGTAATGTTGGTGATTACCGCTGAGGCGCCATTGAGATCCGAGCCGTTAGGTGAGGGTCTTAAGATAGCCGAGGACGGTATTCATCAATACACACGTGTATCATACGACGTTTTTCAACACACTTGTGAAGAAAATAATACTAAAAAATAGGCCAAGTGCGAGTCGGGCCTCGCTCTTTTAGGGTTCCGTTAAAAAAAATTAAATCAAAATATTTCCATGTACCCATGGAAATATTTTAATTTAATTTTTTTAATTTAATTTAATTTTTATTATTTGTTGTTATAGCGGCAATAGAAATACATAATATGTGACATCTGTCTATCTATTACGGTTTACGAGATACAGCCCGCTGACAGACGGACGGACGGACGGACGGACGGACGGACGGACGGACAGCGTAGGCTTAGTAATAGGGTCCCGTTGGTACCCTTTGGGTACGGAACCCAAAAAATAATTTTATTTAGTAGACAAAAAGTTTATTTAGAGAAACAATTAGTAAATGTGCAGTTAGTAAAATTATAATTAACTGTTTTTCTTCATAATTAGTACTTGTAGACATTTTAATTAATAAATAACTGTAATTTCAACAGTGAAAACGAGTTGTGAAAAATTTTTCGCAATGGCGGGAAAATTAATCAGTTTTCCTATGCGCGCGCATCTTATAATGGCGATCGGCCATAGACTAAAAGAATGAGGTTTCTTTTTTGTTGGCTTTTCGCGGATAGCGTTTTAGCCACGTACAAAATGGGTAATTTCAAATTTTTACAGAAAAAACAAAAGTTATATTTGAGTGAAAATTTTATTTATTAAACACGTACAAGTTGAAATTATCTATTTAAATACGAAGTTGCATGAAATGAGCAAGCAGTAAGTACATTAATTTATTTGTACTATTGTACACGATCTTTTTTAAGAACAAAGCAACTCAACCAATAAAATAAAAACAAAACTCTATTACTCACTTGTGAATAATAGCAATAAAAAAGTAACAGTTTGATTATAGGTGTCACTATGTGCCTAATTGTGGTGAAATTAGAGCCACTTTATGAGCAAGTGTGTTGAAAATATAATAAATTAAATCTATACATATAATAAAACTGTAACTGGAAGATTTCTGTACATTTAATATATTTTGAAAATTTTAATTGCTTTACTATCGATACTGAGCCCAAAACAGATTTTTATTTAATTTTTGTCTGTTTGTTTGTTTGTCCTTCTTTCACGTAAAAACTACCGCACAGATTTCTACAAAATTTAATACCGTGGTAGCTTATTACTCGGGTCAACATCTAGGCTACTTTTTATCCCGGAAAATCAAGGAGTTCCCGAGGGACTTTAAAAACTAAATCCACGCGGACAAAGTCGCGGGCATCAGCTAGTATTATATATTTTAAATAGCCCAACATCCTAGAGACATGATCCTGTTCTTCAGGAAAATCTCATGCTGGACATGAGGCCTTGAGTGCCGGCGGTTCCTGGCCATCGCTTAGTACTTATCGTCTAATCAATTTTGGGAGATAATTCAACGGATAAGTACAGGCTACACGAAAAAACCAGCTGCTAGCGGCCATAGATGTAAAACTTAAAATGTCATCGTTTTACAAATTTTTCTTTTTCTATTTCATAAAACGAATTTTCTTAATTATCCCCACTCAAGGCTAACCATGCAGTGTGACGGCCTAAAATAATGTATTCATACTTAGAATTATTTATCAGCCATAATACCATCTGAACGAAATACATGGCTTGGAACGTAAGGGCGGAGTGCTTACGTTGGTGCAATTAAAACGCCATCAAGCGAGTCTCCTTCGACCAACGCGCCCGTGACGATCGCTATCCGCATTTTATACAAATTTAAATAAAATATAACTACTTTCGTTCATAGGCAGCATAGCGCTTAATTAAATATAGCGGTAAGTTTTAAAAATCGGCCAAGTGCGTGTCGGGCCACGCGCAGTGTAGGGTTCCGTAGTTGCCAGTCACAAATATTATTGCTGACCTAGGATAATGGATACTATAATATACTACAAAATATGTGTAATACATAACTTAGAAAAGCAGATATAACTCCTTAACTAATGAACCCTACTTAGCCGTGATAGTTTACCTTTAAAATTCGTTATATATACTACTGCTGTGAATTTTTTCATGTATCCTTTAAACAGACATTTAGCTGGCAGAGGGGGGGGGACACTTGACTCTAATAAAATTTAGCACTTTAAAATATCATATTTCACAAACGAATCCCTGAATCAATCGAAAAATGGTGTTCCCACACCCACAATATTTTTGAAAGACCTATTCAACGACACCCCACACTATGGGATAGACGAGAAAAAAAATTCATCCCCACTTTACATGTAGTGGAGGTACCCTTAAAAAAATTATTATTCATAATTTTACTTCACCACTTTGTCGGCGTGATTAATATTTATACCCTTGTCAAATTACAGATTTCTAGTACCAATAGTCTCTGAGCTAAACCGCGGACGGACGGACAGACGGACAGACGGACAGACGGACGGACATGGCGAAACTATAAGGGTTCCTTGTTTACTACGGAACCCTAAAAACGAATTTAAAGCCATTTCTTCATATCGGTCACTTACCTACGTATAACAATAAACTTAGGTAAGTACGTATGGATAAATAATCATGGCTTGTGGTAAGGACTTTGGTCTCCTATGTGGGGGTTCGCAGGTTCGATCCCGGGTACACACCTCTGACTTTTCAAAATTATGTGCGTTTACGAAATTAAACATCACAATATATGCTTTAACGGTGAATGAAAACATCGTGAGGAAACCTGCAGACCTGAGACATGAGAGTTCTCCATAATTTTCTCGAAGGAGTGTGAAGTCCGCCAATTACGTTTACTTAGTAATTACTATTTACTTGGCCAGCGTGGTGGACTATGACCTTATAACCCTTCTCTAAAACGATACCTGCGCTCAGTAGTGAGCCGTTGATGGGTTGATGATGATGCTGACGTATTATAAAATAGGCAGGCAAACCTAGGTAGGTACACCTAGTGTAGTTTCAACTTTTAATACTTTTTAGGTTATTATTTTATACTTAACTATGTTATTATCTAATGTTTTTATTAATTCATTATTGGATATATTTTGTCTGAACTCTGATCTGAAGTTAATGGAAGCGGGATACGCTGGCTGACAAGTAAACGGATTCACACAATTTAAGTATTAATTATTAGCTAAGGAAATGTGTAAAGTCCTACCAACCTATGTGTGTAAAATGTATTTAATAAAATATATAAGTTTAACAAGATTTATTTACGGTTTTTATTTTATGTTTTGTGTAAAACTAATTGACCTAGACATAGTAGACTTACATGGTTGTTTTCAAAATAACAGCTCACTAATCTGAAGAAGACTAACAAAAAAATTAACAAAGATAAGATACTTAGGCAGGTAGGTATGTCTTGTTGAAGCATAAATATTTTGTCGTCTGTGAAATATTAAACACCTACGTACCTACCTACCTAAAGTTAAGCTATAATTTATCTAAGCTTTTTTAAGTCAAAGTTTTAGCTCATTAAAAAATTTAAAATTATAATTTCTGCTATCACGTTTTTGGCGTTTGAAAGAATGGTATTTATTTATGATCAAGATAGCCCCAAACAAAGCAACTGCCACCATCTATTGTTTTATAATGCTTTGTGAAAATTCTTACATTTCAAAGTTATTAACAACCAAATGTAATGGATTGTTTAATTTATTTTTAATTAGTAAATTCCTACAAAATAATATGTACCTAGGTATATTATACATATTATTTTACAGGAATTGTAGAATATTATTTGGTAGTATTAGGTATTTATGGTACATATTATGTAAAATATTAAGTACGTAGTACCTAATTTCTACAGTGTGTAATTTAGAGGAAACTTTTCTTAAAAGATTTTTAATGTAGAAAAACTAATAAATAATGAAGTTTTATTTTGAAAGTCGAGCGATTGAGTTTAATTATTTTTCTGTATTTATATTCTATAGGTAAAGTAACAAACTTTTTTTACTGAATCGCAATGAACTCTATGTGAATATGGTTCTATTCATCAAGACTCTACCTGGAAAGTATTCTTTGAACAAACGGCAACGGGCCAATGGGATGGGCAATAAAAGCTAATTGCGAAGGGGAATGCTCGCCAATGAGTAAGCATTAGGGGCCTTGTATATAACGTAAACACATCGTGACTGGCGAGTGATAATCGATTAAGTATACTTATTTTCATTATATTATGTATTAGACATATATGTTAATTTATACCTATTATAAAACTAAGTACACAAAAAAGCCACATAATCAAATTATTGAATAGGTTACTTTGTTTGCGCAAAGTGCAAAAATCTTGTTTGGTGTGGAGTTTACGCTGTTACAACATGATGATTTCGAAAGAATTTTTCGATCAGCAATCGGGTTACCAAAGAATGTGAAGCGTTTACACACAAATGAACATTGAATCCATTCTAGGCCATTGTCGGTCTACTTCAAAGAGCGGAGATTTAATTTATGCTAATTGTTTACCGTAGCTTATGTGCACCTCGACAGAAATTATAATGATGAAAGAGCAAAGCAGAAGAGTATAGAGCCTTTAAGTTGCTACCAACGGACAAATAAATGACGTGTTTTTCGAAGTAGAAGTGAGTGCGGTTACTTATATAATTTATTAAGTAACTTTTAATGTGTCTGATAAACTTTCTGTGACGATTTGAGGAAACATACCTAATAATATTATGGTACCTACCTGGAAACTGGAACTAAAAAAAACTGAAGAAACACCTGTGGGAGATGTATGTTTGGATGGAAAAAGAACAGAGAGGAGATATAAAAATGAAAAGAAAACAACTAGAGGTAGAGGGGCAACATCGAGTAATGCTATACAATTAGGTGCAAAGTGCTGACCTTGGAAATTAGTGGAAAGTATTATATTTCGTCGGTAATGGTCAATGGACACACCCCGCTAGATCCGCTAGAAGAAAGAACACCGTTGGGACTTTTCTTCAAAGCGGAATAAAGCCGATGGAAAAAGACAATCAATTATGAAAAGACAAACATTTCTAGGCAAACAGATGAAAATAAAAATATAGCCGAAAATTTGTTTGTTTGTTGAGTTGTCCTTCAACCACGCTGCAATGGAGCTACGAATCGACGTGATTTTTTGCATGGGTATACACTAAGGACTTGGAGAATGACATAGGCTACATTTAACCGAGAAAAACAGAGAGCTTCCAAGGGATTTTTAAAATCCAACTCCACGCGGATGACGTCGCGTCGCGGGCAAATGCTATACGAGCGATAGAAAACGATTAGGTATATCATTGCTCTATATTTAGTTTGATGTATGATAGTCATGAATATTATCATGTAAACATGAAACTAAATCACTTCTATATGTTTATAGTTCTACATGCAACGTGACACGGAAGCCCGCTACTGTGCGACTCCATTGTGTCGGCGACACTCCTCTCAATTGGTTATCACACTTGTTTGTCGCTGTGAGCCAAAGGACGCCGCAACCATTGTCATACAACTACGAAAACTATAACTATTCACATAGTACTTGACTTGAGTTCTAGGTAAAAGAACTGTACTGTACTGTACCTACCTACCTGTACTTACAGGTACAGGTAGGTAGGTTTACAGGTTAGGTAGTTTCATCAATACTTATTAATTTAATTAATTAATTTATACCTATATACTTATTAATTAATGTATATATACTTATTAACTTATTTGCCTCAATAGCCCAACGTTTAAAGGTGCGGACTGAAAACTGAAAGGTCGCAGGTTCGAATCCCACCCGTTGCACTATTGTCGTACCCTGCACTCCTAACACAAGCTTTCCGCTTATTTGGAGGGGAGAGGAGGATATTAGTCAACTTCAACTTGACTAATATTTTTTTATAAAAAAAATAAAAAAAAATTATAAATGCGAAATTTCGTTTGCTTGTTGGTTTGTCCTTCAATCATGCAGCAACGGAGCAACAGATCGACGTGATTTTATGCAAGCTAAACAGCTAGTAGGTACTTTATAATAATTCTACATTTATTTAGTAGATTGTAGATACCCAGGACTTTAATAAAACATGCAGCTTTTTCCAGCTACTTTAACCGAGTCGAGTAGAGTTTTAAAAATCCCGCGTAGAGGGAGTCTTCTCAGCAGAATCTGCTTTCCGAGCCTGTCGCGGTGGTAGAGTTTTGAGTTTTGACTTGTCAGAGCTACAGGATAATCTACATGGAACTAGGAATTACGACTAGTCTTCCTATTTCTATGATAATCTATTATAAATATATTTTTATTATTAAGTGCCGATTTTACCAACATTGAGTGACGTTTAACCCAAGAATAATATGGGCGTTGAAAATCTACGAAATATCACGCTCGGTTATGCGCTGGTGGAATCGGCCCCAAGTGTCAAAAATTATACCTCAGATCACTTTAAAAATGACGAGCTAAAATTGTGGACAAAGAACATCACATAAATCATAATATCATGTAAGTAAATCCTACACCATAGAATCATCGTCAATTTCCGAGAGCTATAGTACAAAAAAATAATTTACGACCTCCAAAAAGGTAAACAATGCAGGGCAATGTGTCAAAATACACTTACAATACGGAGACGATGAGCTTTGAAAGGGATGCGGCTGGTGAAGGGGTCACAAACGATACAATGAGAGACCCACTCGTACGTGGTGCTAACAAAAGGTGTCACTGTTGATTGACCACAAAAAACATATGAACTTCTGAAGCAGTTAATAGGACCGGAGTACAATAGGCTCCTGCGGTGGTACATTTGAATGACGATCTAGTAATTCATTTCAGATTATGTGTCAGCAAGAAATCTTCTATCAAAATTCTTATCCCTATTATTACTATAATTTATGACAATAATATAGCTAAAGCAATAGGGGTGAGATCTATATACGGCAGTTTCAGTCAACTCAGACTCAAGACTGAGTTAAAACGAGACAGATTTATGTCAGGACATATTTGTGTCTCATTTTAATTTTATCTTGAGTCTTGAGCAGAGTCAGAGTATGATCTATACCTATAGATTTAGCCTTAGTCCGCGTGGATTTCAGTTTTTTAAATACCTCAAAGGAACTCCTTTTTATTAGAAAATTCTATAGAATAATTCTTTCCTCGTGGTTCAAGGAGATAATTCTTGCACAAATATTCTCAAAATCAGTTAAATAGTTTATGCATGAAAAGGTAACACGCAGACAGACTTGCACTCGCATGTATAGGTATCTAGCATTAGTAAGGATTTGGATTAGGTACGCTTAATTTAATGTTTGCTACTTTTGTTTAGTTCATTTATACTCGTAGTAGGTAAGAATTTAAAACATTATCCGAGTTTATTACAATCCGTAGTTAATTACCTACTGTAACCAGGTAGGTACTGACTACTGAGCTGGCAAAAAATAATATTCCACATCGGCTTTTGGCTAGGCTAGTAATTTTTTTGTCGCACATAGCGACAAAACGTCTCATAGGTCTGCGTGACAGAGACGACACTCTACGACGCCGCCGATTGTTCTTTCTGCGGCTCGATATGTAAATATTTACTTATAGAAATCATTACGTTTGATCTGGATATTTTTAATTTATATTTTTTCTAATTAGGTACGTTCAACGTTCTTAATCACTTAAAAGACCTGTCAATTGTTACAAAGCCCTACAGCACGCGAGTATTCTTACAGCCAAACAAAGTCATACACTCACTAGACAAATTAAAAAAAAAAGTCAATCGTATTTACATTTAGGCATAGGCCATTCATCAACACATTTGAATATTATGCACAATACATCAATAGCGCTTCTCGAGACAATCGATGATAAACTGATAAAGAAATGATACTAATATGAATAAATGTTCATCGATATTTTAATGTCTGTCCAAAGTTATGAAGAGTGGAGATGGAGTTTTATGGGAATTTAAATGAAAATTTATTTCAAATAAAAGTGTAGCAGCAGGTGTTACTTTGCGGGATTCCATGATATTCAATGAAAACTAAAATTCTTTAGCTATAATCTGCCAAACTAGAAAAAAAGTCGTGTGGTGTCGTGGGACACCAGATGGGAACGAAGTTCCTTATTATAAAAAATATTAATTTCAAGTTCAATTCGAGGTATAAAGAAAATAATTATTCGGGTAGGTAAGTATACATTTTTCACAAAATCAAAAAACTACTTTACAAAGTTATCTTTACACCTTTATTTTGTTTACAATGCTTTATAAAAATATATAATAACAAGTGTAATTTGTTTTTAATGTTTTACCAGTTATTATAAACTATAAAATTATAAATAATAATAAATTAATAATAAAAATAATACTCTCAAGCTAATGAAGGAGAGACAAGAGATGAGGCTGCAGTCATCGGCAGACGCGGCTGCCTACCGGCGGATTAATAGGCAGATCTCTAAGGCGACGTTTTAGCATAGGCGTGGCGTTGCGCGGCGCGTGCGGCGTCGAGTCGCGCGTGAAACTCAAACATATGGCCAACTATGAGAGCGTTTACAGAAGGCGTCGGCGTTAAACGCGGCGGAGCACGCGGCGTCGCACGCGGCGGGCACCGCGGCGACGCACAGTGGGTCGAAACTGCTATATGAGGGACATAGGATTTTTTGTTACAAATTCCATTAAAAAAAATACTCATCGAAAGACCTTGTCATTCCAATGAATAATTGTTATTAAACGTTTTTCTCTAAAACTGATAGTTTGCCCGGAAAAAAATATTTTCAGTTTTTGTTGTATGGAATGAAACAGAAACTGCTAAAATTTGGCCAAGTCTTGAAAGGTCTTGCTTTAAAACTACTTTATTCTTATTCTTTGGCTTGTTGGTTATAACTCTATGCTATCAGCTTGCACCCAAACTTGCCCGTTTAAAAGTTATGAGAATCCGAAATTAAAAAAAAAAGATTTTTATTGATTTTATAATGTCGTGGATTATCAAATATTTGACCAAAATAATGTGCTGCATGAAAATTCTATGTATAAATATTGAAATTAACTTTTAAATCACTAGTTCATCGAAGAGAAACTTATAAGTAAAGCACTTAAAAAGGATATTTCATAGATTAAAACTGTAAATTATATTAAAATAACGTGAATTCAAACAAAGGATCTACAAAAATAAAACTTTCAAAATATAGCTTTCTTTATTTCTTTTTAATAATTCATTTTATTATGTATCTAATGTATCTCCTTAGCTAAACTGTCTTTGTTGTTAGAAACTAATTACGAACAGTGAAAAATTAGCTATTCATACTTAATATTATAAATGCGAAAGTGTGTTTGTTGGTTTGTCCTTCAATCACGCCGCAACAGAGCTACGGATCGACGTGATTTTTTACATTGGTATAGTTGAGGACCCGAGAGTGACTTTTTATTCCGGAAAATCAAAGAGTTCCCGAGGTACTTTAAAAACTAAACCCACGCGGACGAAGTCGCGGGCATCAGCTTATTATTAGCTTTTAGCACTTTCTGTTTCATTCCATACAACAAAAACTGAAAATATTTTTTTCCGGGCAAACCATCAGTTTTAGAGAAAAACGTTTAATAACAATTATTCATCAGAATGACAAGGTCTTTCGATAAGTATTTTTTTGAATGGAATTTGTAACAAAAAATCCTATGTACCTCATATAGCAGTTTCGACCCACTGTGCGTCGCCTCGCTGCCCGCCGCGCTGCCCGCCGCGGTGCCCGCGTCGGCGCCCGCCGCGGTGCCCGCCGCGACACGACGCCGCACGCGCCGCGCAAAGCCACGCCTTAAAACGTCGCCTAAGGCACAAACTCGCGACCTCCGTGTCTTTAATACCAAGTGTATTAAAGATACCATTGAGCGGAACAAAGGCTCAAAAGTGTTCGCGAGAGATCTGTCTATCGGACAGAGCCAGCTGACGCGGCTGAAAACTGATGACGGCCGTCTCGTCTCTTCTCGACCTGAGGTCTTGGGAGAGGTTGAGAAGTTCTATGGACAGTTATATACCACGACACAAAAACCTGTTGAAGATTTGGCGAAAGATCCCAGAGCCAAACTGACCCGACACTATACCGAAGATATCCCGGACGTCAGCCTATACGAGATTAGAATGGCTCTCAAACAGCTTAAGGACAACAAGGCGCCAGGTGATGACGGAATCACTGCGGAACTCCTGAAAGCGGGTGGAAAACCGGTACTTTCTCTTCTCTTCTTTCTTTCTCTTTCAGTGATTGTTCAATTCCGTCATCCACGAGGGCACAACGCCGGAAGCATGGCACAGGAGCGTGGTGGTTCTGTTCTTCAAAAAGGGAGATAATACCTTGTTGAAGAATTATAGACCCATCTCGTTGTTGAGTCATGTTTATAAGTTGTTCTCGAGAGTCATTATGAATCGTCTCGCTCGTAGGTTCGACGACTTCCAGCCTCCCGAACAAGCCGGATTCCGAAAAGGCTTTGGTACCATAGATCACATTCATACGCTGCGGCAGGTTATACAAAAGACGGAAGAGTATAACCGGCCACTTTGCTTAGCGTTTGTGGACTATGAGAAAGCCTTTGATTCGGTGGAAACTTGGGCTGTGTTGAGGTCGCTGCAGAGATGCCGAATTGACTACCGGTATATCCAAGTGTTGAAGTGCTTGTATGAAAACGCCACAATGTCAGTACGTATACAGGACCAGACTACGAGGCCAATCCACTTGCAGCGTGGAGTGCGACAGGGAGACGTTATCTCCCCGAAGCTCTTTACCGCTGCGTTGGAGGACGTCTTTAAGCTTCTGGATTGGAACGGGCTTGGCATCAACAAAAAACGGCGAGTACATCACTCACCTGCGATTTGCCGATGACATAGTAGTCATGGCAGAGACTCTGAGAGACCTCAATACAATGCTCAACGATCTCAGCAGGGTTTCTCAACAGGTGGGCCTGAAAATGAACATGAGCAAGACGGAAATCATGTCCAATGCTCATGCACCGCTCCACCCAGTAATTGTTGAGAACTCTGCACTCGAAATTGTCGACGAGTATATTTACCTGGGACACACAGTCCAGCTAGGTAGGTCCAATTTCGAGAAAGAGATCAACCGCCGAATCCAACTCGGCTGGGCAGCGTTCGGGAAGCTCCGAGATGTCTTTTCGTCCAAAATTCCTCAGCACCTGAAGACTAAAGTCTTCGAATAGTGCGTGTTGCCAGTGATGACTTACGGATCCGAGACATGGTCGCTAACTAAGGGCCTCATAAGTAGGCTCAGGACCGCTCAGCGTGCGATGGAAAGAGCTATGCTCGGAGTATCCCTGCGGAATCGAATCAGAAATGAGGAGATCCGTAGGAGAACCAGAGTCACCGACATAGCTCAGCGAGTCGCGATACTGAAGTGGAAATGGGCGGGGCACATAGTTCGAAGAGCTGATGGTCGTTGGGGTCCCAAGGTGCTGGAGTGGCGGCCCCGCACCGGGAAGCGCAGTGTTGGCAGACCCCCCACCAGGTGGACCGACGACATCAAGCGAGTCGCAGGGAGCCGCTGGATTCAGGCGGCGCAAGACCGAGGCCTGTGGAAGTCCATGCAAG
This sequence comes from Oeneis ivallda, assembly GCA_029955525.1. Classification (NCBI taxonomy): domain Eukaryota; kingdom Metazoa; phylum Arthropoda; class Insecta; order Lepidoptera; family Nymphalidae; genus Oeneis; species Oeneis ivallda. Next base: position 11,823,591 of record JARPMR010000004.1, on the reverse strand, counting down.
AGACCTTTGTCCAGCAATGGACGTCTATCGGTTGATAAAGAAGAAGAAGAAGAATAAAAATAAAATAAATAATAATTATCTGAAGGATTCGAACCTCTGAATCGATAGTATAACTCCTTCTTTTTACCGCTGCGCCATCGAAGCATTTGCAGTGATGGAATGTGTAAAATAAACGAAGACAACAAGGACTGTGGCGAAAAAATCTTACGCTTTTATTTTTTAACGTCACGGACGTTTTTTGCCGGCTAGGGTACCCCCTCCGCAACGCCCCATAAGGAACTTCGTTCCAAAAATCTGTGTATAAAAACGCGCCGTTCGTGATGTACCTACGTTGTAGTTTCTCCAGGTGTAGAAGGAACATAGGAATAACACAACAGCAACACGCACACTACGCACGTAGCACTCCGATACCGGAGCACCCACAGGAGAATTGCAAAAAATATTTGCAATTGTGCATTGTTGTGTCAACCAATAACAAACAACAACATTGAGTAACAAAGAACATAATAAATACTTTTGAATCAATTGAAGACAATTATGCATGACAGGTGCTGTGATTTAAAAAACTTGGAAAGAAGTTGGTACCTTTAATCAGATAAATATAAATATCAGATAAATAAATCCCACTTTTTTAGATAAATCTCACTTTTTAGGGTTCCGTACCCAAAGGGTACCAACGGGACCCTATTACTAAGCCTACGCTGTCCGTCCGTCCGTCCATCCGTCCGTCCGTCCTTCCGTCCGTCTGTCAGCGGGCTGTATCTCGTAAACCGTAATAGATAGACAGATGAAATTTTCACATATTATGTATTTCTATTGCCGCTATAACAACAAATAATAAAAATTAAATTAAATTAAAATATTTCATGGGTAAGTACATGGAAATATTTTTATTTAATTTTTTTTAACGGAACCCTAAAAGAGCGAGGCCCGACTCGCACTTGGCCGATTTTTTTTTATTAGCGAAATGTATTCCGAGTAATTATCTTACAAGTTTATTTGTCTTGAAGTTTGCATTCTTTCACATTAATGGCGGAAAATCAAAGGGTTCCCGCGAGATTTTAAAAACTAAATCCTCGCGAATAAAGTCGTGGGCATCTGCTAGTGACTAATAATTATGATTTAAAGAAAACTAATAAAGGTGGGTCAACCGGGTCAACCTACATATACGAGAAGGTATTTTATAATACAGAGTCCAGTTCCATACTGACCCACTCGCGCACTGGCCTTATAAATTAGTTGTAAATGTGAGCGCGCGCACAACAAGTGAAGCTAACTAGCAGTCGGCGCAGGTCGGCACTAAGCCTAAATTATAACCGCTAGTAATCACTCATCATCGCATTGCATTTTACGCCTGGATTGAACTCTTCAAAATCTTTACATTGAATGAATCATCTGATCCCTTTCGTTATGTTTATGTGTTACACTCCTATACGTAGCTCTAAATTGGCCGAATGAGTGCTATTAACCAATTGCATTAATAGATAGTTATTACTTGTACTCTTGATTTTCCGGGATAAAAAGTAGCCTATTCCCTTAGATTAATTACTATGCCATCTCTCCAGGTCCTCAACTATACCCATGCAAATATCACGTCTTATTACTTATTAGATTTTGGAACCAAAACATCAACTACAATTTATCAAGTGAATTTACAATAAAGCTCTTGGGTTAATATGAATTTAAAAATCTCTCCGTTATAGATTTTATTAGATAAACATGGCATATAATTTCACTCGATATTACAAAGCTGGTTGACATTCACAATATGTTGCATAAATAGGTAAGCCATACTAGTTTATGTTGCTGTTAAACAAACATCCATAGTGCTGCGTAATTCCGCATCATTTGCGCGTATTTATCCTCTTTCATAACTAGCATGCTAGTATGTTTTCCGATAAAATCCGATAGCCAAGTTTATCAGGCTAACTGATCTTCATGAATCTCTATTAGTTGATGAGATAAAATGTAGTCTAATGTTATATGAATGTAGCCTGATATGCAGCTAAACTGAAGGGAACATAGCCAAGAGAGATTCCACACAGTAGGTAAGTATAATTATTGCAGTCGCTGAGTTTCTTCTCCGCCGTCGTGGTCGCTGCTGCAGTGTCCTACAAAAAAAATCAGTACCTAGGTACTTTGCACATGGTACGTAGCCAAATGTTACTTATCACAGTAAAGTTGTCACTTGCCAATTATGTTAGGTATGCCACATCAAATCCAACAAACGCGCTTCGTGGTTTAATCATCATCATCATCATCATTAGCAACCCATCAACGGCTCACTACTGAGCGCAGGTCTCCTCTCAGAGAAGGGTTTTAGACCATAGTCCACTACGCTGGCCCAATGCGAATTGGCGGACTTCACACACCTTCGAGAACATTATGAAGAACTCTCAGAGATGCAGGTTTCCTCACGATGTTTTCCTTCACCGTGGTTTAATACACGTTATCAATAATTATTATCATAATAATAATTATTATAAAGGCAAAAGTGTGTTTGTTTGTTCGTTAGTTGGTTTGTCCCTCAGTCATGCCGCAACAGACCTACGGATCGACTTGATTTTTGCATGGGTATATTTGAGGACCCGGAGAGTGACATAGGCTACTTTTATCCCGGAAAATAAAAGAGTTCCCGAGGAATTTTGAAAACTAAAACCACGCGGACAAAGTCGCGGGCATCAGCTAGTGATAAAATAACAGTTTTGAGTCTGGCTTCCGTGATTTCATAAAAACTGTAAGTAAGTGTACCACACCCGCCCTTAGCTTTTAAATTATAATTGTGATCTTTTTTATTTTCAAGTCAGTAGTGTTTAATTGCCGATTAAAAAGTAATTTATTTATTCATTTTTGCGGCATGCGCCAGGAAGGTTTTAAAAAGAAGGAGCATTCGTGAAATCTTGGGAAATTTATCAAAGCACCGCAATAGCAGAGCCACAATAGCGAAATTGAGCATGAACTTTCGAACGACACGAGTGAGGAATTAAGTTTGACAGTAAATAGAGGTGTAAGTCAGCGATGTTCGTGTGCACGAAGGGAGTATCGACAAGATAATGAGGCGAGCCTTGATTGCAGGCCGATTCGCGGGAACTCACTGTCTATCGCCGTTTGCTTTGAATCTTATTAAATTGTGTCATTATTTAATACTAGCTAATGCCCGCGACTTCATCCGCGTGGATTTAGTTTTTAAAATCCCTCGGGAACACTTTGATTTTCCGGAATAAAAAGTAGCCTATGTCACTCTCCAGGTCCTGAACTATACCCATGCAAAAAATCACGTCGATCCGTAGCTCTGTTGCAGCGTGATTGAAGGACAAACCAACAAACCAACAAACACACTTTCGCATTTATAGTATTAGTATGATTGCACCGATTTAATGACACGCAAAATCTATCTATTATTCTTACAGTACTGTATCTAATTGGTAACTAGCTTTTGCTCTGGACTTATTATCCTTTAAATTAGGAGCTCCAGGATTAAAAAAAAACTCTAGCTCACTCTATAGTTCTAAACTAGCTCATTAAAATTCGAATTTTTAAAATGAAAATTCGCGTCGAATTCGGATCTGCTGTTACATAAATTAGCTCAAAAACATATTTTACTAATAATATTGTTTTGAGGATAATCCTAATAGCATTGTCCTCTTAAAGTAAAGTTTTACTCTATGCGTTCTTCTACGTTGCGTACCTACAGTAAATTAGTTGCTTTTTTAAATCATAGTTCAATCACTTTTTATCACAACTAGTCTAGAATTTTAGACTCCCTTACACTTTTACTCTTTCTCTAGAACCTTTTTTATTTCTGAAAGGTTATACCTAGGTATGGCACTGTGGTGTGTTCTTATTTGGCGATTTCGCCTGGATAAAGTATAAAACGTGCAAAGATTATAACGAATACGTAACGTGATCTTAACAATATTTTAGCTGTCATAGGCAAACCATTAGACGTAAAGGATAGTGTAGTTTGCGTCGTGGAGAACGCGTTGAAGGCTCACTCATCGGGTTCAAAGGCCAAGCTGCGCAATTTGCTGGGCCCGGAGTAACATGACCGAGACACTATCAAAATATTGCGCTATAATTCCCGCAGCTTTAGTATTTTGACATTTTGGAGATTCATAGGTAAGTAGTATATCTAGTAAAGCATTTGCGTTGAAGTAATTTTTATCAAGTTCTGGTTGCCAACAACAGCTATTTTTCAGCCGCTCGCGCTGGCGCCGACGCAAAAGGAGGAGTTTTTACCGTTTTGTATGTTGGTTTGTGTCATCATAATTATCTAATTATGGACCGATTTTATTACGTTCGGTTATTAAATATTCAATATCTGTAGGTACAATTAACTCAATAAAGCGAAGTCTATCAATCTAATTTCAAGCATGAAAGACATTTAAATAAGTAGGTACTGTTTTGCTTCGTACATCTTCAGATAAGATTATTTTCATAAATTACCTCTTTGAAACTTAGGTCTACAGTTAAATGGGCATAGATTTCGTAATCTACTCTAATTGCGTGCTTGCGGGCAAAGCTGCAACTCTTGCAGATTTTACGTTCACCTGACACACATTTGAAAACCCTATATTCCAAATTGAACCTTGTCTCTACAGCATTAGAGATATAAATCTATTTAAATCAAACGAACCATAATCATTGCATAGTCTTGGAATACGTTGATGGGGCCTGCTGACTTCGGAATAGGGTTCAAATTTCAACTAATGTTTCCATATCTCCGGGTGCATATTAAGCAGGAATCAATCAAAATAACATGCCAAAATGCGTTTGTACCCACTGGAGCTTACAAATCGCCTGCTTTATCGTTATTGTCTTGGCCCTAATGACTTGCTTTATTTATGCGTTAAATCATAATAAAACACTTTTTAAATCACTTTAAGTTTTTTGAATCTTTAACAGGTTGAACAATTAATTTTAGCTGCAACAAGTCTACCTGATAATAACATAACATTACCAGCTAAAACTGAGGTGGAGTGTTGCAGAGTAAGCTTTCCCACTTGATCATTTGTATAAACTTTTGGTAGGTACGAAATCGATCAAAATAATTAAAGAGCAGCTTATGTTCCTGAAATACGAATTATGGAAACATTATAGTTATGATATTCATAAATCGACTATTTCATAAATCACAAGTTTTTGGCCGCGATTTTGAGGGGAGTAAGATTTTTAAAAATCTTACTCCTAAGTAGAAAGAGTAAGTAAAGAAAATAGAATGAAAAAGTACCTACCTAGCCTATGTAGTCACCAGTACCTACTCATAAAAACAATCGTAACGATACGTTGACCCGTTGCATCGGAATTGAAGGACAAACCAACAAACAAACAACAAGCATTTATTGATTTATAACAATTCTGATTAGATCTTGCAGTTTTAATTTACCGGCAAGCACCGGCAAGTCAATCATTTAAAACTATCTCACGCATTATTTCAAAACAGTAGGCGTTCTTCGTAATAAGAGCGTATCGTACATCACACTTTTATCCCGCGGGAACGGACACTTTTTACAACAATATCATGCGCATTACACCAATTTCGCGGGCCTAAGTGAATTTCGCGGGCAAGAGCGAACAAACTGATTTAATGCGCATTTTCCGCTAGTTACCCTGTATCCAAAGTGCGACGGACATCCTCCTGCTTAAAAACAGTTTACCTTTTAATAAGGAGTCGTTAGAATAATGCGTAGAGTAATGAAACACAGAGGGAGTACGTCCGTCGCCATATCCAAGATTTGGTAAAAGGCAAAAGTACACCCCAACACTATTATAAACAGAAAAAAGTTCTGGATAGTCTCTTGGACTATGGAATTTGAATCAATTTGAAACTGCGAGGTTTAATTGTGCAAGAACTTGCTAAGTTACTTACTTATTTGCTAGTGGACACCACGCAAGTTTATGAAATGAAAAAGCAAAGATTTAAGTATTTGATTAATACCTACAGATATTAAATGTACCTATTTCAATAAACGCACTTGATCGCCTCTGATGACGTAAAATAATGTTATTAACACCGCAAAGCACAATCTTTATTGCCTAAGAAAATCGCGTACGCTTCCTAGAATAATTAATTGCGCTCCATATTAAACTTTTATTTGTGAAGAAATGGAAGGATAAAATAATCATCTTCTGTCCTTCCCCCTCAGCCAATTTACACTTCGTTGTATCTATTCTCTTTCTACGATCGTTAACGCTTGAAGGTTCGGCTAGGGCTAGACTAGATGGCACTTCAGCTGATCAAAGACAGAAGTGTATTGATTATTGTTTATATTTCACGGAATTTTGTATTACAAATGGTTTTTTTAGCATTTCATCATCAGACTGTATTCGTCCACTGCTGGACATAGGCCTTTCCGAGAGCGCGCCACCAAACACGGTCCTCCGCCTTCCTCATCCAACCGCTTCCCGCCACCTTCTTAAGGTCATCGGTCCAACGAGTTGGAGGTCGTCCTACACTGCGCTTGCCGGTACGCGGTCTCCACTCCAGAACACGTCTGCCCCATCGGCCATCGGTTCTGCGGCAGATATGACCTGCCCACTGCCACTTCAGCTTGCTAATCCTCAGAGCTATGTCGGTCACTTTTGTTCTTCTACGAATTTCCTCGTTCCGGATTTTATCCCTGAGAGAGATTCCCAACATAGCTCGCTCCATAGCGCGCTGAGCGACTTTTAATTTGTGAACGAGGCCCACCGTCAGTGTCCACGTTTCCGCTCCATACGTCATTACCGGTAGGACACACTCATTGAAAACCTTTGTCTTCAGGCTTTGCGGTATTGACGAATCGAAGACCTGACGCACCTTTGAAAATGCTGCCCAGCCCAACTGAATTCTTCTGTCAGCCTCCTTGTCGAAGTTGTTTCTACCGAGTTGTATAATCTGGCCAAGGTAGTTGTATTCCTGAACAACTTCGATGCTGACATTTCCGACGTTAACCGGTCTTGAGATAACGTGCTCGTTAAACATGACTTTTGTTTTGTCTATGTTCATCTCAAGACCCACTTGTCTGGCAGAACAGCTAAGCTGGGCCAGCATTTCTTCAAGATCTTGCAGCGATTCCGACAGTATAACTATATCGTCTGCAAAACACAAGTGTGAGATGTATTCACCATTCACATTAACACCTCGACTTTTCCAGTCCAACACCTTAAACACGTCTTCTAGGGCGCAAGTGAAAAGTTTCGGGGATATAACGTCTCCCTGTCTTACCCCCCTTCGTATGGGAATCGGATTCGTTTGTTGGTCTTGGACTTGGACTGTCATAGTGGCGGCCTCATACAAACTTCTCAACACCTGGATATAGTGCCAGTCGACTTGGCATCGCTGCAATGAATCCAGAACAGCCCAGGTCTCAACGGAATCAAAGGCTTTCTCGTAGTCCACAAATGCCAGACAGAGGGGCAAATTATACTCCTGGGTCTTCTGCATAATTTGCCGTAGGGTGTGAATGTGGTCTACGGTGCTGTAGCCTTTGCGAAACCCGGCCTGCTCTGGCGGCTGAAATTCGTCAAGCCTTCGAGCGAGACGGTTCGTAATCACCCGCGAGAACAGCTTATAGATATGGCTCAGAAGTGAGATTGGCCTATAGTTTTTGAGTAGGCTCTTATCTCCTTTTTTGAAAAAGAGAACCGTGACACTTCTGCTCCATTTTTCTGGTGTTATGCCAGTTTTGATGACGGTATTAAAGAGGTCTTTAAGCTTAGTCAGAATTGGCTTTCCTCCTGCACGTAGGAGCTCCGCAGTAATACCGTCATCGCCTGGGGCTTTGTTGTTCTTCAGCTGTCCGAGGGCTATACTAATCTCGCCTAGGTCAATATCCGGGAGGTCGTCGGTATAGTGGCGCATTAGCATTTAAAGTGCATAAATTATTCACTGTAGTGTCCATTTAAAGTGCATACTTAGGTACTATAGTAAATTAGATAATTTTATTATTGCACCTTTTTTGAGTCTCAAAATCGCAAACTAGATGGTGATGTAGCCCTAACCAAATCAAGCGTTAACGATCATAGAAAGATAATAGAAACGATCCAATGTATTGCGGCATCAATAGTCTCATAAAAATAATCAATATCAAATGCGTACGATATCGTAACGGTAAATTATGTACTAGTAATTCTGACATTATTTGCATTTACAAACTTCTTCTTGTTTTTGTACCTACTTGTTTAATGTTTACTTTATAAAATGTTTAATATGATAAAAACATGTAATGATAAGTGATAACTAAACATTAGTCTATGGCTTGAAACCTCCAGCGACGTCGCTGCAGCATAATGATTGATGGGTCCCGAAAGCAGGCCCGACGGCGAACTTGGGATTTATCACCGGCTCCCTGCACAGGCTCGCCCACCAACCTGACAGAGCCCCGTCACAACCCCTATCACAAAGCCATAGAGTTTAAATCGATATAAACCGATGCACTTCGTTATTGTTACTGATATTCTACATACGTTTCGCACGATCACGTGGGATTTGATCTCCTCTCTGGAATACCCAAATCATTTCGATTTATCGGCTTACACAAGACCGATATGGATTATATTGTGTCCTTGTACGTATAGTGAATACATGAAAAAAAAATGGTAGCTAGATTTACCTACTTGATATTACATATTTACAGTTTACACTTGATTTATTTGAGTAGGTAATTTCCCGCCCGCACTATAACTTCGTTTTCGCTTAGCGTTTTTTCTTACTTTCGTTCCATTTGCTCGGCATCTAAGGGTCCTACCGTGATTCTGAATAGCTTAAAACCTTCCTCAAGAGTTGAGCTATCAAAACTAAATTTTTTTTTAATCGGACTGGTATTTCCAGAGATTAGCGCGTTCAATCAAACAAACAAACTTTTCCACTTTATTATATTAAATACTAGCTGCCCGGACAGACTTCGTTCTGTCAAAAGTTAAAAGTAAAAATTAATTTTTTTTATTGTTATTTTTTTTTTATTAAAAACCTTCTGTGGACCATAAGGACCATACAAAAAAATAAATTAACCGAATTGGTCCAGCCATTCTTGAGTTATGCGCTTACCAACATTCATTTTTATTTATATAGAAGATAGATATATAATAAAATATAATATCTAGTATATAGAATATAAATACCTACTATAGGTATGCAGGTACTAGGTAGATACAAATCTTACACCTTAGCATAACTTCTAATACTACTCCATAAAATATTCGTAAACAAGAATTTAACCTATAGCTATCCTTTGATACCAGTAAAAACTGACACAAAAAGAAAGATATTTTAATAAAACTCCAATAAATCACAACATCTAAACCGCATATTAACCAATATCGAACAGCAAGTGCAGTAATTATCGATAAAGATTTATAAGCGGCCATTATCATCCAAAAGCTGTGATATTTGAACCCTTTTGTTTATAACAGCCGCCAGCAAACAAAGAACAGGTGAATCAGTCACCGGGACGGTGTTACTACGAATGTGCCTTTCTTCACGGTTTTTGTCGGGTTTTTTTGTCGAACCACAAGTAAATTGTGTCCAGATAAAGGTCGAACTAACACCAGCAGTAATTAGCGGCGATTAATAATCGCTTATCTCGATCGTAGCCCTACTAGCGTCATAATTGCCCAACATATTCGGTTACGAATAATTTTTGAGCAATTAAATTGTACAAATAGTTATCATTTGTCTGATTTCGTTGCTCTATCGCCGGTGGTTATCTATTTGAAGCAAGTTATAGACTATCAAGTATTTATTTTGATTTATTAAACGGCTTAAAAAGCCGCTGATGCTAGAAGTTTGCATGAACTTTATTACTTTCAAAGGTGTTCGGTACATAATTTCAGTACATTAATTTAATATTCAAATCGGGTTTAACAATTATCTATTATAGAGAATGGGAATTTTTTTTTTTGCTGGCAGAGAAAAAAGAATGCAACTTTTTCCTCACAACCATGCGATTTCAACAAAAGGTAGCAGAAGGTAATAGCTTGCATTTTGAGGAAATTGCTTTTTATCCCGAAATATCAAAGAGTATCCAAGGTAGGTATATTTTAACAAACCCAATGCCACGCGAGCAATGTTGCAGTAATCAACTAGTACCTATTATGTATAATATGTACCTATATCAAATCAAGATAATAATCGATAAAATCTTCGTAGCTGATGGCAAAAAAAAGACTCGTTTAATGATTTGCACCCGATATCTCATTTGTAGGTAGGTACAAAAAATCAAGATTTATATTTAGGGTTGTACCAAATATTATTGTGATTTCTTTGTTAAAAATCAATTTGTTTATATGTATAAGAGTTAAATCGTGTTATCTTCGATCGAAGCGTGTCGGCGTCGTTTCGCATGCGCCACGGAGCGAGCTGCATTGTGACGGGACGCAGGTTTCCTCGAAATGCGCCTCGAATCCTTCCTACGTCAATCAGAGGGCCGAAGGGACGCGCGTTCACTTTGTCGATTATCACATATTATTGTTATTAAATATACGAGACTAGGTACACATATTAATTTGTACCTACTTCAATTGCCTAGGTATCAATGGAGCAACGGATCGACGTGTTTTTTTGCATGGGTTTTGTTGAGGCAAAGATTTTCCGCAGGATTTTTAAAATCGCCTTTATCATTTTATCGCATCGTATTTAAAATATTAAATAGGGAAGAGATGGTGTTCAGAAGTCCTTGTTTAATTCAAGTTAACCTGTAAAACTGACATTTAGTGTAGGTAGGTATATGTTGTATGGTGGGTTCTAAAACCGAATTCACTCATTGGGGGAAAAAATTGCCACGACATTCATGTCACAGCGTTTAAAAACGGCTACATCGCATTGTGGAAAGATCAAAATGTCTATGAAACGTGTCAATCATTCTTTGATTTCAAATTTCAATCGCGTTACGAGAACCCAATCAGCCCCCCGATTGTCTAAAAGTTGCCGATCAAAATCGTATTCATTGGATGGCATTAGCGTCAAAGTAAAATAAACCATAACAGCATTTAATTAGAGCTCAATTTCGTGTATGCATTCTTAAACGTTTAGGTATGTACGATACGCTCCATAACGCTCCATGTTGAAATCGTATGTACTGAATTTGTGACTTTAAATCAATACATCAAGGAATATTTTACTTTGACGCTAATGCCATCAAATTAATACGATTTTGATCGGCAACTTTTAGCTAATCGCATCTCAGTACGATAATGCTTTCTCGCAATTTTTTGTAATGATAGTGGCAAAGCCGTGAGGAAGATGACGTGTCACACGGATTATTCGTCAAAGTGGTTATAAGGGCTTCACGACACAGGATTTACCCTTTAATTTTCCGGGATAAAATGTAGCCTGTGTGTTAAGGGTATAAGCTGTCTCCATTCCTAATTTCAGCCAAATCCGTTTAGTAATTTTTGCGATAAACACACACACAAACTTTCGCCTTATAATATTAGTATGAAGTGTCATAACCAATCTTAAAATCAATCTACTAAAATCATAAAATAATTAAATCATATTCTCGTCAGCACAACATCGATATACCTATTATGTACATCGGTCCGTCTCTACGCGACCCCCGCGGTGCTCAATTGATGCATCGCCTGCTCATCGGCGGCAGACACTGCTCGCCTATTCACTTATTACACACGACATAAGAGGATAATTATCAGCGATCAAACTCTATAATGTTTGTTATAAAATTGTATGATAAGTTCGAGCATCGTCAAGCTAAAAATATCACCATGAGAACACGCAACATCAGCTGTGCGATTGTCTAAAAATAATTGCTGCAGAGTGACGATCTCAATCACCTCCGATTGGCTGACTTTATAGCGTTTTTGCTGTTCAATGCATTTTAATCTATCGCAAGAGAGAACCAACCAATCAGAGGTGATTGCGATCGTTGGTCGATTTTTGGAAATGCTGATTTCTTGATTGTGTGATTGGCTAACATGGCTTTTTTGCTGCAACAATACATTTTATAGCCAATAGCGAGGGAGTATTGGCCAATCAGATAATAGGACTGCGATCATCACACTGTAGCAATCATATTTAGACAATCCCTCTGATATTGCTATTTATTACACTGATGTTGTTGGTATTTTCTTCTGACTACTCAGGCCCTGACCACGGCTAGCGGCCGCAGTTGAAGTATCGTCCCACTTGAAGTAAGTATTGCTCATAATATAGGTTATACGAGCGACAAGCTCAAGCATAGGTGCTTCTACGACCAAGATGACGACCAGTGGTATTCGTTTCTGCAGACTGTGCGCTTATCGAAAATGAAGAATTTTATACATGTTAGTAAATTAATGTTCCCATAGTAAATAACTAGCTGATGCCCGCGACTTCGTCCGCGTGGATTTAGTTTTTAAAATCCCTCGTGAACACTTTGATTTTCCGGGATAAAAAGTAGCCTATGTCTTCAACTACAGTACCCATGCAAAAAATCACGTCGATCCGTGGCTCTATTGTGGCGTGATTGAAGGACAAACCAACAAACAAACACACTTTCGCATTTATAATATTAGTATGATTAGAATATTAAATTGCATAGGAAAACACTGTAGCATTAAGTCTATACGATGTATTACATCCATACCTACTATGTAGTATGTAGGTTTAATGATCGTTTGGCAAAATCTGACGCCTTTGGAATAGTTTGACTGACAAAATAGGGCTATCCACGATGGCTATATACGATAAAGTAAGCTTGCCAGCTTAAGATGAGCCGTTCATTCAAAGTATCTTGTAGATTCCGGGGTTCAAGTTATTTGGACCTGATACTGAAGATCGTGATGTCTATAATTTCTGAACTACGAAATTGACGACCTTGAAATAATTACAGGACAATCTCTAAAGAACCTGCTTTCTAACAAAAAAAAGAATGGATTAAATCGGAATACGCCTTAATGAATTACAGCGAAATACAACTTTTGACTTTCATCCCCTCTCCCAAGGGAACCGTGCTGAATTTCGGGATAAAAATGATCCTATATTATACCTCGTAGTATTAACTTAAATCGTACCAAGTTTCATTTAAATCCGTCCAGTAGTTTCGGCGTGATGCGCGGCCAAGATACAGACAGACAGACAGACAGACAGACAGACAGACAGACAGACAGACAGACAAAAAATTAAAAAAAAATTGTTTTGGCTTCAGTATCGATTATAGAGTGCCCTCAAACAAAAATTTTCAAAATATCTTCAATGTACAGAATTGGACCTGTTACAGTTTTATTATATTATAGATAATAATTATACCTATCTACATTCATACCCTCCGCTTATGCGTTTTTACCAACCTATGTGATAGGTATTATAAGTGGTAGGTACTATGCAACTGGACTCGATGTTATCACCGCAGGACAAAACTCAATAAAAACTAATTAATTTAAATGTGTTTTTAATCGTATTCAAACAAGAGTTCAAATTTTTGACCCGATGTATATTTATGAACCGCTAACCGTACCCCATCGATCAAAGCGAACGTTTTACTGCGGCCAATTGGATGGATAACAATCGGTCGCAGGTGCACGGACGCCGATTTTGGTGCAACCCTTTCTTGAGTAAGTCATAGTTTAACCAAATCTGCAGATTACCTGGCCAAAAATGTCTAAAAATGATTGCTACAGTGCAATCACAATCACCGCACTGACCGCTGATTAGCCGACTCTTTCTCACAAGGTAGGTATTGGCTAAAATGCATTGTTACAAGAAGAATATTTAAGTTGATAAGGATTAATACTGTATCTGACTAAATAGATTTTCAATTACCGTAAGGTACGTGACCATTTTTTTAGAAGTTAAAATGGATAATATCGAGCTATCCTTAAATTAAAAGATAGATAATAATATATGCCATGGCGGACTTTTTTGTAAAGAATTATTCCACCATACCACTACCATACTTGTTTTTGATAAATCTCAAAGTGATTAGCCAGCGTTTTCGATGAAAGCTCCCAGGAGGCTTAAATTTTTCCGACACTGTCAACAATAATTTTATCGTCATATTATCTCAACCAATTTACACAAAATCTTAACAAATTATACACTAAACCTAAACCTTCGTCATGAATCACCCTATCTATTGGTGAAAACCGCATTAAAAATCGGCCAAGTGCGAGTCGGGCCTCGCTCTTTTAGGGTTCCGTTAAAAAAATTAAATTAAAATATTTTCATGTACCCATGGAAACATTTTAATTTAATTTTTTTAATTTAATTTAATTTTTATTATTTGTTGTTATAGCGGCAATAGAAATACATAATATGTGAAAATTTCATCTGTTTATCTATTACGGTTTACGAGATACAGCCCACTGACAGACGGACGGACGGACGGACGGACGGACGGACGGACAGCGTAGGCTTAGTAATAGGGTCCCGTTGGTACCCTTTGGGTACGGAACCCTAAAAACCGTTCAGCAGTTTTTGAGTTTATCGCGAACAGACAGACAGACAGACAGACGCGGTGGGGAACTTTGTTTTATAATATGTAGTGAAAATGTGTGACTATTTTATGGCCGATATAAATCGACACTCAATTCTGGAGTGGGAAGATACGCTGTCGTTTGAAATGATTTATTTATGGATACTATTATTATGTGGGTTACTAATTAGGTACAATACCTTTGTACAAATTTTCTTGCTATTTAAAAGTAAGTAACTAAATAAGAATTTGTCCACAGGTTCAGAGACGCTCTAAATCGCTCTATCAAAGAAGTTGGTTGTTACTGACTGCATAAACGTATTTAAAAAATGAAGCATAAGTAGCTCAACAAAACCAATAGTTCCTTTTCCCCTCTAACTCTAAATATGTATTGTCATAGGAGTAGGTACAATAGTGCACCGGATGGATTTGGACAAGAGACCTTTCGGTTTTCGGTGGGATTTGAACCGTTGCGCTAATGAGGCTAATTGAATAAGAGTCATCATATCTATACCTCCTTTTTTATGAATACATGCTTAACTTTCCATACCTCGTTAACAGATGAAAAGAAAGTATTTTGCTTTTTGTGCGAACAGCAGGTGATATTGGAACAAAGGCTTTATATGTAGATGGGTTTGACACTAAATTGTCGAAAAACGAATGGCATCTTTCGCGAAATTTCGGAAACCGCAAACTAAAACCACACCTTTTTAAGGATGTCACGTGGCATGTGACAACAAAAACCTCTGCGATAAACATTCAATGGTCGATTTGAGTGCAGGCAGGTACATATTTTTTAGCAAAAGGCTGCAAATACCTTTTAATATGCTCTATTGAATTTAGAAATTAAAGACAGTAATAACTTAAAATACAATTAACCGTTTGAAAATACATTTATGTAATAGTAGGTACCTAGATATATATTTTGAACGATAACGGATCAGATCAATCAATATTTTGCATTTTTGCCTCGAAAAATCTTTGTCTTTAAAGAAAATAATTTAGTTCTTCGGTTGTGTTTCAGTGTTTCAGTTCTTGAAGTCTTCAGTTTCGTAGGGAAATATCGACAACAGTGTGTGGAGATGCTTATTTTTAGAATTGATTTAAAAATCTGGTAAACTATCTATCATTTGACTACTCGGCCAAATCCTTATTATCAAGATAATCAAAACAAAAAATAAAGGATTTTCGAGAAAAGCTAAGTAAGTAATCATGCTTTGTTTAGACAAATAATGTGATTATAGGTTGTGTGCAAGCTGCGAATCTTTGTGGCTTAATTATTATTTTTTGTTAAGAGAATAAACTTCAGGTAGACACTCCGATAACCGACTACCTAATTTGCATCGAAGTATCAGACATGCAATGCTCAATATAGAGCTTGGAGCACTTATAATATAAGTTGACAAAGGTCTGGGTCACTGTGTAAATCGTCGTAGTAGATACGTTCATGATCATTGAGGATGAATGCTCGCCAGAAATTTTCATTGCCTATGGCAGTCCTTTAGGTATTAAGTTCGTCTCGGTACATTGTTATTGCATTATGCAATAAAAATAAAGAATTAAAACAAACAAGACAAACAGTCCATTAAAAGTACATCTATAATAAAAAATTCGGTCCAAATAAAGGTAGCGTACGTTTCAACAACAATTTACCATCGTACATATCCAAATGTCACGTGAGATGTGTCTAACACTTCAGTAACCGATTGGACCACAACAATAGATAGAAATATTATCTTTTTCCTCGCGCCAAATAGAATAAATTGTTACATGCGATTACACTCACGAATTTAGCTCGAAGGAATTCGGGTGCGTTAAGACAGAGCTACGAGTTTTTTAGATGTTTTTTCCCGATAACCGCGGTAGGTAGCCAGCGAACCATCGGTAGCTGACTCCGGTATAGTCGCGTTAGTTTAAACAAATCGTATGGTGTCTCTTTGAATCATGTCAATGCTTTCGACCACGACTTTGTTTGGTTTGAGACGAGCCGCCCGCTCGGCATGAAATATCTCTGTTAGTGCCGATTTCGACAACATCGAGTGACGTAACCGAGGAATAAATTGGGTGTTCTGACAGTTTTTGTATTGAAAATATGCCAAAATATCAATGTCACGCTCGGATATGACTTATTCTACGTTGGTGAAATCGGCCTTAAGTCTAGTTAATTGGTTATCTTTACCAATAATAGATACTTAATATAATATTCGTCTCCCAATGACGCCTACATCGTGTTTCTTACTAGAAAATTAGGTGGTAATTGCTCATACATCTAAAAAACTACAAACTTAAGTTAGTAAAACTGCCTCACTGGTGTTATGAATCTAGTGGCCTCTCACCGAATTTTTTTATTTTAAGCTGTAGCATTTTGGCAACAAAACCTTGCAAACGAATTTATGAGTAAGAAGAAATCCTTAGAAAATAAAATGGTTAAAGTTGATAGTACTAATGAGGAAGTAATTGCACCTTTTGTTATTGAATATTTGCTAATAGTCTTGTTCTTAATATAAACTAAAGATGGAAAAGGTTATAGAGTTATGTCTGCTGGTCTGCATAAGTGCATAGATTTTTATTTTTGCTTGTCTGCGTAGGTGCTGATTGAAACCGACGTGCAAGTACAAGTGTAAGAAAGATAAAAAGATTTAAGGCCTGGCAAAACAGATAATGAAAATACGAAGGTAGAATTACTTCAGTAGGAACATGGTTGCAAAGGTCATCCTCTATCTAAGTTATTGCGTAACGTAGTAATTGTCATTTTATAATAACACAAAAAATACCAAGTACCGTGTGGTTTCCGACGATTAAAACAATTTCGGTCGGGTTTTACTTTATACTTTTTGTGAGAGGCCAACATCATATCATGTTTCCATAAAATCATCGAAGCGACTATTATTATTTTGTCGAACTTTGTTTTAAGGGATCCACCAAGTCCATGAAACTTTGGACCTTAACGTGGTTGCAATTATTTCTATTTTTCAACAAAATTTGGTAGAGTTAGGACTCTTTGTGGTAAAACAGTAGCATGCCCAGTAGCCTAGGTAACTTGATAAGCTGGATATCGCTCTGCCTCCGCTTGAGTATTCGGCGCGATTAAGATGAGAATTCTTTTGTTGTAATATTTTCCATATGAGTCTTCCTCACCTTTCATGATGATTGCAAACGCTATGCCTTCGAAATGCCTTGCAATCGTTACTGACAATTTAGTAGGTACTTTCTAAGCTACTTCGAATAGTACGTAGGTACCTTATTGCCCTTTTAACCACTGAATTAATAGAAATAAGTTAGTTGTAGTATTTAGACTTAGATCTGGACACATGCCATTAGGAAAATTTAAACACTAAATGAAGAAAGCTGACTCTCCTAATTGTGAAGTATGTGGCGAAATAGAGGATGTTTCACACTAATTGCTATTGGCATGTGTTCGGAACCACAATTTGAGAGAAACACTAATGTATGAAATAAATTGAAATTTTATGAATACTGGTATTTTTAACTCTATTTTTAGTAAACCGTTGAATATTTCGGCTATTAAAGTATATAGATTTGTTAGTGATTCTCTCAAATTGGTATAGTTTTAGATTTAATTATAGTTGATTTAATTATACTCATTTGTAAATTGTGTGTACCTACTGATGGGGCTGACATACCTATAGGTCACCTATAAAATCCCCTTAAAAATAAATAAGATTAAAAAAAGAAACACTGAATAGGGTTAATAGGGCAATACGGAACTAGGTTTTCGATGAAAAATTATTATTTAATACTTGAATAATCTAAATCTACCTTAGTTTCCTTATCGACCGAGCGAAGCGAAGGTCTTTGAGTCTACTTGAGTGAATTTGCACTTGTCCGTCCGTCCGTCCGTCCGTCCGTCCGTCTGTCAGAGCCGTTCAGTAATTCAGAAGTTATAACTTCTGAATTACTGAACGTAATTACTTCAATTTTAGATATAATATGTAAATCGATGGCCTCCAGCCGAAAATGGCTTAAAAAGTTATAAAAATCTTTATTTCAGGGGGCTCTCATAGAAGCGAATGCGAAGTAAAATTTTTTTTTGCGATTCATAGGGTTTCTGTATATCATTTTAAAGACAATTTGGAACAGAGTACAAACGTATTTTATTTTTAATTTTTTTCCTAAAATTGACGAAATGGTGGGCTTTCAAAATGGCGATTTAATACGCTCGCTTGAAGACGCTCTCTGGGAAAATCAGCTATATATTTTCGAGCTGTACTTATTTTTTTATTTCACTTGTATCCTGTACTTGAACAACAAATACTAAAATTATATGAATATTATAAAGAAACGAGATTATTTAATTTTTAATGAGCATCAGTAATTTTCACATAGCTTCACAATAATGCTAATAGATGGCGCAGTCATTAACTATTCCATGGAACTATGAGTTACGACTACGATCTATCCCAAAAACAGTTTTGCGTCGACCATTATTATTTAGGTACATAATATAATAACATATTATTCAATTAAAATTATTCTTTAGTTAAATATCAGACTTCAATAAACTATTAATTGCTACATTTTGTATATTTTCTATTCGCGTCGATAGATGACGATTTGTACAGATGCCCCTAACCCGTTTTCACTCGTTAGTACCTACATAATAATTCAATGTTTTCACTAACGTTCCCTAACCTTTACGGGCTACCTATGATAAGTTAGGTGACGATTACTGTCAACTTCTTTAACACGATCCTGTACGGGACACCTAAAAGGACATTGGAACGGATGTTAGGACTTAGGATTGTGTTTTGGAGCTACCTACGTAAAGAGACTCCTACATAGGGGATGATTTAGGTATGTTTGGTGAAAACGGGCATAATAATAATGTCAGTTTTGGTCGTCATGTATCGATTGAATGAATAATCATGGGGGATACCGTTACCGCGAGGTCTCAGTTCGGGGCGAACCACTAGTTCGGCCGTTCAGAGAATGCGTTCCTGACACCTGTCAGTTAGTCACGACAACTGTCACAAAATTATAACATTAATTGATTATTGATATAATAATGTTGTTTTAATGCTCATCAATTGTTAAAACGGTAAACAACCAGCAATAATATTTTTATCGTAACTGCAACGCCATTACAAAGTTACGTCGTCAGTTCAATCGCGACGTGTCAGGAACGCATTCTCTGAACGGCCGTAGTTTAGTAGTATTATTCATAAGACAAACTGTTATAATGCAATTAATGTTATTAAACTGCGACACTGATCAATAGTTTGAAATAAAAAAAACGTACGTAAAAACATACATAAACGTTATACGTGGGAAGAATTAGTAGGTATATTTCTTGTGGTTGTGATTCTGGTAGCCACCAAAATTGTGTCTATTTTGGTAGGTAATTGACTTTTCTATATCTATACCTACCAACCTCAATTGATTATTATGGTAGGTACTTACTTACGTGCAGGCTTTACTTCACTATTCTAATTTGCTGTTCAATATTACTTACTTACCTAACATATAGGATAATTAGGGGACTTATAAGATCGAAAATAGGTATATTCTAATGAATGAATGGTAGAGATATTATTGTTAGTAAATTATTCTTTCTTAATGTCAACAGATACTTTCGAACAATTTTTTGTAGAATTTCTCCCATATTGTGTGCAAACCACTTGTCACTATTATTAAAAGAATTATTACAAATATAATGGATGTATCGAAGCGAATAATAGACATCTGGCAATTTGTAACGGTCTCTATAAAAAGTTGTTTTTTGGTTAAATTCAGTAGCTTTCCGCGTCACTGATTTTGTTAACTTTAGTTGCTTAAAAATTGTGTGTGTTATGTTTTCAAACAAAACGGGGTTACATAAGTATCTTTTGTAATTTTTTTATTTTCGCATAATAGATACTTATTCCGAATTTATGCGATATTTTGGTAAGCCACAACTTTTTTGTGCTTTTTGGATCTTTAATGTTTAGGTAAAGTGATAATAACAGACCTTATTTTTGAGGGATCCTGGTTCGGTACCAAGCATGCACGTCTTATGTACCTACGCATACTTTCTTTGACGGTGGTGAAGGCAGCGACGAAAAATGCATGCCTGTTTAAAGTTTAGTTATAGATAGTGAATCAGTCTATCCTTCTCAAATTTCAATCAGGGTCGTTATAACCCCTTAAATTTTAAGTAAGTAGGTAGGTAGTTCTAAACAGCTTACGGTCAAGTGGCGTGCTATAAAACATCATGTTCGTGATTCACAAATTAAAAAAATATAACGTAAAAAAATAAACTAAGACATCAGAAATGAGGGCAATCAAAGATCTTTACTGGAATTAGTACAAAAAATAGAGCATATCAAAAAGCTTCAGCTCCCACCTACCGAGTTCCCATTGCGCGTCACACGCTCACGAAACAAAATACCGGGATGATAATGCTGTGGGACGCCTTATCGAAGCGTTTATTTTAATTCAATCTGTCAGGAAAGGGACAAAAAACGAGACTTGGGCAGAGCTACTGGGCGCTGTGGGCACATCGCGGGCGCCCCGTAACGTGATCACGTGAGCATACAAAATTCCATCACTCAAGACAACCATTATTTTATGAAAACTATAGGTACTTAGCTAATATTTAGCTTTACTTTGCCCGAGTATTGCGAGCGACGGAGTTTTCAATTACATACCTACTAGGTACCTACTTTACTTTCATCATCATCATCATGAGCAACCCATTAACGTCTCACTATACTGAGTGCAGGTCTCGTCTTAGAAAAGGTAGAGGTACCTACTTTACTTTATTCTACCTACTATAATAAACATGAAAATACATTTGGTCCTATATCAACTTACAAAGTTATCTCTATTATAATTAATGGTAGGCTACCATTAATTCTAATAGCTAATGTTGGCACATGAAGTTCTATGCTAGGATTATGATAATTATGTATTTATTTAAAAAAAATCTTATTTAGGTATTTATCGCAAAAGACTTTACAAAATTTATAGGTACATATTTCTACTAATTCATCATCATAATTTCAAGATCATCCACTGTGGATATACCTAGATAGGTCTCTTGATAAGATCGTCACAGGACACGATTCTAATCCGTGAATTATCACGGATTATAGATTACTATATACTAATATTATAAAGAGGAAAGATTTTTTTGTTTGTTTGTTTGTTTGTTTGTTTGTTTGTATTAATATATAATATTAATTGTACCGAACAGGCTCTGTAATTACTGGCAGATTTTAACCATTTTTTCACCAATAAAAAGCTAAGTTATCAGGAAATAACATAGGCTATAATTTATTTTCAAAAAAATTAGAGATCCTTAAAAAAATTGCAATAATGTAACCCAAAGTAGCAAAATTTTGCCTATAAAATGCATTATTTAGCGTGTGCTGAGAAAACTATTGATGATACATACAAATTATGTACCTACTACATGATTAAAGTACTTACTCATTAATCATTATTCTAGACTCTACAAAAAAGTCCGCGAGGGAATATATCTAACTATCATATATATTTAATGCACAATAGTATCTTTTGTGTTCTAAAATTTAATTGGATCGCCTTTAGTATCGTATATTATTCTTCTTCTTCTTTGTCAACCTATAGACGTCCACTGCTGGACAAAGGTCTCCTGCATGGACTTCCACAGGCTTCGGTCTTGCGCCGCTTGAATCCAGCGGCTCCCTGCGACTCGTTTGATGTCGTCGGTCCACCTGGTGGGGGGCCTGCCAACACTGCGTTTCCCGGTGCGGGGTCGCCACTCCAACACCTTGGGACCCCAACGACCATCAGCTCTTCGAACTATGTGCCCCGCCCATTTCCACTTCAGTTTCGCGACACGCTGAGCTATGTCGGTGACTTTGGTTCTCCTACGAATCTCCTCATTTCTGATTTGATCTCGCAGGGATACTCCGAGCATAGCTCTCTCCATCGCTCGCTGGGTGACCCTGAGCCTTCTTATGAGGCCCATAGTTAGCGACCATGTCTCGGATCCGTAAGTCATCACTGGCAACACGCACTGTTCGAAGACTTTAGTCTTCAGGCACTGAGGGATTTTGGACGAGAAGACATCTCGGAGCTTCCCGAACGCTGCCCAGCCGAGTTGGATTCGGCGGTTAATCTCTTTCTCGAAATTGGACCTACCTAGCTGGACTGTATGTCCCAGGTATATATACTCGTCTACAATTTCGAGCGCAGAGTTCTCAACGATTACTGGGTGGAGCGGAGCATGAGCATTAGACATGATTTTCGTCTTGCTCATGTTCATTTTCAGGCCCACCTGTTGAGAAACCCTGCTGAGATCATTGAGCATTGTATTGAGATCTCTCAGAGTCTCTGCCATGATTACTATGTCATCGGCAAATCGCAGGTGAGTGATGTACTCGCCGTTTATGTTTATGCCAAGTCCGTTCCAATCCAGAAGCTTAAAGACGTCCTCCAACGCAGCGGTAAATAGCTTCGGGGAGATTACATCTCCCTGTCGCACTCCACGCTGCGAGTGGATTGGTCTCGTAGTCTGGTCCTGTATACGTACTGACATGGTGGCGTTTTCGTACAAGCACTTCAACACTTGGATATACCGGTAGTCAATCCGGCATCTCTGCAGTGACCTCAATACAGCCCAAGTTTCCACCGAATCGAAGGCTTTCTCATAGTCCACAAACGCTAAGCAAAGTGGCTGGTTATACTCTTCCGTCTTTTGTATAACCTGCCGCAGCGTATGAATGTGATCTATGGTACCAAAGCCTTTTCGGAATCCGGCTTGTTCGGGAGGCTGGAATTCGTCAAACCTACGAGCGAGACGATTCGTAATGACTCTCGAGAACAACTTGTAAACATGACTCAGCAGCGAGATGGGTCTATAATTCTTCAGCAAGGTATTATCACCCTTTTTGAAGAACAGGACCACCACGCTCCTGTGCCATGCTTCCGGCGTTATACCCTCGTGAATGACGGAATTGAACAATCGCTGAAAGATCTTAAGTACCGGTTTTCCACCCGCTTTCAGGAGTTCCGCAGTGATTCCGTCATCACCTGGCGCCTTGTTGTTCTTGAGCTGTTTGAGAGCCATTCTAATCTCGTATAGGCTAACGTCCGGGATATCTTCGGTATAGTGTCGGGTCAGTTTGGCTCTGGGATCTTTGGCCAAATCCTCAACAGGTTTTTGTGTCGTGGTATATAACTGCCCATAGAACTTCTCGACCTCTCCCAAAATCTCAGGTCGAGAAGAGACGAGACGACCGTCATCAGTTTTAAGCCGCGTCAGCTGGCTCTGTTCGATAGACAGATCTCTCGCGAACACTTTTGAGCCTTTGTTCCGCTCGATGGTATCTTTAATACACTTGGTATTAAAGACCCGAAGGTCGCGAGTTTGTGCCTTAGAGATCTGCCTATTAATCCGCCGGTAGGCAGCCGCGTCTACCGATGACTGCAGCCTCATCTCTTGTCTCTCCTCCATGAGCTTGAGAGTATGGTCAGAGAACTTTTCGGTTCTTTTCCTGCGATGGGTCTTAAAGAACTTAGACCCCACAGTATGGACAGTTTCCACGAACCTGTTGTTTAGATCGTCCACAGAAACGCAGTCTGCTAGGCAATCGAATCGGTTCTGCAGTTCGAGTTGGAAGTTTTCGGGGTTTTGGGTATGAGCACGAGAGGGTCGGAGAGTTGACTTCACCAGTCTAGCCCTTTCCAGCTTCACATTAATATTCAATGTGCCTCTTACCATACGGTGATCGCTCCCGGTTTTCACCCTGTTGATCACAGAGACATCATTGAATATATGGCGCTTGGTCGACATAATGAAGTCAATCTCACTTCTCGTAGAACCATCGGGGCTCATCCAAGTCCATTTTCTGTGTGGCCGCTTCCTGAAGAAGGAGTTCATCATAAAGAGGCCCTCCTTCTCCATGAAGTCGGCCAGCATTTGACCCCTCTGGTTCCTTCGCCCATAAGCAAATTGCCTTACCCTCGTCTCTGCACCGCTTCGTTCACCCAGCCTCGCGTTGAAATCCCCCATCACAACATTGTAGTGAGTGGTAGAGGCGTGTATGGCTTTTGATATATCCTCATACAGCACCTCCACCTCCTCGTCATGATGTGCCGATGTCGGTGCGTAAACCTGTATAACCTTCAACGAATACCGATTGGTGATTCTGAGTATAAGGTACGCTACCCTGCTCGACACACTTTTGACTTCGACGAAGTTGTTGACGAGGGACTTATGGACGATGAACCCGACACCACCCTGGGACTGTTGGTCGCCCTCCCGGTAGTAGAACAAGTTGCCGGATTTTTTTTATTAATTCTTATTAATATCTACATAATTATAAATGCGAAAGTGTGTTTGTTTGTTGGTTTGTCCGTCAATCACGCTGCCACAAAGCTACGGATTGAATGGATACGGATTTTTTTGGATAGGTAGAGTTCAGAACCTGGAGGGTGTCTATCCCGGAAAATCAAATAGTTCCCGCGGGATTTTAAAAACTAAATCCACGCGGACGAAGTCGCGGGCATCAGCTAGTATGTAATAAAAAAGTATGAACGGTAAGCTGTGAGCTCTTTTCAGATCAAGTTGCATTTAGAAACGTCGACGTAGACTAGTTTTAGGATGTCGGATCTAAAGATCACCATCTCAATTCTCAGTCCATATTAAGTATAATACTATGATAATACTTTACAGTGTACTTCGAATTAAATCTTTGAAACTCTTTGAATCATTAACCATTGAATACCTACCTATCTAGGTATCTATAATCCGTGCAATAAACGATGTCGTTGGACTTTTTCCAGTCGACCGCGCTTGTAGGTATGTTTGCGCGTTAACTGTCAATTACCATTCGATATAAGTATGTATTAATCCATATGTAAAATAAAATGAAGTTATAATTCGAACGGGTCGAGGCGCGGGAGTCAAGTTTCGCGGTGGCCGGTGAGGACAAGGCGCGCGCGACCGCGCAATTTCTTTACCATATCCGTGCCTGCGCCGCTCATTTAGGGCTACCATTTAATATGTCCTGGAAACGTCGCACCAAACTTTATACCTACAATAAAAACAATGTCCTACCGACCGAATTCCGTCACGGCGGGCAACCTCCTCAGGGTAGCCATCTGCGTGGGAGATATTTTAGTGCACAAGTGTGCGCGCAAACACAGGTGTACTCTCTATTCCCGTCTCATAGTCCGATGGGACGGCAATCCGACACGACCGGAGAGAGATCAGGCGCAGGACCGTCCGCTTTAGGTACGTGTGCTCCGAGGCACGTAGGTGAGGCCACACGAGTAAATAATTGAAAATTTCTTGACAGAAAAACGTAATAAGTACATACCTACCTATATTGGCCCGACTTGGGAATCAAACCCGGGACCTCGTCATCGGCAGTCGAGCATGCTAACCACTAGACCAACGAGGCAGTTACCAAACTTTATATACCGTTGCGCCAAACGGTAATTTAAAATATATAAAAGGAAAAGGTGCCTGACATGGCTGGCTGATCTATCAACGCACAGCTCAAACCACTGGACGGACCGGGCTGGGCGTACTTACAGATAGCTATTATGACGTAGGAATCCACTAAAAAGTATTTTTGAAAATTCAACCTCTTAGGGGGTAAAATAGGGGTTTGAAAAATCGAACTTAACGAGAGCGAAGCCGAGGATAAAAGCTAGTGAAATATAAAGTTTGGAGATAGAGGTTAACTATGAAGGCAAAGTGATCACTATAGCAATAAAGAAGTCAGCTTTAGCAAGCCATTAGCACAAGTTAAAACTTGCAGCAAGTCAGTCGTGCTCTCTCTTGCGTTTCGGTTTAAGGCTGAGATTTATAGATCGTACTCTGGCTTGGCTCAAGACTCAAAATGAGACACAAAAATGTCCTGACATAAATCTTTCTCGTTTTAACTGTCTTGAGCCTGAGCTGAGTGAGAGTGCCATCTATAGATCTCAGCCTTAGTCTGATATTGAGTTCAACAAGAAATTATAGAAGTATTTTGCCGGACGACACTTTTAAATGAAGGAAATATTAAGTATTATGTAGGTACACGGTAATCAGCGTTGTCGACGTCAAGTTCTAGGGATATATCTATCTAAGAATTTTGGCACACAATATATTGTAATTTCTTGTTTTTATCAGCCCTATGTCTCTACAGTCTACACAAATCATTTGTGCCTACTCGTTACTATAATTACAAATAAGCAACTTCTTGAGCTATTCGACTTAAAAATATATAATATAATAGGTACAGCATGCTATTAAATACTGTAATGTCATAGGTATCTACACCAGTGTAAACTTAAATTATAATGCTATAATTCCTACAAATATAATTCCATGCTCAAAGTCCTGCGACGATCCTAATAACGAAACCGCATCTACCTGCCGATTATATTATTAAATGATAGACCGTATAATTTATGAAATTATCAAAAATTATATTCCGGTAGTCAGCGGCCAGTTATGGTATTTTTTGCCGTGCGGCGTACACCCCCGAAACTTTGACCAAAAAAAGACATCAGACGCACGCGACACGCGATCCGTGGCGTCTCTGTACAAAAAATAATACATTAATAATAATCAAATCTCTGTGGGTTCGGTCGATATTAAACGGCTATAAATTATCCTAATAGGTGTAAACTGTAAACTACTTCGCAAGCTCGTGACGAGAACGGGTAGCCGTCTCCTATGTTCGCCATCCGTAAAAAAATTTCTGGACTCAGTCCGGTTTCATCCTAATCATCGGAACCTCAGCTCCGGTAGAGATCGGGGTTTTGAATAGGTTGCAGCTGCTTATTCACCTTCTACCAAAGACATCCCTGCAAGTGTACTTACCTTACATTTTTATATTTTAGAATGTAAGTACCCACGTAAAATTGGCAAATCATTTGTTCATTTCGTCAGAAAACATTTTGGAGATGTCTCATAACAAAGTTCAAGATTTTTTAAACGAAAAAAAATCATTAAATAAAGCTTTGGAATAATTTGCTCTAATATTATAATATCTATTCTGTTAGTTTTATTAGGTAATTGGTGTCTATTTAGTGGCGATCATTGATGTATGTCGATGATAAAAACTATAAGTAGGTATCTACCTACTCGACTGAGTTTGTTGAGGTTCCTTCTCAGAAGACTGAAGATGTTACTTTGACTTGCCAAAAGTTTGCTCCTAGTTTGTTAGAAATAAGTATGGAAACCATAGTGTCCGAAAAATTCAGACAGTTTTTATCAATCGTTGCAACATTATAGTTTTTACTTCCTACCTACTACCTATTATCAGGTAACGCAAACTACTTATAATTTGGAGACCGCTGACCGCTAATAGTGAAATATTAGCGGAATAATATTGTAATCACAAAGCTGAAAACGTCTATTGGAATGCCGGGATAATGCAGAGCTTGTTGACCCTTTTTCTATATTTTTATTATTTAATATACTTATGTAATATTAATTTGATTGGTAGGTAGGTAGCAAAGGCATTCCCAACCAGCAGTGGTAGATTTAGTTAACGATTCGAAATTACCTTTTGATGTATAAAAAAAATCTATTCTTTCCTAATTCTAATAAAAAAAAATATAGTATAATAATATTATTTTATAAAATAATATTAATTTTTATTATTAATTCTACAAGCTTTACATCATTGATGCGGTACTACTTACGCCATCTATAACTTGTTATTTTTAATGATAATAGGGCGCCATCTCTCCGATAAAGTATGCACGACGATGCAAATAAATTCGACGGCTGCTCAACGACGTATGTAAACCGATTGTTGTGCAGTGTACAAAGTACTTCATCTGCAAGTATACAGATGGCGCTATGTAAAAAGTTTACCGGAATTATTTATTTTACGTCCTACCATATTAAGGCAAATAGCGTGAATTCATTCTTTCGAAACGACATTCGACTTCAAGTATAATATTAATTACTAGCTGATGCCCGCGACTTTGTCCGCGTGGATTTAGTTTTTAAAGTCCCTCGGGAACTCCTTGATTTTCCGGGATAAAAGTAGCCTAGATGTTGACCCGAGTAATTAAGCTACCACGGTATGAAATTTTGTAGAAATCTGTGCGGTAGTTTTTACGTGAAAGAAGGACAAACAAACAGACAGACAAACAGACAAAAATTAAATTAAAATCTGTTTTGGGCTCAGTATCGATAGTAAAGCATCCCCCAATTAAAATTTTCAAAATATATTAAATGTACAGAAATCTTCCAGTTACAGTTTTATTATAAGTATAGATTATAATGCGGCAGATGTGAAATAATAATTATTTATTGTGCTCTTTAGAAGCAGAGGTATACGATGTGGCACCTATATAATATTTTAAAAACATACTACTACGTACAATATAAAATTAGTCACAGGTGGTAGGTAACAGATAGCATCTTTCATTCATCAGTGCCGATAAATAATTCAAAAATAATAATTATTATGACATTATAAAATTGTTCATTGCTTTTGCACGCAGATTAGAATTTTCCCAAAAAACCTACACAAATAGCTTACTTTGCGTTCAAAATGCTTTTACATGTTCCTAATCCAATAATGAGAATCTCATTTTCCTGCTTTATCACAGCGAACGTAAAACGTTTTGATCACGCTAGTTACCTAGGTAAGTATTAACTGATTTTACAGAATGCTAGGCAATTATTTACAAACAGAGCTCCTAGGTTTAAAGCAACTAGGTTTTTAACTTCAGAAACATAATTGAAAACACCTCAATCACTTTAAATAATGTTAAGTTTAATAAGTAATGTCCTTTCCTCCTCCCCTTATATAGTGTGCAGAGGTAGGTACCTACACTCTCTGTTCCATTAGGTACTCTCATAATATTTCGATTTTCGACGGGATGACACAGGGGAGAATCTTAAGTCATCGCAAACTTCCTAACTCGGGGTTGCTACTGAGAATTTCTTGACTGAGAACCTAATAAAACTTTTTTGGCAAAAACTGGGACGCGAACCCTGGCCTTCATGATTCGTCCGCGGAGTATCTACATTCCTATAGTCGAAAGCCGAAACTCAATCTTGTCATTTCTCGGTCTAGCCGGTTCTGAATGAAGTTTTTAGGGTTCCGTACCCAAAGGGTGCCAACGAGACCCTATTACTAAGCCTCCACTGTCCGTCCGTTCGTCAGTCTGTTAGCGGGCTGTATCTCGTAAACCGTAATAGATAGACAGTTGAAACTTTCACATATTGTGTATTTCTATTGCCGCTATAACAACAAATAATAAAAATAAAATTAAATTAAAAAAGGGGGGCTGCCATACCGAGCCATACGGGCTACGGCCTACGGGGAAAAGGAGTCGAAATAAAATTTTATTTTTTACCCTGGTATGTGGGGTGTCATTGTCTAGAGCTCATTAAGTGATTTCAAATATATATTTTTTTTATTTTTTAGCTACAATAATGAAGTAATGGGGGGCCGTCAAAGTTGTCAGTTTTAGACCAATTTTGTTAGGGGGTCTATCTCAAAAACTAAACTAGTTAGGAATTTGAAATTTTGGTACATTATGTAGCCTACTATATAGTGTATTTAAACAACAAATACTGATAACACCGATTCATAATTTTTTCCCCGTTAATTTAGTACATTCTAAGAACTAAGATATCTAAATAATATGTATCTAGTTTTAAAAAAATGAATTGGTCATATGTACGGAACCCTAACAGAGCGAGGCCCGACTCGCACTTGGCCGATTTTTTTTAATTATTTAAATGAGCACGAGGATGGCACGAGGAGCACTGGATATTCTTTAGTAGGTAAGTATTAGCATTTTTCTTTAGCTAGGCCAATCGCGATGCGTCACCAATTTGGCTCTACAACGAGGGATGAGTAAAGAACCACACTCGTGAAGGCGTTGGATACAATTGTCTAACAAATTATCACACTCATGGAGGCGTTAGGATTATCTAATTACTTACTAATAATAACACTAATGAAGGCGTTGTTCACAATAGTCTAATTAAGAGCCACACCTTAGTAATATTTTTATTTATAACTTGATACGATTCCATTTGAACTAAAGAAACTAGGACACACGTGGTGACCATCGGTGGCGCCAATATGGCGCACTGTGTTTGTAACGAGGTAAATAATTATTACTAGGTAATTAAAAGAAATACCAACATAAATACTACGAAGTATTTAAAATGATTAAAACTTTATCATCTCGAGGGACGTAGTAAAATACGAACAAAAATGTTAAAGCGAGTTCCTAATAACTAATTAACACGCAGTTGGTACCTACGAGTACCTAATTTAGTGTTGCCCAAAATTGGTCTTGCGAGACTCTTGCGGTCTCGCACTTGGTATCAATATCGATATAGTTACCTATATATGTCGATTATAATGGTACATTGTACTTATATCCATGCAAGAGACCTTTGTCCAGACATGGACATGAAATTCCATGGAGGTATGGTTAAAGCTAAATGCTATCTTCTTCTTTATCAACCGATAGACGTCCATGGCTGGACTAAGGTCTCTTGCATGGATATAAGTACAATGTACCATTATAATCGACATATATAGGTAACTATATCGATATTGATACCAAGTGCGAGACCGCAAGAGTCTCGCAAGCCCAATTTTGGGCAACACTAACCTAATTAAAATGAGTACTTATGACCTATTTTATAATTAGTCTCTATGGCCTCTTCAAATTATTAGTTTTTTATAACCTAGCGTGTCGGTCTCATAGGTATCTTATAAGAGAATCCCTCACTCCGCTTGAAGCCAGTAGCTCCCTGCGACTCGTTTGATATCTTCAGTTCCACCTAATGAAATGAAATGAAATTATGTATTTGAAACTAAATGATGAGTGATAAGATTGCGAAACCCTAATCTGCGAACACTGTGCTTTTCGATGCGAGGTCATCATTTCAGCACCTTGGGAACCAAAATTCTATGGGTTCTTTGAATATTTAGCCCCGCCCAGTGCCACTTCAGCTTCCCGTTTATACATAATATAGCTCCCGTAGTCGGTTTAAAAAGGTCCATTCTAATTTTTATGTACTCCGAGTCCGACATAGGTAGGTTCAAATCTTATCCCAAGATAAAAATATCAATAGGTAGGTACTCTTAGCAAAAGCTAAACTCTAGTACGTTCCTATGCATTAAAGTGCGGCCGACAAGAGAATGCGTTTTTGACAGTTCGTCGTAATTTTTGCGAAAATGAACCGTCTTACTTCGCCCTAAGGGTGAATTTTCTACGGTTAATTTTTCGAGATTTTTCGAGATCTCGAAAAATTAACCGTAGAAAATTCACCCTTAGGGCGAAGTAAGACGGTTCATTTTCGCAAAAATTACGACGAACTGTCAGAAACGCATTCTCTTGTCGGCCGCACTTTAATATTTTATTTAAAACATAATTACTTCTTCTCAGTTGGTCACTCTTGATGACAACTCTGGTCATGGCTGCTGGGAATGTGACATCAGTCGTCGGTCTCCTTGTTTGTGGGTCGCAACGCCTTCCGCGCGATATTACTCCACTTATGACGATTAGACCTTATAAAGGTCGACCTTTCGACATTGTCAAAGCTGCATTTGCATTTAGATAGCAAACCGATACTGCTCAGTGCTCAATACTGCTATTACTAACAGAATATGGTTACTATATAAGAACTGACATCCTGAGTGTACCTACCAACCAGTCTTTAAAATATATACCTATCTATACTTATCACAGAACATATTGACCACAACAGAAATAATGGCGGGTGTTATTGAGTTCAACGTAGGTAGGTACTCAGCCATTCTTTATTCCCACATAGGTTTAAAAATATTTTATTATAATATCATCATCATCATCATCATCATCATCATCATCATCAATAGCCTATAACAGTGCACTGCTGGACTAAAGTCCTCTCCCAAGGGGAGGGTTTGCCCATAATCACCACGCGGGGCAGACGGGTTGGTGATCGCAGTAGATGGTAGTAGGTAGGAGCACAGAGGACGCTGCTGCCCGTTCTCCGTTATATTCCCTTAGTCGCCTCGTACGACACCCGCGGGAGGAGGAGGGGTGGTGACAACTGTATTCTGATCTGCCGTCACCACACGGCATATTATAATATACCTATAGGTATTTACATATAATTTTAATTTAACATTTTTTAATATACCTAAGAGCTATAGCTCTTAGGTATATTGAAAATTCGGCCAAGTGCAAGTTGAACCCACACATAAAGGGTTCCGTACCAGCGTACAAGGTTTATTAAGATCCACAGCTATTATTATGATCGAGCAAAAAACAAAAGTTGGAGTATTGTAGGATGTCCTTCTTTAATTTTTAACTTGTTTTTTAATTAATTGTTGTCAGAGCGGATATAAAATACAATATCTGTGAAAATTTCAAGTAGGTATAGTCGATACTTGAAATTTTCACAAGTTGATATTACGGTTCATGAGATAGATTCCGCTGACAGACGGTAGGACGGATAAGCAGACAGCGAAGGCTTAATAAAAGGGTCCCCTTGGCACCCTTTGGGTACGGAACCCTAAAAATAATCGACTGAGCACACGTTTTTTGGTGGGAGGCTTTGGCTATAGCTAGTAACCACTCTACCTTCAAAGAAGTGTCGATAAACGATTTAGCATTCACGTGCGATGACGTGAAGAAGTAATCTAATAAAAAATACTTAAAGTAGGTACTTACCTTCAAGAGTAATACCCAACCCAATAATCCAATTAAGCTAGATGAAAAAGGCGTTAATTAAGTAGATACTTATCCACAACTTCTTGTATCTAATGGAAAAGTATCAGCACTAATTATTTTTGTGTCAGGAAAAATCGCTGGATGATATTGCGAAATTCCTGCTCATTTCCCAAGGATTTTCACGTCAAGTTTGAGTTATAATTAGCAGCTTTTTAAGTGGGTAGTCAAATAAAGATATAAGTAAAATTAATGAATTTTTAATGACTATTGACTTCAAATCAAGATATAATTAGGTATGATACATATCATACAATTTAAGAACAAATATTTTCAAGAAAAGGGCTCAGGTAACAATAAAACGATTAAATACTGTATCACAATTTAATGGACAAAACTTGTAATAATATAGGACATAAATAATTAAAGTTAATAATAATTGAGTAAAGTTAGGTACACTTACACTTTCATTCTATTAAGGAAGTAGAAGATTAATCAGATTTCCTTGTTACGCACTAAATTGATCCAATCGGGATCTCTTGATGAGGTAACAAATAATTAAAACACAGTTTTTGTTAAAGTATTAGAAAGGTATAATTTTATTTGGAAAATAATTTTATTTACAGTGCAATCAACACAAAGGGCAACATGGAAAATTATTAAATTGATTAAATTAATAATGTTTGGGTAGGTATGTATAAAATATATCAGCTGTTGATATTATTATTTCTCCTCTCTATCGTGAAGTCAAGTTAAAATCAATTGTTACTTAATATTATTTATTTTATTACCTTTCACCATTCATAACGATTAATTATTTATTAACTAGGTATGTGCGCAAATCCGCAGCCCGTGAAAAATTACGCAATGCTGTGCAACGTGGTTTTATACAATGGTAGACAAAAATGTATAAAGTACTAGATGATGCCCGAGACTTCGTAGTATATAATTAATGTACCTCCCTATTGGCGTGGAATAATCACTTGAAAGGGAGACGGTGGAATATTTTTTAGGGAAAGCACGCACTACTAAAAAATGTTTCAAGCGCAAGGGATTTTCGTGACAACATAAGACTTGTATTATAAAACCAAAATAAATAAATAAACGGGAAGTACCTAATAGGTATGTAGTATTGGGAGCGTTTAAAGTGGGTATATCGTTATATATGGATTGGATGTCGTTAAAAACCTCTAGCCTGATCATTCCTTGTATGACTTACCTGAGAAAATCTCGAAAATCAGTTTAGCAATTCACGCTTAACAGACAGGCAATAGAAAAATTGAAAAAAAGAAACGTATTGTTGGGTTTCACCTCATAATAGGCTCTATTATTTGAATTGAACGAAACTTACTCAATTTTATTTATTTGTATGGAAACTATTAGGTGTCCTGAAATTAATAAGATTACGCTATTTATCTCACCTGATTTGAAGCCGCTTATAAATATTCGATAGTTCGCAAAAAATGATTAAAATCACAAAGATTTTTTGAGCAAGCCCCCCTCTGTGATTGAACTGCACTGTAATTAATGTCTATCTACAAGTTAAGTGCAAATTGAGAAAATGTGAACTTTTAACACGTACATTTAATTGGTATTTCAATGCATTCACGATAAAGATACATTGGAATGATTTATAGCTTGAATATAAAGATATTATGTTAGAAAATCGTAACTCCCTTATACTTGACTAGCATCGCTATGAAGGATTTATGACTAATTTTAGTAAAAATAATTTCATTTAATCTTTGGATATTTTTCTACGCTAACTTTATCTTTGGATATTTTTCTACGCTAACTTTATCTTTGGATATTTTTCTACGCTAACTTTAGATTCATTTTATATTTATTTGAAGCTACGACGAATAGGAACCAACGATTTAATTCCTTTGAAAATGTATATCAACAAATATTTTTTTGGTACCTACTTTTAAGCACCATCACTAATTAGGTATTACAAAAGTACATAAAATAAGCATTTATACTATAGCATCATTGCTCCCATATTTCGATATTTTTTATGAATTATATATATAGTAGATGTTACAGGAAATGTATTTCCAACTTGAAAAACTGTAATTTGAAACCTAGGAATTGTATAAAATTTCTAGGATATTTGTAAATTGCCTTTGAAATATTTTTTAATTTAATATAATAAATTTTAAATGTAGAAATTTGCCTAACAGTCGATTTATTTACCTCACTAACTTACCGACCACGAAATTCCGAATTCAATACATTTCCGACTGCTGCTTAGGAATATTCCTAGGAGCACCATTCCTGTAGAAACATATCCTGTTGATTTTATGCAATATATTATTATAAACCTAGGATTTAACAATATACGGGATTTTACAGTAACATATTATATATTACCTAATAGGTAAAAGGGAAACCAGCAACATCGGTTGTACATTGACGGTATACAAATTCTCCACTATGATAAATTGATAAAATAAGTGATATTATATTTTATCATTGAAAATTATCATTATAGGTAGGTTAGTAATAATTACAATAAATAATAAATCTTACAGTAACAATAATCGTTTACATCAAAATACTACTATTTGATAGCTTGGCACGAATAATAATGATGCATTAAATGTTAATGACATTCAGATCCAACGTATAATACCTATGTACGAGTATAATATTAGGTATATGATTCAACTAGCTCAAATCAAGCAATTATTTATGAAATATAAAATCGTTACTTTAATGTAAGTAGATAATAGGAAAGAGATGAAATCTTATGATATATTTGTAATAAACTATACCAAAAATTATTTATAAATAATAATTTATGTTAACGTTTTCTTATAGTCCCTACATAATATTATACATAATTTAATATGATAAAAATATTAGGCTCCATTCAAAATGCATTAGCGATGCAAAATACAGTTAAAGTGCAGGTAATAGAGTTAATTTTAGTTTTTACACATGAACGTATCTATGTATATCTACGTAAGCGTACGTTTACGTGACGTTCATGTGTAAAATAACGCCACATAAGTAAATACTTTGTTTCTTGGAAATTTACCGCTAGGAAGCCGCTAGGTATCCATTATAATCAAGAATGTCTCTTAAATTATGAAATTACAGTATAATGACTCAACTGCCGCATTAAGGAGTTGCGAATCATTACTTAAAGATCTCCTAAGTATAGATTTTAAAATGTTCACTCTTGGAGTCAATATCTAAACGTTTCGTTGATACATAATTTAAATGACAGCTCATGACAATTAGTTAAATACTCATTTAATACAAATAATAAGTACATATATAATTCTGAGTTCGGCAGAAAGGCAGTTTTATATGATAAGAAAGAACTAAGTAGATTTTTTATTTAAACCAATGCATATGCCTATACTCATATCTATGATCTAAGCTTTCACTACTCAGTACACAACATGTACACAATAAACAATAGCTGTCATAAGTAAGCTTTAATTGCGTACCTACCTATACCTACCATGCACTCTCTATTTATGAAGAATTTTTTGTTGAAATTGACTTTCGTTGTACGACAATCTCTTTTTAATTACAAAGTAGCGTTGTCCTTTTAAGTTTCCTTTAAATTTAAATTTTAACTCTAATATCAATTGGCAGTGTTTACATGTCACTCTCTAAAAGGCCAGGTCGTTTGTATCTGTTATAATCTATTAACTCTATTTCCTCTACATCAAGCGATGAAGTCGCAACATCGCCTATCAAATGAACTCGACCGTTCTTACTGTATTTACGATGACTATCTTCGTCTATGTTCAAAACTTCAACGTCGACCCCGGTTTCGTCAATATTGATTGCTGAACGGCTTCCAGATTTTTTATATTTCGGTCGCACATTGTAGGATACATCGTCAACTTTAAGCAGTTCGATATCAACTTCTGTTTCATCTTTATCGACCGCTGTCCTACTGGGATAGCGGTCTAGCTCCTGTCAGGAAGCCTTCATATCAGCTAGCATGTGATCTTCCTCGTGCAAGCTCTTTTCTGCAAGTCTGAAGCTTTCTAAGAACTCATTTAGGTCAACTAGACCGTCTTTATTTATATCCATCAATCTACAAATGTCAACTAACTGTTCTTGGGTCATCGGATTCGGCATGTATTTACCCAGTAGCTGGCATGCTTCGGAAAATTCCTCTAACGTTATGTAGCCTGAAAAATTTAAATAATGTAAATTAAAGTCTCTAATTATTGTGTAGTGATCGTTTTTAAAACTTTAGTAATACATTTAGAGAAAATTGCTTCAACGGCTGAATTTTTGGAACGTAAGTTCCTTATCGCGCGGTGCGGAAGGGGGCTAGACGGAAAAAATTAAGGAACCGACACTCGACACATTTTTGAAACCGACACTTTTTTGTTGAATGTGAATTTTGCATTGTGTCGGTATTTTCGCGATACAACATTGGGTCTCCGTAGCCTAGTGGCTCCGGCAACCATCGAATTTGAACTGTTAAGCGACTGCCGGAGCCACTAGGCTACGGAGACTCAATGTTGTACCGCGAAAATACCGAACACAATGTAATCGAAAGGAACTACGTTCCTTTTATTTGTATTCTAAAAACTTTTACCTGAATTGTCCTTATCAAGAATCTTAAATATTGCCTCCAGGCTTCTTTTGTTTTTGTAGAGAGTCTCGACGACAGTTTGAGAGTCGGACTTCCGTCCAACGCGCTGCGAACAAAGTTTAGATATAATACATGCGTAATAATGGGAATCAGCTTGTTATTTCAACATATGAGACTATTTTTAAGTACCTATTATTTTTATCGCTCTACCAAAAATACGAAAACAAACGTGAGTTTGTGATAGCTATTTGTCTGTATAAAAGCGTAGATTTATCATTACAAACATGAATTAAAGTCTAATTTATCCAATCCAATTCAAAGAAACTGTCCCAATCAGCTATGTGAATTCAAAATACATATCTCAAAAGTGCCATCAGCTTCATGATTGTTTAAGAAAATGTATCAACAATTATGACAGCTCAAAAATCTGGGTTTCAATTTTATCAATTCTTTTATCAAAAATATCGTTATGGCTCAAATTAATACGATTTCGTTACACAATCTTATGGTAGATTAAAAGCTTACATAGTACTCGTACTGAATACCTGTATAATTAATTTGTCAAATGATTCCTACTACCTACCTACCGCATGAATTCAGCTCAGTCGACAAAATTAGACGTCTATTCTGTCTGTTAGAAATTGAGGTGGAGATACCTTTTCTTAATCGACTATGCCTGCAGTATGGCGCTTCGAAGCTAGGCAAATACTTGCTAAAGTTTGAAGCACTTTCAGAATTTGAGATTAGTAAATACTTGTAACCACTTGTAAAATTAATGTTTAGAGCACAAATTAGTAGAGTATATTTAGAGTTTCAGACAGGGATCGGCACTAATATGAGGAACTTTTTTAACATTACCAGCAAGACTAAGTAAGGGTTTTGACATAGTGGCATAGTGGTAAACGTATCTAGATACGTTTAAGAAATTAATATCTGCGTCTGAGATTTCCGTAAAAATATAAAGTTTGTATGTAGCTTAAAGGCTATATATACAGGTGGAAAAAACTTATGGACCCTGGAGGGGAACTACCTTATATCCTTAAGTTAGATCATTTTACTTAGAGGAAACATGCCCTCATTTTTAAAAAGAAACAAAACTGCATTAATTGTTTTTCAAAAATTCGCTTGCCTCACCCGGGAATCGAACCAGCTAAAAATTCAAAAAATAAACACCCGCTATTTTATTGCACTAGTCGATACAGTCGATGTTAAAGATAAAATTTCTCCAAGAAACATTATGTCTTACACTCGTCTGTCCTACAAGATATCCATAAAATCGAATTTCTCTAATCAACATTCCCTACAACATCAACAAGTAAAAGACACGATATAATTTTCTTATAAGTCTAACATCCAAAGATATTGTATGAAGTTTATGCTTGCTAATTATCTCTAAGTACCTTGTTGAAGATTTAGATAAAATCGTTTTTTTTTGAGAATTGAAAAAAAGAATTGCAATTTAGCTTCTACACTTTCGAGATAAATTACAATTCTTGTTGTTTGAAAAGTACTTAAGCTTCTAATAAATCGAATTGTTCTTGATACGCCATTATTACACAATTACTAAATGTAAGCAAAACAAAATAAAATCGATAAAAATGCTCAAAATGTGTCTTCAAAATTGCTGTCCCGCACCGCAAAGTAAAAACGTTTAAAGGAGGTTGACGAATTTTGACCCAGCATTTTTAAAAACCGTTCATATTCAGAAATCATTAAAGGACAATGGGCAAAAATGTATGGAACTTGGTCCAAGAGCCTCCACTGATGAGACTTGCGGGAAATGAAAGGTCAAAGTTGTCGTATAATTCTGGCAAAACTCTATTAAATTCTGTCCGGGGGTTATTTTGCTAGGGTCATGTTTGTTCTGACTAAATAATATGACTCGTGTTAAACAATTCAGCGTGTATGTTATCTTTTTATTAAGTCATTCGATCAAAAGCGCCAATAGATTTAAGATTATGGAACACTAGCTGATGCCCGCGACTTTGTCCGCGTAGATTTCGTTTTTAAAATCCCTCGAGAACTATTATTTTCCCGGGATAAAAAGTAGCCTATGTCTCTCTCCAGGTCCTCAACTATACCCATGCAAAAAATTCGTGGCTCCGTTACGGCGTGATTGAAGGACAAACCAACAAACACACTCGCATTTTTAATATTAGTATGATGAAGCAGCGAACACAGTGAGAGTTAGTCGAAGACAGTCGCGACGATGTTCAGACCACAAAGTATGTATTCTGTGGAACTTAATATGTGGGTAGAATCATAATTCTGATAAACGAAGTTAGGATTGGTTAGATATGGTCTATGGTATGAAGATTAGGGTAGGTGAAAAAGTTCATCACCGACATGAGCCACCGCCGTCATTAACCTTGACGACCGCTCCATAAATCCCCCATGAATAAGTACTCCCACAAGAAGCTAGAAAGAACTTAGCATAACACGGGGCGGTTGCCACAAAGACTGCGCACTCGCTTGCCGGTTGTTGCACCGGGCCGGTGCGGTGCATGCATTCACAACAGGCTAGGACTGCGGGAGGGGGACATACACAATGATGATCCCACCCCAACTGACCTTCCTTACCTTGTTTTGTTTACCTGGACGCCAGCCGAGAACATAAACGTACTCCATAGTCACATTATATCTGCGCCTGGTGTCGGTGACGTCATATCGGTGTTCTGGTAGGTGTCTGATGGGCGAGGGAAGCGCGGTGAGGTTAGAAGCGGGAGGGGCATCGAATTAAAGATAGATAAAGAGATTAAGAGACCATGTCATAATAAAGACAACGTTATGTACGTAAAATCATATTATTTAGTCGGAACAAACATGACTAAGTATAACAAAATAACCCCGGGACAGAATTTAATAGAATTTTGTCAGAATCATACGATAACTATGACCTTTCATTTCCCGCAAGTCTCATCAGTGGAGGCTCTTGGACCACCTTCGCCCATTGTCCTTTAATCAATATTTTTCAGAGTATTTTTCTGTGTTAACCCGATATTTTTAGAAGATGGGGATCAAAAATATAATTATTCACAAGTACACATTGTAAATAACCGTGGCAATACAAGTGAATATCTTTTTTCTCGCAACTTTATTTGATAGACTTTGATGAACTTTTTTGTTACACTGGTTTACTAGAACAAGCATGAGAAGTTTGATTCGTGAACGTGGGCAGACGAACTGAACCGCTGGCCTCAAGCCCACGGTTCAGTTCGTCTGGGTCAGAAACTCTATGGAATTCGCCAATCTCCTTTTTAAACTTTTCGTAATAAGGAAATGTGCATAGAATTATTAATACCATTTCTTATCTAAGTCTTCAAAAAGGTACTTAGATTTATTAAAATTAGCAAGATTTGTACTTCATACAATGTCTTTGGATGTTAAAGTTATTAGAAAATTATACCTAACGTGTCTTTTACTTGTTGAAAGTGAACAGTTCTAGGTAATGTTGACTAAAGAACTTGTATACTAAATATTCGATTTTATGGATATCTTGTAGGACAGACGAGTGTAAGACATAATGTCTCTTGGAGAAATTTTATCTTTAAGAGCGCGTGTAACCCCAAAAAAAAATCAGATTTCGCGATGAAATAAAACATAGCCACAACCTCATGTGAGCCGCGACAAAAGAAAACGTTTTGCGCGGAATAGGAGTGTAGTAAGCGCCAAATACTTTGTAACTCGTAAAATATTCATTTTCTTTTCAATTCACTGGGCTACTCTCTTGATAATATCAATCGGAATTTAATGTAAAAATTTTGGCTCTGTAATATGCAACACATTGAAAATAAATGAATATTGGTTAAAAATTAGACCTAACTTCGCGATTTTTTATTATCGAACAAATTTCATCATTTTATGTTTTTGCCCAAACACGTCCCTTGGCAGTATGATGTAATTCTTGCGTGGTTTTTTTTCGGATACTTGAAACTTGATCTACTACTGTAAAAATCAAATCTGTTTACTGTTAACGAGCGCACACCCACTCTTAACATCGACTGTATCCACTAGTACAGTAAAATAGCGGGTGTTTATTTTTTGAATTTTTAGCTGGTTCGATTCCCGGGTGAGGCAAGCGAATTTTTGAAAAACTTTGAATGCAGTTTTGTTTCTTTTTAAAAATAAGGGAATGTTTCCTTTAATTAAAATGATCTAACTGATTTAAGGTAGTTCCCCTCCAGGGCCCATAATTTTTTTCCACCCTGTATATATACATATATATATATATATATATATATATATATATATATATATATATATATATATATATATATATATATATATATATATATATATATATATACATACATCTATATCTATACTTATAATAAAACAGTAACTGGAAGATTTCTGTACATTTAATATATTTTGAAAATTTTAATTGGGGGATGCTTGACTATCGATACTGAGCCCAAAACAGATTTTTATTTAATTTTTGTCTGTCTGTCTGTCTGTCTGTCTGTCTGTCTGTCTGTCTGTCTGTCCGCGCTTCATGCGAAAACTACTGAACGGATTTAAATGAAATTTAGTACAGCGGTAGCTGATACTTCGGGTCAACATATAGGATAGTTTTTATCCCGATAAAACATAAGGTTACTCCAGGATAGGGGATGAAACTTTTTGTTGATTTTACTCCATAACTCAGTCAAATCTGAACGGATTTTAATAATTCTTTCTTTATTTGAAAGTGTGTACGACAAGAAATACAATGACCAATTTTGGTGAAGATCTGCTAGATATTATCGGAGATAGAGGACAAAACTTCTCACGGATAGTTCCAGGTCACTCGCATACGATATATACGTATATAGATCTTATTACATTCATACCATAGCCATATCTTGACCTGAGCCATTCATTACATACTAATTTTGGACTATTCTTCCCAGGTGGTTTTTAAATTTTACCGAAATCGGTTGAGCGGTTTTAAAAAATTAAGAAAAAAAAATATATACTTTATTTTGTAAAAAAAATAATATTAAATTATGTACTCATTAGTATATGGACTACACAGAAGCGTAGTGCGATCAAAAAATCTTCGCGCTCGCTTCGCTCGCGAAAATATCAGTTTTCAGTTGCTTCTGCGGGTGCCAAGTATGAACTACAAAGAAGCGTAGTGCAATCGAAAATTTTTGCGCTCGCTTCGCTCGCTAAAATATGTCTTCTTGATTGGTATTGTAAGAACCAAGTATGAAGGACACAGTTATGTAGTGCAGCCCAAAAGAATTTTGCGAAATGTCTGTTTTGGATTGCCAAGTATGCACTACATGGTGATGCAATGTAATTGTAAAAATTTTCGCGCTAGCTTCATTGGCGATAATTTCTTAATTGTTGTTGTGAGTGTAAACCAAGTATGCTCGCTTTGCTCGCGAAAATATCAGTTTTCAGTTGCTACTGTAGGTTCCAAGTATGAACTCCAAATAAGCGTAGTGCAATCGAAAATATTTGCGCTCGCTTCGCTCGCGAAAATGTCGGTTGTAGATTGCTTTTGTCTATACCAATTAGTATGGACTACACAGAGGCGTAGTGCGATCAAAATATTTTCGCGCTCGCTTCACTCGCGAAAATTTCGGTTTTCGCTTGCTAATGTAGGTGCCAAGTATAAACTAAAAAGGAGCGTAGTGCAATCTAAAATTTTTGCGCTCGCTTTGCTTGCGAAATTGTGTCTTTTCTTGATTGGTATTGTAAGAACAAAGTATGAAGGACACAGTTAAGTAGTGCAGCCCTAAAAAAATTGCGAAAATTTCCGTTTTGGATTGCCAAGTATGGACTACATAGTGATGCAATGTAATTGTAAAAAATTTCGCGCTCGCTTCGCTCGCGAAAATGTCTTTTCTTCATTGTTGTTATGAGTGTAAGTATGGAGTACATAGTTAAGTAGTGCATTCCTAAAAAATTTCGCGCTCGCTTCGCTCGCGACAGCGTCGGTTTTGTGTTGCTTATGTAGGTGCCAAGTATGGACTACATCGTGGCGTAGTGCAATCGTAAAAAATGTCGCACTCGCTTTACTAGCGATAATGTCGATTATAGATTGCTTTTGTCTATACCAATTAGTATGGATTACACAGAGGCGTACTTAATGCGATTAAATATATTTGCGCTCGCTTCGCTCGCGAAAATATCAGTTTTCAGTTGCTACTGTAGGTGCCAAGTATGAACTACAAATAAGCGTAGTGCAATCGAAAATTTTTGCGCTCGCTTCGCTCGGGAAATGTGTCTTTCTTGATTGATACTGTAAGAACCAAGTATGAATGACACAGTTTTGTAGTGCAGCCCTTAAAAATTTTGCGAAATGTCCGTTTTGGACTACATAGTGATGCAATGAAATCTTAAAAATTTTCGCGCTCGCTTCGTTGGCGAAAATGTCTTTTCTTAATTGTTGTTGTGAGTGTAAACCAAGTATGGAGTACATAGTTAAGTAGTGCAGTTCTGAAAATTTTGCGCTCGCTTCGCTCGCGATAACGTCGCTTTTGTGTTGCTTATGTAGGTGCCAAGTATGGACTACATAGTGGCGTAGTGCAATCGTAAAAAATGTCGCACTCGCTTTACTAGCGATAATGTCGATTATAGATTGCTTTTGTCTATACCAATTAGTATGGGTATAGACAAAATAATGATAATGTAC
The DNA here is from genome assembly GCA_029955525.1 of Oeneis ivallda. Classification (NCBI taxonomy): domain Eukaryota; kingdom Metazoa; phylum Arthropoda; class Insecta; order Lepidoptera; family Nymphalidae; genus Oeneis; species Oeneis ivallda. Next base: position 11,779,364 of record JARPMR010000004.1, on the reverse strand, counting down.
TCATTAGTATATGGACTACACAGAGGCGTAGTGCGATCAAAAAATTTTCGCACTCGCTTCGCTCACGAAAATTTCGGTTTTCAGTTGCTACTGTAGATGCCAAGTATAAACTAAAAAGAAGCGTAGTGCAATCGAAAATTCTCGCCTGCAACACTGGACTGTAGTCCAGTGATGCATCATTGAAGACCAGTTACCAACTCCTCAATCCTGATGCTGCTGGTCCTGCCTAAATTGTGGGTATTTACAAAATTTCCATTTTGAATTGATATTGTAGGTTTGCAGGTACCAAGTAGGTACAGAATATTATATAGTTGCGTAGTACAATCGTAAAAACCTCACGATTAACATAAAACAATTCTTTTTTATTACTTTTTCCACGCGGACGAAGTCGCGGGCATCAGCTAGTATATATATATATAACACACACCACAGCAAATGATGTTTGTAGATACACATTTTGATCGACGTTGATTTGTTAATATACATATATTCATTAAGAATCATAATCAATATCCTTGTCACTCTAGCTAGGTCTTGAACTATATCCATGCAAAAGAAGTAAACCGCTGCGTGATTTGAGAATAAACTAAGTAACAAACACTTTTTCTCATTTATCGTATTTATCGCTTTCCCCCGCGAATTCAGAGTTAGGTTTTCCCTGCGGGAATGCCCTGCTCTTTTTCCGATACAAATGTCACTTCTCCAAGTCTTCGACTACACCCATGCAAAATACAAACACACTTTTGCATGCTTAGGTACTACATTATCATTGCGAAAATGTTTGTTAGTTGGTTGGCATGCAACAACAATAGAGCAACAGTTCACAGTTGAGGGCCTGGATAGTGGCATGGGCTACTATTTAGAGCTAGTATATAATATTAGTAATGAAAGTAAGGATCTCACGTTGGCAGTGAGGTCGAACGTGTCCATGTACCGCACGAGGCGCGTGTCGGGGTCGGTGCGCACCAGCTTGTCCTTGAGCATCCTCCACGGCAGCCCCAGCCGCGTCGTCTCCTCCATCGCGTAGCACCAGTCGCTGATCGATATGTACCCTGGGAACACGGCCATGGTAATCAAGCCTGGCAACTTACCAGCTATACAGTCATTACACTCATGATATTTTTTACCTGCTTACGGAAAAGCCAAAAAGAAGGGATATGATTTTATGTATGTACTAGCTGACCCAGCGAACTTCGTACCGCCAGCAAAAATATTTAGGGGTGGGTCACCCTTATCATTTAGGGGTATGAAAAATAGATGTTGGCCGATTCTCAGACCAACTCGGTCCAGCCGTTTCGGAGGAGTTTGGTAACAAACACCGCGACATGAGAATTGTATACATTAAAATTTATATATTAGATGTATTTAAGTATGTTCCATCATAGCGTCTAAACTACTGAGCCGATTTTGATGACCGAGGTGTCAATCGATTCGTTATCAACGGTCGTTATGGTCCGAGTGACATTTTATACGGATTTATAACGGATGTTACATACAATTTTTCGTAGTATAGTATTATTTTTCAAGCTTGTTTCTTGTTCTATTTTAGGGTTCCATACACAAAGGGTGCCGATTCATTTTCATTCATTCAAACGGATGGCCGAGTGCGGACTTCACACACATTTAAGATCATTATGGAGAGCTCTCAGGCGTGCATGTTTCGTACGTAATAATATTATATATTCTGTGGTTTCGTCACGACGTCTTCCTTTACCCTTAACGCAAATGATATAAAACGCACATAACTCCAAAGTCAGAGAGTGCCTGGGGTCGAACCCCCGAAAAAAAAAGGTGGCTGAAGTCTACCCACCAGGCTACCCGCGCTTCTTTCCTTTTACCCTTGCTGAAATTTATTGATATCAGACGTATTTTTTCCAGTTTTCAATACATTTATTGCGCATTCTTTATTATGTGACAGGTAAAATTCTCAAAGGGAAAAGTGGGTTAATGTAGTTATTTACTCTCTTGAAAATTGTGAATAGGATTCACGTATCCATTATGACTAGTGGTTCGCCCCGAACTGAGACCTCGCGGTAACGGTTTCCCATAATTGACGATCAAAATTGACATTATTATTATGCCCGTTTTCACCAACCATACCTAAATCATCCCATTTGTAGAAGTCTCTTTACATAGGTAGCCCCTAAATACAATTCTAACATCCCAATGTCATTTTCACCTTTAGTTGTCCCGTAGAGGTTCGTAATAACAAAGTTGAAAGTGTCAACTAACTTAACATAGGTAGCCCGTAAAGGTTAGGGAACTGTTATAGTGAAATCCTCAAGGCCTCAATCAAACTTAGGTATAGTTTTTTGGAACATTCAAATTAAATTACTTGTACACAGCGTCAACTATTGACACGATCAGAAATATGTAAAAACAAACTGCAACGTGAAGTTTTATTGATGTTTGCTAAATGACTAAATAATAATCTTAATTGAATAATAGGTATGTTACATAAAGCTGCATTTGCTATATGAGATGAGAGCGCCATCTATTGACATCATTGTGAAGTTCTGTTGTTGCTGCTCATTAAAAGTTAAATAATTTAGTTTCCTTATTACATTTATCTAATTTTAGTATTTGTTGTTCAAGTACATGATATTACGCTAAAATTGTAAAACTTTCAAGCCCCAGCTTTCAATGGTTATTCCGTTCTGAGGTCAAATATAATCTCCACTTTGAAAGCCCCCCATTTCGTCAATTTTAGGAAAAAAATTAAAAAAAAAATACTTTTGTACTCTGTTCCAAATTATCTTTAAAATGAGGTACTGTAAACCTATGAAACGCAAAATTTTTTTTTTTTCTTCGCATTCGCTTCTATGAGAGCCCCCCTGAAATAAAGATTTTTATAACTTTTTAAGCCATTTTCGGCTGGAGGCCATCGGTTTACATATTATATCTAAAATTGAAGTAATTTCGTTCAGTAATTCAGAAGTTATAAGGCTCTGACAGACGGACGGACGGACGGACGGACGGACGGACGGACAAGTGCAAATTCACTCAAGTAGACTCAAAGACCTTCGCTTCGCTCGGTCGATCAAGTAGACTCAAAGACCTTCGCTTCGCTCGGTCGATAAATCCGATGAAGTGTATTAAACCAATAAATGTACAGGATTGTCTTGTGGAATATCAATGTTGATATGTAAAATTAATTCTAGTCGGGTACTCAGTTGTTATACCCTTGAATTTACATAAGGTGAGATTGTAGGTAGGTATATCTCATTTCGCCCACGCGTTGATATTTCTTAAACATTGACAGGCGGCTTTACATAATAATATAAGTTATAAGAAAACCTACTCTACTAGGTACTATTTTAACATTTTTGATTTAGTTTTCAAATGTTTGTATACCTATAAAACTTTAGAGGAATATGTAATCGGATTCTTATGCTTGAATTTTATCTTTTTAAAATTTTAAAACAGTACTAGGTTATCTGGTAGAATACCTGCTACTAGTATTCAAACATAATATTATATAAGAATAAAAAATCGCAATATCACTAACTACTAAATATATCACGCAAATGAAAATCATCTCAATAAAATTCTATTCAAGAATAATAGGTAACTCTGATTGAGCAGTTGAGCACCCAACCGTCTTCTAAAGATAAAAGTAATGGATGGTTTTGACACTTGAACTTTGTAAGCTATTTGCGCAATTCATTAGGTATGACGGTAAAGTGAGAAAGAGACTTTGAACTTTTTGTTTTATATGCAATTAAAATTGTTTGATATTGTTTCAGCAAGAGTCAAGACTCTTTCATTACGTAACTGCTTTATATAAAGCAGGAAACAATTTTTATAGTAGCCTTTTTGCCTTTATGTCAGCGATTCTCAATTAATTGTTCCTTTTAGACGCAATTTGTAAGTAATGTTCTCTTTAATTAGCCCTTCTAAAGTTATATACAGTAAAGATACGATAGAGCAGCATCACCTTTGTTCTTTACAAGTATCTACTCGTATTTCTATTTGTGGTACACCAGTCATAACCACACGATCAAAATTTAGACACCGTTACTGTCGGGTATCTGTTCTTAGTATTTTGTGCATATTCAGTAATAGGGTAAGTAAGGGTTACCAACTGCTGTAATAATAAACGTAGATATATTGCCTATAGTCCAACAATTCAAAGCCCACAAAAACCCTATTCCTTCTCAAACGTTTATATTATATATCACCGTTTTGAATGTGAAGGCCATCGCTACATCTAATATTCGATTAGGTATATCTAACTTACGAGTATAAATTGGAAACAATAATTGACATTGTTTTTAAAGGTTTTTGTCTGGTCGGTTTGATGAGCTAGGATATTGAAACAACTAAAGCTTAGCGGCTTGTTTTTGCTGCAATTCGGGTTTTAAAAAGCCGTTGCCTCCCTTTACTTGAGGTCAAAAGCCTTGTCTAAGTACTTAGGGAGAGGGAAGACTGGCTACTTTTAGCGGCAGCGATTGGTGTTTTTATGGAAGCTCGATTCCGCATCCGAACGCTAACGTGAGCACACAACAAACGCCACCCAACAATCGCCAGTCGCAGCGATCGTTTAATAGTAATAGTTTTTAGCATCCATAGCATTCCGCGATTTTTAAACGCTGACTTTCGCTACTTTTAGTATCGTATCGAACGCTTTTGAAATGCAGTAGCAAAAACGCCGATCGCTGCCGCTAAAAGTAGCCAGTTTGCCCTATCACTTACATAATAATACTGCAACCGGATTCCGGAATTAGCATTCAGTAGGTCTAAACTAGCGGCACGCTATGATGGCCGGTTTGACACATTACAATAGTGATGTGGAATGTCAATTTATTCTCGAACAAAAAACAATTAAGTTTTGTTTTTGTACCTGATTAAATAGGTTTAATAAAACAAAAATGTATATGTTTATTTAATTTATTTGAACGAACTGAATATTTGAATGAAAATGAATATACATACTTTATATGCACACAAGAAACATATGAATACAAAAGATACCAAAAAAGGTGCCACAAAAGGCCATAATTAATCAGATTCGTCCATACTACTATTTTCACTGTCGTCACTGCTATCATCACCTACATTAATAATTATATGTTCGTTTTCTATAATATTATCTATTTTCACATCTCTTTCATAATCTTCCCTTATTAATTTAACAGTTCTATTCACAACCTTTTCCCAGTCTCCTTTAGTCACATGTTCACAAGCTTCTTCTAATAATTTTAGCATTTTTTTTGTGGTAAATGGGGGTTCTGTATTGTGTCTTGCAGCATATCCCTTAATTTGAGCCCACACCAACTCAATCGCATTATACTCACAATGGTAAGGCGGTAACCGTATAACTCTGTGCCCATGTTCTAATGCTATTTCGTCAATGACGTATCGGATCTTGGTTGGTTTGTTTTCTTTTAAAAGACGTACTAATTCCGCTTTTAACATATTCATGTTTGCATCTACGCCATTTTTACGAAGCCATGCGACGATATCAGCTTTCTTTTGGGATTGGGCAGGTGGCTTGTCAATTTGCATCGAGTGGTATGGGGCGTTGTCCATAATTATAATAGATGGTTCAGGGAGGCTACACAACATTGAGGTAAACCATTCAGTAAACTTTTCTCCATTCATGTCTTCATGATAGTTATTGAAGATTGACCCAATTACTGAAGGCTGATCTTATACTCTACAAAAATCAATCTCTCAATTCCCTTTGAATTACCTCATTAAATGATTAAACCTTACGATAGATCACAACGTAGCTTGCGGGACTAGTTCCCAGACTGTATTTAATCATAGGTGTATGTAATCCGATTTTGTTTTATATAATTCTTAAGTATTAGTTAAGCATTAATATTTCACCTTATGTAGTTAAATAAGTAGAATAGCTGAGGTTTACTTAACGCTTTGAAATAGATATTTGATTTAATATTGTATAAACTTATAATAAGTCTGTCTCACTTACACTCATAGTTTTGATAATATTGTCTCATTTTAAGCGCCATCTCTTTCATACGCATTGTTTTGTTCTCACTCTAACTACGACTATACCTGTCTCACTCACACTTGTTAATTTTAATACTGTACTCTTCTTTGGGGTCCCAAGGTGTTGGAGTGGCGACCCCGCACCGGTAAACGCAGTGTTGGCAGACCCCCCACTAGGTGGACCGACGACATCAAACGAGTCGCAGGGAGCCGCTGGATTCAGGCGGCGCAAGACCGAGGCCTGTGGAGGTCCATGCAGGAGACCTATGTCCAGCAGTGGACATCTAAAGGTTGATAATGATGATGATGACTCTTCTTTTGGTCAATAAACGATAACGAGTTGCGAGCGCTTGCAAACGAATAAAACTAGCCCGCCCCGGGCCCAGTCACGCACTTCACTCGCTGACTTGGAAGCGAACGCATCTCCGCTCTACTAGAAGAAAAGGTGTTTTTATTTATCACCTCACCTCACCGCATCTCCTCGCTGTGGTTGGATATTTATTTAAATCCGCCACAGTGCATGGTCCTTCGAGCCGGATTCAACGAGCCAGCCTACCAAGGGAGACCAGCTACCAGTCAACGAAGATCAACGGGCAGTTAGAAGAATCAACCTATAGCCTCGGAACGGGTTCCGCGGGCCGGGAAGATACTTCAGGACAAGAACTGCGTCAGAAGTCAGAAGTCAGCGTCAAGACGAAACTGCCAAGCTAACGAAGAGGAATCCACCATCGCTGCGGGTGCATTGAGGCATCACCGCCGAAGACCGCGAGGCTGTTGGGAAGATCGCTTCGCCACGCTGCAGAAGAACTCAAGCGCATCAAGACCACGAAGAGGAATCCACCATCGCTGCGGGAGCATTGAGGCATCACCGCCGAAGACCGCGAGGCCGTTGGGAAGATCGCTTCGTCGCGCTGCGGAAGACCGAAGAGCATCAACCACTACGAAGAGGAATCCACCATCGCTGCGGGTGCATTGAGGCGTCGCTCTGCGTGGCTGCCGAAGACCGCGAGGCCGTTGGGAAGATCGCTTCGACGTGCTGAAGATCCCTAAGCGGTTCACCGCGGCTCCTTTGTTTACCACCTAACGGTGCCAAACGGTAGACAAGGAGTTTAACGCCTAACGGCGGGAGCAGTATACCAGACGGTACTGCCAGCTTGCCTTGATTGGCTATAAGTCTGTAACAGTCTGATCGCGCCAGTACGGTGCAAGCAAGAGGGTGGCCTCCTGGAAGGCACGTTAACGGTGCGGGTATATTCCCCCTCGCACCCGAGCAACACCCTCAAACTTGTACTCTCTGCCGGGCGATTCCCACCTACCTTACCCTATTTTCCATCCCTGGGAGAGCGTGTCTTTCGGGACCCTCAAACAGGACTGCTAGGGCTGCTAGGGAGGTAGGGCTGTAGGGCTATAGGGAAAGTTAGGACCAAGAAGACTGAGGACCTACAAACAAGATGAGCACCATCGAGACCCGAAGCAAGAAGATGCAGCCTAAAGAGAAGGAATCCAGTGGAGAAGAATCTACGAACACGGACACCAGTACTGAAACCACAACTGGTACCGAGCAAACAACAAGTACCGAGAACACAACTGAAACGGAGAGCACGGCAAAAGCCAAGACAAGCTCCACGAGTCAGACGAAGAAAGCCACAGGGTCACGCGCCTCTCAAAATAAACGCGCCGAGCTAGAAGCACGATTAGAGCTAGAAAAGAAAGCCATAGAAAAGGCAAACGCCGAAGCCGCTGCTGCTCGCACTCGACTAGAGCTAGCGCAACTTGCCGACCACTCCGACGGCGAAGATGAAGTCGAACAAATCGAAGCGGATGATCCAGCGACAGCACCATCCAAACAAGACACCGAGCTAAACAAAGGCATCAATATGCTATCAAAGTTAATATCAAAGGCAATGAAGCAGTCGAGTCAAGACACCACACCCAAGAAGCCGCCCGCGTACATGAGCGAACTTCCATTCTTCGACGGGGATCCCATCAATTGGATACCCTTCATAAAGCACTACGAGAGCACTTCATCGTACTTCATTGACATCGAAAATATTTCAAGATTGAGAAAAGCTCTTAAGGGACAAGGAAAAGAAGCTGTCAAATCACTACTGTATACAAGCGCAACGCCGGACAGTATACTCGCAGAACTAGAAAGAAGATTCGGCCAACCAACATATACTATCAAAGGACTGATAGCAGAACTTCATAAGCTACCTCGTATGTCAGAAGACCTTAAAGGCATCGGCGCTTTCGCTAGCGCAGTATTCAACACGGTAGACACCATCAAGCAACTGGATCAACTAGAATACTTATATTCAACAGAGATATCAGATAAGATCATAGAGAAGATGAACACTTTGGTCAGATTCCGATGGCAGGAGTTCAAAGCAAATAGAAAGAGAGAACCGATGTTGAACGTGTTAGCTGAGTTTCTAACGAAAATATCCAACGACTTTGACGAGCCAAGCTTGACCGAAAGAACTCGAGTCAAAGCAGAGAACTCCAAACATCAGTCGTTTAGAAAGGCGAGAGTTCACGTAGCCCAACACGAAGATAGCGACTCGGACTCAAGTTATGACAGCGAGTTTGAAGAAGAAATGCGAGTAGTACTGGCAACGTCAACCACATCAATAGGAGAAAGATGCCCGGTGTGTGAACAAGCTCACGAAATCACTAAATGCGGCAAGTTTAACAATGAAACAATAAAAGATAGATGGGAGACGGTCAAGAAACTCAGGATGTGCTTCAAGTGCTTGAAGAAGAACCACAGACATCTCGTCTGCAAGGCCAAACCATGTGGAAAAGAGGGCTGTGCAAGGAAACATCACGAACTCTTGCACCAAGATAACCCCAAACCAGAAACAAACAAGATAGTCTCAGTAAACCACGTGGGCACCTCGAGAGCATTCTTGAAGATCGTACCAGTGGAACTAAGTGGACCAAAAGGATCAACCACAGTAATGGCTCTATTGGACGAGGGCTCTACGGTGACGCTCCTACTGGACGAAATAGCCGACCAAATAGGAGCCACAGGCCCAAGCAGAAGCTTGTTGATAGAAGGAATTGGAGGTCATCAAGTAGAGACAGAACACTCAAAGAACATCAAATTAAGAATAAAAGGCTTATTCGCGAGGAATTACGAGGATATACAAGCACACACCATAAACGAGCTTAACTTGAGATCACAATCCGTGAGGAAAGAAGATATAGAGGATTGCCCTCACCTGATAGACATAGAGGATCAACTCATATACAGTGGATCACCACCCAAACTACTCATAGGCCAGGATAATTGGCACCTTATAGTGACAAGAGACCTGAAAGCTGGCAACCCATCTAAACCAGTGGCATCCCTGACAAGCCTTGGATGGGTACTACACGGTTTCAAAACTCGATCTACGAAACCAGTGCTGTTCATAAATCACGTTTTCGAAAGGAAGAACGAAAACATAGAAGAGTTGATAAAGGATCACTTCAGCCTGGATTCGTTGGGAATAACGCCGAAGAAACCAATAAACGATCCAGAACAACGAGCATTGGCAATCCTGGAGAAAACAACTCATCGGTTACCCGAGGGCCGATTTGAATGTGGACTATTATGGCGAACCGAAAACGAGACTATGCCCGCAAATAAAAACAATGCGTTACGCAGGCTACGAGGCATAGAAAATAAGTTCAAGAAGAATGATGAATTCAAAAGACAATACGGCGAACAGATAAAGAACTTGCTAACAAGTGGATACGCCGAACCAGTCACCCACGAATCTACATCGCCCCGAACTTGGTACTTACCACATTTCGCCGTGACACACCCGCAGAAACAAAAGATAAGAGTTGTATTCGACGCCGCCGAACGAACACAAGGAAAGAGTTTAAACGACGCTCTATTATCCGGCCCCGATTTACTACAATCTCTATTCGGCGTCTTAATCAGATTCCGCCAAGGTCCCGTTGCCATAGCAGCAGACATAAAGGAAATGTTTTTGAGGATCTTAATCCGCGAGGAAGACCGCGACAGCTTACGGTTCCTATGGAGAGAGAACGAAACCGACAGAGAGCCGAAAGAGTTCAGAATGAAGTCCTTGATCTTCGGAGCAACATCATCACCTTGTTCGGCAATCTATGTTAAGAATAAGAACGCTCAAGACTTCCAAGAGAAATATCCAGAAGCTGTGAATGCGATCGAACGGTGTCACTACATGGACGACTATTTACAGAGCTTCATGACCACCGAAGAAGCAATAAAAACCAGTAGGGAAGTAGACCTCATACACAAGAGTGGAGGCTTCGAACTGAGGGGATGGACGTCCAACCACCCGTCAACAGTAAAAGACCTGGAAAACAACCAACCCAATCATGTACAGATAAGCGACCATAACCAAATTGGGAGAACGCTCGGAATGCTATGGCAAACAAGCAACGACGCGCTGAAGTTCACCATGAACCTACGTAATACACCGGAAGACGTTATTTACGAGATCAGACCACCAACGAAAAGAGAGGTCGCAAGCGCTGTAATGTCTGTATTTGACCCTTTGGGGTTAGCCACGCCGGTTTTAATACAAGGAAAGACGTTGATTCAACAGCTATGGCGCACCGGCATAGGATGGGACGAATATATACCAGAAGAATACAGAGAACATTGGTCCAAGTGGCTGAAAAGCCTAGAGTGCCTCGAGAAACTCGACATACCAAGGTGTACCGACTCCAAAGACGAGGGGGAGCTGCACACCTTCGTAGACGCCAGTGAGACCATTTACGCTGCAGCAACATATTGGCGAACAACCCATGAAAACGAAACTAAAGTTAAATTGATAGCCGCAAAGGCCAAAGTGGCGCCATTGAAACCCACGTCGATACCACGACTAGAACTACAGGCTGCATTGTTGGGCTGCCGTTTGGCCTCCAGTATACAAAATGAAATGGACAACAACATAAAAAGAAAATACTACTGGTCAGACTCCAGAACAGTATTAGCATGGATAAAATCCGACCCACGAACATTCAAAACTTTTGTCGCACATCGATTAGCGGAAATCGAAGACCTCACTAAAGCTTCGGAATGGAGATACGTACCTACAAAACATAACGTCGCCGACGACGCCACCAGAACATCTCCAAAAAACTTTGATATAAATCACAGATGGTTTAACGGACCCGAATTCTTGACGCGAAACACACAAGAATGGCCTAAAGATCACAGCGAACGTCCGCCAATACCGACGGGTGAAGAAAAAGCTCAGATAGTCGCCACCATTCGTCACATAGAAACACCGATACCTAACGTAGAAAAGTTTTCATCCTGGATACGCTTCCTACGAGCAACGGCACGATTCGTACAAAGCGTCGACCTTTTCAAATCTCTCATAAAAAGGACCGACAACGTCACCGCCACGAAACAAATTACGAAAGATAAAGGCTGGAAACCAAACCAGGCGAAGAAAAACACTAAAGCTAAGCTACCAAAATTGGCCTTAAATCAAACTCCAAAAGTTGATATTAAATTGCCGACTGAATATCTCGTAAAGGCCGAGAAACTAATAATCATCAAAATCCAAAACGACAGCTTCAAAAGGGAAATTCAAAATCTGCGAGAAAACAAACGATTCCACCATGGTTCCCGCCTGAAAAGGCTCACCGCCGTCATGCAAGATGACGTCATGCATTTGGAGACTAGATTATCTGCGACCAGTGACGTAACCTCGTCCTACAAAAAACCGATTATAATCGACGGAAAACACGCGATCACCCGACTGATCCTGGAACATTACCATCAAGAGTACAATCATGGCAACCACAACACCGTGATGAATGAAATACGACAAAAATACTACGTTACGTCTCTCCGAAACACCATCAGAATGATAGCAAGAGAATGCCAGTGGTGTAGAATACATAAAGCCATTCCCACCACGGCACCCATAGGAAACTTACCAGCGGAACGCCTAACACAGAGACAGCACCCATTCACATGCACCGCCGTCGACTACTTTGGCCCAATAATAATAACCGTTGGAAGAAAGACTGACAAGCGCTGGGTAGCTTTATACACGTGTTTGACAACACGCGCAGTGCATCTAGAAATCGCGACATCATTATCAACGGACAACATGATCCTCACGCTGAGAAGAATGATCGCTCGACGAGGAAAGCCGAAAATCCTGTTCAGCGATAACGGATCGAATTTCGTAAAAGCCGACAAAGAGCTCGCCAAAGAATTCGAGAAAATGAAAGATAGAACCGAAGAGAAAGGTATTCAGTGGAAATTTATACCCCCTGGGGCTCCACACATGGGAGGAGCATGGGAGAGATTAGTGCGATCAGTGAAGACCGCATTAGCCGCCACCCTGACTGGACGACATCCTCAAGAAGAAGTGCTACATACTCTATTACTGGAAGCTGAGCATCTTATAAATTCAAGACCAATAACGGAAGTATCCTTGGACCCGGACGATCAAGAGAGTCTAACTCCTAATCACTTTCTCATTGGAAGATCCAGCGGCGCCTATCGTATGGGTGACTTCACCGACGAAGAGCTTATCGGACCCACCACATGGAAAACCATACAACGACTCACCGACCACTTTTGGAAACGATGGCTCACGGAATATCTACCGATCATAACACCAAGATACCACAATCATAACGACGGATTCATAAATCCTGAAATCGGTGACATCGTAATCATCGTCGATAGCTCACTACCGCGAGGCACGTGGCCCAAAGGCGAAATTGTAAAGACTTACCCTGGCTCAGACGGACGAACACGAATAGTCGACGTCCGCACTACCGCCGGCATCCTGAAAAGACCCGTTTCACGACTAATAAGAATAGCACAATCTTCTTCCTCAAATTGATGGTGCTCCAGATCCACATCTACGCACGAGGGGGAGAATATTGAAGATTGACCCAATTACTGAAGGCTGATCTTATACTCTACAAAAATCAATCTCTCAATTCCCTTTGAATTACCTCATTAAATGATTAAACCTTACGATAGATCACAACGTAGCTTGCGGGACTAGTTCCCAGACTGTATTTAATCATAGGTGTATGTAATCCGATTTTGTTTTATATAATTCTTAAGTATTAGTTAAGCATTAATATTTCACCTTATGTAGTTAAATAAGTAGAATAGCTGAGGTTTACTTAACGCTTTGAAATAGATATTTGATTTAATATTGTATAAACTTATAATAAGTCTGTCTCACTTACACTCATAGTTTTGATAATATTGTCTCATTTTAAGCGCCATCTCTTTCATACGCATTGTTTTGTTCTCACTCTAACTACGACTATACCTGTCTCACTCACACTTGTTAATTTTAATACTGTACTCTTCTTTTGGTCAATAAACGATAACGAGTTGCGAGCGCTTGCAAACGAATAAAACTAGCCCGCCCCGGGCCCAGTCACGCACTTCACTCGCTGACTTGGAAGCGAACGCATCTCCGCTCTACTAGAAGAAAAGGTGTTTTTATTTATCACCTCACCTCACCGCATCTCCTCGCTGTGGTTGGATATTTATTTAAATCCGCCACAATAGTCTCCAGTGGTTTTTGACGCAAAAGCCATGAGAGAACCTTCGACAAACCCGTTGATGGTTCCGGCGTGACAAATTATAAGTCGCGATCCTTTTCCTACAGGAACTTTGGAAGTAGATGCTGCTGTGTCATCGTTCCAAGAACGGCCTACAGTATGGTTAGCATTAAGCCATGTTTCATCCAAGAACACAACATTTTGCCAATTTTTGATTTCTTTCACTTGCCGTAAAAAAGTATACCTTGCCATCGCTATATCAAATCTTTCCATCAATATTTTGCGTTTGTTACATTTTTTGTATCGAAATCCAATGGTCTTCAAAATCTTCGTTAAAGAACTTTCCCCACCGAAGAATAATCCAGCTTCCTTCAGTGAATGCACCAACTTTTTTCTTGTTGGATACTCCTTCTGTAAATAGTAGCCGTAAACATGTCTTCGGATAGCATCGGCATCAAAGCTATCGATGCTTACGACTGGTTTTGCTCGTTTTCTCTTTTTTGGTGTGTGAAGTTTATTTTCTTCTGTGCCAGTCTCGCCATATTTTTTTTTAGTTATCCGTCTAACAGTTCGTTGTCCAATATTAAGCGCATCAGCTACGCGTTCAACCACTGACGTTATAGGTAAAATTGGCCCTCCATTTTGAGCTTCACGATCGAAATAGTTACGAAGGCGTATTACGAACTCACGTGTCTGACTATTTAGAACAGTTCTCTGCGTACGTTCGGTCATATCGACGAAATCCACAACAAAGGGCTTGAACAGAGTCCAAATTAACGAGCAAGGGTCAACAGTAATGCAGTATCAATATTTGAAATCCAAAGCCAGGTCAAAACTATATCACAATCGCATTGCACTGACAGTTTATACTTTTCGAAGCAACGTCAATTCGAAACTGCTTTGTTTTGCATTGAGCATTGACGCGAGTTTGCCGGAGGTAGTAGTTGTGCTAGCCAGCGATCCTATGTGACGATCGTATTAGATTCCATTTTTAAAAATTTTCAATTTAGAAAACCAAATGCCGAGTTGTGGTATATATCATATAAAAATAAAAATTTTACCTTTTGTATGAAACAGCTGATATTTTTTTGCGATTTCAGAGGTTTGTCCACATAGTGAAAATTGTTCATATTCACAAGTACATTCACCCCTTAAATGGTGCAAACTGATTTTTCTACACTTGTATACATTTTAGAAATCAATTTAATAAATAAATTTTGAGTCCTAAACCTAAAACTACATTCGATAAAATTTATGAATCTCTGCACATCACTATCGTCAATAAAGTAATACAATTATTTCCTTCAAAGTCGTTATCAATTAATACGGAACTTCATGAGCGGACAAACGTCAAACCGGCCATCATAGCGTGCCGCTAGTATAGTAGGTATGGACGGGAAAGGGACGGAGTATTTTTCCATCCCTTTTCCGTCCATACTAAAATGACGTATTTACGCACAGTTAACGTCAGTTTGAAAAATTGCACTAGGGCAGTGGTACTCAACCTTTTCACCAATCATAGGGGGCCACAAACACTTGTCATGGAGTCGCGGGCCGCAAAAAAAATTGGTTCAGATCATTTTTTGAAGTCGTTTAAAATAAATGAATAAATTGCCGTATATTAAGGCAAATTACTGTATCAATAACAGCACTACACACCACAGCGCGGTGTTGATAGAAGTTAGAACTTATTTACTCAGCGCGCTCTCAATTTTTCTTAAAGGCGCGAAATTCAAAATGGTTTAAAATAAAGTAACATAGTTAAGGTTGTCACTGGGCAGTATATTCAAAAAGTATTTTGTGATATGGGCCAACCACAAAAGCTCGGCGGGCCAATTGCGGCCCACGGGACGCAGGTTGAGTATAGCTGCACCAGGGTCTCTAATTTTAGCTTATGTATTAGAATAGAATAGAATAGAAATATTTTTTATTCAAATAAACTTTTACAAGTGCTTTTGAATAGTCATGAATCTACCACTGGTTCGGAATGCCTTTCCTGCCGAGAAGAACCAGCAAGAAACTCAGCGGTTGCTCTTTTCAAAACAAATTTACAATACAGTAAATACTATGCGATATATGCAGTATTTCCACAATGAGGGAAGTTCCAAAAATGCATACCGACTTACTTCTATCTTAACATGGGTAGACATAAAGTAGCCCCATTCCCGCCGGTGGTACCCGTTCACGAGCATGACGCATGACCCAGCCATTGCTTCGCTCAACCATATTTGAGGGAACGTAACAACCCGCATCAACAACCGTTATTCGATATTCGAAGTGTACATACCGCTCTGATTCACATCCATGCTTCGGAAAGTGGCCTCCAGAGTTCGCCGCGCTGTCATGATCTGGCTGTGCAGCTCCCGCATGGCCGAGGACTCCACCAGCCCCACGCGCTGGCGGAAGGTGAGGCGGCGCGTGCGGGACACCGCGGCCGTGTACTGCACGAAGTGACGGTCCAGCGAGTTCCCGCACAGCTTCAGGTACGCTCCCTTATTGGAGCCCAGTTCGTAGTAGTTTGACGCCGAAAATATCGTGATTACCTGCGTGATACTTATAACTTAGTCCTTGACTGCGAAGTGGGAACTCACCAGCTGTGCGATTGTCTAAAAATTGGCTGAGGAATAAGCGGAATATGATGCGGCAAGAAAGCCATATTTCTTGCCGCATCAAGGCATTTTTCCAGTAGCGAGAGATTACAGCCCAATCAGAGGTGATTGCGATCGTCATACTGTAGCAAACATATTTAGACAATCCCACAAACATAGCTGGTGGTAAGTGACGATACTTTCTAAGACTGAGCTATTGAGCATTCTCTGACATCCATGCTCAGTAAAAACAAAGCACATATAGGTATAGGTATGTCCTATTTTGATTATTTGAAAATACAGTGAATCTTCAGACCACATCTAAGTAGGTACCCACTTATTTTGGAAGACTTTTTATTTTACTTATTTTGGAAGATCCCCATTTAATAATAATAATAATTAATATTATATGTAAGAAATTATTTGTCTTAAACATAGGGAACCTCTCAATTATAACTTCTTACATTCCCATTATGGAGTATTTCGTAGCCTCCAGGTTTACACTCGTGGCTCCTGACGATGAAGCTCAGCTTATTCTTGCCGAGGAAGCTGGTGGTGACATCGGGTCCGAAGTAAGTGCCGGCGCCTCGCAGGGCGTTGGCCACGCAGCCCCCCACAGTTTGAGGGTCGGACCAGAGGATGTCGAACACCTTTAAAAGATATATCAGGTTATTATAACCTGCTAGCTGACCCAGCGAACTTCGTACCGCCAACTTATCTATTTATATAGAACAAATAAACTATCCCAATCCAAAAAAACTATTCTATCTTTTAAGTTGGACCAAATTACAGATAGTTACGAAGTTTGATAAAAATCGGTTCAGTAGTTTAGGAGTCCATCGCGGACAAACAACGTGACACGTAATTGATATATATTAAGATTGATTTTTTTATTATTACTGAGTTTAAACAATTTTAAATTTTTGGTTTATTTTGAGTCCGTGGTAATAATTGAAATGCATAATTAACTCTAATTAATAATAACTAATTAACTCACTTAACTGACTTAACTTAACTCTAATTAAAATATATTTTCTCCTAGGAGTACGACAAAAGTGGGGATTAAACCTAGAACTTTCAGTTTTCAGTCCGCAGCCTTAACCGCTGGGCTTATGAGGCTTTTCACTAGGACAAACCAACACTCGCATTTATAAGATTATAGCTAGTAGCCCAGCGGTTTAAGGGTGGGAACTGAAAACTGAAAGCTTGAACTCCACCCGTTGCATTATTGTCGTACTCACTCCTAACACAAACTTTCCGCTTATTGGAGGGGGGAGGAGAATAAAAAATATAATACATTCCAATTAGTATATTGCCACGGACTCAAAAGAAACCTAAAATTCAAAATTGTTTACACTCAGTATTTCAATATTCGTTAAAAGTATTGTTGATAAAACTTATTAAAAGAAACGAAGGATAAGTTATTCACAATAATTTATTACCTAAGATCTAAGTCTTTTCAATTTAAAATTTCTGAGGGAAAATAAGTTGAAGAAAACTCTCAATCTGCTGAAGTGATGGACTTTATGAATTTCTTTGACAAATAAGTTATGAAATAAAGAATTATTTTGAAATGTTTCTCGTCCAAAGAGTAGTTAAGTAACTTAGTTTAAAATAAGAAAAAGTCCATTTGAAAACTGAAATCTTAAGATTCTTAAAAGAATCACGTTTATTTGTTTGACCAGAATATTATTCCTTTGATTTTCTATAAAATGAAAGATTTTGTTATTTAGATAACTTAACTATACCTACCTAATTTTATCTTATAATTTTAAAAGAATTAGGTATAGGTATGTTACTTAATATTGTATGATCAAGTGAAATAATACAATATCTTCAGAAATGTTTTTGGCGTAAAATAACGCTCGGTCAGCGAGCTATATGTAATGGCAAGTAATCTCTAAATTCAGGGATCGGGCAAAATTGGAGAGAAAACGTGCGGGCGTTAATGAAGAAAATACCTACATATAGGCTTATCGACAGTAGCGAGAAAACTCTCTCGAAAATACAATTCTCTACGGTGCGGGTGTATGAGTAGGTATGTTGTATCTACGTAAGTCGGTGAAAGCCTAGTTATTAACACTTCGGCCTCTTTTTCGGGGGGTCCAGGGATTGAATCTCGGACACGCACACACACACAACTTTTCACGAGTTATGTGCATGTCACTTGTTTTAACAATGAAGGAAAACACAACATAGAGAGGAAACGTTTATGTTGTGAATGGTGTACGAAGTCTGCAAATCTAAGACTAAAACCCCTAACTAAAGTCTTAACTCCTCTCATTTTGAGAGGTGAGCCTTGCGCAGCAAAGAGCTAGAGACGGGTTTAGATGATGGCGTTATATTTCCATTTACCAGATTTAAAAAACTGATGCTATTTAACTATTGTAGGTAAATTATGTAGCTAGGTAGGTATGACCTATTAGTAAGGAAGAATGAATACCACGATAATAAAGGCGATCTATTAATTAAATTATAGAACACAAAAGCTACTATTGTGACTTAAATATGATAGTTAGATATATTCCCTCGGGGACTTTTTTGTAGAAAATAATGAGTACTTTAATCATGTAGTACATGATTTTTATGTATCATCAATAGTTTTCTCAGCACACGCCAAATAATGCATTTTATAGGCAAAATTTTCCTACTTTGGGTTACATTATTGCAATTTCCTTAAGGATCTCTAATTTTTTGGACAACAAATTATAGCCTATGTTACTTCCTGATAATTTAGCTTTCTATTGGTGAAAAAATGGTTAATATCGGTCCAGTAGTTACAGAGCCTATTCGGTACAAATAAACAAACAAAAAATCTTTCCTCTTTATAATATTAGTATATATTACTTAGGTATTTTTGTTAACATTTCAATATGTATATATCATATTTTCAAAATAAATGAAATATATAAAGTAGGTAGGTAATAAATAGTCTGCGCTATGCAAAACTTTTCCTTTTTACTCATCGTAGAACACGCGAACAGTAGTAACCAAACAACATTAACTACTTAACTAATTAAAATTTAGCGAAACAATTATTTAAAACGTTACAAAACAAAAGTTTGAAAAACACGGTACTGACAATCCCGAGCGGTACGTTCCTATCCGTACTAAACTTGAGAATGAGGTGCGGTGCAGGGAAGTGCGAGGGGAGGTGGCGGCCAACTTGAATTGAACGTGTAGTATATGTATAGATTATTTGATTTTCGAAGGTTATGAAGTTACGGCGGAAAGATCGACAGACGGACAAAGATGGAAAGACGGACGGAAAAAGTTGAAAACTTTCGGGGCAGTAAACTGAATTCTTCAAAAACTTCTATTTAAGTAGGTTGGTATCCTAAAAGTTTCCCTAAGCTTTAGGGATACTTTTAGGGTACCTACCTATTTAATCTCCTTTGGGCCTAATGATGAAATAGGTTTGTAACACCTGTTAAAAATAAAACGTGCTACTCTATATAAAGTTTTCGTACCCGTAAATTCATTTAACTGGATATCGAATCGAACACAGGACTTAGAAATAATTATGGTCAATAGGTTTATATTTTTACAGGAAAAATAAAACCAACTCTCTAACATTTTATATCACTATAAACCTCTACAAACAAAGTTAACGATTAATAAGCAAATTAATATAATATTATCGTTTTACTTTTACTTCTAGAGTACGGAACCCTCGGCGCGCGAGTCCGACTCGCACTTGACCGGTTTTTTTTCTGATTTGACCGTAAGAATCGACTGTACCTAATTATTATTATTGTGAAGCCGTTGCTCTATCCTCGTAGAACTTTGTGCGGCTGGAGCAATCTCATCTAACGCTAACCTTGTAATGACACAGTTGCCCGTGAACCCTGAGTGGACTCAATACAATCAATGTATTGAAACCGTTTATGAAATTCGTGACCGTTGGGTGAGAGAATTTAATATAATAAATTTTCATGCGGCTATTGTAGTTTTGCTTTCAAATGTTCGGAAAGCTATGGCGTTATTTACCATATTGGACCAGTCTCTTAATTTACTTGGGTGAATTTGCATTAGTCCATCTTTCAGAGCCTTCACCTGAATAATTAATGAACGTAATTGCTCTAAATTCTTAAGTAAATGGCCCAAAGCCGTAAATAAAATAACGTAAAAAATTATAAAAAGATTTATTCTTAGGAGGGTGCTCATAGAAGATCTAATTTTGAAAAAAAGCTCAAAGAAATTTTGTTGAGTGAACACAAGAATATTAGCCCGAGGATGCACGTAAGTCGATGACGACGCGACGAACTCCTAATACTTAGATCACAATATGGCGGTGGCTGTCAAACGACGAGTGATGTTTATTTTTTTTCAATATTTATTTATATTCGTCCGGTGAAAGCATCGAATTGAGATGTTATTTCAGATTTATCGCCACTGAACGCACAAATCGGTACGGCCCTGCCCTAATACTTCTGCCCATCTTAAGATAGAAGTTAGTCGGTATGCATTTTTGAAACTTCCCTCATTGTGGAAACACTGCATATATAGCATAGTATTTACTGTATTGTAAATTTGTTTTGAAAAGAGCAACCGCCGAGTTTCTTGCTGGTTCTTCTCGGCAGGAAAGGCATTCCGAACCAGTGGTAGATTCATCGACTATTCAAAAGCACTTGTAAATGTTTATTTGAATAAAAAATATTTCTATTCTATTCTATTCTATTCTTAATATAACCCAACCCTCTTAGTTTAACCCAACGTTTGTAAGTTGGGTTATACTTGTTAACTTAGCAAACCAAATTACTAGTTATAATAGTAATGTTATGTTACTTGATATGTACGAGTATGATATAGAGGTAACTCGATAATAGTTACTAAACTTCGGCCGCTCTGAGGAGTTTCCTAATTATTTGCCGGTGACACTAGCACCGACCAAGCCCTGAAAACATAATTTGTACTGAAACAAGAACAATATATAGACACTACCTTTTATATTTTGATTATGAACAAATTTTCTTCTTCATTTTCCATCAAAAATTAGTTAGGTATTTCTGTGTTCAGCATCAAGTTCTAACTTCTAAGACTTCTTGGAAAGTTCGACAATGTAACCACCAGTACAATGGAGTGCTATATTTATTCTACTTATTTTCGCACAGTATTGTGATATGTAAAGTCTTTGCTTTGTGACTACTAATTGGACTGCGTTCTGACTGTAAAATAATACTATGTCTTTTAAGTTTCAACAGATTTTAAGATAAGTATTATAATTTTTGATTTTTGCATAAATGTCCGAGCTTTTGAGATAGCTTTTAAGTACACTAAAAAGCTTTTCAACACATGTAACTTACTTCGACTCTCATTCTTTTCGATTGTTTCAATGTTATACCAATATAATCGAATAATTTGCTTAATAACCGAAACTACAACTTTACAGTACCCGGCGATATATATTGCACATCGGCCATAAGGCCGATGTGCAATACAGTAGATAGTAGTACATACAGTATCACCGGGTACTGTATGTTATGTTTTGCATAGTAAGTGTTTGCATTGCAAGTATAACTCGGAGTAGCTTAATTAATGCAGCCCGGAGCAGTAGCTTAGTTAAGAGTGCTGGATGTAGCGTTTAATGAACGCAATTTCACGCTGTACTCGTGTCGCTCTAGATCACGCGACAAGGAAGGGTGTTAAGGGAGTTGGGTCACGTACGTGTTTTTGCATAGATACAGTTAAAATATTTTACGCCTATCGCAGATGGCTGAAAAATAAGTCGGTTCAGCAGAAGTCGGGGAAAATAGAATATTGGAATTTACCTACTCCCAGGTTCAAGTCGCGGGTCGGGCGAAAAATTACTTACCTACTTATTGGGTTGGGTATTTCTCTCTAGGAATTCTCAGTAACAGCCCATATTACTGATTTTTGCAGAATTTGGCTTTGGCTTTGCGAGACACAGGGGTGTACCCTGTGTCTCGCAAAGCCTTCGGTTTTGGGCTTGATCACTTTCTATTTGTATCGGACAGCAGTTCCATCAGACTATAAGAGTGACAGAACAGAGTCTGCACCTCTGTTGCACCAACACTGATGCACTATAATATCTCCTGTGTTTTTACTAGTCTCCATGAAGATTGGTCATTGAATTGTTTGCTTTAGGTCTCAAAAATATTTTACAGAATAGAATAGAATAGTTATAAATTCAAATAAACTTTTACAAAGTGATTTCGAATCGTCAAGTGAATCTACCACTGGTTCGGAATGGCATTATAGTTGAGAAATACGACATAAATTTACAGAATACAGTTACAAACGGTTTTTTAAATATCAGCCGAAATCGATAGATACCGTGCATGACGACTGAGTGATGTGCATTTAATTTTTAGTCGAACCTATCATTGATCATTCCGCTGATAAGATCATAAAGGTCGGTCACGAAAGCGTGTTGAGCCATGAAACTTTATGAAATGTTCGGTTGCGGTGTCATCCACTTAATTAACTGACTTTGTTTCTGGGCTTTCATATACCTACTAATATTATAAATGCGAAAGTGTGTTTGTTTGTTGGTTTGTCCTTCAATCACGCCGCAACAGAGCTACGGATCGACGTGATTTTTTGTATGGGTATATAAGTGAGGACCTGGCGAGTGACATAGGCTCCTTTTTATCCCGGAAAATCACAGAGTTCCCGAGGGATTTTAAAAACTACATCCACGCGGACGAAATCGCGGGCATCAGCTAGTTAATTATATATATAAAAACATCTTCAAAGATAATACAATGAAATAGATCCCACTTGCTGCGGGGTAGGAGTTAGGACCCAAGCAGCCGGTGGTCAGGGCTCCAGAGTGAGGAACCTCCTCACAATGCGTGCCGTCTCAAGGAGTATCGCGTTCTGTAACGCGCAACGTCGAGTGACGTTTAGTTAACCAAGGAATGAATTGGACATTCCGACAATTTTATATTGAAAATGTGCCAAAATCATATACTTATATTTACTACAAAGGCCAAAATTATTAGATTTAAGTATTTAGATTTTATTTAGTTTTTACTTTGGTTTTAATTGTAGAATATATTTAGTTTTGATATTAAAAAAAAATCGGCCAAGTGCGAGTCGGGCCTCGCTCTTTTAGGGTTCCGTTAAAAAAAATTAAATTAAACGATTTCCATCTACCCACCTACCCATTTTAATTTAATTTTTTTAATTTAATTTAATTTTTATTATTTGTTGTTATAGCGGCAATAGAAATACACAATATGTGAAAATTTCATCTGTCTATCTATTACGGTTTACGAGATACAGCCCGCTGACAGACGGACGGACGGACGGACGGACGGACGGACAGCGTAGGCTTAGTAATAGGGTCCCGTTGGTACCCTTTGGGTACGGAACCCTAAAAAGTATTTCATCTGATTATTAAATAGAAGGCCAAAAAACATATCAAAACATTCGAATAAGAATTATTTTACGTTGGTTAAATCGGCCCTTAGAGGACTATCGAAGTTGGCGTCATAAAAACGGTTTTATCTCAATCTCAGTAGCTTTTGCATAATTTCTATCTTATCTTGTACGAACTTACTTACAAGGCTGAAATTATGCAAATCTTTTGAAATAGCTGATGTCGATGAGTGAATTTTCACATGAAAAAAATAATAAATTTATTGAAGTCAAAAATTCAAAATTATTTATTTCACGTAGGCCAACCTGTGGCTCTTATGACAAGTCATGACTCTACCACCGGTTCGGAAAGCGGATTCTGCTGAGAAGAGCCGCCAAGAAACTCAGCAGTTGCTCTTTTCAAAATAATCATTTTACAATATTATTATGAAGCTATTGTAATAAGTTTTTTATACTAACTTGTGGACAGCTGGATGCCAAGCCGATTTAACCTATGCAACTTTGTTAGAATAAAATATAATATTTCCACAATGAGGGAAAGTTAAAAAAAAAGTACTACAATTCAATAATGTTAAGTCGAAGTATATATTCTGCTACTATCTATAATTATCTTACTACATAATTACTTTAATAGTCTAATAGATGAGGGTCCGCAACTTCGTCCATGTGGATTAAGGATTTTTCATTCCCGCGGGAACTCTTTAATTTTCCGGGATAAAATGTAGCTTGTGTGTTATTCTGAGATTTAACAAACATCCTCACAAACTTTTGCACTTATAATATTAGTAGGGCAGGGCATCATAGGTCGGGAAGCTGAAGATACAACACCGCTGGATAAAGGCGGCAAAAAGTCATATTCTGAGGCGATCCTTTCGAGGGACCTCTGTATGTCCAGCAGTGGACGTTTATCAGTTGAGATGATGACGATGATTATGAAAATTTTGCATATAATTATTGCCGCAATAAAACTGAATAGTTGATGTTTCGATAAGGTAAATTAGGGCGCGATAACATCTAGCGAACCCCTGACGTAGTACGGTTAACTAAGAACCTTTAATGGTAGATTACGGCAACCTCGGCAACAACACGTTGAATACAAAGTCGTGTTGGGAATTTATGTGTAAAAGTGGTATTTGGAAACTTCTTTTGAATTCTAAGACGTTTTATGCAGAATATTACCAGATATCTACTGACTACTTCGGTAATTTAACTTTTATAAGCCTCAACAGGAACAACTCAAGTAACACCAACACATAGCACCAGACAAACTCTCTAGAACACCCTCGACGTACATTGCCCTCAGATACCAGAGCATCATCAGAGGTGCGATTGTCAAAAAGTTGCCGATCTAAATCGTATTCATTTGATGGCATTAGCGTCAAAGTAAAATATTCCTTGACTGTATTGATTTAAAGTAATAAATTCAGTACAACCGATTGTAACATGGGGCGTTATGGAGCGTATCGTACATACCTAACCGTATAAGAATGCATATACGAAATTGAGCTCTAATTCAATGCTGTTATGGTTTATTTTATATTATTTTATTATATACTAGCTGATGCCCGCGACTTCGTCCGCATGGATTTAGTTTTTAAAAATCCCGCGGGAACTTTCATTATCCGAGATAAAAAATAGCTCTCCCGCTGAGGGACCACTACTACATCCATTACTATACCCATGCAAAAAATCGCATCAATCCGCTGTTCTGTTGCGACGTGATTGAAGGAAAAACCAACAAACAAACACACTTTCGCATTTATAATATCAGTAATGCTTTATTATAACACTTTTTATAATTGTCAAATTTTTTACCATACCTACTTAACCAAAGACAAAATTACGTTTAGCTGTCATTTACGTTTTGTTATTCCACTGTCATTTGCGTTTTGTTATTCCATGTCAAATGCGTTTTTGTTATACCACGTTTTATAGTGACTTGACGGAAACGCAGTCGAACGGGATAAAAAGTATCCTATGTCCGTCTCCTGGTTCTAAGCTACCTCTCCACCAATTTTCAGCCAAATCGGTTCATCCGTTCTTGAGTTATAAATAGTGTAACTAACACCACTTTCTTTTATATATATAGATTATTTTATAATTTTATATTGAAAATGTGCCAAAATCATATACTTATATTAACTACAAAGGCCAAAATTATTAGATTTTATTTAGTTTTTACTTTGGTTTTAATTGTAGAATAAATTTAGTTTTGATATTAAAAAAAAAAGTATTTCATCTGATTATTAAATAGAAGGCCAAAAAACATATCAAAACATTCGAATAAGAATTATTTTACGTTGGTGAAATCGGCCCTTAGAGGACTATCGAAGTTGGCGTCATAAAAACGGTTTTATCTCAATCTCAGTAGCTTTTGCATAATTTCTATCTTATCTTGTACGAACTTACTTACAAGGCTGAAATTATGCAAATCTTTTGAAATAGCTGATGTCGATGAGTGAATTTTCACATGAAAAAAATAATAAATTTATTGAAGTCAAAAATTCAAAATTATTTATTTCACGTAGGCCAACCTGTGGCTCTTATGACAAGTCATGACTCTACCACCGGTTCGGAAAGCGGATTCTGCTGAGAAGAGCCGGTAAGAAACTCAGCAGTTGCTCTTTTCAAAATAATCATTTTACAATATTATTATGAAGCTATTACATTGTAATAAGTTTTTTATACTAACTTGTGGACAGCTGGATGCCAAGCCGATTTAACCTATGCAACTTTGTTAGAATAAAATATAATATTTCCACAATGAGGGAAAGTTCAAAAAAAGAAGTACTACAATTCAATTAATGTTAAGTCGAAGTATATATTCTGCTACTATCTATAATTATCTTACTACATAATTATTTTAATAGTCTAATAGATGAGGTCCGCGACTCCATGTGGATTAAGGATTTTTCATTCCCGCGGGAACTCTTTAATTTTCCGGGATAAAATGTAGCTTGTGTGTTATTCTGAGATTTAACAAACATCCTCACAAACTTTTGCATTTATAATATTAGTAGGGCAGGGCATCATAGGTCGGGAAGCTGAAGATACAACACCGCTGGATAAAGGCGGCAAAAAGTCATATTCTGAGGCGATCCTTTCGAGGGACCTCTATATGTCCAGCAGTGGACGTTTATCAGTTGAGATGATGATGATGATTATGAAAATTTTGCATTATTATTGCCGCAATAAAACTGAATAGTTGATGCTTCGCTATGGTAAATTACGCGATAACATCTTGCTAACCCCTGATGCAGACATTACATTGTAATAAGTTTTTTATACTAACTTGTGGACAGCTGGATGCCAAGCCGATTTAACCTATGCAACTTTGTTAGAATAAAATATAATATTTCCACAATGAGGGAAAGTTCAAAAAAAAAAGTACTACAATTCAATTAATGTTAAGTCGAAGTATATATTCTGCTACTATCTATAATTATCTTACTACATAATTATTTTAATAGTCTAATAGATGAGGTCCGCGACTCCATGTGGATTAAGGATTTTTCATTCCCGCGGGAACTCTTTAATTTTCCGGGATAAAATGTAGCTTGTGTGTTATTCTGAGATTTACCAAACATCCTCACAAACTTTTGCATTTATAATATTAGTAGGGCAGGGCATCATAGGTCGGGAAGCTGAAGATACAACACCGCTGGATAAAGGCGGCAAAAAGTCATATTCTGAGGCGATCCTTTCGAGGGACCTCTATATGTCCAGCAGTGGACGTTTATCAGTTGAGATGATGATGATGATTATGAACATTTTGCATTATTATTGCCGCAATAAAACTGAATAGTTGTTGCTTCGATAAGGTAAATTAGGGCGCGACAATATCTAGCGAACCCCTGACGTAGTACGGTTAACTAAGAACCTTTAATGGTTGGTTGATTAAATCTTAGTTACGGCAACCTCGGCAACAACACGTTGAATACAAAGTTGTGTTGGGAATTTATTATAAGGATACTTCTTTTGAATTCTAAGATGTTTTATGCAGAATATTACCTGATATCTACTGACTACTTCGGTAATTACTTCGCTTTTTTAAGCCTCAACAGGAACAACACCAACACATAGCACCAGACAAACTCTCTTTAGAAAACGCTCGACGTAGACGTCGTAGACGACGTCTACGTTTCCCTCCGATACCAGAGCATCATCAGAGGTGCGATTGTCTAAAAGTTGCCGATCAAAATCGTATTCATTTAATGGCATTAGCGTCAAAGTAAAATATTCCTTGACTGTATTGATTTAAAGTCACAAATTCAGTACAATCGATTGTAACATGGAGCGTTATGGAGCGTATCGTACATACCTAAACGTATAAGAATGCATATACGAAATTGAGCTCTAATTCAATGCTGTTACGGCTTATTTTACTTTGACGCTAATGCCATCAAATGCATACGATTTTGATCGGCAACTTTTAGTCAATCGGGGGGCAGATGTTGACTCGGCCACAATGAACAATTGGGTAGGTATTTACCTGATATGTTTATAAATATTTAATTTTTTTAAATATCTTTACTAGTACATAATAATAGTAATATAGAGCTTTAAAGTTTTCTGCTAGCCAAAGAGAGTGCTACTGAAGTGTGACGTCGCAAGACAGTATCTTGATGTTGATAACAGTCAAATACCCAATTGAAAAATAAAATGTTTGCTTATCGCAGAATCAGACTAACGATTTTCATCGAATGAAATCAAAAAGTGCTGAGCTCGTTTTATTCAAACCTTGCAACAACATACTTCTCGAGAAGTTTTTTAATTTCTATAGTCTAGACAAAAAATAAATACATACTTTGGTCGTTTCGCATTGAATCAATTGAACCTGAATAATATGAGAACCTCCTTCTTTTTGGAAGTCGGTTAAAAATGAACCATTTACATTATAGCTTACAATATAATAAAATAATTACGGGTTCTCTAGATGGAACTATTTTCATCTAGAGAAGAAGGTGTTAGTAGTAATTCTTATTCTCAAAAGTATGATAAAACCTTCGATAAAACGTAAATTTTCATAATGAAAATTCACCACAACAAACAAAATTTAAAACAGACATTCAGCATTTTACGAGTATAGTCCTGCATCCAAGTAAGTTTTCATGGTAATAACGTAATCAAGATTTAAATAGATGCATAGAATACTGCCGTGTCTTTTGTCTGAAATAGCTGCTTGTTTTTCGTTGAAAATAAAATAGGTAGGTTTCATAAACCAGAGTAGAGGACGGTCAGTAAACTTTACACTCCGTTATAATTCCTCAGATGCTATGGAAGCTTTTAAAGGCAAATACTGTAAGTTGTAACTGCATAGATCCGCATAAACACAATAATAGATCTTTGAATAGAGATTCAACTAGATATCCAGCTATCAATTTATCTACGAAACTACGCTAATCAAGCTTTCAATGGCTTCTAAAATTTGCATGAATATTTCAGATGACGGGTTACTCGTGGTCTAACCATAATTTAATATGCAAAGTACAGGATACTTTAAAACTTTTTGGTTGACAGAATTATCTATATCTAACTTATAATAAAACTGTAACTGGTCCAATTCTGTACATTGAAGATATTTTGAAATTAATTGTTTAGGGCACTCTATAATCGATACTGAAGTCAAAACAATTTTTTTTTAATTCTTTGTCTTTCTGAAACGAAACTATTGGACGGATTTAAAGAAAACTTGGCATAATTTAAGTTCAGACTACGAGGTATGATATAGAAAACTTTTGTCCCGAAATTCAGCACGTTTCCCTTGGGAGAGGGAATGAAAGTCAAAATGTGTATTTGGTTGTAATTCATTAATAAGACGTATTCCGATTTCATTCATTATTTTTGTTAGAAAGCAGGTACTTTAGAGATTGTCCTGTAATTATTTGAAGGTCGTCGGTTTAGTAGTTCAGAAATTATAGACATCACAATCTTCAGTATAAGGTCCAAATAACTTGAACCCCGGAATGTATAGGATACTTTGAGTGTACGGCTCTTAAGCTGGCATATGGCACGTATAGCCATCATGGATAGCCCTATTTTGTCAAAGTCGAACTACTCCAAAGGCGTCAGATATTGCCAAACGATCATTATACCTACATAGTAATAGTAATTATGGATGTAATGCATTTTATGGACGTAATATTACAGTATTTTCCCATGCAATTTAATATTCTAATCATACTAATCCTATTAATATTATAAATGCGAAAGTTTCTGAGGATGGATGGATGTTTGTTACTCTTTAACGCGACAACGAATGAACCGATTTTGCTGAAATTTGGCACAGACATAGATTATAGTCTGGAATAGCACATAGGCTACTTCTTATCCCGGAAAAGCAAAGAGTTCCTGCGGGATAACATCACTATTTTTTACGCATTTGTCCTCCAAAATACGCGCAATGGAGTTTTAGATTGACGTGGTTTTTTGCACAGGTAAAGTTAAGGGCCAGAAAAATGACAAAGGCTACTTTTATCCCGGGAAAACAAACGGTTCCTGCGGGACAGTAGTGTGCTACTTTTCACATATTTATCCTCCAATTGTGCGCCAACGGAGTTACAGATTAACGTGGTTTTTTGGATAGGCATAGTTAATGACTTGAAAAGTGACAAAGGGTACTTTTTATCCCGGGAAAACAAACAGTTCCCGCGGGATATTAGTGTGCTACTTTTCACATATTTATCCTTCAATTATGCGCCAACGGAGTTACAGATTGACGTGGTTTTTTGGATAGGCATAGTTAAGGACCTGAAAAGTGAAAAGACTACTTTTTATCCCGGGAAAATTAAACAGTTCCCGCGGGATATTAGTATGTTTCACATATTTATCCTTCAATTATGTGCCAATATGCATGCATGCATACATGTATATGCATGCATGCATACATGTATGTATGTATGTATGTATGTATGTAAGCATGCATGTATGTATGTATGTATGTATGTATGTATGAATGTATGTATGTATGTATGTATGTATGTATGTATGTATGTATATACGAGTATGTATACATGCATGCATGCATGTTTGTATGCATTTATGTATGTATGTTTATTTATGTATGTTTGTATCCTCCTCCTTCTAACTATAACTATATTAAATATATCCTATCCTACTAATCCTACTAATATTATTAATGCGAAAGTTTGTGAGGATGAATGTATGAATGGATGTAGTATACGGATGGATGGATGTATGGATGTATGGATGGATGGATGTATGTATGTTCACCGATTACTGGAAGACGCCTGAACCGATTTGGAAAATTCTTTTTTTATTTCAAAGGGATCAAATTTATTTCCCAGGTGATCTGATTTAAATTTTATCGAAATCAGTCGAGCGGTTTTTTAAAAAATCAACAATAAATACTTTACTTTAATACTTTGTAGTGGCGCGGGCGATTAAATGTATATGTTCCCGGGACAAAAAGAAGCCTGTTTTACTTTCCAGGTCCTCAACTTTACCTGTGTAAAAAACCACATCGACTATATGCACTTGCACTTTGTATGTGAAATATTATAAAAGCGAAAGTGTGTTGGTTTGTCCTTCAATCTACGGATCGACGTGATTTTTTGCAGGGGTACCTATAGTTCATTTTAAAAACTAAATTCACGCAGACGAAGTCGCGGGCATCAGCTAGTTTATTATAAATGCGAGAGTGTGTTTGTTTGTTGGTTTTTCCTTCAATAACGCTGCAACAGAGCGACGGATCGACGTGATTTTTTGCATGGGTATAGTTGAGGACCTGGAGAGTGGCATAGGCTAATTTTATCCCGGAAAATCAAAGAGTTCCCGAGTGATTTTAAAAACTGAATCCACGCGGACAAAGTCGCGGGCATCAGCTAGTTACTAATAATTCTGTCAACCACAGAGGTATTAAATCGCTAAACCGACCGCATCCTGACCGAGCAGTCTTTGCACTTATGAGCATAAAGATACTATACTCTCCTTACTCGGTGTTTCGAGTGTATTTTGTTTAAAAATAGCCATAAAAGTTAAGTAAGTGAAGCATTTTTAACCCCCGACGCAAAAAGAGGGGTGTTTTAAGTTTAACTTGTGTATCTGTGTATGAGTCTATCTGTGTGTCTGTCTGTTCATTCGTAGCAGCCTCCCCAATGGAACAATTTTGACGCGGTTTTTCTGTTTGAAAGCGAATGTAATCGAAGTAGATCTTAGCTATAATTTATAAAGATCTGCTTAGGTGTTTGAATGATCAACAGCTCATTTCCTACTTGATTAGAGGGTCTAACAAGCTTACACTGGTGCGATTGATTTTAAATTTGGTGAACTGTTCATTTGGATTATTTCTTAGGCATTGTAAGTGTAATCTTGAGCTGATGCTGCAGAATCAAGTAGTCTGCGGTATACCCAACTCCTCAGCAAATTATACCAGATATACCAGATATACAGGTTAGATATATGTATTTGGGCTTATTAGGATGGTTGTGATGATCGAGGATCGAGGAGGAGGATCTAATGATAGAGCAGAATACTGGGTAACAGGATGTCAGCTATATCGTACATAGTCCGGCCATAGATTCACTATGTCAGGGGTGTTTTAAATTTTTAACTTATTATGTATTTTTTTCTTATGCTAGATCTAGTTTAGGTGCAGCAGCTGAAATGGAGACGCTACTTCAGCCCATGGAATGGCCTTCCGTAGTTAGATGTTAAGATGTGCGAGAATTTTTGATGCCTAATTAATATTAAAAAAGCCTCAATAGCCCAACGGTTAAAGGTGCGGACTGAAAACTGAAAGGTCGCAGGTTCGAATCCCACCCGTTGCACTATTGTCGTACCCACTCCTGGCACAAGCTTTCCGCTTATTTGGAGGGGAGAAGAGGATATGAGTCAACTTCAACTTGGCTGATATTCTTTTATCTATAAAGATAAAAAATGTCCCCCCGCCGATCGCATGCGCACTTAATACGTACAATGACAGAAATATTGTGTGTCAATACGATGGTGTACATAATTAATAAATCACACAAACTTCAATACGATCATGAACATTGTGCATGAATGCGCGCCAGAATTTTCTATTGCCAAAAGCAAGTCCATTAAAGTAAAAAAAAAAACCTAGTCCACAAAAAACCAAGTTACAATTTTTCAGTATCCATCCAAATGAACATGAGTGGATACAGGCACAGGGAGCCTTATTATGATCTCTGTACCATGTGTTTAACAGACTCAGCCTCGGCTTGGCTCAAGTGGAGACTGCTCGGCCTGAGGCTGCTCAAAAGACTACGAACGTTTTAAGATTTATCCGAGAAAATACTACTCATATGGAATTACTTAGGTACTACCGAGAAGCGAGCACTGTGAGGAAACTAAAAGTAATACGATTAGGGAGGATTGCGCGGACTAATTAAATCTTGTGTATGCAAATAAAATTACCCGTGGGACAATATAATTTAAAATTATTCCTATCAACGAAAACGTTTTCGTGTAGATGTAAAGAACCTCGTGCCTTATGGGTTTGTAACATTTTTCTGTGTACAAAAGTATCTTATCTATGATAATAATTTTATCATTACAATAATAATTGTTTTAAGCTTGTATAAATTCATAAAACTTATTGCTTATTGAATAATTATACCTACGATTTTAGAAAAAGTATCACCTATGTTAAAAATCTGATAAGAACAGCCCGTGCGAAATATGTACAAAACAACCCTGTGAGCAAATTAGAATTGATGTGCCAATAATCACATCCGTTTTATTTTGAGGTTTACAACGGCTAGAGCTCGTTAAAATGGCAACTCACAAAATACCTATTTTACGCTAATTAGTGAAAATGAATGTTTCATCTGAAATCAAAACCTCTCAAAACCTGAGAAACATTAATGGCTCCTTTGAAATAATTCCAGACTGAGTCACTAACAAGTCAGTAATAGGTATTATACACGTAACCAACGGAAATGAATGGAGCCAAAGCGACGAATATTTCCTTTTAACCAAGTTTATTGAGTTACTAAACTATGTAACTTCCTTAGACAACGTAGCGTTGTGGAGCTAACGGCTTTTACGACTTACAACTCCATAAATCAACGTACGTACAAGTTTCTTGTAAAAATAAATGTCTAAATCAATATTCGGGTTTTAATGTGTCTTTAATTGTCTAATACCCGCTTGCAGAAATGGCGGGTTATCCTTTTAACCCAGAGTTAGCTGCTGAAAAAGGTTACTGACTGACTGGGTATCTGACTGATCTACAACGCACAGCTCAAAATGGACGGATCGGGCTGAAATTTGGCATACAGACAGCTATTATAACGTAGGCATCCGCTAAGAAAGGATTTTTGGAAATTCAACAAAATAGTGTTTTGAAAAAGCGAACTTAACGTGAGCGAAGCCGCGGGCAAAAAAAGCTAGTATTACAAATTATAGACTAGTATTACAAACTAAGCATCGCGAGTCAAACTTCATGAGTCGCAGAGTTCTCCATAGCGATTTCAAAGGTGTGTGAAGTCAGCCTGTCTAATAGGTACACATAGTTTTCATTCACGTATGACGATGGGTTGAGATGAATGAATAAAATAAAATCCGCCCTCGCTAAGCGACAGCCTTCCCTGGCGCAGTTGTGAGCCCTTATAGGTGTGAGGTGCCGGTTTCGATTCCTGGCAAAGCAATTAGGAAAGGAGAACGGACGGATTTGGTTGAAATGGCGTCGGCTGATGAAACCTAGTCCATTTAGTAGTTCATGAAAAGAGGATAATTTTTTACTATGGGCACCACAAAATTGGCTTATGGAGAAAAAAGTTATACAATCCAGAAAAATGGGTATTATACAGCCACAGTTGCGCATTGCTCAACACGCGGCAGAACAGAATATTGTACGTTCACAAATAAATACATATTAATCGTTCATGTTGCTCTTATTATAAACCTTTGACGGTCTTCATTTAAATAATTAATAGAAATATATTATTATTGCTATTATTATAAAAGCGCTACAGTCCTGGGTGAGCCTTGGCTTGGTCAAGCAAATTTCATCAGGTATTTTTGCTTTTCCTTTCATAATCATTTTTTGGGTTTTCAAATGAGTGAGTGATTGGCTCCCTGCATCCTCGATCCGGCGGTGAGGCTGCCACCTTTGGCGCCGAGTCACGCCAGGTTTAATTTCAAGTTTATCCTTCCCTAAATTCGACGCAGTATTAAGGTGCCGACGTGTCACCTTCGCTCGTATACGAACTTGCTGTTTGTGCCTTAGCATTACATAATGCTGGTGTATGTGTGCAGCCTTTTCACTCTGATGATCTTAAGAGTGTGTAACAGGTATTGATGGTCCTCCCTCATCCAGACTAGGGACTGGCACTGAGTGACCTGATATATATAATATATATAGTGATATATATATAAAAACTGTTTCTGGCTGATGGCTTCGGCAGTGGCTTGGTACCGCCCTATCGGGAAAGACGAGCCGACAAGCAATTTTGCCTTCCGTTACAATGCCTTGTGGAATCTGATTAAAGGTTGGTTTAAATAAACTGCCATACCTCTTCCAAGTTAACCCACTTTTATCTTAGACTGCATCGGCACTTACTAGCAGGTGAGATCGCAGTCAAGGACTTGTCATCAAAAATAAAAAGATACCTAATCTAAGAACTAACCCAGAGATAATAGAAA
Source organism: Oeneis ivallda (assembly GCA_029955525.1). NCBI lineage: Eukaryota > Metazoa > Arthropoda > Insecta > Lepidoptera > Nymphalidae > Oeneis > Oeneis ivallda. Next base: position 11,744,301 of record JARPMR010000004.1, on the reverse strand, counting down.
TTTAACCGTACACCTAATAACACTTACATATTCAATCAGATATAGATGGATCTACTCCGAACGAAGTTGGAATAAATCCGGACCTCTTTCGAAATAAAATCGGTTTAAACGGTTCATACATACCTAATACTATTCAGAAATACGTATTCCCGCTCTTCCCTATTTTTCGTCATGGGTTTAAAATGTATGAATTCTCGATAAAGGGAAATAGAGTTTGAAATATTGCTTCATTGTTCGTGGATCACGGTTTTTCTCCCAGTAGAGGTTCCTATACAGAACTTAGAACCCTTGTAGTTGCTCTTCAACCCACGCCTACGTATTAATCTTTTCCTTATTTACGAAGTTGCGAAGAGCCGAAGTCTAAGTCTGACTATACCTATATTATTAATTAAAGTTTCTAACATAAACCTAAAGTTTTATTAACCGAAGTAGGTATCTATAGCCAAATAAATCGCTAATCTGACTAGTTTTGTATTATTAGAAAACGACATAATTTCCAAAATTTTCATGACTTTTTTTGTGGTGGAAATTCAAAAAAATTATTTTCAGGGGGTACTTTGAGTAAAAAGAGCCGAAAACAATCATTTATTTTCTTGCTTTGCTATAATATGCATCATCGTCACTAGTAAGATCTCATTGAGCACAATTGTTATTTTCCCCTCAGCTCAAAAAGGGCGCCTTTTCTGCCTAAAGCCAGTGAAAAAAAGTCATTTTTACTCATCCAGGGAGCAAAATTGTTTTGAATTTAGAACGCTCTGACTGAACAGGTACTTAAGTTCAGCTCGAAAAAGTTAATCATCACATTACACTTCAATCACATCACATCACACTAATATTATAAAGGCGGAAGTTTGTATGTATATGTTTTTTACTATTTCACGCAAAAACTACTGGACGGATTTGGCTGAAATTTGGAGATAGATTATAATCTATCTCCATTCCAAGTTAATACAGGGTATACCCTGTATTAACATTAACAGTGCGTGTTGCCAGTGATGACTTACGGATCCGAGACATGGTCGCTAACTATGGGCCTCATAAGAAGGCTCAGGGTCACTCAACGAGCGATGGACAGAGCTATGCTCGGTATTTCCCTGCGAGATCAAATCAGGAATGAGGAGATTCGTAGGAGAACCAAAGTCACCGACATAGCTCAGCGTGTCGCGAAACTGAAGTGGAAATGGGCGGGGCACATAGTTCGAAGAGCTGATGGTCGTTGTGGTCCCAAGGTGTTGGAGTGGCGACCCCGCACCGGGAAACGCAGTGTTGACAGACCCCCAACCAGGTGGACCGACGACATCAAACGAGTCGCAGGGAGCCGCTGGATTCAAGCGGCGCAAGACCGAAGCCTTTGGAAGTCCATGCAGGAGACCTTTGTCCAGCAGTGGATGTCTATAGGTTGATAAAGAAGAAGAAGAAGAAACCCTGTATTAACGTATAAGCTACATTTTATGCCGGAAAATTAAAGAGTTCCCGAGGGAGTAAAAAAACCCTTAATCCACACGGACGAAGTCGCGTGCACCATCTAGATTCTAGTTGTTCTTATATTGTTACTCGCACTTAGCCGACCGTTTTCCATTGAGTTAAAACAGTGTTTCTTTGAGGTAAATCGCTATCTTTCAACAGCAAAGCTATCGATCTCCCTAATGAAATGAATGATTGATGCTAACTCACCTGTTTCCATTCAACCTTATCGATGCCTTCGCCGCCCGCCGCAGCGCCTTCGTTCATAGGCGGCCTCAAAAGCGATACATACTGAAACAATGAAAAGTTTAGACCAGTCAAAGCTATCATAATAGGGAAACATGTGGATTTTCGTAGAACGACGTAAGCGACACTCTAACGTCTAAGCAAAGTGCATAGGGCGTTCATACCGCAATGACATTATAACCGTGCTACAATTGAAAAACCCAAGATAAAACATGATATTACGCGTTCGGCTATCTTCGATGCTTAGACCTATATTTCTCCGTAAAAATTTATGCGATTTGTGTACCATCTAATGCGGCTAAGGAAAAAAGGTTATACAGCAAATCAGCAAAAGGGGAAAAGGTCAATAATAATAGTCTAATATTCTGTAGAATCTGTGTAGAATACGAAATTCTAGTTATTCTAAATTTTAGTCCATATTCCATATTTATGACATATAATGTATTTAGAGGCTTTACTTTTTCAAAAAAAAGGACAATAATTCATCATAATACGAAGGTATTTTTATCTAACATTAGGTAAAACAAAGGACGCTGGATAAATGAGAGTGCTTCTTTAGAATAATATACACAATAACGCGTTGATATAAAAGAATCTTTTTAGATTTTTTTTAATCTTGCATTAAAAGGAACACTTTGATGACGAGCTACCTTACTGTTTAGTACGTACATTACTGTATATTAAAGTTTCATCGTGGAGTTAGAGTGCCCCGAGTAGGTAGATACTCAGGGCAATGCCTCACAGAGCGGATCGTGGACTTCCGCGCATAGCAATAAAGAAGAGCACAGACATTTAGCGGCAGCGATCAGCGTTTTTGCGCTAGCGTTGCTCAAAAGCTTTCGATAAGATTCTAAAAGTAGCGAAGGTCAGAGTTTAAAAATCACGAAACACCGATGCTCAAAAACGCAACTCGATCGCTGCGACTGGCGTTTGTTGTGTGCCCACGTTAGCGTTCGGACGCTGAATCGAGCTTCCGAACAGCGAATCAAAACCATAAAAACGCCGATCGCTGCCGCTAAAAGAAGCCAGTCTGCCCTCTCCCTGACGTATCATATCTACTTTAAGTCGGGTTTCTGTTGCCTGATGAATGAAACGAGTAGGGTTCTCAACATCAGGTTAGAGAAATAAAATGAACAGTATTTTAGAAAAGTAAACTGTAGGTATTTTTTTTTCGTTTTAAAACTAACAATATTCTGAAATGAAGGTTTTACCAATGTATTAATTTTGGATACTTTTTTTGAAAGAACAGCAGAAATTATTGACTTAAAAAGTATACTTAATACTATTTTTAACAGTATGGTTGGGAACCCTAGAAATGAGTGCCCTCATATAGATCGCGGTTTATACATCATCATCAAACACCAAGCAGATCTGAACTGCTTAGTGCAATACTTACTCCCAGTAAGTGAAGCTTGGAGGAGATTTTTAGTCTTTAGGTCACCAAAATACGCGACTGCAGTGAAATTAGGCATGCCAGCCGATCCATCCATGTATCCATCTCTCCTCCAAAAAAAATGGTTGTCTGTAAAGTCGGTTTATGGACGATAGTTTTACGTGATAACGTCACAAAGAAACGTTGACGATGACTGGTGGGCGTCACAAGCCAACGCTTGGGCCAATCGTGCCTCTCTATCGCTTGTTCCGCGCTCTCGCTTGCACCCTCAGGCTCAGGCGGAACGTGACACTTATTCGTGCGTGCAGCCGGTGTTCATCGATTTATAAGACGTTGTCACGTCAAAAAATATATATTATATTAATTACCTTGTCCCTCTCCAGGCTTCGCAGCATGTCCAGGTCGGTGGTGTCTGAAATGCCGCCGTGCACGACGAACACGCGGTTGTTGATGATGGTGCCGAGCGGAAGCCAGCGGTACACGTTCTCGATCAGCTTCAGAAGACGTTCTGCGTTGTGCTGCATAACAATATAAGTCATATTATTATAAGCCAACATTTTTAAGGTTCCGTACCCAAAGTATCCAGAGAAATCATCAGAATCTTTACTAAAAAGGGATATTTTTCTCCCATTCGTTATTCGTTTATACTGTACATCGGTTCTACAAAGAAAGCCCTACTCAAAAATTGGTAATGCTTTCCGGAGAGAATTTATCATCCCCACGCATTACTGAACAGGATGTAGGTACTTCTCGCCCGATTTCTACATTTCAGCTGTGTCAGACGTGACCACAATCCACATCCAAGAGTTTAGTGTCACTTCTTTCGCCACGATCATTTTCAAACATTTTGCGGTAGGTACTTATTTTTTATCTCGAAAAACATTAAAAACTATTATATTTTCGTAAAAATAATACGTATAATGTAATAGTTCCATTTATTATTTAGAAATAGAAATAGATCAATATTTTTTATGAAGTTCTTTCGAATCGTCAATAGGTAGGTACTTAGTTCTGAATGTCGTTCCAACCGAGAAGAAACGGCAAGAAACTCGGCGGTAGTCCTAACTACAATTATTTTGTTGTGCACATCGTTCTTTTAGAAGTTAAAAAAAATTGCGAAAATTTTGCCTTAATAACTCCACAACTGAAACCTGAAAGGTATAATATTCAAACCCCACCAGTTGCACTTACTATTGTTGTGTCCACTCTCAACACAGGCTTTAAGTTTTAAGTGCCGATTTCACCAACGTCGACGTTTTACCCAAGAATAAATTGGGCGTTCTCACAGTTAATAGATTGAAAATACCTACTGTCAAAATATTAAATTTACGCCCGGATAAGACTTATTTTACGTTGGCGAAATCAGCCCTTACAGTGGAAAGGAGAATATAAGTCATGTTTATGAAGGCAAATATTCGCAAAAAAAAATGTTTTTAAAGAATATCTGAATAATTGCTTGTATATTATCAACTCAATCAAAAAATATTATCAATGTAGTATTTAATATTTTAGCTTTCAAAAGCACTGTTACGTGTAAAGTACGCTTTGATTCGATATCACCTGTCGATACGATCTTCAAGCAACGCATATTGACAAGCTATCTAATACAAAGCGATACCACAGAATACATAATAGTACTACGTATACCTAACTATGATAAGTATGTAAATGACCTCATTTTTCGGTTCGATATTCATTCCTAACACAACTTTTCTGCTTTATTGGAAGGGAAAGTCAGGTTCAGCTTGTTAAAAACAATTAATTATTTTCCTAGCACGCTTTATACATTCCAAGTTTCTACTTAGAACTTAATAACTTTTAAATGTAGGAACACATTTTACATAGAAAAAGCGTTATATAATTACGCGTTTAGGTAACGCAATACTATAAAGTAAATTCAATCTAATGTTATCACAGCTACATAGGTACTCCTAGGTACTTAGGTACTCACCCGATTCATAACTATATAAAACTATGTGATAACAAGATAACTCACACCGTTATTGTTGTAGGTACAACGATATAATAATATATAATCTAGTTTAGACAAGACGTAAGACGGTATGGCTCAGCTATTACCAAACTCTCAAGTTATTACCATAAGTGTATACTGTGGTAGATATTATACATTATATATTCATGTTATCACGCGTCAATGAGTTACGCAACTAAAAAGGGATTTAGCACGAATCATCTACGGCCTCTCCCAGGATAAAATATGTTTAGGTATACTTAAGTATGAAAACATTCTCAAAGTAAGGGTCCGCAATGGATTACGATGGTTTACAGATTTTGTAGCATTAAGCTCCTCACGTTCTAAAATTAATTTCCTACTAGATAATGCCCGCAACTTCGCTCTTGTGGATTTATAAAAAATTGTGTTTGGATCACTAACCAATTCAATCAAAAAAACCGATTTCAAACGCAACAGTTACGTAATTTAAACACCAGAATTGAGGAGTTATGAATGAAAAATCTGTACTGACTTGATACCTATATTAACAGTTAACAATCGACAGTTCCTAAATCCCTACGCTTCAGGAGTGCAGTAAGTACCTTGCAGAGTCAGGGTTGCGAAGATGGAACTATAGGTCGACCGTTTAACTCGCGTATCGCCTGCGCGGTAAGAAGGGAGCGGGGGCGGGTAACGCTACACACGGAGTCAATAATCCAAAGATTTACGAGATAGACATTGTTGGTAAAGAATTAACTATTTATTTTTAAGTTTTAACATCTCTAACATCTTCCTCCGCTCCCTTCTTACCGCGCAGGCGATACGCGAGTTAAACGGTCGACCTATAGATTATGGGAACATCACGCAGAATTACTCTTTCTATCAACAAAAATTATGATATTGAACTAGGTATTCATTATTCGAACTATTTTTCTTTATTTGCAGATCTTTATAAAATAAATTGAAATCTATGTAAAACCTAAAAAGAAACAAGTAGATTACTTACCCTATATTTTTGATGAACTTCCCGTATAAAGCCGTACCTGACAGAAAATATTTTCATTAGACAGAAACAGGAGAAAATTTACATAAGCTTATAGGTACTTATCTAGGGCAGAGACGCTAGCTTATGCTAGTGCTATAAAACTGTAATTGAGTTCTGTACAAACTGAATTCTCAGAGTTAGCTATAAATTCAATTTAAAACTGGCATTCAGGATACGAAGGTGAATTTTATTTTTGTTTGTTAAGTGCCGATTTCACCAACGTTGAGTTTTCTTTTTTTATGTATGTTCACCGATTACTCGGAGACGCCTAAACCGATTTGGGAAATTCTTTATTTGTTTGAAAGGGTATACTTTCCAGGTGGTTCCATTAAAATTTTATCGAAATCGGTCGAGCGGTTTAAAAAAAACCAACAATAAATTAAACAAAGAATATACTTTGTAGTAGCGCGGGTGTTTGAAAAGTTTAAAAAGAATTTTATTACATTGGTATACGGCCCTTAGCTAAAATAATATACTTGAAAAATCATCACGCATTAACAACTGAAATGATTGGCGATAAAATTCATTCAATATTTTGTGTCATTCTATAAAATAAAATATGAAAGGCATTGGATCAATAATAATATATAAAAATTCTTATAAAAAAAACTGACTTCTAACGCCACTGAAAAGTATAAAATAATTTCAGTTTGTACACGTATGTTGAAATCGGGTGGGCCTAAATAGAAACGATGAAATGATGAAACGAATGCGCCACGCTAGCTAAAATTTTAGTTTGTAGGTCCAGGCACAGAATTTAATAGTATTTAATAGAATTTAATAGTAGGTACTTAATTACACAGAATTTAATAGTAGAATTTAATAGTAGGTACTTGGTACAGGTGTGTTGAATTCGGGCTAGCGTTGCAGTTTCATAGTTCTATTGGGGCCCGCCCGACTTCAACATACGTGTACAAACTGAAATTATTTTATGCTTTTCAGTGGCGTTTGAAGTCGGTTTTTTTTTAAAGAATTTTTTTATATTATTATTTTAGGCTTTTTCGTGAAGCTTCATAGGATAAATCTTCACATTCTCTGATCGCGAGCGATTTGTTTCTATTCATTGAGGAGTTCCGTCCTCTATCACCGAAGATATTCATCAGATCTTCACCAATTTTAAATGGGACCAACCTGACGATTTGTCCTTTTAAGAGTGTACTAGTGTGCTACATATCTTGGCTGCAGCATCAGCTCATCAGCTCATTGCATTCTATGTAGAATCAAATACGGATCAAAACGAATCCAAACACGACATATCTGCTATATTTTTTCAAGACTGTACTAGTGTGCTGCATATCCTGGCTGCAGTTTCAGCTCCATCATCAGAGCCATTCCATGGATATCATTTAAGACTACTTATCAATACGAATGAAACGAGCCTAAACTAACTATTATGGTTACGTAGTTTCATTACAGAGTGCTCATAACCACCATTCAGCAACATCATCAGACCCTGGATATTATCTAGGACCAGAGTACTTCTGAAGACGAATCAAACGAGCCCGAACTCCATGATGTTACATCGTTTTACTACAGCATTCCCATAGCCATCTTCCGCCTCCATCATCAAATCAGCTCCATTTTACAATAATATTGCATTGTAATCCGATTTACATTTACATGCACATTTTCAGCTCAATCGAAAACCGGGAATGGTTCTAATACATCTTGCAAGACTTGACCTAAACTTACATTGCAAGATAAATAAAAGCTTGTGAAAATAAGATGATAAATAGAAGTTTGGCTTATGTATGTATGTTATGTACTAGGCATAGTTAAAAGTCTACACAATATACTATGATCGCGAGCGATTTGCTCTCATTCATTGAAGAGTTCCGTCCTCCATCTCCGAAGATATTCATCAAATCTTCACCAAATTTAAATGAGACCTACATGCAGATACGCCCTTTCAAATAAAAAAATATTATTGAAATCGGTTAAGATTTGAGGGAGATATGGAGTAACATCGACAAAAAAAATAAAAATAAAAAAATACGCGTCGAATTGAGAACCTCCTCTTTTTTTTAAGTCGGTTAACAAGAATCGTAATTTATAAATAATAATCTGACGTGAATCCAATATAAGTCAGATAAGATTATAAAGTGACGCCGGATTGTGAACGGGCAAGAAAATCGATAGAAAGGACAATAAAATTACAACTTTATAGGATTGTCTATAAGCCAAAATAGGTCATCTTAAATTGAGTCTAGGACTTCGATTCATACTAAATCTAAAAAACCTCGAATCCACACAGTCTTGCTATTCTACGCCTTGAGTGTTTTTGTTTAGCGCGAAGCCAGAAGCTCATGAAGACTGAAGGTCATCTTATTAGGTGAAGCTGAATGAAGAAATGACGTAGTGAGTCTAATGACTTAGCCCACTAGACTTGACACCATTCAAGAACCCCAGCTATAGCATTACTGTAATTTGGCTCGATAAACTAGTCGTTGCCAAAATTGTGTTAAGTCACAATTTAGTGAAACAAAATTACAGTTTAACTAAAATTAGTCTGTAACTGAAATTGAAAAAATAATATAAATCTAGATTTGAAATTGAAACTGATTCCGAGAAAAAATTGAATCTTCTGTTTACTATCTGAATTGTTAGGTAATGTAGGTACTTACCTAACTATTATTTCAAACGTTTATTGATATAATATATCGATAATTTTAAATAAATATATAATTATATAGATACCTAAAATTATAAACACATTTTTTAGTATAATTTAATATAAAAAATTCTTTTTAAAAAACCGACTTAGAACGCCCGCGCCACTATATAATTATGAATTTATTGTTGATATTTTAAAAACCGCTCGACCAATTTCGATAAAATTTCAATGGGACCACCTGGCAAGTATACCCTTTGAAACAAAAAAAGAATTTTCCAAATCGATTCAGGGTCTTCGAGTAATCGGAGAACATACATTAAAAAAAAAGATTCCGATGAATTGAGGACCTCCTCCTTTTTTGAAGTCGGTTAGAATTAAAGAACAAATTCTAACAATAAACAGAAGAAAGCATTTTCCTCGAAATGCGGGTGGATGTCACGTACGATGCAAATGGCACGAGATCAAAATGCAAATATACCTGGAATTCATGATAAGATCCTCGTGGTTGCCTCGGTTCAAATAAACTCCCCCGGGGAACGCCAGCATGCACGCGAGCAGCAGTAGAAATACTTCCAATCCTTTCTTGCCTCGGTCCACGAAGTCCCCATTGAATATGTATGGATTCTCTGGTGACGGCAACCCATTCTGCACGAATAGCGATTGAGTTACGGTATATTAAGATCCTTATTATAAAGTAAGCTGAGATAACAGGTCAATCTTATATTATTCCGTTAGTGGTTGCCCGCAACATCATAAATTACCATACTACAAAATTGTAATAAAATTTTATCGCTCCAGTAGTGTTTGCGTCAACCTCACCTAACCTTAACAGGTAAACGCGTAACAATTTTAACACACAGTGTAGTATTTATTACATCATATTGCTACATATTATTTTAACCATAAACATAGCATTACTTAGGTAAGTACTATTGGTATGTTTATGATTTTAACATTGTGTTTTGAAAAGAGGAACTGCTGAATATCTTTTGCCAGCTCTTTTTAGCAGAATTTGCGTTCGGAACCTATGTATGGTAGAGCCTGGACTAGACAAGAGATTTTAGTGAAATTTTTTTTATTTATTTTTTAATAAAAATTATTGTTTTGGCTCATCGACTAGAGATTAGATTAATATTTTTTTGTTTTAGGGAGTATTTTTTTTTCTAAAATATTTAATGTAACAGTTTTTGCTTCGAAAAATATCTTGATTTTAGTTGAGCACATAGGTATTATTAAGGTATGCCAATCCCACTGGTTATTTTAATGATATAGGTACATACAATAGTATTATTAATTTTCAGTTACACAAAATAATATTTAGAGAAAGGTGATAATTCGGTTGTACACTAGTCTCTAAACAAAAAAATTGACAGAGTATTAACTATATTAAGTACGTAATAACCCTTCTTTATTACTTTTAGACTTGAAAGATATAAAATTCCCGATGCTAGAGTCTTCAATTATTTATCACGAGAACCTACTTGGTCTACACTAAATAGTAGCACTGCATAAATTAACAATCGAATCAAACCATTAATTAATTACTTACGAAATAACCCTTGTATTATGTTATGATATTAATGTTTGTAAGTCAAAATTGCGAATCATGTTTTCATTTCATGACAATAAATATTTGTAAAGTAAATAAATGCTACTTCTGCTCGAGTAAAAATGAAATATAGGCCGCGCCGACACCCAAATTTCATGATCCGTCCCATATATTAATCAGATAAGTTGTCCCTTCCGTGGTTGTCCCAAAATCATTAGGAAAACAAATAAAGGGTTGTTTACCTTTAACTAGATTAATCCTAATCCTAACTTCCTAATCCTATCCTGACTATCCTATCCTAACTATCCTAATCTTAACTAATATTATAAATGCGAATGTTTGTGAAGATGAATGTATGGATGGATGGATGTTTGTTACTCTTTTACGCCATAACGATAGAACCGATTTGGCTGAAATTTGGAATGAAGATAGCTCATATCCAGGATTTAAACATACATTTTATCTCGGAAAATTAAATAGTTCCCGCGGAAATTAAAAACCCTAATCCACGCAGACGAAACGCGGGCATCATCTAGTATTAAATAATATTTATTAGATTATTTTTTATTCACTCGATTTTTTACATCAAAATGGACATTCTTTTTTGCTGTTTTATCAAGTGCGAATCCCTACTAATATTATAAATGCGAAATTTTATTAGTTTATTGGTTTGTTTTTCAATCACGCAACAATCGACTCGCAAGATTTACTTGATTTTTGCATACGTATAGTTGAAGACGTGGAGAGTGACGTATGTTACCTTTTATCCCGGAAAAACAGGGTTCCCGCAATTTTTAAAAACATAGGTAATTCCAGGCGTAGTCACAGGAAAAAGCTAGTTTATTCCAAATGATGCTAAATAGATAATTATTTTTATCTGCTTTGCTTTTGTGTCTTTCGTTGTTTGGTCGAGTGTGAAATTTATTTTAGTAACAACTAGACAGACATACCTACCTAGAGACTTTTGCATTCCTATTAATATTAGCATAGATATGAAATTCAGAGAGGATTTTAACAGTGAAAATAATTGCAATATGAATGCGTTGAATAATAATCAACTCTAATAATGCCACACACAAGGTGTATCACCTTTTTCTTAATAAAAAAACTTGAGAGGTGTCAAGGGACACCCCGATGGAACGTAGTTCCTTTCGATTACATTGTGTTCGGTATTTTCGCGCTACAACAATTTCTACATGTGGAACCTTTCCCTAATTTTTTATAACTTATAAGTTATAAAAATTCCACATGTAGAAATTATTTAAAATAAAGTTGAAAATAAAAAATTCAGTCTGTCGAGCTGGGATTTGAACCATCGACATTGAACTTTTAAGCGACTGCCGGAGCCACTAGGCTACGGAGACTCAATGTTGTAGCGCGAAAATACCGAACACAATGCAAAATTCACATTCAACAAAAAAGTGTCCGTTTCAAAATTGTGTCGAGTGTCGGTTCCTTAATTTTTTCCGTCTAGCCCCCTTTCGTACCGCGCGATAAGGAACTTACGTTCCAAAAACCTAATGATGTAAGTTATATAGAAATTACGTTGTTATAACTTAATCAAAGTGCTCGACTTGTAATTGGAATAACATTATTTTTATTAGCTCGTGTATAAAATCGCAGCTAATCTGCGAAGCCTTACGTGTGCAGTGTCTGCAGTGACCGTAGGGAAGGTCGCTTACGCAATGCGCACCGCGAATCGATATCCTAAACTACGCAATCATTTTATCCTTCTGTCTGATCCATGTTATCCCTTTCGATACTTCGGACAATTGCCTTCTTGATTTTACGCGTTTCTGCTCCCATTCCGTGTCTTTGATATATGATTTGAGTGAGGAAACCGCATGTCCTACTTCGTATAATTTATGACCAATGCTTTCATGTTGAATAGGTGATTGGGTATATATAGGTATTCCTAGCTCATAACTACATTTTTGTCTAAATGGACCTAATCGCCTAATCAAAAACTAATTCGTTTAAAAGAAACTTTTTTTAGAAGGTATTAAATAATTGAATTTTTCTAGACACAAACCTTCCTTTTTAAAAACCAGATATCAAGAATTTGTCCTCATATACCTACCTATTTCTAAAAAGTTTTTGTGAAGACCTTTGATTAATTGTAGCAAACATTTCAGCTTACATTTACCGCACCCCACACCTCTACAATTTCTTTAATATGTAGGTACCTATTTGATTTGAGTGCATAAATAACAGCATTCTTGAGCTATTTTGACATTCACTATTTTGGCATTAAATATATATTTTACTAGCTGACCCGGCGAACTTCGTACCGTCAACTTATCTATAAGTATAAATTAAAGAAATAAACTATCCTAATCAAAAAAAACTATCCTATCTTTTAAGTTGGACCAAATTACAGATAGTTACGAAGTTTGATCAAAATTGGTTCAGTAGTTTAGGAGTCCATCGCGGACAAACAACGTGACACGTAATTTATATATATTAAGATTTTAATAAAAATCAAAATAACGATAACGTAAAATTTTTCGCAGCGGTGAAATAATGGATAACCTAAATACTCATATAATGGATAACCTAAATACTCATATATAATGGATAACCTAAATACTCATTGTTGCTAGGAAAATATGAAACGTCTCTATTGCATGGGGAAATCATTTTCATAATATCATAGTTTTTATTCATTTGAGTGATCCGTGCAACGAGTATCCTATGTATTATCTCAATCTCAGACAAATGCCATTTCTCTACGCTATTCACTACAATTCACTACATATTATAAAACAAAGTCCCCCGGCGCGTCTGTCTGTATGTCTATCCGTCTGTTTGTTAGCGATAAACTCAAAAACTACTGAACGGATTTTCATGCTGTTTTCACCAATATATAGGGTGATTCAGGAGGAAGGTTTTAGTGTATAATTTGTTAAGGTTTTGTACAAATTGGTTGAAATATGACGATAATTGTCGAAAATGTCTGGGAGCTTTTATCGAAAACGCTGCCTAATCCCTTTGAGATATATAACAAAACAATATATGGTGGTGGTATGGTGAGATAGGTCATACATAAAAGTCGTCGATGGCATAATATATCTATCTTTTAAGGATAGCTCACTATACCCATTTTAAATAATAAAATGCGTATAGTGAGCTATATAAGTATAAATACTAGAGACGTCTCAAAGATTCATAGCTCAATCTTTCATCTTGTGATGAGCAAGAGTTCATCATTTAATTACCTGTCGAACTACGTCATTGCTCGTAGCCATTGTAATGAGTAATGACATTACGCAATGTAGTTCTACGACAAACTTGCTTCATTACTCCACTTTGGAAGGATTATGAGCTTAGCAGTGTATGCTTTACTCCGCAGCATACAATCGGTAAGCATTATGTAACCATGAAATTAAACTTTCCGGCCTAAACACATAAACAACATAAACTTACCTATCATAGGATATTAGAGGACATAATAAGGCATTAAAGCTTAACATAATTATATTTTTTTCAATTCATTCTTTATGTCATCATGGATAATATGGTGAGTAGATAAAGATTAAAGATAAAATAGAAAAAATATTTGAACTCAATAGAAACCACGCGTAAGTATTATCTAGTGCATTATTAGAACTTGTATGGCTGCTTCTGCTTATTTAAAATGTAGTGCCTACGTAAGTATCGTACGAAAGTCGAGGTTCAGCAAAATAACGATTATTATAGAAATAATCGTCGAATTAAAGGCTACTTGCCTACTATCACAAGACTACCACAGACCATGTAGTAATACTACTACCACAGTATATCTATATGAACCTATCCTTACTCTGCATAGACTTATTATATTTAAGTTCAGTATCAGTTACTCTGTGCTACTTACTACGCTAAATAATGTCCTACATCCCTCTAATAAACAGTCTACAGAATAAAACAGTTTCCATGCCTTACACCTTCCTACCTCCTTCTTCTAAAATCCATTCTCTATGTAGAAGATGTCCGTGATAATTTACCTATGTTACATTCACTGTATCATAAAATGTTCTTCTATAAATGTACTGTATAACTGTGACAGAAGATAATAGAAAAACAATATCAACATAAACGAGGTCATGCGGGGTAACAGGCGGCCTATCAATCAAACGGTTCGCAAGTCCGCCGTCGTACAAATTGGATGACGCGTGAGGCGTGGGCCACTCCTCAATTGTTAGCACTGCAGACCCCAGCTCTTGACGTCAATCTGCCCTTAACATGCGGAACTACGTATCTCTAGTTGTCTTCAATTCTTACTAATATTATAAATGCAAAAGTGTGTTTAATTGTTGGTTTGTCCTTTAATCACGAAGCAATGAACCAACGGATCGACGTGATTTTTTAAATGTGTAATGGGTTCGCAAGGGATTTTAAAAACCTAGCTCCACGCAGACGAAGTCGCGGGAAAAGCTAGTAAGTAGTTCTGACTAATATTATGAATGCGTAAGTGAATGTGTTTGCTTGTGGTTTGCCCTTCAATCACGAAGCAACGGATTGACGAAATTTTTTGGAGGACCTGAAGACCAGGTATCTAGATAGGCTACTTTTTAGCCGGAAAACCGAACGGTTCCTGACAGATTTTTAAAACTTAACTGCACGCAGACGAAGTCGCGGGGAAAAGCTAGTAGTTATGTAATAAAGTTGAAATAGAACAAGACTTAGATCAAGAAACAATGTCGAATATAAAATTAAAAACCTTCAGCATATGAGGAAATGTACCTACTTCCAAATGGTTGAACTAAGTATAATCTTAAATTTTACAACAATGTTGTAACGAGTGCAGTACTCCTATTCTAAAAATTCCATTAAGATTTAAGCGATAAGGTTAAGGGTTAACGACTTTGTTATCGTTACTGGGTCGAAAACGTCTCGTCTCAAACTGTTTCCTCCGACACCATTTCCCGCTATATTTTCCATTGTCAGTTAAAACTGCATACTGCTGAATGCAATAATTGGATATGTGCCAGATACTAAAAACTCTATACAATAAAGCAGCTAAGTTTCTCTACACACACTAGTTTATGGCTAATTATAAATAATAATAACAGATGGTGTTTCCGCTAATGTTTATTTTAATTTTTCAATTTTTTTCTCGACATCTCAAGATCATGCTCTAAGGCACTCTAAGGTCTTATGTTATTGGTGCGACACTAAGTTTTTTAACTGACTTCCAAAAAACAGGAGGTTCTCAATTCAGCCGGTATCTTTTTTTAGGGTTCCGTAGTAAAACAACAAGGAACCCTTAGTTTCGCCTTGTCCGTCCGTCTGTCTGTCTGTCCGCTAGTGAAAAGTATTCACGATAGTAGTACATTATATAAGAAAGTTAGAAGGAAAATTATCATGGGTAAGTAGACTACAAATTAACGACTAATATTCGAGTAACTTTTAAAAGTAAATTTCATGGTAAATGACTTATATGCCATTAATATTGCTGTGTAATATTGCTTACTTTGCAGAATTCTATGATAATCAAGGACAAAAGACATTAATAATTATAATACTTCTGGAGACGCGGCAGTGTACGGTAAGTAGTACCTTGAGTTTTTGCTATTAAATATCAAGGCGCATTATATTGTTTTGCGATTTTATTTCAAAACTTTGCACTTTGAGAAATTTTGCACTGTGAGTAAAAAGGTAATTTTTAAAAAAAATATAGTCTTTTGGGATATTTTTTGGATTTTCAAGTTGTAGGTACAAAACGGCTATAAAAGGACATTCCAGTGAAGAAAATTCACTGAGCAATTTTCCGCTGCAACTTACATTAAAAAAAACATATTTTTCAAAATTTGGGGGTTTCAACTAGGAGTATTTTTTTAGATATTTTATATTTTTTTTCTAGACTTTAGATGAATGTTTCAGGCGAAGAATGTTTTGACTGAGCATTTTTCCGAACTAAGATATAAAGCATAAAATAGTTTAGGTAAAAATACCTAACTTCCGTTCTAATTTTTTTTTTTGGATATTTATAAAATACGTATAACTAATGATACTTTATCATACTGTGAAGTTTCGTCGCCTGAGGAATTGCTGTTGGGGTCCACTAGCTTCATTGCCTAGACTAATAGTTCTACAGGTGCAGGTGGGTTGCACTGAGGACTGAGCCGTGGATTTTCAGTTTTCAGTCAGCACCTTTAATCATTGAGCTGGCTCTAGTACCCTTTGTTCTCGTCAAGGTCATCTGCTATTTATGTGGTTACATAAAATAAATTCGTTGAAACTGACAATATGTCATGACGTCATTTAATGGCTTTCAAGCAACAAACAATGTAAAGGTAAGGTAGTACGATTGTACTATTTTACCTATTCCCTTCTAATCTTTCCTGTCATCCTACGCAAAAGGCGAATGTTTGTCAATAAAATTAATTATCCACGTAAATATGACAAAAAGCAACGCCAAAATGATGAACAATGGAACAACAAATTTTCAATAGAAATGTGAGAATGAAAAAGCAGTGGTATGGTAGATGGTAAGGTTGGCTTGCTTCATTAAGAATAGATTTGCTATTGATACCAAAAGGTAATGAAATTCGGCCTAGTAATTATTATAATATGAATTTGGATTAGTTTGTATAAAAGTTCGTTGTAAGTATATAATAGACCGATGAAACTTCGTTCGATGACCCGATATTTTTCTTTTAATCACTAACATGCAATTTATTATTTAACGATGTAATTTAAAATGGTAGTGGCGGTGTAACTTTTTTTTTGAATGGTTAATAATATATACATAGATACATATTGTAAGTGTGCCCAATAAATAAATAAATACATAAAAATTGGAAGGGGTAAGGTAGGCAGTGTAAATTATACCATACCCCTAATTATTTAGATTGAGGTGATACCTTGCCACCAGAAAATATTCGACTCAGCATGTACACAGTATTGTATAGTGTCCCTTGCCCGAAACAACGGCTGGGTCATGCGTCATGCTCGTGAACGGGTTCCACCGGCGTGAATGGGGCTACTTTCTGTCTGCCGGTCTTAATATGTATTGAATTATACTTAGGTATGCTTTTGTGGAACTTCCCCTCATTGTGGAAACACTGCATACATAGCATAGTATAGATATGCATATATAGCAAAGAGCAACCGCTTAGTTTCTTACTGGTTCTTATCGGCAGGAAGGGCATTCCGAACCAATGGTAGACTCATCGACGATTCAAAAGCACTTGTAAAAAAGTTTATTTGAATAAAAAATATTTCTATTCTATTCTTATAAAAATTATACTATGAAAAATTATTTGTTTTTATGTTAATAAATTGAACGTGAACGAATAAATGGTACTGAGATTAATATTTATTTCATTACACATAAAATATTCATGAAAGCTAGGCTTAGGAAATTCTGAGGTAAAATTCGTGGATAAAAAGTTTCACGATTAGGGCGGCGCAGACTTGTGATGCTATAATAATAATATATTCGTGGATTTCTGTGGCGACGCAGTATTCTTACTATAAATCAGAATAGTATAGCGCAGTTTTGTTTGGTGGGAGGCTTTGGCCATGGCTAGTTACCACCCTACCGTCAAAGACGTGCCGCCAAGTGATTTAGCGATCCGGCATGATGGACGTGTAGAAACCGATTAGGATTATGGGTTGAATGTTCACTGCCATACCCCTTCCAAGTTAGCCCGCTACCATCTTAGACTGCATCGTCACTTACCATCAGGTGAGCTCGCCAGTCAAGGACTAGCTTGTTATCGAATAAAAAAACAAACAAAACTTAAAGTAGGTACACAGAGAATACTTCACAGTATCTTCAGATATCTATAGGAGATAAATCGCAAAAGTTAGGTGCTTTAAACTTACCTTGTGAAATATTACTAGTAAATCGTCGAGTTTGCCGTGCAAGTCTCCGCAAATGGTGATTTGACTAGAAATTGAAGTCGTCGCCACGTTTATGTTGGGTAACCTCTTCAACATCTGGGCTGCCTCCTTTAAAATTTGCGCTACTTGCTTGGGATGTAAACGGTGCTGAAAAAATCAACATCATCCTTTTTTCTATTCATAAGTCCTAAAATTATGCATGCTTTGATCATGTATGATTATTGATTGCATATTCATCATGTGTACCGTACCTACACAGATCCGTACCTACAGATCTTTCTGATACACAATTTAAAGTTAAAATTAAAGATATCTTAATAAAAAAGGCATATTATAGAATAATAGATTATGTAGACGATAATAAAGCCTGGAAATTCTAATATTGCACATGCCATTAATGGTTAAGATTAAATTTTGTTTACGTTATGATATAAAAACTAAGTACGTGAGTACCTACCTATTACTTTTTAATTATTTGTTTATGACATTTTACATGACGATTTATGTTTGACACAATTTTTATTATTTTTTTAATTTTATTCTTTAACATACCTAGTAGGTACCTAATTTTTGTGACTTCTTATTTTATTTATTTGTGCTAGACTGAATATTTTTGTAGATATTGTAATTTAAATATTTAAATGATGTAACATTTTTGACATTCGTAAGCGCTTTTGTAAGCCTAAATCGAAGAAAAATAAACAATACAATACAATACAATACAATACACCTACGACTTAAGTTTGCGGCAGCAAGGATGGGTCGATGGAAGGAAACGAAGGCTTTGACTTTCAACTATAATTAATTTACTATAATAAAAGAACTTAACCTAGCTTAACTCTGTGTCGATATTAGATCACAGGTCTAATGCTTAAATCTAATTCCTAAACGCTAGCTTAAGTATCTAAATCCCCACTACTACAATCTGCTCGGAGACGCTGGATCGCGTATGCCGACGTGATGATAGCTGCATAGCTCTGCAGCCGTACGCTGATGCATGCGGGTGACATACCATCACGTAGGAATATGTAACTCCTCCATCCCCAGAGCGGCGACTATTGCAGTACTTGTACGAAATTGTCGCCAGGGCTTCTTCGGAAGTTCCCACCTTTATATTCAGAGGATGTGGCTGGCACCCGGTTGGGATGGTGATTAGATAACTTCCCTGAAGTGAAGTACAATCCTTTCGGTTACAGGTTAACTGTATCTTGGTCTGGTGAGCAAACGAAACCACATTGTGTTTGTCGTCCAACTTTTCCAATGCTTCTCTCAAAAGGATAATGCTGGTGTATTTGCATGTTTCTTGGGTGGTTTGGTCGCTTATCAATCCAAGGAAGCAATCGGGTATTGTGTGACTTCTTTCCTGCAGAAGTACCAGGTATAATTCTTCGGGCATTCAGCCTCAATGTACACGAACACATTCTTGGTTGCTGCAATGAATGGGAATGGGGTATGGAATGGAAGAGCCTGTTATTATTTTTTTATTGGTATTATTCGCTTATTTAAAATAGTAAGTAATTTAAATTTAACATTTGACACAAAGGCTATCTACTTTCCTAATAACTTTTCCAGAACATAGCTATGCTTACACTAGTATGGTTACTTAACTTGGCTACTGCTTTATCTTGGTTATTCTGGAGGATTCAAAGCGTCCATCTGATCTAAATTTCCACCGATGTTTTTTGTAATGGAACCCAAGCCGTCTACAAGACCTTCCCACGCTTGATTCTCCGAACTTCTGGAAATCAACTAAAGTACGCCACTTTTGTCTGCCTGAAGCATCTAACTTCTTTGGTACAACCAATATAGGTGAACTCCACGCAGAGTCTGATGGCCGTATAATACCTTGCTCCAACATTTTCCTTATCTGATCCCTAACTTTCTTACGATGCACGAATGGATATCGGTAAGTTTTAGTATGACCTGGCACCTCTTTGGTGGTTTTGATATGATGTTTAATTTTATTGGTGAATGTTAAGGCCTCCCCTTCAATATAATCATTTGAAGTGGGATTCTCAACGTCTATGTAACCAGGATTATTGATCTCAGTGGTTATACACTCATGTTCCATATGGTTACATATGATTTGCTCCCTAACATGAACGTCACCAGAGGATATGGTGGTAGGATTTGAGTTAGTGTTACGTGCCTTGCTGTGCATTCTAATTGGGATTGATGCAGCACGAGTAATTAATTGTCCGTCTTTCAAATCAATGCAAGCTTCCCATTGATCTAGCAAATCTAACCCAATTATTCCGTCAAAATAATCATGGAAATGGTATACAAATAACTTTATGTAATCGGAATCGTTAAACTCAGCAAAACAAGGCAACGTAATGGAATAATTATTACTGCTTGTCGCATGTATATTCGTGACTTTAAACGGATCAAATGTTACTGGAAAATGAGAGAAGTATTTTTGAACTGCTTCTGGACTTATAAAGGACTGATTAGCTCCCGTATCTATGAGTAGTTTTAAGGGTGGACTTTTAATTTGAATGTATGGTAACTGGCTTTTAGTCTGAGTGTTTAATTCTACCCGGGTTTTGATGGCGTCGGAACAATTCAGAAAATCCTCATCTGGGTTACCATTTGGCACTTGTGGTGAAGACATCTCGGATAACTGACTGCCATAGGTTACATCAAAATAATGGATTGAATCATAGGTAAAGTCGTCGGAATAGTAATTACTACGGTTATTATAGTCGGAACTGAAATCTGAGTCTAGGTCGCGGTCGTGAAAATAGCTATCATAAGCATTATAATCCGTGTCATTGGCCGCGCATAAATTGATATTTATTTCGCGGGTATTAAAATAGTTACTATACTAGCGGCACGCTATGATGGCCGGTTTGACGTTTGTCCGCTCATGAAGTTCCGTTAATTGATAACGACTTTGAAGGAAATAATTGTATTACGTTATTGACGATAGTGATGTGCAGAGATTCATAAATTTTATCGAATGTAGTTTTAGGTTTAGGACTCAAAATTTATTAATTTATAAATTTTAAACCGGCCATCATAGCGTGCCGCTAGTATAGTAGGCGGGTTTCCGTGTTGTTGGTTCCGTACTGGTTCATAAAATCTGAAAGGCTGGATCGGAACCGTCCAGTTAGGCACAGGAACCTGTGAGTTTTCTAATCGTGAGGATGAAACCGGTAATGCTGGTACTTTATTTGAATAACTATTCTCAAGGATTTGATAGTTCCTTGAGGATTCAAAATATTTCAAATAATTTATGTTTAATTCCTCCTGTACGTATTCCAGTGCCTTTTCCATGGTCTCAGGCCTCATACACCGTATACGAGATCCTAATGGTTCCGCTAACCCTCGTACAAAAGCTTGCATAGTAATTTTTTTGTATAGGTCACGTTTTGCCTCTATTGTCGTAGGTATGGACTCGTGTAATGTTACGTAAGTCATAATAGCGCTGAACAAGGTCTGACAATAGTTGTAGTACTGTTGCGGTGTTCGGCTACCCTGTCTCGCTAAAAAGAGGTCGTGACTCAAGGCTGTCTCGTCCCGTTGGTCCAAAAAATTATTAATTAACGCTGTTCGAATACCTAACCAACTGTGAGGTATCCCGTTGGAATTTATAGTACACGCCGCGGTACCCGTAATTTTATTAAGTATCCCATTCAATAGGCATAAATTAGTAAATTCACTACCTGGCGCCGTACTTAAATATCGTGCCGCTAAAAGGTCACATAACTTAATAAATCTCGTTAAAACATTCGGATTCCCATCAAATTCTGGGATAATCCGTATAGCGTCAAATACTTCATCAGAATCTTGAGCCATCTTGACTACTATTTGATTAATCCAAAACAATATCCCTACTACTATCTACTATCTGCCTATCATAATTCAAGCTCCTGATTCTTAGAAGCCCTAGGGTGACGAATTTCTACCCCTACTGAATAACCTAACCTAATCGTTCACTAATGACCCTAACATATTACTACTATCACTACCATAACCCAACAAAACCTAAAAGGCTCTAGAATATTGGAATGGTAGGTATATTGGACTAAATTAGGAGTAGGAAATAGTGGAATTCAGGAAGCAACACAAGAACTATTCTGATGTACTTACATAAACTCCATTCCTGGTTACTCCGCTCCTTCCAGTCTTGATCCAATGTTCGGGATCCCCTTCTGTTCCTGCCGCAGGTCCTTAAAGTATCCTACCGACTGCGCCACTTAAGTTTGCGGCAGCAAGGATGGGTCGATGGAAGGAAACGAAGGCTTTGACTTTCAACTATAATTAATTTACTATAATAAAAGAACTTAACCTAGCTTAACTCTGTGTCGATATTAGATCACAGGTCTAATGCTTAAATCTAATTCCTAAACGCTAGCTTAAGTATCTAAATCCCCACTACTACAATCTGCTCGGAGACGCTGGATCGCGTATGCCGACGTGATGATAGCTGCATAGCTCTGCAGCCGTACGCTGATGCATGCGGGTGACATACCATCACGTAGGAATATGTAACTTACGTAAGGTACGTAAATCTTTCTACAAACGGTTTACACATACACAATGCGAATATGTAGCTGGCACTGTAAACAGATCACATTTTACGAGTACGTTAGCGTGTTTAGTCTACCGTGTGATGTGACAAACTTTACTTCATAAAAATATCTATAGAATTCGGAAGTATGTACTTAAGAAAAAACCAACAACCAACCAAAAAGATCATGAATTTAATTGTGTAGCTAACACAATGATTCGACATCGACAAAAAAAATAGGAACGCGTCGAATTTATAACCTCCTCCTTTTTTTGAAGTCCGTTAAAAATCTACAGCAAAAATAGTATTATTACTAGTAGGGCGCGTGGGTGCGCGGCCCGCAAGCGGACCGCGTATTTTCTACTCGTCAAGTAGACTTTCAGGTCCTGATCATTTTCCATCAAAAAACCACCCTTCCATCTTTTAAACTCCCTGAGATAGACAACTATGAAATTCTTATAGCTGCCATCTTGAATCCGCCATTTTGAATTTTTTTTCAGCTCACTGCCAATTGGATGATGTTTCGAGTATTTTTTGTTTGAGCAGCCCCCGCCTATCTTAAAT
The DNA here is from genome assembly GCA_029955525.1 of Oeneis ivallda. Taxonomy (NCBI): domain Eukaryota; kingdom Metazoa; phylum Arthropoda; class Insecta; order Lepidoptera; family Nymphalidae; genus Oeneis; species Oeneis ivallda. The sequence goes on along the minus strand of JARPMR010000004.1, from coordinate 11,721,123 downwards.
ACCCTGGCCATGCTCCTCACCCATCTTCCAAATCCTCGATCAGCATTACTTTCTATATTTTTTCTCCGAATCATTTGTCAGGTTGAGAATTTTTCAATAAAAACAAATTTTGAAAAAGATCTTTCGTCTTGCATAGTTTGTATGGAAAAATAAATTCCGCCATCTTGAATCCGCCATTTTGAATTTTTTTCAGCTCACTGCCAATTGGATGAGGTTTCGAGTATTTTTTGTTTGAGCACCTCCCACCTATCTTCAATACCCTGGCCGTGCTCCTCACCCACCTTCCAAACCCTCGATCATCATATCTCATCATTTGTCAGAATGAGAATTCTTTTATAAAAACAAATTTTGAAAAGGAACCGTATCAAAGTCTTGCATAGTTCCCAACTTCTAGTCTCTTCAATATTCGCCATATATTTTGTATGGGGAAAAATAAATTCCGCCATCTTGAATTTTTTTTCTGTTCATCGAGTAGACCTTTAGGTCCTGATCAACTTTTGCCAAGAAACCACTCTTCCATCTTTTATCCTCTCCGAGATAGACACCGACGATGTTTGTATGGCCGCCATCTTTTTTCCGCCATTTTGGATTTTTTTCAGCTCACTGCCAATTGGATGAGATTTCGAGTGACATTTGTTAGAGCACCCCCCACCTATCTATAATATCTATAATACCCTGGCCGTGCTCATCACCCGTCTCCGAAATCCTCAATCATCAGCTCTCTCCATATTTTTCCTCCGAATGATTTTTTTCTTCTATACGAAACAATTGGTGAAAAAAAAAATTTTCATACAAAATTTTTCAGGAGAGGTGATCAATGAGTCAGTGAGTGAATCAGCCACAGCAGCTATATATATATTAATTAATAATTAATTAATAATAATTAATTAAATTAAATGAGGGACTTACTTTCTTTTTTCTAAATGTCTCAATAAGCAGATCTATATCTTTTCTTTGTAAAGGGAACTCGATGTCAGGGTTTCGAGAGCTTTTTGGTGGGGCTGTTTCATCGACGCCCCCACCTTCGTCCGACTCTTCAGAAAATACCTGTTCCGCTGAAACATTAAGAGTAGTCAGCCTAGAGTGCCCTCGAGCGAGCTCCACAAATAAGTATTGAGTAGATAGCTATGTACGGGAAGAATATAGAGTGACACGAGCTCAAAGATTTACCTACAAATTTTTGAACTCAAGTAACTTTTAAGTTGCATATTTTTACGAAGATCTAACAATCATTTATGATATTATCAAAAAGAGAAAGTGTGTATTTTTCGTTGGTTTGTCCTTCAATTCAGACGGAGCTACTGATGGATTTAATTTTTTACAATGGATATTGGATAGGTATAGTTAAAGATCTAGAAATTGACATAAGATCCTTTAAGCCATAAACAAAGGGTTTCTGCAGAAATTTCATAACCAAACAAATAACCATCGAAACTGCCACGTCCACGCAGACGAAGCCGCGGGCATTCAAATAATAATCAAACTCCGTTTTTATGGGATGTACTTCTGACAAACTGATCTCAAGTATTTTTGTTGGAAATGTTGCGACAAACGTAAACGTTTCTTCAATAAGAGTAAATACGGCTTTTACAATAGAAACCGCAAACGAGAAGAATCTCTAAAATCTCAAGAGTAATTCGTTATGCAAACATTCAACCCGCTTTATTGCAAAAGTATTTTCGCTTTGTTCCTTTATTTTTGTTGAACAAACATCAAACATGGCAATTACGATTAAGCTTCCGAAACACAAAACGCGCCTGCAATAAGTATTTAAAAAAACCTGTACAAGATGTTCACACTGCGAAACAAGGTGCCACCGTTACTTATCTACTCGTATTGGTAACGTGCGCTCCATTTGCTTCATATAGTTCCTAATATCGTACTTTTGCACGTGCGCTTTCAGTGTCTCGGACTTTCAAGACTCGGGCCTTGTGTGTTTTGCAAGTAGAGAGGAGTGAATGTGAATTATTCACTCAAATGATCGTTGCAAAAGCTATTCGATTGTGAAAATTATCTATTCGAATAATTAAAATTAAAGTATATACACTATCTTAAATTGAAATTAATATAATCATTCGAATTAAAAAAATTGTATTTTACTCTCTGCCGGTTCATAATTTTTTTTAATATTATAAATGAAAATAAATACCAGCTCTTTTCAGCAGAATCAGCTTTTCGAACCGGTGTTAGATTCAGGACCTGTCATAAGTGTCAGGCCTACTACATGAAATATGATTTTAAATTTTAATTTGACGATGTCACATCTACCGAGTTTTAATAATTGTTGAATAATAATTGAGGAGGTTCTTTTCAAAACTTGACTATTCCACTTTCGATAAAAGTGATTTTTTTTTTTTTCTGGTTGGTAACATTAAAATTTATACTCCGCGAAAATAAATTTGGGCCAAAACTTGATAATTACACCAGAAAAAAAGAGTAAAAAGGCATGATTTCGTCAAAAATAGATTATTCCACGTCAAAATGACATTACCCATTTCAAATACAAATTTTTGAAACAAAATATGATTAATCCAGAAGTTATTTAACTATTTTAATCTAAATTGCAACAAAACATGTTTTATCCCTACATTTTTCAGTCAGAACTTTATGTTCTTTACTTTTTATTATGGCAAGCTGAAATTTTTGTTTTTGAACGATTGCACAACACTCGTGTAGGTACGTGTAGAGCGTTTGTTTGACAGTTTAGATACTGTCAAGTGCAACTCGCAACAAAACAAAACGTGCAACAAAACTTGATTATTCCAATCAGCCGCGTCAAAACTAGATTATTCCATTTTAAATTTTGAATTTATTCAAAATATATTATTGCTTAATTTTTGAATCTTGTACCAAATAATGACTATTGTTGTTGTCTACAATAATGCATCAAAATTTCGGCTTTAAAACATAGTTGCATACCTAAAAAACTATTTTCTCAGATTGTGAGAAAAAACAAAAAGTGGAATAGTCAAGTTTTGAAAAGAAGCTCCTCAATTGTGAAATAATTCTCGAGTATAATTATTGTTAACACTCGGAGTCAGAAAGGAGTCAGGCCTGTAGTCACAATGCAATCACATTATGACAGTTAAAATTATATACCTATCTAGCTTTTGCTCGCGGCTGCGCTCACGTTTAGTTCGATTTTGTCAACCCCCTATTTTATCCCCTTAGGCGTCAAATTTTCAAAAATCCTTTCTTAGCGGATGCCTACGTCGTAATAGCCTATCTGTATGCCAAATTTTAGCTCGATCCGTCCAGTGGTTTGAGCTGCGCGGTGATAGATCAGTCAGTCAATCAGTCACTCACCTTTTCCTTTTATATGTTTAGATTTGGACTCTACACTGTTGTAGTTTTTATTCGAATATTAATAATATTTATTTGTTTATATATAATTAATTTTATCTTTTTAAACCCTACTCTTTTGCACACCTAGAAGTGTTGTCTCACATCTCAAGGTTGACTGGCAGAAAATACTTTAGCATTAACTCCGCCCTTTGTACTATTTTGTGCAATAAAGTGAATTAAAAAATATATATATATATATTATTATTTATACTGAACCAGTGATGCTCATTGCCCACGACTTCGTCCACGTGGATTTAGTTTTTAAATTCCCTCGCGAACTCTTTGATAAAAAGTAGCCTATGTCACTCTCCAGGTCCTCAACTATACCCATGCAACCGTATACCCGTAGCTCTGTTGCTTTGCTAGTGATTGAAGGACAAACCAACAAACTAACAAACAAACACGCTTTCGCAAATGCGAATATAATATAATATAATATAATATAATATAATATAATATAATATAATATAATATAATATATATAAATAATATAATATAATATATATAATATATATATATATATATATAAATGTCCACCCATAATTAAAAGATTCCTTCAGTTAACCATGCCCATTTGGAGGGTGATTATGACAGCCCGTGGTTCTCAGAATTCAATTACTACTGAACCGATTTATATAAGAAGAGGAATATTTCAAGGCGATTCTCTTTCACCGTTGTTGTTTTGTTTAGCCATCAACCCTCTTTCATTTATACTAAATAAGTATGAAATGAAAGGATACAAACTCAAAGATAGTGTCTGGATTAATCATCTGCTATATATGGATGATCTAAAGATTTACGCGAACAATAAAAAAAACTTAAAGGTATTAATTGACAGCGTGGAAATATTTACGAGTGACATAGGAATGACATTTGGTTTAGATAAGTGCAATATATTACATATTAGTTCTGGGTATCGAAACAATGCAACGGGAGAGGGGCATGCACCGTTGAGTGGGAAAACATTTAAACAACTTGACTTTGGGGAGACATATAAGTATCTAGGAGTACATGAATCAGGGAAAATAGATCACAATATCATTAGGGAATATAGATAAGGAGCTATCCTTCAGATGGATGAAAAAACAACAGATATCTCCAAATATAGAGGCCTCAATATTCGCCATACAGGATCAAGCCATCATGACAAGGCAGCATCAACGTGACATAATGAAACAACCAGTGGATGGAAAATGTCGCCTTTGTGCAAGTAAAGACGAGACGACTCAGCACATTATCGCAGGCTGCGAAAAATTGGCGGGGACTTATTATGTCAAACGACATAATAACCTTGTACAATACATTTACTGGTCTATAGCCAAAAAATACAAATTTGATGTTGCCGACCTATGGTGGAAAGAAACACTCACTCAACCACAAGTTACAGAAAATGAAAATGCTAAAATTTTATGGGAAATGCCAGTCCAAACCGATGTTACCGTAACACATAATAGACCTGATATAATTTTTATAGACAAAAATAAAAACCAAACATTTTTAATAGATATAACCGTTCCATCGGACTATAATATAGGACCCAAAGAAATAGAAAAGTTAAGTAAATACCATCTTTTAAAAAATGAAGTCAGTCGTTTGTGGGATACAAAAACGACTGTCATTCCAGTTGTAGTAGGAGCAACAGGGGTAATAGCTAAAAGCACTCGGAAATATATAGATAAACTAGATACAAACATTGACGTCAGTATTCTCCAGAAACAGGCAGCTATGCACTCTTCAGTAATACTCGGTAAAGTGCTGGGAGATACTGTATTCATTCATAATACACAGCCAGATCAAAAAATACAGGAATCAACCAATGCTCCAGCTGTACCGGACTTGTCAGGCAGTCGGAGTGATACACAACACGTGGCACAAAGAGGAAGAAGGGGGCGACGACAAAGAATGAACACATAGCAAATCACATGTGCACATATATATGAACATATACACATATATACATACACAATACACATACATACACATATAATATACACATATATATACAGTATACACACATAAAAATATGAACACAGCCACATTATAATCGACAATAGTACTTAAATAATATACGATACTCATAATTAGTGAAATAGTTTAGGGATACTTATGGGGACGTAGATATCTTTTTTCCTGTAGGTTACAGGACGGGGTATTTACTTTAACCGACCTAGAGTCGAGAGAGCGAAGATCGCACAAATAATATAATATAATATAATATAATATAATATAATATAATATAATATAATATAATATAATATAATATAATATAATATAATATAATATAATATAATATAATATAATATAATATAATATAATATAATATAATATAATATAATATAATATAATATAATATTTACGCGAACAATAAAAAAAACTTAAAGGTATTAATTGACAGCGTGGAAATATTTACGAGTGACATAGGAATGAGATTTGGTTTAGATAAGTGCAATATATTACATATTAGTTCTGGGTATCGAAACAATGCAACGGGAGAGGGGCATGCACTGTTGAGTGGGAAAACATTTAAACAACTTGACTTTGGGGAGACATATAAGTATCTAGGAGTACATGAATCAGGGAAAATAGATCACAATATCATTAGGGAACAAATAACGAAAGAATATTTTAAAAGAGTTAAAAAGCTATTAAATACACATCTCAATTCGCGAAATTTAATAAAAGGTATTAATACCTATGCTATTCCAGTCTTACTCTATTCATTCGGCATAATTAACTATAAAAACAGTGATCTTAGAAAAATTGACGTTAAAACCAGAAAACAATTGACAATGAGAAAGGCTCATAAGCAGAAAGCAGACGTTGAAAGGCTTTACTTACCGGTAACAGAAGGAGGAAGAGGACTTATAAATGTAGAGTACATGTATAAGTCACAGACAGTGAAATACAAACAATATTTGAATGCAAAAAATGACTATCTAATCCAATCAATAGTACAACACGATAAAAATAGGGATAAATATTCAATAATAAAGGAGGCACAGGAGATAGGGAGAGAATTAAACATGCAACAAAATAGGACACATACGAATAAAGAAATTAAAGATGCTATAGTAAAAAAACTCAATGAAACATGGCGAAGCAAGCAACTACATGGACAATTTCCTACGAAGGTGTTAGATCAAGCCAATATAGATAAGGAGCTATCCTTCAGATGGATGAAAAAACAACAGATATCTCCAAATATAGAGGCCTCAATATTCGCCATACAGGATCAAGCCATCATGACAAGGCAGCATCAACGTGACATAATGAAACAACCAGTGGATGGAAAATGTCGCCTTTGTGCAAGTAAAGACGAGACGACTCAGCACATTATCGCAGGCTGCGAAAAATTGGCGGGGACTTATTATGTCAAACGACATAATAACCTTGTACAATACATTTACTGGTCTATAGCCAAAAAATACAAATTTGATGTTGCCGACCTATGGTGGAAAGAAACACTCACTCAACCACAAGTTACAGAAAATGAAAATGCTAAAATTTTATGGGAAATGCCAGTCCAAACCGATGTTACCGTAACACATAATAGACCTGATATAATTTTTATAGACAAAAATAAAAACCAAACATTTTTAATAGATATAACCGTTCCATCGGACTATAATATAGGACCCAAAGAAATAGAAAAGTTAAGTAAATACCATCTTTTAAAAAATGAAGTCAGTCGTTTGTGGGATACAAAAACGACTGTCATTCCAGTTGTAGTAGGAGCAACAGGGGTAATAGCTAAAAGCACTCGGAAATATATAGATAAACTAGATACAAACATTGACGTCAGTATTCTCCAGAAACAGGCAGCTATGCACTCTTCAGTAATACTCGGTAAAGTGCTGGGAGATACTGTATTCATTCATAATACACAGCCAGATCAAAAAATACAGGAATCAACCAATGCTCCAGCTGTACCGGACTTGTCAGGCAGTCGGAGTGATACACAACACGTGGCACAAAGAGGAAGAAGGGGGCGACGACAAAGAATGAACACATAGCAAATCACATGTGCACATATATATGAACATATACACATATATACATACACAATACACATACATACACATATAATATACACATATATATACAGTATACACACATAAAAATATGAACACAGCCACATTATAATCGACAATAGTACTTAAATAATATACGATACTCATAATTAGTGAAATAGTTTAGGGATACTTATGGGGACGTAGATATCTTTTTTCCTGTAGGTTACAGGACGGGGTATTTACTTTAACCGACCTAGAGTCGAGAGAGCGAAGATCGCACAAATAATATAATATAATATAATATAATATAATATAATATAATATAATATAATATAATATAATATAATATAATATAATATAATATAATATAATATAATATAATATAATATAATATAATATAATATAATATAATATAATATTTACGCGAACAATAAAAAAAACTTAAAGGTATTAATTGACAGCGTGGAAATATTTACGAGTGACATAGGAATGAGATTTGGTTTAGATAAGTGCAATATATTACATATTAGTTCTGGGTATCGAAACAATGCAACGGGAGAGGGGCATGCACTGTTGAGTGGGAAAACATTTAAACAACTTGACTTTGGGGAGACATATAAGTATCTAGGAGTACATGAATCAGGGAAAATAGATCACAATATCATTAGGGAACAAATAACGAAAGAATATTTTAAAAGAGTTAAAAAGCTATTAAATACACATCTCAATTCGCGAAATTTAATAAAAGGTATTAATACCTATGCTATTCCAGTCTTACTCTATTCATTCGGCATAATTAACTATAAAAACAGTGATCTTAGAAAAATTGACGTTAAAACCAGAAAACAATTGACAATGAGAAAGGCTCATAAGCAGAAAGCAGACGTTGAAAGGCTTTACTTACCGGTAACAGAAGGAGGAAGAGGACTTATAAATGTAGAGTACATGTATAAGTCACAGACAGTGAAATACAAACAATATTTGAATGCAAAAAATGACTATCTAATCCAATCAATAGTACAACACGATAAAAATAGGGATAAATATTCAATAATAAAGGAGGCACAGGAGATAGGGAGAGAATTAAACATGCAACAAAATAGGACACATACGAATAAAGAAATTAAAGATGCTATAGTAAAAAAACTCAATGAAACATGGCGAAGCAAGCAACTACATGGACAATTTCCTACGAAGGTGTTAGATCAAGCCAATATAGATAAGGAGCTATCCTTCAGATGGATGAAAAAACAACAGATATCTCCAAATATAGAGGCCTCAATATTCGCCATAAAGGATCAAGCCATCATGACAAGGCAGCATCAACGTGACATAATGAAACAACCAGTGGATGGAAAATGTCGCCTTTGTGCAAGTAAAGACGAGACGACTCAGCACATTATCGCAGGCTGCGAAAAATTGGCGGGGACTTATTATGTCAAACGACATAATAACCTTGTACAATACATTTACTGGTCTATAGCCAAAAAATACAAATTTGATGTTGCCGACCTATGGTGGAAAGAAACACTCACTCAACCACAAGTTACAGAAAATGAAAATGCTAAAATTTTATGAGAAATGCCAGTCCAAACCGATGTTACCGTAACACATAATAGACCTGATATAATTTTTATAGACAAAAATAAAAACCAGACATTTTTAATAGATATAACCGTTCCATCGGACTATAATATAGGACCCAAAGAAATAGAAAAGTTAAGTAAATACCATCTTTTAAAAAATGAAGTCAGTCGTTTGTGGGATACAAAAACGACTGTCATTCCAGTTGTAGTAGGAGCAACAGGGGTAATAGCTAAAAGCACTCGGAAATATATAGATAAACTAGATACAAACATTGACGTCAGTATTCTCCAGAAACAGGCAGCTATGCACTCTTCAGTAATACTCGGTAAAGTGCTGGGAGATACTGTATTCATTCATAATACACAGCCAGATCAAAATATACAGGAATCAACCAATGCTCCAGCTGTACCGGACTTGTCAGGTAGTCGGAGTGATACACAACACGTGGCACAAAGAGGAAGAAGGGGGCGACGACAAAGAATGAACACATAGCAAATCACATGTGCACATATATATGAACATATACACATATATACATACACAATACACATACATACACATATAATATACACATATATATATACAGTATACACACATAAAAATATGAACACAGCCACATTATAACCGACAATAGTACTTAAATAATATACGATACTCATAATTAGTGAAATAGTTTAGGGACACTTATGGGGACGTAGATATCTTTTTTCCTGCAGGTTACAGGACGGGGTATTTACTTTAACCGACCTAGAGTCGAGAGAGCGAAGATCGCACAAATAATTTAATATAATATAATATAATATAATATAATATAATATAATATAATATAATATAATATAATATAATATAATATAATATAATATAATATAATATAATATAATATAATATAATATAATATAATATATAATATAATATAATACCGAAATTTTTCATTTAATGCTCCGTGTTTTAAGCTGTGGATTTAAGCTAATTAAAAAATAAAATAATTATAAGTCAGTACAAAGAAGAGCCGGAAAAATACAAAATAAGCCTGACATGAAGAAAACAATACCCAAGTTTTACCACGAAACTTGAAAGTAAAATGTATGGGACATTATCTAAATGATAGCGTCGCGTAAGGACATAACTTTGAAGATAACGAGGCCATTTCAGTCAGTTGCTATTGTTATAAAAATTCTTGCATTTTACTGATTCTCAAGATTCAAGTTTAACGATCCACGCTAAACTTCTATAGAACTTTTGCTATTTTCTGTAGCCCAAGCCATAGCGTGAACTAGACTAGCTTGGCTTAGGTTAGCTCACGTAGCTTTAACCTCAGCTTTTCATACATTACGAGTTAGAGAGCTGAGCTAAGGTAAGCTAAGTGAGTTTAGTTCGCGGTGTAGTGGAACCCGGTGGCAATCGGGAAAATCTCATTGTGATAAATTAATTAAACGTCTCTCAGTTTTATATCACGAGATTCGTTTTGGTTGAAAATGATTGCGGTATTCTGACATTTTAAATCGTCTTGCGAAGTCTGCGACTTTGATCAAAACAAGTCAACCCATCATTTATTCTTCATAATTAAATGCTACGAAATACCGCAGTTTTCAAATGCAGAATGTATCAGTTCATTTACAAATTTACAAGTTAAACACTGGAAAATTTTAAATTCCAGTTATTTTACTTAGTTCTACCTCTTTCTACATAAAACGCTGAAAAAAAACCATAAAAATTTAATCGCGTTTTAGTGTTTTAAATAATGAAATCATATTTAAATATCATAATATAATCTGAATCTTGCAAACGGCTCCAACGATTTTCATGAAATTTGGTATGCAGGGGTTTCGGGGCCGATAAATCGATCTAGCTAGGTTTCATTTTTAGAAAAGGTCGTTTTATCCGTGTTTTCAGGCAATGAAAAACCCCTTACAATATCATCAGAATACGAAGGTAAATTTCGCCATCATCTATAAATTCCCGATAGCTCGACGGTAAGTCGGGCGGTCCCGAAACCCAAAGCATAACGAGAAGACCCCGGTTCGAGTCCAACGATGATGTTTTCCCCTATGAATTTTTTTTTTTATTTATTATTATTTTTTTAATATATAATTTCCAAAAAACACGATTTACAAAAAAAAATATCACCCATCACCCAGATATTAAATGATAAAACTACGTGAGCTGGATAGATTGATAGAGAAAAAGATCACCTTTCGCGTATTCTATAATATAACTCAAATACCAAGTGCCACTTAACTGTGTTTCAAATAAAGGAATCATACTAATATTATAAATGCGAAAGTGTGTTTGTTTGTTGGTTTGTTGGTTTGTGCTTCAATCACGCCGCAACAGAGCTACAGATCAACGTGATTTTTTGCATGGGTATAGTTGAGGACCCGGAAAGTGACATCTAGGCTACTTTTTGTCCCGGAAAATCAAAGAGTTCCCGAGGGATTTAAAAAAACTAAATCCTATTGAAACAACTATATCTCACTAATCATATATCTCACACATTGTGGGTTTAACCAAAAATGTGTGAGATAATATATGATTATAGGTTAGGTACGAAGTTTTGAGTGAGCCGATCATTTCGATCAACGCACAAAAGTTAAATGTCGTTATGTTGAGCGTCCTCCGAAATACAAACATTTTCCTTTATGTTAAAAATATTTTGCACATCGTAGGTATGTAGCACCTATTGAGTCTTTATTTCCACAACTTTCATTTGAAAGCCCTTCAGACTCCGCGTTGAAGACCCACTGGGCTGCTTTATATTCTCTTTTAGGATCTCCTATATTATATTTCTTGTTTTATTCTCTTTCTTGTTTATTTCAAAACTACTACGAGTAGGTACCAATGTTTATACCGTACCTAGTTTTATATATTATTACCTAGTAGACTAACTTTGTTTATTCACCTTATGTCAACATATTATTTTCATCACATAGCATTCTTTTTATCCTATAGTAACTGTATTCGATATGCAGATTCTACTTACTGACGGATGCTGTTCGTGAGGTCTTCTCAGATGACGGCCTTCCACTGGTTTCCCTCATGTGACTCAGTAAGGCGTTAAAGAAGTTGTACAACTGTAAAAGAAAAATATCTATTATTTTGATGTTTTCTTTTAGTTTTTATGTACAAAACTTAACTTTATTAACATCTTGTCTTTTATAAACGACTAATACTTTACTATATTCAATCATATAAATAATAGATTCAAACTTTAAACTAAGGAGTAAAGTAAGGATGCAATACAAATTCAAGTTAAAAAATTCAAAATTATTTATTTCATGTAGGTAGGCAACTTGTTGCTTTTATGACAAGTAATGACTCTACCACTGCACTGGTTCGATTTTGCTGAGAAGAGCCGGCAACAAACAAAGTACAATAATAATATTGGTAATGTAATGGATTTAGTAATAACTAAATCCATTAAGTCCATCCAGTATAATAATACTGGATTGTTATAAAATAGTTTTCATCGTTGAAGACGAAAATTGCTGAGTACCAGGGTCTAAGGGACACCCTAACGAAAACTGAAACCAGGGATTCAGTTTATGATTCTGAGTCGCTCAGCATTGGAATTTTTCATCGGTCTTTCCGTGATTTTGACATTTTTTAATTTTATCATTAATTAATTACAACATGGAATCGTGTACGTAACCTATCTCAATTTGATATTCATTGAAAAAACAAGAAATAACAATATTTAACACAAAACTGCGATATTATACGCATGCGAACAGCTGATATTTATCAAAGCACTCGGCCTATCTACCTACAAACCGTCGCGTCGCTAGACGCGCCCTCCCTACGCGGGTGTAGGTATCGGCGTTTGTTGTTCGCGATACATTGCGTACTCATAAATTACAATATCGGTAACCCATCATTTCCGTGATGAGTGGTATTATTGTAATATTATTATAGGCGTTAAGTGTAACCTCTTCACAAAGTTTTCGTTACACCCTGTATATTTTACTTATCTGTAAGAAATAATAAAACCGAGTGGGTTTTTGAAATCCACTATGCATTAGTATTTTATTGATCTAAGTCCGACGAAGATTTATTAAGTTATCATTGAATATTTTACTAATTACGCACTTTCGCTCTGCTCAGACTTAAGACAGTGTTAAAATGAGATAGATTTATGCCAAGATAATTATATATTTACCGCTTTTTTAAAAATTACTTAGTAGTTTTTGAAAATTAAATCAATTACTTAATTTAAATTTTTAAAATTTCCTTCGGCCTTTTTTCAAGGAGTTCAGAAAGTTCGGGCGAAGGAAAACATCATCTTTAGGAAACTTGCGTGCCTGAGAGTTCTTCACAATGTTCTGAAAGGTGTGAGGATTTGGCCAACGCCGTAAACTATGGCCTAAATCCTTCTTATTCGAGAGGAGGCCTGTGCCAAGTAGTGGGCCGGCGATGTACGATGTGTTGAGATTAATGAAAATGAATGAATATTTGGGTCTCCTTTTAGTTATAACTCGACTGTCTTAAGTTCGAACCAAATCAAACTCACTCACACTCTATAGATCTCTCCCGTAGCTTTACTGCACTGAATTAATTATTAGCCTCAATTTAAATGTACTTAAGTACAGTTTCGACACAATAAACGTCGAATAGAGAGTCGAGTCTGAAAGGGTGTGGAAGGTCATGGTCGGTACTATAACGGAGACTGCAAATTCTCAAACAGCTATGGAGCCAACTGAAATCCGAACCGTCGCGCCGCGCACTTCTAGTCTCTTCACTAGTCTCTTGTGACAGCTTGAGCCTATTATTTTGCCTCGTTAATCTAGCTGGCTTGTTCAGCTTGGATTATAAGGACAATTATAATCAAAGAATATTTTAATGTGCTTAAACGAAAATAAAGAAAACATGAATTCAAGCTTTTTATTTTTAATAAATATAAATAAATGAAATGCGTAGTTTTTCATTTTGAAGATTTTCTAACCGACCCTTTTTCTTTGCAGTCCAGTTTAGTATTCAAATATGAATCAAACTTCGTTTGTGTGGTGCGCTCTAGAGATACACTCCTCGTAAATTGTGATTTTAATATGTGATAAAATTAATAACCAAAGAAATATAATCAAGATAGAACGGTCCTTAAAAAATATTATATTTTTTTAAGATTCACTCGTGTCGTTTTCATTACAAAACTACGCCCCCTTTATTATAATTTCTACAATAATTTAGGAATAGAGAAATATGGAAAATAGATATGGTATGATGAGTATTTTATTTTATGTTTGGGTTGTTGTATTGTTGTTAGGCCAGCCACCAACGCTTAAAGCAGTATTAAAACATCAGAAAATTCACGAAACAAAATTATGAAGGAATTCATTTTCTCAAACATTTTGTTTGAGTATTGACTGATTTCGATGATTTGGTGAGTCGATGGAGTGACCTTTTACCCCGGAAAACAGTAACCTAACTCAAGCGGATGAAGTCGCGGGTAAATCTAGTATTGTAAAAATACACCTTTTAACGTTGTTGCTAAGCCCCCTGAATTGCTAAGTACTGGCACGCGGGATTCGTCCACTTTTCAGTTCTAGATATATATATATTTTCTGTGGTTATAACAATACCGCCGCCATCTCGCCGCTTGCATGCCGGGTCACGTTCACCTGGTCTCACACATGCAGTACGTGTGATTGTGCAGCCGCTTGAATGCTCAATGCTCATGTGTGTCCACGGATTAAGGCATCCATGCGTAAAGACACTGCACGTGTTCATCATAATTTAATCACGCCCATACGAACTTAGAAAATGAGTCGTGTGCTTTGCAATTATTATCTACTAGCTTTTGTCGGCAACGGTACCGATTTCACCAATGTCGTTGTCGAGTGACGTTTATCCAAGGAATAAAATTCGGCATTTTGACAGTTTTTGTATTGAAAACTCTGGCAAAATATAAAATTTACTCTCGGGTAAGACTTATTTTACGTTGGTGAAATCGGCCCTTAGTCATACATGAACATGACGTCAAGGGCTTAAAACACTTGTGTATTTGGAAAAGAAACTTAATCTATATAAATAAAAATGAATGTTGGTAAGCGCATAACTCAAGAATGGATGGACCAATTCGGTTAATTTATTTTTCTGTATGTTCCTTAAGGTCCACGGAAGGTTTTAATACTTAATAAAAAAAAAATTTACAGTACATAAGTTGGCGGTACGAAGTTCGCCGTGTCAGCTAGTATATTATATTTATAATTTTAAATATACTATTATAAAAACAAGTTAATTGTAGTACTTTGTAGAGGTTTCTATTACGTATTTTATCAAGAGATCACCCTTCCTTTCCCATTATTTTTCATATTTCTGATAACTGCCATAATGAGGAAAGGGTGCAACAATTTCCGTATTTTCTATTCCAATTTCCAATTTGTTTGATCAAATGAAAATTATTTCTGAACAGACATAAAATACAAAAAATCTCGCTCGCTGAAAATCACGTCATTGCTTTATAAGCCACATCCTGTAACTTTGTCCAACGGAATCCAATAAGACATCGTGAACAAACTGAGTAATTCAGTAACACAGACTTCGTGCTTCGGCTTGATTGCCGCCTCCGTATCCCGGAGTTAATAAACGTATTCAAAAAGTAAAATAGAATTCTCGTTTAAAAATACGCAATCTTGCCGCATTGTGTATCTAGAGGAGTCCCAATATATTGAGTAGGTTATATCGGAAAGCAGATTCTGCTAAGAAATTCAACAGTTGCTATCTATAGATAATTGTTGTAAAATCGTAATGTAGCTATTATAATTTTATATTAAGTTGTTACAATAATTAGTGGGCAGCTCGATGCAAAACTGTTTGCTTCCATGCAACTTTGTCATAAAGAAATTCAATAAATGTATAACAGCCCTTAACCGTGTAAGGCAGGGGGCCATGCACTTATTATATTTATTACCGATAGTCTAAGGCAGCAGTGGATCAACTATGGTGAATAAGAAAAAGTTTAAAACTAGGTACTACAGAAATTATACATAGGTACGTATTACATAATTAAATAGGACATAGGTACATTAGACTACTAAACTCATTATTTAATTTTGTACAATTAACAGAAGATATTATTAAACTTTTGTCTTAAGACAAAAGTAATAATATTCAGAGATAACCTTGAAATTAACTTCAAGTTAATCTCCGAATATTTATCCGAAGCTGCCGACCTTTTATAAACAGATTATCCTTTCTATCTCGATCCAGACATCTCTTAAAGATCAATCTAGCTACAATCCAGACTAAATAAATAGCTTTTATTATTATTGATGATTTTCATTGTTTACTGGTTATTCTTGGTGAAATTCTTTACGTCTTATAAGCTACCTAGTAGTGATGTAACGAATGTTGGTTTTTTCACATTCGCGAATGAGAATGCGAATGCGAATGTTGACAAACACAAAAAAAGTGCACGAAAAATGTTAGACAGGTTTGATGTCATTTTGTGCCGGTCATGTTTAAACCGAACATAGATCCGAATAGAGATCTTAATTTACATGCATTTTTTTTATTTTTGAACGTCCTTTATTTTACCACCAAGACGTTCCTAAAATAATATATATAATAATATGACGTAGAGAATTTCATTATTTAAATCTACGAACCAAAATGCCGATTTCCATGTCTTTGACTTCACTTCAAAAACATAGGACTTCATATTATATAACCTTCTATTCCCGATTTCAACCACTTCGGGTGGATTTCTCAAAACCTTTTCTTGCTGATATCTATCTACACCCAATTACAAGTTAACAAATTTATAATACAAATTACAAGTCAAAATAACAATAATAATTAAAATTTTCTCATACGAACTTCCATTCCCTATTTTCACCACCCTGAAGGGGTAATTTTCTAAAACAGCTCTTATAAATTTTCATGCTATTTAAAACTAATAAACTAAATGTAGATTTTCATTTCCTTTCATATAACCTTCCAAACCCTATTCCACTCCCGTAAGGGAGGATTTTCTAAAAACCATCTCTTAAGTGACAGCTACGCTAGAAAGTACCTACCTTCCAAATTCCAAGTTAAAATAACTCCCATACAAACTTCCATCCCCCTATTTTACCATCCTCAAGGGGTAATTTTATTAAACGGTTTAAATACAAATATTTATGACTAACTGATGCCCGCGACTTCGTCCGCGTGGATTTAGTTTTTAAAATCCCGCGGGAACCCTTTGATTTTCCGAGATAAAAAGTAGCCTATATCACTCTCCAGGTCCTCAACTATACCCATGCAGAAATACCGCAGGAACTATTTGTTTTCCCGGGATAAAAAGTAGCTTTTGTCATTTTTTAGATCCTCAACTATGCCTATCCAAAAAAAAAACACGTCGATCTGTAACTCCGCTGGCGCATAATTGAAGGATAAATATGTGAAAAGTAGCATATTAATATCCCGCAGGAACTGTGTGTTTTCCCGGGATAAAAGTAGCCTAAGTTGTCATATTTCAAGTCCTCAACTATGCCTATCCAAAAACAACGTCAAACTGTAACTCCGTTGGCGTATAATTGAAGGATAAATATGTGAAAAATAGCACACCAATATCCCGCAGGAACTGTTTTTTTTTTTTTTTTAATCGTATGGCGTTATATACGTAAGCGTTTTTATAATATTAGATTTAAAATATTATGTCAAAAAGTAGTACCTACAAAATAGATAAATTATACCTTGACGTCCAGTTTTCCCAACCACGTGACAGCCGGGTCGGGGAGGTCAAAAAGATCCCTAACCCCTGAACCCTGGTAGGCGTGAGTAGGGCAGCGCTGGATGATGTGCTCCATCGTCTGCTCTTCCTTACCGCACTCACACATTGGAGAGGGTTTCCAGCCCCATTTGTGCAGGAGGTAGTTGCAGCGTCCGTGTCCTGTTCTCAGCCGGTTCAACCGACACCACAAGTTGCGGGGAAGCTGGAAACCTTTAGGTTTGACTGTCGGGTCGGGTACATAGGCCACTGGTCCACCAGATTCACTCCATTCCTTTCTCCAGCTCTCGCCCAGGTTAAAGTGCTTTAGCTCGGTAGCCTCTGCATAGGCAGGGCGACGAGATTTTAGTCGTTTTGGTGGCGGGTTGCAGAAGGCCTTATTTGCATGGAGCTGGGGGTTAGCACGGATCTTTTCTATTTCCCTCCGTAAAGCAAATTTTCTGCGCAGGTGAGGGGGAGTAATGTGAGATAATACTGGTAACCAGTGACGTGGCGTTGACTTCACAGTGCCAGAGACACAGCGCATTGCGTCATTTAGTTTTGTGTCCACTTTTTGCACGTGAGCGCTTTGCAACCATACAGGGGCACAATATTCAGCGGCAGAGAAGGTGAGCGCCAGAGTGGATGTCCGCAAGCAGTCGGCGGACGCTCCCCATGTCGTTCCACAAAGCTTTTGTATAATATTATTCCTCGATCCGATCTTCAAGGAAAGTTTGTGCAAGTGTTCTTTGTATGTTAGGGTTCTGTCGAGTGTAACTCCGAGATACTTTGGGGATGCGCTGTATCTGAGCCTTTTACCCATAAATATGATATTTGGCTGGTAGCTAGCGAGCTGGTTATGAAGATGGAAACAGCATACCTCCGTCTTGCTCGCACTGGGAATAAGCCGCCAGGATTTAAAATAGTTTTCGAGATTGACGAGATCATTCGTTAGGATGTTTTCTCCGGTCACAAAATCTTTACTTTGGGCCACCACTGCTATGTCATCAGCGTATATAAACTTGGTGGCTGAAGTGGGCGGTAGATCGTAGATGTAAGTGTTGAAGAGAGTCGGAGCTAGTACGGATCCCTGAGGTAAGCCATTGTTAAGTTTTCTTTTTTTGCTTTTGCAGTCCCCCAGGAAAACTTCAAATTCTCTTTCGCTAAGCATACTAGAAATAAGATTAACTATCTCCATGCTCGGGATGACTTTCATGAGTTTATAAATTAAGCCTTGTCTCCACACCGTGTCGTATGCTGCTGTAAGATCGATGAATACGGCGGTCGATTTCATTTGGGTCTGAAATCCCACTTCAATATGTGACGTTAGAGCAAGAACCTGGTCAGTGCAACTCCGTCCACTCCTGAAGCCAGCTTGTTCCGGTGGAATAACTGCCTCAATATTAGGAGAGATCCTTGTGAGGATCATGCGTTCAAGCAGCTTCAAAGTGCAGCTAAGGAGAGCAATAGGTCTATAGCTTTCGGCCATATCTTCTGGCTTTCCTGGCTTCAGAATGGCAACTACTTTGGCTAGTTTGAATGCTCTGGGCAGCCTGTTTTGAAGTAAAATATTTGTGAAAAATGTGGCCAACCAATTGACACAGCAGGGACCCATGTGACGCAGGAACTCGTTAAAGATGTTGTCTGGCCCAGCGGCTTTATTATTTTTCAAGATCTTGATAGCCTCCATGGTTTCTTTAATGCTAAATGGTCTAGATAGCTCTGGGTTACAAACTGGATTGCGCTTCAAAGCTCTAAGTTCTTTTTTCACGCTTTTGGTAAATAGTTTGTCCCGCTTTACTCTTGTTACCTCAACCATGCGAGCGGCAATAGCATCAGGTTTTATCAACGTGTTCAGTTTGGGAGGGTGGTGTTTTCCAGTCAGATTGTGAAGCGTCCTCCAGGCTTTTCTGCTGGACCTGGTAAAATCCATGCTGGATACTATTGAATCCCATTTGTCTCTACGGTTCTTATCAAGGGACTGGAGTAGTTTGGTTCCAGTGGCGTGATTCTCAGATGATTGGTACTCCTTAAATAGGTTTTCGCTTTCTTGGCTCCAGCCAGGTACATATTCCTTTCTGTAGCCCCTGGGAATATTTCTCTTTGCGGCTTTTACTATGAGCTCAGTGAATCTGTGGTAGTTAGAAGGAGTAGGTTCCAGATTTTCAATGGTCAAGTCAGAATCCAGGTCTTCTCGGAACCCATTCCAGTTTGCTCGCTTAAAGTTCCATCTGGGCAGCGGCATTGAATAGGATAGGGGTATTTTAATACCGATCTCTAGTAAAACTGGCCGGTGTTGGCTGCGCGGAAAATCTGGCAGAACTCTGCGGGCTACAGGAAAAGGTTGTTCCAGAGCGTCTTTAGAGACAAAGGTTAGATCTGTATTGTAGTCTTTATTCCACCTTGCAGAGTGGAAAGTGCCTTTATCTTTGGCGTCAAACACTAAGTGTAGGTTGGAGAGCTCGGCCCATTGAGACAGTGCTGATCCATTTTGATCTGTGATCTCGTTTTTCCAGTCAGTGTGGTGGCTATTAAAATCCCCAGTATAAAGGCTTGGATGATCGTATGTTGGTAAGACCTCTGGTGACCATGAGGTGCTTGGTGGCTTGTACACATTTACTATTGTCAGGTTGGTGACCTGTATAGCGATTATGAAGATGTTGTTTTCATCGCGTGAGTAAATTAACTGAACTTGTCTAAGAGAAGACCTCGCATATGTGGCTATGCCATATTTGGGGTGGTGTAAGGCTTTAACCAGCGTGTATCCCGGAATATTCCCTCGGTTGGTAATGTCTGCATCATCATTAGTATGGGTTTCCTGGACGTTCAATATGTCGATATTATTATCGTGTAAGATTTTTTGTAGGTAGTCAGATTTAGCGGCACTTATGCCTTCAATATTAAGTTGCGGACTGAAGGTCCGACATCCTTAGTCAAAGGGCTCTTAGAAGAGCCTTTGTGTTTGGCGTGTAAAACCATTTCGCAGACTGTTATTAAGTTTGTTATGTTTTAAAGAAACGCTTATTTCGCCAGCAAGTTCGTCGCTCGATTAGCACCACCCAGGGGACACATGCAGGGGTGTATAAGGTAGTTCCTGCGGACGTGAGCGACGGGTCATCCCCCGCAGGAACTGTTTGTTTTGCCGGGATAAAAGTAGCGTAATTCACTTTTCAGGCCCTTAACTTTACCTGTGCAAAAAAAACATGTCATTCTAATCCTTCATTGCGCGTATTTTGAAGGACAAATGCGTAAAAATAGCGATGCTGTCTCGAAAGAGCAGTTTGTTTTTCGGGATAAAAAGTAGCTTATGTCCTATTCCAGACTATAGTCTATGTCTGTGCCAAATTTCAGCAAAATCGGTTAATTCGTTGTCGCGTAAGAGTAAGTAAGTAAAGAGTAACAAACATCCATCCAAAAATCCATCCGTCCATCCATCCATCCATTCATACATCCTCACAAACTTTCGCATTTATAATATTATAAGTAGGATTTAAAACAAATAAACTAAATGCCGATTTTAATGTTTCTGACTTCAAAAACATATGACTTTCGTATAACATTCCAACCCCCACTTCACCCCCTAGGGATGGAATTTTTCAAAACCGTTGTTTAGCTGACGTCTAAGGGGAACTTGTTTCTAGATTTTAATTCTTCTACGTCTAATTTTGATGAGGATCTAATAAATATTACCAGAGATAGAGGATTTATAACTCATCACGGATAGCAGCAAGTCACTCGCCTAAGAGGACAACGATCGAATACATGCATACCATATTATATTATGAGGGTCTTAGCCACAGGCACTAATCATTAATCTCCAGGCCCCAGATGTTTGTACCATTGTGTTTGTTTTGTAGCCTACCCGTGCAAAGCCAGGGCGGGTCAACTTGTATAATCTTAACACATAATATCATATCTATAAACCTACACTGAGGTGTTAACCACATCAAAACGAACCAGTAACTTTTCAGGAAAATGATAAAATAGTTAAACTTCTGAAGCAATACAAAAACTTAACTAATCCTCCTTCATTATGCATTCTCAACATTCAATAAACTGATTATGAGTTGAATTTAAATGTGAATCTTGTTTTAACAAAAGTTATACGGTTTTATGATATTGTCCGTAGATTTAAGGCTGTACTGGGACATCGGAAGATCTCAGCTGCTGTTTCAATTTTAAAAAGTTACCCAAATCGTCTCGCTGGTCTACAAAAATAATTATTAGGCATAAAGTTTTACATAA
Organism: Oeneis ivallda; assembly: GCA_029955525.1. Lineage (NCBI taxonomy): Eukaryota > Metazoa > Arthropoda > Insecta > Lepidoptera > Nymphalidae > Oeneis > Oeneis ivallda. Next base: position 11,699,247 of record JARPMR010000004.1, on the reverse strand, counting down.
TATACATAATAAAAAATACATTTACTTATAGATTAATAAAGTAGGTAGCTAACATACACAACAATAACTTCTATTAAAAAACACCCCAAACAGGATACTTAATAAAAAAATTGCTGTCTTCTTGTTTTCAGAATTGATCTTCTCGGGACTTTCAAAGGCAGGTATAGGATTATACAAGTGATCGAGGCTACTTTTTATATCCTATTTAGAATTCTTGCGTAAAAATTAAGAATTGGTTAATTGGTTATATTAGGGACAATATAGAGACGGTCTTCGATCCGATCTTGATGTGGAAGTTAAACATACCTAGCATCCCAGGTATCATCATAGGCTCATTTTTATCGCAGAAAATCGAAAATTTCCGAAGGGATAATAAACCTAAATTGGAAAAAGTCCCGTCCCGTCCCAGATAAATTTTTGAAATTTTATTCACTGAACCGAACCTTCCGTCCGATAGAATAGAATAATTTTTTATTCAAATAAACTTTTACATTTACCTACTTGATAGTCGTGCAATATTAAGTTCACTCCGCTACGGGCATTATTGAACAGAGTTGTAAACGAAACTTGAAATTTTACGACGTGACTTGCAAAAAGTCGTCCTCGATCAAAAAGGGCCACAAAATTGATTTTCGAATTTTATTTTGGAACGTAGTTCCTTATCGCGCGGTGCGGAACTCGGAAGGGGGCTAGACGGATCGACACTTTTTTGAAACCGACACTTTTTTGAAGTCTAACTTATAAGTTATAAAAAAATTAGGGAAAAATTCCACATGTAGAAATTATTAAAATAAAATTGAAAATAGAAAATTCGGTCTGTCGAGCTGGGATTCGAACCATCGACTTTTAACTGTTAGGCGACTGCAGAAGCAACAAGGCTACGGAGACCCAATATAGTACCGCGAAAATACCGAACACAATGCCAAATTAATTAATCGAAAGGAACTACGTTCCATCCGGGTGTCCCTTGACACCTCTCAAGTTTTTTATTATTTTTAATTATCGCTCATAATCTTGTCTTAATTTTAATTTTAAGACAGTGTTATTACACAACTCTTATTTGTTTGGATTTGGCTTTCACATTTCCAATAATAATATAATTAATCATTGACCTTTATAGCCACGTAACAGCCGACCCTACGATTTACATAATGGTTGCGGTTTGAATCATAACTCACATTTAGGACCCAAATGTTTACCAGAAATGAACTCCAAAATATGCAATTTTCTAATGTAATAATTTACCGTTTTACATGGCAAGTGAATGGTAAATAACAGGACTAGGTATGAATTATGATTCTTAGGTAAGTAGTGGCACAGATTAAGTATAAGTAGATATAATATCGATACCTCCCACGTAAGTTGTTGTATCCCCAAAAACACAATTTTACAGGAGAGCATTTTAAAGATTCAAATTGGCCTAAAAACTGCATTTATTATTGTATCTTTGTGAAATTTGGTATATGAATGTAATTTATAGCATTCTTGACTATGTTTAAAGATAATTTAAAAAAAATGTATATTTTCTGAGATATTGTTCATACAACATTTTACTGCGTTGTACAAGCTGCGCCAGTTGTTGTATCTCATACTTACAACATTATACAGCGGATTTTAGATTTCATCAGTTGTTGTATATAATAGTTACAACAATATACGCTGCAAAATATAAGTCTACTTGCATTGTATGTAGCAATACATAGGTATTACATCAATTAAAAAAATTATGTATTTATGTGTGTATATGAACAAATTCTAGGTTAAGAAATAAAAATGAAATATTATCCAGGAAAAATTTCTTAAATTTTATAATAGGAACAACACGTACAAGTCATTTTAGGAATGTTTTTATGAACATAGCAAGAAAAGTAACGTCTTTAAAAAACAAAAAAACATTTTTTCCTATAAAAACAGATAGATAATGTCTTCCATTACTAGGTAATCAAAAAAAATTGAAAACAAAAGAATTAAAGAAGGAAGAAAAAGAAAAGTTATTTAGAAACATAATAAAAGGGACAAAAATCAAAACATAGCTCATTCTCTACGATATTTTAGTATCATAACAAATTATTCTTAAGAACTAATTAAAATAGAATCATAAAACTCAACTTTATAGAAAATAAAATAAAAATATGACTTACTTAATAATTTCTGAGATGAACTTAAAATCAAGACAACTAGAAATTAGGTAAGTAACCATATTATTGGCATTGTAGCTGTCCTTGGTTTAATTCGTAGTTTAAAAAAAACAATTTTCAAAGTTATAATTAAACACAAAACAACCAATCAATAAAAAACAACAAAACAGTTGAGTTACTTTGAATTAAATAAAACTAATTTTTAGTTTCATTGGAGCCTTAAATCAGTAAAAAACTAATATTATTATTTTAATGAGAATCAATAATAATAAAAAAAGATATTTAAGACATTTCGTAGTTTAACGACATTATAATAACGTAAAACATACCACAACAAAATGACGAATTTAAGTGTCAATAAAGAATCCATAATTAAAAAGAATCAATATTGCAAGTTGCATAGATCATAGTCACTATGTATATTATATTTATTCTTTGGTGGTCACGAAGGGACTGCTGTGCTGCAAGGTGTGAAGCTGGAGCTGTCTTGGGCAGTGTCAAAGTACCCTCCTTCTCTTTCTTTTCGCAGAGAGTTCAGGAGTGGAGTTATGCAAACCAGAACAGCGTTGTATGAGGTCTGAAGCTAAAAGAGACTGTTGTGATTGTATTTTGCCGGAATTTTCGTGAAGTCCCTGCGAAAAAAAACTAGAAGGAGGGTAGTTTAATACTGCCCGTGAAAGCTCCAGCTTTATACCTTGCAAGTCGCAGCCCGGCACTCCTGTCGTGTTTTTTGAAAGTAGTAAATACTTTACTCGACCGCCTAAACTCTTGTCTTAATTTTTCTTTAACACCCAGCAAAAGGTTTGCACACGCAATAACCTACTGAGAAAGCTGACAGCAACTTCTTGGAGAGCTAAAACCAACAGTTTTACGCACAACAGCTCTTGCGCTCTGCTATTCCGTGGCCAAATATGCCTCCCCTACAGGGGAACGGTCGGCACACTCAGAGCTGATCGACGTAGCTCTGAATGAGTCTTGTCACCTAATAACTAGGTATTTGAAGCCAACAGCGACGGGCAAGCTGTACCAGCTGGCAGGAATAGCCACCCCGGAGGAGCATAGAGTAGTCTCTAGCTCGGTAGAAAGAACAAAGCAGACAGAGGACAGACGTCACCCACTATTCAACCACAAACCGCCCCGACCTAGGTTACGCTCCTGGTATAGCTTCTTACACTCAGTACAGGCTCTCAACCAACTCGCCGAAACTACGCGTCTTGCTACGTGGAGGTCGCGTCTAAGCACCTTAAACCTGAACATCAGCACGAAGGAGAGGATAGCTGAGGGATACGACCTCAGCTGGCCTATCTGGAAGTCGCTCAACCGCCTCAGGGCAGGCATGGGGAGGTCTAGGGTAAATCTTGCGAAGTGGGGTTTCATCTCTGGGCACGATATGGAGTGCATCTGCAGTCATCCGAGACAGACCATTGCGCTCATGACTGGGTTCCCTGCGAGCCCGTCAACCTGCACGAAAGAGGAGCTAACGCGGTTGCGTACGATATACGTCGAACAGCTAGATAGACCTGCTGGTTAAATATCAAATGTTGATAAATTTTCTTTTTGGATAATATTGTGAGCGGAAATGATTATCACAGTCGTAGTCCAAGTGATTGATACTACTAGAAGGGGAAGGGTGTGGTGTTAATTTCATCGCACTAGCGACACCCAGCGGTTTTACCCGCGCAAGTCCCGATCCCATGGTAATTTTGGGAAATTCTTTTTTTATAGGATACCTACAATGTATCCACACATCCACCAAATTTCACGTCTCAAGGACCAGCGGTTTAGGCTCTGCATTCATAGATTAGTCACTAAGTTAGTCATTCAGGACAAAAAAAATTATAATATTTATAAGACCCAATTTTAAAACAGACTTTTGACATACAACATTGAATTTAAGTAAAAAAAAAGGTAATAGCAACGTAAAATATAGTATGTCACCATACAACAAAGCAACTTCCGAAGTAAAATGTTGTATTTACTACATACAACAATATTTTCCTTTTTAATGTAAACTTAAAATGTTATATGTATTACATACAACATTTTTATTGAACGCTCAACAACGTATACCGTTGTAAGTAATCTATACAACATTTTAGATTGGTATCACAACAAAAAAGTAACATCAACCTAATAAATGCTAATAAAATAAAACAAAAAGAAACATACCTGTGATATTTTGGAGGTTTGAGTAAGGAAAACTGTTAAGTTCTATTTTCATCTAATGTAACTTTGTTATTTTCAATGGTGTTTCGGAGTTGCTATTTTGTGAACTCCTATTAATGATCAAATCACGTCGAGGCCATTTTCTTATTATATCTGCACGTTTCATTTTTAGGGTTCCGTACCCAAAGGGTACCAACGGGACCCTATTACTAAGCCTACGCTGTCCGTCCGTCCGTCCGTCCGTCTGTCAGCATGCTGTATCTCGTAAACCGTAATAGATAGACAGATGAAATTTTCACATATTATGTATTTCTATTGCCGCTATAACAACAAATAATAAAAATTAAATTAAATTAAAAAAAATAAATTAAAATATTTCAATGGGTACATGGAAATATTTTTATTTAATTTTTTTAACGGAACCCTAAAAGAGCGAGGCCCGACTCGCACTTGGCTGATTTTTTTATTATATATTTAAAGTAATTCAAGTACGTAAGTTAATTTTGCGAGATTATAAAAGCTTTCTTCCTGCCGGGTGCGGCCGGTTGAAAGTCCGGCGTAGTCTGTTGTATGTGACCAATACGAGTGATTTTTCCCCGCCCCGTACACCGCGTAAACCATTGCAAAGGCATATACAATGTTTTAGTCCGTTCTCGTTTGAAAGTTACAACATTATACGTCTGGAAAATCCTTGAAAAAATCGTATTTTTGTTATTTTTTCACTTGGAATGCATTAAGCAGTATAAATTAGGACAGTTTTCAGCAAAAACGCAAAATGGCATTTTTGTGGGATACAACAACTTACGTGGGAGGTATCGATATTAATGGTTACATCGTTCATTAAACAATAGCAGCTTAAATGCGGTAGTAGTACAAAAAAACTTTTAAAGCTTGTTAGTACGTTTCCAGTCTGACTCCTGATTCCTGGTTAGATCATACTTGTGGATACCATGTTTCAGCTTTGACTGCATCACCATTTGCTATAAAATTACCGCTTACAAACAAAACCTGCCGGCTGCCACGAAGATTTATTATTTGTTCTCTACTCTAGTAAATGTTTCACTGAATCATTCCTCCTTGTTAGTTAACTTAGTGTTTTCAGACTTTTTAGGGTTCCATAGTAAACAAGAAACCCTTATAATTTCGCCATGTCCGTCCGTCCGTCCGCGGTTTAGCTCAGAGACTATTGGTACTAGAAAACTGTAAATTGACAAGGGTATAAATATTAATCACGCCAACAAAGTGGTGAAATAAAATTGTGAAAAATATTTTTTTTTACATGTAAAGTGGAGATGAATTTTTTTTCTCGTCTATCCCATAGTGGGGGGTGTCGTTGAATAGGTCTTCCAAAAAATATTGTGGGTGTGGGAACACCATTTTTCGATTCAGGGATCCGTGTGTGATAATATGATTATTTTAAAGTGCTAAATTTTATTTGAGTCAAGTGTCCCCCTCTGCCAGCTAAATGGTTACATGAAAAAATTCACAGCAGTAGTATATATTATAAAGAATTTTATAGAAAAACTAGCACGGCTAAGTAGGGAGTTATATGAGTTTTTTCTAGGTTAGGTATTACACGTAGTGTAAATTGCATATTTTGTAGTATATAATAGTATTTAAACCATGTACTCAAAATATATTCAATATTCATAAATAAAATAAAAGCATTAACCTAGGTCAGCAATAATATTTGTGACTTGCAACTATGGAACCCTACACTGCGCGTGGCCCGATACGCACTTGGCCGGTTTTTTTTTACGAAAATGCCAACTCAGTGAAAATAAATTCGAGATGAAAGAAAATACCAAAATAACGATAAAAAAGTAATAAAAATTTGAAATTAATTAGATTTATTCCTTTGTTTTTGAAAACACTATTTTTGTATAATATTTTTTAGATTTTTCACTATCACGAAAAACTAACCTAAAGTTACCTGATTTCCAATCGCTTGCATTCGATTCAGTATCACTAAAATAGCCTTATAACGTTACTTTTTCGATGATTCATCCATTTACATACATTTACTTCGATGCAAGAAGACATACTACCTAATTTATTATCTTTCATTCCATTTTCCAACGACGTATTTAATTGTTTTTTTTCTTATCGCTATTCTTACTAATATTATAAATGTGAATAATTTATTATCTTTCATTCCATTTTCCAACGACGTATTTAATTGTTTTTTTTCTCCGTTCGACCGAACCGATTTGGCTTCTTTTTATCCCGGAAAATCACAGAGTTCCCGCGGGAATTAAAAAAACTTAATCCACGCGGACGAAGTCGCGGGCATCATCTAGCTATGACAATATTTTCAATTTTTCATAATCCAAAATAGCTATTTTATTATTAAGAAATAAACTTATTAATAGTGCTTTAGTTGTAGCTTATATTTCATTGAACTTTCTGTTATTTCATCGTACCTACTACGCGAATGAAAATAAAAAAAGAACACACTTTGTGAGTTTTATTAATGCTCGCATATTTACCCTTTTCGTACTACGAATTGTGGTTAGTCGTGAATTCGCTTACAAAATAAATATAAACCTTCTGGGAAGATATATTACAAACGTTCGGAGGTCACGCACCAGTTTTATACTAGGTAGGATATCTACATCTAAAATGTTACTTTTTATTTATTTTTAACGTTACTTTAGTAACGGCCTTAGTTGACATTTTGACAGTTTTGTATGGGCAATCTGTCAAAACGTCAAATTTATTTGTCGTTTTGACAGATTGCCCATACACAATAAAAACAGGACCTAAATTCAAATTATAATCTGATAATTATATCCCACCAAAAACATTTTCATGTAAAATGTTGCGGAGACCATAATTATATGGCTCGCACTGTCAAAAAGTTATCAGATCTCATTTAGAGCCAAGCTTCTAACTCTACAAGCCCTTACTTCACAAACTCCACACCTTAGTAAAAATATGTGGCTTGGCCGTTTCGCTTGACTAAGGTGAAGAGTTTGTGAAGTTAGGGCTTATGTAATAACCTTTTTGACAGTGCAAGCCTTATGGTCTCGGCAACATTTTACATGAAAATGTTTTGTAAGTTGCGTATGACAATATTTTTTAATTTTGTTTATTATTTGTAATAAGGAGTCTCTATATCGATTTTCATAGCATCATTTGCGGATATTTCATCTTCAAACTTCCATCCCCTAGTTTAAGGGTTAAGCAAAAAAACGACAAAGCGCTTCGAGAAAAGGTAGGTAGTGCCCTTGCGCTTTGCTTGGCTCGTCTCGGCGGGGACATTCCCGGGTCCCCAGATTTTTAATTTACTAGATGACGCCTGTGACTACGTAAACGTGGATTAAGGTTTTTATGATTCCCGTGGGAACTCTTTAATTTGCCGGCCACAGATTCACATGTCGGTGGTGTTTTGATTTTCAATGTTTTCTACTTACTTTAACTTGGTCCTGTTCACCGGCGTACTCGATGCTCTGAAAGATCGTCCATGTGTAGCGGCGCCGGACCTCCATGCGCGCCAGGTAGCGCCGGTACCACTGCTGTATCAGTATGGCAGCCTTCATGGCTATGGCAAATAATAAGACAAAGTTTAATAAACACGATGAACTGCAGCGCCGCTCAGATGAGATAATAATATTATTAGAATAGAATAGAATAGAAATATTTTTATTCAAATAAACTTTTACAAGTGCTTTTGAATAGTCGATGAATCAACCACTGGTTCGGAATGCCTTTCCTGCCGAGAAGAACCAGCAAGAAACTCGGCGGTTGCTCTTTTCAAAACAAATTTAAAATACAGTAAATACTATGCTACATATGCAGTGATTCCACTTTCCACAATGAGGGAAGTTCCAAAAATGCATACCGACTAACTTCTATCTTAAGATGGGCAGACATAAAGTAGCCCCATTCCCGCCGGTGGAACCCGTTCACGAGCATGACGCATGACCCAGCCATTGCTTTGCTCAACCATATTTGAGGGAACGTAACAACCCGCATCACACGACACCCCCACAGAAATGTTTAAAGAGTGCGTGACATACTTATGCTACCCTAATTATAATAATAATATTATACTTATTAAACATTCTTTTTAAAAAAAAGTGTGTGTGTCAGCTCCGACGCACGACTGGAGTTTACTCCTTAAGTACGATTGTCTAAACATACGCAAAAAAAAAGTTAATGATTTTCCGATGTGCCAACACTAAACCGCAACGTCGTAATGCATTCGCGGCCCTCGCTGCGTCTCGGCGCCGCTCGGACCCGATCGGTACGCGCTCGGCTTCCCTCGGAAAGCTCGCGAAAACCAACCTTATTTACTCAACGTTAGGGTAGAAATTTGCATCGTTGTGAAAAACGTAACGAGGTCATTCATAAGTAGATTTTACTCCTCGAATTTTTCTCATACCGGGCGCCTTATAATATGAAAATCGACTCTTAAGGAGTAAACTCTAAAAACCGACTTCTAACACCACTACAAAGTATAAAATAATTTTAGTTTGTACAGGTATGTTGAAGTCGGGCGGGCCTCAATAGAACTTCATCAGTTCTATTGATGCCCGCCCGACTTCAACTGCAACAATAGCCCGACTTCAACATACTCGTACCTGTACAAAGTAAAAATATGTAAAAATGTTTTTCTAAACCCTACTCTGTAGTAATGTAATACAACAGTCATCATCTCAAGCCATCATAGGCTTTAACAATCCGCATCAAAATGGGTCCAGAAGTTTATCAGGAAAAAACATAAAAAACTTCTCTCATATTATTCCACCTCCATTCATCGTGAGTAAAAATAAGCCTGATATATGCAATAATCCATACTTCAGGCTAAAGAAAAAGAAAAGTGGTTTTTCTTAAAGCTAATAATAGATTTGCACCGTGAACCGTCTACACGTTTTATTGATCTACCTACTTAGAAGTTATTTACTTTTATTTACTCGTACTATACAAAGGCGGAATAGGAAACGAAAAACAACACGAATATTAAACTAACGTATGCTTTTGTAGCATAACAATTTTGTAGCGTAACATTTGAAAGTGATTATTTTTTGGTACAAACGTACGTAAACATTTGAAAGTGGTAAGTTGTAGTTTATTTCATAAAAGTACAACGAAAGTTTATTAATATTTTAAACTTTGATTCCATTTTTGTAAATTAACCCAATTTTTGTTAATAATATAATAACTTATCTTAAAATTTACAATCTTAAGATTGTTTTAAGATTGGTGGCCATACTATGATATAAGAAAAAGAGGAAGACCAATTTATAGACTCGGAGACGATATTGTAGAGTTCGCAGGCCCTCTTTGGCATAGAAACACCTCTAACGCTATGGAAGAGACTAGAGGAGTCTTTTCCTCGGAAATGGGATGGGTTATAGGGACATTTCACTATAACTAGGCTAGAAATAATAATAATAAAATAAAAACTATCTTAAAATAATGATATTTACGCATGTCTAAACAAAAACATTGTACTCTACTTGTTATTTTAATTAAAAGGAAGCATTAATTTTAAATGTAACGGAAAAGCATAATTGATCCCATGATGACTTTATTTTGTTGATCATTAATTTTTATCGCATACGCGTTATTAAAATTATTATCTTCAACGAGTCACTGGGAAGTGGGATCCGCGGGATTCAAGCGGCACAAGATTGTAGTCTAAATTGTAGTATTCTGTGGCAATTACCAGGGAGCCAGAGACCGAGTAGTTGACGCCTACAGACCGTTCACTATAACTTGTCCCTTTCCGTCATGTTTGCGCCACTGCTTCACATAATGAAAACCTTAAGGTGGATTATACGGGTCTGCCCGCGAAATTCAATTTTTATTTGGTTTTTCGCAATTTGTAAACTTATACGATAAATTAGGCTTATGGCATTCTAATTGCGCCAATGGCAGTATCATCTTCACAGGTTTATATAAAAATCTTTACTTGAAAGTGTCAAGTTTAAGAAAATAGTCAGAATATCGACTAATTTGTGAGTTACTCACGTCCATCTCCATAATCTATTTAGGTACTAATATTTAAGGACTTAACTTAGATACATAGTTAATATTTTAAAGAAATTATGAGAGTCTATTGGAGGCATATTGTTGTTTGTCTGTCTCGAGAACTGATGGTACTATGACGAAATTATTATCGTCGTAAAAATTATAGCCGGGGCATAAAATATGGAATGTCTAATTTCACAGATGCGACTACGCTGCCTGACTACGGTCTAACGCAGACGATCGCTTTTCTTCTGAGACCGATTTTTTCCAATTTTACTCAGAATCCACTAAGTACCTAAATATGTCGTCTACATTGTTAGATATACTTTGTAAGTTCACTTGTATTTAGTCATACATCTGTTTCTGTCTCCAAGTGTAGTCGTTTTACCAAAGAAGTAGGCTTTTCCTATTTCCAAACTCATGAGTAGTACAGAGTCCTGAATGTAGCTTTTCAAATTGACTTTAGCTGTGGAACCTTTAGGGTATGGTATAATCCCTATAGAAACCAAGAAAAGAACTTCTGCTTCTTTGTTTAGGGTTCTGTACCCAAAGGGTGCCAACGGGACCCTATTACTTAGCATCCGCTGTCCGTCCATCCGTCCGTCCGTCTGTCCATCCGTCCGTCTGTCCGCGGGTTGTAACTCGTAAACTGTAATAGTTAGATAGTTGAAATTTTCACAGAGTGTGTATTTCTATTTCCGCTATAACAGCAAATAATAGGTAAATACAAAATAAAATTGAAAAATAAAGGCGGCTCCCATACATGAAAAAGGAGTCGAAATATTTTTTTTTGGCATGTGGGGTGTCATTGTCTCGAGCTCATTAAGTGGAGTACAAATGTATTTTTTAGCTTCAAAGATGAAGAAATGGGGGAACATCAAAGTTGTGACCAAAACAAACGAGCATTTTTCCCCCGTATGCTAATTTAGTACTATCTAAGAACTAAAAAATCTGAATAAATATATCTAGTTTTAAAAAAAATGATTTTTTCATATGTACAGAGCCCTAAAAGAGTGAGGCCCGACTCGCACTTGACCGATTTTTTGAACGTAGTTACGCGTTAAAGTAATCAAAGTCCAGTTGAATTGGCCGACTAAGGGAAAAGGTAGACTGGCTACTTATAGCAGCAGAGATCGGCGTTTTTATGGGTTTTAGTCGCTGTTAGTTTGAATGCTGACCTTCATTACTTTGAGCATCTTATCGAATGCTTTTGGCTCACGAAATCGCGATGCAGTCGTAAAAACAGCCGCAGCCGCTAAAAGTAGCCAGTCTGCGCTCTCCCTACTATCGTTCGTCTGCGTTTATTTTGCTTTATCAAAACAGAACGAAATAAAAATTTAAACACAATCAAAATCCACATTTACGAATTCAGTGCTCAATAGTAAACTTGGAGAAATAAACAATGGAACATGAGAAGCGGATCAATAAACTGTTTTGACATCGAATGAACACAACTCTGCTCGAAATAGGTCACTGGTTAAGTGCCTATTTCACCAACGTCGAGTGACGTTTATCCGAGGAAAAAACTGGGCGTTCTGACAGTTTTTGTTCTGAAAATACTGTCAAAATATCAAATTTACGCTCGGATAAAACTAATTCTACTTTGGTGAAATCGACCCTAAATAGACTTACGAACTCCCGAGAATTATAAATCGGAAAAACGAATCAATTATGTCACCGTACAAACTATTTCTGTAAAACTTTTAAAAAGATCACTTTTGCAATCGCGTTAAACATTTATTTGAGTTAAGATAGCTTCAGAGTCCGCGGAATATATTGGAGGAGATGCTAGATGATGCCTTTTGAGTGTGCCAATTGCAATTTTCCAATATTTTAATAACAATGGTGAGCGCTATTTGGCGCTATTTCTTATGGTCCGGGAGCCGGTAACATTCAAAATCCCCTCATAGCAGATTCGAAAATTTTGTATTCGGATTGATAGTTAAATTTTAACATTATACGTTTATAATAAACTCGGTATGAATTAATTTGAAAAGCGGAAACAATGTTTAAAAAAAATTTTTTTTTAATTTAAAAATATTTGACCGTCATCGCAGATGTTGATTTTTTCAGTACATTCGATAGAAATTTTCTTACTCTTTCAGGAAAAAAAATTGGCAAACCATTTTGTGGCCGGAAGAATCTCGCATGCCTACCATACTTCAAGTGGGTATGCAAGACTCCGCATGAGGGGACTTTCAATGTTACCGGCTCCCAGACCACAATAAATGGAAGGTTTTGGGTTTAATTTCCGACAGGGGCAATTTGGTAATTTCATCACCATGATCTATCATCTACAGCTCTTCACGTGTACGCCATTTACTTCTGATCTTAGTTATCTTGGTCGGTTGAGTCTTGGAAGTTTATCGTTTTCTATTTGGTCTGGTGGGAGGCTTCGGTCGTGACTAGTTACGATTATACGAAGAACGAAGAACGAAGACGTGCCACCAAGCGATCCGGCGTTCTAGTCCAACTCCGCAAAGTAAACGATTTGGGTTGTACTTTAAATTAACCCTCTATATTCCTTCCATTATAGCCTGCGTCCATCTTAGAGTGCATTGTCTGCACTTAACACCACATGTTGTACTGAAGGGCTATCGTGTCATATATTCAAATAAATAAAATTGAAGTGTCTGTTTGTAATGTCAAAATAACAGCATTTTACTAAATGCATATGAAAGTATATTTGGTACGTATAACTTATCACCAATTTTTAAATTTTTTGCCCGTCTGTCTGTCTGTCTTTCTGTCGATTTGTTTCGGCTAATCTCGGGAATGGCTGGACCGATTTTGATGAGACTTTCACTGACAAATAGCTGATATTATAAGGAGTAACTAAGGTTAGATACTTTTGACCGATTTTCACAAAAGGAGTTGTGTTTTATGTGCCTATGTATATCGATATATCCGTGATTTCTAAACCTATTTGCATGAATCACTTTTTAGTTGATACAGAAACTGCGAGATGGTCCCATAAAAATTTCGGGTTCTAACACTTCAATGCTAATGCTGTAGGAGTACTGCCCACCTAAACTGTGGTGATTCATTAACCGTCGATATTATGAATATTTAGTTGTTGTAGGTACCAAGCAAAGACTACATAGTTAAATTTTTGGACCCAACTTCTCAATCCTGATGCTGCAGGGGTTCTGCCCACCTAAACTGTGGGGATTTAGGAACTGTCGATTTATTAAATAATATTGTAGGTACCAAGTTAAAAATTCATCTTGAACTCCAGGATCAACTACTAAGTCGATATAGACTTCATCATTGAAATGAAGATACCGCTCGCAACTCTTAAATCATGATTCCAAAAAGTTTTAAATTATTTTACTTTATTAGAAAAAATTCACGCGGACGAAGTCGTGAGCATCAGCTAGTCGTTTATAAAAAAGCTTACAAAGCCATTGTGGTTCAGCTGGCAAGTCACGTTGCTTTTTAAAAGCGTAATAAATTAGGTTTTATCAAGTACCACTCGAAAAATTTCTACAGACTCTTACACGGCATGTTCTAAATTCTAAACCAACACAGGGTAACCAGGAGTTAGTTAAAAAACATGAGAGGGGTCAAAGGACACCCGGATGGAACGTAGTTCCTTTCGATTACATTGTGTTCGGTATTTTCGCGGTACAACATTGAGTCTCCGTAGCCTAGTGGCTCCGGTAGTCGCCTAACAGTTCAAAGTCGATGGTTCGAATCCCAGCTCGACAGACCGAATTTTCCATTTTCCAATTCGGTCTGTCGAGCTGGGATTCGAACCATCGACTTTTAACTGTTAGGCGACTGCAGAAGCCACAAGGCTACGGATACCCAATATTTTACCGCGAAAATACCGAACACAATGCCTTCAAAAAAGTGTCGGTTTCAAAAAAGTGTCGATCCGTCTAGCCCCCTTCCGAGTTCCGCACCGCGCGATAAGGAACTACGTTCCAAAAATTGTCAGAACACCCTAAGGCACTATATATTAAGCCCCTACGTAATCCTTTCTTTATTAACTAAAGCAGTAGAGTAGATGTCAGTGCAAGGTGCTTTTTTATTAAAAGAAAGTTTTAATTGGGTTTTTCCATAATCAAACAACATAGCAACTCGTTTATAAAGTCAAATGCCGACTTTACACTACACTAGCGGCACGCTATGATGGCCGGTTTGACACATTACAATAGTGATGTGGAATGTCAATTTATTCTCGAACAAAAAACAATTAAGTTTTGTTTTTGTACCTGATTAAATAGGTTTAATAAAACAAAAATGTATATGTTTATTTAATTTATTTGAACGAACTGAATATTTGAATGAAAATGAATATACATACTTTATATGCACACAAGAAACATATGAATACAAAAGATACCAAAAAAGGTGCCACAAAAGGCCATAATTAATCAGATTCGTCCATACTACTATTTTCACTGTCGTCACTGCTATCATCACCTACATTAATAATTATATGTTCGTTTTCTATAATATTATCTATTTTCACATCTCTTTCATAATCTTCCCTTATTAATTTAACAGTTCTATTCACAACCTTTTCCCAGTCTCCTTTAGTCACATGTTCACAAGCTTCTTCTAATAATTTTAGCATTTTTTTTGTGGTAAATGGGGGTTCTGTATTGTGTCTTGCAGCATATCCCTTAATTTGAGCCCACACCAACTCAATCGCATTATACTCACAATGGTAAGGCGGTAACCGTATAACTCTGTGCCCATGTTCTAATGCTATTTCGTCAATGACGTATCGGATCTTGGTTGGTTTGTTTTCTTTTAAAAGACGTACTAATTCCGCTTTTAACATATTCATGTTTGCATCTACGCCATTTTTACGAAGCCATGCGACGATATCAGCTTTCTTTTGGGATTGGGCAGGTGGCTTGTCAATTTGCATCGAGTGGTATGGGGCGTTGTCCATAATTATAATAGATGGTTCAGGGAGGCTACACAACATTGAGGTAAACCATTCAGTAAACTTTTCTCCATTCATGTCTTCATGATAGTCTCCAGTGGTTTTTGACGCAAAAGCCATGAGAGAACCTTCGACAAACCCGTTGATGGTTCCGGCGTGACAAATTATAAGTCGCGATCCTTTTCCTACAGGAACTTTGGAAGTAGATGCTGCTGTGTCATCGTTCCAAGAACGGCCTACAGTATGGTTAGCATTAAGCCATGTTTCATCCAAGAACACAACATTTTGCCAATTTTTGATTTCTTTCACTTGCCGTAAAAAAGTATACCTTGCCATCGCTATATCAAATCTTTCCATCAATATTTTGCGTTTGTTACATTTTTTGTATCGAAATCCAATGGTCTTCAAAATCTTCGTTAAAGAACTTTCCCCACCGAAGAATAATCCAGCTTCCTTCAGTGAATGCACCAACTTTTTTCTTGTTGGATACTCCTTCTGTAAATAGTAGCCGTAAACATGTCTTCGGATAGCATCGGCATCAAAGCTATCGATGCCTACGACTGGTTTTGCTCGTTTTCTCTTTTTTGGTGTGTGAAGTTTATTTTCTTCTGTGCCAGTCTCGCCATATTTTTTTTTAGTTATCCGTCTAACAGTTCGTTGTCCAATATTAAGCGCATCAGCTACGCGTTCAACCACTGACGTTATAGGTAAAATTGGCCCTCCATTTTGAGCTTCACGATCGAAATAGTTACGAAGGCGTATTACGAACTCACGTGTCTGACTATTTAGAACAGTTCTCTGCGTACGTTCGGTCATATCGACGAAATCCACAACAAAGGGCTTGAACAGAGTCCAAATTAACGAGCAAGGGTCAACAGTAATGCAGTATCAATATTTGAAATCCAAAGCCAGGTCAAAACTATATCACAATCGCATTGCACTGACAGTTTATACTTTTCGAAGCAACGTCAATTCGAAACTGCTTTGTTTTGCATTGAGCATTGACGCGAGTTTGCCGGAGGTAGTAGTTGTGCTAGCCAGCGATCCTATGTGACGATCGTATTAGATTCCATTTTTAAAAATTTTCAATTTAGAAAACCAAATGCCGAGTTGTGGTATATATCATATAAAAATAAAAATTTTACCTTTTGTATGAAACAGCTGATATTTTTTTGCGATTTCAGAGGTTTGTCCACATAGTGAAAATTGTTCATATTCACAAGTACATTCACCCCTTAAATGGTGCAAACTGATTTTTCTACACTTGTATACATTTTAGAAATCAATTTAATAAATAAATTTTGAGTCCTAAACCTAAAACTACATTCGATAAAATTTATGAATCTCTGCACATCACTATCGTCAATAAAGTAATACAATTATTTCCTTCAAAGTCGTTATCAATTAATACGGAACTTCATGAGCGGACAAACGTCAAACCGGCCATCATAGCGTGCCGCTAGTTTAGCGGCACGCTATGATGGCCGGTTTGACACATTACAATAGTGATGTGGAATGTCAATTTATTCTCGAACAAAAAACAATTAAGTTTTGTTTTTGTACCTGATTAAATAGGTTTAATAAAACAAAAATGTATATGTTTATTTAATTTATTTGAACGAACTGAATATTTGAATGAAAATGAATATACATACTTTATATGCACACAAGAAACATATGAATACAAAAGATACCAAAAAAGGTTTTTAAAAATTTTCAATTTAGAAAACCAAATGCCGAGTTGTGGTATATATCATATAAAAATAAAAATTTTACCTTTTGTATGAAACAGCTGATATTTTTTTGCGATTTCAGAGGTTTGTCCACATAGTGAAAATTGTTCATATTCACAAGTACATTCACCCCTTAAATGGTGCAAACTGATTTTTCTACACTTGTATACATTTTAGAAATCAATTTAATAAATAAATTTTGAGTCCTAAACCTAAAACTACATTCGATAAAATTTATGAATCTCTGCACATCACTATCGTCAATAAAGTAATACAATTATTTCCTTCAAAGTCGTTATCAATTAATACGGAACTTCATGAGCGGACAAACGTCAAACCGGCCATCATAGCGTGCCGCTAGTGTAGTCTCTCTGTTCTAATAACATGCATATTATACGCATTAAGTAGTTCCGTATTTGTAATCCCTCAAATGTTTATTTATATGTGAAGGGTGTGGATTGTCGGTAAATCCAATTTACATTGCTAGCATACATTTTCATTTTAATTGCTCCCATCGTGTTCAGATTAATCTTCAGTCGTTTTTTTTTCATGACACTACTCAATTTTCATTTTACAATATTATATATTAGAAGATTTACATATCTATTTCAAAATATTTCGCTCACCCTTAAACTTCTAGTGCCTAGGCATTGTTTATTAAAATGGTAATTCCGTATCTAATAAACAAGCCTTGTTTACCTTACTTTTTAACCGACTTCAAAAATGGAGGAGGTTATCATTTCGTCGGATTTTTTTTTATGTATGTCCACCGACTACAGGAAGACGCCTGAACAGATTTGAAAAATTATTTTTTGTTTGAAAGGGTATAATCTCCAGGTGGTCCCATATAAATTTTATTCGAAAGCGGTCGAGCGGTTTTTAAAATATCAACAATAAATTATATACTTTGTATAGTGGCGCGGGAGTTTGAAGTCGGTTTTTTAAAAATAACTTATTATATTAAATTATAACTCACTTTCTATCCGTTGCAAGGGAATGTTGTAATATCAACATCATGAGCAACCCATTAACTTCTAACTTCTGAGCGCAGGTCTCCTCTCAGAGAAGGGTTGTAATATATCACGGTCTTGGTATTACAACTGAAACTGTAAACTGTGGGTTCCAACTTTCTAACCCTGAAGCTTCAAAGGTACTCTTTATTGTTGACGTAAATTGAGGCTATTCCCGGTAACAACTTTAGCTAAAAGCGCAGTTCGGACTACGCTATACAATCCGCAATAAAGTACATAGCATATTGCGTCATAAGCACAAGGCCATAACTATAGTATTCCTTACAACGGGAAAAACTACCTTAAATACTACTCGTATACAGTATACTCGAATATGAAATCGCGTCAGTGAGGTTGAGTCGAGTGAAGGAAATCATGAGGTTACGACTTAGAATATGGGTGTTAGTGTCATGTCCATACAAATCAATGCTTAGCTATATTTTGAGCAATATTTTTGAAATATGGATTAATTCGAGCGTAATCTAAGCGCAATATTGCAAAAAACTATTACCATACTAGCTGATGCCCGCGACTTCGTCCGCGTGAATTTAGTTTTTGTTTTTTTTTTTTGTATTAAAACCTTCCGTGGAACTTAAGGAACATACAAAAAAATAAATTAACCGAATCGGTCCATCCATTCTTGAGTTATGCGCTTACCAACATTCATTTTTATTTATATAGATAGATTACATAATATTCTTCTTCTTTATCAACGGATAGACGTCCACAGTTGGACAAAGGTCTCTGCATGGCGTTTCACAGGCCACGTTCTTGCACAACCTGTATCCAGCGGCTCCCTGTGACTCAACTGATGTCGTTGGGCCACCTAGTACAGAGTCTGCCAACACTGCACTTACGGTGCGCGGTCTCCACTCTCCACTCCAGCGCCTTGGGACCCCAACGACCATCAGTTCATCTAAATTCTAAATATGTACTCCGCCCATTTCTAATTCAGCTTGACGATTCGCTGAGCTATGTCGTATGTATGTGGTTAAAATATCGTGTAACGACTTAACTATTACATCCACATACTTACTTCTTTCAGCTTTTGTCATGCTGACGTCGTCTCTCTTCCAAAACTTAAGGAATGGTGCGAGTGCTTTCATCGTACAGGCGCCGTTGAGGATCCTTTTCCCCAGCTTCTTGGGCACCTCCTGCTCTATCTCCGAGCTGCGACACGAGGACGAGTCGTCGGCGAGCGAGCGCGCGCGCCGCCCGCCCCTGAAGCTGACGCAGCCACAGCCCTCGCCCAGTGAGAACATTGTGGGACTTTTATCCTTTTTATATTTCTTATCTCTTCGTTTTCGGACACATCTTGGAGTTTTTTGCCTTGTTTTACGAATCGTGGTAGTTTGACAGAACGGCAGAGGATGCAAACATGTCCAATCACAGACTGGCTAGTACCTGAAAATAAAAGAAAAATATTAAAGGGTACAGAACGTGGAACTTCCTAGGGCTTCCTGGGACAGTGTCGAGCAATGTCTTAATGGTAGGACCCGGGCTCGTTTCCTGGTGGGGGCAATTTCGAAATGTATAATTTCCAAACCATCTCTGGTCTGGTGGTCAATTTTGACTGTTGCTGCTTAGGGTACCTATATTCCCTATCGCTAAACGATTTATCATACCGGTACGGTACCGTGTAGAGAAACTGATGGGGGTACGGGTTTTATAAAAACAGCCATTCCCCTTCCTGCTTTGTTTTTTTTCCACTTTATTTCTACTTATAGAGCAAGATCCCAGTGCCGCCAGACCTAAGTTATTTTCTCAGCCATGATTTATGTACGATAGAATAGTGTTCGTAAGTCCTTTCAGTGTATGCGTACCTGTTAGCTTGTGCCGACGGCCAATTTCCAGATACCAGGTGCTAAAGGTAGGTAAAAACTAGACTAACTTATCTTAAATTCTCAGGGCTGATTTTCATATATGTTTTAAAGAATATTGTAAAAATTAATAAATTAATACTGCCAGACGCTTACAGCCGGCGGTAACTTTTGCCAGACGCTTTGAAGCTCCCAAAAAAATATATAATTTAAGTTAAGTTATATTCTCAGTTATGATTTTTATACATAATACTCAGAGAACTATTGCAATATCATCTGTAAGCTGCCAGACCTATTGGAGGGGTCAAACATCCCCCCAGACACACATTAAGCGTCCCCATATGTATGAGCGCTAGAACATGATTCACTCGTTTACTTCTACTACTTTTTAGGGTTCCGTAGTAAACAAGGAACCCTTATAGTTTCGCCATGTCCGTCCGTCTGTCTGTCTGTCTGTCTGTCCGCTGTTTAGCTCAGAGACTATTGGTACTAGAAATCTGTAATTTGACAAGGGTATAAATATCGATCACGCCGACAAAGTCGTGAAATAAAATTGTGAAAAATATTTTTTTTAGGGTACCTCCCCTACAAGTAAAGTGGGGGTGAATTTTTTCATGAAGACAGACAGACAGACGGACGCACATGGCGACACTATAAGGGTTCCTTGTTTACTACGGAACCCTAAAAAGTATTAGAAGTAAACGAGTGAATCATGTTCTAGCGCTCATACATATGGGGACGCTTAATGTGTGTCTGGGGGGATGTTTGACCCCTCCAATAGGTCTGGCAGCTTACAGAAAATATTGCAATAGTTCCCTGAGTATCATGTATAAAAATCGTAACTGAGAATATAACTTAACTTAAATTATATATTTTTTTGGGAGCTTCAAAGCGTCTGGCAAAAGTTACCGCCGGCGGTAAGCGTCTGGCAGTATTAATTTATTAATTTTTACAATATTCTTTAAAACATATATGAAAATCAGCCCTGAGAATTTAAGATAAGTTAGTCTAGTTTTTACCTACCTTTAGCACCTGGTATCTGGAAATTGGCCGTCGGCACAAGCTAACAGGTACGCATACACTGAAAGGACTTACGAACACTATTCTATCGTACATAAATCATGGCTGAGAAAATAACTTAGGTCTGGCGGCACTGGGATCTTGGACCATTACATCTTAGACTCCATCGTAACTTACCACTAGGTAAGATTACAATCTAACTGGCAAAAAAATAAAAAAGCCTTAGCAATATCGTAATATCAAATTACTAACTTTTTCTACTTCTACAAATTTGTTTATCACAACGTTAAAATTTATACAAAAACCGTGGATGACGTCAATTCAAAAGACAGACCGAACAACAACAAATATTTTCTGCATAAACTAGGTACCGAAAATAATAATAATTTGAAATGTGCGAAACTGCGAAAGAAATAGGTAGTTTGCGTGTGCCAAAGACATTACATCGTTTTAATATCTTCCACTTTTCGAAATTAGGATTGCTATTGAAACGCACACGCCTAAGATATTATATTATTTGTTCCTCTTTTAATAGAGAAATGAGAGTTTGATACTACAAGTGGGAAAATCAATTATTTTGCCGCTAACAGGTACTAGATAATATGTTGTATCATAATACTTATATTTGATTTGCCTAATACATAATATTATATTATATTATGTGGTTGCGTGTCTGGCCTTTTCGCTCACCGTGTCACGGAAAGAACGTTAAGATGGTAAAAGCATGCGACAGGCGATTTTTGGTGAGCTTTGTGAGGAAAACTATAAGTTCAATTTGAATAATTTCAAAGTAATATGTAATTTGGGTCTCTTATCTAAATTTACTTTGAGGTAGAAACACGATTGGAAAAAAAATTCTCGATAGAAAGTTTTCCCAAACTTTGCTCCAATAATCTCCTTTTTTTTCGTTTTAATCGGAAACGGTAGGTTTTTTTCCTGCTATTTTTTTTATTTGTGTTGATATAAATATTTACTAAAAGCGGTTTGAAATATTCTTTGATTATTAGCATTCATAATTTTTTTTAATCAATTTAACACTTATTAAAGATTTTTTCATTTCCCGCCCCCTGAATCTATAACTTCCATCTCTTTCCTAGCACTGCAAAGTATATAGTCCCATCACTATCGTACAACCCGCCCATTTTTAACCAGTTAACTGAAGGCTATTGCCAGCGTTGGACGTGTGTCCGGATCCGCCAGGATAATATGTATTTTTTTTCGGTTAGGAAAAAATTAAAAATGCCTTGATGGCGCTTGAAAATAGCAGGTTGTAACTACTCGGCGACAAAAAAATAAAATACGAGGCTTTTATCGTAAAACTTTACGCAAAAAAAAACGCCATCTATTGGTCATTGACTAAACGACTAAGCAACATGATATAAAATTGGTTTGTTATTTCACAGACTTCTCCGTAGAGTGTCTAGTGTGGTGGCGAGGGTGACGAAGTGAATCCAATTGTTCAGGGTTCGAATTCCGACTTCAGATTATGTCTTTGTTTGTTTTTTTTATTTACCATAATAAAATAAAATTGAAGTTTCTGCTTGTAATGTCAAGATAACAGGTTTATATAACTAAATGCATATTATGAAAGTAAATATGGTACTCTATGTGAATACTTAGTCTAGGTGTGTCGCGCTACTAAAGAACGAAAAAAATCGGCCAAGTGCGAGTCGGGCCTCGCTCTTTTAGGGTTCCGTTAAAAAAATTAAATTAAAATATTTCCATGATGGAAATATTTTAACTTAATTTTTTTAATTTAATTTAATTTTTATTATTTGTTGTTATAGCGGCAATAGAAATACAAAATATGTGAAAATTTCAACTGTCTATCTATTACGGTTTACGAAATACAGGCCGCTGACAGACGGACGGACAGCAGAGGCTTAGTAATAGGGTCCCGTTGGCACCCTTTGGGTACGGAACCCTAAAAACAGGCCAATGAAAATATGCCAGTGTGCGTGACATGAGTGCCGCGCATGCGCGGCGTGGATTACTGAGCGTGCGTAATAATACCAGGTACAAGTAGTTCCAATAAAATGGGGACAATTATGTCATAAATTTTTTTTTAAATATTATATAAAAATAAAATTAATACTTTTTTATTTATTATCATAAAACAATAATTTTATTAATAATATTGACTCTAATGACTCATAGTATATAATATTTTGTATAAGGTAATTAGGGTTTTGTATTAGGTTTCCAAAATTTTAAAAAATCAGCACCATATTGAATTTATTTGTTACTAGCTGATGCCCGCGACTTCGTTCGCGTGGATTTAGTTTTTAAAATCAGGCGGGAACTCTTTGATTTTCCGGGATGCCGGTCACCCTCCATTCTCAACTATACCTATCCATAAAATCACATCAATCCGTAGCTTTGTTGCAGCGTGATTGACGGACAAACCAACAAACAAACACACTTTCGCATTTATAATATTACTCGCAGCATTGTTAATGATGATTCAAAGAGAAACCATATTACTGATGATATTATCAATTACGTTTAGCTATCATTTTTATAATTGTCATTTTTACCATACCTAACCAAAGACAAAATTACTTTTAGCTGCAATTTACGTTTTGTTATTCCACTGTCATTTGCGTTTTGTCAGATGCGTTTTTGTTATACCACGTTTTATAGTGACATGACGGAAACGCGGTCGAACGGGATAAAAAGTATCCTATGTCCGTCTCCTGAATCTAAGCTACCTCTCCACCAATTTTCAGCCAAATCGGTTCATCCGTTCTTGAGTTATAAATAGTGTAACTAACACCACTTTCTTTTATTTATATAGATTGCACCGATGTCGTTCAAAATCGATATTTTGGGTTCCCTAGCGTCAAAAGAGAGGAAATGCTTGCCAAAATTTTAAAAAGTCGGCGCCATATTGAAATTCTTTGTTATTGCACCGATGTCGTTCAGAATAGATATTTAGGGTCCCCTAGCGTATAAAAAGACGAAATGGTTGCCAAAATTTTAAAAAGTCAGCGCTATATTGAAATTCTTGGTTATTGCATCGATGTCGTTCAGAATCGATATTTTGGGTTCCCTAGCGTCAAAAGAGAGGAAATGGTTTCCAAAATTTTAAAAAGTCAGCGCCATATTGAAATTGTTATTGCACCGATGTCGTTCAAAGTCCGTAATATATAATAAATATTTAGTGTCCCCTAGCGTCAAAAAAGACGAAATGGTTGACAAAATTTTTAAAAGTCAGTGCCATATTGAAATTCTTTGTTATTGCATCGACGCCGTTCAAAATCGATATTTAGTGTCCCCTAGCGTCAAAAAAGACGAAATGGTTGCCAAAATTTTTAAAAGTCAGTGCCATATTGAAATTCTTTGTTATTGCATCGACGCCGTTCAAAATCGATATTTTGGGTTCCCTAGCGTCAAAAGAGAGGAAATGCTTGCCAAAATTTTAAAAAGTCGGCGCCATATTGAAATTCTTTGTTATTGCACCGATGTCGTTCAGAATAGATATTTAGGGTCCCCTAGCGTATAAAAAGACGAAATGGTTGCCAAAATTTTAAAAAGTCAGCGCTATATTGAAATTCTTGGTTATTGCATCGATGTCGTTCAGAATCGATATTTTGGGTTCCCTAGCGTCAAAAGAGAGGAAATGGTTTCCAAAATTTTAAAAAGTCAGCGCCATATTGAAATTGTTATTGCACCGATGTCGTTCAAAGTCCGTAATATATAATAAATATTTAGTGTCCCCTAGCGTCAAAAAAGACGAAATGGTTGCCAAAATTTTTAAAAGTCAGTGCCATATTGAAATTCTTTGTTATTGCATCGACGCCGTTCAAAATCGATATTTTGGGTTCCCTAGCGTCAAAAGAGAGGAAATGCTTGCCAAAATTTTAAAAAGTCGGCGCCATATTGAAATTCTTTGTTATTGCACCGATGTCGTTCAGAATAGATATTTAGGGTCCCCTAGCGTATAAAAAGACGAAATGGTTGCCAAAATTTTAAAAAGTCAGCGCTATATTGAAATTCTTGGTTATTGAATCGATGTCGTTCAGAATCGATATTTTGGGTTCCCTAGCGTCAAAAGAGAGGAAATGGTTTCCAAAATTTTAAAAAGTCAGCGCCATATTGAAATTGTTATTGCACCGATGTCGTTCAAAGTCGATAATATTTAGTGTCCCCTAGCGTCAAAAAAGACGAAATGGTTGCCAAAATTTTTAAAAGTCAGTGCCATATTGAAATTCTTTGTTATTGCATCGACGCCGTTCAAAATCGATATTTAGTGTCCCCTAGCGTCAAAAAAGACGAAATGGTTGCCAAAATTTTTAAAAGTCAGTGCCATATTGAAATTCTTTGTTATTGCATCGACGCCGTTCAAAATCGATATTTTGGGTTCCCTAGCGTCAAAAGAGAGGAAATGGTTGCCAAAATTTTAAAAAGTCAGCGTTATATTGAAATTCTTTGTTATTGCACCGATGTCGTTCAAAATCGATATTTAGGGTCCTCTAGCGTCAAAAAAGAGGAAATGGTTGCCAACATTTTAAAAAGTCAGCGCTATATTGAAATTTTTCGTTATTGCACCGATGTCGTTTAAAATCGATATTTAGGGTCCCCCTAGCGTCAAAAAGATGAAGTGGTTGCCAAAATTTTTAAGTCAGCGCAATATTGAAATTCTTTGCTGACTTTTTAAAATTTTGGCAACCACTTCGTCTTTTTTGACGCTAGGGGACCCTAAATATCGATTTTGAATTACATCGATGCAATAAAAAAGAATTTCAGTATGGCTTTTTTTTTATTTATTTTTTTATACATTATTATAGGCACACGCTTGACCACTATCACACCTGATGGAAAGTGATGATGTGGCCTAAGGTGGAACGCGTTTGCCTAGAAGATGCCTATTCACTCTTGCTTTAATGATACCCAAATTGAATGTGTTAGGAAACACAGATCTCGGAAGAGCGTTCCAGACCCTAGCCATGCGAATCAGAAATAAAGACTTGATATAAGATCTTGATATGAGATCTGGGCTTGATATAATGTAAGCAGTTGTTGTGGCCGTGAAGTACCGCTTCACCTTATTAAGGATGCCTAGTTTTTTGGCGGCAATCTTGGCCTTAGCTTCAATGGCTCTTCCAAAGTTTATAGTAGCCGAGATGTCGAGACCAAGGAAATCAATGTGGTCGGTGATTGGTATGGATATATTCCTGAAAGTGGGAGCCAAGGTGAAAGCGCTCCGTTTAGCTGAGAGCAGGCACGCCTGTGTTTTTTTAGCATTAAGCTCCACCAGATTGGCGACACCCCAATCAGAGACTTCTTTGAGTTTAAACTCTAGAGTTTAAACACTCAGAGAGGCGATGGTAGAACGCTTAAGCGTTCTACCATCGCCTCTCTGAGTGCATTAATCTCAGTGCTGTTTGTGCGTAGACTGGACATATATCTCTCCGTTACAGTGCTGTCATCTGCATACCAGGATGCCGGATATCAGCAAATCATTGATGTGCAGCAAAAAGAGTGTAGCGGAGAGAACCGACCCCTGAGGAACTCCGGCATTAATAGCCATAAGATCCGAAGAGCAGCCATCGAAGACTACTCGGAAGGACCGCTCACTCAAGAAGTCAGATATCCAGTCGCATAAGCTACCTGGAAGACCGTAAGCCGGCAGCTTACTAAGAAGGCTGTCATGCCAGACCCGATCGAAAGCTTTAGATATATCAAGAGAGACAGCGAGGGCCTCTCCGTGTTTCTCCACAGCTTCACCCCAAATGTGTGTGAAATACACGAGTAGATCTCCACAGACTGTTTTTGACGGAAACCATATTGTCTGAAAGAAGATCATTAGACTCCAGGTATGCCAGGAGCTTGGTGTTTAATATGGGCTCCATGGACTTACATAGTAAGGAGGTGATAGCGATGGGTATATAGTTCGCCGGGTCGGCACGAATACCTTTGTTAGCAACAGGCTGTACATTTGCCAGCTTCCAGGATTCAGGAACTTGAGCTTTACTGAGAGAGAGACGATACAGGCGGGTCAGAACAGGGGATAATTTAGTAGCACAATTCCGCAAAACTATTGCTGGAATTCCATCGGGACTTTATTCACATGGTGCTGAATTTTAAAAATTTTGGCAACCGTTTCCTCTCTTTTGACGCTAGGGGACCCTAAATATCGATTTTAAACGACATCGGTGCAATAACAAAGAATTTCAATATGGCACTGACTTTTTTAAATTTTGGCAACCATTTCGTCTTTTTTGACGCTAGGGGACCCTAAATATCGATTTTGAACGACATCGGTGCAATAACAAAGAATTTCAATATGGCGCTAAATTTTTAAAATTTTGGTAACCATTTCCTATTTTTGATCCGAGGGAACCCTAAACCCTATTCCCAACTCTATTGATTAATCGCTAAATCGCTAAAAGTCAATCGCCAATCGCTGTCGCTAAAAGTAGCCTGTCTACTTTCTCCCGGTAAAATATTCGTATAAAAAAATAAATATTAAAATAAAAACGAATAAAAGGAAAATAAAAAAACGAAAAAGTGAAAAAAATCAAAAAAAAATAAGAACTGCCTTGTTCTTGAGTCTGAATAACGATGGGGAAAATTTCGAAATTTATAATTTCTGAAATATCTCAAATCTGGTCTGGTGGGAGGCTTCGGCCGTGGCTAGTTACCATTCTACCATCAAAGATCGCTAAACAATTTAGCGTTCCGGCACGATAACGTGTAAAAATGTAATAAATCCAAGCTTATCCCCTTCCAAGTTAGCCCGTTACCATCCAAACCGCATCGTCACTTACCATCAGTTGAGATCGTAGATCAAGGACTGTCTTGGGAAGGAAATTTAAAAGTGACATTATCCGCAATCGCCTTTCGAATATTATCGGTATAGTATTAGGGAAATTTTGGGTTCGTAAACTGGCCACACAGAGCAAATGGCGAACTCTAATTTGATTATTTTCTAAAAATTTCAATTTATTATTTTGCAGGACAGGTGATGTTATTGATTGTTTTAGACCGTCATTTTTAGTGTTTTCACATTTTAACCACAAAAATCGCCATTTTAAAAAGAAACATTCATGAAATAAGCCAACGCTTGGGCCGATCGTGCCTCTCTATCGCTTGTTCCACGCTCTCGCTTGCACGTGTCCGGCGGACCGTGTCACTTTTTCGTGCGTACAGCCGGTGTTCATCGATTTATAAGACGTTATCACGTCAAAAACAAAATATTGGCTCGCAATATTCACCTCTGCGATTTTTGACGCGTTCACAGGTTTGAGACTCCATCTTGTATATCTATTGCGGTACTTTTAACAAAACACAACAAATTTTTTTGTATGTCTGTCTGTCTGTTTGTTCCGGCTTATCTCGGGAATGGCTGGGCTGATTTTGACGAGACTTTCTCTGGTAGATAGCTGATATTATAAACTTTTATTTGATACGCAACGGTTATAAGGCTACTTTTTACCGACTTTCAATAAAGGAGGAATTGTGTTTTCTACCTACGAACATCGATATCTCCGAGATTTCCAACCTTTTTTAATTCACTGCGAAATGGTTTGTGAGATGGTCCTATAAAAATTACGGGTTCCAACTCCTCAATCCTGATGCTGCTCTCTCTCGTTCTCATACTTTTCCATAATATTATGTTTGAGTTTTTCGCGCGACACGCGCCGCGCAACGCCTCGCGTGTGCAAAGACGCATCCTTCTCGCGAAGCGTCGCGTTTTGATCGTACCTACAGTAAAAATAAAAATAAAACTCGTGAATGAATCGATTTGTTTGCGAGAATCGATTTTAAGATATTTCTTTATAGATGTTTTTAAACGACTATAAAGGCTAATACGGCATGGACTTCCACAGTCTTCGGTCTTGCGCCGCTTGAATCCAGCGGCTCCCTGCGACTCGCTTGATGTCGTCGGTCCACCTAGTGGGGGTCTGCCAACACTGAGTTTCCACCCCACTCCAGCACCTTGGGACCCCAACGACTAACAGCTCTTCGAACTATGTGCCCTGCCCATTTCCACTTCAGTTTCGCATGGTTTCGTGACTCGCTGAGCTATGTCGGTGACTTTGGTTCTCCTACGGATCTCTTCATTTTATTAAGTAGGTATAGTAATTGTTAACCAATTTACTTGTGACCTTATGTTATTCTTTAGATTTCTCATCTTCCAGATTGTGTATTACGCTATACCTTTAAATTTTCAAATAGAATAATATTATACCTACCTTTAATAAACCGTCTCCTGTATACGATAAAAATTGAGTATTTTTAAATAGTTATAATATTTATATATTTTGTAGGTATGTATTAAAAATATTTTTAAACAAAATAGTGCTTTTCTATATCAAATATTATTAAACATAAAAATGGAAGTTATTTATTTTTACCAGCGCCATCTATTTTATCTACGTGACCTCTTAGTACGTGAAGGGGGTGCGCCCTGCGGATGGGTTTTGGCCCCGCCTATTTTTATAAAGTACTCTCCAAATTCGAAACAATTTATTTTCCGTTTAGCGTCTTAAGCCGTCGGTCCCGGTTAATTATTATTATCACTCTACATCAATACATATCATTATACAATATCAACATCTGACAATAAACGGTCGAAATCTCGTTCTCTTATAAAAGTCGACTTGTATGCGAAGGATCTAGAAACCCACCGCATTATTATTCCAAGAAAACTCCTACCATGACATGAATATGGGAAAGGGCTCACGACCCACAGCAATGAGGAAAA
Source organism: Oeneis ivallda (assembly GCA_029955525.1). Lineage (NCBI taxonomy): Eukaryota > Metazoa > Arthropoda > Insecta > Lepidoptera > Nymphalidae > Oeneis > Oeneis ivallda. The sequence goes on along the minus strand of JARPMR010000004.1, from coordinate 11,669,765 downwards.
CGATGCAGAGAGATATTTGTGATAGAGTAGAGAGTAGCTATGGTAGAGTCTCGACGTGTCATAAGAGCCACAGATTGGCCTAATATACACGAAACAAATAATTTTGAATTTGTGGCTTTTCTTCGCGTTGGGTTTATAGCTTCACCAGAGAAATGTACTAGCAATATTTCCCCTCCGCAAAGTGACCCTGTCGTCGTTGAGGTATTTCCTAAATTACTCTCATTCGCTCGAAATTACAGCGCAGCGGTGGATTGTTGACCCGCCCTGATTGTGTAAATTCCGAGCAGTTTCACGACCACACCGTAAAGCAGATTACCTTTGACGGCATAATATTTTAATTGTTCCAATGACTGAACAAAACGTGCGTCGCGCACTAGGACGGTAAAATTAACTTTTAGACCACTTTCACATTAGATCGCTAGCAGCGCGACAGTCGCGCGACGGCAGCGCGGCAGCAGCAGGTGACTTCTCATTACAACTATGTTGCTGCACGTGTCGTTGGTGTGTCTAATAAATAAATAGATTATAGTCGCGCGATGATATATTTTTTAGTATGGAAGTTAACCGCCGCTGCCCCACTACTGTCGCACTGCTAGCGACCTAATGTGAAAGCGCACTTAGGACGTGTTTACTACCCCTGAACATGCTTTTTTCGAGCATGAGTTTTGAAAACACCTGCAAGTCAAGCGCAGAATGCCAGGACTTGATCGAAGGTTCATGAGTCTGGATCAATAAAAACACTACAATAATTATTAGTGACGCATCTACAGCTGGCAAGACGTATAAATTCCGCAATTTATTGCAGAAGTCAATATCACACTTTTGCAGAATTTGACTTGCTGCGAGTGTTTATTTTATCGCTAGTGTACACATTGCTTAGTGCTAATTGGCACGACGCGACATAACGCTACAATAACTGGTTTCAAAGATGGTCAATTAAAACATTTTTTGTAGCTATACATTTCAAATACGTAACATTCAACAAAAGCCAACGTCAGGAGCTCCTCCAAAAAAAATCTCAATTTATTGCATTTTTTATCACATTTCTCGACATCTTTTATTGCATTGTTTGTTTTTCTCGCAAGCAAATGTAATCATGAGCCTAATATTAGATAAGTGTGTATACTTATAATACCTACACTTGTATCCATCTTCAACATCTAAATCGTAAAGGAAAAACGTGTTCATGTAGTATTTCTCTGAAAGTATATCTACCTAACTAGATTCTCGAATATATAACCTATATGTACTAGCTTTCTTTTTCCCCGCGATTTGCTCTCCTTTGAACTCTTTTCCGGGATAAAAAGAATCCACAAATCAACTCTAGAACGCAAGCTAGCAAGTACCTATTTACTTAGATAGATTTAGACCAGTATTCTCCTTGAAACGACGATTCTGTTTCCTTTCATCTGAAAAATTGTACCTTTTACATTTGTAAATCATGTTGACGTGTTTTGACTCTTAGCTGGTGATCCCATCTGACAGTCTCATTATTTACACGCACTTTAAAATCTTGTCCATAGTCTCCGAAAATAAATCACTCTATTTTGGATAAGAAATAAATAACGCTCTATACCTAAAATAAATCTCAGGCTTGCTTGGGTTAAATAATGCAAAACTTAAACCTTTTCGAGTGATTCTGACCCACAAAAGAGATGTCTCCAAAAACTTCGCACCTTTAACAAGCTCAAGCTTTTATTCCTACAGGAGTTCCTATCATAAATTCTAAGATACACGTACTTAAGAACCGACACGCTATTACCCGTAAAGTGGAATTGCTCGTCGTAAAAAATATAAGATAGGCAGGCTTTACTGCGCTCACATTTGTACTTTATTTACGTAATCTGCCAGTCTGCCTACGAAAAAGCATTTCTTATCAAAGAAAGTAAGATAGACAATAATGAATGATTATAGACTAATGATTTAATCATGTATTTATCAAATAAAGTAAAGACTAAAGATATACTTTAGGTGATAGAATCTTAACTTTTCATAATAGCAACAGATTGGCCTACATGAAATAAATAGTTATGAATATTTAATTTTTTTTTACGTAAAGAGCACGTAAAGGTAGCGCACGTATCGTATCCCATATCCAAGAAACTATTACTACCTATATTAAAACTATATCGCGGTGTTACAAACTTTAAATAAAATATTGATATTTTAATTTTATAGGGTCCCAGAAATAAAAAAAAATCTTCGTAGATGATTATTTTTCAATGTATAATTTTATCTCCTATAACCTATAATACGACGAACAAAATGAACAGCCTCTTTGTGAAGAACTGAAAACTTCGAGAACTTGGGACAGTTTTTCAATCTTTCTCGATATCGCCTCTGGCTGTAGAGCTTCTTCATCCCAGATTATTCCTTGTTTACATTATCCTAGAGTTTCAGACGACTTTGTCAATTATTTTTATGTGATCTTCAACCAAAGACCACAAAAGACCGAACAAATTTTGATAGAAGTACCTACGTTGGAATTGGAGGATAAATACTTGAACAGCCTTCTTTTATATTATAAGCTAGGAATATTAAAGAAAGTGAGTCTTAAGTCATTAATTAAATAAAAAACCGGCCAAGTGCGAGTCGGACTCGCGCACCGAGGGTTCCGTACTCTAGAAGTAAAAGTAAAATGATAATATCAAATTAATTTGCTTAATTATAATTAAGTATAAGTCCACTAGGTGGACCGACGACATCAAACGAGTCGCAGGGAGCCGCTGGATTCAGGCGGCGCAAGACCGAAGTCTGTGGAGGTCCATGCAGGAGACCTATGTCCAGCAGTGGACATCTAAAGGTTGATAATAATGATGATCATCATCATTATATATTAAGTTAACGATAATTATAGTTAACTTTGTTTGTAGAGGTTTATTGTTAATATAAATAAAACTATGCTAGTTACAGCGTTGATTTTATTTTTCCTGTAAAATATACATAAACCTCCATTGACCATAATTATTTCTGATTTTTCGATTGGTAAACTTCGGAGATAAGGGGCGTATTTTTTTCGACATTTTGCCTGATTAATCAAAAACTATGGGATATAAAAATAAATAAAAAACTGTTTTAGAATGTACAGGTAAAGGCATTTCATATGATATCCCACTCGGTATAATAATTTTACTTTGAAATTTCAAACCCCTGATTTTCCCCCTTTTTTAATTAAACTAAAATAAGTTTCGCGTTGGTTTTATTTTTCCTGTTAAACATACGTAAACCTCTATTGACACCTTAACTAAAAGTACTTACCTTTTTTTATACATATTTTCATTAAATTCAATTGATTTCCATGGCGTACGTAGGTACAAATAATATGTAATTTATTTCCAATTATTTAATTCCAATGAGTACCTAGTTATTCGAAAGCGCTGGGTACAAAAAAATTGATTGCATCCTTGATCTATCCTGATAATATTATATTGTTTCGACGTACATCCATAAAATAATATGTATAACCAATGATATTGGAAGGAAAAAGAGGTGTATAACAATGACTTTGTTTAACTGGGAAACTACGGAGCATTTCCTACCTATATATTGCTCTCTTTTTATGATTTGAAGTTATGTTATAATAGGTATACAATGGCAATTCCTACATGAATGAGTTCAAATACGAAAATAATAAAAAATGTATTTTAGCTACACGGACGTCTATAAATATTAACTATGACGATGTACAATGTACATGCAATCTTAGAAGGTACACTAAACTTCATTAAATCAAATGATGTGTATATATATATTGTAGCTCTAAGTTCATTAATTAAAGTTACTTTTTTATGAGTTGCCAAAATATGTACATAATGGTAGGTAACTACATTCATCGCAAACTCATTTGTGATTTGACAGATAGATAGTAACAAGAGTAGGCCGACGACCAGTGCACCCACCGGCTTCTCCCACCCATGGGCGCAATTGGAATTTGTATTTACCCGTAGAGCCACTGTATTAGGGCATTGCATTGTACACACATGCATACCTATTCAATATTAAATCTTCAAATAGGATAAAAGTCGTGGAAATTAATCACAAAACTGCCCCTGTCCCTTGATGGATAAGGGGCCTTAGCCGGAACAGACGTCTAATAGCCCATCACAGGGGAAGTGATCTTCCCATAGGAAGGAGGCCATGCCTCGACGCCCGTACCCCCGTTGGCTTCACGGCCAATGGAGAGATCAGAGAATCTACTGTTAAGTACTTTCATTCTCGTATGAAAGAGTTCTAACAGATGGGAGATATTTCACAGGCTTGTCTATTATTCCTAAAGGGTACGAGGAGCTTCAACTTTACCTGTTACTAACCAGAGCGCAACCTCCATTCATCTCAGCGCTTCAAATAAACCTGCCTAAGAGGGACAACCCCGAGCACATAAATTTTCTACTTGTCGCAGAGAAAAGCAATTGCTGTGTTTACTGAACAACAAGGGTTCGGAGCATTTCGGAATAAAATTGTTGGGAGAAATAAATTTTCAGACCAGTTTTCACGATATGTAGTATAGATACAACTCAATGAATATCACATTTAATCATTTAACAATATTGAAATAATATAAATATTTAATATTATTAAATTACAACTAAAATTAAAACTATAATATAATTATTTTATCCCCTTTAATTTGGTCCCTGAACAAAGGCGGCTCGCTCAAAGGAGCGCTGGTGCATTGAACTCCCACAAAATTAAAATACATAGGTAGGTATAATAATCAAATAAACATTTGCTATAAACGTTATAAATATTTTTATATAAATCTATTCCCATTGTCATTTTAATCATGAATATCCATAAGTACCTACCTACCTACTTTACTACTTATTTCATCAATCAACACAAATTTAATACATCTATTTTTGTTAAGTGGAGCGCTTAGAACAACGCTCCTATAGACGAAAGCTTAGTACAACGTTCTTATTGAAATGTAATGAGAGTAAGAGAGAGCATTCGATGCGAGCGGCGCGTGAGACAAAAGATTTGTATGAGAAATTAGGTAAATATAGAGCGGCGCTCCTGACACGAAGTACGCATGCGCGATATTACCCGACTAAATGATACTGTACATAATGTACTGTAAATTGTAATGATACATACTGTTGTCACAAAGAAAGAGTTAAAACTCGCGAGTATTTTTTTTATTCGTATTATGCCGGTAAGATGTAAACAAAACACAAAATACGAAAGTTTTATTTTGATTTATTCGCGAGTGCGTCGGATCATTGTACAGTGGCTGGAAAATCTGTATTGTTGTTTTAAATAGTGTAGGTACATATTGTGTTGTGTATTTATGTGAAAAAGACTGTGATTTATGTAAATAGTGTAGGCGATTAAAATGGAACAATATAACGTAAATTTTATAAAAAACTGTGAAAAAACTTTAGACTTGAGACTTCAATTAAAATTAAACTTAAATTAAAATTAAACTCGAAACACAATGACGCAAGACCGTTTAAACGCTTTGTGCATGATAAGCATCGAAAAAGAACTGATAATCTCAATTTCCGATTTTCATAGGAAAGTCATAGGTAGATGTTTTTTCTCGGCAGTAGGACCGCCGAATGGACTTCATTTACAAATAATTGGTAAGCATTTTCTTTTTTTTTTAGTGAACTCCCAATATGATCTTTCACGAGCCGCCTCTGTCCCTGAATACACATTTTATACTTTTGTTGGAAGAACAATATATTCTCAAGGTAAACTTGCATCGTCTCAATCGATAGATTTCCTTTCCTCCCTGATGAGCTGCCTTCTACACGCCAACGAGCCATTCGCGTCTCTGTCGTTTCACGTTCTTTCATCAAACAAGGTTCCACATCCCCTGTCTGCCAGACTTCGAAGCCGGCTGGTCAATTACGTAAAAGCTAAGCACCTATCAAATCATTGTTACAGTTTCAATGCTGGAGATCGGCTGTAGATAGCGTTTTTGCTGCAACAATACAATGATCGTCACTCTTTAGCAATTATTTTAGCCAATAGTTAGAGTGTCGGCCAAGAAGTGATTACGATCGTCACACTTTAGCAACCATTTTCAGACAGTCAAGCGGCTGATAACGAGATGACAAGTTGTCTTTGCACCACAAGAGACTTACAATGTTATTTAAGCACATAAGTAACTTGCGAGGTCAATTTAAGTTTGTTATATTTGGTTAATAATTAATGACGTGGAATGTCTAGACAGAGTTCCAACGAGACTGCGTCGGTTCTGCCAAAAGTAGTTAACTTTAATAGTTACTGAAATTCATAGTGTAACAACCAACGTCAAAGTTCAAAATTACTTAGTCGCCATAATTATACCTACAGCTCGAAAGTAGAATCATGAATAGTAGTTATTGTAATTGTACAGACTACAGACACTTAGCGTTCGTTTAAAATTGAGCCCTGCACCATAGAGTAAAGAAATCTACACCCCTCGCGCTTCCCCGCACCGCACCTCAAGTCAGACCCCACAGTAAAGACACAGTATAAGAAGATGCAGTATAATAGTTTATCTATTGTTTTATTTATTAAGTACTAGCTGACCTGTCTTAACTATGAATATTGAATTCGAATTGGTATAAATAATAAAAAAATATTTAAAAAAAAGTGTTTATTATTCTAATGCTTTACGATATACAACATTCTTAGTTTTTTTTACCAAAACTCCTAATATCCAAAGTTCAATTTAATAAATTGAACTTTTAATATTAGGCGTGATGGCTCTGAACTAACCGTGATGTGCACTAAGAAATTAAGTTTATACCACCTATATAATACGTAAACTTAGAATAAGAATTATTATTAAATATTATTTTTGCATGCCTATCCGGCAGATTGTAAGGACTTTTATTATAATGTAACACCATTGTACTACTCAATCTGTGCAAATAAATAATTTGAATTTGAAATTGAAATTTATTTTTATTGAATTGAACCGGTGCTTCGCGAGTGGTTTACTAAGTGGGTCTGACTTGAGGTGCGGTGCGGGGAAGCGCGAGAGAGCTAGGGTAAATTTGTAACGCGTATAGTACCACTAGATCAAAGGCGTCAAACTACTGCATATCCTATACTGTGTCCGTACTGTCGGCATGGAACTAGGAATTACGACTACGTCGATTACTTTACTCTATGGTGCAGGGCTCAATTTTAAACGAACGCGTTAGTATCTATAACGACTGCTTACAATAAAATCTAAGATCTACAAAACAAGGTCTCCGAGTCTACTAGGGTTTTACACTTGTCCGTCTGATTGTCTCTCCGTAACTCGTTACAACTTTTACATCGACTAAACTGTTCAGTCGAGTTGTGTACTTTTCGTGAATTCCACACAACTAAATTATAATCAAAAGCAAATCGATACGGCTTTTTGATTTTTTTGTCGAGCAACTATCGTAACTTGATAGTTTGCGCACATTCTATGATCGCAGTACATTCTTATAAACTTATGAAACACAACTAAATAGTTGTTCAACTAAAAGTTGTATGTTTGCGCTAGGCCTAAGTATATTTTCTCAAAATAAGATATGTATTAGTTAACAAACCAAGAAAAACCAAATGGCCTTAACCATTCACACATTAATCGGAGTAAAAATATTCTCAAAGCAAATATTTTTCTCTTGACGCTAAACTAAATTTAGAGTTTTCAACTAAGATTTGGTCTATTTAAATTTGGACTATGCAAAAAATTGTATGGGTACTCATCCCCACCCCCCACTAAGAGACGTGGCACTATTTTTTACATTATTGTAACGTCCCATAAAAAGACATAACCATTTTCAATCCAAAAATGATTGGGATTTAAAAAAAAAAAAAAAGTACGCACACTGAAGTACGCGCGCGCGACGCAGGCGACAGGCGACGCAAGGGTCTGCCCGGAGGTGGTCAGAGGGACCGCGGGCAGCGCGCGGCGCGGTTTTTTCTCTGCGTCTCTGAAACGCATCTGCATCTTACAATAGCTTTTTTCTAGTTGGTTAATGCTCTGTTTATGTTATGTTCTGTTTATAGTTGTAATTTTCTGAACTGGTATCCAAAAAGCTTCACTGAAAAATGAATAAATAAATAATTCTAACTCGATTTGCATGAAAACCCCAATCCTACGGCGGATGACGTCATAATAAAAAATCATCAGGCTACCGGGATGTATTAACTGACGTTTGAAATCTGTTGGTGGGTGGGGATGATTTTTTGCATAGTCATTTGAGTTTCATTTTCTCACGCTAAATACTGAATTTACGAAAAATCACAAGAAATTTCATTTTCTTGATTCAATTAATCCTTTTTTTCGAGTAGGCCTGTTAAAAAGAAAAATTTGTCTTGTGACCTACTTATTAATTATTGTCTTGTGCCTGTATTACCAGACAGCCGAAGACCTAGACTTAGATCTAAAACTAAGCTAATGATGAAGGCGAACTTTTTGTAGGAAGGGCGAACCAGTCAGTCGAAAGAATATTACAAAAGGACAAACCCTGTGCACATTTTACTTCGTAACCTAAGCAATTTATCAACCGTACCGTAACAAAATCTGGTTTAATACTCAAAGAACAAAATACATAGGTAGTTCCACGACCTCGTATACGCAGTCACATAGGTACCTAGCGAGATTGGCATGCGGGTTAATGAACTGGCGTAATAACCCAACCTTTACCTGAAACTAGCGTACGCACGTGCTCTAAATATAAAATGCTACATCCAAATGTTATCAACCATAACAATAACATGCTCGAAGAGATTAATTAAAGGTCTATCGAATTTGAATTTTCATTTATAGGAAAATTATTCTAAGCTGACTTCACAAACTTTTGAAGTACGACTGCGACTCATTCGCATGTTTTGAATGACTATTACTAGGCCTAGTAGAGTAGAATGAAGTAATGAAGCAGTAGCAAAACGAAGATCGATTAGGTGAAACTGAATTAAGGGCCAACAAAGCACGCCCATTTAAATAACTTGAAATTTTTAAGAAATTTTATTTTCTTGATAACGAATTTATTTAATGAACACCCAAAAATTGGTGATTTTAGTAACCATTATACAAAAACACGTCACGCAGCTAGCGTTCCGTACCTAAACGTCTTTTCTAAATTACCTCAACGTATTGTAATAATATATTATTATGTACTAGTTGACTCGCCCCGGCTTCGCACGGGTAGGCTACAAAACAAACACAATGATACAAACATCTGGGGCCTGGAGATTAATGATTAAGTCTACGCCTACGGCTTAAACCCTCATATTACTTTAAAATATGGTATGCTTTTATTCGATTCGACGACTTTATGCGAGTGATCTGCTGCTATCCGTGAAGAGTTATATCCTCTATCTCCGATAATATTTATCAGATCTTTGTCAAAATTAGACAAAACATGTCTGATAGTATACACTTTCAAATAAAAAAATAATTATTATAAGGAACTTACGTTCCAAAAACGGTTCGACGGAGATAAGGAGTAAAATCAACAAAAACTTTCTTCTCCTATCCTGGAGAATCCTTATGTTTTATCAGGATAAAAACTATTCCATATGTTGATCCAAAATATCAGCTACCACTCATAGACGAATGATATTTAGAATTGTCAAAGCTACCACTATAACAACTTTCATTTTAATCCGTTCAATAGATTTTGCGTGATGCGTGGACACACGGACAGACAGACAGACAAAAATTAAATAAAAATCTGTTTTGGGCTCAGTATCGTTAATAAAGCATCCCCCGGTTAAAATTTTCAAATATATTATATGTACAGAAATCTTCCAGTTACAGTTTTATTGTAAGTATAATAATTAAAGATATAGATTTCAAGTCATGCTCGCTTTGAATTAGCCATTACACGTTATGACTGTTTAAAATATTGCACAGCGTGCTGTGAACAGACTTTTCGCTTAATAAGCGAATTCGTTTTTTGTCTAACACGAATAACGAAATTTAGAAAGGGTAAAAGCACTTAAAGCGACTGAAAGCTTAGCACTTTCAGCCACTTTCCCGGCTCACATCCCCAGGCGATTATTTTCTCAATATAACAGATAACCAAAAACTTATATTGGTATTGAATTTTTAGCCTTGAAGGCTAAAAATTCGAGACGATTTTGTTCAACAAGCGATGGAGTTTCCACATCGCTGCCGATATATGAATAAGTATGTCTTGTACTGAAATAGTTTATTCAGGTGCCGACACCAAAGAAGACCCAGAAGTTCCCAACCACAAATTCCCACTCAGTAAATCCTCATAAAATAATATTGTGGCAGTTTAAATAGACTTTAACCACCTTAAGAGCGATGCCACACGACTCGATGCGGAGTCGCAGCAGCGTTCGGCGTTCGAAATGTGTGGTACTGTATATTAAATCTTCAAATCTTCGTTCGGCGTTCGAAATGTGTGGTACTGGTATGCCGCTAGATGCGTTGCCAAATACAACGTCGTAAGTCGTAACGTGACTAGTGTGTCACGATACAACTTTCAGATAGAGTTGAGGGCGGAAAAAATTAAATCGATGAGGCTCAGCTGCCTTGATGAGATGCTTTTGAAGCCTTGATTATGAAAATATCTTGCATCTCACTAAACGGTCTTTACGAAAATAAAATAAAAATTAAATTATTTTAAAGCAAATAAAGTTTTGCTGTAACACAAAAGCTACGTTGCGGTTCCGCTCCACATTGTATGGCACCGCTATAACACCGAGTATTTAGTTGCTTAAATACTCTAACATAATAATATTATTAAGACTCGACAAGCCAAGTGTCCATTTTATTTGATTGTACCCCGGTGTTTGCAACTGAAGTACAGAATATGTGGGAGGCTATAATATAAACGAAGATTTAAACGTTTTGTACGTTTTGATGTGCATCTGAAAACCTACAAAGCTGGGAATATGGCGAATGTTGTCAAAAACTACATAATATTATAGCAAAACTTTATTATATTTGCATTTATTATTTTTGCATTCATTTGCAACATAAACATAACATAAACCTAACACAAAACGACCCAACTCGATCAATAATATTTTTTAGAGTTCCCGAAGACTTCACTTAAAATACTCCTCCTATATATAACTCCTATGTATAATACCTAAAAAATTACCAATTTAGGTATATCGAATTTTAATGTTTACCACATATCCTTCGCCTTTGCCTTCGATTTTGGATTTATTGTGCAAAAACAAAATAATATGTTACCCTTTTTAGGGTTCCGTACCCAAAGGGACGTCCCGTACGTCCGTCCGTCCGTCCGTCCGTCCGCCCGTCTGTCAGCGGGCTGTATCTCGTAAACCGTAATAGATAAAGAGATGAAATTTTCACATATTATGTATTTCTATTGCCGCTATAACAACAAATAATAAAAATTAAATTAAATAAAAAAAATTAAATAAAAATTTTCCAAGGGTACATGGAAATATTTTTATTTAATTTTTTTAACGGAACCCTAAAAGAGCGAGGCCCGACTCGCACTTGGCCGATTTTTTTAAATCGAGAACTGTTACTCCATAAAGTTTATCTCGATGCTTGTTATGAAAAAACTGTAAAGATACTAAGGCATTATAATGAGATGAATTTGTAAGCGTAACACCTCTCCAAAATATAACGCTGTTATTATATTATTCTGAGAAATGAGGACTCATAAGAAAAGTATTCTCAACAAGGTATCTCGTTACAAAATATGAATAGAATATGAGTTTACCTACTTAATACTTATATTCTATTTATAAATATATTAAAAAAGTGGTAAGACACAGGTATAGAATAAAACAATCGTAGGTACCTATTATTCTTAAAAAAAACTAGTAAGTAAAGATTTTTCAAAATGATTGATTATAATAATTCATAAAGGTAGTATTAAATTACTTACCCTATAGATAGAAAAACGAAGTTCAAAAGAAAACTATTATGGATCGTTGATTCCTTAGTCTAATGAAGGCTTTACTTTAATGGCTTCATTTGCTCTATCTCTTGGAACAGATGCTTTGAGTCATTTATTACTAGCTAATGGGTAAGGTCAAAGATATTTTCATATTACTAGAGCGAGCAATGTCTAGCAAAATGATTGATATTATAATTATTATATTACAAGGTCATTATTATATTACTGAGTCAGCCGTTCCAATTGAGAATAATCGGCAAAAAATGCGGTTCTTTCAAAGAAGAATCTAATTACAATATTATTAATTGCCGTATCACGCATTATTGAAGCAATTCAAATACGCTTTTTTAACCGACTACACAAAAAAGGCGGATGTTATCAATTCGACGCGCATTTTTTTGTCGATGTTACTCCATAACTCCGTCAAATCTGAACTGATTTCAATAATTTTATTTATTTGAAAGGACATATTGTAAGGTTGTGTAAGGTTAGCCCTCATTAAAATTTGGTGAAGATCTGATAAATATCTTCGATAATGGAGGGCGGAACTCCTCCTCCGGAATAACTCCTCAATGAATAAGAGCAAATCGCTCGCGATCAGAGAATGTGAAGATTGATCCTTTGAAGCTACCACTAAAAAGCTTAAAATAATAATATTATGTATATAAAAAACTTTTAAAACACTGACTTATACGCCAGTACAAAACACTAAAAATTCTAAACACAGAATCCTAAATCTTTCATAGATATGATTTCAAGGATTCCCTAATAACGTAAGCAGCCGATTTTACCTATGTGATGTCGTACCGGAACGCATAATTTGATGGCGGCACATCTTACCGTTTGAACCCTTTAACAGATCAGACCTACACGACACGACAGACGACACGACAGATTTGGAAATTATTTAGTTACCAAATTGCTTCTACCGGGAATTGAATCTGAGTTCATCCACTTATATAAATATAGATCCAGTAAGGTCAATGGTATACCTATTTGAAACAGAAATCTTTAAAAGAAATTAAAATAGAGGATAGGAACAATCGATCCTGTAAAACTGAAACTATAGTGGCCCGGGAAAACCAAGATCGCGACAAAACTGAAAGAGTATTTCAGCAAAAGAACGAAGACTTCGTGTCACACCTTCGAGTGACACATCGGTAATGGCACTTTTCGCGTACTAATCTATGATTCAAAATAACAAGTCTGTCACTCAGCATACCAAGAAAAGTAACGTATCTTCAAGTCAAGTCAAGATTGATAACATTTTTACGAGACTCACGGTCTGGAGACAAAATCCCACCCCACGATATAAATTCTATTAGAATACCAACAAATTTACATGTACAAAGCGATTCTCTCGAAAACAAATTCAGTCTTGGTAAAAAATAATGCCTACCTACTTATGTTCAATGCGTATACATTTTCGAGCTTAGATTTTTCGTAAGAATGTTGCAAAATAATGAAAAAATAACCAAAGCAAAATTGCTTAGCGGTTCTAAGCAAGGTCAAGTGATAAGGCGCTCTTATTTTTAATAAGTACCAACATTTTCTAAATAACCCACAGATTACGGTACACCGACTAAAATTCTCTTTCGCAAAGGATGAGATTTCTTTTCACAACAACTTTGTTTGATTTTGTTCTTTCGTGCAGAGAATGAGTAGGTAGTCGATTCAACCTCTTATTTCCTTTGAAGAGACCTGTTATTACGAAGCTTCGGTCTACGTGTTCAGCTGACCACATCTTGAGTAAACATAAAGGTATTGAGTATAGTAATTATTATTATCTTAATATATATAAATTACGTGTCACGTTGTTTGTCCGCGATGGACTCCTAAACTACTTAACCGATTTAGATCAAACTTCGCAACTATCTGTAATTTGGTCTAACTTGAAAGATAGGATAGTTTTTTTGATTAGGATAGTTTATTTGTTTTATTTATGTAGATAATAGTTGGCGGTACGAAGTTCGCCGAGTCAGCTAGTTTATTATAAAATGCAAATATAAATAAGTAAATCTTTTAAAAAAAAACTTTTAGTAGTTACATCATCAGACCCTAGATATCATTTAAGACCAAGGTACTTGTCAAGACGAATCAAACGAGCCCATACTCGATAGGGCTACGTAGTTTCATTACAGAGTTCTCATAACTCTGTAATGAAATGGAGCTGACGGACCTTTCAGCTCCATCAGCTCCATCATCAGACCCTGGATATCATCTAGGAACACAGTACTTGTCAAGATGAATCAAACGAGCCTAAACTCGACGGCTACCTCGTTTTATGACAGAGTTTCCATAGCCATCTACCACCTACATTATCAGATCAGCTCCATGACAGAATAATACTGCATTGTCATTATTTTGATTTATATGTATGTACATGGTATGTACATGCAAAATTTCAGCTAAGTCGGAAACCGGGAAGTGGTTCTATTTCATCTTGCAAGATTTGACCTAAACAATACATATATTTACACACATATATACCTACATACATACATAATTACATGTATACATTCATACATACGTATGTACATACATATATATATACATACATACGTATCTTCTTCTATAACAACCGATAGACGTCCACTGCTAGACAAAGGTCTCTTGCATGGACTTCCACAGGTCTCGGTCTTGCGCCGCCTGAACCCAGCGGCTCCCTGCCGCTGCTGCCTCCCAAGGTAGGTCCACCTAGTGGGGGGTCTGCCAGGCAGACCCCCCACTAGGTGGACCGACAACATCAAACGAGTCACAGGGAGCCGCTGGATTCAGGCGGCGCAAGACCGAAGCCTGTGAAGGTCTATGCAGGAGAGGACCAGCCTTTGTCCAGCAGAGGACGTCTAAAAGTTGATATAGAAGAAGAAGTACAATTAAAAAGTTTTCGTGAAAAATAAGTTCTCGTTTACATGTTAATATAGTATTTATCATGTAACCGAGAATTTATTTTTATAATATTATATAGACAGGGTTAATTTTAATTCACCAACAACCTCACACATGTAACTTCTGTGCATCAAAGTAAATAACTTTTGTTCCACGACTTTTTAAAATTCTTAAAAATATTTTTTTTTTCATACAAACGCGCGCCGTCACTCGATATTCGGTACTTAATGAAATTAATTTTCGGTACTTAAAAAAATTCGGTACTTAATGGAAATTCTTTTAGTGTTCGCGACAAATGCGAAATTATATTATCCATAATTTCGTTTTCAAATTTAAAATCTCAGCCTGATGTTAGTAATACACATCACAAATCATTTTTAAATACGAAGCGACAACTTCGAACATTAATTGTAGCGCGGTTAGTAGTCGATGCTTCACGCAGGTGTGGAAGAGACTTAAAATGGCCATAGAGTTAAAAAAATGACAGACTCTTCAACAAAAACTTAGAATATATTTTTTTGGTGAATTTATTGAGTTATGTGAAAAGTCGTTGAACAAATGTTGTTCAGTATAATGCACAGAAGTTACATGTGTGAGGTTGTTGATGAATTAAAATTAACCCTGTATAATTTATACCTAGAGATAAGCAATCTTAAAAACTAGTACATTTCCCTTCAAACTTTTTTAAACCTTATAGGGTTACACCTATACTCGTAGTATGTTCTATAAACCAGTAACTTCTCTTTTGCAACTTGTAAACGCGACATCTTCAGGCGTGATATTGGAATTCTTACGGCTGTTTTCACGACAGATAGGATTTATATACACCTAGTAAACTATTACATTGATCGATGGAACAAACTATTTTTATTCGAGACCGTGATTTTTTAATGATCTTCGAAGAGCACGTATTTACTGTCAAAGTTTATTATTGAAACCATCTGGCTGAGAGGGTTATTATTCATAAATCTACTATCCTTATACCTACTACATTTACTAGGTGCTTGTTTTAGATACTTTGACTAGGTAATTCAATTTCAATATTTTTCACTCTTTCATGTTCACTCTTAAGGTTAACGATGTTTTGGTACGTATGGTATAAATCACGTTATTTATAAGTAATTCAATGATTAGCTAGTTATATTTTTACAGTGCGTTACTCTCGTCTATTTCCATCAATCTCAAGTTCAGAACTAAATTATGTATTATGGCAAGCCCTATTTACCAACTTCTTTGTTGTCCATATTGAACCAAATATTAAATATTTGGTCCAAATTCCAATACAAATTTTTTGTTCGAAAGATGATATTGGCATTATTATAAACTTCCATAATATATAATTAAAATATTTCCCTTACAGGAAATCGGTTCGAATGGATAGCCTAGATAGAGGGACAGATATATAGAGGGACAGATAGAGGGACAGATAGATAGAGGGACAGATAGATAGATAAATAGCCTGCAATTCTCAGGAAAACCGACTGAGCACGGATACTGTCAACCGCTGCTAAAGTGGTAGACAAGTCAGAAGACAAATAAATTATCGCTTGATACTTTAAGAACGAGGTTTTCTGGCAGAGATCTCTTTATAACCGACTTCAAAAAAGGAGGAGGTTCTCAATTCGTCGGAATCTTTTTTTTATGTATGTTCACCGATTACTCGAAGATACCTGAACCGATTTGGAAAATTCTCATTGAGATTTTATCGAAATCGGTCGAGCGGTTTTTAAAATATCAACAATAAAGTATATATACTTTGTAGTGGCGCAGGCCTTTTGTAGTGTATTTTTTAAAAAGACATACCTACCTTTTTTGTTTTTTTATTGGTGTACAATAAAGCGCATTAATTTCATTGCAGAACTCATCATTTTCGCCATTATTCAAACATAGCCTTGTAACAATTTATTTTCTTAATAAAGTGGGGAAACTCGAAAGGTTTCTACTAACTACAAGTCGTAGGCAAATACCTAATATGGATTCCCGTTCCAATTGAAGAATCGTCACTGTGTGATCAATCATACCTATTTACGATGTTGAATTCAGGCCAAGGCTACATATCTAAAAAGAATATTATGGTTCCACGGGTCATTTGTGTCTCTATGAATTGCATTTATCAGAAAGTGAACGGAATGTCTAAATAGAGACCTACGAAAATATTTGCATATATAGCAAATATTAGAATAAATTTTGTTTACTTAATTGTTACTTGGATTTAAACCTGTGTAGTGCGTACCCTGTGCGTACCTAAACGACACACGGCGTCATGCTGCCACTGTTGTATCCTATCCTATACTAATTCCTTTAATCGTTATAGCCGGGCCCACACGGTACAAACAAATGTTACAACATTCGCACAAACTTAATATTTTACGTCTACACGTTCCTTTACCCGTTCCTTTTGCACAAATTTTTTTCGTACAAACATTTTGCTCAAGCTTTTGTTTGTACCTACCGTCTGGACTGGCTATATAGGCCTTCTTGGTAGGGTACTTTTAATTATTCCTAACTTTAATTTTAACTTGATGCTAAAGCATTTTTTCCCAATCTACATTTGGAAGATTGAAATCATAGGTTAAAGTGTGTAGGAAATATACGGTGTTCATAGAAATATATATTAATTAAAATAATCTAATCCAATCTATATTAATTAATAAGCTAATCCTCCTAATATTATAAATGTGAAAGTTTGTATGGATGGGTGGGTGGGGTTTGTTACTCTTTCAGGCCACAAAGAATGAAATGGAGATAGCTCATATCCAGGATTAACACATACGCCACTCTTTATGCCGGAAAGTTACAGTTCCCGCGAGAATTAACCTTAATCCACGCGGACGAAGTCGCAGGCATCATCTTGTAAGTACGTAAAGATGGATTATTCCTGTTGGATATATAATAACATATTTCCGAAGGTTTTCCTGTTTTGAATGCAGTTGAAAAAGCAGATTAATCAAAAGTGCGACATCAATGCGAATCACGCGAAACAATCAAGCAATTCGTCCAACGCAGCGTTCTGGGCAGCGAGCACGCAGGCCGAACATTTCCCCAATGATTTGGCATGTCGCACCCACCTAAATTTAAAACGTAATCTCACTGAGTCAACGCTCCCGCGGCTCTGACACCCGAAATAAACAGTACTGAGAAGACGACAACATTCGGCCGAATTCTGAATTGCAGAAACAACATATTATAGTGCAACTGATTCGACATCGAAATTCATTAAAAGTAACTCGGAGCTCCGAAGTCACAGATCAACAACGTACAGAATGAAGAAACCTAGAGTACTTTTGGCAGAGATTCAATTTATTTTCACTTTTCATCGAGTGTAAAAATGTATAATACGTCCCAACAACTAGGCAATTTAATGGTCTTCCTCATTGGTCAAGTAGCTAGCTTGCTCAGCTGCGGATAATGAGGTGCTAGGTTCGAGTCCCGTGTCGGGCAAATAACAAAGTTATTGGGTTCTTCCGTGAACAAATTCTCAGTAGCATTCCGATGCCAGGAAGTTTGTAGTGCTCACACCACCGCCGTCAGTCCTGAGTCTAATCACTCTCTGGTAGTGTCGGGTTACCATTCCATCGAGCTTTGACATAGACGCACTCTATTGCAGCGCTCTGTATTATTTAGTGTTATGCACACACTTGTGCACTGTAATATCTGCTTATAATATCTGCTGTGTTGTTGGGTAGTCCGCTCTTCCGTTCAGATTCGCCAAAGTTCGCTCAAAAGGTCATCAATAATTTAAATACCAGTTTAATACAATTTATATCCATTTTGGGATGACATAATTGAGCAAAATTTCACGTTAATTGGATACAGGTATTGAAAATGTCGAAGTGGATAAATAAGCACATTTATTTCAGTATCGAAATGGTGACATTGGAAACATGTTAAATTACGTAATGCAAAAACAAAACTGGAGAGACACTTGCGAAATTATAAAAGTTGCTGAGTAACTTTTTAATTTCATCACAGCTGTTTTCACGGTAGGTCTCCTATATTGACCGTAGTTTACATATCTTCGTTATTGGTTTTTAAATGACAATCGAGGGCATATTTTTTGATATTTGTTTATCCAGCTCCGTATATTAATACCTACCGTAAAGTTGAATGAAATTTACGAGTCACTATCTATTTTAGAAACTATATTATTTACATGCGGACTTGCCAACTGACAAATGAAAATAATTCCTGTGAAAGAAGATGTTACGTGCAACTTGCAATTGAATAAATAATAATCATTACTATCATAGTATTTACATAGGTACCTACAATAATACAAACGAATATGAACATCCGGGCCAAATCGTATAATCCTAGTAAGTCAATTAGTCCATAATATTGTCAATATGTATTAAAAATCTATTACTGTGTCTGCTTAATATTTGTTTGTTTCCTCTCATGTTAAGCCTTTAGATTTTAACGAAGCACTGGACTTATTTACATCCTGGAGATAACATATCCCTGAAAGTTTCTTGGTCGGTTTAGAATATTCATGCTGACGAACTTGCTGGCAAATCAATCTATTCGCTATGCTTACATCAAAAACGCTGAAAATGTAGTTATTTAAAAAATAAAACTGTATTGCGTGCGTCATCCACGTCGGGAGCATAAATCAAACGAAATGCTTCTGTCACTTGTAGATATAAATACGATTCATTCTTGCATCTAGCATCGTTTAAAAATAACTGCAATTAGTCAAATCAATGAAAAAACCGTTTCTTGCAATTCGCAATCAAAGAATCTATCTACCGCTAGACGTTAGGCCGATAGACATACCAACATAGATCTTCCAAGGATCGTCACAGGACGCGATCTTGTGCCACTTGTACCCAGCTATTTTGCATCATTATTAGTATTTTATGTCAGTTACTAGATATTTAAGATCTTTCATGACATTGCTACAGTTTATACAGTTGCTACTTGATTGAAGTAAAAAATTGGTTGCCTGTAAAGTCGGTATACGGGCGAAAGTTTTACGTGACAACCGAAATAGAAGCGCAAGACATGAACCGGTGTGT
This sequence comes from Oeneis ivallda, assembly GCA_029955525.1. Lineage (NCBI taxonomy): Eukaryota > Metazoa > Arthropoda > Insecta > Lepidoptera > Nymphalidae > Oeneis > Oeneis ivallda. The sequence continues at coordinate 11,650,024 of JARPMR010000004.1, read as the reverse complement.
ATGCCTATCTCTCTCACTCTCTCTCTCTCGCTCTGTCTCTCTCGCTCTTAGGCGGGCTAACTGTGCTCGAGTGGAAGGGACGCGTGCCTTTCACTTTTTATGTCTGTCTCTCTCGCTCTTAGGCGGGCTAACCATGCCTCTCACTCGCTCTCATTGTGAGCGCATAACGTGAGCGGAGCGTAACGCAGTTTCTTGAAGTGTCACCCGGCAAACCAATTTATAAGACGTTGTCACGTCAAAACTAACAAATGAACATACGTACTTACCTACATTCGCATTTATAAGAATTAGTTATTTAGTATGAATTATTATGTGTTTATAGTGTCTACATTTTTAACCGACTTCAAAAAAAGCAGAAGGCTATCATTTCGTCGGAATCTTTTTAGTAGTGAAGGTCAGTGTTATTCGCGAAATAGGCTGTGAAACTAGAATGACAAATACTTACTAAGAATTAATTAAGATGTAATTAATCAGTTACTTGCTTAATTGATTGCTTATTAATCTCGCGTCCAATAAACATGAGTTTCATCCTATGGTATGAGCAGTATAAATGAGTATTTAATGATTACACATGCATCTATGATCGGGTCGTTGTTGAACAATTGGCTGGCGCATGAATCGCTCTACATCGCGGCATACTCCAACGACCGGGCGCCAACTAATCTATACCTATCCGTAATAGCGTGACTGATTGACACAAAGTCATTCAGTTGAACTAAAGATTTATTTACTCGCTAGCTTTTACTCGCTACTTCGTCCTCCTTCGTTCTACAACAATTCTGCGGAAACCCTTTGTTTTTCACGGATAAAGGGAGAGGGACAAACTCAGCAGGTTTGGCTATGTAATAGGTTTAAGGTATTATTCTATTCTATTCTTCTTGTGCGGCTATGCAGGTCCTGAGACCCTGTAGCACGTCGACCGGCACCGGTCCATTGTGCTCGCCACTTTTTAAAGCTCCTCTGCGATACTCGTTGCCGCCAGGAACAGCAGCACTTTCTTGGCTGGGATGAGTGTAGCATCCTCAGGGTGCACGATGTATTTCCCTAGATGCATGCTTCGTTAGTGCATTAAAGCGGGGCAGTAACAGATAATATGCAACGGTGTTTCCACCCATTCCTGGCATAGCCTGTAGGTATATATCTAAGCCCTCACTGAGAAAAAATTCCTGGATCGCCATACTTATTTTACGTAGCAAAACAGGATACTATTACGTTTGTAGCCGGTACCATGTTGATTACGTAGCTCGTAAAGCTACGGATATCACGTGTCGGGAGGCATTAAAAAAGTAGGAGACTTACCTGTAAAGTCCGTAATTATGAAATCCGGGCAAGTACGCGTAATGTTGTTGTCTACTTACGTACGTATTTACGTGATGGCTACTTAATTTAATGGGGGAACATCCTTTTTAACCGACTTCCAAAAAGGAGGAGGTTCTCAATTCGGCCGGTATCTTTTTTTTTTTAAGTATGCGACTGCATTATTTAAAACGTCCTTATGGAACATGGTGTTGCTCCTAAACGTCACAGTAAGATGCAACATTACTAAGTATGCGGCGCCTATGTTACGTATGCTGCACCAGTGGTAAGGAGTAAATCGCAAGCTCCTTACGTAAGTAGCTCATTTAAGTATCTTCTTTTTCACAGTGCTGGAGCTTGAGGTTGTACATGTGTCTGTTTAGTCCACAATGTCCCGTTCAAGCTCGCACTAGAATGCATAGGTTTTTTTTACTAAGAGCTAGTGCCTCAGAGGCAGCGTTCTTATTGAAAGATCTAACTAGCGCTTATACCCATAGAGTAGGTATACCCATGCGGAAAATCACTTCGAACCGTTACTTTGTAGCTGCGTGATTGAAGGACCAACAAACTAAAACACTTTCGCATATATAGTACCTATCTATTAGTAAAGATGTGCCCTAGAGTCTGCATTAAAGAGGATGTTCTTGAAATTTCATCCCTGAAACGGATGAAAAGGTATGATAAAGTTTCTATGAAAAAACCATGAAACATAATATTGTTTGAAATATAATTTGTAAACCTAAATTCACTTGGACCAAGAGAGAAGCAACGAGGTTGTACGTAGTACGTTGCACGTAAGTACATAAACATCTAACACGTGACTAGGTACAATGGTTTTATTAGGTGAATGTTACAAGTAGCTTTCGAAAGTGCGGACAGAACGGCTTCATGGGATAATCCTATTATCCTCTCTATAAACCAACTTAGGTACGGCTGCGCAAAAGTTGGGGTTTTTTATCCAAGTCTGCCGACTGCAATATTATTTCATGGTGTGACGATGGAGTCTGATATAAAAGCAACCCCAGCCTACTTTTTTATGAAATACTTGCCTGTAAAATTTTTGTATACCCGTGGCTTATTCTGAGTTTTAGGTTTTTATAAAGTCACCCCTTTAGGGATGACATTTTAAAAATGCTTTTCTCATTCTCATCTCATGACCATTACGACGAAACCAGTTTTTTAATCTTAAAAACCGCAATCATCATAATCCTACAATACCCGATATAATTATGAAGGTAAGTAGTAGGTATATATATATTACTAGCTGATGCCCGCGACTTCGTCCGCATGGATTTAGTTTTTAAAAATCCCGCGGGAACTCTTTCAAAGTAGTTCTCCCGGTATGAGGAACCACTACTACATCCATTACTATACCCATGCAAAAAATCGCATCAATCCGCTGTTCTGTTGCGACGTGATTGAAGGACAAACCAACAAACAAACTCACTTTCGCATTTATAATATCAGTAATGCTTTATTATAACACTTTTTATAATTGTCAAATTTTTTACCATACTTAACCAAAGACAAAATTACGTTTAGCTGTCATTTACGTTTTGTTATTCCACTGTCATTTGCGTTTTGTTATTCCATGTCAGATGCGTTTTTGTTATACCACGTTTTATAGTGACATGACGGAAACGCGGTTGAACGGGATAAAAAGTATCCTATGTCCGTCTCCTGGTTCTAAGCTACCTCTCCACCAATTTTCAGCCAAATCGGTTCATCCGTTCTTGAGTTATAAATAGTGTAACTAACACCACTTTCTTTTATATATATAGATATAATAGTTATATATCCTGCATTCACTCAGAGTGAATGGGTTCCAATTAAAGCTTAATTCTGGTTTACCGTAAAATGATTATGAGTAGGTACATTAACATACAAACTGCTTCTCGAAGGGATAGCTCAATCGTTAATTTGAATATTCAAATTTTGGAACCCCGAGTTTATAGGACTGGAGCGATTTAGTTTACAGGTACCTACAGACAACAACTACCATGTCTTGGCAGGTCATCTGTCCGTGGAGGGATGATCTCAAGCTAGTGGGTCCTCACTACCTCCACAACGCTTCTTGACTCGAAGAGCTATGCTAATAGCTTTGGTTCTCCTATGAAACTCCTCTTTTCTGGTTGGTCCTGCTGAGTGACTCAAAGCCTTTTTATGAGGCCCATAGCACAGACCTTATAATACCCATAGTAAGCGACTATGTTTCGGATTATGTCATCAATTTTCATAGACAAGTCTTAGTTGATTTCAAGGATTGAGCTCTCTCCTTGGAACTAAACCTTTTTTTTTTACCTACTTAGCTGGACTATGTGTTGCAGGTATAAAAAGTATACTTACCTACTCTAACTCACAAAGTTCTAAACTTTATAATTATTATTAACTTATTAATTTAACCAAAAAGTTAAGTACACTTACCTAGAGATATTACCTTGTTATTTTTAAAAATTCTGAGCTAATCTGTGATGTTTAGGTAATTTTATTGAATTGGAAGGAAAACTATTTAATAAATCTTTCTAAATTTTGTTCCTAAGATTTTCATCATGGCGCAATTACGCTCGCATTCTTGATCCACATCCAATTAGTTTTATTAAATTAATTACACCTTGTTAAAGCGATTAATTAAAACTAAACCTATTAGATTATTACAAAAATAAAACATAAGAATATGATTTTATCTTTTAATTTACAAGTAGGTACCTAATTTTTTAAGTTACATCGATAATAATAATTTAATTCCTTGCCCAAACAGAGCCACTATAAACAATTTCATTTCCAGTTTAATTGAATGTGTGTGTATTTCATTCGTTACGTGTTTGTATTTATAAGTTAGATCTCTCTTTTCTCCAGGATCGAATACGTGTTGAATCTATATCAAATAATAATAATATAATATGTAGACCGTGAGATATATCGAGGGTTTATTAAAGAAAAAATAAATTTCGTATACTTAGTTATACTCTCTTTTATTTGCTGATTTAATTTTTCAAACCAAAAACCAATTTCAAACCTCGATATATCTCATCCCATCATAATATGTATTAGCAAAGTTCAATAGGACGTGTAGCTTCTAAACTAAAGCAAAACTACGTTTGTACGGAAACTCGAGTTTTCTCTAGCTTGTACAGGGGACACATGACTTAAAGTTGCGCAGCCTTTCGCAATTACTGCAGAAACTTTGTAAAATCAAAAGTAACGTTATTTCTTTAAGGTGGAAGACACAATTACACTTATTTACAATTCTTAACTACGGGCCCTCACGGCTCACAAGTGTTCGCGCTGACCGCTATCGCACTTATGGCTGTTTTAAGGTTGATTATACAGGTCTGCCCGCGAAATTCAAATTTAATTTGGTTTTTCGCAATTTGTAAACTAATACGACAAAGTAGGCTTATGGCCTTCTAATTGCGCCAGTGGAATTATCATCTTCACAGATTTACATAAAAATCTTTACTTGAAAGTGACCAGTTTAAGAAATTAATCAAAATATCGACTAATTTGTGAGTAACTCACGTCCAACTCAGTATTTTTAACTCAGGCCCAATTAGAAGGTCATAAGCCTACTTTGCAGTTATTTAAAAAAAAAATGCATGCAATGAATCGATTTGTTAAAAAATTTTAAGGACGAATAAAAGGCTTTTTTATTTTATTATTTTTATTTTATTTTATAAGCCTACTTTGTCTTATTAGTTAAGAAATTGCGAAAAACCAAATTGAATTTGAATTTCGCGGGCAGACCCGTGTCTTCCACCTTAAGATCGATAGAGATTTTAACACCCCATTCGCTTGGGACCCATTTATAAAATTAGGTACTTCTGTTCTTAGTATTTCGCACGTAGATTCATTTGTAAATCCCTCAAAGGCAATCCGTGATTTGTGAAAACAAAGTGATAATGGTGACATCAGATTTGTTTTAACAACAACAACGTTATTTGCGGCTACGCGACGCCGCGTTCTCAATGTGCTTCTTAACAAAAATAGTTTCCACTATTATTATATAGAAGGTATGTAGATTATCTGTTGTAATGGAGAAAGTAAAACCAAAGAAAACCTCCCGTTCTAATTCAAGAGCCTGTAGAAAAATTTCTTGGTATTTTCCTTACACTCTCTTCATCCACTTAAACCTTAATAAACCTTGTGTCAGCATTTTGTAAACTTTTAAAATATCCTGAGTAGTGTTAATATTAGCTTACTCAATGAAAGCACACCTGAAAACCTAGCTACGATAATATTTTTCAAGATCAACAGCATAATCAATAGTAGGTATCTAAGTACATTATTGAACAATTGATCGAAGGTGTTTTACATGTAAGGATACTATGTATTAATAAATTCTTGGTAAAACGAATAAAACATCGTGTATTATAAAATTGAAATTTATTGCATTTTTAACTTTAATTATATTGGCCGTAAAATTAACCCTTGGAGGTTGTCCGAGCTCTATTTCAGATAAATTGACTTTAAAATAAAAAATCAAAATGTGCCTTCCTGTATAAGTACCTAAGTTATCTAGTAGGAACCTATTTAGAATGTCACTATTTTTTTTTTAAGTTTCTAGTGTAGTGCACTGTCCAATGCAGTTCACGGTCAATTAAATTTAAGTACGTTGATACCTAGTAAGACTTCAAAAGTAATAGAATAAGTGATTACTTATTTCTATTATTAGTTTTTAATTATTAGTAAAAACTTTGAAAATTTAGAGTACATACTAGACACGTAATAGATAATAAGCGTAATAGATAACTAATAATAATTTAAAAGCCTCAATAGCCCAACGGTTAAAGGTGCGAACTGAATCCCACCCGTTGCACTATTGTCGTACCCACTCCAGACACAAGCTTTCCGCTTATTTGGAGGGGAGAGGAGAATATTAGTCAACTTCAACTTGGCTGATATTCTTTTAAAAAAAAAAAAAAATTCTGTTGTGTTATGTAACTTTATAAATATTCAATAGATATGTATAATGTATATAATATACAAAAATATAAATTTAAAAAATGTGAATATTATGTCCATAACATAATATACTTTATGTTGCTTCATCAGAGCGTGAAGAAAATTATAATGATTGATTGATCTTAATTATTATAATGATTATAATTTCTCCAATTAAGTATTGAAGAGCAAGTAAATCTCAATTAAACCGTCTTTCCAATCATTAAAGTTATAAAAGTTTACAACTAATTCTTAAAAATAAATTCTTAAAAACCATAGATCAAGACTAAAAAAAAATCGATCTACTGTATCACAATGGAGGTAAGTCATTAGCGGAACTAAAAACCTGAGTCATTCTCATCTCAGTGCGAAAGCTTTTTTACGATACGGGAACTAGGTACCTATACCCTGAAAAACGCATTAAATAACGTGAAAAACGCATCAAATAACGTCCTATCTCTTCTGCCATTAATTCAACCATAAAACATACGAATTTTTTTACGATGTTAGGTCCCTAAACATTAAACCGCAGCGATTTTATTACAGCGACCATGAGAATGGCAATTGGCATCTAATCCAATTTCACAGGCAGCTGTCTATTATTACAGAAAACAAGAACACAGAAGTATGTGTGAACATAACATTCAGGGAATACATACTTTTAAATTTTCACCAACTGATAATTTTTATGGCCATTGAAAAGCACCTATGTAAGTTGGTCTAGGTAGAACCTATTGTATCCTTACTAATATTATAAATTCGAAAGTGTGTTTGTTTGTTGGTTTGTCCTTCAGTCACGCTGCAATAGAGTTATGGATCTACGTGATTTTTTGCATGGATATAGTTGAGGATCTGGAGGGCAACGTAGGTTACTTTTTCCCGGAAAATCAAGAGTTCCCCCGGGATTCCAAAAACTAAATCCACGCGGACCAAGTCGCGGGCATCAGCTAGTTCAAAATAATCGTAAGCGGTGATTAAACTTTGAATGGAGATTTGTAAAAATACAACTAGGTATGTAGCATTGAAAATAAAATTAATTCCACAAATAATGTTAGAAAATAATATAAATCAGCAGAATAAACTTATAGTGCACGAGAGACAGCTCTTACTTCGATGTTTTTATTTTATGTTTCACTAGCTGATGCCCGCGACTTCGTCCGCGTGGATTTAGTTTTTACAATCCGTCGGGAACTCTTTTATTTTCCAGGAGAAAAAGTAGCCTATGTCACTCTCCAGGTCCACATTACTATACCCATGCAAAAAATCACGTCGATCCATACCTCTGTTGCGGCGTGATTGAAGGACAAACCAACAAACACACTTTCGCATTTATAATAATTATTATTGATTAGTATGATTATAAATATTTAAGTAGGTAGGTATTCAGGTAAGCATGTGTGATTTATAATGCGCTTAAACCTATTTACTAGATACTGTATGCTATGCTTTCAAAAACATGCATAATATTGTCTTTTTCTAAATGCATAATATGATAGGCAAATCGTAAACTTACATTTTATCGTCGCCGAGACAAATCACTAACTCAAACGAAGCAAAGGAAATGTAAATAAAAGTCACAATGTAAAACTAATAATAAAAGAAAACATTAAATGCACCGGTTACGAAGTTAGCCGTCGGAAAATTGGTAGTGTGTGGAAAACGTCGAACACCAATCTCTGTGACGGACCGCGAACGACTGGGCGCCTGTGAAAAGTGAATTGTCGCTCCAACACCCACACAAAAGCTTCCACAACTGCACCGAAGCGGATAGGGGAAACTACCCAATTATTGGGCAATACGATATGGAAAAACTCCTCAAAAATGTAAATTTTTTCCGACAGACATCGGGTCCGACAGATAAATTAAACGCGACACTGGTGAAGCAATCTGTGCTCATTTGGCACGAATAAAAGCCACTTGTTTTATTTTTTATTCATGACTAGATAGCGCTTGACTGCAATCTCTCCTGATGGTAAGTGACCATGCAGTCTAGATTGTAACTAACTTGTAAGGGGTGTGGCAGTTTAATTAAACACATACTCACCCCTAATCGGTCTACACGCCATCGTGCTGAAACGAATTGGCAGTACATCTCTAGCCGCTGCCAAACACTATCATCTAAACAAATTAATTAAATTGAATTGAATTTGACATTAATATATATTTTTCCAATAGCTATTTCAACTCTGCAAGGTCTATAATAAATCTGGAAAACATTTGGCTCTGCTTGAGTGTGTTAATAGGCTATTGTTTTATGCCCGCGACTTCGTCCGCGTAGATAGGTTTTTTGTAAGTCGAGTAGGAACTTTGATTTCGCGCCTTAAAAATTAGTAGGCTTATATCCGGCTTTGAGGTGCAAGCTCAATAATAATTATTATTCAATAATAATTATAGAATCATAGAAAACGGACGATTTGAGAACCTCCTCCTTTTCCAACCGACCCGCTTCTTTGAGGTGCAAGCTCAATAATAATTATTATTCAATAATAATAATTATAGAATCATAGAAAACGGACGATTTGAAAACCTCCTCCTTTTCCAACCGACCCGCTTGTTTGAGGTGCAAGCTCAATAATAATTATTATTCAATAATAATTTAATTATAGAATCATAGAAAACGGACGACTTGAGAACCTCCTCCTTTTCCAACCGACCCGCTTCTTTTTTCGTTGGTTCAAAAAGGATAGGTCTTCAATTCGTCGCGTATATTTTTTTATGTATGACTAGGTACGCATTTAAACTTTTCACAGAGTCGAAGTTGGTTTGGTCCTTTGAGTATATGAAAAATAAATTCGTGTGGAATTTATTTGGGCGACTAGCACATGGTTTACCTTGGTTTACCTGCTAATCGATTCTATCACGCCTTTGTACTGGGTTACCAAATATCTGTTGTTCTTGTCTATGATTCTTTCCAGCGAACTTCGTACCGCCAACTTATCTATATAAATAAAACAAATAAACTATCCCAATCCAAAAAAACTATCCTATCTTTTAAGTTGGACCAAATTACAGATAGTTACGAAGTTTGATAAAAATCGGTTCAGGCCTACTGGCGATACCACAAAAAAAACGCGCCACTACTCTGTCTAATCGTGGTGTGGAAATCAGTTGTTTGGCCAAACGCGTGTTGGAGTGGAATTTGCGGCGCTCGTACGCTAAAACTATAGATTCTACAAACAAAAAGTCACTATATAAATATTATAGTAAATTTTCTGTAGTTTAATTTATTATTACCTATTTTCATTGTAAAATGAGTCTGAAAGAAGTTATTGTCAAAAAACTGTTGTTGGGCGCCATTTTTCCAATATGGCGGCGCTAGCAGCAAAGATACAAAATGTGGCAAAGTGAAAATTCGAAAAGAGCACGTCGAAATCTATAAAATCACCAATTTTCATCAACTCCCGGAAAACTTTCCAGATAAAACTACCAAATGACTGGAGTAGGTATAAGCTTTTTAGTCATAATAATATTATGTCATAATGCTAAACTAAACTTAATTATAAGTACTACGCGTTCGTTTGAAGTTGAGCCCTGCACCATAGAGTAAAGTAATCGACTTAGTCGTAATTCCTAGTTCCATGCCGACAGTACGAACACAGTATAGGATATGCAGTAGTTTGACACCTTTGATCTAGTGGTACTACGCGTTTCAAATTTCCCCTAGCTCTCTCGCGCTTCCCCGCACTGCACCTCAAGTCAGACCCACTTAGTAAACCGCTCGCGAAGCACCGCTTATTAAAAATAAATTTCAAATTCAAATTATTTATTTGCACAGATTGAGTAGTACAATGGTGTTACATTATAATAAAAGTCCTTACAATCTGCCGGATAGGCATGCAAAAATAATATTTAATAATAATTCTTATTCTAAGTTTACGTATTAAAAGTTCAATTTATTAAATTGAACTTTGGATATTAGGAGTTTTGGTAGGTTTGGTTAAAAAAAAACTAAGAATGTTGTATATCGTAAAGCATTAGAATAATAAACACTTTTTTTATATATTTTTTTATTATTTATACCAATTCGAATTCAATATTCATAGTTAAGACAGGTCAGCTCTTGGTCAGCTAGTACTTAATAAATAAAACAATAGATAAACTATTATACTGCATCTTCTTATACTGTGTCTTTACTGTGGGTCTGACTTGAGGTGCGGTGCGGGGAAGCGCGAGGGGTGAAGATTTCTTTACTTTATGGTGCAGGGCTCAACTTGAAGCGAACGCGTAGTAAATACATATCTATAGTTTTGAATCGGCAACAATTTTTTTTTTAATCTTAACCACATCTATACATATAGTAAAACTGTAACTGGAAGATTTCTGCACATTTAATATATTTTGAAAATTTTAATTGGGGGATGCTTTACTATCGATACTGAGCCCAAAACAGATTTTTATTTAATTTTTGTCTGTTTGTTTGTCCTACTTTCACGTAAAAACTACCGCACAGATTTCTACAAAATTTTATACCGTGGTAGCTTATTACTCGGGTTAACATCTAGGCTACTTTTTATCCCGGAAAATCAAGGAGTTCCCGAGGGACTTTAAAAACTAAATCCACGCGGACAAAGTCGCGGGCATCAGCTAGTCTTAAATACGAGGTTTATTTTTTTAAGCATGGCAGAGAGATTTGTCAAGGCACTTCAGATTATGTTCAACTTCATAGAGAAGACAAATGGCCGCCGCCACACTTTTGGAAATCTTTTACAATGTTTTGTTAGAAATAATTATATAGTGAAATATTCTTTTTAATTGAAATTTTAAAAAACTTGACTGGCTCAAACGCTACATAATTTTGTTTGGAAAAACAGTGAAGAGGATCATTTTGTGAAAATCATACTATACTCAATGAATTTGACTATGGAAAATGGCCGCCGCCAGACTTTTGGAAATTTTTTACAATGTTTTTGAAGAGGATCATTTTGTGAAAAACCGAAAACTCATCAATACAATGCACTAATTATAATAATTGTAAAATTAATAAACACTTTGGACTATGGCTCAAACGCTCGACGCGAGGAGCCACTGAACAGAAGAAGAAGAACTTCATAGAGAAGGATATCAAAGGATATATATATTTAGGCTTGATCCATTTTTATTGTCATTTGCATAAAGACAGCCAATCCAGTGTTAATCATGTATAGATTAAACTAGCGGCACGCTATGATGGCCGGTTTGACACATTACAATAGTGATGTGGAATGTCAATTTATTCTCGAACAAAAAACAATTAAGTTTTGTTTTTGTACCTGATTAAATAGGTTTAATAAAACAAAAATGTATATGTTTATTTAATTTATTTGAACGAACTGAATATTTGAATGAAAATGAATATACATACTTTATATGCACACAAGAAAAAAAAACAAACAAACAAACATGTCTTCAGATAGCATCGGCATCAAAGCTATCGATGCCTACGACTGGTTTTGCTCGTTTTCTCTTTTTTGGTGTGTGAAGTTTATTTTCTTCTGTGCCAGTCTCGCCATATTTTTTTTTAGTTATCCGTCTAACAGTTCGTTGTCCAATATTAAGCGCATCAGCTACGCGTTCAACCACTGACGTTATAGGTAAAATTGGCCCTCCATTTTGAGCTTCACGATTGAAATAGTTACGAAGGCGTATTACGAACTCACGTGTCTGACTATTTAGAACAGTTCTCTGCGTACGTTCGGTCATATCGACGAAATCCACAACAAAGGGCTTGAACAGAGTCCAAATTAACGAGCAAGGGTCAACAGTAATGCAGTATCAATATTTGAAATCCAAAGCCAGGTCAAAACTATATCACAATCGCATTGCACTGACAGTTTATACTTTTCGAAGCAACGTCAATTCGAAACTGCTTTGTTTTGCATTGAGCATTGACGCGAGTTTGCCGGAGGTAGTAGTTGTGCTAGCCAGCGATCCTATGTGACGATCGTATTAGATTCCATTTTTAAAAATTTTCAATTTAGAAAACCAAATGCCGAGTTGTGGTATATATCATATAAAAATAAAAATTTTACCTTTTGTATGAAACAGCTGATATTTTTTTGCGATTTCAGAGGTTTGTCCACATAGTGAAAATTGTTCATATTCACAAGTACATTCACCCCTTAAATGGTGCAAACTGATTTTTCTACACTTGTATACATTTTAGAAATCAATTTAATAAATAAATTTTGAGTCCTAAACCTAAAACTACATTCGATAAAATTTATGAATCTCTGCACATCACTATCGTCAATAAAGTAATACAATTATTTCCTTCAAAGTCGTTATCAATTAATACGGAACTTCATGAGCGGACAAACGTCAAACCGGCCATCATAGCGTGCCGCTAGTGTAGTGGCTCGGGCAGATTATCTTGGCACCTCTTTAATTTTAATCTATGAAATTATAGATTAATAGAGGTCTAGTGCATAAGGCTGGAATCACATCTGTAAGACAAAATGTGAATCGATAGGTAAGTATCGATTCACATTTTGTTCATACAATACTGTCATTTTTAGGGTTCCGTACCCAAAGGGTGCCAATGGGATCCTATTCCTAAGCCTCCGCTGTCCGTCCGTCCGTCCGTCCGTCCGTCCATCCGTCCGTCTGTCAGTGGGCTGTATCTCGTAAACCGTAATAGATAGACACTTGAAATTTTCAGATATTTGTGTATTTTTATTGCCGCTATAACAACAAAATATATTAAAAATTAAATTAAATCCTTACTAATATTATAAATTCGAAAGTATGTTTGTTTGTTGGTTTGTCCTTCAATCACGCCGCAACAGGGCTACGGATTGACGTGATTTTTTTGCATGGGTATAGTTGAGGATCTGGAGAGTGACATGGGCTACTTTTTATCCCGGAAAATCAAAGAGTTCCCGAGGGATTTTAAAAACTAAATCCACGCGCTTGAAGTCGCGGTCATCAGCTAGTTAAAAATAAACGGGGCTCCCATACATGGAAAAGGAGTCGAAATAAAATTTTATTTTTATACCCTGGCATGTGGGGTGTCATTGTCTAGAGCTCATTAAGTGGAGTTATGTACTATGTAATATGAACCTATATCGTTTTAAAAAAAATGATTTAGTCATATTTACGGAACTTAAAGAGTGAGGCCCGACTCGCACTTGGCTGATTTTTCATAGAATCGTGTACGCATCAATTCGGCTTTTCGATCCGTACACGACTCTATGGAAAATGACAGTTTTGTATGGACAAAATGCGAATCGATCCGCACAGATGTGGTTCCAGCCTAAATGTAAACATCATATTCTGACATTTCGTGTGTGTTCCTATATACATTGCGAGCACTGCTCACTGCTCTCACTGGTGAAAAATTCGTTAATTAGTCCGAGTATCGAGTTTGACGTGCGTTACTCACAAATTAGTCGATATTTTGACTAATAATTTCTTAAACTGGACACTACTGGACACTTTCACGTAAAGATTTTTATATAAACCTGTGAAGATGATATCGTCGCAATTAGAATGCCATAAGCCTACTTTGTCGCATTAATTTACAAATAGCGAAAAACCAATATAATTTGAATTTCGCCGGCAGACCCATATAATCAACCTTAAACAGTAACCAGTATAGCAAACTATAATGGCTTCACAGTTTACTGAATTGACGTCACACCTAACACCTTAAGTGGTCCAGTGTATTTCGGAACATACCCTTCATTTATCGCTTGCATTTGGCTCTGTCTAGAATCCAAAGACGAAGTATTGGGTGGAACCACATTTGTGAGGATCGTTTCGGATTTCGCCCATACAAAACTGTCAAATTCCATAGAAATGTGTACGGATCAAATCTGGCTTTTCGGTGGTCAAAATCTATCTAAAACTTTATTCGTCTGTGTCTGTGATCTAAAATCAGTTTCTATCCTTTATCTTAGGTTTCTATCTAGTATATATCTATTTATTATTTACTCTTTGATCAGTGATCAGTGACGTTACAACCATTAAAACTTAAGCATAGATTAAGCACTATATCTACTAGCTAATCTGTTAGTCTTGTTGTTCCTGAATCCTCTAGTGTCTAGTGTTCGTGGTCTATGGTTCCTGGTCTGTGAGTGTGAACATTCGTTGTTATAATTCTTCTATTTTTTTATTTTTTGGCCTGTGTAATGTTTATTTTAAAATTGCTACAAACACATCTCCTTGAATAAAATCAACATACAATCTATTTATAAATTTATGTGTTAAATCAAAGAGAAACGAGTGTATTGGTATATTGTTTACGAACCTTATTTATTTACAAGCGGCAACGTAAGCTTTCTTTGTAGAGGCTTACTATTATAATTATTTACGTGTGTTATTTACAAAAAACATAAGCCACGGCGTCGCAAAAGTCAGACGAATCCAGCCGTCGAGACGCAGAAAACCGGTATAAGGTTTGTATAAAATTATTGTACATGTTGGTGTTGTAAAGTATGGAAGTTAAAACTTCGATCGAAGCAGCGTTTTTAATGTGTGGCACTTTGACTGTAGATGCCAGCAGCCAGTTTTGGGTTATTATCCGCACTACCTGGTACAAGTGATTGTGGCATTAAAGATGTGTGGAATCACAACCTTCATGAAGAATTCCAAATTATCAGACAGGTATGTGTGTCAAGGACTCTTTGCACTATTAGCGAAAAATCACGTTCTAATAACAATCAGCTAGTGTGTGTGTAACCTAAAATGTTATGAATGATACAATTAATTTTGTTTTTAATCTATCTTTAGAGTTAACTAAATTAAGAGGTCTAACATTAATGCCCCATGAAACACTGGAAAGCATAGGACTATTTTAGGCCTACATGTACAATAATGTTAGGAGAACACCTTAGAAAAGTTTTCTTTTTAATAGACCTTTTCTACAATTGAATACTTCACCATACCTATGTGTGAACTTGTTTTAGATTCATAATTAGTATAATAGGGTTTTTTCAATATTGTATAATTAATATCTAAATCATAGTTCACTATGTTATTCATAACCATAATCAACTTCAAACAGATAGTACAAAAGTACCACTGGGTGGCCATGGATACAGAGTTTCCTGGTGTAGTGGCTCGACCTATTGGAGAGTTTCGGTCAACAGCCGACTACCAGTATCAATTACTCAGGTAAGATAATATAATAATTCATCATCATTAGCAACCTATCAACGGCTCACTACTGAGCGCAGGTCTCCTCTCAGAGAAGGGTTATAGGCCATAGTCCACCACGCTGGCCCAATGCGAATTGGTGGACTTCACACACCTTCGAGAACATTATGAAGAACTCTCAGATGTGCAGGTTTCCTCATGATGTTTTCCTTCACCGTCGAAGCAAGTGATATTTAATTGCTTAAACGCATTTGACTCCGAAAAGTCAGAGGTGCGTACCCAGGATCGAACCTGCGACCCCCCGAATAGGAGACCACAGTCCTAACCACTAGGCTATCACTGCTTCCAACCCTGGTACTTCATATAATAATTATATGTAACTATTTACATTATAACCTCATAAGTCCCAAGCTTCTGGTGGGCTAAACAACCAATGTACAATATCTTGTCACATATTTTCACCTCATCCAGATAAGACAACTTTTTTGTGATCAATTTACGTGGTTTTTTTTTCTGGAATAGAATAAAGAAAAGACAAATTGTTAACTTTGTGGTGCAACAATAATTAATAACTTGATATTTTTCAAAAAATTTTGATTTTATTTTCATATTTGAATATTTTGGGTATTTATTTATGAAAGACCCATTTTTCAGAAGTTACAGTATTCCCTAACATGAAAATGCATTTTGAGCACTGTAACTTTTGTATAATATGACCACAAAAAATTACATTTGAATTTATCTTTTATGACCAGAGATCAAAGTATTACAAAGTTAATTTTAGAACTTTTTAACCTCTAAAGCTCAGCTACTTATCCAGTTCCTTAGGTCACAAAAAAAAATCTTGTTACACTTAGCCATCCATCCTACATATAGGATCCTATATACATATCGGAACCTATCCAATTTACAGATGCAATGTAGATCTGTTGAGGATAATACAGCTGGGTCTCACATTCATGGATGAGAATGGAAAAACTCCCCCAGGATATACTACCTGGCAGTTCAACTTCAAATTCAATTTACAGTAAGTGTGTATTTTCAGTAACCAGCACTCTTAGCATGCACGTGCGAGAAAATTTTGTCGACGCCTTTTCTCATATTATCTCTATCGAAACTAACATGATTGCACATATGATTTGTCTCTTTACGTCAAAAGTAGAGATAAAATTATTTCTCTATTTTTCTCTACGAACTTTAACATGGAGACATAAGTTTCTCGAATTTTGAAGTTTAAACAAGATATATTTCTCGTCAAATTTAAAGGTTTCGCACATGGAAATAGTAAATTTCCATGGTTTCTGAATGAACGAAATTGGTGTTGCAACATTAGATTATCGTATGGTGTTGTGAAACGGCTATACCGTGCACCGGTTTGTCTACGTCTGCTGTCATGAGAAAGCCAAGTCTTTGACAAGGAATTAGTCACTCATTGTGTGCATGTTAAGGTAAACGAGAAATAAACATCGACAATATCTCTCTCTCTCTTTACGAGATATCACTTCAACGTGTATGCTAGGCCTGCAGCTCTCCTACCTTATTGCACACTATTGCCCAGGTTACCTCTTTATAGGTATCTAATAAGTTAACCATTATTATTTTATTTATTACCAATTGTTATAATATTCTTGTGTAAATGTCATAGTGGTAGGTTCACTTCACAATTCTAAAGCACTTTGTAAAAATTCAGAATTAAAAAAAAAAACTATTCTATTCTGTTCTTACACAAGAAATAAAATTTTATAAATCTATTACTGTTCACTACTTTACTGCACATTAATAAATATTTAAGCTAGATAATTAACTAAAATTGTTTAATATTTCAGGGAAGACATGTATGCCCAAGACTCCATTGATTTGCTCCAAAATTCTGGACTTCAGTTCAGGAAGCATGAAGAAGATGGAATTGAACCATTGGAATTTGCTGAATTGCTTATGTCATCAGGTTAATAAGTTGTGCTTATCCTCATTAACAACTCTTTTGTTGTTTCACTTAACATACCCTGAATTGAAAAGGCCTATTTCTGCCTTCTTTTGATAAACTGTACCCACATAGACATAATATTTTACTACAGTAACTAGATCATGTGATAGCCGCAAAACATGTAACCGATTTTGATTTATCAAACTTCAAAGAAATATAGTACTTATAATAAAGCCCATAGCATTTATTTGGGCGTGACCAATATGACCAATTCAAGTGTCTGGTCACAGCTCTATGTCAGACTCGCTTTCCTTTTCTATCTTTAGATATTAACGTAAGAGATTTTTCTTTACTCCCTCCTTTGTATGTCTTCTTGCGGTAGTAAATATATATGCTGTACCACATGCGATACATTTTCTGTCTTTTCATGTCTGCCATATTGAATTTGTCATGACGTCATATCCATACCTTTAATAATATAGCAAAATGAATCTGGCTGTTTAATTTCTCATGGATCATCTTCTGAGCCGATTTTGGCAAAACTTGGCACAGAGCTTGCAATCTGTGGGAAATAATACTTTTTCATTCAGGAAAATAAAAGAGTTCCCACAGGAAGTAGCCCAAGCTACAACTTATACATCAAGTAGATGACTTTTTGAATTAATAATACAAAGCATTAAGTGCAGTTACTATGTTTTTGTGTGTTAACTCACTGCATTAAATGACTATTTAAGTTGCATGCATCACAAATCACAATGTTCTATTATTTCAGGTTTAGTCTTAATGGACAACATAAAATGGCTCAGTTTCCACTCAGGATATGACTTTGGATATCTACTCAAATTACTGACTGATCAGAATTTGCCTCAAGATGAAAATGATTTTTTCGAAAGTCTCAGACTATATTTTCCAACAGTGTATGATGTGAAAGTGAGTAACTTTTTGCATTCTGACAAATTCACCCTGTTCACTTTGTCAGTTTTAATAAGAATTTGGAATAAAGACTGGTGACTTTGTGGTGTCACACAGACAACATGAAGTTTTCTAATAACGGTGTAAGGCCGCGGCCGCACTGGTAGGGCGACTGCGACGCGACAGCAATTTGTTTAAAACAAACTCTATAAACAAATAGACGCGGCCGCATCAGACAAGCGACGCACGAAATTTATTTGTTTATGTCGCGCGTAATTTCAATAGTTCTAAAACCAATTAATATGTCAGCGCTGAGCACGGCCAGTTATTACGCGATGTAAGCGCGATTCGCTAGCTTATCGCCGCTGTAATGCGGACACACGGCGTCGCGTCGCGTCGCCAGTCGCTTTACCAGTGCGGCCGCGGCCTTGCATCCTTATTATTTATTATAAATGCGAGAGTGTGTTTGTTTGTTGGTTTGTGCTTCAATCACGCAGCAAAGGAACTACGGATCGTTACGGAATAGTTGAAGACTTCGAGTGATTGAATGGTAGATCATTTTGACGATTCGAAGGCGCTATGTAGAAGTTTATTTGAATAAAAAACTATTCTATTATATTACCTTTTATCTGGGGAAAGACGAGGATTCCCGCGGGATAGTTAAAAACGTGACTTCACCCTAACAAATCGCGGCCAAAAGTTCAATTTTTTGGATACTTCTTGCAATTTACGAGCCCGCGTGAACTTTACTTGTGGTTATGTCGTGTACAGGCACATTGCGTAATTGTGTGTCTGTCGGAGCTTAGGTGGGAGTGGTCAGTAGCGAGCAGGCGCTCACTAACACTTAAGCCGTATTTAGACGGTGCCTCATTCATTGTTCATTTTTGCGAACATTGCACCCTGAGGGCCCTTTGCCCTAAAAGCGAATTTAGACGGTTTATTTTCGATAACTCATCGATGAAGCTTCGAAAATGAAAGCAAAAATCTCGAAAATGAACCGTCTAATTTCGCCCTCAGGACGAAGTAAGACAGTTCATTTACGCAAAAATGTTCGCATAAATGAACGATGAACGAGGCACCGTCTAAATTGGGCTGCATACAGATACGACTTAAACATAATCAAAAGAAAAAGTAAGACCTATATCTAAATAAATAATTGTATAATTTCAGTATTTAATGAAACTTTGCAAGAATCTAAAAGGCGGCTTGCAAGAAGTAGCCGACCAGCTGGAGCTGCGGCGGGTGGGGCCTCAGCACCAAGCGGGCTCCGACTCGCACCTCACGGGCATGGCCTTCTTCAAGATCAAAGAGGTGAGATTGTTGTATTGCCTCATTGAGCTTGGCTAACGGTGGTGGGGAAAACTTCATAGTCATTTTCGCTCATCATAATTATGAAAATTCAAAATTTTGAACATTTTACTATATATAAATGAAGTTCAAGTTATTAAATTAAACATTAAATTAGTCATGAAATCAATTGAAAAAAACCTTTAGACTTGGCTTGTTTGCCATATTTGCCATTTTCGACGTTTTTCCATCTTTCACTAAAAAAAATATGCGCCCAATGCACCTCATCCTTTTTGATAAAACAATAATATATAATTAATATTTAAAAGGAAAAGATGACTGACTGATCAATGCACAGCTCAAACCACTAGAAGGATCAGGCTGAAATTTGGCATACAGATACCTGTTATGACATAGGCATCCGCTAAGAAAGATATTGAAAATTCAACCCCTAAGGCGGTAAATTAGGGGTATGAAAAATTTTACTTAATAATATTTAAAAAGAAAGGTGACTTACTGATTAATGCACAGCTCAAACCACTTGAAGGATCAGGCTGAAATTTGGCATACAGATACCTGTTATGACGTAGGCATCCGCTAAGAAAGATTTTAAAAATTCAACCCCTAAGTGGATAAAATAGGATATGAAAAATCTAACTTAGTGACCAAAGCCGCGGACAAAAGCTAGTAATTGTATAAACCTGCTAGGATGAATCTCATTGGAAGTTCATCACATAGATACAAAACACTGTGATTATAGATATTCTTCGACGACAACATCGAGAGTTCGAGCGGGCACCTGTACGGGCTGGGCGCGCCCTTCTCCGTCAACTCCAACAACTTCCAGGACAACGGCGAGAACGGCAACTCGTCCTGATCGGCGGACTCGGTTTGCGTGTCGACCCTCACGCCGCAACCGAGAGTGTTCCACCACAAGGAGCTGGCTTGAGCTAGCTCCTTCATATACATAGATTGCTCGTTCGCAGCTCTCCTAAACTAAACTACTCTGTCAAGATCAAGAGGAGCTGGCTTCAATTAGCTCCTTCATATACAAATATTGCACGTTCGCAGTTCTCCTTAACTGAACTACCACTATCAGGGTCAAGAAGAGCTGGCTTGAACTAGCTCCTTCATATACATAGATTGCACGTTCACAGTTCATTCCCAAACTGAACTACTATGTCAAGGTTAAGAGGAGCTGGCTTGAACTAGCTCCTTCATATACATAGATTGCTCGTTCACAGCTCTACTATACTGGACTACCACTATCAGGGTCAAGAAGAGCTGGCTTGAACTAGCTCCTTCATATACATAGATTGCACGTTCTCAGTTCATTCCCAAACTGAACTACTCTGTCAAGATCAAGAGGAGCTGGCTTAAACTAGCTCCTTCGTCTATATAGATTGCATGTTCGCAGTTCTCCTAAACTGAACTACTACTATCAGGGTCAAGAAGAGCTGGCTTGAACTAGCTCCTTCATATACATAGATTGCACGTTCTCAGTTCATTCCCAAACTGAACTACTCTATCAAGATCAAGAGGAGCTGGCTTAAACTAGCTCCTTCGTCTATATGGATTGCATGTTCGCAGCTCTTCTAAACTGAACTACACTATCAGGGTCAAGAGGAGCTGGCTTGAACTAGCTCCTTCATATACCTAGATTGCACGTTCGCAGCTCTCCTTAACTGAACTACCATTACCAGGGTCAAGAGGAGTTGGCTTAAACTAGCTCCTTCATATACATAGATTGCACGTTCACAGTTCATTCCCAAACTGAACTACTATGTCAAGGTTAAGAGGAGCTGGCTTGAACTAGCTCCTTCATATACATAGATTGCTCGTTCGCAGCTCCTAAACTGGACTACCACTATCAGGGTCAAGAGCTGGTTTGAACTAGCTCCTTCATATACATAGATTGCACGTTCACAGTTCATCCGCAAGCTGAACTACTCTGTCAAAGTCAGGAGCTGACTTAAACTAGCTCCTTCATATACTTAGATTGCATGTTTGCAGCTCTCCCAAACTGAAATACCATTATCAAGGTCAAGAGGAGCTGGCTTGAACTAGCTCCGTCATAAATTTAGTAGATGTATCATTACTCTAATATTGTGTTAGTGTTATAACATTAAGCTATACTATTTAATTGGAATGAAATCATAGTTGAAAGCTGTTGAAGTTGAAATCATAGTTCAAGTACCTAATATGCAAAAAGGTCTGGGCTTTGTCCATGTATATTTATATAGGAGATTGTGGTTTAATTCTACTGTATATAAACTTTTAAACTACACTAAATTGACTTAACTTAATCTTGTGCTATCCTTTTTACAGGGAATATTAAGAAAGGGATAGCATGAGATTTAAAACCACTGACCTCTTTAATTAATCTATGATTAAAACTGGACAGGCTGCTGTCATATTTTCTGGACCTACTTGATTGACGCCATTTTGGTGATGTAAACAGTTACGAGTGTCCAAGGAACTAAAATTAGTTAGGGCACTAGTTGATAACTGATAGTTGATACTGTGGCATTTCCTGCATCCCTACATTATTAGTTCCAGAGACACTCATATGTTAAATGCGAAACTGTGTTTGTTTGTTGGTTTGTTCTTCAATCGCGCTGCAACAGAGCCACGGATTAATGAGATTTTTTGCATGGGTATAGTTGAGGACCTGGAAAAAGACATAGGCAACTTTTTATCCCGGAAAATCCCGAGGGATGTAAAATCTAAATCCAGGCGGACGAAGTCGCGGGCATCAGCTAGTCGATCCATAATTTAAGCTTTCATTTGTATGAGGACATCTAGTCCAGTGTTAATCATAGACTAAATTTATTATAGAGGTCAGTGTTTAGACATGTCAATTTAGTTAGTTTAAACACCTTATATACATTGTCCATCTTGCTGTACGTCCCGCCAAGGTCATGCACGATGCACGATAAAAAACAACAGTGAATAGGATTGACTTACGTCAATAATTATTATTAACAGTTTGCAGGATGTGCACGAGCCGTTTTCCATCCAGCAGATTTCCCCCACCACTTATTAAGTCGTGACGTACATCGCCGATTGATAGTGAATAGCTTATACGTACGTCAAGACGGTCGTGTATCGTATATGCTAGATGGTGTGGAGACTTGTTGTACAGCAGAGTCGTCATTCAGACCACAGAATTTGGCCGCCGAGTTTAATCTGTGGCTGAGAGAAGTGTGCACCACAGATTATGCGCACGAATGAGAAAATCTTTTTTTATTGCTTTATAAATTGCAAAGCAAGTTTCAGGAATAATTCATCGATTGTCGTGATATTATATGCCCAACCATAAGTTCTGTATAACCTTCTCCAGTTCCAAGATATCGTAAAGTTGTTGAATTTCAGGGCCCACCATCACCAACAACATTTGCAGTATTTCGTTGTCTAATCTGAGATACGTGTGGAAATCTATCACACTTAAATCTTGCGTTATATTATTAGTTTGTGTGTACTGGGCACGTTTTTTATAGATTATTTTCATCCAGAACCTTTTCCTTTTTGACGTGATAACGTCTTATAAATCGATGAACACCGGCTTTACGCACGAAAAAGTGTCGCGTTCCGCCTGAGCCTGAGCGTGCAAGCGAGAGCGCGGAACAAGCGATAGAGAGGCACGATCGGCCCAAGCGTTGGCTTGTGACTTGTTTCTTTATGACGTTATCACGTAAAACTATCGACAACCAATTTTTTTATTCTTTTTTTTGTTCTAAAGATAACACAAGTAGAATTCCCATCTTTTGACATCTTGACAACACTGGTGGCATTGCAAAAAAATTGCGTGCGTTCGCCACTAAAGTTTCGTTGCATCTGTCATGCACGATAGTGCGTATGCTACTGTCCAGCACCGAATTCTTGGCGGGACGTAAAGCAAGATGGACAATGTATAAAGCGCTTTAGATACCTCATTGTCTGCACTGAGTTAGCCACGTTATCTTTCATAACATTTGGACAATAATTATAGGGTTTACATTTTACAACTGGAGACACTGATTTGTGACACTTGGATTATTATTATAGGCGCACGAATTAGAAAGCTTCTGTAGGTGTATGCATATATTATGTAATTAATTAAATATATTTCATTGGATTATATACCAGTTTAATGAAACAATATGTCTTGTACATGATATTGCTCTTTTGTGCTTTGCAACTAGATAGTTTGTTAAACATTCACACACAGCCCCTCTAGCCAAGTTACACTTCGTTGTATCTATTCTCTTTCTACCACACCAGAAGTGTATTGATAATATTTCGCGACATTTTGTATTGTTTTTTCACCTCTGTCTTTGATCAGCTGCAGCGCCATCTAGTCTAGCCCTAGCTAAAACTTCAAGTGGCAACGATCGTAGAAAGAGAATAGATACAACGAAGTGTAACTTGGCTAGAGGGGCAGGTCTAACACGTAAAACGCATGTCCTGTATGGCTATAAGTAAAGTGTAACTTTATTTAGTTTGTATGCTAACTGACCGGTCTGTCATTAAGTATGGACTGGAAAGGGACAGAGAATCAAATATCCCTTTTCTTTCATACTAATTAGCAGTTACACTAGGGCTGCTGCTTATGTGGTGTAAAATACACGTCATTAATTAAAAACACCACACATCAGCTAGTCCTTCAGGTTTATTTTTTATGAGAGATAATTATGCAAATAACAAAGTTTTAATATAAATTTTAATGTAATTTGTTTAAAAATACATGTCATTCAAAAACACCACGCATCAGCAGCCGATGTATGGTATTTTAATGATGTGTATTTTTCTCATAAAAAGGAAACCTGCAAGACTAGCTGGTCCTAATAACGAAGTTTAAATGTCAATTTTAATGGAAAAATTTCAAATTAAATTGTAAATTATTTATAGTTTGTTTGTTTGTCTAATGTAGCATAGACAGGTTTTAATCTTAATATTTTCAATTTTAAATGATTGCAACATGTATTTAAAGTTAAAAATCAAACAGCAAACTGCAGGCAGCAGGTGACAGTCTGCTATGAGATTGTCTAAAAAGGGCTGCATCAGCGTGGCAATTACCTCTGAATTCATTGGCTGAATTCATGGCGTTCTGACTGCAGCAATACATACTAAAGCGATAGAGGTTTCGACTTTTTTTTCGGCAGCGACAGAAAGCGACGTCGCCGCGTTCCTAATGTTTTTCAAACAAAATTATAGAAGCCAATACTGTCGCCACGTCTGCGATTTGCGGTTTGCGGCCTTCGAAATCATACCTACTTGGGATAGGTTGTAATCAACAAAATGCAATGGAAATTTTGATGCTTATGGACAATTGTTTTTTACCTACATTATTCTTAGTATAAAAAAATTATCAATGATCTTGTGTATAATTTATATTATTCTTATTTTAAGATATCAATTTATTTTACTTTTGATTGTATTTGTGATAAAAATAATTTAATGTTTATTATATTATTATTTCTGACATTGGAAAAAAATAATTATAATGAATTAACTTAAGGTAAACATTATTTTACGTCTATAATAGATACGTTAAAATTTTATTTAATGTTTTCTTTGTCCAAACCCAATCCAGCAAGCCACAGCCTCGATAAAAGCAAAGACAAGCTTTGATATTTTTTAAAGGCAAAGAAAGAATGGTCACATACATTTAAGCAGTGCAATTTATAAAATGGATTGTCATAACTTTCGACTCTTCGACTTTTTCGACTGGATTCGACTGGCAAACGAACTTTTCGACCTATTATCCGACTTCTACCTAACTACCGTGACTTGGAGAAACTTATAGTTGTAACTTGGAACCAAGATGGAGGGAACTTTGTTCCTATTAACCCTCCTATTACCCGAGTTTTGTACCTAGTGTCTTGGAGAAACTTATAGTTGGAACTTCGAACCAAGGTGGAGGGAAAACGACCTCTCACTTGAGTATATTAATCACTCGTTTAACACGAGTCTGGCTATGGTCCAAGATCCCAGTGCCGCCAGACCTAAGTTATTTTCTCAGCAATTATTTGTGTACGTTCTGTTCGAACTGTCGAAGCTTAGGATCTAGAGAGAGATAACTATTGCAATATCTTCTGCAAGCTATACCCAGGCAAAAAATCACGTCGATCCGTAGCTCTGTTGCAGAGTGATTGAAGGACAAACCAACAAAGACACTTTCGCATTTATAATATTATAGTATGATGATATTATCTCTCACACACTTAAACAAGTGAATCATGTTCTAGCGCTCATACATATGGGGACGCATAATGTGTGTCTGGGGGGATGTTTGACCCTTCCAATAGGTCTGGCAGCTTACAGATAATATCGCAATAGTTCCCTGAGTATCATGTATAAAAATCAGAACTGAGAATATAAGTTAACTTAAATTATATATTTTTTTGGGAGCTTCAAAGCGTCTGGCTAAAGTAACCGCCGGCGGTAAGCGTCTGGCAGTATTAATTTATTAATTTTTACAATATTCTTTAAAACATATATGAAAATCATCCCTGAGAATTTAAGATAAGTTATCCTAGTTTTTACCTACCTTTAGCACCTGGTATCTGGAAATTGGCCGTCGGCACAATCTAGCTGGTACGCATATACTGAAAGGACATTCGAACAGTACTCTATCGTACACAAATAATTGCTGAGAAAATAACTTAGGTCTGGCGGCACTGGGATCTTGCTCTACTGGGTCAAATCTCAAATTTTAGAGTATAGCGATGATATCACTACCGTGGCCACAGATTAGGTACAAGCACAGACCAGGAACAACGGTACAAGTGGCTGTTATTTTCTATTTAAACCAATAGACAATCTGCGGCAGGGTTACCATAGTGATATAACCCGTGTCATTAAAGATAGGAATAGGCTATTTGACTACTTTTAGAAAATCATCTTAAATTGTTAATAATGCTATGCTGAAGCTAACAAAACATATATTTCGGCATAATTTTCATTATTTTTCATAAAAATCGAGAAATAAATTCAAAAAAATAAATTGCCGCCGAAACGTTCCATTTGCTCTCATGACGTAACAGTTCACATTTCAAACAATGACAATTTTATAATATGTGTTTAGGCCGCGTGTCGCATACTATTTGGTATTTAATAAAATAGTAACGATGAAAAACAGACGAAATTAGCCTATTACGCCGCACAAACACGTCGAAATGTATTGACAAAATGAGAATTCCATAGGTGGTGTAGACTGTGACGTCATTCGAGATCACGGAACGTTTTCGATCACGTGACCATGGCCGGAATTATAGCAATTTTATTTAATGTTTTCTAATTAAATAAAGCTTTATTTTTTAGTTTTGTCGTATGGAATAATGTTTTTAGATAATAATCTTTTAGGATGACACCAGTTGAAACGATATTTTTATTATAGTCAAATACCCTATTGTAAATGGCGTCGCTAATCATTCCCTCTCACTCGCACACGTCGTTACAGCACGCAAAAAAATTATCAGTCTGTATCTGCTTGCACACTGTGTTTTTGTTACTGTTCTTTGTCTTGTTTTCTGTTAAGTTTTTTCGTTGTTATTGTCGTTCGTATGCTGTTTATTGACCAATAATTATCTTAGGTACGTTTAAAAAATGAGTTTTAATTTAATGAGCGTTTACGCGAAACGAGGAAAGATTCTTCGAAGTGATGAGGGTGAAATCGTATATAATGTTACAAAATATTTTGAAGAAGAAATATAAAATACGTTGCGACCTGACGCGAAACATACAAGATAAGTTAGAGGACTTAAAGATAACAAGAAATAAATAAATACCTAGAGATATTAAACATGTGCTAACTATATAAATCAATAGTAATATATAGGTATATTTAATAACATAATATAGGTACATAAATGAATAAGGTATCAACACAAATACTAAATAAATAATATAAACATACAATGTGTGTCTGTATAGCTACACATATAGCAGCCCAGCTTCGCTTCGTTTTTTGCTGACGGTCCAAACTGTGCCTGTCATTACAAGTACAAGCCGCCATTTCAGATTCCTTTCTTTATTGACACGGCTTATAACTGATAACATTCTCTTTGAACTACAGCCCGTTCCATGAAGGTAGGAAATAAATATGTTTCTTCTATATCCGTTCACAGATAATTTACCTCTGACATCTGTCATTATATTTTCCACTATGTTGGCATTACTTTCTGTCAAGAAATGCTTGAATAGTCTTATGGCCGATTTACACGGGTTTAGTAGTTTAGTAAATATTTAGTGATTTAGTACGTGTAAACGACCAATTTAGTAGCAAGTCGCAAGTTACAATTTAGTAGCTCACTAAACAGGAAAAATAGAATTTGGTCTATTTTTCGGTTTAGTACGTGGGTATTATCAATTATCACTTAACGTGTTTGGACAGGCACCTCTTTAAAGTTCGGCCGTTCAGAGAATGCGTTCCTGACACCTGTCAGTTAGTCACGACAACTGTCACAAAATTATAACATTAAAATGATTATTGATATAATAATGTTGTTTTAATGCTCATCAATTGTTAAAACGATAAACAACCAGCAATAATATTTTTATCGTAACTGCAACGCCATTACAAAGTTACGTCGTCAGTTCAATCGCGACGTGTCAGGAACGCATTCTCTGAACGGCCGTAGTATAGTCTTTAGTAGCCGCACAAGTAAGCAGAACGTCGTGCTCGTTTCAAAGCCGTTAGTAGTTTGTGCATATATTTAATAATATTTTTTGCATTTTTGATAATAACATAGTTTTGAAATCAGTTATTGAAACGCGAAATGGGATTTGAAATTCAAATTATTTATTGCCTTTCTTTGTTACATAGATGCTTAAAATCTATGTACGTTGACGGCTGAAAAAGTTAAAACTGCGTTTCAGCCGTCACGCCCACCTCCGAAACTTAATTATAAATGGAAATATTAACAGGATTTTATTTATCTATTTATATATTATGTGTCCGCTATTATAATAAGATCCCTCCAGAGGTGCTAAGTTTACCACAAGGGAGATTTACACGCTTCATTAAGAAAACCCTTTGTGAAAAGGGTTACTATCGTTTGTCTGATTACTTAGCTGATGGGGACGCTTGGACAGCTTTACGAATTAAATGAAATTTTATATTATTTATTTTTAATAATTACTATTTATTGTTTATGGTATAAATTTTTATAATGTGACATTGTATTTTTTTCTTTTTTATTTAAATTACAAATTATTAATGATAATGACATACTATTAATATGATGAATATGGTTATTAAATGTATTAACGTTCAAAAAGTGTAATTGTTGCCTATTTTGAATAAATTTTTTGACTTTGACTTTTATAATACGGAATATGCATGTAATTTTTTTTATATTTTTAATTAATTCTCTACTCCACTGTTGTGTGGAAAAAAAATATCGCTACTGAAAATGTTTTAGTTTAATGAAAAATAATACATTAAAACTGGTAACATATTTGGGACATTGAAACGCCTCCATTTTGGCGCGCTTTGATGTGACGTCACAATATATTATAAACAAACATTTTAGTATGGCGTGCAGTGTTAAATTTCAGTTTCGAGCCGTTTATTTATTAAATTTCCCTAATTGAAACATGGAGAAGGGAAGGAAACCTGTAATTAAGTATTGTATTGTACCTCGATGCAAAAGTGTCACTAGTAAAATACCTGATAAAGTGTTTTTTGCAATCCCGCGAGACGAGAAGATACGGGCAAAGTGGTGTAAAGTAATGAAGAGAATCTTGGAATATCTTCAAATACACACACCAAAAGTGTCTAGGGATCAACATATATTTTTGCAATAACTTTTCTCCTGATTGATATTAATTAAAATTTTCTTTAAGGATTCATCAAATAAAGTGTTTTCGTTTGTCACAGTAACGATAAACCAAGTCACCTTTGCATTAATAGGTAAAGAAATTTGCCATTTTCCTAATAAAGGGATTTTTGACATTTGAACCACTAACATTAAAGTTCGAAAAAAAGACTGAAATAACAGTTTTCTTTAAAATTTTATTGAGTAACTTAAACAATTAATAATCCGTGTTTCTACCGCGAACACTAACTACACAAGAACATCGGTTTGGCATACTCAAAATGAGTTCATCCAAATCACGCTGTGGAATGGCCGCCCATGTTCGTTGCAACAACAAAAAAAGGTCTTCTTGCCACTGGATACCCTCCATATTCGGCAGAGCTCTTCTCTGTAGCATATCCCATGCATGCTCAATCGGGTTCAAGTCTGGCGACTGAGCAGGCCAGGGCAGGACATTGATGTTAGCTGCGGCGAGAGTCTGTCTTACAACTCTTGCGGTGTGCGGTCGTGCATTATCATGCATTAACTGAAATAAGGGACCGATTTGCACTTGTAGAGGAACGATGACGTCTGATACAATCGTCTCAGCATAAATTTGAGCGTTGAGGTTGCCTCTGATCCAAATCAACTCAGTTCTTCCGCCGATCCAAATACCCGCCCATACCATGATGGTTCCACCACTATAAGGATGGACTTCCTGGCAGGATTTTAATCGCTGTTGGCGTCCAGGGGTTCTCCAGTGTTGTATACGTCTTGTATCCGGTCTCATACCAAAACGAGACTCATCAGAAAAGCACACGAAACGCCATTGTTCTTCTGCCCAATTTCTGTGTTCAAGAGCCCATTGATATCGAATCCTACGATTGTGCATTGCTATAGGTGGTACCCGTAGCGGTCTTCGGGAATGAAGGTTCACTTCATGCAAGCGGTTTCTGACTGTTTGGTCGCTAATTAAGTTCCCTGAAGAGTGATGAAGCCTCACGGCTAACATCATGGCGGTTATTGTTGGAGCTCTTCGAGTTAAGATTTGAATGTATCGGTCTTGTCTCCGTGTGGTGCAGCGATACCGTCCTCCATGGCGCTCAGCCACGGTACCAGTGCTTCGGTAACGTGTCCAAAGTCGACTGATAACACTCTGACTTGTATTCAGAGCTAAAGCCACAGTACGTTGCCGGGAACCAGCTTCTATCATTCCCACGGCTCTGAGCATTTCTTCCCTGCTTAAATGACGTCGCCGCTCCATAATAACGTTGGTTTTAATCAGTAGTAGGGAAACAGTAGCACTAATAATGTCTTCAATGCGTTGTATGTTTTTATAGGGAAAATATTGACAGCTGATTTTCATCTTTTACTCGAATTTGATTGACAGTTCCTGATTCAAATTATGAAATGCACCAAAAAGGATCCATATAAATTTATAAAATCATAAATTTATTACAAAGCCACATCTCAATCTCAAGAAATCCGCATAAAAATGCTTGATCCCTAGACACTTTTGATGTGTGTAGTTCGCTATATTGTTGCGAAGATCATTTTAACGTTAGTATACCAAGTACTAAGAGTGTAAAATAATATGTAGCATTTGCCGTTTACTTATAAAAGACACTTATACAAAGCTCTATTCATTGTAATAAAATAAAACTATCCTTTCGTTTATAAGATAGTTGAGGCTGAAATTTCATGTAAAATATTAAATAATGCCACATTCGCGGCTTAACCTATCAGCAATTTGCTATTATATGCACTACTAAATCGTCCAAAGCAAAATACAATCACTTAATAGGTTATTTTCTCACCAGTGTGTATATTTCACTAAAAGCATGCAAAACCTAATATATATTTGAATACTACACTAATTATTTACCTTGTAGCTTTGACTCCTTTGGGTTCAGCGGATGTAAAATCGGATTTGAGGCGAAGTAACTGTAACTGGTGTGTGTGTGTCTAAGAGTGAATGCGTATGAATATTATTGTTGTTATACTATTTAATTATGAATAAAAGTCTTTCGGTATCTTCATAGGAGAGTGATTGTAGCCACTTAGAACATTTTGATTTACAAGAATGAGTTAATAAAGATACTTAATAATTCATTGACTCTGTTGTACAGTAAGCAGCTATAAAAGGGGTAATGGCGCTTTGAGATTGCCGTTCGAATCAACTCCATGGCACATACCATGTCAGATCTACGTTTGGAGCAAATTTTTGGGTCATAGGGTAACTCATGGTGTTTACACAATTGTCTCACTGTTAAGACCTTATTGTATGCATAAAGATCGACAGTAGGAAAATAGATGGGTTTATTTCACATGACCCTTAATCTTTGAGTAATAAACCAGCAATGGAGAGGACTTGACCCCTAATTTATTCGCAAAAAAGTCTGTCAATTACGGTGGGGGGCGAGGTAGCACACATGAAAACTTGCTTACTACAGTTGCATTTTTCCATCACGTCGCTATGCACGCACACAATATAATTAGCAAACACTACCTTAAAGTATATGCACACTATCACATTCACACACAGGGACGCTCTATCATTACATGAAACAATCGCATCATTTGTGTAAACATTTTAGGGATTTGACACTATCGATTATCGACTTTCGATAAGTTTTTCTAATAATTATTTACAACAGAGTTACTTTATTCAAGAGTAAATTTTTTTGTTCGAGATCTTTAACATGGTAGGTATATAGAAGCGCTAGGAAACGAGACTCTTGCCGTTATTTTAGTCATAATATGCCTTTGCTATTAGATTGACTCTTTGTAGGCTTTTAGTACTTGCGTAAAGATACAGCTAGAAACTTTGGACTATATTGACGCTGGAAAGCGATCTAGCTTATTTCGAAAAATAACAAAATGACTTTTTTATATATTTGGAAGAAAAAGATACTGCGTCGGATTGTCGGATTTTCGTTTTCCTATGACATTATTTTTCTAAGATACTATGTTGACCTTCTCTGCATGTTTATATTATATATCTTTTGTTATTCCACACCACACCACACCATCTATTTTTCAATATTATACAGATACTTCAAAAAAAGTTATCAATACTTTTTAGCAGTGCAGTGCACTTAGGCGAACCTACTGTAAGGACTTAGGATTATCTGATTATTAACAGATTTTGTAGATACCAAGGTATTTACTCCGTCACTATACTCTCAATCTCATGCTGAAAGCATGCTGTAGGTACCACAGTATATCACCTTAGAGCAGCTGTTTAGTTATGATTTAAGGTTATAAGCCACCAGGGAGTGCTGTACTTTGTCATAGGTTTTTATTAATATTGTTTATTAAGTTGAGAGACATTTAATTTTTATTTGAATACGTAGTGGGTATTAATATTGAACACATTGATTTTTTAAGTAATCTTGTTTAAATAAACATACAGCATTTTTAATGAAACATCATTTGTTTTATTTATGTTTAAAGCGAAATTTACGATGTATCTATTTCTAAAAAGTATATTAAGTACAAACTGTTAGGACTACATCATGTTTCCTTAAAAATAAATACAGCATAATTAGCATTTCAGAGTTTAGAGTTATTTCGTGGTTTCATATGTTTCAAATACCAAGTTACAGCAACATTGCTTCTTAAAATTGAAAAACTATTAGTCGAAATTGATATAAAACTAATGTATAAAACTAAAGTAATTCTACTTTAGAATTATATAATTAGTATCATCTGATGTGTTACTTTAAAAAATATGCTTTTTGAAAAAAATCTGCTCCTGATAGCTTATTATGAGCTGTTATGATTTTGACGTGACAACGTCTTATAAATTGGTTTGCCGGGTGACACTTCAAGAAACTGCGTTACGCTCCGCTCACGTTATGCGCTCACAATGAGAGCGAGTGAGAGGCATGGTTAGCCCGCCTAAGAGCGAGAGAGACAGACATAAAAAGTGAAAGGCACGCGTCCCTTCCACTCGAGCACAGTTAGCCCGCCTAAGAGCGAGAGAGACAGAGCGAGAGAGAGAGAGTGAGAGAGATAGGCATACACACCGGTTCATGTCTTGCGCTTCTATTTCGGTTGTCACGTAAAACTTTCGCCCGTATACCGACTTTACAGGCAACCAATTTTTTTTTTAAAACGTTATTGGCTCTGGTTTAAAGTTCACTTTTTCCATTTACAAGATCGTTTTCCAGCGTTGAATAATATTCTCTCAGTCCAGTATGGAGGAAACATAAAAAGTAAAAACTAAACCCTAAAAAAAAATGTATTTAAAGTTATGATTGGTAAGTTAAAACTTGTGCCTACATACTTTACTTGGAAGGCTTATTTTTTTCATCTACTTCATCTGAACGAAGTGTATATTTGTTTGTAATGCTAGGCTGCCGCCATGGCTATAGTGGCCACCCCATCTGTAATAAAACACCGCCAAGCTATTTAGCTTTCCGGTAAACCTAGCGGGATGAATAAGAAGTATGGGTACTTTAATTCAATTGCCAAGTTTTAATGAACCAAATATGTATAGAATTTAAATATTTTTTTTCGTCAATGAACCATTAGTAAGACGATAAAAATATCTCGGTATAAATAATTTATACAATCCCCCCACCAATATCGACATATGAAATCTTGCTGTCCAGCCCTAATTTTATTGCGGTGTGGCCGACTTCATAAAATTAAAGTCCTAATTTTCGAGTATGAAAGACTTACGTAGAACTTATCATTATTATTAAACAATTTTTTAGTCTCGTTTTCATTATTTTTTGTATTATATTTGTAAAAATCCTTTCTTAGCGGATGCCTACGTCATAGTAGATGTGCGTTGATAGTTCAGTGAGTCAGTCACCTTTTCATTTTATATATTTAGAAAATCATATCACACTGGTTATATGGAAATATATACCTATAACTTTTGAAATAATTGAGTAAAAAAACTAATTTTATGAATTCGCTGAGTTTATGGAGCTCTAGCTGCATCAATGCATTTTAAACAATAGTGGGAGAGTACCAGCCAATCAGACACCATTGCGATCGTTATAATAATGCAATCATTTTAACCGACTCAAAAAAGGAGGAGGTTCTCAATTTGAATTTTTTGTATATTTGTTATCCAATTATTCCGCCAAATAATGAATGGAATTTGATAATTTTTTTTTGTTTAGTAGGGCATACTTCAGAGGTGGTTCCCATATAAATTTTTGTTGATATAATGTTAGATGTTACTCCATAACTACGTCAAATCTGAACCGATTTCAATTTTTTTTGAAAGAACGCATAATAAGGTTGGGCCTATTTAAAAGGTGAAAGATGATTCATATCTTCGGTGATGGAGGAAGGAACTCAATGATTAAGAGCAAATTGCTCGCAATCAGAGATAAACACAAAAAAGCTTAAAATAATAATGTAAAAAAAATATCTTTAAAAAACCGACTTCATACGCCGATCGGGCAAAGTTGGGCTAGCGTCGCGCATTAGTTTCATCATTTATATTTAGGCCCGCCCGACTTCAACATACATGTACAAATTAAAATTGTTTTATACTTTGTAGTGGCGTTTAAAGTCGGTTTTATAGAAAGAATTTTTTATCATTATTTGATAATCCCACAGACGATCAAAGTTCGTATTTATATATCTAGTCATATTTTACTTAAAGCTTATAAATTAGTCGTTCACCCCTTCCTAATCTATCGTGATTTTAATTCTATGGGATCAATTTATAATGCAGTTCATGAAAAAGGTCTCTAAACGAATAGTAAGTAGGAAGATTAATTTTCAATATTTTCCCCAAATTATTTCATGTACGTTTAAGTAGCAACATTTTCAGATCGACAGTTTTCTTAAGTTTTCTGCATAAGTATTGCATTATTTGGATAAAATAATACATCAGAAGTAAATAAATGTTATCCTTTAGTAAACTGGATGTTTTAAATATTTTTTTTAGAAGAAAATACTCTCATATTCGGCATTTATAGCCACAGATTAGAGGATGTTTATAGCGGAGCTCATTCCCCGCTAACCATACGTAGTTGACAGGCGCGTGACTGGAGTCAAACAGTTTTATATAACGAGTATGAGCACTGCTCATACCCAACTTACAGAGGGGTACGCGCGTCAATTCTTCTCCTGTGTTGGTTTATTACTCAAAGCCCTTATTACTGCTCTCTGGGCCCTTTCAATCTTTGAGTAATAAACCAACACAGGAGAAGAATTGACGCGCGTACCCCTCTGTAAGTTGGGTATGAGCAGTGCTCATACTCGATAAATAAAACTGTTTGACTCCAGTCACGCGCCTGTCAACTACGTATGGTTAGCGGGGAATGAGCTCCGCTATAAATGCCGAATATGAGAGTATTTTCTTCTAAAAAAAAATATTTAAAACATCCAGTTTACTAAAGGATAACATTTATTTACTTCTGATGTATTATTTTATCCAAATAATGCAATACTTATGCAGAAAACTTAAGAAAACTGTCGATCTGAAAATGTTGCTACTTAAACGTACATGAAATAATTTGGGGAAAATATTGAAAATTAATCTTCCTACTTACTATTCGTTTAGAGACCTTTTTCATGAACTGCATTATAAATTGATCCCATAGAATTAAAATCACGATAGAATAGGAAGGGGTGAACGACTAATTTATAAGCTTTAAGTAAAATATGACTAGATATATAAATACGAACTTTGATCGTCTGTGGGATTATCAAATAATGATAAAAAATTCTTTCTATAAAACCGACTTTAAACGCCACTACAAAGTATAAAACAACTTTAATTTGTACATGTATGTTGAAGTCGGGCGGGCCTAAATATAAATGATGAAACTAATGCGCGACGCTAGCCCAACTTTGCCCGATCGGCGTATGAAGTCGGTTTTTTAAATATATTTTTTTTACATTATTATTTTAAGCTTTTTTGTGTATATCTCTGATTGCGAGCAATTTGCTCTTAATCATTGAGTTCCTTCCTCCATCACCGAAGATATGAATCATCTTCTCTTCACCTTTTAAATAGGCCCAACCTTATTATGCGTTCTTTCAAAAAAAATTGAAATCGGTTCAGATTTGACGTAGTTATGGAGTAACATCTAACATTATATCAACAAAAATTTATATGGGAACCACCTCTGAAGTATGCCCTACTAAACAAAAAAAAATTATCAAATTCCATTCATTATTTGGCGGAATAATTGGATAACAAATATACAAAAAATTCAAATTGAGAACCTCCTCCTTTTTTCTTTCTTCCTTTTGAAGTCGGTTAAAATGATTGCATTATTATAACGATCGCAATGGTGTCTGATTGGCTGGTACTCTCCCACTATTGTTTAAAATGCATTGATGCAGCTAGAGCTCCATAAACTCAGCGAATTCATAAAATTAGTTTTTTTACTCAATTATTTCAAAAGTTATAGGTATATATTTCCATATAACCAGTGTGATATGATTTTCTAAATATATAAAATGAAAAGGTGACTGACTCACTGATCTATCAACGCACATCTACTATGACGTAGGCATCCGCTAAGAAAGGATTTTTACAAATATAATACAAAAAATAATGAAAACGAGACTAAAAAATTGTTTAATAATAATGATAAGTTCTACGTAAGTCTTTCTTACTCGAAAATTAGGACTTTAATTTTATGAAGTCGGCCACACCGCAATAAAATTAGGGCTGGACAGCAAGATTTCATATGTCGATATTGGTGGGGGGATTGTATAAATTATTTATACCGAGATATTTTTATCGTCTTACTAATGGTTCATTGACGAAAAAAAATATTTAAATTCTATACATATTTGGTTCATTAAAACTTGGCAATTGAATTAAAGTACCCATACTTCTTATTCATCCCGCTAGGTTTACCGGAAAGCTAAATAGCTTGGCGGTGTTTTATTACAGATGGGGTGGCCACTATAGCCATGGCGGCAGCCTAGCATTACAAACAAATATACACTTCGTTCAGATGAAGTAGATGAAAAAAATAAGCCTTCCAAGTAAAGTATGTAGGTACAAGTTTTAACTTACCAATCATAACTTTAAATACATTTCATTTTTTTTAGGGTTTATTTTTTACTTTTTATGTTTCCTCCATACTGGACTGAGAGAATATTATTCAACGCTGGAAAACGATCTTGTAAATCGAAAAAGTGAACTTTAAACCAGAGCCAATAACGTTTTAAAAAATCATAACAGCTCATAATAAGCTATCAGGAGCAGATTTTTTTCAAAAAGCATATTTTTTAAAGTAACACATCAGATGATACTAATTATATAATTCTAAAGTAGAATTACTTTAGTTTTATACATTATTTTTATATCAATTTCGAATAATAGTTTTTCAATTTTAAGAAGCAATGTTGCTGTAACTTGGTATTTGAAACATATGAAACCACGAAATAACTCTAAACTCTGAAATGCTAATTATGCTGTATTTATTTTTAAGGAAACATGATGTAGTCCTAACAGTTTGTACTTAATATACTTTTTAGAAATAGATACATCGTAAATTTCGCTTTAAACATAAATAAAACAAATGATGTTTCATTAAAAATGCTGTATGTTTATTTAAACAAGATTACTTAAAAAATCAATGTGTTCAATATTAATACCCACTACGTATTCAAATAAAAATTAAATGTCTCTCAACTTAATAAACAATATTATTAAAAACCTATGACAAAGTACAGCTCTCCCTGGTGGCTTATAACCTTAAATCATAACTAAACAGCTGCTCTAAGGTGATATACTGTGGTACCTACAGCATGCTTTCAGCATGAGATTGAGAGTGTAGTGACGGAGTAAATACCTTGGTATCTACAAAATCTGTTAATAATCAGATAATCCTAAGTCCTTACAGTAGGTTCGCCTAAGTGCACTGCACTGCTAAAAAGTATTGATAACTTTTTTGAAGTATCTGTATAATATTTAAAAATAGATGGTGTGGTGTGGTGTGGAATAACAAAAAATATATAATATAAACATGCAGAGAAGGTCAACATAGTATCTTAGAAAAATAATGTCATAGGAAAACGAAAATCCGACAATCCGACGCAGTATCTTTTTCTTCCAAATATATAAAAAAGTCATTTTGTTATTTTTCGAAATAAGCTAGATCGCTTTCCAGCGTCAATATAGTCCAAAGTTTCTAGCTGTATCTTTACGCAAGTACTAAAAGCCTACAAAGAGTCAATCTAATAGCAAAGGCATATTATGACTAAAATAACGGCAAGAGTCTCGTTTCCTAGCGCTTCTATATACCTACCATGTTAAAGATCTCGAACAAAAAAATTTACTCTCGAATAAAGTAACTCTGTTGTAAATAATTATTAGAAAAACTTATCGAAAGTCGATAATCGATAGTGTCAAATCCCTAAAATGTTTACACAAATGATGCGATTGTTTCATGTAATGATAGAGCGTCCCTGTGTGTGAATGTGATAGTGTGCATATACTTTAAGGTAGTGTTTGCTAATTATATTGTGTGCGTGCATAGCGACGTGATGGAAAAATGCAACTGTAGTAAGCAAGTTTTCATGTGTGCTACCTCGCCCCCCACCGTAATTGACAGACTTTTTTGCGAATAAATTAGGGGTCAAGTCCTCTCCATTGCTGGTTTATTACTCAAAGCTTTCAATTGTTTCAATTCAATTTAACGTGATTTTTTTGCACAGGTAAAGTTAAGAGCCTGAAAAATGACAAAGGCTACTTTTTATCTCGGGAAAACAAACGGTTCCTGCGAGATATTATAATACTACTTTTCACACATTTATCTTTCAATTTTGCGCCAACGGAGTTACAGATTGACGTGGTTTTTTGGATAGGCATAGTTGATGACTGGACAAGTGAGAAAGGCTACTTTTTATCCTGGGAAAGCAAACAGTTCCCGCGGGATATTAGTGTTCTCTTTTTCACATATTTATCCTTAAATTAGGCGCCAACGGAGTTACATATTGACGTGGTTTATTGGATAGGCATAGTTGAGGACTTGAAAAGTGACAAAGGCTACTTTTATTCCCGGGAAAACAAACAGTTCCCTCGGGATATTCGTATATTGCTTTTCACATACTTATCCTTCAATTATGCGCCAACGGAGTTTTAGATTATTTTTTAGCACAGGTAAAGTTAAGGGCCTGAAAAGTGACAAAGGCTACTTTTTATCCCTGGAAAACAAACGGTTCCTGCGGGATATACGTATGCTTCTTTTCACATATGCATGTATGCATGTATGCATGTATGTATGTATGTATGTATGTATGTATGTATGTATGTATGTATGTGTGTGTGTGTGTGTGTGTGTGTGTGTGTGTGTGTGTGTGTGTGTGTGTGTGTGTGTGTGTGTGTGTATGTGTGTGTGTGTGTGTGTGTGTGTGTGTGTATGTGTGTATGTGTGTATGTATGTATGTATGTATGTATGTATGTATGTATGTTATGTATGTATGTATGTATGTATGTATGTATGTATGTATGTATGTATGTATGTATGTATGTATGTATGTATGTATGTATGTATGTATGTATGTATGTATGTATGTATGTATGTATGTATGTATGTATGTATGTATGTATGTATGTATGTATGTATGTATGTATGTATGTATTTATGTATGTATGTATGTATGCATGCATGTATGTATGTATGTATGTATGCTTGCATGCATGGCATGTATGTATATATGTATGTGTGTATGCATGTATTTATGTATGTTTGTATCCTCCTCCTACTAACAATAAAATAATAAATACATTAACTATATCCTATCCTACTTATTATTACTCATATTATCCCACTAATATTATTAATGTGAAAGTTTGTGAGGATGGATGTATACGGATGTATGTTTGTATAGATGTCGTATACGGATGGATGGATGTATGTTCTCTGAGATAGGGGTTGAACTATTTTGACTGTTATACTCCATAACTTCGTTAAATTTGAACTAATTTTTATTATTAATTTAACCGACTTCAAAAAAGGAGGAGGATCTCAATTCAACGGAATCTTTTTTTATGTATGTTCACCGATTTCTCGAAGACGCCTGAACAGATTTGGAAAATTCTTTTTTTGTTTCAAAGGGTATACTTCCCAGGTGGTCCCATTTAAATTTTATAGAAATCAGTCGAGCGTTTTTTAAAAAATCTACAATAAATTACATACTTTGTAGTGGCGCGGGCGTTTAAATGTATGCTCCCGGGACAAAAAGTAGCCTGTGCTATTTTCCAGGTCCTCAACTTTACCTGTGTAAAAAAAATCAGCAAAGTGCGAGTCGGTCCTCGCTCTTTTAGGGTTCCGTTAAAAAAAAATTAAAATATTTCCATGTAACCATGGAAATATTTTAATTTATTTTTTTTAATTTAATTTAATGTTTATTATTTGTTGTTATAGCGGCAATAGAAATACAAAATATGTGAAAATTTCAACTGTCTATCTATTACGGTTTACGAGATACAGGCCGCTGACAGACGGACGGACGGACAGCGGAGGCTTAGTAATAGGGTCCTGTTGGCACCTTTTGGGTACGAAACCCTAAATACCACGTTGTTTATATGCACTTACACTTTATATGGTGAAATATTATAACTGCGAAAGTGAGTTGGTTTGTCCTTCAATCACGCCCAAACAGAGCTACGGATCGACGTGATTTTTTGCAGGGGTACCCATAGTTGAGGACCTGGAGAGTGACAGGCTATTTTATTTCCCGCAAAGTCAGAGTTCCCAAGGCATTTTAAAGGCTAAGTTCACGCAGACGAAGTCGCGGGCATCAGCTAGTAAACAAATAAATCAAATAACTGTTTATCTTGGTACGTCTGAACTCCTCAAATATCCGGAGGGAAGGGATTTAAATACGTATCTCAGAGAAAGTGATACGACCGAGGTCTAGGCATCTTTGGCTACACAAGAGCTTTACTAAATAGTAGTTTAAAGTCACTAAAGCTTAAGTAAAGATTTACTAAACTACTATACTAAACCCGTGTAAATCAGCCATTACGGACTACGATAGAGCCATATAAGCTAGATATAAGCTTACAAAAGGCAGCAGGCATAGAATATAATACACATAAACCAGGCAGCCGGCACTGTAATAGGGTATTTGACTATATTAAAAATATCGTTTCATTTGGTGTCATCCTAAAAGATTATTATCTAAAAACATTATTCCATACGACAAAACTAAAAAATAAAGTTTTATTTAATAAGAAAACATTAAATAAAATTGCTATATCCAGCCATGGTCACGTGATCGAAAACGTTCCGTAATCTCGAATGACGTCACAGTCCACACCACCTATGGGCTGTGGAATAGGGTATTTGACTATAATAAAAATATCGTTTCAACTGGTGTCATCCTAAAAGATTATTATCTAAAAACATTATTCCATACGACAAAACTAAAAAATAAAGCTTTATTTAATTAGAAAACATTAAATAAAATTGCTATAATTCTGGCCATGGTCACGTGATCGAAAACGTTCCGTGATCTCGAATGACGTCACAGTCCACACCACCTATGGAATTCTCATTATGTCAATACATTTCGACGTGTTTGTGCGGCGTAATAGGCTAATTTCGTCTGTTTTTCATCGTTACTATTTTATTAAATACCAAATAGTATGCGACACGCGGCCTAAACACATAATATTATAAAATTGTCATTGTTTGAAATGTGAACTGTTACGTCATGAGAGCAAATGGAACGTTTCGGCGGCAATTTATTTTTTTGAATTTATTTCTCGATTTTTATGAAAAATAATGAAAATTATGCCGAAATATATGTTTTGTTAGCTTCAGCATAGCATTATTAACAATTTAAGATGATTTTCTAAAAGTAGTCAAATAGCCTATTGTCATTGATTGAAATGTGAACTGTGACTTCATGAGAGCAAATGGAACGTTTCGGCGGCAATTTATTTTTTTGAATTTATTTCTCGATTTTTATGAAAAATACTGAAAATTATGCCGAAATATACGTTTTGTTAGCTTCAGCATAGCATTATTAACAATTTAAGATGATTTTCTAAAAGTAGTCAAATACCCTATTATCTTGGTATTATCTATGGCAGGCAATATTGGTCTCCTGTCTCAGTATTAATATCTTTTCTCTATGTTATTATTATCCTAGTCCTAGTGTTCGTGGTCTATGGTTATTATTGTAACAAAGTACTCTGTGGAGGCGTCTTCTCCATTTGGCGCTAAGTGATTAATTTTAATTCTTATTAGGGAAAGTTTGTCCTTAGCCAAGTCGGCGGTACGGGCCTCGAGGCGTTCATTCATAGTTTCGTGCTCGTGTCTTTTAACAGCAAGCAACATATAAAGTGTCAACTTATTAAATTTAAAATATATATCGAAATGGCATTGCAGTTGCCGGCGATTAATTTCGATTTTATTACAAGTTTAAAATGTAATAAAGATGACAATGCTATTAAAAATGTATGGAATCACAATCTACACGAGGAATTTCACATAATTAGACAGGTACATAACTTTACTCAATTTACTTATAATTTACTCTGATGTACAATTTGAGAGGTTAGAATTTAATATATTATTTTTTCTTATTTATTCTTTGACGTAGCACAAGATTCGGTACAACCGCACTATCCTTAAATAATTTAAGTATCCATTCTATTTCCTCATCAGCAGCTCATCAACAGCTCACTACTGAGCTCAGGTCTCCTCTCAGAGAAAGATTATAGGCCACCACGCTGTCCAATGCGAATTGACAGGCACATACCTTTGAGAACATGAAGAACTCTCAGGTGTGCAGGTTTCCTCACAATGTTTTCCTTCACTGTTGAAGCTTGTAATATTTAATTTCTTAAACACACTTCCCTTAGGAAAGCCAGAGGTGTGTGCCCAGGATTGAACCTGCGATCCCCCAAATAGGAGACTGCAGTACTAACCAGTAGGCTATCAATCCTTCTGCTTCTCTTTAAGGTTAGTGAAAACTATAAAAACAAAAAAATAGTATTAAAAGTTAATAATATTGCTTTCAGGTTGTTCAGAAA
Organism: Oeneis ivallda; assembly: GCA_029955525.1. Lineage (NCBI taxonomy): Eukaryota > Metazoa > Arthropoda > Insecta > Lepidoptera > Nymphalidae > Oeneis > Oeneis ivallda. The sequence continues at coordinate 11,606,817 of JARPMR010000004.1, read as the reverse complement.
TATCAGTGGGTTGCTATGGATACTGAGTTCCCAGGTGTAGTAGCGCGACCAATAGGAGAGTTCAGATCTACAGCTGATTACCAGTACCAACTTCTAAGGTGTCTGAATGAATATTATTTTAACTTCATTACTTTTTTTAATGTATATTTCAAGGAGGTAGCTCTTAGCTCTATCTACAGCTACTAGCTCCTCCCATTCCTGAGGTAACAATTTACATGAAGGTGAGTGCAATAGGTGGGAATTTAACTGTCAACCTGTCAGTTGGGGTAATGAGGCTTATAAATTGTCATATCTTTTTTAACAATATGTGTTGTGCCTTACTTTATCTTTTTACAACTAATTGTTTTTTTTCATAGATGTAATGTGGATCTACTTAGAATAATACAACTAGGCCTTACATTTATGGATGAAAATGGGAAAACTCCACCAGGCTGCTCTACTTGGCAGTTTAATTTTAAGTTTAATCTACAGTAAGTATTACTTAACATGTTGCAGAGCCTAAGTATATGGGTTATTTGTAGTGAATGAAGTCATAGAATTATTATCAGTACTTATTTTATTAATATATATGTATATAGTTTTAAATTATAGGCACTTGCATTTATTGTAATTTTGTAGTAATATTAATCTATTTTAGGTTGTTTACATATATTTAAATTAAAAAATTTAATTTGTTTAATTTAAACTTTTGTAAAAAAAACACTATTTGTGTAATATAATTTGTAATCAGCAATAAATAAAAATGAATGTTGGTAAGCGCATAACTCAAGAATGGATGGACCAATTCGGTTAATTTATTTTTTTGTATGTTCCTTAAGTTCCACGGAAGGTTTTAATACAAAAAAAAAAAAACAAAAAAAATTTAATTTTTACCTGAGATTTTTACTTTTAACTTTTGACAGAACGAAGTCTGTCCGGGCAGCTTGTCAGCATTAAAGGCTATGATTATTATTATTACATATATTTACTCTCACACCAGCAAACAAGATAATTATATATAAGGCCAAGAAAACATAATAAACATAAAGAAAAAATATATATTAATAAATGAATTACCTACCTATATTTATCATTATTTTCAAATTATTTTTATTTTTACACAATTAATCCATATCCTTAGGCTCATAGAACTTTAATTTAATTTTGTTTAAATCTTTTGGATATAAATCAATATGTTTTTTAAGATCTATTGTTGACAGGGAGGATATGTATGCGCAGGACTCCATTGACTTGCTTCAGAATTCAGGTCTCCAATTTAGACAACACGAGGAATATGGCATAGATCCCCTAGAATTTGCAGAGCTGTTGATGTCTTCAGGTAAAACATTAATCCATTTAAAAAAAACAGCACTAATCACAAAATTATGCTTAGCAAGATATAATATATCTGTACGTAATTAAATGCTCTAACAGAAACATGCTTAATGCAAATTAACTCACTTTAAAAAATGCTTTTCATCTGGTAAACAGAAGGGTGAAAGAAAACCTCTCTTCGGGATCTTGTACTAAGTAGTACAGGCAGTTTCGATTGTTATATTATGGTCTCTCTCTGTTTTGTGACAATATTAAAAAAACTTCAAACTTTACAACAAACAAATTAAATTGTGTTATCTATCACCAGTTTCTTTTCAGCCAAATTTAAAATTGAATACTATCATACAATCCTACTATAATCTTTTGAAAATTTTTATGAATGCTTTTTTATGCTTCGTATCTTTTTTATAGGCATTGTGCTCATGGACAACATCAGTTGGCTGAGTTTCCATTCGGGTTACGACTTCGGTTATTTACTCAAACTACTCACTGATCAAAACTTACCACAGGACGAAAAGGATTTCTTTGCAAGCTTGAAGCTGTATTTCCCGAAAGTATATGATGTCAAAGTGAGTATAACTTTGCACACTCATAAAGCTCATTTCAGATTGTACTATTAATATATATATAGCTGTTCGTGCTGATTCACTGATTCACTGACTGATTGATCACCTCTCCTGTAAAATTTTGTATGAAAATTTTTTTTTTCACTTATGGTTTCGTATAGAAGACAAAAATTCATTCGGAGGAAAATTATGGAGAGAGCTGATGATTGAGGATTTCGGAGACGGGTGAAGAGCACGGTCAGGGTATCGAAGATAGGTGGAGGGTGCTCGAACAAATGTCACTCGAAACCTCATCCAATTAGCAGAGAGCTGAAAAAAAATTCAAAATGGCGGAAAAAAGATGGCGGCCATACAAACTTTGTCGGTGTCTATCTCGGAGAGTATAAAAGATGCAAGAGTGCTTCTGTGGCAAAAGCTGATCAGGACCCGAAGTTCTACTTGATGATAGAAAAAAAAATTCAAGATGGCGGAATTTATATTTTCATACAAAATATATGGCGAATATCGAAGAGACTAGAAGCTGAGAACTATGCAAGACTTTGATACGGTTCCTTTTCAAAATTTGTTTTTATAAAATAATTCTCATTCTGACAAATGATGAGATATGATGATCGAGGGTTTGGAAGGTGGGTGAGGAGCACGGGCAGGGTATTGAAGATAGGTGGGAGGTGCTCAAACAAAAAATACTCGAAACCTCATCCAATTGGCAATGAGATGAAAAAAAATTCAAAATGGTGGATTCCAGATGGCGGCCACACCAATTTCATCGGCATCTATCTCGGAGAGTATAAAAGATGGAAGAGTGGTTATTTGATAGAAAATGATCAGGACCTGAAAGTCCACTTGACGATAGAAAAACCGCGGTCCGCTTGCGGGCCGCGCACCCACGCGCCCTACTAGTAGTATATATACCTATTTTCGTACTTTCGGTTTTGTATTGCTATATGCTATTAATTGCGACAGAGCTCAGCGAGTTGCAGAGTTAAACTGGAAATGGGATATAGTTCTAAGCACTGATGGTTGTTGGGGTCCCAAGGTGCTTGAGTAGCGACCGCACAACTAGCTGAAGTGATATCAGACAAATTGCAGGGATCTGCTGAATACAGGCGACGCAAGGTCGAGGCCTTAGGAAGTCCATGCAAGATACCTTTGTCCAGCATTGGACGTTTATCGGTTGATGAGAGGAAGAAAATACATTGTAGCAGTCAGAACTGTGCTATAATATAAACGCGAAAGTGTTTTAGTTTGTTGCTTTCATAGTTTCCGCTTCAATCACGCAGCAACGAATTGACGTGATTTTTGCATGGGTATGGTGGAGGGTGTGGAAAGTGACAGGCTTCCTTTTATCCTGGAAAAACAGAGGGTTCCCCTGGGATTTTTGGAAACCTAACACCGCACGGATGAAGTCGCCGCCAAAAACTAGTCATTATTATAATTTATATAAAATTTTTACCTTAGATTTGAATGATCTCTCAACAGTACTTGATGAAATTATGCAAGAATCTGAAAGGTGGACTGCAGGAGGTGGCAGACCAGCTGGAGTTGAGGAGGGTTGGCCCACAACACCAAGCGGGCTCGGATTCACTTTTGACTGGCATGGCGTTCTTTAAAATCAAAGAGGTAAGGAACATTTCATACAAATCTTAATCACCATTATTGAAATAGACTAATGGTTTGCCCCGAACCAAGACCTCGTCCTATAAGTTTGTAGATGTACCTACCTTCAGTCAGCTTGTGTTATATTCTATACAACTAGCTATCTGATAAGAAAGCGAGACTCAATTACAAACAGCACCATTTATTTCCGAATTTCGAACTAAATATTTGTATACTGATGCCATAGGCAAATGATATTTACTACCATTGAATTTTCAAAGACTGATGCTCATTAAAAATGAAATAATTTCGTTTCTTTATAAAATTTATCTAATTTTGTATTTGTTCAACTACACTACATGATATAACTGAAATTATACACAAATTACAGCTTCTAATGTATAGCCGTTTTTTGAGATAGAGAAATAAATCGCTTCGTCTCGGAAAAATAAATGGCCTGGTTTTGATACGGATTGCATTACACAATTGATATCAGAGTAGATTCTTTGATATGCTTTAATGTTGTAGGAGACATGTTGCAGTTTGCAGTGAATTTTTTTTTTAAAGTTTGGTTTGGAACCTCTTTGAACAATTAACATAATTTTCTGTCATTATTATCTCAACCCATCACCGGCCCAATACTGATCACAGGTCTTCTCTTAGAATGAAATAGAACTATTTTCTCATAGTCCACCATGATGGCCAACTGCAGATTGGTACACTAACACTTCACATATTTTTGACAACATTGTGGAGTGGAAAACTCTCAGGCATGCAGGTTTCTTCGCTTTTTTCGCTTGAAATGCACATAACTCTTAAAAGTTAGAAGTGTGTGCCTGGGATTAGAACCCCCGAAAAGAAGCCGATCTTTATTAAACCGCTAGGCTATCACCGCTGATCTCTTATTTGTTGATATTGTCACCATTTTGAATTCTCATTTTGCCAAATCATAATTCAACTTGGCTAAGAGCTGTTAACTTACGTATTGTTGGTGTTTGCAGATTTTCTTTGATGGCAACATTGAAAGCACCAGTGGACACCTATATGGGCTAGGAGCGCCTTGCTCTCTTAATTCAAATAATAATGTGCATATTCAAGAAATTGAAAACGGGAATTCCTCTTAATTTTAATGTTTAGTTATAATCAGTATTACAACGGCGCGGCGCCACAATGTGTTCTATTTAATTAATGAACACAAATACTGTGTTCATTACAGTATTTGTGTGTGTGATTTAAGTACCTGGAGAGTACAAGAATGGTTTTTATAGCAATGCGTGACCTAAACCCAGACTTCAGTAACGCTTACCGTGACTTAAGTAGTTTTCTAGATGCATAAGCGTCACTTATGTGCGGGTTTAGGTAACGGGAGCTTTAAAATAGTATATGATGTGATGTCAGGGCATTAATGTATGGTGTTTAGTGCTCTGGTATACGATACCCGTGACTTAAGTAATTCCGTTATAATCGAGTTATAATAGGAAGATCTCTCATTATCGATATATAGGAAGGAAGATTTTTATTGCGATAAAAATTTGCGCGTTTGCGTAGATGCCTTATCAGTTGCCTTAATCGAGTTGTGAGTGTATACTTATGGTGTGTGAAATTGTCAGTATTTGCTCCAAGCGAAATGTTACGTTAATGTTTGTTTATGTATGTGTTTACGACTTCCTGGCATCGAGCTTTACTAAAGTGCTCTAGAGAAAGACAAGATTGCGTGAAATAGGGGTGATCAGAATTTACCACTGCACTCCACTTGAGCTATAACTCAAGTATTAGAACCTAATAATACCTCTCATAATTTTTAGTATTTATCATATTGTTAAAATAACATATAAGCTTAAGGCATTTTGCTTAAATGAGTATCGTTAAATTAAACTATGGTGCGTACTACTTAAGTCACCAAGTATCGGAAAAAGGTAGAAACGTCATTGTTTTATTTGACAAAAGTAATAAAAATATGCAAATGCAGCTATTTTTCAAACTATAAATAGTAGTTCGTATCCTACCTAGGATAAAAGTTATAATTATAAAAAAATACCATGACACCGATAGGTGTAAAATAAATGTGCAATACTGTTAATAATAAAACAATTTTTCAATTTTCTCGACTTTTATTACTGTCTCACACTCAACACATCCATCATTATGGTCCGGCAGACAGTAACATAGAAAGTCCCCTCATAGCAGATTTTTTTTAGTTAAAATTTTATATTCAAATTGATAGTTAAACATTATACGTTTATAATAAGCTCGGTGTGCGTTAATTTGAAAAGCAAAAACGATGTTATTTTTTTTTCTTTCAAAAATTAAAAAATGTTTTACATTCATGTACATCATACAGTGCGACAAGTATAACTTGGCGCGGCTGTGCGCCACTGTGCTAAACATTACTATTGCCATTGAATAGAATTTATGAGACTTACTGCCTCACTCAGAGTCGCTAATCGTTACTTAACGACTTAATCTTGGATTTTAAAAAGTTTCATTCTCAGAACTTAACACTTCGTTTGTACTTTAATGATAATTAATTAATTAATTAATTATTAAATGATATAATTTAATAATACATGCGGCTGAGTGCGGCAGCTAATCACAAGTCAATGATTTATTAATCACAATTTAATGAATGACTCTGAGTGCGGCAGTAAATTTGGGAAAAAAACATTTTTAATTTAAACAATAAACGCAACAGCACGCAACGAGATCAAATAGTGAATTTTCAAGATGGCCAATAGTATAAAAATTGGATGACCGAATTAGTTCCTCAAAACGCCATCGCCAACTTATACTTGTGGCACTGTGCATGTGTTTATCGCGGATGTTGATTTTTTTTTCAGGGAAAAAAATTACGCCAACCACTTTTTAGCCGGAAGTCTCCCATACCTACCATAATGGAATTTTTTTTAAACATTGTTTCGTCTTTTCAAATTAACGCATACAGAGCTTATTATAAACACTATGATGTTAATTAACTATCAATTTGAATACAAAATTTTCGAATCCGCATGAGTATTTTCAATGTTACCGGCTCCCGTTATATTAAGTTATGAAATATTGTAAAAAGGGAATGTTAACTAGTTATTAAATTATGAGTAATACTTGTGGCAATCAAGTCGATCTTACAGAAAACAGGTCTCCCGATGGAAAAATGATTTCAGTTACAGCTCTGTATTACTTTCGTACTACAGCCGACCGAGTGACTCTAGTCGGATAGAGAGGAACCGGATTTCATTTTTTCTTCTTTTTATTCTTTTGGGTGTTGTCCGGGGTGTTGTCAGCCTTGCGTTTCCCGGCGTTCGCCCCTTTACCCGTCGCATTACCACCTGGAGTATTTTGATTAGCGTTTCCACTCTTCTTTTTCTTTTCTGCTCTCTCTTTTTCTTCTAACTCTTGATTTTCTCTTTCAATTAACGTAATTAGAGTATTACACCTGAGACAGAAGAATATTTTTGAGATATAATTAATTGACAGCGTAATTGACGGTAATGACTATTCACTTGCCTTAAATATTGAAACAATAAAATATCTAATTAAACCCGGTATCGGTTTATACACTCTACATTATTTCACGAAGCTAGTGTCCAAACGAACATTCGGCTTCGGTTAAAAATACATAATATCACCTTGGGCTTCGGCCAAATAGGTTATGGGCCGCAACCGAAGGTTCTTAAGAATGCGTCGACATGGAACGAACTATTACGACTGCGAAGGACGATGGATAATGCGACGCAGGGATTGCAGCCTGCAACAAATGTCTTTGTATCTCCTGCAACTTGCAGGGGGCTCAAAGATATTTCATTTTTATTAATTTGCTAGGTAATTTTAATCACCCGTTAAATTATTTGAGGAACCAGTCGAAGCGGAACTGCGGCGCCGCGTGCACGGCCGCGCGCAGCTCCTCGTACACGTTCTCCTTGTCGAAGCCCAGCTTGTGCAGCATGCACACCAGGAACCTGTAAGGTAGTATATGAACGTGGAGCACCTGCGCTGCAGCTCGACGGCGGTGCGCGACTTGAGGAACCAGTCGAAGCGGAACTGCGGCGCCGCGTGAACGGCCGCGCGCAGCTCCTCGTACACGTTCTCCTTGTCGAAGCCCAGCTTGTGCAGCATGCACACCAGGAACCTGTAAGGTAGTAATATGAACGTGGAGCACCTGCGCTGCAGCTCGACGGCGGTGCGCGACTTGAGGAACCAGTCGAAGCGGAACTGCGGCGCCGCGTGCACGGCCGCGCGCAGCTCCTCGTACACGTTCTCCTTGTCGGAGCCCAGCTTGTGCAGCATGCACACCAGAAACCTGTAAGGTAGTATATGAACGTGGAGCACCTGCGCTGCAGCTCGACGGCGGTGCGCGACTTGAGGAACCAGTCGAAGCGGAACTGCGGCGCCGCGTGCACGGCCGCGCGCAGCTCCTCGTACACGTTCTCCTTGTCGAAGCCCAGCTTGTGCAGCATGCACACCAGGAACCTGTAAGGTAGTATATGAACGTGGAGCACCTGCGCTGCAGCTCGACGGCGGTGCGCGACTTGAGGAACCAGTCGAAGCGGAACTGCGGCGCCGCGTGCACGGCCGCGCGCAGCTCCTCGTACACGTTCTCCTTGTCGAAGCCCAGCTTGTGCAGCATGCACACCAGAAACCTGTAAGGTAGTATATGAACGTGGAGCACCTGCGCTGCAGCTCGACGGCGGTGCGCGACTTGAGGAACCAGTCGAAGCGGAACTGCGGCGCCGCGTGCACGGCCGCGCGCAGCTCCTCGTACACGTTCTCCTTGTCGAAGCCCAGCTTGTGCAGCATGCACACCAGAAACCTGTAAGGTAGTATATGAACGTGGAGCACCTGCGCTGCAGCTCGACGGCGGTGCGCGACTTGAGGAACCAGTCGAAGCGGAACTGCGGCGCCGCGTGCACGGCCGCGCGCAGCTCCTCGTACACGTTCTCCTTGTCGAAGCCCAGCTTGTGCAGCATGCACACCAGGAACCTGTAAGGTAGTATATGAACGTGGAGCACCTGCGCTGCAGCTCGACGGCGGTGCGCGACTTGAGGAACCAGTCGAAGCGGAACTGCGGCGCCGCGTGCACGGCCGCGCGCAGCTCCTCGTACACGTTCTCCTTGTCGAAGCCCAGCTTGTGCAGCATGCACACCAGAAACCTGTAAGGTAGTATATGAACGTGGAGCACCTGCGCTGCAGCTCGACGGCGGTGCGCGACTTGAGGAACCAGTCGAAGCGGAACTGCGGCGCCGCGTGCACGGCCGCGCGCAGCTCCTCGTACACGTTCTCCTTGTCGAAGCCCAGCTTGTGCAGCATGCACACCAGAAACCTGTAAGGTAGTATATGAACGTGGAGCACCTGCGCTGCAGCTCGACGGCGGTGCGCGACTTGAGGAACCAGTCGAAGCGGAACTGCGGCGCCGCGTGCACGGCCGCGCGCAGCTCCTCGTACACGTTCTCCTTGTCGAAGCCCAGCTTGTGCAGCATGCACACCAGAAACCTGTAAAGTAGTATATGAACGTGGAGCACCTGCGCTGCAGCTCGACGGCGGTGCGCGACTTGAGGAACCAGTCGAAGCGGAACTGCGGCGCCGCGTGCACGGCCGCGCGCAGCTCCTCGTACACGTTCTCCTTGTCGAAGCCCAGCTTGTGCAGCATGCACACCAGGAACCTGTAAGGTAGTATATGAACGTGGAGCACCTGCGCTGCAGCTCGACGGCGGTGCGCGACTTGAGGAACCAGTCGAAGCGGAACTGCGGCGCCGCGTGCACGGCCGCGCGCAGCTCCTCGTACACGTTCTCCTTGTCGAAGCCCAGCTTGTGCAGCATGCACACCAGAAACCTGTAAGGTAGTATATGAACGTGGAGCACCTGCGCTGCAGCTCGACGGCGGTGCGCGACTTGAGGAACCAGTCGAAGCGGAACTGCGGCGCCGCGTGCACGGCCGCGCGCAGCTCCTCGTACACGTTCTCCTTGTCGAAGCCCAGCTTGTGCAGCATGCACACCAGAAACCTGCCGCGCCACGGTCGAACTTTGAGCTTACGAATACACTAGGCGAACTAATTATAATGTACTCAGCGGCACTATGAAGAATAAAGTTACTATTTCATTCATTCATTTCAATACATCGCCGGCCCACTACAGGAAAGGTCTTTCGAATGAGGATTTGCAAAGCTATTACTTTTTGCCACGCTACGTTTTACTACTTACGCTTATTTTCAACTAGCTGATGCCCGCGGCTTCGTCCGCGTGGATTTAGTTTTTAAAATCCCTCTAGAACTCTTTGATTTCCGGGATAAAAAGTAACCTATGTCACTCTCCAGGTCCTCAATTATACCCATGCAAAAATCACGTCGTTCCGTAGCTCTGTTGTGGCGTGATTGAAGGACAGACCAACAAACACTCTTTCGCATTAATATGACACAAACAAACAACGCCTATTTTAGACTATTTTTTATTGTTCTAGATCTAAAACTAAGCCTGATACTGATACTACTATTCTACTTTTTCATTATCTATGCCGATATTCGTTCATTCTATTTTACTTTTTCATTATCTACGCCGATATTCGTTCATTGTCGTTAACAAAATATTCTTCTTCTTTGTCAACCAATAGATGTCCATTGCTGTACAAAGGTCTCTTGCATGGAATTCCGCAGGCCTCGGTCTTGCGCCGCCTCAATCCAGCGGCTCCCTGCGACTCGTTTGATGTCGTCGGTCCACCTAGTGGGGGGTCTGCCACTCTGCCAACACCGGTGCGGCGTCGCCACTCCAACACCTTGGGCCGAAAATACGCAAACACACGACAAGTTACTTAATATGTAAATATGTTAAAAACAAACCAAAAGATTACCTATCCTCTTCTTCAACATAATTCTTCCCTTTATTGGTGCCATATGAGATTCTTAGCTGATGGAAGGGTGCCCTGTACCGCGCCATTTTAGCGTCCAGTGCTTTCTTGATGGAAGCTCTCCGTTGTATCTTGGCCTCTCCCCTCTCGATCTGACCCATGATTCTGTCAACGTCCTGAAGTTCGTGACAGCGCTCCCAAAAAACAGCTGAGTATTCCATAACCTAAAATATTTTGTACAACCATTTTCATGTGAAGCAACAAAAGGACAATTGAATTGGATTAGAAAATGTCCCATGCATAATTTGGACTTTATGTAATTTGTATTTCTAAAAGGAATTTTTGATTTACTTATATAATTTCCTGTTGATGAAGGCAACGGAAAAATATTTTTATTAAACTCACCTCCTCTGGTGTCTTGCCTTCGACATCCTTTGCAATGTTTTCAATATCATCTCTGCCGTATTTCTCATTCGCTTTGATGAATTGATTGAAGTCCCGTTTCGTCCAATTCGTAAATCCTAGAAACAAAACAGAAGGCGATACATTAGGGTGAGTTTTGTGACCGAAATGGCTCATTCATTGTCACTTAAACATTTGCTACTTTACATTTTGTGAATATTTTCGAAGTAAATGAAGTGTTTGGTTATTAATCATTCATCATCATTAGTAGCCCATCAACGGCTCACTACTGAGCACAGGTCCCCTTTCATAGAAGGGTTATAGGCCATAGTCCACCATGCTGGCTCAATGTGAATTGGCAGACTTCACACATCTTTGAGAACATCATGAAGAATTCTCAGATGTGCAGGTTTCCTCACGATGTTTTCCCTCACCATTGAAGCATGTGATATCTAATTGCATAATCGCACATAACTCCGAAAAGTTAGAGGTGCATACTCGGGATAAAAAACCTGCGACCCCCCCGAATAGGAGACCATAGTCCTAACCACTAGGCTATCACTGCTTGGTTATTTATAATAATAAACCTTATAATCATAATCATAATTACTAGTGGTTCGCCCCGAACTGAGACCTCGCGGTAACGGTATCCCATGATTATTTATTCAATCGATACATGATAACCAAAACTGACATTATTATTATGCCCGTTTTCACCAAACATACCTAAATCATCCCCTAAGTAGGAGTCTCTTAACGTAGGTAGCTCCTAAATACAATCCTAAGTCCTAACATCCGTCCCAATATCCTTTTAGGTGTCCCGTACAGGATCGTGATAAATAAGTTGACAGAAAACATCAATCACCTAACTTATAGGTAGCCCGTAAAGGTTAGGGAACGTTAGTGAAAACATTGAATTATTATGTAGGTACTAACGAGTGAAACCGGGTTACGGGCATCTGTACAAATCGTCATCTATCGACGCGAATAGAAAATATACAATATTTAACTAAAATTTAACTAAAAAATAATTTTAATTGAATAATATGGTACAAAAAAAATTACAATACAATTATTGTATTTTAATAAGTAACTAAATAATAATGGTCGACGCAAAACTGTTTTTGGGATAGGTCGTTAGTCGTAACTCGTAGTTCCATGGGAATAGTTACTGACTGCGCCATCTATTAGCATTATTGTGAAGCTATGTTGATGCTATATGAATTACTGATGTACATTAAAAATTAAATAATCTCGTTTCTTTATAATATTCATATAATTTTAGTATTTGTTGTTCAAGTACAGCATATAAGTGACCTAAAAACATAAAATCAGTTTGAAAATCCATAGCGGATTTTCCTAGAGAGCGTCTTCAAGCGAGCGTATAAAATCGCCACTTTGAAAGCCCCCCATTTCGTCAATTTTAAGGGAAAAATTAAAAAAAAAAATATTTTTGTACTCAGTTCAAAATTATCTTTAAAATGATACGTAACAATTTTATGTAACGCGATATTTTTTTTTTTTACTTCGCATTCGCTTCTATGAGAGCCCCCCTGAAATAAAGATTTTTATAACTCTTTAAGCCATTTTCGGCTGGAGGCCATCGGTTTACATATTATATCTAAATTTGAAGTAATTACGTTCAGTAATTCAAAAGTTATAAGGCTCTGACAGACGGACGGACGGACGGACGGACAAGTGCAAATCGCTCTAGTTAACTCAGAGACCTCGCTTCGCTCGGTCAATTATGAGCTTAATAATAGACGGTCATTTGAAATTAAAGACACTAAAATTTTATTTATTTTTCATGTTTTGATCAGAACCTTGCTTACAAAAGTATAGTTTTCAAAATTGAGGTTTCAGTGGATGCCTACCTTGTGTTAAAAGTTGCTCTTTTTCCTGTATTTCCTCTTCAGTTAAAGCTTCGGCGTCGTCGATCTTGCGTTGTTCCTCTCTCTGTATTTTTGCAGAATCCGGGCCCAATTCAGGATTTCTTGGTACCTTGTAACTAAAAAACAATGGTGCTAATTTTGTTGTGCACAATCTATAAACTAAACTTAATTCACTGTTTTTAATATAATGCTGCTTATGACGTAGGAAAGATTGTAAAAGGAAAAACTCTAGTTTGGGACATCAATTTGTATTAAATTGATTACGTAGATTTACCTAAATAGTACCAATACATTCATGAAGCAAACTTATTTTTTTTTTAGTAAGACCGCTTTTTTATGAATCTTCAAGAATAATGTTGTAATTGAACCAAACACCTTAACTTAACTTAACTTAACTTCTAAATGCCTGAACAGATTCTGATGTATATATTATGCTATTGTTAGAATCCTTACATCATCCCGAGTGACACCAGTGTGATTTGGGAATGTCAACTGAATAACCAGTTATTCAGTCGATATTCTTTAAAGCAGTCAGGTTTTTTATTCTATTTAATAATAATTTGCTTGTTACCTAAGCGTTTTCCTGTAGTGATATATTTCTTGATCCAATAACTCAAAAAGCCGTGGCGGGAAGAACTGAAAGTCTTGGACAATGGGCTGCTTCGGCGGCCGCGGCGCCTGCAAGAAAAAGGTTATCATGTAAAAGAGAATAACATCAAATAATACTTAAAAAGCAGATAGCAGACTAACTACAAGTGTTTATATACTACGAGCACTGGGTACGTAATAATGAATATAAATACATAAATAATTAAATTACGGCAATAATAATGTTAAATATAGAAATACATATACTTCACAAACTTCAAAGATTCTACGTATATATATACAATACAATATATACTATAAATTGTGAGAGTGAGTATAAATCTTAGTTTAATATTAAGTAAGAACATTTTTCATAAATGTGAAATATATTACTGATAAAAGCTATTTATATAGCAAATAGGAAATTATAATTTTTTTTCAGATTCTATTCTAAAATATATTTAATTATACTCCACATAATAAACAATTTATTTTTACACATAATATACTTCACATTATAAACTGGTGAAAAAACAGTATAAATATACATACATAGCATGAATGTGGAGCATAAAGAGCTAACCAACGATATACATTACATAGTGTGATCACAGACTTGTATGAAGAAGTTGGACAAGGCGCACGGTTAGCAAATGAGATCGAAACGCTCATATTATAAGCCCAATTTCCGCACGAGTCGCTGGCAATAGACGTATTATATGTACAAACTTTATCCGTAAATCGAGGTTTTTAAGATTCATTCTACTTTCAAGTGTTTCTATGCTCGAAAGCTATCAACGTTGTCGGTACTTGGGCTTTATACTACGCAATCGAATTTTATCTTGTTTGGTACTACGTTGCGATGTCACTTGACAATAGGGATGTTGCCAAATAATCGAATCTTCCAAACGCGCGCTTTGAGCTTGTATGAAATAGTGAACTGTTACGTCATAAAAAATTCACACTTTTTTTAATTAATAAAAAAAATTAAAACGATTATCACACAAACTAACAATGGACGTCCATTTTACTTATCTAGGAACCCTCTATTTAATAGAGGCTAAGGAATAATTTACTTTTAACCAAAACTCAAACACTCAGGGTGAGATCTATAGATTTATGTCAGGACATATTTGTGTCTCATTTTAACTCTATCTTGAGCCTTGAGCAGAGCCAGAGTACGATCTATAGATCTCAGCCTTAAAGTTCAAGCACAAGGTTGTTTGAAATTGTGAAAATAAACATTTGACGCGACGTTCGTGGGCGTGGTATCTATAGATGCACCTCATTCAGCTCCGACTCAAAACTGAGTTAAAACGAGACAGATTTATGTCAGGACATATTTGAGTCCCATTAATAGAATAGAATAGAAATATTTTTTATCCAAATAAACTTTTTTACGTGCTTTTAATCGTCGATGAGCTACCACGCACTGGTTCGGAATGCCCTTCCTGCCAAGAACCAGCAAGAAACTCGGCGGTTGCTCTTTTCAAAACAAGTTTACGATACAATGGATACTATGCTATGTACGCAGTGTTTCCACAATGAGGGGAAGTTCCACAAAAGCATACCTAATTATAATCCATGTTAAAACAGGCAGACAGAAAGTAGCCCCATTCCCGCCGGTGGCACCCGTTCACGAGCATGACGCATGACCCAGCCGCTGCTTTGCTCAACCATATTTTTGAGGGAACGTAACAACCCGCACCACACGACACCACCACAGAAATGTTTTAGAGCGTGACATACTTAGGCTACCCATGTTAAGGCATCGAATTGAATACTAATATTCAAATACTCATTTTAAGACATGACTTAGGACATTTTAAATCTATCTTGAGTCTTGAGCAGAGCCAGAGTACTATCTATAGATCTCAGCCTTAGTATTGTGGAAGACTAGGAAAAAAACTTGAGAGGTGTCAAGGGACACCCGAATGGAACGTAGTTCCTTTCGATTACGTTGTGTTCGGTATTTTCGCGATACAAAATTAGGTCTCCGTAGCCTAGTGGCTCCGGCAGTCGCCTAAAAGTTCAACGTCGATGGTTCGAATCCCAGCTCTTATAAGTTATAAAAAATTAGGGAAAAATTCCACATGTAGAAATTGTTTAAATTAAATTGAAAATGGAAAATTCGGTCTGTCGAGCTGGGATTCGAACCATCGACGTTGAACTTTTAGGCGACTGCCGGAGCCACTAGGCTACGGAGACCTAATTTTGTATCGCGAAAATTCCGAACACAATGCAAAATTCACATTCAACAAAAAAGTGTCGGTTTCAAAAATATGTCGAGTGTCGGTTCCTTAATTTTTTCCGTCTAGCCCCCTTCCGTACCGCGCGATAGGGAACTTACGTTCCAATAATAGATGGTGACGTAGGCAACACCCCTATTGTCGTGCTGACCGTGGGCGCGTGTCTGTCGCGTGCGTGCCGCCACCACCCACCACCGCAAGCCCGGCTCGTACTTAGCTCTTTACACTTATTTACCTGTACCTTGGGCGCCTTGGGCTCCGACACCCGCAGCGCCTCGCGGAAGTACGCGTCCACCGCGTAGTTGGCCTTGCGCTCCCGCTTGGGCGGCTCGATCCAGTTGCCGATCGGCACTATTTTCTGTTTCTCTCTGTAATCCTCCCCTGCGACATGGAAATAAGCAGTGGTGCTATCATGACCAACGCGTAAAGTAGGTTTATAACCTTGTGGTACATGAACCCCGGAGGGGTCCGTATAATTAAGGCTGGGGATCCATGGCGAGCCTACCTAACTAACATGTACCTAACATAATACATTAATATATAAATTCGTATACATTATGTTGTATAGCAATTTTTAGTGAATGTGACCTACTTGTGCGTATGACCATTTTGAATTTTCGCGCCCTTTGACAACAATGCTGGTGAAAGCTTAACTTCATTTTTTAATCATTTTGGAAAGGGCCCTTTGAAATTTTGAGAGGGGTCTAAGACTTAGAGAAAGGTTAGATTAGACCCTGGATTAAGGGCTCGCGGACAAAAGACCGCGCATCCAAATTCTTTATTTATTTTTCGTAGGCTAACTTTTAAAACAAGCCGAGATTATCACTGTCTCTGAATGCAGATTTTGGTGAGAAGGGCCAGCAAGAATCTCAGCTGACGTTCTTTTCAAAACAAAACTTGTGTAATCAATGTAATGTGATAAATTATAACTACCTTGTGAACAGGCAAAGCATTTTTCAACTGTGTAAAAACCTCGAAAACAAAATGTACTTCTACAAATCTTGTATTTGTATTTTTCCTTCACTTGTACCACAAAATATTGTCAGTTGCGGGGAAGCGCCCCCGTTTTTATGACAGTCCGTAAACATTTTGAAAACACACTATAACTAAGTTTTACCGCAATAATCCCTATACGTAATCATTCAATTCGGTACCTCAAGAACTTTTTGAAGAAATAGGCCTTGAAAAGCTGTCCTGACAAACTGTGAACAGGGACAACAGATTGATCCTACAAGGGATCCTGTTTTCTATTACTACAGGTACTTCGGAACCCTAGTAATTAGTGAACTTCTCTATTCAAACCTTCAAATTGATACACAGAGTCTGAGGTAGCTCCCGGCGTGTCCATTGAAAATGCTCGCAATGACGACTCGCCGAGACTCTCCAGCTTCTGCTTCAGTTCTTCAGTCTGAAAACAAAAGAAATTAATTATCAATGAAAACCTAAACCCCAATGAGCGTGTTAGTTTTAAAATATCCCGCAGGTACTCCTTGATTTTCTGGGGGAAAGAGTAGCCTACATAACTTTCCAGGAGTCATATTCTCTATTTTTAACATTTCCAGTGGCCAGTTGAGAACAAGAGAGTGTTCCCAACTGAGAACTGTCAAACCAGCATTTCTTCATACATATTCAGTGTTTTACAGTTTTAGTTGGCAACTAAATGATAGCCACTGAGATAGTGAATAGACCCCGTCCTTAATTGAAAACGTGCAAAAGTGCAAAAAATCACGTCTATCCATAGCTCTGTTGCGACGTGATTGAAGGACAAACCAAAACAAACACACTTTCGCATTTATACATCAGTAAGGATTATTATCTTCTTCTTTTTAATGGACGTGTATCCTATCAAACAATACACGACCATTGCTGGTCTCTAGCCACCTTGGACAAGGCTTGGACTTCCACCTATCCGATCTTGCGCCGCACGTATCCATAATTTTATCCAGAATAGGCATAATGACCGATTTTGAAAAACTTTTGGATGATGTTCGGAAGTATCTACTATTTCGAAAAAAATAAAAGTTGGTAGATAAAATTACCATTTCAATTTTACGTTTTAAAATTCATGCAAAAACGCTCGACGATGTCATGGCGTCGTTCGTGACGTCATCTCTGTTTTTTCATAGTCTTGTCTTGTCAAAGTTTGAACATAGATCGTGACGTATCGCTCTGATTGGTGTTCAATCCAATATGGCGGACTGCTGTATTTTATAGTTTTATTTTATCTAAATAAATAACAATCTCGGTCAAAATACTAAAAAAACCTAGTTTTATAGCTATAAAACGGAATATAGTTATATGGAAGCGGTTCATGGCTATCTTACATGTGCAAATCAAAGAAAATTTATACTTTCATCATTTCACTAGCTTATTATAGTCAGATAGTTATACATATTACTTGATCGTGCTCGTATTATAGCTATATTTCTTGTAAGATAGCTATGAAGAACCTAGGTTTATAGCTATATCACGGCGCCAACTATCTTACTGCGACATAATTAAATAATTTCCGAGAAGTAAAATTAGCTAACCTAATTATTTTTTTCCCGCGAGATCGGAAAGAGGTTTAAGAGCCAAAATAATTTTAGTCAAAATCATGTAAAATCTACTAAGCACAAAAACATCTATGAAAAGAAGTCTCAATCTCAAATACATTATTTTTAAAAGAAGAAAGTTAGTCGCCTATTCGCGCTTGCAGAAACGTCGTAACCCAGAGTTAGTAGCTAACTCTGGGTTAAAACGTTTCTGCAAGCGCGCCTTAGTCGCCGAAAACTTTAAAAATCAACAAAATTAAAAATATCTAAGCGCCATCAAGTCATCACAGAAGCATGAATGAAAGAACAAATGATGCGGGATTTCTTTGTGAAACTAATGATGATGTGTATAACTTAATATCGGCCAAATTGTCGCTTAGATAATTTAGCGTTGCAAGCGTCGATATGCACCTTGGACTCCCCTTTCGCCAGTATGGAGTCGATGTCCTCGTCGGTGATCTCCGAGTCCTTGGAGGAGAACACGTGGTTGGCGCCGTGGCGGATCATGTTCAGCATCTCGTCCTTGTTGAGCTGGCTCTTGATGTCCACCAGCCGCCCCGACTGGATCACCAGCTTGTCGAGCCGCAGCTTCACCTCCGCGCGCTCCACGATCTTCTCCTCCACCGTGTTCTCGGTGATGAGCCGGAACACGCGCACCTTGCAATGGGAAACTATTTTTAAGTATACAATGTTATTTTTTTTTTACTATATTTTAGTAACCTGCTGTATGGGATTAATTCTTTTTTAATTTTTTTTTTCAAAGAATATTATCCATGTTGAACTATACTAATACCAGTATTTTTATATTTCGCATTAAAATTAACACAACCCTATAAATCTTACTTTTAAATAGGACACATCTTCGAAATGACCCAGATATTACTAAGGGCCGATTTCACAAAGGTATTCATAAGGTGACAGTATTTTCAATACAAAAACTCTCAGAACGGCCAATTTATTCTAAAACGTCACTCGACGTTGGTGAAATCGGGGCTTAATTACAAATAATTTTTTTCCTCTGTTTTGAACTTTATGTAGAAACGTCTTTTTTCCTTATGACGGCTGTATTAGCTGTATTGAGGACCTGGAGAGCGACATAAGCTACTTTTTTATCCCGGAGAATCCACGAGGATGAAGTCGCGCGCATCAGCTAATAAATAATATAATTAGCGTTATGTATGTACTTGTTTCATTTGGCCGATGCGGTGCGCGCGGTCCATGGCCTGCAGGTCCATCTGCGGGTTCCAGTCCGAGTCGTAGATGATGACGACGTCGGCCGACGTGAGGTTGATGCCCAGCCCGCCCGCGCGCGTCGACAGCATGAACACGAACTTCTCGCTGCCCTCCGCGTTGTACTCCTCGATCTGCCGGTTGCGGTCCTCGTGCGGCGTCTGCCCGTCCAGCCGGCAGTACTGCCCACATACCACAACACGTGCGTGTTACAATTAAAGGAATGTCGCGATATATACGTATTATAGAATAGAATAGAATGGAAATATTTTTTATTCAAATAAACTTTTTTACAAGTGCTTTTGAATCGTCGATGAGTATACCACTGGTTCGGAATGCCCTTCCTGCCGAGAAGAACCAGCAAGAAACTCGGCGGTTGCTCTTTTCAAAACAAGTTTACAATACAATAGATACTATGCTATGTATGCAGTACTTCCACATTGAGGGGAAGTTCCACAAAAGCATACCTACTTACAATTCAATACATGTAAAGACGGGCAGACAGAAAGTAGCCCATTTCCGCCGGTGGAACCCGTTCACGAGCATCAACCATATTTGCATCGCTATTCACTACTACAGATATAGCGATGTGTGAGGTAGGCGAACGATGCGACGCATTTGCATCTTTAACCCGCTACTTTTAGGGCTTAATTCCTTCTGCACAGCATTCAGTGTACATATTTATGTGTGGTTGCATAGTAATGTAATTGTGTATGTAGTAGTAGCTGCGAGGCGGCGACATGCATTCTGTATAGTTCGACGTGGCACACAGTATGTCTAATGCCTTGTTATTAAGATTTCTATGGTTCCATCAGAATGCTGAATGATTTTTTTTAGGGAATATTAGCCAAGCTGAACTTGTCTAATATTTTTCCTGGCTTAAGCTTGTGCTAGGAGTAGGTTCGTCAACTTTTGTCATACTCTATCACTCACTCACTCCTAGTACTAACACAAGCTTATTGGGCCAGTGTGCCAGCATTGGATGGGGATCAAACCTTTTCATACTTTTTTCATTTCAGTCACCCGATGGCTGGTCAATTACTTCAAACGAAAGCATAACGCATCTTTTCACAATGCCCCATCTGTGGCACAGCACTGTATAACATGAATCATGTTTTAATGCTCATTTGTGTATTATCAATTATAATTTTACTAATATAATGTATTCCAAAATAGCTTACATAGTATAGAAATTATCTTTCGGAGAAACATCATTCAGTTTGACATCTCAAACAATAATACTGATGAAGTCCAAGCTTATTGAGTAGTAAGGGCGGGCACAAACCTTGTACTGTCTCCAGTGGCAGTAATCCTCGAGGATGTCCAGCATCCTGGTCATCTGCGAGAAGATCAGCACCCGGGAGCCCTGCTGCTGCAGCTTGGGCAGCAGCTTGTCGAGGATGGCGAGCTTGCCGCAGTTGTAGACGAGGTGCTCGTCCGTGGTGTAGGGCGGGCCCGGCTCCGCGCCGTCGAACAGGTACGGGTGGTTGCAGCACTTGCGCAGCTGCATCAGAATGTTCTGTAGGCGCATCTTCTCCACTTTACCCGCACCGTTCACTGGAAAAATATTATTACACCTATTATTTGACGACCTCCCTGACGCAGTGGTGAGCGCTGTGGTCTTATTACTGGGAGGTCTCGGGTTCGATTCCCGGCGGGGTCAATTTGGGAAATTATAATTTCTGAATTGTCTCAGGTCTGGTCTGGTGGGAGGCTTTCGTTGGCCGTGGCTAGTTACCACCCTACCGTCAAGGTCGTGCCTCCAAGCGATTTAGCGTTCCGGCAAGATGGCGTGTAGAAACCGATTAGGGGTATGGCCTATGGGTTGAATTTTCACTGCCATACCCCTTCCAAGTTAGTCCGCTACCATCTTAGACTGCATCGTCACTTACCATCAGGTGAGATCGCAGTCAAGGACTATCTTGTCATCGAATTAAAAAAAAATGAAAATGTAACATTACAATTGAAAATTTAACATTTGTAAAAACAGAAAGTAAATCGGTCAAAAAACAAATAAGTTACAATCTGGTTTTCTGCGACTATATGTCTCTTTCTAAAACGAAATTTTGCATGGAGAGTGTATGGATGGAGCTACTGTTCTGTGACATCACAGTTCAGTAGCGCTCTCTTTGTCTAACAGCAAACTTTAAAGCTCTATATTTCCGAGACTTGTTAAGATATTTTGGATCTTTATCTCAGATCTGGTGCGGGAGACTTCAGTTGAGACAGGTCTCCTCTCAGAGAGGTGTCATATGCCATAGTCCATTACACTGATCCGATGCAAATTGGCAGACTTCACACACCTTTGAAAACATTATGAAGAACTCTCAGGTGTGCAGGTTTCCTAACAATGTTTTCCTTCACCGTTGACTCTTGTGATATTTAATTTCTTAAACGCACATAACTTAGAAAAGCCAGTTTTTATTTGAACTATATTTTATCACTGCATTCACTTACCAACATCAATATCTTTCATCAGAACCTTTGTGTACCATTCTCTTTGCATTTTACTCAAGCCCACATATACTTTCAGTTCCTTTTTGGGTTTGAGTTTCTTTTCCACTTCAGCTTTGAGACGTCTCAATAAAAATGGTCTTAAAACTGCATGTAACCTGGATACCAACTGATTATCACCTAAAGCAGCGTTTGTATTAAACCATGCATCAAAGTCCTGTGAATTAAAATATATTATTGAGATTTAACTGAAAAAACACGATTATGATGTATACATTTGTTTTTTTTTTAATTCTATATAGGGTGTAAGGATTGAGGACATGAGTCTGAGTCGCTCAGCATTGGAATTTTTCATCTGTCTTATCGTGGTTTTGATAATTTTTTTCCATTTTTTATTTGAAAAAACAAGAAATGACAATATGTATTTAAAACAAAACTCACGCGCGATCAAATACAAACCGCCACTTGCGACGCACCGTGCCTACTGCAGGTATAGATGTCGGTTTGTTTTTCGCGATACATTGCGTGCTCAGAAATAACAATATTGATAACCCATCATTACCAAGATGAGTGGCATTGGTCAAGGGCTGTCCCTTTCACCCTGGATGTATGTCTGATTGGAATTCAGGTAAACCACACCAAATTTTCAGGTAAATGCCTGTTAGTCATGCCAGTATTGTCCTATATAATATATAGGTCAATACTGGTAGGCATGACTAACAGCATATTTTTTTAAATAATCAGTATTTATTTTTAACTGTATAGCCTAGACTAGACTTGTTAGTCTAGACAGATCGACTGATAAAAAAAAATAGATAATAACTTTGAGGAAAAAGTACCTCTGTTGGGCCTCATGTGATTAAACTCAGAGAGATTAGAGTCATGACTTGTCATAAGAGCCACAGGTTGGCCTACATGAAATAAGTAATTTTGAACTTTGAACTTTTTTTTAAATAACAAATAATAAAGGTCATCAAAAAAAAATGTACAATAACTTACGTCAGAACTATTAAAAACATCTGGCAAGAGGAAATTGAGTAAAGCCCATAGCTCGTGAAGATTATTCTGCAGTGGAGTGCCAGTCAACAGAAGCCTATTCATGCTCTTGAACTCACGAAGCAGCTCTGAAAGCTTCGACTTCTCATTCTTGATGCGGTGAGCTTCATCGATCACCATGTAGCGCCAATTGAACTTTTTGAACACAGACTTCTCTCTTATAATCATTTCATATGACGTTATACACACATCCCAGTTACCAGGCATCAGTGTTTCTCTAATAAATGCATTCTAAAAAAAGGAAAATTTAGCTTTTAATATGGATCCAGTCTTTATTATATGTACATTTTTTTGGTAGTACAAGTTTGTAGATCTATATTAGGGTGGGTCGAAAATTTTTTTTTACCCCAATCCTTTTGTAATAGTGAAATTATGTTGTCTTACAAGTTCAATTTGAAATGTGTAAAATGTTATTAATTTATTTTAAGTGTAATAGCCCGCGCATCGATCCAGAAGTTTATTAAACTAATATGAAATAGTGACGATAGATATCGATACCCTAAACCGATAAAAATAATTTTATTTGTAAAAAAATCATACTATTGTGTCAGTAATGAGATTTGTGACATTCTGTTATCAACACCCGCAATTTTTTACTAAAATTTTTGATTTTATAATTTTGAAACAGGTAGTGCACTCCTAATCGTCGTAAGCGTATCGCTTAGCGCATTTATTTTAGTTTAGTTTTAGTATTTAATGTATCATATATTATAACAGGTATATTATAACGTTACTGTACCACGTTTAACACAAGTTACGTTATTTTCTCTTTAATTAATAATTTAGTTTACCACGGAAATTAGAAGACAACGTTATCAGTGTCCTTTATTCGAGAGTATAGAAGATGTTCAAGACAATGTCTTGCCGACCTACAAAGATGTCATGAAATGTTATGAATTGAATAAATTACAACTTAAATTCAAGAATACTATCAAAGAACCATCATTTTTAGATATTACCGAGCTAGTGTTGAAGATGTTTGGAGAAAATTGTCCCTGCCTCTCCTTTCACACACGAGAGTCATTCACTTATTTAAGGTGTATCATTTAAATTGCGAAAACCATAGCAAATCATTTAAAAGATTATCTGCTAATCAGAAAAATATTATTCTACAAAATAACAGCATTTTGTTCGACATTTGTTCATGTAAATGTAAAGAAATTGAACTTTGCTGTTTTCCAAGAGAAAATAGAGTACCAAAATAAGAGAAGATGTTTTTGTTGGAACAAAGACAGGATTGAAAGATGCAAATTAGTTAAAACGACCGTGTTCTTACGGCTTAATCACAAAAATAATTTAAAACAAGCTTGTAAGGCTAAAAAAACATGTTTGAACATTTCTAAAAGTCAAGAGAAGTGTGATGCCAAACAACTAGACTTTTTGTCATCTTCAAGTGATTCTGAAGGCAATATTTCTTCTTCTGATATGCTAAACTTACTTTCCACTTCACTAACAACAAAAAAGTACACAAAATCAGTAAAAAGTTTGCCCATATTGGCAAAAAACTGCGACTGTTATTGTTTCTTCGGTATTGCACGATATTGTGGGCATAACATAAATAGGTTAATTTTTGTTACAGTATGTAATTAATGTTTTTTTAACTAAATATTGCACTATATTAATTGCGTGTGCATTTTATGTA
This sequence comes from Oeneis ivallda, assembly GCA_029955525.1. Lineage (NCBI taxonomy): Eukaryota > Metazoa > Arthropoda > Insecta > Lepidoptera > Nymphalidae > Oeneis > Oeneis ivallda. Next base: position 11,582,462 of record JARPMR010000004.1, on the reverse strand, counting down.
AATTAGTTCATTTTATAGTAATTTATTATGGTTTCGTAATAAAATATGTAATTTTAAATAAATGTTGTTTTTTTAAAAATTTCAAAACTTTGAATCACATGCGCGGGCTAAAGATAGGACTTAATTTAACTTTTTATAGCCGATTATTATTTGTTAAGACCTAAGACAACATAATATTACTATTAAAACATGATTAAATTATAAAAAAAAATGTCCATACATTAGTGACCCACCCTAATCTATATATCTCGAGTGCCAAAATACTAAAATGTTGAAAAGATGGTCTTGAAAACAATAAGATGGTTCTAAGTTTTTTAAAGGCTTCAAGGTACACATGTTCAAGTTCAAAAACTAAAAATCAAAGTTCATCAAGTTCGAAGAATCTATAACTTCAAAGCAAGCTATAGGCCATTCCTATAGTAGGGCATAGGCAATAGGAAGAAATTGCCCTTCTGCGCTCATTGATTAATGTGCATGACCTTCACTAGCCAAATTTTACCTTAGGATTGGCTTACATGCCGGATTCTTCTCCGTACGGTCACAGCTCTTGCAGTGGTTGGACGTGCATATTAATGAAAAAATATTTAAAATATCTAATATTATTAACTTGGAAGTGAGTAAACGTAATAGACACCCTTTTTCGTCAACAGAAACAACTACAATTAATTTCTAGAAAATTAAAAAATTATGTTCTTCGAATTAGTTGTTTTTATAAAAAAATATAGTAGTAGTTTTTTTGCCAGTGATGACTTACGGATCCGAGACATGGTCGCTAACTATGGGCCTCATAAGAAGGCTCAGGGTCACCCAGCGAGCGATGGAGAGAGCAATGCTCGGTATATCTCTGCGAGATCAAATCAGAAATGAGGAGATTTGTAGGAGAACCAAAGTCACCGACATAGCTCAGCGTGTCGCGAAACTGAAGTGGAAATGGGCGGGGCACATAGTTCGAAGAACTGATGGTCGTTGGGGTCCCACGGTGTTGGAGTGGCGACCCCGCACCGGGAAACGCAGTGTTGGCAGACCCCCCACCAGGTGGACCGACGACATCAAACGAGTCGCAGGGAGCCGCTGGATTCAAGCGGCGCAAGACCGAAGCCTGTGGAAGTCCATGCAGGAGACCTTTGTCCAGCAGTGGACGTCTATAGGTTGATAAAGAAGAAGTTTTTTTTATAAAAAATTATAGCATGTAAACCTTTCCTTTAAAGTGGACTGTTTTCGATTATCTCTAGGCGCGCGCATTAACCATTTGAGATGTGAGTATTTTGTCCCTAGAAGTTTGACTCGTGGAATGGAGTATATTTGTTGTATGGGGCCAGCATTGTAGCCAACATGGGCAAAGGTAAGATCATTATCTTGTGCCATTGAAGACTGGTCAACTAATGTTGGTACAACTATTGGTATAAATGTTATTTTGTCATTGTATGTTTGTGTTTGGTGAACAGTAAGAGGGCCAGCATTGGTGCCAATATGCTGAACCATTTTGAATGTGACTTACCCTAGTTTCTTGATCACCAATAAGACACACTGCTTTGAGTGAGGGACACCATTTTTTAAATTCATTCATCCAATTTGTGAGTGTTGATTTTGGCACAATAACTATATGTGGTCCAGGCACATTCCTATAAAAAACAATCTAGTAAACACTTGACTTTCACAAATGCCAAGTAAACTTAACCCACTGATAGTTGTGATACTGACAGTTTTTTTATTGGTAATCTTGTTATATTGGTAATTTTGTTGGATAAAGTTTACTTGGCAATGGTGAAATAGGCAATTAAACTTTATTAAATTAATTAATCAACAAACTAATGATTTTCAAGGGACCAGCCATTTTCTTTCATTGCAGATTGTAGAGAAATATCGCTGTAAGATAATAGTTATTGTAAAGACAAGCAATGTATCAGTTTAAACCAATGTTCAGATAGAGACACTTATGGACAAAGTTACTTAAGGGTTCCTTATTCACCATTAAGGTATGAGCCCTAAAAAAACTTGCATCATGATTCATAGAGCATTCAAAATTTTCAATAAACATGTCTGTTGAATACCAGCAAACATATATTAATTAAAAATTCAAGAATCTTCTTTATCAACAGATAGACATCCATTGCTGGACAAAACCTCTCTTGAATGGATTTCCACAGGCCTTTGTCTTGCGCCTGTATCATATTATACAGGTTTTATACAGATTTATTATAAACCTGTACAAACCTAACATAAAATACACATTAAGAAAACAAATAAATAATAAATATACATTCATAGAAATACCTCATTTCAATTATGACGAATACTTACTTAAAATGTTTCATATAACCAAGAAGAGAAATTGTCTGCAATGTTTTCCCTAAACCCATCTCATCAGCCAAAATCCCATTTATACCATTCTCGTAAAGTGAAATCATCCAATTCAACCCTCGCACTTGGTAGTCCCGCATTTCTCCATTCTTGATGTAGTGTGGGGATGACTCAAAGCGGAATATTGTCTTCTGCTTAGTGTTTGTTTCTGCAAGGAGTTCCTCATCTTCTTCTTGCTCTGTTTTGCGATGGCGATGGCTATTAAAGATGAGAAATATCTATCAGCTACTCATATAAACATATATATAAATTAGGGATGCATCGATATGGACTTCAGCTGATACGATACTGATAACGATATTTATAAAAAAGTATTTCTGCTGATATTCTGCCGAGTTTCTTGCTGGTTCTTCTCGGCAGGAACGACATTCCGAACCAGTGGTAGACTCAGTGACAATTCAAAAGTACTTGTAAAAGTTTATTTGAATAAAAAACATTTCTATTCTATTCTATTGCTGATACCGATATCGATATGGACAGTTAAGATTTAAAGAAAGCTATAAAAAGCTGTAGCTTTAGAAAAATACACAGACCAGAAGATAAAACTTAATAATTAAAATTCATAGTGAGATTTTTATTCAGGAAACACAACATTCTTAAATTATTCGGTAAAAGCCGATTTTGTAAGTGGCACCAATTGTGACGATGGCGTGTTCACATGGGTTGTCTATAGCGCGAAATTCAAAAATTATCAGTGTATCGGCAAATTTAATATTGTCGATTGCGATATATCGGAAAACTCGCGATATATCAGTATTGGATGTATCCCTAATATAAATATACAACTCTTTATTTGTATAACCCACCAACAAAAATGGTGCCTTATACTTGTGATAATCAATTATTATATTGATCAATCAACAAATAGGGTTAGAATTTTTTTTAAATCATTTAATTGCATACAATGGGTCATTACCAGAGGAAAAGGGGTAGACCAATGCAAAGATGGGTTGACAATATTCAAGCAGTGGCAGGTGGCACATGGACCCGAACAGCTGGTGACAGGTATTTGAAAACTACTGGGGGAGGCATTTGCCAACAAAACGCAAACAGACACGGTTATTGAGGCAGTACAAAAGGCATAGCATAGAATAGCATTTAAGAACAAGAATTAAGCATAGAATAGCATCCAACATGTTTAGGGCCACCTGTATCTCCTGATATATACCCTGTTTTTGTCATAGGCCAGTGTATACCAGGACATACACAGCTAGTGTGTATGTTTGGAGGTCAGTGTATCTCAGCATTGATTTGTATAGGGGTTTTGAAGCTCTGGCCCTAAAGAATTGTTCGGTACCCCTGGGTTGTAAATATCTCAAAAGCTTAAGAAATTATGGCTAAAAGAAAAAAGTACTTACTCTCCTGCACTAGGGGTTTCAGGTTCTTTGATCTTCTTGGGCCTGCCCGCTTTAGCTTTTGGTGGACTACTCCCAGACTTATTGGAGTTTGTCATAAAATGAGAAAATATCTCTGTCTGCTTAAGTAAGAAATCAAATCTTTTAGAGCGATCAGTTTCAATTTTACTTTCGAAGTCTCCTTCCTTACCCCTGGATGATGGTGTGTCACTTGACGAGGCATTCTAACAAACAAAGAAATCATTTAGAACCCCTTGACGAAGTGCAACACCTCAAGTGGCCAATGACCTTAATATTCCTATATCTAAGGTGCTCGGTATCCCGCTTTATGGTGGCGATACCCGTTTATTGCAAAAAAAACAGCATGAATATCAAAATCGGCAAAGTAGTTTTTCAGGAAAATAGGTAGTTCACCATAAAAATGCACCAACAAGCTCTTAGGTTAAGTCTCCGTTTCGTCGTGAGTGATGAAAGAAAGCCGCTGAAAACAGAAACTAGAATACTACATGAAATCAATGAGCTAAGCTCAATAAATTTTGCGATAGCACTTACAGAATTTTCACCCACATCGGCTGCATCCATTGGGTCGTCTGCTTGAGACATTTTAACAAGAAAATATTTATTTATGCACAAATGCCGTCGAAAATTTCTTTTTCATATAGTCAAGGTAGTAATCTTTACATGAAATTTTAAAGATTATTTTACCATAATATTATTTTAAACACAAACATGAAACAATAAAGCTTCATTCTTCATTCATGGCCATTTCATGTGGTTATCCAATACTCCATTACCGTGAACCGTCTGTGATTACCTTGTAGTTTGTGACATAGACATAGACCACGAACACTAGGGTTTGTGATCATAGTATCATAATGTTCGTGATCTATGTCAAAGACTACATGTTCATGGCTTCTTTTCTTCCTTGTTCCTTTTCTTTCCACAGATCACAGATCACTATACACTAGTCTGGGGACAGCCACAGATTAGAATGGATCTTTCTTTCCTAGCATGCTTTCACTTCTTTTTTTCTTGTCAAGAGATCCATAGAGTAAAAAACGAGAGATCATAGACCAAATAGACCACAAGTGTGTAGGCAGTAGGCACAGATTTTAGGATAGAAGCAGGTAGGAAATACCATGGACCTATTACCTAGTCACCTACCTACCATGGATACTTCTGAGTTGAGATAATAGCATCAAAGGATTAAGGTTGAAGACAAGGGTCTGCCCGCGAAATTCAAATTTAATTTGGTTTTTCGCAATTTGTAAACTAATACGACAAAGTAGGCTTATGGCCTTCTAATTGCGCCAGTGGAATTATCATCTTCACAGGTAAAGATTTTTATGTAAATAAAAATCTTTACTTGAAAGTGTCCAGTTTAAGAAATTAATCAAAATATCGACTAATTGGTGAGTAACTCACGTCCAACCTGTGAAGATGATACTGCCATAGTCACAATTAGAATGCCATAAGCCTACTTTGTCGTATTAGTTTACAAATTGCGAAAAACCAAATTAAATTTGAATTTCGCGGGCAGAACCATGTCTTCCACCTTAAGGACAGCGATGAGTTACGCGATCGCCAGGCAGGTTCCTACATGGAGTATAGACTACGTCTTCCTACTTCCTTCATCTTTATTTCAGAATTTAATTTCACTGTGTACTGTTTAAAGTTTTAACAGTAGCACACGCCACACGGTAGTAAAATATAAGTCTATGAGTAGCACAATGCACCAAAGAGGTATTTAGCCATAGCCTAGCCACCAAAGAGAATATTTTAAGGTGGAAGACACGGTTCTGCCCGCGAAATTCAAATTTAATTTGGTTTTTTGCAATTTGTAAACTCATACGACAAAGTAGGCTTATGGCATTCTAATTGAGACAATGGCAGTATCATCTTCACAGGTTTATATAAAAATCTTTACTTGAAAGTATCCAGTTTAAGAAATTAATCAAAATATCGACTAATTTGTAACTCATGTCCAACTCAGTATTTTGATTAATTTCTTAAACTGGTCACTTTCAAGTAAAGATTTTTATGTAAACCTGTGAAGATGATAATTCTACTGGTGCAATTAGAATGCCATTAGCCTAGTTTGTCGTATTAGTTTACAAATTGCGAAAAACCAAATTAAAATTGAATTTCGCGGGCAGACTCGTATAATCATCCTTAAACATTCCAGTACTTTTAGTTAAAAAACAAAAAGTTAACAATCAATTTTTATTTTCTATTGCTCCTTTTATTAAGTCATTAAGGTATCTATTTTTTTCATTTTCCCCTCCTAATTTGCTATATATTTTCCAGTTTATCTGTAAAATAATATAGGTAGTATAAGTATATAGGTTGGTAAATAATAAAACAATATACAGGGTGTCCCAAAACTTGACGATAAAATGGTACCGGCCGAGAGGCCAACTCATTTTCAACATACCAGTTCTGGGAAAAATAAGAAAAAAAACCATGTCACTTAGTTAAGTAGTAATAGACATTTATCAAAAAAGTTGAAAATCGACACTCTTGGTCGCATTTTTAAGCATTAAGCACTGTGATCACAAATTTCACAATTTGGCAGTGATTTTTTTTATCACTTCATCTAGAATAACCGTGAAATTGCAACGACAAATAAACGTAATAAACATTGATAAAATGCGACGTGAATGGTGTGGTGAAGGGTGTCGATTTTAAACTTTTGATAAATGTCTATTACTACTTAGCTAAGTGACAGGATTTTTTTTCTTATTTTTCACAGAACTGGTATAAGTTGGCCTCTCAGCCGGTACGATTTTATCGTCAAGTTTTAGGACAACTGTATATGTAAATAATAAAGCAAATATATATAAAAAGCAAAAAATAATAACTTACTATGGCTGCATAGAATCCCAATGCATTAAGCTCTCTGAGTTTAGACGAATAGTGACCTGTTGGTAGACCAGAGTTAAGAAAAGCATTTCTGCTGGCTATAACTAAAGCTATCCAAAAGTTCTTATCAATTGGTTCTGTAAGGAGGCCGAACTTATTTTGTGAAAAAGCTTTGTCCACAGGTACTGGAGACCCTTCGTGATTATTACATAATATTATATCTGAAAAGCAATTTTCATTATGTCATTAACTAAGTTATTTTGTTCTTTCAAAATATTAGTTTAAAATAAAGGTTAAAAAATATTGCTATCACCTCCTCGTTGATGGTGTGACAAAATGTGATGTCCAATAACATATTCCGTACCCCCACGAGATTTCTGTAAAACTTTCATTATATCTATAAACATTTTATCTAGTGCACTATACTGTTTTGGGTAATTTTCATCAGGCACATAGTCTGTATACTTTTTTGACAAAATTATGACTTGCTTATCATTAAGAAGATTCATTGGCTCATCTTTGACAAATATTTTTGCCATATTATGAATTGCTAGAATTTCTCTCCCATACTGTTGGCAGTGTTTACCATAAGAATATTGCAAAAATTCAGGACTTAAGGCTTTATTCATTAAATCTGCAGGATATATTTGTAAAAGGCCTAAATAGGAAATGCAACATGAAAATACTCTACCATGTTTCTTAATTTCCTCTGAACGCTCTGGTTTTTTTAACTCTTCTATTATTTTACTGAAAAAGTCCTTAGTCTTAGGTGTGAAGTTAAATGTTCCATAGGTAAGAACCAGCCTCTCTAGATCTTTTAATCTTGCCTTAGATAAAGATCCTACAAGAGTGTCTGCAATAATATTTAAACAGTTTTCATGGAGAGTTAAAGTAGATGTTCCAACTAATGCCACATGAACATTGCACATAATTGACAACCTTGGTATTTCATACTGTAAGCTATCAAGCAAGTCATAGATTTTATTATCATCTGTTATTTTTATTGAGTACCGAATTATTTTCAATAATGCTGCAAGTGAAACCTCATGTATTTCTTTAGAATTTACTATTATTTTTTCAATAATTTTAGTTAGTAACAACATACTTCTAATAGGTGTTTTACTTTTAAATAATCCCATTGCAATTATAGCCAGTTCATCTATGCTAAACTTTGAAAATTGTTGTTCAATTTGAACTTCTAAATTATGTATATTAAAAGGAGAGTTTCTTGCTATTCCAACAAAAAACAAAGTTTTAACAATTTGATCTTTGGTCAGTTGATGTGCTTTTGATGCAAGCTTTTGTAAACACTTTTGAGTAAAGTCACTGACCCTTATCACATTTAACATATAAAACAGAGAGACAAATAATAGCATTTGTTCATATTGCCATTTGTTCATTCTTTTGATACAGGCATCATCCAAAGCTGCCCACACTTCTATGTAATTTCTTGTTCTTATTGATTCTGTTTCAGGCCACTTTGTTAGGCCAAAAAATAATGATTTCAGTTCTTCATCAGTAGCTAAATGGACACTGTCTGTTAAAGTGTCTATAAAGTCGTCAAACTGCTTGTTTGATATGCAAATATTATGTTCAGAACAGTATGAACTTAAAACTGAAAACATTTCAAAAACTTTGTTAGAATTTTCATTCCAACCTTTTGTGTCTAGTATTTTTATAAATTCTTCTTTTTGTACAGACTGTTTGCGGTCCTCTTTTTTAGATAAAAAATCAATTACGTATCCGTTACGTTGCATTATATTGTAGGCGTATTTATTTTCATTTTCCATAAACATTTTTACACACAAACTTGATGTATTGTGATATTTTCTGGAAATTTGAATTGTCTTCACTTGGGAGCATATTGCTATGTTATTAAAGTGTTTAAAAAACGAAGAATTGCGTAGGAACTTCAAAACATAAACCATAATACCTACCAATTTATCAATAAATAACAGGAAAACCACAGAAAATTAAGAAAAATTATTAGGCATTTGTGTTGTGAAAATAATTCCACTTTTTATTAACTGCATACTGTATGTTTCTATAAAAGATTTTATCACAGATTAATGATTATGTATACCAGATAGATTTTATGCTTTAGAACGTCTTTAGTGGTCTTTAGATAAGCATAAAGCACAGCCTTTGAGGTTATGTTCCAAGAGAATATAACCACTTCGTTTTATGTTCAAGACTCAAGTTTGGATATCCCTTAGAATGACATCTGTCAAAGGTATCGAATTACAGTGGAAGGCCCAGGCGCGCATTTCAATTTCGCGCCATTTTCTCTCTTAGCAGTTTTTCAAGTTTTTCTTCAAATATTATTATTACAACTTGTATAAATTATATGTTTTTAAAAACTAGATGAAATTTCCTACTTGGCTATCTTTGTTATATGTCTACAAACGGTATGAAATAAAAACAATCCTGGATGAAATCTAAGAGTTTCGATTTTTTTCGTTCTTTTATTTTAAAACCCATAAAAAACTGAAATTTTACCCTTACAAATACTATTATTTGCATTAATTGCAAAGTTAGATACCTGGTTTACATGAATGAATTACAGAAATAAATCATAAAGCATTAAAACTCGAAATAATCAATAAGAATTACCACCTTCTACAACAGGCGCATCTGAACAAAAGTATCTTTCATCTGTGGTCGCATTGACTATGAGGTACGTTGCGATGCAGAAAAGTGCAAGTGCATTTACTCTATGGTGCAGGGGCCCGTGTACCGTGCATCGTAGCGAACTCTGGGTTATAGTAGTAGTATGTTCCTTGGTGTTCCTTGGTAACGAAAAAAAAAAATCGTCTATGGTGTGTGAATTCCTGTGATAATTAATATTTTAATTAATTAAAAATATTAAAATAACTAAAGATGGTAAGTATGTATGAGCTACAAAGTAAATGCTGAAAGCAACACTTTTCATAAAGCATTTCAAGATACAATAGAAGTTTACACTGATGGATCGAAAACCAAACTTGGTACAGGAGCTGGAGCTTACTGCCAAGAACTCAACATGAAGATAAGTCACACACTTGGTAAGGATAATTCTGTTTTCCAAGCAGAGTGTGTGGGCATCTTAACAGCAACTACAGCTATAATTAACAGACAGGTAAAAAACTTTAAAATTAACATTAACTCGGACAGCCAAGCCACTCTCAAGGATTTGGCAAGAAAATCGACATCTAAACTCGTACAGGACGGTCATAAAGCCCTGGCTACGCTCGCCGCCTCCAACGATATCACCTTAAGGTGGGTCAAGGGGCACGACGGTGACCGGGGCAACGAGGCAGCAGACTCACTAGCACGTAAGGCAGCGACGCTGAAGGTGGCAGGGCCGGAACCGATCGTTCCCATTCCCTTCAGTGAGTACAAGACATGGTTGCATGAACTAACACTCAGAGCATTCCCTACTTTGGTAGAATGCAAGACTGCAAGCAGACTAAGGAAGCCTTTCCTTATCTAGACAAACAACTAACAAACAGACTACTCCGCCTGGACAGAGATAAACTCAGGAAGGTGGTGGGAATCATAACGGGGCACAGCCCACTAAACAAACACCTTTTTACTATAGGTGTCACCTACAGTCCTCTGTGCAGGGCCTGCATGAAGGCAGATGAAAGTTGAAACACCCACGCACGTGCTCTTGTCATGCACGGGCGTGGAAGAACAACACAAGAACCACCTCGGATCTCCAGCTTCACTTCAAGAAGCCCTTGGCAACATGGGCGGCCTACTAGGCCTCTGTTGAGATCTGGGATGGTTGGAGTAACAACACAACAGACCATCACGGATTACGTGTGGAAACCAGCCCAGAAGAAGAAGAAGAAGTATTACTTGAATTTTGTACAGTAAGGGCTCGTTTCTGGACAGGGGGCGCTTTGCACGGTTAACTCAAACATATTATGGCCAAGAGTGGTCCAAAAAGGAGCCCTTACCTAGATGAGAGGCGGGATAATAAAGGAAACATGTTCAATTCAATTCTTTATTTGCTTAAATCGTATACAGACAAGGTGACAACAAGACAGACAAAACTAGGTATTCATAAAAATAAATTGACCAATACTCGGCTATACTTTGATATGATAGATAGATGTTCTCAGGTGTGAATAGTTAGAGTAAAAGTCAGAAAGGAACAGTGTTTGAACTCGAGACCAGTAGAGTAATTTAACACTCAGGTGTGCAGGTTTCCTCACAATGTTTTCCTTCACCATTTCAACAGTGAAGATGTTAATTATCTAAATTAATAAAGATATAAATATACTAAGGCAGCAAGAGATGGAGCAGCTTCTGGAACTTGCTCCACTACGTCATGGCCCCCCTCCCGCCCCCCCGGAACACGAAGGTTCTTCCAAGGTTAAACTGAAACAGAAAATGTAAACCTATACTCTCAAACAGGCAGTCTCCAGAGGGAGGTCATGGAGGGTACTGGTGTCTCCTCGGGTTGTGTACCCGATAAGGAACCTTAAAAAAAACAATTATTACAGATAATTTGAAAAAGATATAAATGTGCAGTGATTTAGCCTAAGGAAAAACAATTAATACTTAGAATAAAAGTAATGAAGAAAAGAAATTGATTTATTATTGTTAAAAAAAATCAAAATTATTTATTTCATGTAGGTCAACTTGTGGCTCTTATGATAAGTGGAGAATCAACAAACATTGTTAAAAAAATATACCTTTCAAAAACCTCACTCCCCTTACAGCCTGTCCTCTCCCCCGTCTGCCTCTTCTCTCCACACTGCCGTCTGTCAATTGACTCATCCTGCCAACAAACCCATAAAAAATATATATTAATCTATACTAATATATAAAGCGTAAGACTTTGTTTGTTTGCTTGAATGTGCTAATCTCAGGAACTACTGGTCTGATTTGAAAAATTCTTTCAGTGTTACTATCTAACACTGAATGTTTAGAAAGTAACTTATTGACTGAAATAAAGGCTATTTTTATTTTATTTTATCTAACACTGAACGATTTTAATAGAATTGAAAGAAAAAAAATCGGCCAAGTGCGAGTCGGGCCTCGCTCTTTTAGGGTTCCGTTAAAAAAATTAAATTAAAATATTTTCATGTACCCATGGAAACATTTTAATTTAATTTTTTTAATTTAATTTAATTTTTATTATTTGTTGTTATAGCGGCAATAGAAATACATAATATGTGAAAATTCCATCTGTTTATCTATTACGGTTTACGAGATACAGCCCGCTGACAGACGGACGGACGGACGGACGGACAGCGTAGGCTTAGTAATAGGGTCCCGTTGGTACCCTTTGGGTACGGAACCCTAAAAAGAAACAAATCAGAATCTGAGAATCAGCTCATTTATTGTGGAAGGCTATAGGCTATATATCATAACGCTAAGACCAATAAACTATTCCACTATTAAACTATTCCAGATGTCACGGGCAGAAGCAAGTGTTATACATAAAAGGACTTTATATGGACTTTATGTGTTTGAACAATGTTAGTGATATAGAGTGTACTTTGTAAATGGACAATAGGGGTGCTATTGAATTGACCAATAAACTATTCCACTATTAAACTATTCCAGATGTCACGGGCAGAAGCAAGTGTTATACATAAAAGGACTTTATATGGACTTTATGTGTTTGAACAATGTTAGTGATATAGAGTGTACTTTGTAAATGGACAATAGGGGTGCTATTGAATTAACTAACTCATAAGAAAATTCTAAGCGAGCTAAACACAAAGTTGGAAAACAATCCTTATTAATATCATAAATGTGAAAGTTTGTTTGATGGTTTGTCCTCCAACACGCAGCAAGGAGGAGCATCGGATCGACGTGATGTTTTGCATGGGTACTTAGGACCTGGAGAGTGACATCTAGGCTACTTTTTATCCCAGAAGTTCCGCGGGATTTTAAAAGCTAAATCTACGCGGACGAAGTCGCGGGCATCAGCTAGTATAAAATATAAGTCTAATTAATAAAATTCCATGCTAAATTAACATCGCCTGGCTTTGGGTGAGCTTCACTAGTATACGTAATGAAAATTATAAATTTGGGTTTTTAGATGTCTCTGCATGCTCTCTTTTGTTTTGAAATGATATTTTAAGATATTGTCCCTACAATGCAACAGGATTTAACCAGAAAATGTTAAATTACTTTGTAATTTCACTTTTTCAAAATGTGTAAACAATGTTGTAAACAATTTGGGATAGTCCACTTTTTAAGTATGTGCCTACCTAGCACATATTGGTAATAATACTTACGATACTTACGCTGACGTCATCCGCAGCTCACCATTTCCCGCCAAAATACCTTTTGTATATACCATACCTTTTCCAAATACCTATTTACCTATTACCTATTTATTTACCTTTTTTACAAATACCAGGACAGTTACCATGTTACCGATCCCCATTAATATTACCGGGGATCTACCTCAATTACCGGGAGCAAGGAAAGGAATAAGAGAGAAATAAGTACACAAGGAATTCACTTTATTAAAGGAGAGAAATAAAACACAGATTGTATGTAAATAACTTTTTATCGACATCGCTTGTTTCTATACGAACACCATGGATATGGAAGGTGTGAGCTTGCCCTGAAAAGGACAAGAGCTCACGTGGTGAACGTAAAGAAGATGTCGTTTCTTCGTGTAGCAACTGTAACAGGAGCAAGCAGAGTTCATCTCGGAAAAAGGAAAAGGCTCCTCAATGAACCAATCTGCACATTTGTGTGATCATCGATGACACTGAAAGAAAACTCACCTGAGAAGAAGTCACCAGGGAAAATTCTTCAAGTTGGCGCCATCATTCGAAAAAAACATCGCGGGAATTTTCACTTCGAACGAGCGGAGAAGGCGAAGGGGAACACGCGCGCGCCGCCGGGAGCGGTCGGACCGTGACTGCCATGGGTATGTCACTTCCCTATTAAAATTTAGCAGAAAAAAAATACATGGTTAGCGCCCTCTACTGAGAAGGGTTCCCCCAAAAGTTTTTAAGTTTTCTTAGCTATTAACTAGATGGCAGCTGTTTAAAAATAGTAATTATATAAAAATGCAAAAACATATTATAATATAATAGTCAAATAAATTATTAATTTTCAACAACATTGAATGTTTTTGTTTTAATAACTTCTACAGAAAAAAATATTTTTGTAAAGGTTTGAAAAAAGATGCGTGAATAGAAACACGCTTAGGGTTTGAACTGGTTTGAACTTTGAAGTTTCAAGTTTGAAATAAAACGTTTTTTCTCTCGTGTGAACTGTGAAGCGTCGTGTAGGTACTCGGATTGATTTTCAAATATTATTTCAACAACTTGGCGTGTTTACGGATAACGGAATTCGATATTTGCTTTGATATTTATTGGCTTGTTTAAAGGACTCCGAGACTTTTTGCTATAACGATTAACTTGGCTCAATGATTTATGGACTCAGCGTAACTTTCTATTCTGATTAACTTGGCGCTTCAAATTGACTTGAACTGAATTTGCACTAGGATAAAATGCCTAAAAAGTCAAAATTAAAGTGTTATTTTGGATGTACAGTTGATGGTAAGTACTAACCTTGTTTCATAAGCCTTATCGATAAAAGTTCAGATACTAGATCACTGTTGGATTATTATCTGATGACATACCTAATTAATTCAGTTTTAAGGAGTCCACTAGTTTTAAGGGGAAGTAAGAATGTCATCTGGCCATACAGCAAACTGGCCACCTTGTGACTTGTCAGTACATTGTTTACTGAGGGATGAGTGACCTAAATTGACCTAATAACTAAGGAGGGTGCTGTGCTAAGTACATACACATGATTCAGGAAATGTTCAATGTTATGTTCAATAAGTATGTACTTAATAGAATCTGAAACCAAGTTACCTTCTTATAAAAACAATCAAAAATCAAATCGCACGCACATACTCAAATCCACAGACTTAAACATTTACACATTGCCCATACTCACACAAAGACAACATACACTTAGTACATAAACCTAATGCTAACACACTATTATAGTTATTAATATTATTTTTTTGCTTTTCATAGGGTTACTGTACGTCATTTTAAAGATAATTTGGAACAGAGTACAAAAGTATTTTTTTTTTAATTTTTTTCCTAAAATTGACGAAATGGGGGGCTTTCAAAGTGGAGATTATATTTGACCTCACAACGGAATAACCATTGAAAGCTGGGGCTTGAAAGTTTTATAATTTTAGCGTAATATCATGTACTTGAACAACAAATACTAAAATTAGATAAATGTTATAAGGAAACTAAATTATTTAACTTTTAATGAGCAGCAACAACAGAACTTCACAATGATGTCAATAGATGGCGCTCTCATCTCATATAGCAAATGCAGCTATATGTAACATATTATATTCAATTAAAAATTATTATTTAGTCATTTATCAAACATCAATAAAACTTCACGTTGCAGTTTGTTTTTACATGTTTTCTGATCGTGTCGATAGTTGACGCTGTGTACAAGTAATTTAATTTGAATGTTCCAAAAAACTATATCTAAGTTTGATTGAGGCCTTGAGGATTACACTATAACAGTTCCCTAACCTTTACGGGCTACATATGTTAAGTTAGTTGACACTTTCTGTCAACTTTGTTATTACAAACCTCTACGGGACAACTAAAGGTGAAAATGACATTGGGATGTTAGGATTGTATTTAGGGGCTACCTACGTAAAGAGACTTCTACAAAGGTGATGATTTAGTAATGGTTGGTGAAAACGGGCATAATAATAATGTCAATTTTGATCGTCATGTATCTATTGAATGAATAAGTAATTGTGGGAAACCGTTACCGCGAGGTCTCAGTTCGGGGCGAACCACTAGTTTATAATAGAATCTGAAACCAAGTTACCTACTTATAAAAACAGAACCATCTTTATGGCATGCCTAGAAGCCACTACTTGGGAATTGAATTTTAATTAAAATAATAATAACCAGCTTTTGCCTCCAGCTTTTTCTAAGTAGATGTAATATAAATAATTTTACAATTTTCCTAGTTATAAAGTAGGTATCTATCCAAGAAGCAGCTAATTTGGTCAGTGGCATCGGTTTATGAGACCTACTTTTTTTAATCAATAGTTTCATATTATATCACTAACTATACCTGCAAATAAATTGACACATGGAGAAAAAGTAATTGACACTAGTATCACCCACATCGTTATTGGGAGGTTTTGAGTATTAAAAGTTAAGAGGTATTAAATATTTTTGTTAATTATTCAAATGCAGAATGTCAAAGGTTTAAAATAAAAGTAACATGAACGAATAATTTGTATTGATTTGTGAACATACAATATTCTTAGTGATCGTCCATTAAAATTTAGTGTAAAAATGCTGTGGTATGGAGTATTTCATCTTGGTAGCTGTATAGTATAATACCAATTTTCTTGATTGTATAATTTTTTTTCCATAGGCCAATTTTATGGTGCCCAAAGTAACCAATTACCCTCTTTTCATGAACTACTAAATAAACTAGACTTCATCAGCCAACTTCATTTGGACCATTTCAGTCTGATCTCCTTTCTTCAATAAGTATCAGTTTTCAATTAAAATATTTATTTATTTACTTATCATATTTAATGAATTTCAGGTCCATTACATCATTTTCCAAAATGGGACTACCTAAACAGTGAAAAATTTGAATCATGGAAAGCTGTTTTAGATGTAACAACTCAAGAAAAGGGAAATAATTATATTTCCAATTCTGTTCGCATATGCTACAGACATTTTGAAGAATGTTACAGACTTCCCAGTTCACAACTTACCCGCAATGCGATTCCTTCGCTACATCTTTGTAAGTTTATTTCTGAACATTTATTATTATTATTAAAACAGCTTTTACACAAGACTTTAGATGTTATTATAAAAATAGTACATAAGTTCTTCCAAATATACCTAAGAATACCAAATATTTACTACTTTGTAAGTAAAGCCATTAATAATAATAAAAATAACAATTTATTTTTATTTTCAGATAAACATCCATAGCATTATCATATTATACATTATTTATTAGTAAAAATTTAGAATACCTTAAGACTATGTTGTATTGTATTGTAATACCCAATTTTCAAATCACCGAGTTAATCAATATCAACTGGATTAATGTAAATGTTAAACAGAGTAGGAGATGCTAAGCCACCAAGTCTAACTCCACATTCAAGGTGCCTATTCACTTCCGAATAGGCACCAGCCCATTTGAATCTACTTGTTTGGGAGCTATACCAGAAACTCAAGATATTAATCAGGTCTGGAGGTACATTGCGGTCCCTCAGCTTGTCCCAAAGTTTTTCATAGCAAACAAGATCAAACGCCTAGGAAAGATCGAGGAAAGCAGCATAATAATAATAATAATAGTTTATTTATTTTTTCCAAAAAGTTTACAATAAGTATAACTTAATGAGCAAACAAATTATGGTCAGTCTCTGCTGCCTAATTTAGGTTGCCCTGTGCTTTAGGCAGCAGTGGCCTTCCCTCCATTAGAAACTACTACACAATATTTCAATACAGAAAGAAGGTTTACAAGGGTGCTCATATGAAAAATAATGTGAGCTTAAGTAAGTTGTAGTGTATGTGAGTGTGTGGGTGTGTGTGTGTGTGCTAGATTGTTTTTGTAATATGTAGAAAATTATAACTTAGGTTAAATATAAAAAATAGTATAATTATGTTTCTTTTAAAGTTCAATTTATAGATACATTTCTCTGATGTCTCATCATAACTAAGACTTTGTAAGAATTGAGTGACAGCATAAATACAATATTAATAGTATACTATTAAATTTCAGATAATACTCAGATGCAGCAAGAGCCACAAATTATACATGAGCAAGCTGTACAAGCTCTGCCAAGTACTTCACATGAACTTCAGTCAGGAACACATGACAACACTCAACATGAACCACAACATGAACTTAAACAAGAGATGCCAACAATCACACTGGGTATGTGCTTGTTTTTACATTTATTTATATTTAGAACTTCTACTTCTTATCAACCTATAGACGTCCACTGCTGGACAAAGGTCTCCTGCATGGACTTCCACAGGCTTCGGTCTTGCGCCGCTTGAATCCAGCGGCTCCCTGCGACTCGTTTGATGTCGTCGGTCCACCTGGTGGTGGGCCTGCCAACACTGCATTTCCCGGTGTGGAACAACAGATTGTTAGCGCTGTTCTATTGATATTTAGAACTATCGACCAATAATTCATACTCCTGTAACAATAATTTTGAAAGACCTAAGAACTTAATATGATTTATATTAAGATCAGAGATGTACCAAGTAGTTTGAGAAAATACGAAATGCAAATACTTTTTAGGGTTCCGTAAAAAGGTGCCAACAGATCCTATTACTAAGCCTCCACTGTCCGTCTGTCCGTCCGTATTTCTGTCAGCGGGCTGTATCTCATATACCGTAATAGGTAGACAGTTGAAATTTTCACAGAGTGTGTATTTCTATTGCCGCTATAACAACAAATAATAAAAATAAAAAATAAATGGAGCTCCCGTACATGGAACAGGAGTCGAAATAAAAAGACAATGGGCGAAGGTGGTCCAAGAGCCTCCACTGATGAGACTTGCGGGAAATGAAAGGTCATAGTTATCGTATGATTCTGACAAAATTCTATTAAATTCTGTCCCGGGGTTATTTTGTTATACTTAGTCTTGTTTGTTCCGACTAAATAATATGATTTTACGTACATAACGTTGTCTTTATTATGACATGGTCTCTTAATCTCTTTATTTATCTTTAATTCGAGGCCCCTCCCGCTTCTAACCTCACCGCGCTTCCCTCGCCCATCAGACACCTACCAGAACACCGCTATGACGTCACCGACACCAGGCGAAGATATAATATGACTATGGAGTACGTTTATGTTCTCGGCTCGCGTCCAGGTAAACAAAACAAGGTAAGGAAGGTCAGAGGGGGTGGGATTATCATTGTGTGTGTCCCCCTCCCGCAGTCCTAGCCTGTTGTGAATGCATGCACCGCACCGGCCCTGTCCAACAACCGGCAAGCGAGTGCGCAGTCTTTGTGGCAACCGCCCCGTGTTATGCTGTTCTTTCTAGCTTCTTGTGGGAGTACTTATTCATGGGGGATTTATGGAGCGGTCGTCAAGGTTAATGACGGCGGTGGCTCATGTCGGTGATGAACTTTTTCACCTACCCTAATCTTCATACCATAGACCATATCTAACCAATCCTAACTTCGTATATCAGAATTATGATTCTACCCACATATTAAGTTCCACAGAATACATACCTTGTGGTCTGAAAATCGTCGCGACAGTCTTTGACTAACTCTCACTGTGTTCGCTGCTTAAGATCTTGGTCATCATACTAATATTATAAATGCGAAAGTGTGTTTGTTGGTTTGTCCTTCAATCACGCCGTAATGGAGCTACGGATTTTTTGCATGGGTATAGTTGAGGACCTGGAGAGAGACATAGGCTACTTTTTATCCCGGGAAAAAAATAGTTCCCGAGGGATTTGAAAAACGAAATCTACGCGGACAAAGTCGCGGGCATCAGCTAGTGTTCCATAATCTTAAATCTATTGGCGCTTTTGATCGAATGACTTCATAAAAAGATAACATACACGCTGAATTGTTTAACACGAGTCATATTATTTATTTAGTCAGAACATGACCGTAGCAAAATAACCCCGGACAGAATTTAATAGAGTTTTGCCAGAATCATACGACAACTTTGACCTTTCATTTCCCGCATGTCTCATCAGTGGAGGCTCTTGGACCAAGTTCCATACATTTTTGCCCATTGTCCTTTATTTTTTTCTTTGGCATGTGGGGTCTTGTCTATTTATTTATTTATTTCTAGTCTAGAACTCATTAAGTATTTTTTTTATTATTTTTTAGCTACAAAAATGAAGAAATGGGGGCCATCAAAGTTTTCGGTTTTAGAACCCTTTTGTTACGGGATCTATTTCAAAAACTAAACTACTTACTTAAATTTGAAATTTCTGTATATTATGTATTATTCTGTGTATTTAAACAACAAATACTGAAAACACCGATTTATGATGCGGTTTATAAGTAATTGTGGCCAAAACAAAAGAGCATTTTCCCCCAAGATATTTAAATATCTAGTTAGACTAGAAAAGTGATTTGGTTATATGTACGGAACCCTAAAAAAGCCAGGCCCGACTCACACATTTGCCGATTTTTTGATTTATTATTTCAAATGCAAAATACCAAATAGTTTTGTGTTTTGTATTTTAAATACTAATTGGAAATAAAATAGGTATTTTTAAAATACAAATACCTTTATGTTTTATTCTAGATGGCTTGCTCTGTTGCAATTAATCTATTAGAAATAAATAAAATTGAAGTGTCTGTTTGTAATGTCCAAATAACAGCTTTTTAAATTTTACTAATTGCATATTATGAACTTAAATACAGTACTTATAATCAAAACACATTTTTGTATGTCTGTCTTTCTGCCTGTTTGTTGCGGCTAATCTCGGGAACGCCTGAACCGATTTTGACGGGACTTTCACTGGCAGATAGCTGATGTTATACGGAGTAACTAAGGCTACTTTTTTAACCGACAATAAAGGAGGAGTTGGGTTTTTCTACCTAGGAACATTGATATCTCTGAGATTTCTCAACTGATTTGTGTAAATCTTTTTTAATCCATTGAGAAACTTTGTGAGATGGTCCTATAAAAATTTCAGATTCCAATTCTCAATTCTGATACTGTAGTATTGTGGTTCGCAGAACATCGTGACATTAAAATTTTCTCAATGTAGTTCTAATAGTCTCCTAGTAAAGTGCATGTGGCGTACTGACATAGTGACATATACAGACAGATGGAGAGGCAGATATGATGAAATTATTAGTGTTCCATTTTTGTTATTTGGCAAACCCTAAATTGTATAGCTAATTCAATGGTGACCTTTTTTCTTTATTACAGATGTCAAAAATGCTAATAGTTGTCCTTGCCCGATTAAGAATCGCCCTACAAGGTACAAACAAGAGGAACAACTACGTCAAAAACTAATTGCTTTGCGATTAAAATGCAAAACACAAGAATCCAGAATAAAGGCAGCAGTTAAGTTGGCAAAAACAAAATCATTCATAGAAAAGGTAGAAAAACTACCAGAACCAATAAAAATTTTTACCCAGCTTCAACTCAAACATAAAAAAAAACCAAGGGGAAGAAAATACTCTCTTTCTGAGAAAATATTATGTTTGACAATTTATAAGCACAGTCGCAAAGCATATACCTGGATGGAAAACCTAGGATTTGTTCTTCCCTCAAAAAGGACTTTACAGAAATTAACAGCTAAAGTGTGTATACATCCAGGTATAAATTATGATGTAATGAACCACTTAAAAGCGACTGTGCTAAAAATGGAGCCAGAGGAAAAATACTGCATATTAATCTTTGATGAAATGTCTCTGTCCCCTGGCCTGCAATATCAAAAATTTGCAGGGGAAATAATTGGCTTTGAGGATTATGGATACAGTAAAACTGATAAAATTGCAGACCATGTTTTAGTTCTCATGATAAAGGGCCTGAAAAGTAAATTTAAGCAACCCGTTTCATATTCATTTTGCCAAGGAGCAACAAAAAAGGAACATTTAAAAAAGATTTTAATTGATGCAATTAAAGCTATCAATAGTACAGGCTTAACAGTTGTAGCTACTGTATGCGATCAGTCACAAACTAATATGTCGGTAATAAAAAGCCTGTTCGAGGACACTAAAGCAGAGTATTTGAGAAGAGAAGATGAACTGAAAAGTCTTTCATATGAAATTGAAGGTAAAAAAATATTTCACTTGTATGACCCTCCACATTTGCTAAAGGGCATGCGAAATAACTTGCTTGGAAAAGATTTAAGATATATAGAAAATGGTGAAGAAAAAATAGCAAAGTGGGAGCATATAGTCATGCTTTTTGAGACAGATGTGGGAGATGATGAAATAAGATTATGTAATCGATTAACTGAGGCACATGTTTTAAAAGAAAAAATACCGAAAATGAAAGTTAAACATGCAGCACAAGTATTTAGTCAGCGGGTTTCATCAGCAATGAGATTTTGTGCAAGTAAGTAATTCTACCTTATAATTCCAAAGTAATGTTTTAGTTGACTATTTGATTTTCCGGGATAAAAAGTATCCTATGTCACTCTCCAGGTCTTCAACTATATCTATGCAAAAAATCACGTCTTTCCGTAGCTCTGTTGCGGCGTGATTGAAGGAGAAACCAACAAACAAACACACTTTCGCATTAATAATATTAGTATGATTGTGAGCAAGTTAGTATTTTGAAACAGAATCTAATAAAAGAGGAGTAATAAGAAAAGAGGAGTGTTATAAGTTTGACGTGCTTATGTGTGTCTATCTATACCCTCGTAGCACCCCAAAGAATGGACCGATTTTGATGCGAATTTTCTGTTTGAAAGCTAGCGTAATCAAGATGAATCTTAGATATAATAATTTGTGAAGATCCATTCAGGCGTTTCAAGGTCATCAGCTCATTTTCTATTTGATTAAAGGGTCTTGCAAACTTTCACAGGTGTGATTGATTTGGAATTTGGTGTAATGTTACTTCAGATTATTTCCAAGACATTTTCCCAGATAGGTAACCTTGAGCTTCAAGTAGTCTTTGGGATACCCAACACCTCAGCAACTTACAGCAGATATAATTATTACTAGCTGATGCCCGCGGCTTCGTCTGCATGGATTTAGTTTTTAAAATCCCTCGGGAGCTCTTTGATTTTCCTGGATAAAAAGTGGCCTATGTCACTCCTGGTCCTCAACTATAACCATGCAAATATAAAAATCTAAAATCACGTCGATCTGTATCCCTGTTGCGGCGTGATTGAAGGACAAACCAACAAACACACTTTCGAATTTATAATATTAGTAAGGATGTGTGTTTGGGCTCATTGTAATGGTCTCAATAGGTGTTAGATAAACGATGATCGAGGTTTGATAAGGATCTGATGATGGAGCAGAAAACTGAGTAATACAATGTATATGTACATATACGACAGGTATATCATACATAATCTGGCCATATACAGTCACATGTTGGAGGTGTTTTGAATATTTAATTTACACTTGTTTTATGTAAGCTCTGTATGTGAAGAATTGTTTCAAATGCATTTCTTAACTATTTCTATTTATTTTCAGGACATAAAATACTACCACAAGAGTGTGTCCATACAGCTGATTTCTTATTAAAAATGGATCAATTATTTGATTCATTCAATGGGCATTCATACCAACCAGATAAAAAAAAATTTAAAGGTCCATTAAAAAGGAATTCTAATCATTTTATGCTATGGAAAGACTTGTTGCCAATTTTCCAATCTATGGGCTTTAAAACCATTAAAAAAAATGGTACAGTTGCTTATGAAAAAGTGCCATCAATTACTAATTTTATACATAATATAAAAACATATCAAGAAATGTTTGAATATTTAAATAGGGAAAAAGGGATTACAAGTTTAACAACAAGGACAATCAATCAAGATCCTCTTGAAAATTTCTTCTGCCAAATTCGCAGCCACGGCGTTCGCGATATAAATCCGACATGCGAGCATTTTATAAGTATATATAAAACTTTATTGATTAATAATTTTACTTCGCCACACTCTGTGAATGCCAATTGCGAAAAAGATAAAAATAAGATTTTGCAGCCTGTTCAACATTTTTTTGATAAAACGCCGGATAATCAGAAGTTAAGAAGTGACTCTCCAGTTGACATCACCAGTCTAATTTCTGCAAGTTATGATGTAAAATCTGCAGACAATATCGTACATAAAAGTGCCAAAAGCTATGTAGCTGGAGCCATAATAAAAAAAGCGCGTACAAAAATATTTAAAAATTGCAAGGTTTGTACAAAAAAATTGTTGATGAACACAAAAGATTTATCCACAAAGTCAGATTACATATTGGAAAGGGATTATACGAAAAGATCTCTGCATTATCCAACTGAGGAATTTGTTAATCTCCTCAATGAAGTATATGAGTGTATAGTTTGCTGTTTGTCCACCACACCCCACGATAGATGTCTGCTGGAGAAAATAAATGATTACATAAATTTGATGGTTGATTTTAAAATATTAACATGCCCAAAACACAATTTGCTACCTACTTTTATTAAAAATATTAGCACAAATATAATTGTTAACAGTTGGTGCACAAATGTCAATAGAATTTTAAAAGGAAAGCTCTCAAATTTTGATAAAAGTGATAAAATAAAAACGCAAGCATTTAATTATTATGTAAGACATAGTAAAAAATAAATGTTTTTCAATATTGTGTTGTTTTATTTACGGGTAAATCATCAAAACATCAGACAAATAGAAGGAATATTTTTAATGTAGTAATTAGTATACAATAGTAGATATAGATGGCGCTACTAAATTCTGTAGAATTTAACAGCTCCATCTTTTGAGTAGGGTTCCACGTAATTTAATCCCCAGACAACATTGTTGCATATCTATCTCTGGTTTATGTGTATTATCTATGGTGACTGCCGACGCGCCAGCGCCCGCCGCCCAGCGGTGAGCCGATGCGTGCGCGGCCGGCGTCGCCTCCCCGCGCGTCGCGCCCCTCGCGCGCCGAGTGCCGCCGAGTTATTTAGGATTACGTCATGGCTAAGGAATGCAATTTCTACGAAACAAGAGTTGTGTCTAAAAATAGATTTTCCTGGAAGCGCGAACGCCCTAATTGATTTTATGTAAGCGTTCTGATTGGTGGACGAAAATTGTAAATATTTTAATCTTGTTTTTTATTGGTGATTAGTTTTAAGCCTGTTTGTATAAATTGAGAGTGCATTTCCATTAAATTATTCTTCAGCCACGCCCCATCTTCAGCCACGCGACGAACAGTTCGGTTTCCGTGCCGAACACTCCACCACTTTACAAGTGGCGAGGGTACTGCATCACCTCGCGGCCGCCTACAACAAGCGAGAGCAGTCAGTCGCAGTATTCCTCGACATGGAGAAGGCGTTCGACCGCGTTTGGCACACCGGCCTCGTGTACAAGCTGTCCACGTCTACTACTCCGCGCCGAGTAGTCAAGACTGTGGCCACCTTCCTGCAAGACAGACGTTTTCAAGTGGCGGTTGAAGACGCCCTGTCCACGGAGCGCACCATCCGAGCCGGTGTACCTCAGGGAAGCTGCCTGTCGCCCGTCTGCTACAGCAGATACACGGACGACATCCCAGTCGCTGACGGCGCCATGTTAGCGCTGTATGCCGACGACGCGGCCTTCATTACCTCCTCGCTGAATGCCCCGCATGCAGCGCTGAAGATGCAGCGAACACTGGACGCGCTTCCCACATGGCTGGAGAACTGGAGACTCAAGGTCAACGTGGCGAAGACTCAGGCGATCTCCATCGGGCGGGCGCGACTACTACCGCCCCCGATGTCACTTATGGGCGAGACCATTGAGTGGTCCCCGAAGGCCAAATACCTCGGCGTGACCGTCGACAAGACCCTCTCGATGCGGCCCCACGTGAAGAACGTAGTCAACCAGACGCGCGCCGCACGGAACCTCCTTCGACCCGTGCTGGCGTCCCACCTGCCTCTCCGTACGAAGCTGTACATCTACAAGGTGTACGTTCGCACGCGACTCACCTACGCGGCCCCCGCGTGGTTCGCGCTGACCAGCGAGACGGACCGCAAGTCGCTGCGAGCACAGCAGTCGCTGTCACTCCGCACCATCTCCGGAGCACCACGCTTCGTACGGAATCAGGTCATCTCCAGGGACCTGCGCATGGAGAGCCTGGACGACTTCGTTCACCGCCTGAGTGCCTCTATGTTTGCACGCGCCGACGGAGCGCGATCCCAGCATCTGCATGGCATCGCGCCATACCATCGACGACCGCCGGACATAAGAGGCCTGCCACGCGACCTAGTCACATAGGACATGACTGCTTCCTCGCCGCTGGCTGATGGGCGCTCACCGGTACACTACCGGCGGGCTCGACCTCGCTGAGCGGCGGGCGAAGCCCACCACGGACATACCACCCTGCCGCAGTCCGCAGATCGCCCGCGACACTACGCGGGCTCGATCGCACTGCAGCAGGATAACACCGGATTGACACCCCGGATTTGACACCACGGACCAACCGGTCCCACCCAGTGCCCCGCCTGTAGTTGCAGGCGGCGTTGACACCACTGAAGGGGGCCATCGCCCTGAACAGTTACCCCGAGGCCTGTGAAGGCCTACGCGGAAGACCCCGGATGGCGGATGATTAAATTATTATTCGACTCTTCGACATGAAGCAATAAGTGGTTTCTTTACCAACCTGCTCGCAGTACACCGTTACAGTGGTGACCACCGACGCTGGAAAAAAGAAGAATAATCAAGAATAATCAAGAAGCCTGAAACTATGGCCGAAAAAGAAGCCACCGACGTGAAAATCGCCACGGAATCCAAGCTCTCCGACCTGGCAGCAATTTCTGTCCAGTCGAGGCTCCTTCCGTTCTGGCGCACCGTTCCAAGAGCGTGGTTCGTCCAGTTTGAAGCAGTCGTCGATCCTCTCAAGACTTCAGATGACCAAAAGTACCGATACGTCCTGTCGAAGCTGGAACCGGCAGATCTACAGCACATCACCGATCTTCTGTACAGTCCACCGGCAACCGGAAAATACGAAGCTGTCAAGAACCGGCTGCTCACCGTATACGAAAAATCAGAAGTCGAGAATTTTCAAAAGCTCATCAGCGGCCTAGACATCGGGGACCAGAAACCCAGCGTGCTGCTCCGAAAAATGCGAGAACTTAACAACGGACTTATCACAGAAGAGGGTCTGAAGATTGAATGGCTAAATCACATACCAGCCCACTGCCGCTGCGTGCTCTCCGTCAACAAAGAGTCCTCGCTCGATACCCTCGCAGCGATGGCAGACAGGATGATGGAGTACGCTGGGAGCACGTCCGGAAACACCGTAGCAGCAATTTCACACCCAACCCCTCCAGCAGCACCGTCTAACCAGCCAGCATATGCAGAAATATTGTCAAAGCTTGAAAAACTAACGCTAGAAGTAGCGGAACTGCGAGCACGGGAGTCCACGCGCCAAACACCTCGTCGACCATTCCAAGGACGCTACCGTTCACGTTCTCAGTCAAGATCATCATCAGCACGTGTGAAGCCTGGCGACCCTACGTGGTTATGCCGATACCATCACAAGTTTGGGAAGAACGCAAGACGCTGCGAGTCACCGTGCGCTCAACGTAACAAGACGTCGGAAAACTAACATCAACACCGACGGTGGCGGACGTCGGTGTTCCCAAGAACAGCAACCGCCTTTGTGTTCATGATCGCGACACACACGAACGTTTCCTCGTGGACACTGGCGCGGACATATCTGTTTTGGCCGCAACATCAAAAATGAAGAAAAAGGTCGCAAATACCTACAAGCTCTACGCGGCGAACAACTCACCTATAAATACCTACGGAGAGAGAACTATCAAGCTTAACCTAGGACTACGGCGCTGTTTCACATGGACATTCATCATCGCTGACGTGAAGACATCCATACTGGGGGCAGACTTTCTTCGTCATTACAAGCTCCTTGTGGACCTTCACAAGAAGAAACTGATTGACGACGAAACCAAACTCACCATCGACGCCATACAAATATCGACAAAAGCTGAGTCCATTCGCATCGTGAGTTCCGATCAGCAGTACCACGACATTTTGAAGCAATATCCTGGCGTACTGCGACCCATGTGTTTGAAGCAACCAGCCAAGCACGACGTCGTACATCACATAGAAACAACAGGTCCTCCGCTCTCCGCTCGCGCCCGCCCTCTACCGCCCGATAAATACAAAGCCGCAAAAGCCGAATTTGAACGGATGGTGGAACTTGGCATCTGCAGACCATCGAAAAGTCCATGGGCCAGTCCTCTACATGTCGTTAAGAAGAAAGACGGCGGACTTCGCGTGTGCGGCGACTACCGAAGATTAAACTCAGTGACGCAACCGGATCGCTATCCTATTCCGCGAATTCAAGATTTCACGTACTCACTCAACAACAAGAAAATATTTTCAAAACTTGATCTCAAGATGGCATACTACTGGATACCTATGGCGAGCAAAGAAGACGCGCAAAAATCAGCGTTGATCACTCCGTTCGGTTTATATGAGTTCACATGCTTAACTTTCGGGCTTCGAAATGCCAGTCAAACATTTCAACGATTCATGCATCAAGTTCTCCGAGGCATAGAAGACTGCTTTTGTTTTGTTGACGACATTCTCTTATTTTCCGAAGACGAAGAAAAACATCAGAAGCTTCTCCATCAAGTCCTAGAACGTCTCGACAAATACGGCGTCACACTCAACGTCGACAAATGTCAATTCGGAGTAGAAACGATCAACTTCCTAGGCTACGAAGTCTCCGCCAGCGGAATAAAACCTACGAAGGAACGCATCGAATCAATATCTACGTATCCGAAACCGAAGACTGTCGTAGAGTTACGTCGATTCCTAGGCATGATTAATTTCTACCGAGACTGCCTACCACATCAAGCCGAACATCAACACGAACTCAACAAGTTTCTTCACAACAAGAAAAAGAATGACAAAACGCCAATAGAATGGACACCAGAAGCTAACGAAGCCTTCGAAAAATGCCGTCAAAGCATCACCGAAGCAACAACGCTAAGCTACCCTGTTCCTGGCTGCGAACTCGCTATCATGACAGACGCCTCTGATCACAGTTTGGGTGCAGTGCTTCAACAGAAGGTTGAGAACCACTGGAAACCGTTGGCATTTTTCTCGAAAACAATGAGTCCCACGCAACGTCGCTACAGTGTGTACGATCGCGAATTATTAGCTATGTACACAGCTGTAAAGCACTTCAGGAGATTGATCGAGGGATGCGAAGTCACGATACTCACCGATCATAAGCCTCTCTCTTTCGCACTCAGTAGGCCAGCGAGCAGTAGCGACACGCCTAGACGCGAGCGACAGTTACATTTCGTATCACAGTTTTGTTCGAGAATCAAATACATCAAAGGTGAAGAAAATCCAGTTGCCGACGCCCTATCACGCATCGAAGACATCCAGAGCCCAAGCATCTTAGACTACAATCAACTCGCAATAGACCAGAGCAACGATGAAGAATTGGAGAATTTGAAGAAAAAACCTAACTTGAAGTTTGCCGAAATAACTCTTCCCGGACTCGATCGACCAATCACGTGCGAGCTATCCACTGCATCGCCCCGGCCGTACCTACCTAAAGCATACCGCTTTGCTGCATTTAAAGCGCAACACGGTCTATGCCACCCTGGAGTACGATCGACCCGGAAACAAGTAGCATCGAAGTTCTTCTGGCCAGCCATGAACAAAGAAGTAGCAACATGGGCAAAAGCTTGCATCAACTGTCAACGCAGCAAGGTGCATCGCCACGTCGTCACTCCTCTGGCGGAATTTCCACCTTCTCAACGTTTCGAGCATATACACATAGACGTCGTGGGTCCGCTACGATTATCCAACGACTGCAAGTACTGTGTCACCATAATAGACAGATGCACCAGATGGCCTGAAGCTGTACCGGTTCAAGAGGTCACCGCAGAAAGTTTAGCGAAGGTTCTCTATGAGAATTGGATCATCAGGTTTGGCGTTCCAGACCGCCTCACAAGTGACCGAGCCCAGAGCTTTGAATCGAGGCTATTCAACACGCTACTGAAGAAATGGGGAATATCAAGAATACGTACAACCAGTTACCACGCGCAGGCAAACGGCAAGGTCGAACGACTACATCGCACACTAAAAGCAGCACTCATGGCAAGAGGCGCATCGACGACCTGGACAGAAGAGTTACCCACTGTGCTACTAGGTCTACGTACCGCGCTGCGTGAAGAAGATAATCTCAGCCCTGCATTGATGACCTACGGCGCAGCACTACGAATACCATCTGATTTCTTCGTACCTACAAAGTCGAATATTGAAGATGCGGACTACGTACGACGCCTCTGTGAAACAATGAACTCCTTAATACCTACACAACGCGCGATGACATCATCAAGACCTACATTCGTGCACAAGGACCTAGCTACATGCACGCACGTTTTCGTACGGAACGATACAGTCAGACCACCATTAACACCGCCGTACGACGGACCCTATCAAGTTTTGAAGCGCCACGAAAAATATTTCAAGATACAGTTACCCCTACGAACAACTGTGATATCATTGGATAGACTCAAGCCTGCCTACATACTAAACGAAGAAGACTCAAGCGCAAGCGACAAGAATACTACATTAAAAAGCAAGAGCTCGAGTTCAGTGAACCATGACCCAGTTACCAGCGGAACACAGAGTACGAAGGCAACGACCGGCTCAATGAACCCGGCTCAAGCGAGTGTACCTACACCCTACGTCACCACGAGAAGCGGACGCATCGTGAAAAAAAATGTACGCTTCGCTTGATGGGGGATACTGTGCCTACCTAGCACATATTGGTAATAATACTTACGATACTTACGCTGACGTCATCCGCAGCTCACCATTTCCCGCCAAAATACCTTTTGTATATACCATACCTTTTCCAAATACCTATTTACCTATTACCTATTTATTTACCTTTTTTACAAATACCAGGACAGTTACCATGTTACCGATCCCCATTAATATTACCGGGGATCTACCTCAATTACCGGGAGCAAGGAAAGGAATAAGAGAGAAATAAGTACACAAGGAATTCACTTTATTAAAGGAGAGAAATAAAACACAGATTGTATGTAAATAACTTTTTATCGACATCGCTTGTTTCTATACGAACACCATGGATATGGAAGGTGTGAGTTTGCCCTGAAAAGGACAAGAGCTCACGTGGTGAACGTAAAGAAGATGTCGTTTCTTCGTGTAGCAACTGTAACAGGAGCAAGCAGAGTTCATCTCGGAAAAAGGAAAAGGCTCCTCAATGAACCAATCTGCACATTTGTGTGATCATCGATGACACTGAAAGAAAACTCACCTGAGAAGAAGTCACCAGGGAAAATTCTTCAAGTTGGCGCCATCATTCGAAAAAAACATCGCGGGAATTTTCACTTCGAACGAGCGGAGAAGGCGAAGGGGAACACGCGCGCGCCGCCGGGAGCGGTCGGACCGTGACTGCCGACGCGCCAGCGCCCGCCGCCCAGCGGTGAGCCGATGCGTGCGCGGCCGGCGTCGCCTCCCCGCGCGTCGCGCCCCTCGCGCGCCGAGTGCCGCCGAGTTATTTAGGATTACGTCATGGCTAAGGAATGCAATTTCTACGAAACAAGAGTTGTGTCTAAAAATAGATTTTCCTGGAAGCGCGAACGCCCTAATTGATTTTATGTAAGCGTTCTGATTGGTGGACGAAAATTGTAAATATTTTAATCTTGTTTTTTATTGGTGATTAGTTTTAAGCCTGTTTGTATAAATTGAGAGTGCATTTCCATTAAATTATTATTCGACTCTTCGACATGAAGCAATAAGTGGTTTCTTTACCAACCTGCTCGCAGTACACCGTTACAAGTACAAAACATAAATGAAAACGAATAGATACGCATAAAACAACCTCATAATTAGTTTAATTAAACAATTTACTCACCTTTTACAATTTTGCGTCGCAAAAAACCACGTAAAACACACAAAGAGCACCAATTGAAAATTCACCTCAGAAAAACGATCCTTTTTGATCTGCGTATCTATGGCGCGTCGAAAATATTTTTTTTTTCTAACTCCTGCCTACACTAGCGGCACGCTATGATGGCCGGTTTGACGTTTGTCCGCTCATGAAGTTCCGTATTAATTGATAACGACTTTGAAGGAAATAATTGTATTACTTTATTGACGATAGTGATGTGCAGAGATTCATAAATTTTATCGAATGTAGTTTTAGGTTTAGGACTCAAAATTTATTTATTAAATTGATTTCTAAAATGTATACAAGTGTAGAAAAATCAGTTTGCACCATTTAAGGGGTGAATGTACTTGTGAATATGAACAATTTTCACTATGTGGACAAACCTCTGAAATCGCAAAAAAATATCAGCTGTTTCATACAAAAGGTAAAATTTTTATTTTTATATGATATATACCACAACTCGGCATTTGGTTTTCTAAATTGAAAATTTTTAAAAATGGAATCTAATACGATCGTCACATAGGATCGCTGGCTAGCACAACTACTACCTCCGGCAAACTCGCGTCAATGCTCAATGCAAAACAAAGCAGTTTCGAATTGACGTTGCTTCGAAAAGTATAAACTGTCAGTGCAATGCGATTGTGATATAGTTTTGACCTGGCTTTGGATTTCAAATATTGATACTGCATTACTGTTGACCCTTGCTCGTTAATTTGGACTCTGTTCAAGCCCTTTGTTGTGGATTTCGTCGATATGACCGAACGTACGCAGAGAACTGTTCTAAATAGTCAGACACGTGAGTTCGTAATACGCCTTCGTAACTATTTCGATCGTGAAGCTCAAAATGGAGGGCCAATTTTACCTATAACGTCAGTGGTTGAACGCGTAGCTGATGCGCTTAATATTGGACAACGAACTGTTAGACGGATAACTAAAAAAAAATATGGCGAGACTGGCACAGAAGAAAATAAACTTCACACACCAAAAAAGAGAAAACGAGCAAAACCAGTCGTAGGCATCGATAGCTTTGATGCCGATGCTATCCGAAGACATGTTTACGGCTACTATTTACAGAAGGAGTATCCAACAAGAAAAAAGTTGGTGCATTCACTGAAGGAAGCTGGATTATTCTTCGGTGGGGAAAGTTCTTTAACGAAGATTTTGAAGACCATTGGATTTCGATACAAAAAATGTAACAAACGCAAAATATTGATGGAAAGATTTGATATAGCGATGGCAAGGTATACTTTTTTACGGCAAGTGAAAGAAATCAAAAATTGGCAAAATGTTGTGTTCTTGGATGAAACATGGCTTAATGCTAACCATACTGTAGGCCGTTCTTGGAACGATGACACAGCAGCATCTACTTCCAAAGTTCCTGTAGGAAAAGGATCGCGACTTATAATTTGTCACGCCGGAACCATCAACGGGTTTGTCGAAGGTTCTCTCATGGCTTTTGCGTCAAAAACCACTGGAGACTATCATGAAGACATGAATGGAGAAAAGTTTACTGAATGGTTTACCTCAATGTTGTGTAGCCTCCCTGAACCATCTATTATAATTATGGACAACGCCCCATACCACTCGATGCAAATTGACAAGCCACCTGCCCAATCCCAAAAGAAAGCTGATATCGTCGCATGGCTTCGTAAAAATGGCGTAGATGCAAACATGAATATGTTAAAAGCGGAATTAGTACGTCTTTTAAAAGAAAACAAACCAACCAAGATCCGATACGTCATTGACGAAATAGCATTAGAACATGGGCACAGAGTTATACGGTTACCGCCTTACCATTGTGAGTATAATGCGATTGAGTTGGTGTGGGCTCAAATTAAGGGATATGCTGCAAGACACAATACAGAACCCCCATTTACCACAAAAAAAATGCTAAAATTATTAGAAGAAGCTTGTGAACATGTGACTAAAGGAGACTGGGAAAAGGTTGTGAATAGAACTGTTAAATTAATAAGGGAAGATTATGAAAGAGATGTGAAAATAGATAATATTATAGAAAACGAACATATAATTATTAATGTAGGTGATGATAGCAGTGACGACAGTGAAAATAGTAGTATGGACGAATCTGATTAATTATGGCCTTTTGTGGCACCTTTTTTGGTATCTTTTGTATTCATATGTTTCTTGTGTGCATATAAAGTATGTATATTCATTTTCATTCAAATATTCAGTTCGTTCAAATAAATTAAATAAACATATACATTTTTGTTTTATTAAACCTATTTAATCAGGTACAAAAACAAAACTTAATTGTTTTTTGTTCGAGAATAAATTGACATTCCACATCACTATTGTAATGTGTCAAACCGGCCATCATAGCGTGCCGCTAGTGTAGTATTGCATGACGAATCTGAGCAATTTGTAGCCCGTTTCTTCCGGAACATTATCATAATGGCTAATTTGGCTTGATGGTTCAAAAAGGTTTTATTTTTATGGATAAAATAAAAGCGGGAAATGGTGGACAAGTTTGTTCTTGGTCCAACCAGTGTAATTTTTGACAGTGGACAAGTATGGTCTCGGACCTGCCAAGGGATATGTATTTCCTACCTACCATGGTTTGACGATGTTCTGTGGGTTCAATACGGTTCAAGTAAAAAACTAAACGAAAATCGGTTCATCCGTTTGGCAGCTACGCTACCACAGACAGATACACAGATACACAGACAGACACGTTAAACTTAATAAACCAAAGACCACGTCTTTACACTAGCGGCACGCTATGATGGCCGGTTTGACACATTACAATAGTGATGTGGAATGTCAATTTATTCTCGAACAAAAAACAATTAAGTTTTGTTTTTGTACCTGATTAAATAGGTTTAATAAAACAAAAATGTATATGTTTATTTAATTTATTTGAACGAACTGAATATTTGAATGAAAATGAATATACATACTTTATATGCACACAAGAAACATATGAATACAAAAGATACCAAAAAAGGTGCCACAAAAGGCCATAATTAATCAGATTCGTCCATACTACTATTTTCACTGTCGTCACTGCTATCACGAGCAAGGGTCAACAGTAATGCAGTATCAATATTTGAAATCCAAAGCCAGGTCAAAACTATATCACAATCGCATTGCACTGACAGTTTATACTTTTCGAAGCAACGTCAATTCGAAACTGCTTTGTTTTGCATTGAGCATTGACGCGAGTTTGCCGGAGGTAGTAGTTGTGCTAGCCAGCGATCCTATGTGACGATCGTATTAGATTCCATTTTTAAAAATTTTCAATTTAGAAAACCAAATGCCGAGTTGTGGTATATATCATATAAAAATAAAAAAATTTACCTTTTGTATGAAACAGCTGATATTTTTTTGCGATTTCAGAGGTTTGTCCACATAGTGAAAATTGTTCATATTCACAAGTACATTCACCCCTTAAATGGTGCAAACTGATTTTTCTACACTTGTATACATTTTAGAAATCAATTTAATAAATAAATTTTGAGTCCTAAACCTAAAACTACATTCGATAAAATTTATGAATCTCTGCACATCACTATCGTCAATAAAGTAATACAATCGTCGTCGTCAATTAATACGGAACTTCATGAGCGGACAAACGTCAAACCGGCCATCATAGCGTGCCGCTAGTTTAGATATTATAAAACTAAGCGCCGCGTCTGTCTGTCTGTTCGCGATAAACTCAAAAACTACCGAACGGATTTTCATGCAGAAATTTGGTGAAAACACCAATAAATACATACGGTGATTCATGAGGAAGGTTTAAGTGTATAATTTGTTAAGGTTTTGTGTAGATTAGTTGAAATATGACGATAATTGTTGACAATGTCTGAAAAATTCAAGCCGCTTGGGAGCTTTCATCAAAAACGCTGCCTAATCCCTTAGAGATATAACAAAACAATTTATGGTGGTGATATTATTGTCGGCGAGGCCATTCTACTCCACTATCTGCTTTCTCTCTAGGTATATATTTAAGAGTAACTACGCGCTATACACGGTTGAACCGCTTGTATATGGATATTAAATAAGGATGTCTAGTGGAACAGAATGTCGCCGATTTGATTAACTATCCCAATGGAGTCATACCTGCCCATCAACTAGAAGGCTTCTGTCGCACCGCTCTACTCCGATTAATTCTCTCTCTCTCTCTGCTGCGGGAGTGCACCGGTAACCTGCATGATTAAATTAACTATGACATCACCATTTGTGACGCCCTAAGATCTGGTCTATTATTCTAGTTATCTACAGCCGTGGACGTGTAAGGAATCAAACTCATTTCCCATTCGGAATCTAGTCTCATCTGACCATCGGAATCTAATCTCATCTGACCATCGGACCCGATCTTTCTGATCCATACTCTTAGACCCCCCATGTCTAAGAGTACTTCAAGTCCGCACGAATCTTCCTTGGGCCCCTTACCCAAGGGCATAATATCTCCTCTCTCTCTCTCTCTCGTTCCCACGAATCTTCCTTGGGCCCCCTATGCCCAAGGGCATAATGTCTCTTATTCATAAACATGAATCTTCTTCGGGCTCTATCTACCCGAAGGCCCCATTCGCACGAACCTCCTCGGAGCCCCCCTCCGAGGGCTAAACCACCTCGGAGCACCCCTCCACGAGGGCTCTACGTCATCTCATCTCATCTCATCGGGTCTGATGTGTTCTCAGCTCTTAATAGCCATAATGATTTACTCACAATTTAAACATCATTGAAACCGTCACTTACACATCCCTTGCCAATTCACACACAACCCTAGAGCGCGCTCCCAGAGGCTAGTAAATGTGTTAGTATCCAGAAATTCACCCATGAGGGTTCAAGAACCTCATAGATCAATCACGTAGATAATCAGGTACTTAGCTATCAGATACCTAGATACTCCTCAGATACTTAGCTTTCATCAGATCTTCTCCTCGTAGCACAACTCACAACTTCACCATTTTCTTCGGATGCGAGAAAAACAACTCGTTGCTATGCAACAAATGTCCATCAGAAAAAAGAACGTTTCAAAACCGAAAATATTTAAACTACAAACCAACGACAAATTTCCGATGTCATATACTACCATAGACTTATACAACCTTATCCTTACCAAAGGTCTAAGTATTTCGCGATAGCATATGCGCTTCGCGACACTCCCGGCCGAAGCAAAAACTAGAGCAGACATAGCATGTTGCTCGTCCACTCTTTGATTTTCTGTAAAGCTTTAGTGGCTGCAACTCTCCTTACTTTAGTTCCTTGACTTACTTCAACCATCTCACTGTCTCGCTCTAATGGCTCTGACTTATCCGACTCGCTAACCTCTCTATCCAATTCTCTCATTTCTTGATCTAAAATTCCGCACTCGGAATCATCCCGAGTTAGTTCGACGACTTGTTCTAATGGTAGGATCCTTTCACGTTCCGTGTCCTCTGAAATAATTGCTGGTCTTTCTATACTTTCGTCTAAAGGCTCTATTAAAATTGCTGGAGTACATTCACTCGAGGTATCCTCCTTTTCAAATCGTATGTCTATCACTCCTCCTGTTTCTTGGGCTTCTAGAGGATATAGATGTGCTATCGACCTCGTGAACTCTTTATCTCCCACTTTTATTATGGCTACTCTGCACAAACCATCACTTCCCGTTTTTAACGAAATAATTTTCCCTGTTTTCCAGGTTTCTCTATTCTTATTATCTCCTTTTATTTGAACCACTTGTCCTATTGCTGGAGATAGCTTCGAAGTGACCCGTGGTTCCTTAAGCGAGTGGTGATACCTTTCTCGAAGACTTAACAAGTATCTGTTCACAAACATCTCCTTAAATTCTCTTAAAATAATGAGACCTCTTCTCCAACTTTCTACAAGATCGATCTTAATCGTAGTACCTTTATCTATACAATCTTCGACTGATTCTTCTAAAGTAATGCAACTTCCAAGCGTAAGAAAATCCATTGGTCTCAAGATTATATCCAACTCTGAATCAACGCATGTGAGTGGTCGTGAATTTAATACAGCTTCTATTTCCTTGACAACAGTAGTTAGTTGACTATCTGAATGAAACGCACATTAGCGAAACATATGCTATGTTTCGCTAATGTGCGTTTCATGCAATTCTTAACTAAACCAACGAGTCTCTCATAAAATCCACCATACCAAGGTGCTAGTTGTGGTATGAATCTCCATTTAATCTTGTTAACCACACAATACTGTTTCAAGAGAATTTCTGATATAAGTTTGAAATGAGCTGCGTTATCTGATGTAATTAATTGAGGGACCTTTCTGGTCGCTATCATTCTTCTCAATGCTAACAGACCTTCTTCAGCTGTAAGGTCTTGCACAAGTTCTAAATGAACAGCCCTTATCGCTAAACAAGTGAACAAACAAATCCATCTTTTCTGACCATTCTTGACAAGGACCGGACCCATATAGTCCACACCCACAAAAGTAAATGGTTCACTATAACTCACTCTTTCTGCCGGAAGTGCCGGAGTATTTGGTAACTTAAACGGACCAGCTCCATGCTTAACACAACTTGGACATCTCCTTATTACTTTCTGGACTTGAGATTTGCCTTGTGGTATCCAATAGGATTGTCTAATAAGGCTGAGTGTATGATTTGCTCCTACATGGTAATTATCATTGTGTACCTTCTTTATCAAATTAATTGTAAAATCACATTCCTTAGGAATCAATATTGGGTACCGTTTATCGAATGACAGATCTGCATTCTGAAGACGTCCCTTGCAACGTAGTAATCCATCAACATCTTTAAATAACTTAAGGCAACGACTTAAATCAGTTTCTTTTCCAGCAAATTCCTGCGCAAAATGCTCTGCTTGAAGCTTCCTTATTTCTTCTGTAATACTAAGTGGTTCATTATGTCTAGTACCGACATCCTTCTCTGTGGAATTATTCTCTTTCTCTAAATCAACAATTTCTCCATTAGAAGTATTCGTTAGACCCTCTCGCGTCGAAAGAAAAAAAGTTTGTGACGTATTCTTAATAGGAAACGTCCTAATATTGGAGTCTGATAAAAACTGTGGACCTTTAATCCATCTCTCTTTATCTTCCCTGGAACTTATCGGTCTAGTCGCAACATCCGCCGGGTTTAACTCTGAAGGTACATATTTAATCATAAGTTCTCTATTACTTCTAATTTCTTCAACTCGTCTAGCCACAAACGGTGGTAGCAATTTATCAGATTGACACCATTCTATGACAATTTGACTGTCTGTCCATAACGTTTGACGTCCTACGTTCATGTTAAATGCTTTTGAAACCATCTTAATTAATCTACACCCTATCAACACTCCTAGTAATTCCAATCGAGGGATTTTTAAGTGTTGTTGATCTTTTATAGGGACTAATCGTGTTTTCCCAATTACAAAACTTCTCTTAATCCCGTGTGTCACGTACACAACAGCAGCATATGCTTTAAGTGATGCGTCGGTGAAACACTGCAAATGATATTCTTCATTTCTCACGTTCTTTATGTAACATCTGGGTACCGATATTTCTTTAATAGTTTCTAATTCCTTCTTTATTTCCGTCCATTCCACCTGATTTTCCTTTGAAAGTTTTATATCCCATTTAACCTTGGTCTGCCATAGCTTTTGGAGAAATAATTTAGCTGACAAAATTTGTGGTACTACTAACCCACATGGATCGAATACTGAAGCAATTACTTTTAGAACTTCACGCTTCGAATTTGCCTCTGTATCTATCTTGAATCTTAGGCGCAATGTATCATCCTTTACATTCCAATCTAAGCCTAAAATTTTCACAACTTCTTCCTTAACACTATCGGGTACCTTGTCTAGAAATTGTTTTGAATTTGAACTCCAATCTCTAAGGTTCATAGATATTTGACAAAAGGCGTTCTTCACGTCTTTATAGAACTGTATTGCCTCCCCTTGTGTTTGGACTCCACTTACTAAGTTATCAACGTATATGTCTTTGGCAGCCAATTGTAGTCGTTCATTTCCTTTAGAAAGATGATGTTTAATCGTCGCGTTCAGTAGAAATGGACTTGATATAACTCCGAAAGGGACTCTACGGAACCGTAAACAAACAATTTTATCATCACTCGGTGGTTTTTCTACATCTTTCAACCAAATAAATCTGGTTACATCGCGATCTTGTTCATGTAGTCCTATCTGAAGGAAGGCTTTCTCTACGTCTGCTGACAAAGCAACATTATGGCTTCGAAATCTGATAATTATACTTGTCAAATCTTCTAACATCAACGGACCGCAATAAAGGCATTCATTTAAACTTTTACTATTTTTAATTTTCGATGAAGCATCATAAACAATTCTAATTGGTTTACCCTTTTGAGCAACACAATGGTGCGGTAAATAATGTACTGGATGGTTCACATGTGTCTTACTTAACACTGTTTCGACTATTCCCTTCGATATTTGTTCCTGTATAGTATTATCATAACATCTCAAAGTTTCTTTATCTAATCGTTTAACCAAATTTACTAAACGACCATATGCCAATCCATAATTAGGTGTTAGTGCTGGAGGATATTCATTCCACGGCCAACTAACATAATATCTACCATCTATTAATTTTGTCGTTTCATTAAATTTATTTATAGCCTCTTCTTCTCTAGTAATCTTAGGTGAATCGGTTATACCGATTGACTCCAGTTCCCAAAGGAATGTTATACTTCCTAAATCTAGTGGCATGTCAGGTTTGCTTAATCTGAAATCAATCTCTGTTTGAAAGTAGGTAACAACTGACATATGTTCTCCTTCTTTATTCTCATGCGGAATTTGACCCGAAAGTATCCATCCAAACTCTGAATCAATTAAATATAAATCTTCCCTTATCCATATTCTTTCTAAGCAAAGAAACGAGTAGTAATAATCATTTCCTATAAGAATATCAACTTGATCTTTCAAAGACCCATCGTCTGCAAGTTTCAGTTTATTCTTCCAATTGTCAAGTTCAACTACATACGGTACACCTTTTGAAATCATAGGTACGACGTTTGCATAAACACTCTTCCAATTTTTAGATTTAGTTTGTAACTCCAATTGAACAACTGGACTATTAAATTCTTGAGGACTCTTTGAACCAAAAGTATAAACCGATAA
The DNA here is from genome assembly GCA_029955525.1 of Oeneis ivallda. NCBI lineage: Eukaryota > Metazoa > Arthropoda > Insecta > Lepidoptera > Nymphalidae > Oeneis > Oeneis ivallda. The sequence goes on along the minus strand of JARPMR010000004.1, from coordinate 11,542,220 downwards.
ACTGTCATCCTTTTCTGTAGACAATTTTAATTTCTTTGCAATCTTTCGGGTGATGTAAGATCTTTGGGAGCCTGAATCGAATAGTATACGGCATGATATTTGATTAGACGTCTCACCTTTCCCCCGGGCTGTTACTACAGCTGTTTGAAGAGCCGTATGTCATTCTCTATCCATCGTTGTTAGAGTCGCGCTCTCTGATCCAGACTGAAACTTCTCCTTACACAGTGCGCTGTGGTGTTCATGTTTTTTACAAAAATAACAAGGTTAATTATGCTGACACTGCCGAACCCTGTGACCACCTTTAAGACATTTATAGCATCTGTCTTTCATCAGCGCAATACGTTCCTGGTATGTTCCGTATTTTTTACATAGATCAGAGAAATGATCACCCTTACAAAACATACAGTAAGGTTTCATCCTCTTCCCGCGAGCTCCATCTTCCAACCTATTACCTCCTCCGAATGTTGTATTTCTCCTCTGTCCCCACTGTCCTCCTCTTTGTAGGTACTGTCTCTTTCTAAAACTTGGAGGTTTTAAATTATCAGCTTGCATACCCCAATCATTCCTTCTGAATTCGCTTCTAGGTCGCTTCTCTCCCCTGCTATGCTTATATCTCTGATTTTCTTGGGTTACATGTAGAGTTTCTACTGTATAGTTACCAACTCCTTCCGCACTATTTCCTTGAGTGATCCTATTAGCGTCTTCCTTTGCTGTAAGTATTTTCTCTAATTCTTGCCTTATCTCATTTATAGAGTCGTCTTTGGTTTTTAATTTTAACTCATAGATAAGATCCTCTGGAAATTTACTGAATATAATATGCCGTAGATGATTGTGATTCACGTCTTCTCCTAATGATTCCAAGACCCGTAAATGTTTTTCCATTTCATTAAATGATTTACGACATGACGTTATCGTAGAGTCTGCAGTCACCACCTTAGATAACGCTGAATAATGTGCATCAATTAAATGAGAACTTTTGCCATATCTTTCTGTAAGAGTTTTAATAGCTATGTTGTAATTCTTGTTTGTTGTATCTAGACCCTCAATGGCTTTTCTAGCTTCTCCCTTTAATGAAGACTTAAGGTATAGCAATTTGTCTACATCTGCTATGTTTCTGTTATGAATATTTGATTGAAATTGATCCCAAAATTGATGCCAGTTCAAAATATCACCCTCAAATTCAGGTAAATTTAATTTAGGTAAACGGCATGATGTTATTGCATCCTTCCCCTTATGCGTCGATGGAGTTTCTGAACTGCTCTGAAATAATTTTAATTTCACTTCTAGCTCCGCTAGATTTTCCTCAGCTTTCAGCTGTATTTCACTCATTTCACTTATCTCGTCAGCTGCAGGATCATTTACCAATTTAAAATAATTTATTAAATCATTTTCGAATCTCGTCAAAAGATTTTTTAATTTTGTCTTGTTTACTTCTGCATCGTGGATTAGGTTAGCATTCAAAGAGCCGAGATTTACAGCCTGATTCGAGTGAGTTTCTATTTGGGTAATAAGTAGTCTTAGCCTTTTTAGCAATAAATCATCCATGATGAATTTTCTGTAATCAGACATTATATTTGAACAATACCTAACGCCTTATCACATGGATGTAAATATCTGTCTCTAAATCTATGGATCTCTGTGGAAATACTACTTCTAGATTAATTATCCTTATATCTTTGAACACTTCTTTATGATTCATATACTTGCTCTATTTAATTTAAAGTATAGAGACTAACTTCGAAATATATCATTATAGTGTATATGCCAAACTCGGATGTTAATAATCCCACACAAATAAAGAATGAGCATTCCCAGTCTAATTTTCCATTAAGATTTTTAGAGAGTTATTTCAATCTAACCAGTTGTATAATTCGCTTGCTAAACAAGTAACTTGCTCTTATACTATAATCATCAGTTTATCCAACCATTATTTACCACCAAATGCAGAGAGTACCTAAACCATGAGTACAGATTTAACATTAAGATACCTTTCCATTATACAAATAGCTCGCACTATAATAATATTGAAAGGTAAAAGAATTGAAATTCATAATAACATTCATGAGATTAAAACTTATTATTGGGTCAAGATAATACCATAGAATTTCCTTCAAAATTATTTTGAACATACTCTATGTATAATTCTCACTAATTTAACTATAATTAAAGTCCCAACCTCTTTAAAAGAATAACTATATTTGCTTGAAGTTACAAAATTACCCAGATCAAATAAAATTCTAACCTTCAATAGGGTCATCAACCCTTGAGTTTGGTACATAGGACTCTAGTATCCATTATCATGTGTCTATATACTTTAAGACTCCTTTCGAAGTAAAATCTAACTCAATAATTTAAAGATTGTTTTCTCCATATAAAAATATAACTATAATCCTCCACATACTTGTAGATAGGCCCTGAATCCTTAATTGGATAAGCCTTAAATTAAGTTACTCTGTGAATTCAATAATTACTAAATCAAATTGAATTTAATAACACTTAAACAATTTCACTTTCATTATATACCCTTAACATCAAAATGTATCTTGTCTAGCAATCCCTTTCATTAGACGTCAAATTTCATTTTTAATAAGTATTCAAGGTTACCTATGTTGACCATATTCCTAGTTCTAATTGGTAAAGGAAAGTATTCAGTTCTTAGATCAATTCTTACTCGATAGACACTCAGACCTTCAAAACAATAGCCTTATAGTGCATTGGTAGCTATTCTAAAAATATAAGATAACACACCAGATGTACCTTTTGTGTTAAAAATTCAGTAAATTAGTCGAACTTCAGTCTCAGTTATTAAAACTGAGTGATATGATTTCCTTCTGAAAATATTATTAACACTATGTAGGAACTGATATTCTTTCTTAAAATTTCATCTTTACGCAATGTACCTTTATATTAAATAGGATAATTTCCAACCTTAAATTGTTTTCAGATCTCTATTTCTTTTTCACAACAATGTTTCTTTCACAATACTCAATCAGCAATATAATTGACACTGACACTGATAATTGACACTGACACTGATAATTGACACTGTTCCAAATTCCACCATCTGACTTTAGAACCATTTAAAAATAAATGACACATCGGAAATTGGTCAAATGTTCGTAAATTCAAACTTTCGAACGCTCTATGACATTAGTATCTCTGAAGTCAATTCTACCAACTTACTTGGGCCATTTCTTTCGATTTAAAGTTGAAAACTGCGTTGACGCTCCCTCCAGCGGCGAGTAGCGAAACTAATGCAGCGCCTCTATTTATTCAAATCAACAAAAAGGCAACAAATAGACACTTTATTATAATTTAAGCTTAGTATGACTCCATGTGCTAAAGATTCTGGTTCATTTTACTAACTATCCCAGCACCTCCACCATGTCGGCGAGGCCATTCTACTCCACTATCTGCTTTCTCTCTAGGTATATATTTAAGAGTAACTACGCGCTATACACGGTTGAACCGCTTGTATATGGATATTAAATAAGGATGTCTAGTGGAACAGAATGTCGCCGATTTGATTAACTATCCCAATGGAGTCATACCTGCCCATCAACTAGAAGGCTTCTGTCGCACCGCTCTACTCCGATTAATTCTCTCTCTCTCTCTGCTGCGGGAGTGCACCGGTAACCTGCATGATTAAATTAACTATGACATCACCATTTGTGACGCCCTAAGATCTGGTCTATTATTCTAGTTATCTACAGCCGTGGACGTGTAAGGAATCAAACTCATTTCCCATTCGGAATCTAGTCTCATCTGACCATCGGAATCTAATCTCATCTGAATCTAATCTCACCTCACCATCGGACCCGATCTTTCTGATCCATACTCTTAGACCCCCCATGTCTAAGAGTACTTCAAGTTCGCACGAATCTTCCTTGGGCCCCTTACCCAAGGGCATAATATCTCCTCTCCACGAGGGCTCTACGTCATCTCATCTCATCTCATCGGGTCTGATGTGTTCTCAGCTCTTAATAGCCATAATGATTTACTCACAATTTAAACATCATTGAAACCGTCACTTACACATCCCTTGCCAATTCACACACAACCCTAGAGCGCGCTCCCAGAGGCTAGTAAATGTGTTAGTATCCAGAAATTCACCCATGAGGGTTCAAGAACCTCATAGATCAATCACGTAGATAATCAGGTACTTAGCTATCAGATACCTAGATACTCCTCAGATACTTAGCTTTCATCAGATCTTCTCCTCGTAGCACAACTCACAACTTCACCATTTTCTTCGGATGCGAGAAAAACAACTCGTTGCTATGCAACAAATGTCCATCAGAAAAAAGAACGTTTCAAAACCGAAAATATTTAAACTACAAACCAACGACAAATTTCCGATGTCATATACTACCATAGACTTATACAACCTTATCCTTACCAAAGGTCTAAGTATTTCGCGATAGCATTTGCGCTTCGCGACAATTATAGTGTGATAAGTCCTCGCGATGGCCTATGTATATCTAACTTTTAAGGATAGCTTACTATACCCATTTTAACTTCTAAAAAATGGTCACATTCGATGCGATAGGTAATTGGAAATCTATATAAACGGATACAGTATCCTAGTGTTCATGGTCTATGGATCTCTCGTTAGAGAGTATTATGTTCTGTGCTATGGATACAGTAGGGTGGAACCATGAAGGTAGCAAATACATGGAGGTGCCTTACCTACAAAAATCGGGTGCATACCTACAGAAAAAAACTCATAAAATGGCCGCCCATTAGGGAGTGTGCTTTGAAACTATCGACATCGATAAGGAGTGAAGCGATAATCAAGCATTTATGTATACGTAGTATTTATAGGTTATAATAATTACGTAACGTACGTTTGTACTCTATCAGGTACATATTATTCGCGTGGATTTAGGTTTTTAAAGATCTTGGAATATCCAAACAGTTTCGCTGCCGTTTTGTGAAATTGAAAGAGATCACCATATATAAAAAAGTACTCATTTATAAATTATAATATGTATCAATCGTTTGTTAATTATAAACCACTATTTCTTTTCATTAAAAGAGCAACTTGCTGGCTCATAGTAGTAGAATTTCTTTCTATAAGCGGTGGTAGAGTCGAAACATGACGTGCTTAGCATGAGACAGCTATCTGCATGCCCTACATATAAATAAACAAATATAGAATACTAGTTGACCCGGCGAACTTCGTACCGCCAACTTATATTTTATATAAATAAAACAAATAAACTATCCTAATAAAAAAAAACTATCCTATCTTTCAAATTGGACTAAATGTACAGATAGTAACGAAGTTTGATCAAAATCACTTTAATTTAAATTTAATTTTATATCACACAATATATTATTATCACACAAGTTAAATAGTTTAGGAGTCCATCGTGGACAAATAACGTGACACGTAATTTATATATATTACTAGCTGACCCAGCGAACTTCGTACCGCTTCTTATCTATATAAATAAAACAAATAAACTATCCCAATTCAAAAACTATCCTATCTTTTAAGTTGGACCAAATTACAGATAGTTACGAAGTTTTATAAAAATCGGTTAAAATCGGTAATTGAATTGCACAGGGATTATTATTAAATCCACCTCTTGCTCTTACCGCAGAAAAGAAATGTATCACACGATCTTTTCATATTTTATGTAGAGGGATGTGTGTTATATTTATATTTTCCACGCCTATAGCACCCATCCATTTTTTTCTTTAAGTTTTCACTAGCCGGAAACGACAGCAGAAAACACGGACATTATCATCTATTATATAGAGGTATTAGATTCTAGCATTTATTATTTATGTGAAGTATTAAAATAACCGGACAAATGATATACTACTACAACTATAAACACCAAACTTCTTGTATTATCTGATAATATGGTGATGAGCAGTACCTAATGCATTAGAATTTATTCAAGTCGTTTAACGTCACCTATAATAATATCGACAAGTCGATACTCCATTGACACAAATCCAATAACACGCAACTACTTGACAGGCTGACAGCTGAAGTTCAACCAATAAGAGTGAATACATAATGTGTTGTACATAAGGCTCATAAAATGGCGGATGCATGGTAGGTAGGAAATAGATGGAGATGAAGTATATAAAGTAACTACTAGTCAAGCCGGGTGCCATCCGCCATTTTATAAGCCTTATGTACAACACATTATGTATTCACTCTTATTGGTTGAACTTCAGCTGTCAGCCTGTCAAGTAGTTGCGTGTTATTGGATTTGTGTCAATGGAGTAGCGACTTGTCGATATTATTATAGGTGACGTTAAACGACTTGAATAAATTCTAATGCATTAGGTACTGCTCATCACCATATTATCAGATAATACAAGAAGTTTGGTGTTTATAGTTGAAATTTATATCATTTGTCCGGTTATTTTAATACTTCACATAAATAATAAATGCTAGAATCTAATACCTCTATATAATAGATGATAATGTCCGTGTTTTCTGCTGTCGTTTCCGGCTAGTGAAAACTTAAAGAAAAAAATGGATGGGTGCTATAGGCGTGGAAAATATAAATATAACACACATCCCTCTACATAAAATATGAAAAGATCGTGTGATACATTTCTTTTCTGCGGTAAGAGCAAGAGGTGGATTTAATAATAATCCCTGTGCAATTCAATTACCGATTTTAACCGATTTTTATAAAACTTCGTAACTATCTGTAATTTGGTCCAACTTAAAAGATAGGATAGTTTTTGAATTGGGATAGTTTATTTGTTTTATTTATATAGATAAGAAGCGGTACGAAGTTTGCTGGGTCAGCTAGTAATATATATAAATTACGTGTCACGTTATTTGTCCACGATGGACTCCTAAACTATTTAACTTGTGTGATAATAATATATTGTGTGATATAAAATTAAATTTAAATTAAAGTGATTTTGATCAAACTTCGTTACTATCTGTAATTTAGTCCAATTTGAAAGATAGGATAGTTTTTTTTTTATTAGGATAGTTTATTTGTTTTATTTATATAAAATATAAGTTGGCGGTACGAAGTTCGCCGGGTCAACTAGTATTCTACATTTGTTTATTTATATGTAGGGCATGCAGATAGCTGTCTCATGCTAAGCACGTCATGTTTCGACTCTACCACCGCTTATAGAAAGAAATTCTACTACTATGAGCCAGCAAGTTGCTCTTTTAATGAAAAGAAATAGTGGTTTATAATTAACAAACGATTGATACATATTATAATTTATAAATGAGTACTTTTTTATATATGGTGATCTCTTTCAATTTCACAAAACGGCAGCGAAACTGTTTGGATATTCCAAGATCTTTAAAAACCTAAATCCACGCGAATAATATGTACCTGATAGAGTACAAACGTACGTTACGTAATTATTATAACCTATAAATACTACGTATACATAAATGCTTGATTATCGCTTCACTCCTTATCGATGTCGATAGTTTCGAAGCACACTCCCTAATGGGCGGCCATTTTATGAGTTTTTTTCTGTAGGTATGCACCCGATTTTTGTAGGTAAGGCACCTCCATGTATTTGCTACCTTCATGGGCGGATGGCACCCGGCTTGACTAGTAGTTACTTTATATACTTCATCTCCATCTATTTCCTACCTACCATGGGTGGAACCACATTTGTGAGGATATACGTAGTATCCTATAATCTGTGGTGAGGATCGCGCGATGGCGATGACGGGACTCGCTCACGCGATGCGACCAGTGACCACCCCGTGCCGCGTTGGCATTGCTATATTATAAGCCAAGCGATACTTCTTTTATAAGCCTACGTACTGTTCAATATGTTGTTCAATATAACTTAGGGAACATTTCAAGGAGTTTGCAAAGCATAGGCGTAATATGTTCTACTACCCGTGCGAAGCCGCGGCGCGGGTCGTCTCATGGAACTATGAATTACGACTATTTACGTTTAATAAGTTCTCTTTGCCAAAGACCAAAAAGACAAAGAGTACTTATGTGCCAAATGATGAAATTATGAATCCTTTTGAAAATTCTCTGTCTACGTTTTGAAATTGAATGAACGCATCAATGCGGCTTTCGATCCGTACACGATTCCCTTTGTTCGATTCGATGAAAAATGACACTTTTGTATGGACAAAATGCGAATCGATCTGCGCAGATGTGGTGCCAGCTTCATTTAGATCATTAATTTACCTATTCTCTGCTTACGTTTAAATCACGTACCGCGTACTCAGATCAAGTACCCATAGATCATGGAAAGGACTTTTTCAAGTACTGTTGATAAACGTTCTAAGCTGCACTGTCACACTCAACCCTACGCACTCAACCATTACACTACGCAGCATCCATGTGCCATCACAGACCATTGTCCACTATCACTTGAGTTCTGAGTTGGAATCTGTGGTTGGAATGATGTAGCTTGTGATAGCGTGCCAAAGCCCAAAATCCTTTTAGCCCATTTTTAGCCGTCCATCTCGTAGTCGTTTTCCTAGACCCTAGTGGCATGGTCCATCCCATGGAAGCAGGACTTGCGACTATAGTCTTTCTATTTCTATGGTCCATCCCGTCCTTATGCTAGAAAAACAGACTGACAGCTAAAAAGACTTTCTATGAAAGCAGTACCCTGTCGGTAGAGAGTAAGGCCTAGCGCATACATACAACTTTAAGTTGAACAACTATTTTGTTGTGTTTCATAAATTTATAGGAATGTACTGCGATCATAGAATGAGCGCAAACTATCAACACGATAGTTGCTCGACAAAAAAATCAAAAAGCCGTATCGATTTGCTTTTGATTAAAAAGTTGGACAACTGTCGATCAAACGTTTAATTTGTATGGCATTGTATTGATGTGCGCATACCATCGACTAGGGCGACGTTTTAGCATAGGCGTGGCTTTGCGCGGCGCGTGCGGCGTCGTGTCGCGGCGGGCGCCGACGCGACGTGGGCACCGCGGCGGGCACCGAGGCGACGCACAGTGGGTCGAAACTGCTATATGGGGTACATAGGATTTTTTGTTATAAATTCCATTTAAAAAAAATACTTATCGAAAGACCTTGTCATTCTGATGAATAATTGTTATTAAACGTTTTTCTCTAAAACTGATAGTTTGCCCAGAAAAAAATATTTTCAGTTTTTGTTGTATGGAATGAAACAGAAACTGCTAAAAGCTAATAATAAGCTGATGCCCGCGACTTCGTCCGCGTGGGTTTAGTTTTTAAAGTACCTCGGGAACTCTTTGATTTTCCGAATTGATGTACGTATAATGTATGTATGTATGTAGGTATAAAAATATCCTTTAAATAAGCCAGCTACCACCTGTGGCTACCATTATAAGAAACTGAATTTAAATCGGTTTATTAGTTTCGGTACGATGCGCGTACAGACAGACACACAAAGTATGGTACCGTGTGGAAACCATTAGGTATTAGGGGTATTTAAGAAAAAACTGCCATAATATCTATCCTTGCCACGTAAGTTGGCAGGTTAGTCCACTTCCATCTTAGGTAGATTGCAATTTGCAAGTACCTAGCCTGCATCGTTACTACACTAGCGGCACGCTATGATGGCCGGTTTGACACATTACAATAGTGATGTGGAATGTCAATTTATTCTCGAACAAAAAACAATTAAGTTTTGTTTTTGTACCTGATTAAATAGGTTTAATAAAACAAAAATGTATATGTTTATTTAATTTATTTGAACGAACTGAATATTTGAATGAAAATGAATATACATACTTTATATGCACACAAGAAACATATGAATACAAAAGATACCAAAAAAGGTGCCACAAAAGGCCATAATTAATCAGATTCGTCCATACTACTATTTTCACTGTCGTCACTGCTATCATCACCTACATTAATAATTATATGTTCGTTTTCTATAATATTATCTATTTTCACATCTCTTTCATAATCTTCCCTTATTAATTTAACAGTTCTATTCACAACCTTTTCCCAGTCTCCTTTAGTCACATGTTCACAAGCTTCTTCTAATAATTTTAGCATTTTTTTTGTGGTAAATGGGGGTTCTGTATTGTGTCTTGCAGCATATCCCTTAATTTGAGCCCACACCAACTCAATCGCATTATACTCACAATGGTAAGGCGGTAACCGTATAACTCTGTGCCCATGTTCTAATGCTATTTCGTCAATGACGTATCGGATCTTGGTTGGTTTGTTTTCTTTTAAAAGACGTACTAATTCCGCTTTTAACATATTCATGTTTGCATCTACGCCATTTTTAACGTATTTCACGCCATAACCAAATGCCGAGTTGTGGTATATATCATATAAAAATAAAAATTTTACCTTTTGTATGAAACAGCTGATATTTTTTTGCGATTTCAGAGGTTTGTCCACATAGTGAAAATTGTTCATATTCACAAGTACCCCCCCACCCCTTAAATGGTGCAAACTGATTTTTCTACACTTGTATACATTTTAGAAATCAATTTAATAAATAAATTTTGAGTCCTAAACCTAAAACTACATTCGATAAAATTTATGAATCTCTGCACATCACTATCGTCAATAAAGTAATACAATTATTTCCTTCAAAGTCGTTATCAATTAATACGGAACTTCATGAGCGGACAAACGTCAAACCGGCCTTCATAGCGTGCCGCTAGTTTAAGCACTAGATGAGAACGCAGGTAAGCGCCATCAAGGCAAAGAAAATTTAATTGTAGGTGCAGATGGTCAAGCTACAGCCTTTAGAAGAATTTATTATAATTATAGAAATAAAAATAACGTTAATTTTGTGACAATATATTTTTATTTTCAGTGTTACAAAGTTTGACGACGAAATTATCTATTTTTCTGCGGCCAAGAGAAATATAATATATAATAATATGGAAAAATTAATATAAAGGTAATTAATTAATTTAAAAATGTCTCAACGTAGAACAAAATAACAGCAGTATTTGCTTTCGACAATTCAAAAGTACGTACGCTACCTACCTATGCTAGATGCGATTTTTAAAACCATCTCAAAACATTATAATTTCTTGTATTACTTCGGGAATTAATTGAGCCTGTTAACATTTAATAAGGGCTAGGTGTAGGTAACTTATCGTACCTTACCAGTTACCTTACCTACGGCTCGCAGTGGTGTAGCCTGTAGGCCACTTGAAATAACGAGTCAAAGATAGGATAAGGAAAGGTGTAGGTAACTTACCGTACCTTACCAGTTACCTTACCTACGGCTCGCAGTGATGTAGGCCACTTGAAATAACGAGTCAAAGATAGGATAAGGAAAAGTAATAATATGTATTTTGATTTCAAACTGCAACTTCGGTTTTATTGTTAGGTGTCCACAGCGTATCAGTTCGGCTGTCTTGAAGGTGCTTTGTAAATAGCAAGTTGGTACGAAATTCAGGCAGGTAATAATAATCATAATAGGCGCTATCCATGTAAGTAGAAAAGTAGTGTACTTATCCCCATTTTACGTTTACAACACACATTCGCGCGGTAAAAATAATAATTATTATTGCCAATGACTAGGTTCTGAACATTTTTCAGCTTTCTTCGTAGTATCTATGGTAATCTGTGGCTTTCTTATTAGCAAAAAATAACGTTGCGTATTAATGTATTTATGTATAATATTGTATCTGTTCACTTCACTACAATGATGTGGAGAATATATTTTGCAAACCAACTTCACATCTTAGCGTTGCAAAGACGTCGACACCAGCGACGGCTTCTTTGTGACGAGGTAACGGTACATAATATTTTTGATAGTAGGTAGGTATAGGTCGCGGCACGAAAGTCTAGCGCTGAACAAAATAGCTGCGCTATTATCTTAGTAGCTGCGCATGGGGTACTGTCGCGCAACCAATGACAACGGCCGGAATGCGACTGGAGAGCCAATCAGCGCCATGATACCTTATTTTCGACTTCTGCGCAATAACGGTCACCGCTAGACTTTCGTGCCGCTACCTATACAGGGTACAGCAGCAAAAATGTATATTGTAGGTAGGTACCTACTTAATCAAAAATAAGTCAGCACTCAGTGTCTACAGTCTTAATCGCACTACATATACCTACTTGTAATATGTACCTACCTACTACGAAAATAGTATGTAGGTACCATACATAAATAACTTAATATCTTTAAAAAAACACTCACACGGTATTTTAAATATCAACACACAATGATTAAGTATATTAATTAGGTGTTAATTGTAAATAGCTACTATTTTTAAACGAATCACAATAAAACTTGAAAAAAGACAGTTAAAAATAATTTTGGCATATTATAATTTCATTTTTTAACGTGAAAATAAAAACGAGAGACCGATATAATTAACGGCCGACCGATATATTTTCACGTTTGGCCATACCTATCTATTTTCATTTTTTTCAAGCAAATTCTATTATCTATCGGCCTCCATCACCCTGTGGACAACAAAAATAAGTAGGTAAGTAGGTATAGTAATTTCGAATAGCGTACTTAATAAACCTATTGAAATTAAAGTGCAATTTTTAATGAGAAATAGAAATTATTATTATTATTTTCCTTCTATTTTCCTCCACCAAAGCAAAACTCTTTCCGTTAAAATACAATATTAGGTACCTAATAATATAGTTATAATTATCAGGAGTTTTCCTACTTAAAAGCTTTTGTGTAGCTAAGATTTTATTCGTGTGTAAAAAATGCTTAATTTTTATAGTAAGTATTTAATTTAATATTTATTTACTTTTTGACGAGGTTATTTTTAAATTTAGGTAAGTATAGCTCCACCAAAGTATTTATTTAGGTATTTCTCCTCCAAAATTATTCTCCTCATGCCTTGTGCTAAATTACCGACTTGTAGTAGGTTCTATTTTCCCAGTTGCATTTAACTTTGTGAAAAACCGTATCTACACCCCTGTTTGACGAATTTTCTTTCTTATAAATTAATAAAAAGTCAAAGTGGTGTTAACGTGTTTTAAAAAACAGTCTTATTCTAAGAAGTGATCAACAGTTTGTGTCCAAAGAAGAAGACGAGATCTTGCTTTAGAAATGAGATTGGTGTTGCACTACGAATTTAGTGTCAAAAGAATGTAAATTAATTAGAATTAGGTATTTATACCGATTATACAGACTTTTAAAATAGGTACCTATAGTAGAACGTTAGATTTCAATGTTTAGACATGGATACTTTTGGTATTGTTATCGAAGGAGGTAGCGGTAAAAGATTATTGCCGTATCTGGCGTAAAAATTCTCATCTTTGGAATTGATTTTTATTACTAGAGGCTTTACACTAGAAGCAGGATCCTGAAAGTAAACTCAAAGATATATCTCATAGCTAGTTTGTATTGTATAAGTATTTAATAATTCACATCATTGTTGTACTTACTAAAGCTTCAGTCTTTTTACGTAGATTTGATCTAGATAGTGTTAGGGCCAATTCTGATTGTAGTCTACTAGTAATCGGCTCATTATCAAGTGTTCCATTTTCTGCTTTATCACCATTTAAGAAGTCTAATTTGGACGGTTCCTTTCTTCCTACGTTGTTGACATATTCACCTATTGTAACTGAAACAGGTCGCGCATGCTTCTTCATAGTTGCGGGACCATTTGGCGCTTTTATAAAATAATTCGACGGTGGTTTTGGAGTCACACTCAGTGGATTTTTTAATTTGTAAGATTCTAAAGACTCCACTTCAACGTTTCCTTCTTTTAAATTCTTCCCTTTCAATTGTAAAAGAGGCTCAATTTTGTTATTGTAATCTGGTGTGGGTATCCTGCTTAGAGTTGCCACTTTTCTCAAATTAGGTAGTTTCATTATTTCTGTATCATCTGGTTTTATATCATGATCATCTATTTTCATGTGCTCACCGTTTTTATAATTATGACCATTAGAGATTGGCATCTGAAATTAAGATAAGGAACTTCATAAGTAAACAATCATTATCGGTTATAAAATAAATAATTATTCAATTGTATACTTATAACTAGTGTAAAAAGATGTTTGTTGAAGACTAAAGTAGCATGTATTTTGGCAACTTTAGCTAGTTACTTTATATTATGTACTTTAACGTGTACTGAACAGTTAAATCGAAAAACCACTAATTTTTACTAGATTTGCAATTTGGAAGCGCAATATGAAACTATAGAGGTTAATTTTTAAATCGACTATGCCAGAAGACTCGCTGCATCGTGCCATCATTCGCGTATTACTTTGGGACTCACAAACAAAATTGGTAAACATAAAAGGTGAAAGGGTGAATTTGCAACTGTCTGTCGGCCTGCAATTTTAGGAACTTCTGGATACCTTACTGCTTACTTCTTAGTCCGGTACAAACCACTTATTATATTATGCTTATTTATAACACTAACTTTTACCGCGGCTTTGCTCACGTTATGTTCTATTTTCATACCCCTATTTTACCCCCTTATGGGTTGAATCCTTTCTTCTTCTTTTTCAAAAATCCTTTCTTAGCGGATGCCTACGTCATAATAGCTGTATGCCAACAGCCCGATCCGTCCAGCGATTTAAGCTGTGCGTTGATAGATCAGTCAGTCAGTCACCTATTCCTTCTGTACTACACTTATTTAGATTTAGCCTAAAAAAAATTAAGCTGATGATCTTACAGGAGGTGGGGGCGGCGGAGGGGGTTTTCTCGTGGGTTCCCGTTTTTCATTGACATTCATACAATCCGTTGGTACGTGGTCCGCTTTTCTAATCGGCACGCCAGATTGACGGTCCTGTGAACAAATTAATAATATCATTATTGAGCTATGCATGAAGTACATTTTTGGTTATTTTATCTGATAAACCGAAAGCAATAATGGTAGAGGATGCGATTTTTTTTAGAGAATAATGCTTTGCTTACAATTTGACGGACTGACATGATTGATGAGATTTGTTTCACTATCAAATTGTGTTAAGGTTATCCTGAATGTTTTATCCTATCCAAAAAAGATATTTTATTCAGATAACTCTGCCAAGACAAGATTGTGAAGAAAATTTCAAAAGATTTCAGTGTTCTGTATCTACAATATTACCTACTTGACAAAAACCTATCTAAGTAATACCCCTAAAAATGTAGGTACCTATTGAAGACTGATACCCGTAGTCGTAGTCTATACATATAATAAAACAGAAACGAAACCAATTCTGTACATGAAATAGATTCAAAAAAGGGTTTTTGCTTTTAATTGTGTTCAAGATACAGATATCAAAACAGAAGCTAAATTTTTTTTTGTCTGTTTATCTGTTTGTTTGTCCTTCTTTCACGTAAAAACTACCGCACAGATTTCTACAAAATTTTATACCGTGGTCATCAGCTATTAATAATAAATGTACAAGTGTAAATTGAAAATTTAAAACACCCCCGACATGTGAATCTATGGCCGGGCTATGTGTATAATCTATAAATTATACTGGCACGCGTGAAGCACTTAATCGAGTAATCATACGCCAATAATGCCTTACATCATTTTGGAAAAGAGCTGATACTCTTACACTGCTGGACCGATATGAACCAAACATAACTAAGAACCACCGCAAGGAAACTGGCTTTCAAATGAATAAAACCGCATCGAATTCGGTCCATCTGTTTGAGAGCTACGATGCCACAGACAGACACACGTACACACACACAGAGACAGACAGACATCGACGCCAAACTTATAACACCCCTCTTTTTGCGTCGGGGGTTAAAAATATAAACGAACATCATATTTTGTAAGTCATCAATAATATTATCGAAGCGATTAAGAATTCATTAACTAATGGTAAAGTAATTTGACATTGAACTTTATCTGCCTATGCATTTACCTTGCTAGTTTACACCCAGAAACATAAACTATAGTCCGCCGCGTTTTCGTCCGCGTGGATTTAGTTTTTGAAACCCCACGGGAACTCCTTGATATTCCTTTATAAATAGCAGCCTATGTCACTCTGCAGGTCCACAACTACACCCATGCGAAAAATCAAGTCGATACGTAGCTCTGTTGCAGCGTGATTGGAGGACAAACCAATAAACACTCTTTCGCATTTATAACATTAGTAAGGATAAGTAGTAAGGATGAATAAATTGATGTGACCTATGTATAGCTAACCAGAGGATGACGTCAAGTAGGTAATGCCCAGCGAGCTTGAGGAAAACGTGATGTAAGAACATAGGTAGAAGTTGATACCAAGATTAGAATGAAACCATATTATCTATATTGTAAAATTCAAAGTTAAAACAATGCAATGCTGCAAATTGAATAGCAAACTAATTAGAAGCTATTTACTGATGAGTTACTACAGTTGCTCTATAGATAGGTAGGTAGGTAAACACCTAATGGCTTTACTTAGTCAATTTTACTTATAAAACAAGGCAGGTTTTTGAGTAGATTTCAGTGAAAGATCCCTATAATATTCCCTATATTATTCCCTAGAATCACACTAGTTTTAGAACACAAAGTTTTCAAGGGAACATTTGATAACTTGAAAATAGGCATAGTTAGGTATACATAATTTTCGCTTTCCGAACCGGTGGTAGAGTCATGATGTGTCATAAGAGCCACAGGTTAGCCTACGTGAAATAAATAATTTTGATTTTTTTTAAATATATTTTTATGTATGCTGTATTATAGTCACGCTCACGTCACTAAATATATTTTACTCTGCATTATATCAAATTCAATCCATAGTTTGGCACTTGAAAATGTTCATAGCAATAACCTGGGTAGGTATCTAGTTAATTCTCCAATGCGATTTATCTTTAGTAAATATAATTCGTCTATGCGATTTATTGAAACTTAATATAAACTAGCTTAAGTTCGATTTTTAGGGTTCCGTACCCAAAGGGTGCCAACGGGACCCTATTACTAAGCTTCCGCTGTCCGTCTGTCAGCAGGCTGTATCTCGTAAACCGTAATAGATAGACAGTTGAAATTTTGATATTTTGTAAATTGTGTATTTCTATTGCCGCTATAACATAACAAATAATAAAAATAAAATTAAATGAAAAAAATAAAGGCGGACTCCCATACATGGAAAAGGAGTCGAAATAAAATTTTATTTTTTTTACCCTGGCATGTGGGGTGTCATTGTCTAGAGCTCATTAAGTATGGAGTTCAAATATATATTGTTTTATTTTTTAGCTACAAAAATGAAGAAATGGGGGGCCGTCAAAGTTGTCGGTTTTAGACCAATTTTGTTAGGGGATCTATCTCAAAAACTAAACTAGTTACGAATTTGAAATTTTGGTATAATATTATGTTCAATATAGTGTATTTAAACAACAAATACTGAAAACACTGATTTATAATGCGGTTTGTAAGTTGTGACTTGTGACGGAAACAAACGAGCATTTTTTCCCTATATGCTAATTTAGTACTTTCTAAGAACTAAGATATCTAAATATGTATCTATCTAGTTTTAAAAAAATGATTTGATCATATGTACGGTACCCTAAATGAGCGAGGCCCGACTCGCACTTGGACGATTTTTCAAACCCCTATCATATTATATATTCTGTGCTCCTTTGGCTACGTCATAATAGCTATCTGTATGCCAAATTTCAGCCCGATCCGTCCAGTAGTTTGAGCTGTGCGTTTATAGATCAGTGAGTCAGTCAATCAGTCAGTCACTTTTTCCTTTTTCCTGACCTTTACCTTTGCATAATCTAAATTTATCATAATATAAGATTATGATTAATTTCAGAAATTCTCTCTCTCTCTCTCTTTAGAAACTCTAAAGAATTATCCCATGGATACTTTCAATGGTCTAAACATGGATATAAAAAGATCGACTGAAATAAAAACACAGACGCATTTGGGGCCGACTATAATGTATGTCTGTCTGTTATGTTTCCACTGCTCAACCAAACAGATGGGTGTAGGTACCTATATAGATTTTGGCAGACAAATAGCTTACAATTCGAGATAGGTACCTTTTATCCCGAAAAAAAACCTAAGTAATTCAAGCGAGCGGAGACGCAGGCTTCAGCAGGTTGTTCAATAGATAACTACGTACCTACCTATCTCCTGAACTGTAACTTTAAGAAGTGTTAATTAATTTAATTAATTAATTAGGTGACCGTTTCAATATCAGTAATTAATCCTACCTACTTAGGAAATTGGACGAGTTATATGTTAGAGGTTATTTCATGCTGTTCAAGGTAGGTATTGGTTTTGGCACATTCATTCATTCAATCACACCATTATTTTCTTGATAATAATAATTGATAATGATAATCAAGAATGCGATGGACAGAACGCGTGAAGCACTTTGCACAAGAGCTCTTAAAAAGTTGTCACCCAGCAATATAGAGGCAGGTATAGCTCAGCGAATCCCAAAGCTGAAGTGCAAATGGGCGGGGCACATAGTTCGAAGAAATAGTCGCTGGGATCCCAAAGAACTGGAGAGTCGACCCCGCACCGGGAAGCGCAGTGTTGGGTGGTGTTGGCACTGGCAGACCGCCCATCACTAGCAGTAATAGCTATAGTGTTCTATGATTACTAGGTGGACCGAAGACATCATGAGTCATGACTGTGACTCGTCATGATTCATGACGAGTCACATTGAGCTGTGATGGATATACAGACAACGCAAGACCAAGTCCTGTGGAAGTCAATGCAAAAGTCCTTTGTTCGACAGTCAACGTCTTAAAGTTGATTGAAAGAAAGAAGAAGTGGAGACCTAGAGGGCTGTGGATTGATGGAGCAGATGCTAAAATTACGTTTGTGGGGTGAAGCTGGAAAGAAACTTCTGTCCGCTTCCATTGGAGAAGTTTGCTTGAACAAGCCAAGGCCAGCCCATGGCTGTAAAGCTTTTCTGATAGGTAGAGCTTATCATACTTTTTATATAGGTAAGTAGAAAATACCCACTAATTAATACCCACCAATAATTTCACGTACCTACCTAATTACAAAAGGTGGAAGTTACCTACTGTTCGTAATTGTATAACGAACCCATGGAGGTCAAAGATTTATCGATGATCATTTAATGGGCAGTTATTGAGAATAATTTATCCTAAGTCGAAGGCCTAAACACCTTAGCTACCTATACTGAATATAAGTATTACATTAGATATATAATATTAAGTAAAACTACCTACCTAGCTACTTGTATTAGTTAAGGTACAAATTACTTTTAATGTGACAACATGCAAATAACATTAATAAAAATATCCAATATCACATGAATACCTTGACAGGCGCGTGCCTAGTACAATAAATACTTACCTTTCTATTTGTTATTTTTTCATAATCGCTGAGGAGTGATGAATGTATATCATGATCTATAATATAATAAAACTGTAACAGGTCCAATTCTGTACATTGAAGATATTTTGAAAATTTTTGTTTGAGGGCACTCTATAATCGATACTGAAGCCAAAACAATTTTTTTTTAATTTTTTGTCTGTCTGTCTGTCTGTCTGTCTGTCTGTCTGTCTGTCTGTCTGTCTGTCTGTCTGTCTGTCTGTCTGTCTGTCTGTCTGTATCTTGGCCGCGCATCACGCCGAAACTACTGGACGGATATAAATGAAACTTTGCACGATTTAAGTTAATACTACGAGGTATAATATAGGAAACTTTTTATCCCGAAATTCAGCACGGTTCCCTTGGGAGAGGGGATGAAAGTCAAAATGTGTATTTCGCTGTAATTCATTAAGGCGTATTCCGATTTAATCCATTCTTTTTTTGTTAGAAAGCAGGTTCTTTAGGGATTGTCCTGTAATTATTTCAAGGTCGTCAATTTCGTAGTTCAGAAATTATAGACATCACGATCTTCAGTAAAAGGTCCAAATAACTTGAACCCCGGAATCTACAAGATACTTTGAATGAATGGCTCATCTTAAGCTGGCAAGCGTACTTTATTGTGGATAGCCCATCGTGGATAGCCCTACGAATCGATCATTATACCTACATACTACATAGTAGGTATGGATGTAATACATCATGTATGGACTTAATGCTACAGTGTTTTTCTTTTCCTATGCAATTTAATATTCTAATCATACTAATATTAAAAATGCGAAAGTGTGTTTGTTTGTTGGTTTGTCCTTCAATCACGCCACAACAGAGCCACGGATCGACGTGATTTTTTGCATGGGTACTATAGTTGAGGACATAGGCTACTTTTTATCCCGGAAAATCAAAGTGTTCACGAGGGATTTTAAAAACTAAATCCACGCGGACGAAGTCGCGGGCATCAGCTAGTAATAAATAATCGTCAACCTATTTAGATACCTACACGTAGTTTTACAAATTAAGACACCTAACTACATATCTATACATTTATCGAACCGAGAATTTATTTTTCACTAGCTTTTGGCTGCAACTTCGTCCAGTAGGATTAGTTTATGTTTTATTTCGACTGATCGTATTCGTAATTAATGATATTAGGGTCAAAGTAAAATGAACCTTAATTATATTATTTTAAAGTCAAATTCAGTAGATATAATGGATTTTAGTTTGGAGCGTATCGTATTATATTATATAAATTTAGCTTTAATTTAATATCAATAAGTTTCATTTTACTTTGACGCAAATTTCATCAAATACGAATACGATCAATTGATTTAAATCTTGTACTAAGCCTACTGGTTAAGAGCGCGTGTAACCCCAAAAAAAATCAGATTTCGCGATGAGATACCTAAAACATAGCCACAACCTCATGTGAGGCGCGACAAAAGAAAGTGTTTTGCGCGGAATAGGAGTGTAGTAAGCGCAAAGACTTTGTAACTCGTAAAATATTCATTTTCTTTTCAATTCACTAGGCTACTCTCTTGATAATATCAATCGGAATTTAATGTAAAAATTTTGGCTCTGTAATATGCAACACATTGAAAATAAATGAATATTGGTTAAAAATTAGACCTAACATCGCGATTTTTTATTATCGAACAAATTTCATCATTTTATGTTTTTGCCCAAACACGTCCCTTGGCAGTATGATGTAATTCTTGCGTATTTTTTTCGGATACTTGAAACTTGATCTACTACTGTAAAAATTAAATCTGTTTACTGTTAACGAGCGCACACCCACTCTTAATTTAAGGTTTTAAAAATTCCGCAGGAACCCTCAGTTTTTTCGGAATAAAGGGTAGCCTAAGATGTCCTTCTCCAAGTCCTCAACTGAGCCTATGCCAAATATCACGTTGATCAGTTGCTCCGTTGCTGCGTGTTTTGTCCTTTAAATTTTAATAATTTAAAGGACAAAACAACAAACACTTTCGCATTAACATTTTAATTATAAAAGGCCTATCTGATGCCTACGACTTAAAATGAGTATTAGATTTAGATTTTTGAAAATCCCGTGGGAACTCTTTGATGTCCCGGGATTTTATCCACCGTCACATTCCTTGTTTACTCCATAATATAGGTTTACTCCTCTACACTTGTAAAAAATCAAAATCGATTCAGCGCGCTGCTCCGAAGATTAGCCTGGATAATCACAGTTAGGCAAGAACTTTTGAAACATGTTCGGGTTTTTAGTAACGAATTTACAAACAGACACTTTAATTTTATTTATTTGTACATAGGTAGGTATGTAGATAAAAGCAAATAAAATATCCAGCTAGAAACCAAGCGAATGCTCATACGCTTCGCTCTAATAACAAAAGATGAATCTTGACGACTTACTTCATAGCATTGAATAGTGAACAGCGGCGGCGATTTATTTTTCTTCATTTTGAGTAGCTTATAATCACATTTCCTTTCATATTATATGTATTACGAAAAATATAGGGATATAATCAGTATTATCACAGTGTAACTCCGTTTCGCATTTCACTCGTCGTCAATAATGCATGAAAAATTTAACCGTATAAATAAAGCAAGAGCGCGTGAAGGTCAGCAATAATTTTCCGGTTATCGGGAAATCGCGGTATTTTGAAGCGTATTTCGCGACTGTCGCGGTTGGAGTGTTCGCGGTCTATGGATGGCCGATGGCGGACAGCGGACAGCGGCCGGCGCGCGGCGATCCGCGTCGGCGACGGATGCGATGACTGGCGAGGCGTCAGGCGACTGAACAAGGTGCGGGGCAGACTTATCAGTGCGAGGCCTAATCATGCAAAAGCAGCGTTCTATTAAGTCGATGTGAGGTGGAAACATTGATAAAATATATCGATTCTTTGAATTATTTCCATCATTCTATTTACCTACTAGCCATTCTTTCAATAGATAGGTAGGTAGGTACGTAATTATTTATTTATTTCAAGAAATACCCTGGGAGACATAGTTATTACCTAACCAAGTTAGTAATTACCCAATTCATCTTCCTGGGTCACTAAAATTAAATATTCTTTAAAAAATATATAATTTTTTGTTAGCTCTAATACATTGCCAGGTGGTTTAAAAATAGAATAATATAGGGGAACTTCAAAAGAACAACTGTAAGGTCGAAAAAATCAAAATCGGTAATTTTGCATGGAAATCACCACTTCGGTAAAATTATTTGTAATAGATAGCGGGAGCGAGGCCGCGGGTAAGGGCTAGTAGTAGATAATAACCACTACCTATATAGCAATGCTAAATAAGAACAAGGTATTATTAAATATATTAAAATAATTCCAGAAAATTAAGATACAATCCACGAAAATTGAGCAGCCTTGCCGTTTGTTGCTTTTTATTTAGGTAGGTATTATTCAACCATGCGAAACCAAGGCGCCCAAAGCACAAGCTATTAGCTAATGGCAGGTCGATGTTTTGAATAGAATGCACTTAAACGTGTAAAGTAAAATAATCTAGATAGGTATAAGTAAAAAATTTAAACTTAAGGCATACAAATACTCTGAATGTGAAGGGTTACAGTACAGGTATGAAGGAGGTCACTGCACCGTGTGCAAGTCGAGGTACAGCTTAGTATTAGGACGTACCTAATAGGCTCTACATTATACTGACGCTGCAATGACGATGCAACCTTATTATATCCTGTAAACTAGATTAGGAGCAGTATTCCTATCTTACTTTTCAACTAAGGTATATTATTATTGTTATAAACTTGTTAAATAAGTACCTACCTAAGTACCTACTTATAAGTCATTAATGATGACTTACTGCGAATCCAATTAAAAGACATACCTACCTACTTTTTAATATGTAAAAACTTTGATCTATCGGGATATACCTTTCAAAGAAGATAATAACAGAAGAATAAATTATACTTTGGCTTACTTTTTACTTTTTTTGGCTTATTTTTGCTTTTAGTTTATGATAAAGATTTTTATGCTAAGGAATGTTTTGACACGCACTTTAGCAATTTTTTTTTCAACTTTTCACCTACAAAAATTAATTACCAATAATGCCCACGACTAGGTATTTCATAATTATGCATCTACCTTATACTACTTATTTACGCTCCAATTTACACTCAGTGCTCAGGTACTACGTAAAACTCGGTGTCGATATTAGTTTCGTAACATATTGGTCGTATTAAAGATGTTATATAATTCAATTGTTATCCATGTACAATGTACATGAATATATAAGTAGGGTATTTATATATTCATGTACATTGTAATTATCTACTTGTTTTCGGAACAATGACTATGAAATTACAATTAAACACTGACACTTCAATGAGTTAATGGTAATTATAGTAAATGACTCCAATCAGTTAACGTTGGGTAGCTATGCCAAATTTTATCCTCAGACAAAGCTGCATAGTCATGAAAGATTGTAATATATAATATATTTAATATTAATGTGCCTATTCTTTATATTTCACGAGCTACTATTTTAAGACCAAATGCCAGCCAAGACGAACGAGCGCCTTCCTTTCATTATCATCAAGTGGATATAACCAGCTTAAAATGATAATCATTTTAAGCACTTTATCAGAAACCCTAATAATTTTGTGTCAAAAGTATCTATGTACCCGTTAGGTATTTAATATTACCTATTAAATAGGTACGTACGTATCTTGTTTGTATTATATTCTATCTGGTTTATTACTCAAAGTATTCTATTGCTTATTTCTTCGATTAAGGGCCAATTTCACCAAAATAAAATAGATTTATCTAAGTGTCTAATTTTGACAGTATTTTCAATGCAAATACTGTCAGAATGCCCCATTTATTCCTCGGATAAACGTCATTCGACCTTGGTGAAATCGGCACTAAAGGCTTACAAAAGCGGTTACGAATGTCAAAAACGTTACATCATTAAAAAAAAAAGGAATTATGATTTGGTATACTTAATAATGTTTCTTTTTACTTTAACGACGCGTCCTCTCTGTCTGTCAAATAAAAAAATTTAGTCGCAATCCAAAAAACTCCGTAAAATTTGATTTTTTTTAATGAAGCTTTTTTAGGTGACCTAAGTACATGTCAGCCCCATCGGTACACACAAATTACAAATAATAATCAATGAAATCAATTATAATTAAATCTAAATCACTAACCTGAAAATAGAGTTAAAAATACCAGTATTCATATTGTGGTTCCGAACACATGCCAATAGCAAGTGTGAAACATACTCTGTTAAATTTTATTAATTGATTCAGCTCTATCTAAAGAACGGTAACATTGTACAATGTTATATTTTTATTATTCGCAAATTTAATATGAAATGACTATGCAAAATACCCACCCACCAACAGGCTTGGCAGTCTGAGAAGTGCAGCTTTTATCATAACGATTTTGATCTAACTGGCTCGAAACCCTTTAAGGTTAATCCAGAGTGCTTGAGATGATTTAGGTAAAATAATTTTCCACTTAATTGACGTTTAATAATTGGCAAATGATGGTGCAAAAGTGAAACTTGTTGACGTTGGATTGTTTATTCAAAGTGTAGGACAATAATGACGATCGACAAATTGTTCTTATTCATGCGACGTTAAACACCATTGTTTGTTTCAGTCGGTGTTCGTGGTAAAGCAATACAAATCAGGTAGCTAAATACCAATCAACCAATGCTCAATCGATATGTACAATCGCTGTACTAGTACATTGTATCATGATTGGCAGTTGGCACATGTTCATTTAAATTGAAATATATTATTATAGAGGTATCTGCAAGCTTTACCAATCGGCGAAAGCTGCTAGATTTTAATGTTCCTCTCAAATAGTTCTAAAAGAAATCCCAAAGTCTAAATAAGTATCAAAGTTCATAGATATCAGAAAAATCAAAACCGTATTTTAAAAATTCAAGCTATATACTAAATTGTGTGTATTTTGTGGTTATTTTTGTGGGGGGGGGGGGGGGGCATCGTTATTCTTGTATCTGTAAACAAATGTTAGCAAGTAGCTAAAAATAAAAACGCTTATGCTTTACTAACAATTATAAACAAAGAAAAAGGGAACTAATGAAACTTTAAATAAACGGCCAATTGCGTGTCAGGCCACGCGCATTGTAGGGTTTCGTAGTTGCCTGCCACAATGTTATGCGTAATTAGAAGGGTATACATTTATTATGCAATTTTCACCAAATGTTTTTTTTAATCAATAGATACCTACTTATTATAATACTCTAACTGGACGATTTCTGTACATTGAATATATTTTTGAAAAGTTTGACCGGGGGGATGCTTTATTATCGATTCTGACCCCAAAACAGATTTTTATTTACTTTTAGTCTGTCTGTCTCTATGTCTGTCTGTCTGTGTCCGCGCATCAAGCGAAAACTACTGAACGGGTAATTTCAATTTAAGGCTTAATATTTCGCAAACGGATCCTTAAATCGAAAAAATATCCATGACTCGTACCTCCAGTACTTTTAAAAGCCCTTTCCAACGATATCCCACACAGTGGAATAGACGAGTAAAAAAATATCATCCCCCTTTACGTGCCAAAAATAATAGCTTTTTCCAAAATTTTATTATACATACAACTTTGTCAGCGTAATTATTATGTATAACCATGCCAAAGTACAGTTATTTAGTACCAGTAGTCTTTGTGCTAGACCGCAGGCAGACGGACAGACGTACAGACTTGGGGAACTAAAGAAACTTTTACTACGAAATCCTATAAATGCAAAATGCAAAATGCAAAGTTAGTTGTAGGGTTGGTGTACTAAATGAAATAAAAAAATATATAAATTCATCAATTAATATTTGGGCACGTCTTGGAAAAGTAAAAAGAAGACAAAAGACAGTTTTGTAGAAACTCTGCGCTAAATTCATGATTTTTATATTAGCTGAAACAAAAAAAGAACCAGGCCAGTTCGAAATAACACAATCAACTAATTTACGGATTAAGTATAGAGCCGATTATGTAATTAGGTTCCTACTAAATACGTATAATAAAATACAAAATACAAATCCACTTAATTCAGTCAATGCCGTGTATTACGAGAACAACGAATTGGATAACATCAAGCAAATACAACAAATGTATCTAATCAAATAACCACAAAAAATAATAGAACTTCTACTCTTAGATACCAATTAGTCTGGTCGTGGTCAATTGAATACTGATAGACAAGGATAGACGTCCCTAATTCTTCATTGTAAAAACATGTTTTTGCTATTAGCCTTAAACGTGTTGTTTTACCTTTTAATGTTGTACTCCTCCAAAAAAAAATACGCATTAGAAATTAGAATCTGAACTAAAACAAAAAACAACTAGGTTCATGTTAGATTAACTTATGAAGTAGTACATAAGCACAACTGTACATATCTAAGCTATAATTGTTCGTACCCAATGAAAATGATCCACAGCATATTATACTTATATACACTTTATATATACTTTAAACAACTTACCAAATTATCTGGCTGATTTTCCTTATTATTCGCCTCTTCACGGCTTATTGACTCCAGATTGGCAAACATTTTTCTATGAACCTTTTTAAATTCATCCATCAAAGCATCATGATGCTTTTTTTGGTCGTTATCCATAGCCTTTGGAACGCTCGGTTTCTTAATTGGGCTCGGATGAGTTTCCTTTTCAGGCAATGATTTTTTATTCTATGAATCATAAAAACCAACTTTAGTGAAAATCATAGACATTATTTTATAATTAAGATACTACAACAATAGTTCACCTAATCCCTGATTTAATATAATGAGCCTCAAGAGCGCAACGGTCCGGACTCCAAATCCGGGTTAAATTCCAATTCGGTTGCTTCTTTTATTATCCGATGTCAAGATAGTCCTTGTCTGCTATCTCACCTGATGGTAAGTGACGATGCAGTCTAAGATAGATAGTTATAGTACCTAGCGAGCTAACTTGGAAGGGGTATGGTAGTGTAATCAGTTTCTATCTTAAAGAATAAAAGAATGTTTCTACACGGCATCATAATGGAACGCTATATTAGCCTTACGTTTACTTCAAAGAGTTACGGTAGCTGTAAAGTATTCCTTAAAAATTTTAAAAATTAAAATTAAAAAATACGTAAAAAATACCTAAGTTAATATTAAATAAACACATTTGCTTAATAGTTTTATCCTATCCTATTCCATTTGTACGTGTTTATTACAATTACTAGCTGATGCCCGCGACTTCGACCGCATGGATTTAGTTTTTAAAAATTCCCGGGGGAACTCTTTGATTATCCGAGATAAAAAGTAGCTCTCCCGGTCTGAGGACCCACTACTACACCCATACTACATACCCAACACCCATACTATACACATGCAAAAAATCGCATCAATCCGTTGCTCTGTTGCGACGTGATTGAAGGACAAACCAACAAACAAACACACTTTCGCATTCATAATATCAGTAATGCAAAATTATAACACAATCTAGGCCGCAATCTAACATCGTTCGAGAATCAGGTTGCTAGGTTGCCTAGCAACCTAAATCTCGAACTGTATATATGACAGTAAACATATTTTAATTTGCAATAACAAATATTGATGTCAATAATTAAGATAAAAACTATCCTATCTTTTAAGTTGAACCAAATTACAGATAGTTACGAAGTTTGATAAAAATTAGTTCAGTAGTTTTCGAGTTTATCCCGAACACACATCCTGACACGAGATTTATATATACAGTGTGTCCGGACACGAACTAGCGATATTTTAAACACTTATATAACAACTAATTTTAAGTACAAATACACTCTAAACTTGGGCCCAATCCACTTCCCCTCTATGTGGCAGCCATTTTGTTTTTTTGCTGAAATATTCTCTAAGCATGTACAAAAAAAATCATATCTCTCAAAGTTTTGGTCTTACTGAGATAAAAATGGGCTTATTCGAAGCGCAACAATACTGTCCTACCGTCTACATTACAAAACAAAGTGTTCACATTTCCATAACCTTTGAAAAAAATATGAAACCCGAAAAAAATATCGTACAATCATGCAAATCAACAAATTATTGTAAATATCTGCAAAAACACCCCCGACAACCCTTTTTATTTTTTTACTAGATCAAGAGATTTTGAGCTAAGCTACAATACAACATTTAATTTATAACTTTATGTCTAATACTTTCAGAGTTATTGTTGCTGGAACATAGCGCATGGGCCCAAGTTTAGAGTGTATTTGTACTTAAAATTAGTTGTTATATAAGTGTTTAAAATATCGCTAGTTCGTGTCCGGACACACTGTATATATATATATATATATATATATATATATATATATATATATATATATATATATATATATATATATATATATATATATATATATATATATATATAGGTACTAGCTGGCCCAGCGAACTTCTTACCGCCAACAAAAATATTTAGTTTGGTTGGTCACCCTTATCATTTAGGGGTATTTTCGCCGATTCTCAGACCTACCCGATATGCACATAAAATTTCATAAAAATCGGTCCAGCGGTTTGGACGGAGTTTGGTAACAAACACCGCGATATGAGAATTTTATATATTAGAAGATGTATGCCAATCTGATTTCTCGGATATGATAAAGTTTAAATAGTGCTAAATCAGTCGTCACCGCCTTAAGACAAAAGATCTTAGGACAAAAGGATTTAAATAGATCTGCTACCTGATTCTACTACTGCCATTTTTTATCCATTGAAGGTTTGCTATGAAATAAATATAACATTTTCCTAACAAACCTTCAATGTAAAAAAAATATATGTCAGTGGCTATCATTTTTAATAGCCACTGAGTTAGAGAATAGGAGGGCTGATACCTATTTACATTTTATGTAAATATAGTGGTAAAAGCATAAAATGTAAATAAGTAATACGTAATAGAATTCTGTTGTAACATACTGTCGAAATTCTCCTACGGTCTAATAAATACTGTTTAGGTACTTACCATTTTCCTTCGTTCTATTTCTTCGGCAATGGCACTTGATAATGTGGCTGAACTTGATATACTAGTAGAATCTTCATCAACCTCTTTTTTGGGAGATGGGTTATAATTACAATGTGATTTACCGCAAGTAGTCGAGTTCATATGGTGAACTTCTACAACTATTGTTTTCTTTTCATTATCTCTATTCGTTTGGGTTGTTGCATACATATTGTTTCTAGTATTATTATTGTCATAACTGCATTGTATCGTAGCACCGTCTTCTGTTAAATTTATTATAGTTCTATTTCGTGGAGTCGACACTTTAGTTGATTCAAATTCTCCTTTTGTTTTGCATATAATGTTAGATTTGCTTTCGTACGTATGGGGATTATTTGGTATACTAGGGCTGTCGTAGTCAGGTTCTATATCGGAGGGTGCGTCAAAATTATGAATATCGTCATTTTTCCACTCGAATTCTAGACAATCCCATGTCCGTCTTTTCATTCTATTCATTGTCAACCTGAAACAATATTGATGAATTAATTTCAAATAAAAGTACCAACATAGAACTCCTTTATACATACCTATCTGCTCTATCCGCAGCTTCTTCGGCCACACTGGCGAGACGTCTTCGTAACGCCGCTGGAGGCGCGAGTGCGATGACCGGTGCCCCTGGCGCTGGACTCCTTTATACATACCTATCTGCTCTATCCGCAGCTTCTTCGGCCACACTGGCGAGACGTCTTCGTAACGCCGCTGGAGGCGCGAGTGCGATGACCGGTGCCCCTGGCGCTGGACTCCTTTATACATACCTATCTGCTCTATTCGCAGCTTCTTCGGCCACACTGGCGAGGCGTCTTCGTAACGCCGCTGGAGGCGCGAGCGCGATGACCGGTGCCCCTGGCGCTTGACTCCTTTATAAATACCTATCTGCTCTATCCGCAGCTTCTTCGGCCACACTGGCGAGGCGTCTTCGTAAGGCCGCTGGAGGCGCGAGAGCGATGACCGGTGCCCCTGGCGCTGGACTTCTTTATACATACCTATCTGCTCTATCCGCAGCTTCTTCGGCCACACTGGCGAGGCGTCTTCGTAAGGCCGCTGGAGGCGCGAGCGCGATGACCGGTGCCCCTGGCGCTGGACTCCTTTATACATACCTATCTGCTCTATCCGCAGCTTCTTCGGCCACACTGGCGAGGCGTCTTCGTAAGGCCGCTGGAGGCGCGAGCGCGATGACCGGTGCCCCTGGCGCTGGACTCCTTTATACATACCTATCTGCTCTATCCGCAGCTTCTTCGGCCACACTGGCGAGGCTTCTTCGTAAGGCCGCTGGAGGCGCGAGAGCGATGACCGGTGCCCCTGGCGATGGACTCCTTTATACATACCTATCTGCTCTATCAGCAGCTTCTTCGGCCACACTGGCGAGGCGTCTTCGTAAGGCCGCTGGAGGCGCGAGCGCGATGACCGGTGCCCCTGGCGTTTGACTCCTTTATACGTACCTATCTGCTCTATCCGCAGCTTCTTCGGCCACACTGGCGAGGCGTCTTCGTAAGGCCGCTGGAGGCGCGAGCGCGATGACCGGTGCCCCTGGCGCTGGACTCCTTTATACATACCTATCTGCTCTATCCGCAGCTTCTTCGGCCACACTGGCGAGGCGTCTTCGTAAGGCCGCTGGAGGCGCGAGAGCGATGACCGGTGCCCCTGGCGCTGCACTCCTTTATACATACCTATCTGCTCTATCCGCAGCTTCTTCGGCCACACTGGCGAGGCGTCTTCGTAAGGCCGCTGGAGGCGCGAGCGCGATGACCGGTGCCCCTGGCGCTGGACTCCTTTATACATACCTATCTGCTCTATCCGCAGCTTCTTCGGCCACACTGGCGAGGCGTCTTCGTAACGCCGCTGGAGGCGCGAGCGCGATGACCGGTGCCCCTGGCGCTTGACTCCTTTATACATACCTATCTGCTCTATCCGCAGCTTCTTCGGCCACACTGGCGAGGCGTCTTCGTAAGGCCGCTGGAGGCGCGAGAGCGATGACCGGTGCCCCTGGCGCTGGACTCCTTTCCCCAGCCGCCGATGAAGCGGAGCTGTTGTAGCCAGAACTCTCGGGTGACACCAACTCCGTACCGGCACCCTCCCGAATTATCAGTTCGAGGCGCCCACTCGCTTTCATCACTGATATGGCCTGGAGAATCATATTGACAGTTGAACGATATTTCATGTCGTATTTAGGCATATGTGTAGCACGTCAGAAAGCACAGTGTTGCTAAACAACCACAAGGTAGATAGATGATAAATAGCAAACGATTCGCAGGAAATCGCTGGTTCCAAGCGGTAAAAGACGGTGAGGCATGGAAATTTCATCAAGAGATCTTAATGGATAGTCTATTAGTGGATGTCTTTCATTTGCGACAACGACGACAGAATCAAGCAGCAATGAATTATTAAATAAATATTGAAAAGTTAACTATGTACTAGCAAAAATTGCCTAATTGCTACTGAAGTTAGTTAGGCGACTTGTATTGTTAACTAGGTATATTATTATATATTTATCACACATGTACTAAAAAATTAGTCAGTCAATTACCTCATTAAACGATATATTCGCAAAATCGTGGCCATTGCACGATAAAATTTGATCGCCTGGCCTCAAACCTGCTTCCCGAGCAATGCCGCCCTCTCTTACGAACTGAACGAAAATTCCAGGCTTCCAATCAGGTCCTTTACAAATTCTACAACATAAAAACATAAGAAGTTATAAGCTGCTAGGCTACTAAGCAACTATAGGTAAGCCCTTTATACATAATTATGTATAATAGGTCTACCAAGTTGACTGAGAGACTCAAGTCCTAACAGTCGTTTATTTCACCTCCATTTAACTCGAGTTAACTTCAAAAATATAGAGAGGAGGAGTTGATTGTTTATTTATACGACTCAGTTGTAACTTACTAAACCTATAACATAATAAAGACCGAAATGCAATGTAATTTTAAAGGAAGCAATTTTAAAGAAGAATATATTTTGTAAGGAAATACTGTAAGGCATTGATAAAACTTAAACTGAGGGAACTGAATTCGAAAGCAAAATTAGATTATAATTTCAGTTTGTGCCCCCTACTTTTAATACAAGCTCAGCCCCTCTAGCCAAGTTACACTTCGTTGTATCTATTATCTTTCTGCGATCGTTTTCACTTAAAGTTTTGGCTAGGGCTAGACTAGATGGCGCTGCAGCTGATCAAAGACAGAAGTGTATTGATAATAAGTATTTCGCGGCATTTTGTATTGTTTTTTTTTTAGTGACAACGATCGTAGAAAGAATAGATACAACGAAGTGTAGCTTGGCTAGAGGGGCAGAAATGTAATGATAGCTAAAATAGGCAAATGGACCTGCCCCCCTAGCCAAGTTACACTTCGGTGTGTCTATTCTCTTTCTATGATCGTTATCGCTTTAGAGCAGGGGTTCCCAAAGCTTTTTTTATCACGCCTCCTTTCTGAAAAGATAGGTGTTGTGATACAAAACTTTGGGAACACCTGCTTTAGAGGAAGCGTGTATTCGTGTGCGTAAGCGTGTAACCGTGTATGTTATATAAATAAACGTGTAGCGTGAATTTTATTTAAAAACTTTGTGTCGACTTGGCTACCAATTAATCGTTTCTAAGACCGCTTCCTCTAAAGAAGGGGTTCCCAAAGTTTTTTATCACTCCTCCTATCCTTTCAGAAGGGAGGCGTGCTAAAAACTTTGGGAACCCCTGCTCTAAAGCGTTAAGCGATCATAGAAAGAGAATAGATACGACAATAGATATGTAATATGGCTAGGGGGGCTGGGGACTGCGTCTCTCAACTCACCCACAGCCGAGTTTCGCTCGTGGAGGGACTAGTATGGACAAACGCAAGTCCGTAAGGTGCTCCGTGTTGTGGCACAGCGTGGGCGACGACGACACGTCCGATGCCAGCGATGTCCGCTCCGAAACGAACTGCCACGACAGAGGCTCGTGTTCCTTTCTGGGAATTATTGGAACGTAAGTTCCTTATCGCGCGGTGCGGCTAGACGGAAAAAATTAAGGAACCAACACTCGACACTTTTTTGAAACCGACACTTTTTTGTTGAATGTGAAATTATAGAAAAAAATAGTTAATCAATTTAATACTAGATGACACCACTAGTTTATAACCATTCCTTCACTAATTAATCGAAAGGAACTTCGTTCCATCCGGGTGTCCCTTGACACCTCTCAAGTTCTTTTTTGTCAAAAATATTATTTACAGACTAGGTTTTGCCTGCGACATCGATTTCGGTTTTTTAAAATCTCGTAAAATCTTACTTAATTCATGGCTATTATGCTATAATTTCTCAACCAAGTTGATTCAGAAATTGTGGCGTGAAGGGGTAACAAGCATCCAAACTTTCACATATGTAGTAGGATAACTTAAGCTTAATTCTTCGCGAAAAAAATTCTTATAGCTGTTTCTCAAGGTCTAATCTAAAGTGCTCTCGAACTACGATGTGCGAACGTTTTATCTCACATTTTATCTCAATCGGTCAACAAGGTGTTGCGTAAAATTCGGTCCCACAAAAACAACAGACAAACTATAGCATGTATATTGTGTTATGTGTATGTCACCGTAAGATTGTAAAAATCGTTGGTTTATAAACAAACTTTTAGTAAGATTGTAAACTGTCGCAATATTGTGGAGTCTGTGAACAGTATCGCTACTTTGTAATTTAACGTACGTAAAATTAAATCTTACAATAAGGTGACCACTGATAATGTGACAAAAAAGATGAAATAACTGACATTAGAAATTGTTTATTTAAGTAATTTAAAATTAAGTAATTTAACATTGTTATTGTTATTTGGTAATCACTCTTTGTTTCCTAAAAACGAAATGCCAACGCCCCGACTCCACGCAGTGATCTTGTCTGTCCTACACCTAGAGTGGTTTTTTTAAAGCGCAGAGCCAGAAACTCGCGAAGGAGAAACTGAATGAAGTGAGCCTACGAGGCCGATCGGAGCGAAGGTCGAGGAGGTGAAGCTGAATGAAAGGGCGATGGAGCGAATCTTCTGGCGTAGCCCATTTGATTCGTACTGTACATTTCTACTACTGTGTTGCATTACAAATGCAGTTATTTAAAATTCAAATTTAATGCTCGGGCAATATCATTGCAGTCCAGAACTTATGGCCACCCGAGGCCACCCCTTAGATACAGTTCCCAATATTTCGTCTGTTTATAAACTTTAAGTTTTTATAATTTAACAGTTTTCACAATCATGCGGTGACATATATATACCAAAAATATAAAATAAATGCTAAGGTGTGTTTGTTAGTTTGACGGAGAAACAGATTGATTTTTTGCATTGATATAATTGAGTGATGATACCCTCTGCTTTCCTGGGATTGAAAGTAATTTTTACTTTTTATCCGAGAAGCAGAGGGTTCCGTGTGGTTGATAAATCAGCAGGGAATCGAACCCGAGACCTCCCAGTTATAAAACCACAGCGCTCACCATTGCACTACGAATACGCGGATAATACCTAGTAATCTAATAGATACAACAATACGTACTCTTTGATGGGAATCATCCCGACATCTGAAAAAGCAAAAAGAATTCATTGATTTAAGCGGCAACTTGAAATAAATAGCCCACATACCTATTATTGGAACGTAAGTTCCTTATCGCGCGGTACGGAAGGGGGCGAGACGGAAAAAATTAAGGAACCTATACTCGACATATTTTTGAAACCGACACTTTTTTGTTGAATGTGAATTTTGCATTGTGTTCGGTATTTTCGCGATACAACATTAGGTCTCCGTAGCCTAGTGGCTCCGGCAGTCGCCTATTGTTTAAAATAAACAATAGGCGACTGCCGGAATTTGGTCTGTCGAGCTGGGATTCGAACCATCGACGTTGAACTTTTAGGCGACTGCCGGAGCCACTAGTCTACGGAGACTCAATGATGTACCGCGAAAATACCGAACACAATGTAATCGAAAGGAACTACGTTCCATCCGGGTGTCCTTTGACACCTCTCAAGTTTTTTATTTTTCTCCCTTTAACTTCTCATTCTGAGAGGAGACTGAGGCCGCGATCTATAGATCGTACTCTCTCATTTCATCGGCTCTGCTCAAGACTCAAGATAGAGTTAAAATGAGACACAAATACGTCCTGACATAAATCTGTCTCGTTTAAACTCAGCCTTGAGTCTGAGCTGAGTGTAAGTGTCGTCTATAGATTTCACTCCTAGAGCCCAGCAGTGAACCGGCGACGAGTTGATGAGATGATGATAAGGTACAAAGAATCATTAACTCATGAACATCATTAGGGCCAATGCCTATCATTGATTTCAGTTAGATAATTTGAATCTAAACTAAATAATTTACAAAATAAAAAGTTCACAATCTCTCCAGTAGGATCACCGGTAGTACCACGGGTAAGCAGGATATGTATTACATAGGGTAGGTAGGGTAGGACATATGTGTACTTACAGATGCAGTTACCGCATTTTTGTGCATTGGAATTCGGCAGGCAGTTAAGACTTCAGAAGTCAACAATCAGTGACTATACTGACTATTATTAAAAATTACTCATAAGATAAAAAGTTAAGCACGTATTAAAACTCTTACGTCTGACTTTAATCTTGAGCCGAGACTGCGAGGTGATGTAATGGACGAGCTCGGCGTGCACAGCGTCGTCGACGCGGTACCCGTTCACACTCACCACTTGATCTCCCACCTGCAAACAAACAAACACACACATTATTTTGATTTTCAATGATTATACAAAGGGATTTTGCCGGTAACTATAAAAAATGGTGACAGCGGAAATACCTAAGTATTTAATAAAATAAATTAAAAACCGGTCAAGTGCGAGTCGGACTCGCGCACCGAGGGTTCCGTGCTCCAAAAGTAAAAGTAAAACGATAATATTATATTAATTTGCTTATTAATCGTTAACTGTTTGTTTAGGTTTATTGTTAATATAAAAAAACTATGCTAGTTAGAGCTTTGTTTGTATTTTTCCTGTAAAATATACATAAACCTCTATTGACCATAATTATTTCTGATTTTTCGATTGGTAAACTT
This sequence comes from Oeneis ivallda, assembly GCA_029955525.1. NCBI lineage: Eukaryota > Metazoa > Arthropoda > Insecta > Lepidoptera > Nymphalidae > Oeneis > Oeneis ivallda. The sequence continues at coordinate 11,506,070 of JARPMR010000004.1, read as the reverse complement.
CGGAGATAAGCCTTCACCAACCTGTTTGGGTAATTCTTCAGAGACAAAATTTTCGATTTCTATGGGTATATTTCTTTAACCAACTAACTAAACGGCATGTAATTTTTTTTTGTACAGTTGATCTTTATGCCTAGCTGGCACAAATGATAGGTACTTTTGAAATAATTGCTGTCTAAACAAAATAAAAATATTTGAAAATATCGTAGATTTAAGAAATTTATTACATGCATAATGCATCGATATTTTATATTAGAAAACAATCATTTTTCCGGTATTTAAACAGACTAGGTATTTATTAGTTGTCTTTAGATTTGGAACTAGTATCATTCGCATAATAGATAGTAGTTATGCATATAAGAGAAAGCATAACATAACAATCAACGTCATAGTTAGTGAATGAGTGACGTCAGGCACGCAATAGCGGCCACGTGACATGGTCGCGCGCTGACGAAAACACTACTTTCTTTGCGAAGAAGCCGGACGGTGGCGGCGGCTCGTGGCCTACATATCGAGCAACTTTCCTTCGGACTTTTACCGGCACTTCGTTTTTTGGACGCTCTCCCAGACTCCGCGGCGTCCTTCCGCAAACCCTATCAGTCATTCCTTTCCCTTTACGAGTAAGTATAATTATTAAGCTATTGCATAGCTTAATAATTATACTTTGAACTAGGACAAACTGTTTGAGCACGGCTACCGAATCAAGAAATTCCGAAAAAAAACCTAACACCGTCGTTCAATAAGCGTTCAACATTTTAGAGGTTCTCAAGTAGCTCTATTTGGCGCAGTGGGCGAGCGACCGCTTTCTTTGATGATGTCGCAGGTTCGAATCTCACTCGCTAAGTAGTGACAGTTCGCTTTTCTTGTTTGTTTGTTTTTTAATTATTTTTTTGCATAATTTTTATTATGCAAAAAAAGTATTGCATAAATATTATAATTGCATTAAAGTTGATAAAAAATGCTATGCAATAGCTTTGCCGCGGCAGTCCCCGAGTGCCACTTAAGTTTTTTTATTATTGTATAGCTAGCTGCTATGCAGACCGGATTTTTTCGTCTTCATCTAAGTATTCTGTCCAGTTTTGGTCCAGTGAATTCTGCGTGACGCGCACAAACATAAACAGACATAAACTTAAACTAACCTTACACGTCTATACTTATAATAAAACTGTGGACGATTGGACGATTTCTGTACATCACCATTTTGAAAAATTAATTACCTTTTTTTCGAAACGCCATATTTCGGTAACGAATTGACATACAAGCATGTGTGTGTGATCAAAATTATAGGAAATGTAACGCTCTACTAAAAAGTATAGAAATACTTTTGCCATAGGACGTAAAGGGAAAAAGTTAGTGATGAAAATCCGGAGGAAGGTCGAAAATTTTGCAGTTTTCCTTCACACCTCCTCTTTTAGCCATGAGAAAATGTTAATACACCATCCCTGAACAACATCCCTTAACTTCCGACCTTTTAAGGATTCCGTAATAAACAAGGAACTCAGAGACTATTGGTACTAGAAATCTTTAACTTGACAAGGGTATAAATATTAACCACGCCAACAGTGCTGAAATAAAATTATGAAAAATATTTTTTTAGTGTACCTCCCCTATCCATATATAACCTATATAATATGTATATTCAATATTCATAAATAAAATAAGCAACTACGGAACCCTACACTGCGCGTGGCCCGACACGCACTTGGCTGGTTTTTTATTCTGTCTGAAACTACCTGTCGACTGGACTATCTACATTATATTATTCTCAATTCGTTTCAATAGCACACCACCTCACATACACTTGTAGGTACAATAAACATATTGCTAAAGTACATTTTTTTATTTACTCAAACGATAATATTAATTATGACTCACGTAAGCGATGCGATAACGCTGGTATGTATAATTCATAATAGTTTTACTTTGTGGAGCATACTGAAAGAAAAATCAATATTATTATGAAAGATAGCACGATATCTATGTAGTTCAATAAAGAGCTCACTTATCACTTTTTAGTAAATCAGTTTATATAGGTTACATACATAACAAATACCTAACGTCCAAAATCCTATCGATATGAAAGGCAGAATAGAGCAATGGGATTTCACATTAGTAAAGATAGCAGGATATTCTAAAATGGATTAATTAATTATTTATTTATCAAAACACGATTTTAATTATTGTATAATCAAGAAGGTCGTAAAACGTCAGAACATCTGCTGTGGGAATGGGATTACTTATTACTAATACCAGTGTGTCCAGTGTCACGATAGCAAACTTTAAGCCTCAATAGCCCAACGGTTAAAGGTGCGGACTGAAAACTGAAAGGTCTCAGGTTCGAATCCCACCCGTTGCACTATTGTCGTACCCACTCCTAACACAAGCTTTCCGCTTATTTGGAAGGGAGAGGAGGATATTAGTCAACTTCAACTTGACTAATATTCTTTAAAAAAAATGCACTGATGCAGCAAGAACGCGATTAAATAAGCCAACCAGAGGTGATTGCGGTCACACTGTAGCAATCATTTCTAGACAATACCACAGCCAATGTCGGCCAAACATCATTGCTTTTCTATTTTAGCAAGCGTTACACAAGAAGAATTCGTTCGAAGAGGCTCACGCACGCTTTGAAGTAGCTATACCTACTCGTAGAAAGTCAGATTGACTAGAGATAATTGAGTGACACACGCAAGTCGCAACGGAACTGGATTATTACTAGCCACCCTGTGATTACTGTTTTCCTACGTAAGATTCTTCTTCCTGTAATTACTGTGTATTTATCAGCTATGTTCTATTTAAAACAAGATAAAAGTTTAAAAACTGTAAGCCGAAAAAGGAAAATTGTATGAAGAATTCGTCATATTATTGACTGGCTTTTGCCCCCGGTTTAAATTTTCAAAACTCCTTTCTTAGCGGATACCTACTTTATAATAGCTGTCTATATAAGTATACCAAATATCGGCCCGATCCGTCCAGTGGCATGAGTTGTGCGTTGATAGATCAGTCAGTCATTCACCGTGTCCTTTTATATATTTCGATTAGATTATGTTCGAATTAAATCCTATGACACCCGGACCATAATAACAAATCGGTGATACCTTATACCTACATCAAAATCGGCTCAGTAGTTTAGGTGCTACGGCGGTACATAAATATCTAGGGAAATATTAGACTGCTAAAATCATAACGACTCCCTTTTAGCTTTTCTGAAGTCGGATAACGCACGTAGATATTTGCTCATTTATAACGTAGTCTACGTCGTTACTAAATTAGACTCGTAGGTAAAATATCTGCTTGCATTATTATTAAAAGCTGTATTACCAATGGTTTCTCCAATAAAGTTCACCACGTAATTTACTCCCAGTAAAGTTATTTAACTAATCTCAATAAAGAAAAGTTAATTAAGACTTTTATGAGCTATATTAATTAGCAGAAGTTTATTACATCTTCTAGGAAATGACGTTAATAAATTGCGTAGTATTATACAAAGAACGCATCAACAAAATCTTCTCAGAATTTCATGACTGTCTCACTCAACTCAAAACAACTTATTGTTCAGATAAATAACAACGGATATGAGCACTTGTGAAATTTTGTTACATCTCCACTAAGGAAATCGGTAATTGTGCGAAAAATTATAAACCTTAAATCTACACTTAATAATATAAAGAGGAAAGATTTGTTTGTTTGAACTGAATAGGCTCCGAAACTGCTAGACCGATTTGAAAAATTCTTTCACCATTAGAATCCTACATTATTCCTGATGAACATAGGTGATAGGAGTATTCTCAAAATAGTTAGGGATCCGTATGAAAACTTCGATAATGTAACCCAAGGTGTGAAAAAAAAAATACCAAAAAAAAACCTTATATCGCGTACGCTGCGGAAACTATTGACAATAGAGCAAAGTGATAGACTACAGTTTCATAGAGGACATCAATATCTACAAAAAAGTCCGCGATACCATATGTCTCTATTACAGTTATGTCGCAATAACTACATTTCCATGTTAAAATATGCTATAGTAACGCCGAAAAATCCTTACCTACATCGCGTACGCTGCGGAAACTATCTTACTAATATTATAAATGTGAAAGTGTGTTTGTTTGTTGGTTTGTCCTTCAATCACGCTGCAACGAACGTTCGGATTGGCGTGATTTTTTTGCATGGGTATAGCTTATGACCTGGAGAGTGACGCGTAGGCTACTTTTTATATTAAATCAAAGAGTTCCCGAGGGATTTTAAAAACTAAATCCACGCGTACGAAGTCGCGAGCATCAGCTAGTATCAAATATTCACAATTCTAAAGTAGGAAAGATTACAGATACTTTAAGAGGCATTAAAAATATAACAAGTAAGATGCAACTTTAGAGCCAAAAAACAAAAAGCAATCTTACAATAAAGCATTTTGATATTGAACACTTCTTCGAAATTGATTGCAAAGTTCACAGTTCTAACGTAAACATCTATAAAAAATATGATTCTGAAACATGAAACCACCAGAAACTGCGGTTAAAGAAACAACGTCTGTTACGTGAATGCTCGAAATAATAGTGTGCTTCTTGCGACAATTCAACCTCGGACGCGAGTAATTATTAAATTGGCAGCGAGAACTAAGCAGGCCATAGTTAATTGTGAGAGGTTTTCACATGTTACGCGTTTACTGAGATGGGACACCCCATGCTCGTGGGAGACTGCGCAACAGTATTTACATCACACTTGGCGATTTAAATTTTTACTTCGTTACATTAGTTATACCTGCCTTGCTCATTAATTTACAAGACACCGATAACAACTGCAAGTGAGCGAAAGAACAAATATTACAAAAGTTAAACACAGCTGTTTAATACACGTAGCTGACACTAGTCATATTATTTAAATGAGACAAAAAATATTGGAAAAGCCTCAAGATAAGATCTCACGCTGGTACTAATATTTCTAACCAATGCGATGTGAGGCTATTAGAGAAAAACATTAGTTAATAAGAAAAATCGACCAAGTGCGAGTCGGGCCTCGCTCTTTTAGGTTTCCGTACATATGACCAAATCACTTTTTTTTTAAACTAGATATTTAGGTATAGTTCTTAGATTAGCACAATATGGGGAAAAAAAATGCTCATTTTTTTAGTCACAACTTACAAACCGCATTATAAACCGGTGTTTTCAATATTTGTTGTTAATACATACACTTTATAGTTCATAAATCAAAAATTTCAAATGCCTAACTAGTTTAGTTTTTTGACCTCTACTAATTTAGCTCTAAACATAACACCTCACATGCCATGGTAAAAAAATAAAATTTTATTTCGACTCCTTTTTCATGTATCCCCCCTTCATTTTTTTATTTAATTTTATTTTGATTATTTATTGTTATAGCGACAATAGAAATACACACTCTGTGAAAATTTCAACTATCTACCTATTACGGTTTACGAGATACAGCCCACTGACAGACGGACAGATAGACGGATGGAAGGACGGACGGATCCGTCCGTCCTTCCATCCGTCTACACGGACGGACAGCGGAGGGCCAGAGGCTTAGTAATAAGGTCCCGTTGGCACCCTTTGGGTACGGAACCCTAAAAACACAATAGCTGAACAATGAAATAATGCACAATTGCTTATGTGCAAAGCAAAACATACTGTAAAGAGTTGGACACAATGTTATAAAATTGCCACCAAGCCGCGTCGATTAGGCAATATCTACCTATTGCGCAACTTCATTTTCCATGTGTTTAACTATTTCAGTGGCATTTCATTGCTACTGAAATAGCTAATTTTGTACTACAAGTATCTACTGAAAACAAAAAATTGCAGACGTAAACCTCTACCTACTTGCTTTGCAAAATTTTTTACGAAATTTTAATTAACAGTTACAAATAAATGTCTCTTTTTTTCATCCAGGATCCTGCGTGTAAAATTAAAAACTGTTTTGATTAGTTGGGGGACATAATACAGGTTATTAATATAACAAAAGCTACTAAACTTTTTTTTATTTTTTATTTAAGCATACATAGCTAAGTCTGCTTAAATTTAAAAAAAAGTAGGAATTTAAGACTTTCTTTGTGAGAGTTTGTTTAAGTGAACAGAGGTCCCGATGTGGACGCGTTGATGTCTAATATAAGGGAATATCTATATCTATACTTCTAATAAAACTGTAACTGGAAGATTTCTTTACATATAATTTATTTTGAAAATTTTAACCGGAGACGCTTTATTATCGATACTGAGCCCAAAACTGATTTTTATTTAATTTTTGTCTGTCGCTCCGTCCGTCCGTCTGTCTGTTTGTCTGTCTGTCTGTCTGTGTCCGCACATCACGCGAAACAACTGAACGGATTTTAATTAAAATTTGACATAGTGGTAGCTGATAGTTCGGGTCAACCTAGGTATAGGATAGTTTTTATCCTGTTAAACGATAAGGTTCCTCCGGGATAGGGGATGAATATTTTAATCGATTTAACTTCACAATTCCATCTTTGAATCGATTTTAATAATTCTTCTTTTATATGAAAATGCATACTATCAGGCATGTTTTACCTAATTTGATGAAGATCTGATAAATATTATTGGAAATAGAGGACATAACTCTTCACGAATAGCAGCGTTTCACTTGCATAAGAGAAACCGATCGAATACATGCATACCGTACTTATATAATAATAATAATAAAAAGAAGATTACACTATTAACATTATAAATAATAAATTAAGTTGTAAAAGTTGTCTACATTTACGAAAACTTTGTGCACCTGTTTTCCGAACTAGTTGAACAAATTATATATGAGGATCTTAGCTATAGGTAATAATTACAAATTGACTGATGCTTGTTTTGTAGCCTAACCGTGCGAAGCCGGGGCGGATCAACTAGTTAATTAATAAAACAATATAAAAAGAGACGGAGACGAATTTAGGAAATCAAAGTGAACCTACAAGATTTTTAAAATGTTAGGCTTTTTAAAATCCCGTAAGAACTCTTTGATTCACGAAGTCGAAGTCGCGTCTAATTCAGCTAGTATAATTATAATACTTCCAATTTACCTTCAGCCCCTGAAGGTGTGCTTCAGAATTGAGATCGACTTTTGAAATGAAGAAGCCGGTCGCATATTCCCGCCCGCCTCGCAGCGAAAACCCGAAGGCCGGGGCAGCCTTGCGCGGCCGCAGGAGGCGGACCACGCGCACGCGCCGCTCCGCCGATGCCGCGGTGGCCGTGAGCTGCGCGCGGGAGCCTGACGTCGTCGTCGACGCCGTTGACGTGGCGTACATTGCCGCTCTGAAACAGAAACGGATAACAATTCAATATTATAGCATAATATACTTAACTAGCTGATGCCCGCGACTTCGTCCGCATGGATTTAGTTTTTAAAAATCCCGCGGGAACTCTTTCATTATCCGAAATAAAAAGAGGAACCACTACTACATCCATTACTATACCCGTGCAGAAAATCGCATCAATCCGCTGTTCTGTTGCGACGTGATTGAAGGACAAACCAACAAACAAACACACTTTCGCATTTATAATATCAGTAATGCTTTATTATAACACTTTTTATAATTGTCAACCATACTTAACCAAAGACAAAATTACGTTTAGCTGTCATTTACGTTTTGTTATTCCACTGTCATTTGCGTTTTGTTATTCCATGTCAGATGCGTTTTTGTTATACCACGTTTTATAGTGACATGACGGAAACGCGGTCGAACGGGATAAAAAGTATCCTATGTCCGTCTCCTGGTTCTAAGCTACCTCTCTACCAATTTTCAGCCAAATCAGTTCATCCGTTCTTGAGTTATAAATAGTGTAACTAACACCACTTTCTTTTATATATATATATATATATATATATATATATATATATATAGATTAAATAGGGAAAATAGTGAGAGTGTGCGTGGCGACCTTGCACCGAAAAGCGCACTGTTGACCCCCAACCGTGGACGATTTTTTTATTCCGTGACAAGATAGTCTTTGACTGCGATCTCACCTGATGGTAAGTGACGATGCAGGCTAAGATGGTAGCGGGCTAACTTGTAAGGGGTATGGCAGTGAACATTCAAGCCATAACCCTTATCGGTTTCTACACGCCATCGTGCCGGAACGCTTAATCGCTTGGCGGCACGTTTTTGACGGTAGGGTGGTAACTAGCCACGGCCAAAGCCTCCCACCAGACCAGAGACAATTCGGAAATTATAAATTCCCAAAATATTGACCCCGCCGGAATTCGAACCCGAGACCTCCCAGTTATAAGACCACAGCGCTCACCACTGCGCCAGGGAGATCGTCAAAAATTGGATTAAACGAGTCCAAGGAAGCAGTTGGATACAGACGGCGCAAGACCGAGACATGTGGCATCGGGCTGAATAGCCCAATGGTTAAAGGTGCGGACTGAAAACTGAAAGTCGACGGCTCGATCCCCACCCGTTGTACTGATGTGGTATCCACTCCTAACAAAAGCTTTCCGCTTCTTTTGAGGGGAGAGGGGAATATTAGTCAAGTTCAGCTTGGTTAATATTCTTTGAAAAAAAAATTGGTTGCCTGTAAAGTCGGTATACGGGCGAAAGTTTTACGTGACAACCGAAATAGAAGCGCAAGACATGAACCGGTGTGTATGCCTATCTCTCTCACTCTCTCTCTCTCGCTCTGTCTCTCTCGCTCTTAGGCGGGCTAACTGTGCTCGAGTGGAAGGGACGCGTGCCTTTCACTTTTTATGTCTGTCTCTCTCGCTCTTAGGCGGGCTAACCATGCCCGAGTGGCTCTCACTCGCTCTCATTGTGAGCGCATAACGTGAGCGGAGCGTAACGCAGTTTCTTGAAGTGTCACCCGGCAAACCAATTTATAAGACGTTGTCACGTCAAAATGTGGAAATGCAAGAGACACTATTTCCAGCTGTGGACGTCTATCGGTTGCTAAAGAAGAAGTTGTAAAAGCGGTGATAGTGGATGAGAGTTCGACCTCCATTTCGGGGTGTAGGTAGCTACCTGCATATCTACCTGAGAGTTAATCATGTTCTCAAAGGTGTGTGAAGTCTGCCAATATGCGCTTTGCTAGCGTGGTGAACTAAACTAAACTCATCTTAGTATTTATTATTATTATTAGACCTGTGCAGTGGGCCGGCGATAAATTAAGAGGGTAATATGAATTCGTAATAAAAAAAATATAAATTAATGTAATAAACCTGTAATTCGTATTGAGTTCTATTAATCACCAGATCGAAAAGTAGGTATCTAAGTATATATCCGGAATTATACTGTAATAAAAAGCCATAACAATTCGTTACAGTTACGGTATTCCCTATCGTGGATCGTGCAAAATTTGCCTGATAAATCATTGGACGATAAAGTTTAATGACTGATAATAATCTCTAATGTGTTTTGAATGAGATATTTTTAATAGTAAATATAATTACGTGGTCCGCGGAAAAGTTAAATATAAATTCCAGGTTGAAAAAGTCGCGGTTCTAGTAAGTTCTCTATGTAGTCTAGCAGGTAGGTTCTTCGCTTAGTTGGGGGTACATTTACCTAACTTTATTTCCTAGCCCTGTTCAGTTAAAAAACAGTAGCAGACAAGAGTATTTTTTAAATATACGCTTCACCTGTATTAGAAGGCTAAGCAAATAAAAAGACTCCACTACAATCAAAGCGACGCGACAATAGAGTTTTATTTGGACATTCACCAGATGAAAACGTAGGTTCATGTAGGTTTCTAGTTTCTACTACATGAGATGACTTTCTACTACTTAAAAATTATATAGATAAAATACAACAAAATAAATATAGCTCAAAAATGAATGCATATATAGGTACGCGTCTTCTAGTTGTTATCTTCATTTAAACTCGTCTTATCTCGGCAGACGTATCTAATCATCCTTGCGCAAAGGCCTTTTCAATGATGATTTAAAATACCCATTGTACTGGCTTCCTAACAAATATATTTTACGTGCAAATCTTTGTAGGTATGCTTTATTTTCTAGGCCGCGGCATGCCCTTTCCATATACAGATGGTATTAACACGGAGGTCACGATCTGAAGTGTATACTTAAATAGTCTATTTGTCTCGGGAAAAATGGGAATATTACGAGTATAGTTAGGTCTATTAAATCTCATGTTGCACATCCTGTGTTGTATACCTGCCACTAGCACTAACTACTCCTTTATTTAGGTATGGTTGGTGAAAATGGGCAAAATAATAATGTCCATTTTGGTCGTCATGTACTTATAGATTGAATGATTAATTAAGTTACCGCGAGGTCTCAGTACGAAGAACCACTAGTTATTAGATTCCGGATTTATAGTATCCCTGTATCTTTAAGTAATGTGTTTATTTCAATTCCCTAAAATATGGTTGAGCGAAGCAATGGCTGGGTCATGCGTCATGCTCGTGAACGGGTGCCACCAGCGGCAATGGGGCTACTTTCTATCTGCCTGTCTTGACATGTGTTGAATTATAATTAGAAATAATTACGTATGCTTTTGTGGACCTTTCCCTCATTGTGGAAACTCTGCATACATAGAATATCTGTTAAGTATATTGTAAAAGTATTTTGAAAAGAGCAACTGCCGAGTTTCTTGCTGGTTCTTCTCGGCAGGAACGGCATTCCGAACCAGTGGTAGACTCATTGACGATTCAAAAGTACTTGTAAAAGTTTATTTGAATAAAAAACATTTCTATTCTATTCTATTCTATTCAATATCAAACAATGGCTAATCTACAATAATTAAAAAATAGCTACCTATTCAGTCGATATTCATAGTTCACAATTATTTACCTAACTTCCTTATGTCAATGAGGTAGGCCGTAAGACTTGGAGGAGGTATGTTGAAATCCGAAATATGTATAATATTTTCGTATACACTCCTAGTAGAAGCCATACCTTCGCTTAGTTGGGGGTAAAAGGGGAGTATATATATGTCATGTATTGTTTAACAAAACAAAAGCACAGGTCACACCGCGAAGTGCCTTCAAAGTACCTTCGGCATCATTTCATATATCAATACACACTGCCTTTAATATACAGAGCCAAGCTAAGTGATCTAACTGAACAGTGGCTTAGCTCCACCCAACGATCCAAGCTAAAGTGAACTATATCGCATTTCTGCAACTCCCCATAGCTTAGTTTGAATAGTTGACTATCTAAGATAGCTAAGTCTATCTAAGATAGTTACATCCGCGAAGTGCGGTTTAATACTTTTATTAAAATTGTAAGGAGCTGGTTATTAACTAATATATTGTATTGCATAATATAATTAAATCGGTCCATATTAGGAGCATTAGAAACTTATCTATTATAGACTTCAACGCGTTCTTTTAATTAATTATTCATAAGCATTACCGCCGTTACCTAACACATCGAATCGAGGTAATGATAAGTGCTGTAATTGTTGTTGCTAGTGTAATACCCAGGTCATGTATGGGGGTGGGAGTGGGGGGAAGGCGAGGAGGAGTGCAGCTCCTCTGAGCGGTACAATGACCTCGCTCAGCCTCTGCGCAACCTCCCAGCTATCTCGCTTCTTTGTCCGTCACATTCATTGACACATTGCTCTATCGTTATTTGCAACGTAAATATAGCGTAATCCATATTCCATACTATTAATATTATAAATAATAATGTATAAAGACGGTAGATTTTCCAATCCTTTTGTGAAAATTCGCCGATTTGTGTACTTATGCCACTTTGAGAACATTTTCTTCCAAAAACAACCATAGATAAATTAAGTGTGTATTTTTTTGCAATATTCAGGGTTTGATCTCGAGTTTGGTATGTGGCATTTAAAACCATGTTTAAAATCTACGTTTAATTTGTCATTTTCGTCGTTTTTTTTTAATTCGTCAACAGGTTTCTAATGACGAATTCTAATTCTCTCTTCATAAAATAAGTTTTCGCTTCATTGACCACTCCCAAAACACCATCCTATATTTTAAACCACCTGGCGAATCGAGGCGAAACTTGGTTTAAGGTGCACTTTCAACTTTGATCGTTACGATTAAATTAGAAATTCTGAAATAATGGATTTATTCAAATTCACAAATAGTAGGTAGGTATGATAATAGCTAATAGATAATATGATATCTATAAAACTTCAAACGCCCGCGTCACTACAAAGTATATAACTAATTTTTGAATTTTTAAAAACCGCTCGACCGATTTCGATAAAATTTAAATGGGACCACCTGGGAAGAAATATATACCCTTTGAAACAAAAAAGAATTTTCCGAATCGAGTCTTCGAGTTTCGAGTTCAGGAGTCTTCGAGTACCTAATGGGTGAAAGATTCCGAAGAATTGAGAACCTCCTCCTTTTTCGGTTTAAAAGAAAAATTAATATAGTCTACAAAAAATTTCGTTGAATCGTTTGTTCGTATCTTTAAAAGTAGTAGTATCATCATTTTATACACATTTTGAGTTATAAAACTAACGGGTTCTTAAAGAATATTAATAAAATTAACAGACCAATGAGCAGGTATAATTTAAATGGATCCCGTGTAAGCATAATAAAGTTCCACATGACTAATCACTTCACAGCTAGTTCCTAGTAGTATCAATAACGTTACAGATATCGATATCAAAGATCATTAAGCAAGTTCACGTGCGCACATTGATTGATCTATTCAACTGTATGACAAAATCGTGAAAGTGAAAGCTTTGAGATAGACTACCTACTTACAACTTTGCACTTGACACAATATTAATTGATATACGTAACATTCTGCTCTGAAATCGGCAAGCAATCCTGAACAAAGCGTGCGGGTAATTCAATTGTGATTAGTCTGATTACTCAACATAGGTATTTTGTTTGAAACTATAATGATAACCTAAAAATATGTACCTAACTAATAACTATTAACTACATAAAATAAAGCAGGGGATCGTATTTAAATATATTTTCGCTATATTATTCAAATTCCGCAAAAACTTCGTTGAATTTATAATATTATGATGACCAATTAATAGCCGTTTTAGACATTTTTTTTTTTTTTTAAAAGAATATTAGTCAAATTGAAGTTGACTAATATCCTCCTATCCCCTCCAACTAAGCGGAAAGCTTGTGCTAGGAGTGGGTACGACAATAGTGCAACGGGTCGGATTCGAACCTGCGACCTTTCAGTTTTCAGTCCGCACCTTTAACCGTTGGGCTATTGAGGCTCTCATACATAACATTACATAACATCATATACATTAAACAAACCCAAAGTCACTTTTCATCGCTTTTATGTTATCTGAGATTTCATAAGATTCATCATAATTATTTTTATATCCTATCGGGATTGGTATGTATTTTAAGTTTGTATTTCTATCAATTTTCTAATATACTTCTACACAATATACCTACCTACATATTTTTAATATTTCTATTTTGTATTTAAAGTTTATTTCTCAACTGTAATATAACATTCACTATTATGATAATAAGCTGTTAGTTAACTTAAATTCCACGTTGTACGTATGGCCTTACTATTTGTAAAGTGCGATTAAGGTTGAATATACGGGTCTGCCCGCGAAATTCAAATTTAATTTGGTTTTTCACAATTTGTAAACGAATACGATAAAGCAGGTTGGTGGCATTCTAATTGCGACGATGGCAGTATCATCTTCACAGCTTTATTTAAACAAAAATCTTTACTTGAAAGTGTCCAGTTTAACAAATTAGTCAGAATATCGACCAATTTGCGAGTAACTCACGTCAAACTCGATACTCGGCCATAAGCCTACTTTGTCGTATTAGTTTACAAATTGCGAAAAACCAAATAAAATTTGAATTTCGCGGGCAGACCCGTATAATCAACCTTAAGACGATCGCTATTTTGCTTCTTTTTAGGTCGACTGCATTTAACTTCGAAAACGCTCTATAAAGAAACCGTAATTACAATTTTGTTAGCATTTATATTTTGCCATTTTCGCCAGATGAGGCGTCGTGAACGTGATTTACTTGAGTAGGTATCGTGTTTATAAAATGGAAAACAAAACGATTAAATCTTTGCGGCAGTCGGCTGTACACCACCTGGTGGACGAACATGTTACGTGCCTACCTAACGTCAGTTCCTGGAATTCTATTATTTTTACAAAAGAGAAAGTATACTAGCTATTCCTTTGTGGACCTATAAAATATTTCTTTGTGGACCAATATGTTAATATCAGTTTGTTGGCCGTAATTATATGTACCCATAGCGAAATTACTTTTAAATACGTTAGGAATGTACCTACATCTACTTTCGCCTTGATTTGGCCTCTATTCTTACCTAGTACATATTATATAGGTACATTCTGTGCCTACATCTATGACCTAACCTATAACAAAAGATGTGAACCCAGCTATGACATAAATTATATGACATAAATCAAACTATATGAAACCCAGTAGGTACTTACAGTAGGTAGGTACATAATTACGAGTGAGCTCCGTAGATAGGTACAATCACGGTACAATATTCATTTATTGACCGAGCGAAGCGAGGTCTCTGAGTCTACTAGAGTGAATTTGCACTTGTCCGTCCGTCCGTCCGTCCGTCTGTCAGAGCCTTATAACTTTTGAATTACTGAACGTAATTACTTCAAATTTAGATATAATATGTAAACTGATGGCCTTCAGCCGAATATTGGATAAAAAATTATAAAAACCTTTATTTCAGGGGGGCTCTCATAGAAGTGAATGCGATGTAAAAAAAATTTTATCGCGTTACATAAAATTGTTACGTATCATTTTAAAGATAATTTTGAACCGAGTACAGAAATATTTTTTTTTAATATTTCCCTTATAATTGACGAAATGGGGGGCTTTCAAAGTGGCGATTTTATACGCTCGCTTGAAGACGCTCTCTAGGAAAATCCGCTATGGATTTTCAAACTGATTTTATTTTTTTAGGTCACTTACATCCTGTACTTGAACAACAAATACTAAAATTATATGAATATTATAAAGAAACGAGATTATTTAATTTTTAATGGGCATCAGTAATTCATATAGCTTCAACATAGCTTCACAATAATGCTAATAGATGGCGCAGTCAGTAACTATTCCCATGGAACTACGAGTTACGACTACGACCTATCCCAAAAACAGTTTTGCGTCGACCATTATTATTTAGTTACATAATATAATACAATTAATTGTATTGTAATTTTTTTTGTACCATATTATTCAATTAAAATTATTTTTTAGTTAAATTTTAGTTAAATATTGTATATTTTCTATTCGCGTTGATAGATGACGATTTGTACAGATGCCCGTAACCCGGTTTCACTCGTTAGTACCTACATAATAATTCAATGTTTTCACTAACGTTCCCTAACCTTTACGGGCTACCTATAAGTTAGGTGATGTTTTCTGTCAACTTATTTATCACGATCCTGTACGGGACACCTAAAAGGATATTGGGACGGATGTTAGGACTTAGGATTGTATTTAGGAGCTACCTACGTTAAGAGACTCCTACTTAGGGGATGATTTAGGTATGTTTGGTGAAAACGGGCATAATAATAATGTCAGTTTTGGTTATCATGTATCGATTGAGTGAATAATCATGGGATACCGTTACCGCGAGGTGTCAGTTCGGGGCGAACCACTAGTATCTAGGTCTTCTCCACCGGTGGATGGTGGTGATGGTGGTTTCATAGGTGGATGCAATGCAACACATTGAAGGTAAATGGTTCAGGAGTGAATTTTCAGATGGGAGTTTTGAATCCATAAACATAGTAGACAGTGCAATACCGTGGCCGCTGGCAATCAGAGGGTCTCCGGTGCGCAGCTGGCGAGGCCGCTCAACCATGAACCCCTCTCCCCCGTTCACAACTGTTCCCCGGTTTTTCTGCGGGTCTTGCAAAGAGCAATGGCCTCGCTTACTCACTGCTAATGTCTGAATTCCATTGCTGAACTATCATTTGACTGAGATTTCCCCTTAGGTCTTTATAGATCTGTGTATTATGAGACCATAACTATGATAAAGTAAAATATACCTATTATGTACATAAGTAGAATTTAGACATTATTTTAGCTATTAGACAAACAATTCAACAAGGAACAATTCAACTATACTATTATGTTCTATCCTTATTAGAGCCACACAGACAAGTTTTATGTCGTTATATACGCTGTTATCGATTTATTTCCTTGTTTCTCACAATTGGCTTATTGATCAAACTATCAATACAATCGTACCTATCACAAAATTATTAATTATATACGCTACGATGCTATAATTAAAGCCGAAGATGGTCTCGATTGGATATTAAAAGGTTAGAAAATATGGCTAAAAGGCTGCCTCCAAGAAATTAAATACCTAGTTTCTTGTCATTTAAATTGTATCCGGCCCGGCAGCGACAAGCAGACGTATTCCCTTTACCAACTACATGAATATTATGTATTCTGTACTTTTACCAAAACAGCTCTATGTGAAGGTATTTGACCAGCCTGCCCTTTGACGAATTTAATGCCGTCGTCAAAATGTTATTAAGCTATTGCATAGCTTTTATCGCGGGCTTTGAACTAGGACAAACAGTTTGTGCGCGGCGACCGAATCAAGAAATTCCGTAACGAAAATAAACCTAACACCGTCGTTCAGTAAGCGTTCAACATTTTAGGGGTTCACAAGTAGCTCTGTTTGGCGCAGTGGCCGAGCGGCCGCTTTCTTTACCGTATGGTGTATGATGTCGCAGGTTCAAATCTCACTCGCGAAGTATTGGCACTGGCAGTGCGCTTTCTTGTTTGTTTGTTTTTTAATTATTTTTAGCATAATTTTTATTATGCAAAAAAAAATGCATAAATATTATAATTGCATAAGTTGATAAAAAATGCTATGCAATAGCTTTACCGCGGCAGTCCCCGAGTGCCACTTAATTTTTTACTGCCGTTAGTTAAAGTAAAAAACAGAATCAAACGATCAATATTGCTTGGAAACAACAAACAAAACTTTTAGGGAGGGCCGATGTTTTTAGAAGGATTCATAATTTCCGGCAAGGTAAAACCTTCGAAGCCGTTGCGAGGCAGTGTTTAGTTACACTTTCCCCTTAATCCATGGATTTTTATACGGTACCTTCCTTAAGGTCAAAGTTTGTCTGTTGCCGATATACTAAAGTATATTTATTTTTAAGTTATATTTTACAAAATGAGGTTTCGAAATACTGTGGTTATTTGATAGTTACTCGTAAAACGCCTTAAGAAGGCAGAAATGTTCTCTCCTATAGAGCTCTAATTTATTACAATACTTAGTATAACTGGCTTCAAAATTATAGGTAGGTATGTTTACTTATGCTATTTTATACTAGCCTTATTTGGAACACAGACATCAAACGGTAAACCAAAGGTAAGCTGGTTCAGTCAGATATGCCATAAAATAATCGGCGGACAAACCGGACTCAACTCGACGACTCGTCGCCAATTAACCGCGTCCGACCTCTGAGACTGCGCCCCGCAACTCGCGAGTCGGCGATGCTATTCATAGATACGAGTGCAAGTCCCCGAACCACCATCTGGATATTGCAACTCTGCAGTCCGCACAACAATGTGACTCAACCGCTTTACATAACTGAATAATCGGGCAGCCAATTTGATCTCAACTCTAAAGGCTTCAAGTAAATTATTAAAGGTCTGAATGTCTTGTATAACTAGACGTAAATGGGTAGGTAATTAATTATTAAATTTCATAATACATACTATCTTAAGATTTAGCAAAAACCCTTTTCCCATTGTTAATGAAAGAACTGACTTTGCCTAGCACTAAATAACTTAAAAATTTTAAGAATTGAATTGATAAATAATAACTACCAGTAGACGAATATACGTTATACTTATTTTATTTTTCATTATTTATTCGCTATTACCCATAATGTAGAATAATCTATATATATAAAAGAAAGTGGTGTTAGTTACACTATTTATAACTCAAGAACGGATGAACCGATTTGGCTGAAAATTGGTGGGGAGGTAGCTTAGAACCAGGAGACGGACATAGGATACTTTTTATCCCGTTCGACCGCGTTTCCGTCATGTCACTATAAAAGGTGGTATAAGAAAAACGCATCTGACATGGAATAACAAAACGCAAATGACAGTGGAATAACAAAACGTAAATGACAGCTAAACGTAATTTAGTCTTTGGCTAAGTATGGTAAAAAATTTGACAATTATAAAAAGTGTTATAATAAAGCATTACTGATATTATAAATGCGAAAGTGTGTTTGTTTGTTGGTTTGTCCTTCAATCACGTCGCAACAGAACAGCGGATTGATGCGATTTTTTGCATAGATATAGTAATGGATGTAGTAGTGGTTCCTCAGACCGGGAGAGCTACTTTTTATCTCGGATAATGAAAGAGTTCCCGCGGGATTTTTAAAAACTAAATCCATGCGGACGAAGTCGCGGGCATCAGCTAGTATTAAATAAGGCTTTCTAACCATCGCTTAACCTAATTAAATGCCACAGGCTATGCTCCGCTATTATTCCCGTTATAGAAGATTTCTTCAAATCTTCGAAACGCATCTGTTCATAGTAATTCGCCGGTTGATTTCCAGTTAAACATGGAAAGAAAAAGTTAAATGAAATGATGCAGTTTTTATTTCAATCAATCACGAGGTGATAATCAAAATATTGTCTCGATTTCAGTCACTATTGCAAAAAGAAACTTCGACCTTGCTCTAGAATGAATAGCAAATAATTCCGGATCGAGTTGTACCTACTACACAATGAACTTTTTACAATAGGTTCATACAATTATTTTAAGTAGGTATAGGTATTAAGTACTATTTGTAATACTTTTAAAATTTATTAATAAAATAAACTAAGGTAGCAGAGCACCTGTTTTGAAGGTAAATAAGTTATATAAAAATTATTTTTAAAAAACCGAACTTCAAACGCCAGTAGGTACAAATGCAATAAAATAATTTTTGTTTGTACACGTATGTTGAAGTCAGGCGGGCCTAAACAGAAACGATGAAGCCGATGCGTGACGCTAGCCCCACTTCAACATACGTGTATAAACTAAAATTATTTTATAATTTCTAGTGGCATTTGAAGTCGGCTTTTAAAATAAGAATTTTTATATACCTATTATATTATTTCAAGCTTTTTAGTGTAGCTTCATGGATCAATCAACACATTCTCTGACCACGATCAGATCTTATTCATTGAGGAGTTCAGTCCTCCATCACCGCAGATATTCATCAGATCTTCACCAAACTTCAAAATGAGACCAACTGACGGTATGTAGTTAAAAAAAAAATATATCGGTTCGATTTGACGAAGTTATGGAGAAACATGACAAAAAAAAATTAAAAAATACGCATCGAATTGAGGACCAACTTCCTTTTTAGGGTTCTGTACCAAAATGGTAAAAATGGAACCCTTATGGTGCGTTTTTTTCCGTCCGTCCGTCCGTCTGTCACAGTCGATTATTTTAGTAACTAGTAGGCTCTTTAACTAGCTATCCCTTGTTTCAAATGAAAAATTCTGCTTCCGAACAGGTACGGTAGTAGAGCCACAGGTGGTGGACTACATGGAATAAATATATTATTTTTTTGGTTTTCATCAATGTGGATACAATTTACACGCTACCCGTAGATTCTGGCAACAAATCGATAGCAGAAATATAGCTAGTTTGGTAATACAATAGTTATTTATAGTCATTTAATTTAATAGTTATTTATGCAACTGTTGTATAAAAAAACGAATGTGGGTTTATCACACGAGGCGAAGCCGAGTGTGATAATAGTATCACATGAGTGTTTTAATACCTAATTATCAACAGTTGCATACAAGACTTTATCTACTCACATAATATGAATCCTCTATAAAGGTTCTGAAACAGTTAGCTTACTGCTAATACCTATTAAAACAGCCATTCCTAGTACCTAACCTAATTAATATCATCCATTACTGAGTATATACAAATAACTAAGTATTAATGAAAGAATTATTTATTGTAGTAGTAATTAACATTTTGTATAGAAAATGAAATTGTAGATAAGTTGGCTAAGGAAGCTGTAGATGATGGCGTTTATTTTAATTGTTTGCCTTACTGGTCAGATGCTTTGAGTGTAGTAAAGGAACACGACCTGAAATGCTGGAAAGAATATTTTGATGAAAAATCTTTAAGCAAGGGTATATGGTTCAAAACAATACAACCGACAGTAGGACGCGTTTCATGGATTCAGTCGGCCGATATGAGCAGGAGCGACACTGTCACTACCTTGCGACAGCGTGCTGGACATATTCCGTTAAATAGTTTTGGTTTTCTGATGAAAAAGATACCCAGCCCAAATTGTTCGGAATGTGGAGTACTAGAGGACATAAATCATATATTTCTAGAATGCAGTCGCATCGAAACTGAAAGATTTAATTATTTTATTATGTTTAATTTAGAGAGATTGAATGTTGGCGTTTGTAATAGCATTCTGGCCTCTCCGCTGTCACGAGAGGCCAGGATGCTATATAAACTGTTTCATGTAGCTCTTAAGCGCAGATCGATGTAAACAGATTTATTATGTTGATTGTGAATTATGAGGGTGTCATGTTCATAAGTGAACAAACCCTTTAATAAAGAAAAAAGAAAAAATAACATTTTTAAAAAAATCTTTATATATTATGTGAAAAAAATTGTTAATCCAACATTTTGGATTTAGAAAAAAAAAAGTTACATTATCTACTAATTGACCACCCCGGCTTCGCACGGGTAGGCTGCAAAACAAACACAATAGTACAAACATCTGGGGCCTGAAGGTTTATAATTAAGTCTATTTGTAATTAATGCCTGTGGTTAAGATCCTCATTTATATGGTATGCATGTATTCGATCGTTGTCTCTTATGCTGTCATCCGTGAAGAGTTATATCCTCTATCTCCGACAATATTTCTTACCCAGTATAAATATCTAATATAAATGGTGAATCATAAATACAGAAGTCAAAAGTCACATTCACTATATGCACCCTCCGAAGGACACGCAAATAACACGCAAGCAAATTCATAATGGTAACCACCTCCGAAGAACAGGAAAATTCAGGAAAATCCTTGCATCGTCAGTGCAAATCGCTGATTATTGAAAGAGTGACCCTATGAAGGAGGAGCGCATATATCATGGACGCATTTTATCCAGCAGTTCTTCGAGCTTTAGTTCGTGTTTTGTAGTGAAATTGGCAGACATATAATTAGTGGCATTCGTATCACTGTTATAATTTTATTTTTCTTTGTGAGTTTTTATGTGTACAAAACCTTTCATCTCCTATCCCGGAGGAACCTTATTGTTTATCAGATTAAAAACTCTGAGATGTTGACCCGGAGAATCAGCTACCACTATACCAAATTTCATTTAAATCCGTTCAGTAGTTTTCCTGTGATGCGTGCACGAACAGACAGACAGACAGACAGACAAAAATTTAAGAAACATTGTTTTGGGCTCTGTATCGATAATAAAGCGTCCTCCAATTGAAATTTTCAAAAAATATTTAATGTACAGAATTCGTCCAGTTACAGTTTTATTATATTATTTTAGATAGCTTATTAATTCAACAATTCTTAATCGCTTTTATGCATTTCAATACGATCAACCAAATATAATTAAAACCTTAATCCGACTAACGGGAAAATTTGGGCGGAAGCATAATGAGACCAACGACGCAAGTTAGACTTTATTTTAACTTAGTAAAAAATACGAAACCTTTCTTGGAAAGTAATCTGTTATATTATCTCAGCAAGCTTGATAAGCTTTTTAACGAGTTCCTTTTTAGGGATCCGTAGTAAACTACAAGGAATCCTTATTTATAGTTTCGCCAATTCCGTCCGTCTGTCCGCAGCATTACGCAATGACTTTTGGTACTAAAGAACTGTAATCTGGTATGGTTATACATATTAATTACGCCGATAAAGTTATACAATAAAATTTTGAAAATAGCTATTATTTTGGGTACCTCCCCTACAAGTAAAGGAGGGATGATTCTTTTTCATTCCTATTCCATTGTGTGTGCTGTCGTTAAAAAGATCTTTTAAAACTACTCTAGGTACGTCACGAACATTTTTTCTATTTAGGGATCCGTTGAGAAAATTTAAGCCTAGTGAAAACTTTTGTTAAAGTAGGACGTCATAGTAAATGATAAATGACTAGAAGGGACATTAGTATTGAAGAGAAGCATCCTTTACTTAGCGGAGTTCTATGATAATCAAGGACAAACTGCATTTCATAAACTGCTGGAGACGCGGCAGCATATGCCCAGTTGTATCTTGAGTGTTTGCTATTAATTTATAACTAAGCGCATTATTACTTTGTAATGTTATTTTAAAATAAATAAAAAAAACATTTTATGGTGAAAATTAGATATTATGAACATCCTTCACTAAGTACCTACGCATAATATTGAGACGGGCAACTACAGAACCCTACACTGCGCGTGGCCTGACACGCAATTGGCGTATTTTTTTATTAGTCTGCGTAGGAAATATTGCATCATCAGGTAAAAAGTTAAATTTGAGTTAGATTAGGGATGAAGTTAATTTTTTCTCAGGTTTAGACTAAAGCATATAGCATACAGCCTAAATAGCGCAACGGGTAAAGGTGCGGATTCTAAACAGAGAAGTAGACGGTTCAATCGCCACGATTTTTTCCTCAATGTTTCGAAGTAATTATTCCTAATAGATATTAATCTACAATGTACAAAAAAAATTATATTATATACATATTTCTCCAAATCACGCGTCGCGACGTGCGAATTCGTGCGTTGTTTTTAATATTGCTTCAGTCTTCACCGAATTGCTTCACACGTAAATTAAATGTGGGAAAAGGTGTATTTTAACTCTGCGCTGTTATGCCTTGAGATTTAGTTTGCACTAATTTTTTACTTGAAAATATATTCTCTTCTTCTCATTAGTCTGCACTGCGACTAGCGATAAAGACATACTTATTATAATTTATATACTATCTAGTATCCAATCCATTTATCTACTTCGTATAAACATAACATGCATGTATTAATATCAACGTCATGAAAGAATTTTCTGAATGATATACTTAAGTGAAAAGAGAATCAAAATTGGTTACATAGTTTAGAAGATATAGGTACCAACGCGGACAAATAGACAGACGCGGATAGTGAATTTTTTGTTTTATATTTTATTTTATATTTTAAGTCTGCATTCTAGACGTGATATCCTTTTAGTGCTATGTATAGATCTTGGCATGTTGGTTTGTCGATAATTCTTCCCTTTATATGTTTGTGCGATAATTAAGTACTTAATTCGCAAAAGTATGCTGTTTAAGTCACTGACGGAAACTGTATTTTTCGAATGAAATATAATGCGCCCTGCATTTGAATTGAGTATTCGCATGTTTAAATTAACACATCCACCTCTGTATTAAAATTCATGCGACCTCTAATACAATTTCTCACTGCTATACTTCGCAATACAGGAAAGTTAGAACACAGGAAAAATGTTGCGTTAAATTACAACGTTTGTTTGGTATGTGAAATCATTTTGCATCCGTTACGAACAGTTATTTAATAAATAATGTTCCTAGCTTCCTTTACGAAATAAACCTACTTAAATATTAACAAACATTTTAGAATTATTTTAGATTCACGATATTATACTTTCAAAGCAGGTGAGCTCAATTTATTCGCTTTTGAGTTCACCTACAAAATAAATCTTGGGCATAATACTATTTGGCCACTCGTTTAGGGTTCCGTACCAAAATGGTAAAAATGGAACCCTTATGGTGCGACTTTCTCCGTCCGTCTGTCACAGTTGATTATTTTATTTAAAGCTATCGATATGAAATTTGATATATAGTAGTATTAGCCCAACATCATTGGAATAAAAAAAATCGAAAATTATTTTTAGTTTAATTAAAAAAGGGGGAAAATCGGGAGTTTGAAATTTCAAAGGGCATCGCATCGCAGGGCTAGACTGATCGCGCCGATGTCGCTGCTGCCTGAGATAACACCGGCCTGTGCCATTTGTTCAGTCTAGCTATATTAAACTGAGCAAATGGCACAGGCTTGTGTTGGGCAGCAGCGACACGGGTGCGATCAGTTTAGCCCTGCGATGACCAACACGCCTGCCCAGCGTGGTCATTATGGGCAAAACCTTGTAATGGATACTTGC
Source organism: Oeneis ivallda (assembly GCA_029955525.1). Taxonomy (NCBI): domain Eukaryota; kingdom Metazoa; phylum Arthropoda; class Insecta; order Lepidoptera; family Nymphalidae; genus Oeneis; species Oeneis ivallda. The sequence goes on along the minus strand of JARPMR010000004.1, from coordinate 11,481,997 downwards.
ACAAGACCATGGCCCCTAGTTCCCGGCGGCCTCGCTCGAGGCCTGTGGAAGTCCATGCAAGAGACCTTTGTCCAGCAGTGGACGTCTATCGGTTGATAAAGAAGAAGAAGAAGAAGAAGCTATTATGAGATGGTTATACCGCCATCTGTCGGTCACCAGTGCCTCGTCAGTAGACCAGTAGGGGGCACCGCGGGCAGGTGAGGTTGACTTTTGGAACGCTAGATGCAGGTGCGCTCCCTTCTCGCCAAAATCCTTCCTTTTCCTTCTTCCTCGTTCAAAATCCCTCAGTGACTGAAGACTAAAGTCTTCGAACAGGTTCACTCAGCGAGCGATGGAGAGAGCTATATTCGGAATATCCCTGCGAGATCAAATCAGACATGAGGAGATCCGTAGGAGAACCAAAGTCACCGACATAGCTCAGCTAGTCGCGAAACTGAAGTGGAAATGGGCGGGCACATAGTTCGAAGAGCTGATCGTCGTTGGGGTCCCAAGGTGCTGGAATGGCGATCCCGCACCGGGAAACGCAGTGTTGGCAGACCCCCACTAGGTGAACCGACGACATCAAACGAGTCGCAGGGAGCCGCTGGATCCAAGCGGCGCAAGACCGAAGCCTGTGGAAGTCCATGCAGGAGACCTTTGTCCAGCAGTGGACGTCTATAGGTTGATAAAGAAGAAGAAGAATGATATTGGGCCACTATTATATACAACTATTCCAAATTTCAAGTCGATAGCTTTAATAGTTACTATTAAACCTATCGACTAAAATAATCGACTGTGACAGACGGACGGACGGACGGAGATTCTCACCATAAGGATTCCATTTTTACCATTTTAGTACGGAACCCTAAAAATAAAAACACTATTTTAATGACCCCTACGAAGTTAAACGAAAATCAAAGATCTTGCTCAAAAAAGATACATATGTACTCAATGTAAAAATCCATAAAAAATTCAGTTCAGTTGTTTTCAGGAAAATAGTAACAAAAACTCATCAACAACCGCTTATACTAAACAAAGTTAGGTAAGTATTACAATCTCTGTGTCATCATGTTAAAAATGAATATTATAGGCATATTTTGTGCCGTCTTGCCTATTTTTTTGTATTTTATTAAGAAAATTAATTATATTTGGAAAAATAGAAGCACCCACCTACCTACAAAAACATATTCTCTAAATTAAAAGATTTCACACATAAATTAAAGTACCTAATGTAAGTATGATTTTACAATGCTAATGAATAAAAGTTGTAAGTGAAAGACACATACTCGTACCAAGTCAATAAGAAAGCTAGAAATAGCTCAACTTAAGCGACTACTGTCTTAAGAAGGCCGAAAGAAATCGCTTGAAAAAGCTGAAGATGCCATGAATGGATGGAAAGTAAGCTGACAAGCGAGATGTGGCAGTTTCTGTTCACACGACTCTATAGAAAACTTGCATAGAAATACTTAATGTGTGGAATGAACATTCATAATACACTTCATTCAATTCACTTTATTCATAATGAAATTGTAACTGATCGAATTCTGTACATTAAGTGTATTTTTGAAAATTTTAATCAAAGGAAGATTTACCTATGATGAAAATGGAGACCAAATGTTTAATTATCGTTTGTCTGTAAGCACAATCGCTCATGCTGCGAAACGGATTTGAATGCAATTTGGTAGATCATGTTTATAACCATTTTATACATATAACTAATACTCTGGATTAACAATTAGGATCTTTTTTTATTTTATGCCGAAAATAGTATGGTCTTATCGGGACCTGGGATAAAGTTTAATAGACATTAGGTACTCCATCCATAGCTCAATAACTCGGAATCGATTTTGACAATTATTCTTTTTCTATCTGAATATTTGTTTAGGTATGTGTCGTCAAAATCTGATGAAAATATCGGAAATAGAAATAACATATCAACGGATAACAGCAAATCATTCGCATAATCTTAATCTTTAATATATATTAATTACGTGTCACGTTGTTTGTCCGCGATGGACTCCTAAACTACTGAACCAATTTTGATCAAACTTCGTAACTATCTGTAATTTGGTCCAACTTGAAAGATAGGATAGTTTTTTTTATTAGGATAGTTTATTTGTTTTATTTATATACCTAGATAAGTTGGCGGTACGAAGTTCGCCTGGTTAGCTAGTAATATATATAAATTACGTGTCACGTTGTTTGGCCGCGATGGACTCGTCAACTACTTAACCGATTTTTATCAAACTTCATAACTATCTGTAATTTGGTCCAACTTGAAAGATAGGATAGTTTTTTGGATTGGGATAGTTTATTTGTTTTATTTATATAGATAAGTTGGCGGTACGAAGTTCGCTGGGTCAGCTAGTATAATATGCTAGTTGTTGTACGATGTACATTGTACATACCATTTATATGAGATTCTTGACCACTAGTCGTTAATCAAAAAATTGCATTTCTTAATTAATCTTGTAAGTACGAAGTATGGACTACATAGAGATTTTAACTAAATAAACATAAACACTAATTATACATACAAATATGAACTGAATAAAGAGCTTGTAAAATTACATCAACTTCTTAAACTAGGGGCCTCATTCAACTTTGCCGTCCCGGGCCTCTGACGGGCTTAGTCCACCACTGAGTCAGTATGCTATCAATATAGTGTGAACTGTCAAACCTAGCTCATAGCTGTGCGAAGCTGGGGCGGATCGACTAGTTAAATAATAATATTGTCAGTTATACAGGTTTCATACGGCACAAAAGGCTTTTTTAAGACTGTAGGTGAGCACTTAACCGGCTGTGTATATTATATGTATTTATTCTTTGTTACAGGCATGTTATTATAAATAAAAATATTGTTACCGGGCTGCCACGTAACTTGCCAGACGAGAACAAATCGTTTTTAAAAATAAACTATGGCCAAGAAGGAAAATGCGAAATGTAGGAATTAGGTAAATCATGTACTCGTAGCTACTCGCCTATGGAAATTGGAACTCACTTCCTCAGCATAATATTAGAGACAGTCAGTTAATTCACACTTTCAGAGTGAAGCAGCACTATCTTTATGTATTGTATAATTATATTTCTATGTTTATATAAATACAATATATTTATGTAAGTATGTATTTTATTATCTATGTATTTTTGTGTATTTGTGATCATATTATTTTATTATTGGAACGTAGTTCCTTATCGCGCGGTGCGGAAGGGGGCTAGACGGAAAAAATTAAGTCAAAATTGATCCGACACTCGACACTGATCGACACTTTTTTGAAACCGACACTTTTTGAATGTGATTTTAGCATTGTGTTCGGTATTTTCGCGGTACAATATTGGGTCTCCGTAGTCTTGTGGTTTCAACAGTCGCCTAACAGCCAAAAGTCGATGGTTCGAATCCCAGCTCGACAGACCGAATTTTCCATTTTCAATTTTATTTTAAACAATTTCTACATGTACTTAGAACCTTTCCCTAATTTTAATTTGAAAATGGAAAATTCGGTCTGTCGAGCTGGGATTCGAACCATCGACCTTAGGCTGTTAGGCGACTGTCGAAACCACAAGGCTACGGTGATCTAATATTGTAGTGTGAAAATGTTGAACACAATGCCAAATTAATTAATCGAAAGGAACTTCTTTCCATCCGGGTGTCCCTTGACACCTCTCAAGTTTTTTTTAAATTATATTATATTATAATATATGTACTATATAGATATGTACATTTTAGACCTATACCACTTTTTAATTTCGCCTTACTCACTTTCGAGCGAAGCTGGAAGAATTCTCTACTTAGAGATAAGCTTCACCTTTGACCACTATCTATTATTATTCTTAAGAATTTTGTTGCATATAAATAATAAAAATAAATAAATATAACACCCCTCTTTTTGCGTCGAGGGTTAAAAATGCATATAACATTCGATTTTTGTCCTTTATGCGAATTACTTTCTGCTATCCGTGGAGAGTTATGTCCTCTATCTGCGATAATATTTGTCAGATATTCATCAAACTTAGACAAAACATGCCTAAAGTGTACACTTTCAAATAAAAAAGAATTATTAAAATCGGTTTAAATTTGACGGAGTTATGGAGTAAAATCAACAAAAACTTTCATCCCCTATCTTGAAGAAATAAAAAACTATCCTATACGTTGACTCGGAATATCAGCTATACTGGCAATATTTAAATACGTTCAGTAGTTTTCACGTGATGCGCGGGCACACATACAGACAGATAGACAGACAGACGGACAGACAGCTGACAGACAGACGGACAAAAATTAAATAAAAATCTGTTATGGGCTCAGTATCGATAATAAAACATCCCCGGTTAAAATTTCTAAAATATATTAAATGTACAGAAATCTTCCACTTAAAGTTTTATTATTATAATTAGTATAGAATATACAGATATTCCCATAAAGTAGACATCAACGCGCCCACATCGGGACCTCAATTCTAAAATGTTCACTTAATTAAACAAACTCTCACAAAGAAAGTCTAAAATTCCATCTTTTTTAGGGTTCCGTACCAAAATAGTAAAAATGGAACCCTTATGGTGTGACTTTCTCCGTCCGTCCGTCCGTCTGTCACAGTCGATTATTTTAGTAACTATTAAAGCTATCGACATGAAATTTGGAATAGTTGTACATATATAATAGTGGCCCAAATAATTAATTTCAATTGGAGATATTTTAACCTAAGTATAATAAAATTGGACACGTCTGTAGGTAATTCTTTATCATGAATCAAGACGAAAGACACAAGCTGCACTGATATGACTATCTAAAAAACCTTTCGGATAAAACCACAGAAGTACCTACTTTAACAATCTCATCAATCAATCAAACACCATCATCATAATCTAGCATCTTCATCATAATCTTTACTTCAAACCTCTCAAAACTCTTGCATCATTTAATAAATATAAATGTTCAACCAACCTTTCGATCCACAAAGAAGCGATTGCAATTTAACACGGGTTCATTTCTCCAAGTTTTAAACAAATATAACTGAACATTGTCGATCAGCGTATCATTTCACTGGGCGTTAGTGCTCTCACTAGTTCACTGTTCTAAAAAATATGATATGAGAGTAATTTGTAAGCGATGATTTTACTGATTTAAATCAAATTCACGGTTGGATTATCGCGACAACGACGGTGAACCGTTGGAATAGGGCTGGTACCAGAGCGCTCGCAGCGTGCGTGCACTCTGTACAGCGACCCGACACGAATGGTAAAATAAAGGCAGTCGAAGAAAGTTCGACGTCACATTCCACGCTAAACCTTGCTCACCGATTTAATTGAAAGCTAATAACTCATGTTACTCATGTAGCTAACTGTTGTACTATTAGGTGTCAACGAATGTGTCCTTGATATTCCAGATAGCCTTTCTTCCCACTTCTGTAAAATAAACGCCTAGATAATTACTGAGGGTAGGTATTAGTTAAAGCAACAAGAAGTTTAAAATCTGTAAGCCGACTACTGAAAATGGATGTCAATATAACCGTCATATCGATTTTGTTATAAAATTTCATCCGGACCATAATAACGAATCGATTAACACCTCATACATCTTTATCGGTTCAGTACAGTTTAGGCGCTACGTTGGAACAAACGTAAATACAAACAAACATGCATACAAACTTAGACTGCTAAAATCATAGCCCTTCCTTTTGGTTTTGCAGTAGACGGGTAATAGGGTCAATCAAAACGACAATAAACCACATCGGAACATAATATTTTATTATAATAGCACAACAACACTAAAACTAAATTACTTATCACATCATTACAGTTTCTATCCTTTCGCATCCGATATATACCTTTTTTAATATTTGGTTATCAAAGATATGATGACTTCCAATTCTAAAATATCACCCAAAAATACAGCCTTCTAAAACATTCAATCCTCATGCTTTGCCCAGTTATTATTATTATATTTATCATCTATATTTACAATAAACATCTATGTAACATCGATTTTATCAATAATTCTCTAAAATACATCAAGTTTAACAACAATTTCTAATTTTAGGCTTTACTTAATTTAAATCTTTTCAAAATACATCTCTGAGCAATAAGCTTTCCTTTTAAAGTACCTACCTATGCACATTGTTAGCTAATGCGCTGTAGACTTGTGCCATCTCATTGTTGTAGGTGACTCCAACATGCTGTTACTATCTTTTGCAGAGTTTGCTCACATAAGTATGTAATTCTTTTGATAGTTCAGAATTGTTCCTATCTGCGTACTAAGCGCCTACATGTCTCCCAAATTCTTCTACATTTATTAGTACTGCTTCATTTAATCAATTTTTTTTTCGTATAATCCACATATAAGGAAACCGTTTTATTGGCAACGAAATGGGATTATATACGTAACGTATATAAAAATAGGTATATGATATTTTTAAAAGGTAAAAACTATTTTAAGATAAAATACGAAGTTTATCAAAAAAAATTCTTCCAAAAAAGAAAATCAACAGGATTATTAAAGTTTTCTTATTAAATAACCTACCTATTAAGTATATTATTCTAAAAATTGATAAAATATCTAAACGTCAATTCTAATCAGATTTGATAGAACAATATACGGTACCTACGTTCATATTTTTAATGCAATCAGTTGAATTGAATTATATTATTTTGAAAACTACTCAATACATCGGAACTTTTTAAAAGTTTTTCTGAAGCGTAAATAATTTTAAAAATAGCAGACTTATTATTAGAATTATATGCTTATATGTTTGAGTACCTACTTAAGGGTTTGCCACAAATGAAATAAGTTTAGAAACACGAATAGGTACCTACTCTAGGATCTCTACCTATTCAACAGAATGTTGTGGTAAAGTTTTATAATATAGCAAAAATATAATCCAAAACATATAAATTATAATAATTACGAAATTCTGATAACTAAACTAAATCCTTAGTTATTAAATCCTTATAGCTCTCTAAAGGACCGCAACTCTTTTGACCCTATTAATAAATAGAAGATCCTGTAAAAATATTAAATACCTATGCTGCTTACCTGAAACGGATTATACGTTTTTAACATTTCATGTTATAATGGCTATAAAAATAAATAAAATTTATTGTAACAAGAATAAAATACCCGTCAATAAATCATAATAATACGTACTGTATAAAATAGGTTCATTGAATTTCAATAGATTTCATATTGAATAAAGTATAAGTTTACAAAGTATTCATCTTAGTTTTAACCAAAGGTACTGATAAAAATACACATTTCAAAATTTGTAGTAAATTAGCATGTATTTAAAATAGTAACAAAATTTATTTGTGTTTGCTTAATATACTTATTATAAATTTATAATGCCTAAGTAAAATATCATGGTGTAGATTGAAAATCATCATCTAAAATAAAACATACTTAATCTAAAATATAATAAAAATAAATTATTATTTGGTAGTAATATGAGAATCAGTCTATTTAAAAATATTTGTTAAAAATATAAGTACCTAATTTGTGTGCCGGTAATTATGGTTCATCAACGGATGTTTCTACTTACTTACTCAATCATAGAATGTCAATACTTTTTATCTTTGCTTTTTATAATATTAAATGATAAAGTAAAGGTACTTAGAGTCCAGTATAACCAAATAAGTATTAAGTATATAGCTACCAAGTTTTTGCGGGTTTAAAATAAAGAATAAAAATTTTAAATATTTACCTAAGGTGCATTGAGGTACGATCGCAAATGGGGTAAATTTCTTTCGCATGGGATATCTTTATGTTAATTATTGTTAATAGAATAATTAAACCAAAAGATTGTGTACATAAATTTATTCCTATAGTTTATCTAGGGATAACGTTTTTTTTAATTTGTCGCTATTTTTCATCGTCAGCTTTTGATAGACAGTAGACACTAGGTATATTTTAATTCTTTATATTCGTACTTTAATAATAATAATAGTACTCAACTATTATTACTATCAAGAAAAGCTGCGGCCGCGGACGCTTCAATGATGTGATTTTTTTTTGATGATGCATTAGTGATGCATTTTGTTTTGTGCCGTACAATAAAATTATATCTGCGCAGGTACATGTCCACTTATTTTATGGTACAGTTATAATTGTTTATATATAAATAAATAAATTTATATAAAATATACAGTGTGTCCGGAGATATTTTAAACACTTGTATAAAAACTATTTTTAAGTAAAATAGGTACAAATACACTCTAAACTTGGGCCCAATCCACTTCCCCCCTATGTGGCAGCCATTTTGTTTTTTTGTTGAAATATTCTCTGTATGTGTACAAAAAAATTCATATCTCTCAAAGTTTTGGTCTTACTGAGATAAAAATGGGCTTATTCGAAGGGCAACAATACTGTCCTACCGTTTACAAAACAAAGTGTACACCATAACTTTTGAAAAAAATATGAAACCCGAAAAAATTGATCGTAAAATCATGCAAATCAACAAATTATTGTAAATAACTGCAAAAACACCCCCGACAGCCCTTTTGATTTTTTTACTAGATCGAAGCACTCTAGATGGATGCACTCCGGGAATTGCCATTCTACAGATGTACTCAATTATCAATTTTATATCTTTACCTCTTATTCACTGCAAAAAAAGCATATTTTATTTCAATTTCTATGATTTAATACTGTTTTTTGGTATAGCGTACAGGTACCTGGCAAAAGATGAAACAACCCCTTTAATTAGATAATTGGCAAAACCCATTTGTAAAATCATGACATTGGATTAAATAAATGATATTATTATTACTATATATACATATATATTAATATATATATATATATATATATATATATATATATATATATATATATATATATATATATATATATATATATATATATATATATATATATATTAATTCAATGATTCGTTATAAGAACGGAAGAATAAATTTTTCTTAATATAAGTGTCTTGATTTGGGAAAGACGTCCGTTCTTTCCCCGGTTAAGTCCGCTCTTTTTTAAGCCCATCCAAAATTACCCCAATGCACTCTGTGTACCAACATAATATGTAGGTAGGTAAATTAAATTATACATGATTTTGAACTATTGTTAATAATACGAAGCTGACTCTTAAAAAAAGGGTGCCAAAATAGACGGATTAATCAACACGTTATTTGGACGTAGTCATTATTTCTACCTAGTACAAAGTTTGAGCATAGTACTATCCTACATAGTAAATAATAAAAACCATTCAGTCATTACAAGAGCAAACCAAAAATCAGAAATGAACACCTGCATATAAATTATTTGACTTTCGAACGGGATGTGTCCCAGCAGTGTGTGAAATTGATTATAATTTTATTACTAACTGACCAAATCAAATTTCAATAAATTGAATAAAAATCATGATAATAATAATAATTTTATTATATAAAATAAAAACAAAACTTTCAAAAGCAAAAAAATCGACAAAATAACGTCGCGTAATGTATAATAGTTCTAAATAACTTTTCCATTAAGCACCATAAATAAACAAAAAAGAATTACGCATATTATCCATCGTTTGAATCGTATATAATTATTATAGTCTTGGGTTAATATGGAATCCCATAAAAAAGGGCATTTAGTCTTCCCGAGTTTGAAATATTTTCAGGCAACATTTCAGATTTTTTTTATATAAAAATCTAATTCGGAAAAATAGTCAAATCGGTTAAGCAGCCGCTCTTAAGTGATGCGCTCACGAACGAACAGCATTTAATTTTTTTTATTTAGTGCCGATTTCAGCAACGTAAAAAAGTTTTATCCGAGTTCATATTTTGACAGTATTTTCAATACAAAATCTGTCAAAACGCCCAATTTATTCCTCGGTTCACATAGTTTTAAAATCTTGCCCTATAATGTTTGTTGCCTTTTAAGTTTTTGGACTATTACATTGAGAAAATAAAAAACACCTGAGCATACGTCGTATGAAGGCGTATCGTTTCTAGATTTAAGACGTTTTATTAAAGGTTTGTTTATTTGAACCTAAGAGTTTAGGAGTGGTGGAGTTTTGTATGTTAATTGTAACTTGACCGTATACGAGTACATAGCAACGTCTTTTATTTTCTTAGGTACCTAATACGTATTATGCCGAAAATGTATAGCTACATACTTATTTCTTACCAAAACTCTGTGATCAAAACTCAAAACTCAAACCTTTTCATGTTTATTTATTTTCGAAATTTGAAAAATATAGATTAATATAGTTAAAGTATACACTAAGATCTATTATAATGATCAACATTTTCCATATTATCTGTTACTACCCTGTAATTTTGAATTTTCTCTCGACATTAATAAAATTATCAATAAGACGCTTTAAGACGATATTAAGACAGAATAGGTAGAGATTAATAAAATTTCAATGAAAAGTTTAATTGATTTTATCAATTAAATAAAATGACACAAATTGACTTTTTATAAGATGGAATTCACAAAATTCTATCGAAAAATTTAAAATATAATATTGTCTATGAAAAATATTTTTATTTATTAGCACCACTACGCATTATTTAAGGATTTTTTAATTAAAATTATTAAATAACTGATATAGTAAGTTTTAATATAAAATATGTTAATCAGCTTAATAACATTCCAGTTAAAATTTATAAACAATAATCACTGTCTCTAATTTACTCAATTCCTCATAGTTAGTAAATGAGCAAATAATATTCCAAGAAGAATACACCTACTTATTACTTGCTACCTGTTTCTAAAACATTATTTATTATAAATATAGGAATTTTTTAAAGCAATGCATCTAAAATAAATAACAGTGTAGATAATTATTCTTTTTTGAGTTATGTTAAGTGGATAACGTTTATAAATCATATCCCAACCACATACATTTTTAATATGTACAAACTACTTATAACAATCTAAGTATTTTTTCAAGAATTTCTACGACCATATGTAAGAATAATTGATTTTGTTTTGAAATAATTAAATGCTTAGCTGTATATATTAAACAAAAACCGTTGAAAAAGTTTGATGTTAAGCTCTTCCATCTTTTTTAATCGTTTCAGCTTTTGATGTTGTTTGTTTAGAAAAGTTCATATGTTTAGTACCATTTGAATCTGATGTGGATGGTGAAGTTTTTGTACCCGGGGTCGCAAAAGATTTTACACAATATGCACTTGTGGTATTAACATTGTTGAATGATTTCTGTACCTGGGATTTTGATGTATTTGTTAGGGTGTTAGACGTCAAAGTTGAACCTATTTTCGTTTTAGATGTCGATACAATATACGAAGGAAGAGTTATATTAACTGTTGTAACTGCACATTTAATTGATACATCTGTTTTAACAAATTCCGAAGGATAAGACGAAGATGATAAAATATCTGGTTTTCCACCTACGGAAATCGTGCTTAATTTACTACTTGATAATGGAGCAGCAGACGCGGGCTTTGATGAATTTTTTACTGATTCATTACTGTGTTTGTCAACAGCTTGAGAGATTGCAGCTGAAGATTTACTAACGGATTTTGGAACATCCTTACACATATCAGACACTGTAGGTTTTAAATTAATAGTTTCTGTAATAGACTTTATTTTAGGTATCGATGCTGTTACATTACTCGTAGTTTTAACTTCTGTTGAAGATGAACTCGCTATGCAAGGAGTCATTATGCCTTTAGGCGGATCTTCTACACATGAATTAGATATACTAGAAACCTTTGTAGACATCGGGAGGGTAACACGAGTAGCAAAGTCATTGGTGTTTTCAACTTTAAGAACTTTGTCAGTTTTTGCAATGAAATTCTTGTCTATTTCCTTTGCTAAACTTTGAGTATCTATTTTGCCAATTTTACTTAAAGAATCTTTCGTTGCATCAGTTAATGCATTTGATTGGCGTTGTAACTTTTTATTACTAGTGATAGCAATATTTAAAGGAAGTTCAGTGTCATTTGAAATAAAATGCGTTTTTCGATGCTCTGGGGATTCTAAATTTGTATGCGTTCTAATTGTATGCGTTTTCTCTTGTATTGCGACGTCCAAGGGCGCTGGCATAATGTTATTGTCCATAGTATGAAAGCTTTCTTTTGATTTATCTATCGAACTATACTTTTCTGATTTATTTTTAATACTCGCAGCAGATATATATTTTTCCATTGATTTGATTTCAGGCAGGGTATCGGTAGAAGACTTTTCCTTTAAAGACATGTTTTCATTAATGGCCAATTTAGCTGCTGCTGGCAAAGTGACATTATTTGACAACTGATCAAGCTTTATATCTTTGTTAAGTAAAGTTGAAGCGGTTGGTGGCTTCTTTACGTTATCATTTAATGCTTCAGATTTAAGTAAAGGATGCGCTTCTGTCGGTGAATTTTTTTTATCCTTATAAGTTTGTGATACATTGATTTCTGGTTTTCTCGATAAGGCTTTCATATCGTCAGAGGATGTTTTATTTAAATTACTTGTTTCAGGAGGGTTAACAAATCCAGCTTTAACTATACCTATATTACCTTCAATTGTTGATAATATTGGTACAGGAGTAACCTGTAAAGGTTCCATTAATTTTGTTTTACTATCTGTATGAATTTTAGCAGTTGTAAAAATGAGTGGACTTGGACTATATCTTCCAGGCTTGCAATTATCTATTTCAACAAGAATTTGATTTTTAGTTGTTATTAAACCTGTGGGGGCTTCGTAAGCACTAAATATATTTGTATTCATATGGTTATGAATGGGAGCAGATCCGCAGTTATAAGAAGTAGATACTGGAATCTCTTTCACATTATTTATGATCATATTACTAGTTGAGCTTACAGGTATAGGTACGGAGCATTTATCAGCATAACCATCCGTAACTTTAGTATCCTTTTCGTGTAAAGATTCAGTCTTAGATTTATTTATTAAATATTTGGCACTTCTATTGGCAATTTCGATTTTATCTTTTTCTTCTGTTTGAAGTAATGGTTCTATTATACCGTCATCCGATTCATGACTGAAGTTTTGAACTCTCCGCTTAATAGAATTTTTTGTCATTTTATTAAAAGTGGTTGCAGATTTCTTTATTTCATTGTCTTTGCCACTGGATATAGAACTTGAATCAGCACCGTCGTGAGAGGTCTGCAAGAAAAAATTACATATTTTCCAAGTGATAGAGTAAAGCAGTATTTTTGCAGTTTTAAAGCAATTTATCTTAACAAAAACTAAAATCTTTTGTGGCGCCCCGGGTCTGATGATGAAACCGGCCTTTAAAACAAGAATTTTTGTAGCGGTATGCACTTTAATCAATGAAAACAAAATCAAAATTATTTATCTCACGGAGGTCAACCTGTGGCTCTTATGACACGTCATAACTCTACCACCGGTTCGGAAAGCGAATTCTACTGAGAAGAGCCGGCAAGAAACTCAGCAGTTGCTCTTATCAAAATAATCATTTGACAATATTATTATGTAGCTATTACATTGTAATAAGTTTTTTATGCTATCTTGTGGGCAGCTGGATGCCAAGCCGATTTAACCCATGCATTTTTGATAGAAAATAATATAATATTACCACAATGAGAGGACTGGGGAAGTTCCAAAAAAACGTACTACAATACTCATGTAATGGCGTGCCTTAGTCGCGACGAGGACGTACCTTCCGCATAGCAATGAGCGGGTGGGTGTGCGGGGGTCATGCGCCGCGGTCGCGCAGCACGTGCCGGCCGTGTAGCAGCAACACGGGCGGCGACAGCTCGGTCTCGGCGCGCAGCACGGCACACACCGGCGCCGACGCTGGGCCCCACTCGTCAGTGGGCCGCGCAAGCACGCGTGCTTTCTGCAAACATTCGCATGATGAAGATCCTACATCAATCTACTAAATTATAAAGCGAAGAGTTTGTTCGTTTGAATGCTATCTCTGGAACTATCTACCAGTCGGATTACCTACCAGACTACCAGTCGGACACACTATTTTTCATCATACCTATTCGAAAAACGAATATTGCCTTCAGAGGGTGCAAAATTTAATTTTAACCCCATGGGACTTTTCATTTCTCTCTTCTGATTGGTCCGCATTCGTGTTTTAGTATGTGTATAACTACTGCGTTCGTTGCAGAAACCTGTCGATCGCTCATTTCGTTCGAAATTCAAAAATGTTTGAGAAGCTGTTGTCTTCGATAAGTCACGTGATCAATTTGTCGATCGGAGATACGCCCCATACTGTATCGAACATAAATATTAATGTTTAATTAGTTTATAATAATTTATTTGTGTTTTATTTAAACTTTCAATATACGCATCTAGGTAATGTCAATACATAGTAGGTTGATACTCCTAGCTTTTTCTCATAGGTAATGATGTAAAATAGTGTGTGTCATTCGGGACCAAAATACATATTTTGTTCTCGGACGGCGTATATATTGAACTCCTCGCTACGCTCAGGATTCTACTTTAGAATACCTCGCTGCGCTCGGGATCCTTCACTTCGCTCTGAATTCAAAATAACGCCCTCGGGGAACAAAAAATTTCTTTGGCCCCATATAACACAAATAACTGAAAGCCAAATTCTTGAGGAAAGTTATATGCTATTCAACATCACGGTACGGTCCTTAGAAGTCTAGCAAAAAGAAATATACTTAATAAGAAAAACGCTATGCGGAAAAGAAGTAATAGCTCAGGTGAGCAATGTGATGCCATATTCTTTTGTCGATGTAATATTCTTTTCGTACCACTTGCTCAAAAAAGTGACATTCTGTGCCACAAAAAGCGAACATAACAATAGTCATTTTTAATCTGTTAAAAACAGGGAAAGAAAATTGTACTGAATTTCATTCATCCTCTAGGGGGAGAATATGATTTAAATTTGGAATACTTACCGAAATTTATACTGAACTACATCTGTGTTTACACCATTGAGTATATAAAGCATTAAACATCTTTTGAAAAAGGAATACGCATTTATTATGCAGTTATGATTATTAAATAAAATTACGAAAACCGACGAGGCCGTATGAGCTTGATGCCTTTGCTTTTCCGACAAAAAAATATTAGTCTAGGAATTTGCCGCGTTTTTGTTTTCTTCAAATACATAAACGTTAAGTTTATTTTAATTTATTTTTATAAATAAGTAAATGTTCTAAAAATACGTTACGATGTTAAATCAAAGCGACAGTGACAGTGAATTGTCGGATTCCATCAGTGCAAATGCTCAGACGCAAGAACAGAGAAATACTCAAATCAACTCATCAACAATAAATGTACCAAACAAAAATTAACTCTCTCTATCAATAAATTGGACCAATGTTTCGAATGTTAACTTTTACTTTTAATTGTCATTATTTTCAATAAATGCTTATCTCATATTAATTATTGTGTTAATTTTTTCGCAAATGGTACGAAAAGTAGAGTATTTTCCTCGGTGATAAAGCTGTCTTAGTCATGGGTGAACTTACATCCCTCGCGATTTAAATCGTCACCCGCGACAGAAGACACTGCTTTATCCCCTTGGTTAATAATCTACTATTTTATGCACAAGGTATTTTTTTTACACAGAAACAAATTATCCGCTAGAGTCCGTGACTTTGTGAGCAAGTACTTCAGTGCCTAAATTATTCATTAGATACTCGTACAAGTTTTTATTATAACTGCAGCCTTACATCAAAAGTTAGTCTTGGAGATTTCAAAATTAGTCGCTCTATTTAACATCAATTTACTAACAGATAAGTACGTAGAGGGTTGCTTAACATTTTGTTTGAAAATTTTGAAATGCAGTTTCCTATACTTACCTATTTCATAATAGGTACTGTAATATAAACGTTAAAGTTATCGAAACAATATTGTCCTCCCGTCCAAATTCGGCATTAATATAGTTGAATGAATTAATTAATTAATGAATTTATTTATTGATGCATAATTTTTTTTTTCAATATAGTTCCTTCCGGGGATACAACATTCCTACAGTTATCTTATACTATTATGACTCAGGTAAAAAGTTCATGTTATAAATAGTTGCACTGTCTATTCCCTCACTCTTGTCCTACTACTGGTCAGAAATTCGACACGATCCAGAGAGATCAGGCGCGAGACCGACGGCCGAGGCATGGTTGTAACACACCGCCTAAATTCTGGGCTAGTCATAATTAATTAACTATGCACATATGAAATTCACTCTTATCATGCCTGAAATTACAAAAAAACTTCTAGGAAAATCAACCGCGTTGCTTACGTTTTTAAAAAGCACTTGAAAATCTTAGATTTTCCGGGATAAACTATATTCTACCTTGGGAAATAAGATATCTCTTTGCCACAATATGTTGTAGAAATAGATTCAGCGGCTTAAAATAGACAGACAACATTTTTTATAATTTCAGTATGGAATATGGTTATTAGAACACACAATATGTAATATAAAAAAATATAAAATTTAATATAAAAAAACCTTTTTAAACAACCTACTTCAAACTCCCGCTTTACTACGTTACACACACACACACACACACACACACATACGAAGTATTTAATTTACTGTCGATATTTTAAAAACCGCTCGACCGATTTCGATAAAATTTATATGAGACCACCTGGGAAGTATGCCCTTTGAAACAAAAAAAGAATTTTTCAAATCGGTCCCACGTCTTCGAGTAATCGGTGAACATACATAAAAAAAGATTCCGACGAATTGCGAACCTCCTCCTTTTTTAAAGTCGGTTAATAAACGCGTTTTGTCTGTTTGTTGGCTTGTCAGATTGTCTTTCAATCACGGAGCAACGGATTGACGTGATTCTTTTCAGGACCTGAAGGGTGAGATACACTCCTCTTTAACCCAGAAAACTAAAAAGGTTCCCAAATGATTTTAAAAACTAAACTACGCGCAGACGAAACACACACACGGGCAAATGGTATCAATGATATAGTTACTTCCATAATCGTAAGGTCATCAGGTCCGCTGCATATCTGGTCGACGGCCATCAACACGATGACGACGATCGGGAGCACCCCCAGCGTCCAGCCGACCGCGTCCGCCCACATCGGGTACACGTACTGCCCGTATGACGCCGGCTTGTATTCGATCCAGTTGAACACCAAAATAAACTGGAAACATCACAGCCGAAGGTCAATCAATCAATATCAATTCGACAAGTTTTTTTTTGTTGATGTTGCTCCATAACTCCGTCAAATCTGATTTCGCGATTCCGCGTTCAGAGAATGGGATGATTGATCCTATGAAGCTACCACTAAAAAGCTTAAAATAATTATTTAATTATTTATATAAAAATTATTTAAAAAAAACCGACTTCAAACGCCACTATAAAGTATAAAATAATTTTAGTTTGTACAGGTTATGTTGAAGTCGGTCGGGCCTCAATAGGAACTATGAAACCGCAACGTTAGTCCGACTCCAACCTACCTACCTGTAAAAACTAAAATTATTTTTATTATTTTTAGTGGCGTTTGAAGTCAGTTTTTTAAATAGAATTTTTATATATAATTATGTATCTATTACAAATGTTAAGTCGGCTACAAATAACCCTGATGCAGTACGACGTCTTAAAGTACTTTAATGGTGATCCCGCAACGGAAATTTACCCAGGCTACAATCTATGAGTAAAGCCTGGCAAATACCTATGAGGGAACCCAAGAACCGACAAACAAAAAACACACGCAAAACTTCCAAACACTGACCATTGTAGTTAAAAAATCTATAACTTACCACTAAGGCGGCAGGTGTTACAACTCGCCACATTGCACTCCAAAATACAACCCAGAGCTTCGACTGTCTTCCGATCATCCGTTGTATATCACAACAAAACTTCTCCGCGCCATAGATCCAAGCAATTAAAATACATTCACCAATTGCAATAATGAGAACTGACCAATTTGCTGCATATTTGTCCATCAGTTGTAACCAATACATTCCACTCTGAAGATTAAAAATACAATCGATTTTATTGCTGTCGGTAATAAAATGATTTTATGATACATTATAATTATTATTATGGAAAAAACTCACATTAGTCGTGAAAATCAAACCACCAAGGTAGCCAAAAACCGCAACTGTTAAAACAACCCAAACTTTCTTTTGACGAAAGTTAGGAAATCGATCCAATATAGCTGTCGTTACTGTCTCCATGAGTGCAAACTAAAAAAATATAGCATTTATTAATGGATTAATAGATTTTTGTATGTATATTTTATTTTCAAAATTCTTGAAAGTTTTCATATAATATTATGTATATTGTTTACCTGTGTAACCATAACCAGAAATGCTAAGTTTGTTTTAACCAATATTTTTTTACAAAATGCTTTCGAATAACACAAAATAAATAAATAAATAGCTAATGAAATTGAAAATATTTTAAAATAAGTTTTGCAAATAATATTTAAAAAAAATCTAGTTAAACCATAGCATACCTGTGAGTCAAGTCCTAAAGTCAATAGCATGACAAAGAAAAGAATGGACCAAAGAGGTGAGACGGGTAATCTTGTCACCACTTCGGGGTAAACAATAAAAGCAAGTCCTGCGCCCTGGTCAACAACTTTGTCCACTTCCACTTGCAGCTCGTGGGCTAAGAATCCTATTACGGAGAAGATTACGAGGCCAGCGAAAAATGACGTTAAAATGTTTGACACGGCGACAATTAGTGAATCACTGTAAAAGAAAATATCATATTCTGCACTGTGTAAATCCTGTGTAATTGTGGATCACGATAACGACTTTAGGTTATACTTACATATAACAGTTATTAGAGAACTTATTGTAAGAAGAAAGTGTAATAAGACCTCCCCAAGCTGGGCTTAACGCAAAAAATATTTGCACAGCGGCGTCACCCCATACCTTAAACAAGTAAAACGTTTAAAAACTGTAACCTGACTACGGATAATTGTATATAACATCTGTCATATTGAATTTGATCGTATAAAATGTAGCATAATGTCACCCGGACCATAAAAAATCGATTGACACCTCATTCATCAAAATCGGCTCAGTAGCTTAGGCGCTACGGCTGAACATTCTTAAATAGTTACACGTACAATATTCATACACATTACACACGTACACATTCATCATCATTAGCAACCCATCAACGTCTCACTACTGAGCGCAGGTCTCCTCTCAGAGAAGGGTTACAGGCCATGGTCCACCACGCTGCGCGCTGGCCCAATGCGAATTGGCGGACTTCACACAACTTCGAGAACATTATGAAGAACTCTCAGATGTGCAGGTTTCCTCACGATGTTTTCCTTCACCGTTGAAGCAAGTGATATTTAATTGCTTAAACGCACTTGACTCCGAAAAGTCAGAGGTCTTGATCGAACCTGCGACCTGGGATCGAACCTGCGACCTCCGTATAGGAGACCACAGTCCAAACCACTAG
Source organism: Oeneis ivallda (assembly GCA_029955525.1). Classification (NCBI taxonomy): domain Eukaryota; kingdom Metazoa; phylum Arthropoda; class Insecta; order Lepidoptera; family Nymphalidae; genus Oeneis; species Oeneis ivallda. The sequence continues at coordinate 11,462,713 of JARPMR010000004.1, read as the reverse complement.
GCTATCACTGCTTACACACGTACACGTAGATTGCTAAAATCAACCCTTTCATTTGGCGTTGCTGTAGTGGGGTTTCAGATTTAGCTACAAAAATTATAGCTACAAAAACTTGAAATTCTGAGCGGCGGAGATGTGCTAAAGACTATCATACCTGGGCGTTGAGAAGTTGACTAAAATCTGGTGTCAGATAAAACAGAATTCCAGTTGAGGCTCCCGGTAGTGTCACGCCACGAAAAAATAAAATTACCAGCACCACGTAAGGAAATAAGGCTGTAAAATATACCACCTGAAAAGTTGATAAATATGAATATTTTTACAGAAGACTCAGCTTTTGATTATTAGGTACCTTCTAAGACAAATTTTTACTAGAGACATCAAAACTTATATCTTATTTTACTGAGTAATAATATGTCTTTCACAATTAAATAGTGCAAAACTCTGCCATAGTAACAAGAAAAATATTTTTATATTAGACTATTTTTTGCGAGAAAGTGCGGGTTCGATTCCTAACCAGTGTATAAATGTTTTTGAAAAAACTTTTTACGTAGTTTTTATTTTAAACATATCTTAATGTTCTCTATCTCTAGGTCCGCTCCCAAAACAACATCTTGTGTATTAGATTTATATCAAGTATCGGACGTTTTGATATATTTATTATATACTAAATACTAGTTGACCCGTCCCGGCTTCGCACGAGTAAGCTACAAAACAAACGCAGTGGTGCAAACATCTGGGGCCTGGGAGGTTAATGACAGTCTATTTGTAATTAATGCCTATGGCTAAGACCCTCATATATTATAGGGTGTGGATGTATTCGATCGTTGTTTCTTATGCGAGTGACTTGCTATCCGTCAAGAGTTATGTCCTCTATCTCCGATATACAAAATTTCATTTAAATCCGTTCAGTACTTTTCAAGTGATGCGCGGACACACAGACAGACAGACAAAAATTAATTTAAAATCTGTTTTGGGCTCAGTATCGATAATAAAGCAGCGCCGGTCCGTCATCCGGTTAAAATTTTCAAAATAGGTATGTAATTTAAATGCACAGAAATCTTCCGGTTACAGTTTTATTATAAGATTTATACGTATAGATATCGGATGTATTATTATAACACTGATATTTCTACAGAATCCGGATTCATGGGTCGAACGCCATAATTCACCTTATACTGCTTTGCCAAGGAAATGAAAATCTTGTGCAAAGTCCTAGTAGCTAGCTGATTAAAAAATCCTGTTGCAAGCAGGTTGCATATAAAAGTGAAGCTACTTACAATAATTGTTCAAAATCTAATAGGTATTATTATTCAGGTAGAAATTACTAATCAATGGGAAAGTACAAACCTTTCCCGATGATTGTACGCCTTTGCATAAGCACAAAAACACGATAAGCCAGGCAGCAAAAAGACATGCAGCCATACCCAAACGGATTTGGCCAGTTTCTTCAATTCCAGAAGATAGCCCGAGTACTTGATTACTGTAACAAGATTTAATTTATGACAGGATTGTTTCGGTTAAATGCTTTGGGATTGTTTAAAAATGATTGCTATACCGTGCGACGATCACAATCGTTCCTGATTGACTCTACCAATATTGGTTAAAATGCCTTGATGCAGCAAGAACTCCATAAGTTCAGCCATTTTTAAACAGTGAAACAGCTGGATACAACGCTGTATTCCACCTGATAGTATTGAGGTCTAAGGTAGAAGTAAATATTCTGGAAAAAGCATAGCAGCTTTCATTAAACCACCCATGTCCCATATCTATCTGTAATCGATGTGTACTTGACATCGTGCCGGAACGCCAAATCACTAGGAGTGGCACCGGAGTAACAGTGGCAATTACGTAGACTCGGCCGAAGCTATGCCCACCAAGTCACACTTTGACCACCCTTAAATATACAGTGTGAAAGGGACACCCTAACGAAAACTTACTAATTAAAACGATTAAGTACATCGTCTGAGTCGCTCCTACGCAGCCTACTATAATATAATATGTGATATACTTATCACAAAGTACGTAAAGAAGCAACTGCCCTCACTGCCCCCGCCAATTTATCGAGTAAGTGTGCTGTGCCTAGATTGGCTGGTATTGAATTAACCTCACAAAGAGACAAGCCATCGCTTTTATAAATTCTCGGGGTGAGTCAAAATCAACTTACATAAACTATTTATTTATATATTATATTATATATGTATATGTATGTAATGTATGTAATGTGTATGTGTGTGTTTGTGTGTGTGTGTGTGTGTGTGTGTGTGTGTGTGTGTGTGTGTGTGAATTTTTCAGCAGAATCTGCTTTGGATACTACATTGTTACATAAAGAATTTTTCATAATCAACTTACGTAAAGTATTCTTCGGCCGGCGGTTTGCGTATCGCTACGTCCGCTAAAGCAGCGATGTTGTGTAGAGCGGCGTAACTTTGATTCAGACACTGTCGCAAGTAGTAGGTCCCATTGCTCGCCTCACAGCTATCAGCCTCTTCGTACGAGTAGCAATCTAAAACAACATACTTCACTTACAAACTGGAATGAGGCTAATAATTATTCAACTTCGTACGCGTGCCTTTATGGTGAAAAATGTTTTATAAATCTCGTGGGAACTCATATATTTTCTATGATGAAAAGTTTTAGTTCTTCCTCAGGAAGTAAGTATAAGCTATACCAAATTTTGTTGAAATCGATTCTGCCGTTTCGCAGCGAAAGCAGAGGAAATATTTTTTTCAAAAATTAGACACTTGCAGAGACGCCGGTTTAGGTTTAACCCAGGAATAAATTTGTAATTTTCACGTTTCTGCAAGCTGGCCTTCCAGTTTATTCCGTAGGTATTTGACCTTTAGGTACTTTAAGAAAATAAAGCTTCAACAAGAATCCAACTTACATTTAGTACTCCAATCGGCGTCGCAATTCTGCCACGGCAACTGATAAAAGATGCTCGCAAATGAGACCACCATATAGTATATAGTCCACGCTATGATAAGATTATAGTACAGCATGACAATACTGGAGACGATGACCATGCCATAGCCGAGGCCACGGAACAGAGGGCAGAATCTGTTGTAGACTGCGACCGGGCCCAGAGCGGCGTACTGACCGAACGACAGCTCCATGAACATCAGCGGGAGTCCCGCGATTATGAGCATTATTGTGAAAGGTATAAGAAATGCACCTGCGAACATTTATTTACATTATTATGACGGTGGCCGCATCAGCTTAGCGACTTGCTTCCTTTTAACTTCGATACTACTATCGTGAATACTTTTCACATAATTCTAAAAACAATTACAGTTTAGCTTTTAAGAGTTTAGTTTTTAAAAATTTCACTCAATTGAAAAAATGTTCATAACGTAAAAGTTCTTTTAAAAGTACTAGAGGTACTTATACCTCTAGTACTTTTAAAAGAACTTTAACAGAAAATAAATCGGTCCAAAAACAAATAAGTAAGTAATAGAGCTTTAAAGTTTCCTGTTAGACAGAGAGCGCGCTACTGAAGTGTGATGTCACAATTCAGCAGCTCCATCTAGAAAATTTTGTTTTACAAAGAGTCAGATACAGTCACAGTAAACCAGCTTATAGTTCCGAGATTAGTAAAGATATTTAAAAGAGAGAAATTGCTTTGTGTTCTAATATTTAAAAACGTTATATTATATATAAAATTCTCGTGTAACAATGTTAGTTACCTTACTCCTCCGAAACGGCTGGACCGATTTTTATGAAATTTTGTGTGCATATCGGGTAAGTCTGAGAATCGGCCGACATCTATTTTTCATAGCCCTAAATGATAAGGGTGACCAACCACTAAATATTTTTGCAGGCGGAACGTAAGTTCGCTGGGTCAGCTAGTTTTAAATAAATAAAAAAATATCAGTCAAATTCCCAATTAGGCCTTAGGTATTAGCATTACTAAGTCTACATACCTCCTCCGTTGTTGTAACACAGATAAGGAAACCGCCAGACGTTTCCTAACCCGACGCTATATCCTAGCAGCGATAAGAGGAAGTCGAAACGTCCTGTCCAATTTCCACGCTCAGGTTCCGGTTCATCTGCCTTCGACTCTCTTTCCAAATCATCCTTACTCTATTATATAAAATAAATAATCATAACTTTTAGTTGAATAAGAAATTATTAGTAAGGTACTAGGCGATGACAGCGACTACCTAGTTACAGGTACATACGTGCGCTTACAAGCGCTATTACCTATATAGGTTTTTAATTCCGTAATCCTCCTTTTACGAGATATCGGTTCAGTGGTTTAGGCATGAAATGGTATAAGACGTACAGACAGATATAGTTAGTTAGGCATTTATATTAAACTGGATTAAATGAGTTAGATTGACACGCGTGTCACGCGTGAAGAAGATGGTATCAAAATGGTTTTATTTAAATAAAATATATTAAACAGGGTTAATTTTAATTCACCAACAACCTCCCAGATGTAACTTCTGTGCAGGATACTGAACAACATATTTTGTTCAACGACTTTTCACATAACTCAATAAATTCACAAAAAAAATCTAAGTTTTTGTTGAAGAGTCTGTCAGAGTCTGTCATTTTTTTTCCTATGGTCATTTTATGTAATGTCTGTTCCACACCTGCGTGAAGCGTCGACTACTAACCGCGTAACATTTAACGTCCGAAGTTATCGCTTCGTATTTACAAATGCTTTGTGATAAATGTATTACTAACATCAGGCTGAGCTATCGTCTGCAAGTCCATAATTTCGCGTTTATCGCAAAAACCAAAAAGCTTTCCACTGTGACAGACGTAAGTATCGGAGAGGCATTAAGTACCGAATATCGAGTGACGGCGCGTCAAATACGCCACCCATTCCCTTTGACACGTGCAGCGTAGTTTTTAAAATTTTAGAACAGAAAAATCAATATTATTTATTTTTGTATGAATAAAAAATATTTTTAGGAATTTAAAAAAGTCGTGGAACACAAGTTATTTACTTTGATACATAGAAGTTGCCTGTAGAAGGTTTTTGGCATTTTACAATTTAACCCTGTATAAAATATCTAAAAAATAGGAATACAATAATATAAGGACGATAGGTACTCACATCGGAATATTTTATATCCATGGTCGATATGTTTTTGGTCACCGCTGGAATTGGTGTTTTAGATTGCTGTTCCGGCTTCATTGTGTATAGCGAAAGAGCTATGTCATTAAAATCTGTAGGGTCGTCATTTTATCGAGAATCACTTGAACACCGATTTTACAGGGCCCACTAGGCATGGAAGATACATCGTATACCTAAGTAATATATTACGCTCCCCGAGTACACAAAAATTATTATTGATAACGTGATCGGTTCACAACGTCATTTCAAACATAGCGAACGCATGGTCGCGTACGAGTTCATTAACTTCATACGATATTCAGAAAGGAAACAAATAAATATCGTGGTCGAATTAAAGGTACATTAAATTGAAAAACACGAAACGCAGGAACGCGCAGATGTCAAGTTTCGCATCGACCGAACTCTGAATGAACATCTAGGTCAATACCAAGCCTCCGCCTCCACCGCACCCTCTTCACCGCCCCGAGGGACGATCCCTCCCAGACGAAAATCATATGGAAATGTCCTACCCTTGCATAACAGTGTGAGCAAGGTCCAATGATTGATTGTTTATGTTGCCACATTTATTCAGACCGCCTAACGCAAAGCACCATTAGATCAGTATCTTATCTAGATAGGTATCTAATATCTATAGCAAAAGCTAATCTAATTTCGTTAGTCCCAATAGTTGATTTAAGTCAGACTGTACAAAGCTAGTTAGACAATAGTTTATAATATTATGTAGGTAAGTAACTAAGCTAAAACTGTAAAAGTGGCAGTATGTAAGGACTGGTACGTCTTTCTTTCTGTATCATATCCCTCATTGCTGAGGGTCTCCTCTAGTCCTCTCAGAAAATTCTTACCATTAATGACTCTTTTCGATTATTGATTTAATTTTAAGTTTTCTTGGGATAGGTAATAATGCGGTGGATTTCCAGATCCTTCCACATAGGTAAGAGTACCTAGGCTAGTTAACACGGAATTCAACAAGCTTCAAAATTAACCAGCTTACCTACTTATTTATTTTAGATAACATTTTTGCCATTTTTGATTTTGTTCGATGTCATAGGCGGCATAGCATAAGGAGTTAAGACGTAGGTCGCAGGCCGAGGCGGGCGGCAGCGACACCGACACGGAAGGTCGCAGAAAGTGGAGCGGCCGGCGGTGGCGCGGCGTATTGATCACAGCGCTGCCCGCGCCTCCTTGCCCTATTGCCCACACTTTGATTATTTAGTGCCCACGCTTGTGTCGGCATCTAAGTACAGCCTAGTACACGCAGTATAGCTTTATATAAAGCATTAAAGAGCCGCGCACACAAAAGAACTTCCTGCATCGTTCCCATATATTTTATACTAGCTGATGCCCGCGACTTTGTCCGCGTGGATTTAGTTTTTAAAGTCCCTCGGGAACTCCTTGATTTTCCGGGATAAAAAGTAGCCTAGATGTTGACCCGAGTAATAAGCTACCACGGTATAAAATTTTGTAGAAATCTGTGCGGTAGTTTTTACGTGAAAGAAGGACAAACAAACAGACAAACAGACAAAAAAAATTTAGCTTCTGTTTTGATATCTGTATCTTGAACACAATTAGAAGCAAAACCCCATTTCGTTTCGTTCGGTTCGGTTTCGTTTCTGTTTTATTATATGTATAGATGAGCCAAAATTGAGGCAGGCCGCAGCGCAGCGGATAGATTAGACTATCCTACTAATATTATAAATATGAAAGTTTGAGGATGTATGGATGGATGGATGTTTGTATTGTTACTCTTTCACGCTACAACGAATGAACCGATTTGGTTGAAATTTGGAATGGAGGTAGCTCATACTCAGGATTAGCACAGGCTCTTATTTATCCCGGAAATTAAGGAGTTCCGGCGGGAATTAAAAAACCGTAATCCACGAGAACGAAATCGCGATAGTCATTACGCGACACTATCACTGTTTCTGATGCTCTAGAGTCTAGAGTCTAGACGTATATTAAAGGTTAGTTAAGACTATTTTGTATGAGAAAATATTTTTATTCAAAGAATTAAAAAAAAATCGTAGAACAAAATATAATGTTAGACATATATTAAAGGTTAACTAAAGACTGTTTAAGGGGCATTCTGAAGAAATAAAATACTTAATTTCCAAAAATAATTTTATTTTACCAAAACACCTTTCAATAAGGTAATAATATAAATAATATTACAAAAAAAATGGAAATGTAAAAGGAAATGTATTAAGCAATATTATGTTGGAACCCTTTGAAAATAAACATTAATCTTAAACTCTATTAAACATTCTGTAAAACTATTTATACAATAGTACGAGACGAATTAAATCTTTCAACATCACTCAACGTTAAATGCATAGTAACTAATATTTGCTTTTATAAACCTTTAAGCCCGTTTACACACAATATTACGGACACACGGAATAGGTAAAGATAGTAAGTAGAATGTGTTTTTGCAAAATAAAGCCATGGATTCACTAAGCTACATTTGTAGCTTTGTTGCATGGCATTTGCCATGCAACATGCTGCTATGTAGCCCAACATGTTGAGCAATACTTTTGTTGCACGCTGCTGTGCATTATTGGCAAACATGTTGGTCGCGTGTTGCGCCTCACTTATTGCTTAGTGAATACATGGCCTAACCGCCACGAAACCTCAACAGCCTCTAACCTAAGGGATAGATGCTTAGTTACAGGTAGTTTCTCCTGTTCTAATTGAATTTTAATTAAATTAAAGTTCTAGACATTTGCCACTGAAACATCCCTTTCGCTTCGCTGTAACGTTTTCGCGGCGAAGATGTGCTATAAAGAGCCTAAATAATCCCTAGTGTAAATAAATTGAAGAAAACTGATACTTAACCATACATATTATCTACTAATTCCTTCTTCCTATCCTTGAGGCCGATCCTATGGATCGATTATGCGGTCGTTAACATTGGTTAGGGATATGAAATAGCGTAGTTTGCTTCGTTTATTTCTTTGCAAGCATCGATTTAATGAGGGACTCCAATTTTCTGGTGTCAGCTGCAAATTTCCTGATGCCATCGGACAGTTTTTCAGTAGCCATCTGGTCTTCATTGAGATGCCAACGGAACTGTGATTCTGTTAACGATATCTTCTCGATGTCGCACTGTTCAGCGGTTTTTGCATCCAGAGCCTGTTAATCAAAATCTCAAAATTACTATAAACTTGACTTTGATTATGTAGCTTTTTAAATGGTTACAATCACGTTAAAATAAATTAGGTACTGACGACTTACGTCAGAACATCTTATAGTAGGTAACGCACAAAACAAGCACATAACACGATAAATGTTTTTGTTAGATGCGATGTTTCGACCCTATTGTACGAATCGTGGTTACGAGTGGACCGCGATCCGTTCAAAATAATTATACTAGTATAATTATGTGAGATAATTATGTCGAAGTAATTCTAAAATCTTTAACTATTACCTATCAATGTTTTAAATAAACTTTATTAGGATTAAAGACTTTATTTGGGGTCCAAAACACTGCATTCGTAGATTGCAAAAGCAACATATATTTATTTAAATTTGAAATGGGGACAAGTGCACGTGTTTTGAAGATTTTATTTAAAAGATCTAACAAACTTTTTATTTTGTTTGTTGTTTTTCGAGATTACGCCATGAAGAACCTAGAGTGGTTCGGCGGAAGTCAGTGAAGGCCTTCAAATCTCAAAACAAAAGCCGCGCATGGTTTTCAAGGCTTTTTATCGTCGACTGAAAGTTTCTCAACACATACCGTACACGCCATAGATAGGTAATAAGGGAAACTGTTGAATCAAAACAAGTCGTTTAGCGTGACGGTAAATTCCAAGCGTAGTTTATGACGCAATTCATATACTTACGAACAATGTGCAAATGATAGCACTATATTTAGACCGTAGAAACTTTATAGATATTTCATTTAACAGATTACTGATCTCCTAATTTTTTACATTTAAATAGCCACTTAATAAAATTTATGACCTAAAATGTAAGTTAAAAGTAAATAATTATTTATGTAACTACTAAAATTAAAATGAGTTTAAATCTAAAACCACATTGATGTTTAGAAATTGTTTACTACAGAATTAGTACCAACCTTTATGTAAAAATAAAGGCGCTAATGACAAAGGCGATAATACTATTACTGCATTTTTTAATTAAGGAAACGGAAAACATTACTATCTACTCAATTAACATTAACTTAGGTGAGTACAGAGAAACTATCTATTAAAAAAATTCAATCTTATCAAACATGCTTCATTTTATAAAGATAATAATATATTTTATAGCTCATACACTTAAAATTTAATGGCATGCAATAAATCTGGCAATTTATAATATACTCTAATATTCTGAGGTACTTTCTTTGTGGGCACTTTAAAAATCTTTCTGTGATAGTAGAATAAGAAAGTTTATTCTATAATGAAACAGCAAGTTTTAAAGGTACGAGGAAGAAAATGCCATAATATAATCGCAGAGCAAACCCTAGATATTGCAAATGCCTTTTAGAGATTAAGGCTGAGTTTTATAGATCTTACTCTTAAGTCTTACTTTACTCAGACTAAAGAGAAAGTAAAACAGATTAATTTCAGGACATATTTGTGCCTCGTTTAACTCTGCAGAGAGGTAAAACATTTATAATTTAAGAAGCTGCGTCAAAAAAAACCCAGAAATTTTTCAAGAAAAGGGTAACAAAAAACATACAAAAAATTACCATGCCAAATTATAGCTCTTTAGTTCATATAGTCTTCGAGTTAAGCCGCGGGCAGACAGGCAGACAGACAGACGGATAGATGAACCTTGTGAAACTATAAGGGTTGCTTGTTTTACTATGGAACCCTTAAAATGAGATAAGTATTACTCACTTTTTTGAGAGGCTGCTCGCTGTTGGCAAGCTCCTGTAAGAGCTTGGGGCTGATAGTGAGGAGGTCGCAGCCGGCCAGCTCGCGGATCTCGCCCGTGTTGCGGAACGAAGCGCCCATCACTTGCGTCTTGTAGCCGAACTTCTTGTAGTAGTTGAACACGCGGCTCACGGACAACACTCCCGGATCATCTTTTGCCTCGTATGTGCTCTTTGTATGTTCCATGTACCTGAAACAGATGAAGGCATTAATAATAACACATTCAATTTTAGTCAATCTCAACAGAGGACTCAAAGACTGGCCAACTACGCACAGTGAAGGAATGGACAGCCCTTGTGTCTTGTGCACACTTGAGTACTGTTTATTCAACTTGAATACTCTGGGAAAGAAAACATCGTGAGGTGTGCAGGTTTCCACCTGCACACCTGAAAGTTTTCCTCCTCCATAATGTTTTCTTTCAAAGGTGTGTGAAGTCTACCAATTCCCATTTTTTTTTTTTTTAATTCAGATGAACCCCCGATGTTGCGGTCGGAGACTGTGTTTACTGTTTATGTCTTAGGTATCTTACCTATGTTATTGCTTATATTCTAATAATATAAGGTAACTATAGATCTTTAGTACATATTTATTTGTTTTCATTTATTATAATTTTTACAATTTTTGTTGCATAGTCTAAGAATTTTGGTCTCAAAAGATTCCGATAAAGCTTCCGATTATTTCAAATATTGTTTCCTTACTTATTTTTGTGTTTATTAGCATTTCTAGGTTATATCTACTTCGGCCGAATCTCGGACACTCCGTCAGCAAATGGATGGGCTCCTCGTCATTATCTTGGTCGCATTTACATGCTGAGGTTTCTTTGATTTTAAATCTGTGGAGATATCCCAAAAATCCCCCGTGTCCGCTAAAGATCTGGGTCAGGGTAGGATTTATTTCGATTTTAGATATTATTTTGTGGGCAAGGCGAAAGTCTGGGAAGAAAACTTTGGTTGTGCTTGCAGTCGATTCTGTATCGTACCTTTCTTGCCATAATCGCTGCGTGTCAGCTCTAATCATCCTTTTAATGGACAAGCACAGTAGTCTGCGGCTCTTCTAATGTGCAGCGCTGCTTTCTTAGCAAGGCTATCGGCGCGCTCATTGCCAACATGACCTACGTGTGCTTTAATCCAGTATAGCTGAATGGAGCGCCCCTGGTCTCGAACTGCTCTTACGTTTTTGAGGATGTTGTACGCCAATGGATGGGAGACTCTTCCACTTTTTATGAGATCCAAAGTGGATCTGGAGTCACTTAGAATCCAGCATTCACTTTCATCGCTTTTGAGTGCCCATTGTATAGCTCTGTCCATGGCGTACAACTCCGCCTGGAACACAGTGCAGTACGAGTCCAGCTTCAACTTTACAGCTTTAATCTCCACGCCATTTTTCCACACGGATACGGCCGCACCCACCTTACCCTCTATCTTACTCCCACCTGTGTATATGTGCGCGGGTACCAATTCCCATTGGGCTAGAGTAAGGGACTATGGCCTATAACCCTTTTCTGAGAGGAAACCTGCGCTCAGCTAATGAGATGTTGATGGGTTGCTAATGCTGAATTACTGTGGGCTGCCTACTGAGAATTTCTTGAAAAAATAAAACCCCCTGTAACTTTGTTTGACCCCATTTCATTTGACTGGGTCCAATACTGGTCCCAGACTCAAATATGTCATCAAGAAAAGTATTTTTAAAAATTTAAAAGCTTTTGCACATTTTTTTTTTCACAATAAAACAGACCAAAGTAAACAGAGAGTAGACAAAATTGGTTACATCGATATAAATATTTTTCTACTCACCAATCCAGAATTCTTCCCACAAATGGAGAAATCAGAGTCACATTGGCTTCAGCACAGGCAATTGCTTGATGCAAAGAGAAAAGTAGAGTCAAGTTACAATGAATTCCGTGTTTCTTTTCAAGCTCCCTGCAATATAAAATAAAGTTCTAAAAAATCGCTAACAATTTAAATTTAAGAAGTGCCAGGCTTTTTTTTCTTCTTCTTTGACTGTGCTTAGAGTTAGCGGTTGAGATGAGATAAAACAAATTAAATGAAAAATTAACAGAAATAAACAGATCTGGGGCCCACATATTATCCCAAGAAAACCTACTACTATTGTGATTAATGGAAAGGGTTCACAAGTTCTCTCAAAAATGTGGAATACGACACTAAAACAGAAACTCTAAGCAAAGTAAAATTTCTACTGTCAAAATGGACAAATCAAAGGCTAATTATGTCTAACTGTTACTTATTTCACATCAACAATTATTTCTTAATTTACTTAAAAAATTTACTTAAAATTAGAGAGATAAGTTTAGAACTTAAATGACTAAGAATCCTAAATAATATGAAATAAATTAATCGTACTTAGCAGCTTGAATCCCCTCCCATGTGGAGGCCAGTTTAATTAAAATCCTTTCCTTCTTGATGCCTTGCTCAGCAAACATTGTAATCAACTTTAAAGCCTTAGCCATACTAGCATCCTTGTCAAAGGACAGTCTGAAGCAAAAAAGTAAGGAATATGTATAGAACCAAATCTTGAAGCCAACTTAGTGTAAGCTCACATTGCAAAGAAGCCACCAGTATTCAAATCAATGAAAAATTCATAATTATGATGTCATTTCTGAGGGGTTTTTGTGGTGATTTGAAACAGCTGACAGACACTTTTCTTAAACATCATTAGTATAGTATTTTAGGATACTGATTTCAAGAGGGTAGTAATTTTTTATATTATAATATGTATTACAAAATTACTTCCCTCTTGAAATCAGTATCCTAGTATATATACTAGCGGCCCGCCCCGGCTTCGCACTGCTTGATAGACTTGATAACTTATAAATTTTAACACCCTCTTGGCAGACTTTCCATCTCTTTCCATGCTTAGAACACTCGATCAAGTACACGCACACACGCGCTCAGTTATTGATGTCCTCTATAAAACTGTAGTAGGTACATCACTTTGCTCTAGTCAATACTTTCCGCAGCAAATGCGATAAAAGGATTTTTTGAGATTATTTTCACACCTTGGATTACATTATCAAAGTTTTCATATAGATCCCTAACTTTTTTGAAAATATTATATCGCTTAAGTTCATCAGGGACAATGTAGGATTCTAATGGTGAAAGAATTTTTCAAATTGGTCCAGTAGTTTCAGGGCCTATTCAATGCAAACAAACAAACAAATCCTTCTTTTCCTCTTTATAATATTGGTGTAGAACTGTAGACTATTATGTATATGGTTTATGATGTCCATTTCATGTGAGATACAAGATGGAGATAAAGCCTTTTTTATTAAAACACATTTCATTTTGTCCATGTGTACACATTAATTTTTTTGCTATTTTAATATTTTTAGCCAACTTCCAAGAACAAGGAGGTTTATTTTATTCAACTCATTACAAACAGACAGCTGGACGTTTTAATATTTATAATAATTTTAGTATGGATTTTCGCTCAAACATACCTTGCGTCAACTTCAACTGATACCCTTCCAGGAATAATTTTGAGAATTTCGCATCCAAAAAGAACACTCAGCATGTCCAAAATTTCACCCAACTGTTCTTCTATAGTTCTGAAAGTGAATATTTCATTTAATATTTGTATGGTTGTGAAGTATTATAATATATATAGCTCAATTACCACTGACTGATTCACTGACTGACTGATTGACACGATTGTTCTCCTAGAAGGAGACGGAAATCGATATAATGATGTTCGGGAAATGTGTTTGGGGGGGGGATTCCAATTGGGGAAAATTATGACATTTCGGAAAAACAAGATGGCGGCCGACGTGAATCTTGCAACTCTTTTGTTTTCCAACCGATTTCTTTGAAATTTTGCATTATTGTAGAAATTAGTAAACGATTAACAGAAAAAGTGAAAAAAATTAAAAAAACAAGATGGCGGCCTAGCTGTGACGTCTCAAATTTCCGAACCCTCTCCTGTAAAATTTTGTATGAAAAAATTTTTTTTCACCCATGGTGTCGTATAGAGCTCAAAGAATGTGACTCGGAGAAAGGTGGAGAGAGCTGATGAGTGAGGAGTTCGGAGACGGGCGAGGGGCACGGCCAGGGTATAGAAGATAGGTGGAGGGTGCTCGACCAAATGTCATTCGAAACCTCGAGCAGTTGCCAGTGAGTTGAAAAAAAAATCCAAAATGGCGGAAAAAAAATGGCGGCAAATTTTGTCCGTCTCTCTCTCGGAGACTATAAAAGATGGAGGAGCGGTTTCTCGACAAAAGATGATCAAAACCCGGAGGTCTACCTGGTGAGTAGGAAAAAAATTCAAGATGGCGGATTTTTTTTTCCATACAAAATGTATGGGGAATATTGAAGGGACTAGAAGTTGGGAACTATGCAAGACATTGATTTTGATAGGTTCATAGGGCTTTTTTCTTTTTCTTTTTTTTTTCATTTTACATTTGCTTTTTTTCTTTTTTTTTTTTTTTCTTTTTTTTTCTTTTTCTTTTGTGAATGAGGAGCACGGCCAGGTTATTGCAGATAGGTGGGGTGTGCTCGAACAAATTTTTTGGCAAAAGATGACCAGAATCCGAAGGTCTACTTGATGAGTAAAAAAATCGCGGTCCGCTTTAGCGGGCCGCGCACCCACGCGCCCTACTTGTAGTAATAACACTTCCCGCGAGCTGCTTTAGCAGCTCGCGCACCGAGCGAAATAAATAAAGCCGAACAATCGCGGTCCGCTTTAGCGGGCCGCGCACCCACGCGCCATACTTGTAGCAATAACACTTCCCGCGAGCTGCTTTAGCAGCTCGCGCACCGAGCGAAATAAATAAAGCCGAACAATCGCGGTCCGCTTTAGCGGGCCGCGCACCCACGCGCCTTACATTTAGTAAAACACTTCCCGCGAGCTGCTTTAGCAGCTCGCGCACCGAGCAAACGCTAGTTTTACCTATATACCTATAAGTGTAAGAAGATACTCACAAATGAATATGTAAAGAATTGATATGGTTTTTCTCACATGTGAGAACACATTATACAGTACAGTACTATACTGTACAGACTGTACACTGTACAGGGTACACTAATGTTTTACTCTCATGTGAAGGACCAAAGTAAAAGATTGTTTACCTTTATTACCATGAAACTCAATTATAGGTACTCAAAATCATTCAAGAAATTAACAAAAACAATGATGTACAAGTATGTGATAACCTTCGTAAAAAAGTATTTTTTTTTTATTTCATGCAGATCAACTTGTGGTTTTTATAAAAATCAAGAGACACTACTACTGACAAGACTCCCACTGGTGTGGGATCCAGATTCTACTTAGACAAGCTGACAAAAACTCAACATTTGTTTTTTTGCAATTTAATTACAATATGTAGGTATATCAATGTAGATATATCATATGTCTATATCATAGGTCATGTCATCAACAAAGACATTAATAATAATAATAAATATCTTTAAACGAGCAATTCTTGTATATAAATATATATATAATCTGAATCTCGGAAACGGCTCCAACAATTTTCATGAAATTTGGTACGCAGGGGGTTTCGGGGGCGATAAATCGATCTAGCTAGGTTTCATTTTTAGAAAAGGTTGTTTTATCCGTGTTTTCAGGCAATGAAAAACCCCATACAATATCATTAGAATACGAAGGTAAATTTCGCCATCATCTATAAATTCCTGATAGCTCCACGGCACAGACCTTATAATACTGACGTATCCACGGTAAGTTGGGCGGTCCCGAATCCAGAAGACCCGGTTCGAGTCCAAGACGATTACATTTTCCTCTATGAATTTTATTATTCTTTTTTATTAATTATTTTTTATATATATAATTTCCAAAAAAACACGATTTACCAAAAACAAAAAAAAAAACGAGCAAAGCTGGGTCACCCAGATATTAATTATTATTTGTATAATAAACTCATAAACCTTTACAAGGTCAGAGACTATTAAGCACAATAAAAATACAAACCCCCCAGATTCCTTTCCATATTTAATAGCTTTGTCAAGTAAATGTTGGTACTGCTCCATGCCAGCTGCAGATAAAATCAAGCTTGGATTGGTAGTAGCATCTGTTGGCTTGTAAGCTTTCATAGCTGCAAAGAAACAGAAATATACTTGAATGCTAACTGATCATTGGATAGGTATTCTATTGAAAACAAAAATTAACTTAACACTAATATTATAGACTTTGTATTGTATTGTCAACTAGCTTTTGCCTGTGACATTGCTCAGGATTTAGGTATTAAAAATTATGCAGGAAACTTCTATTTTTCCAGTACATAAGGTAGCCTATGTCACTGCCTATGACAATGCCCATGCAAAAAATCATGTCAGTCTGTTGCTGCATGATTGAAGGAAACCAACAAACTTCACACTTTCACATTTTTAATACAATGTTTAATACAATTAATAAGGATTAAGGGAAGCGCAGTGTTGGCAAACCCCCCACCAGATGGACCGACGACATCAAGCGTGTTGCAGGGAACCGCTGGATTCAGGTGGCGCAAGACTGAGGCCTGTGGAAGTCCATGCCAGAGACCTTTGTCCAGCAGTGGACATCTATTGGTTGATAAAGAAGAAGAATAAGGATGTGTAGTGAATTAATCATGATTTTGTTATTTTAAGAGTTGCAACACTTAAAATAGTTGGTATAAACACAAATCATATAGGTTAGGTAGGTTCTATTTTATATGTGGCATAAATCTCTTTAATTAGTAGCATGAAAATAGAATTTATTTCAGCAATTACCCTAATCTATTTAGTACTGAGATATAAGGGGGTGGACTGGAATGACTTATCCAAAATTAAAGGATACAGCTTTAAATAGAGAAGATTTTCACATGATGACTGCCAAACAACAACATGAGGAAGGCAAATTATGATGACGATAATTTAGTACTAAGCAGTAACATTTAACAACTAAATTATCTTTATCAACCTTTGTCATTGCTTTCTGATACAAATTACAATTTAAAAAGATGGTACACTACTTTTTGTTGTGATAGTAATACAGTACTAGTAGAAAGATAATAATAATTTTAATAGTTTATTAACTTTGGCAATTAACAATTGCAAAAGTTTATAAATTATTGTTCTAAGGCTTCTGAAGTTGACATACTTTCTAGAGAGTAAAATTAATTTTCCTTCTTCTTGTCTAGTAAACTATTTTGTCCTAATAAATTATGCAAATTAAATTCTAACCTTCAAAATCTCCCGTGTCAGCCACTACCGTCGAAAATTGTTTAAGTTGGTCTAAGGCACTCATTTTCGTACGCTTTGCTTGAGGTTCACTGCTCATACTGCTTACGAATTACGATAGCCCGAAAAGTTACGCACTGAAAAAAATTATTGCAGAAGCCGGTCGTCTTTTGAAGGTGACCTCATGAAATCAAAGCAATGTAATACAAGCCTCATTCGTCATTCGCTCTTCAAGATAACCTTTGTTTTCTTAATGACTATTTTGCATTTATTAAAATGACTTAATATAGGTAGTTGAAATTAATGTTCATCAGATGCATTCGAGTAGGAAATATCTTTGTTTTATACAATACTTTTTACTTGGACAAATATAATTACATATTTATTAAAAATTGCAATTACTATTGTATATTTAATTTATAAAATTATTTCACTACATAATAATTTTAGTTTTAATTAGAAATAGAAAATAAGAAATAAAATTCTAACCTCATACGTTTGACTTTGACTGACTTTGACATGGACAAATTGACACCAAAGAGTATAGAAACACTACGTTGACACTATCATAGCAAGAACATGGAAGTAGGAATTACGACGACAATACGACACCACACAACACAGTGGCGGTGTAGTTACGAACACTAGGAGATAATATGTTTTTTCTTCTGGACGGGAATTTTAGAACCATTTTGGACGGAAATATTAGAAAGCATGTAGAAAGTTAAACCTGCAACCTTGCGTAAAAGGGACAAAAGCTATAGTTCTTTCCAAAAAGCATAGAAGCTTTCCATGAAGAAGGTTTCTTGATTCTTTCAGCCCATGGAACTAGGAATTACGAAAACTGTTTCAGCCTCACAAGATTGCCCATGGCTTGCCTCGCTCGTTAGCCTCGCTCACAAACTGTCCATACTCAGACGACGAGTGAATTTTGGAATTTATTCAACTTGGTGAACACATGCTGGACAACCTATCATGTGGACACCATGGACATAGTGAACAAACAGGACCGAGTACTCGCAGCTGAAAAGCGAGCCGAGCGAGATAGTTAGTACAGAGGCCGTGTGTCCCTTTCTAACAGGGTGATAATAAGATTTTC
The DNA here is from genome assembly GCA_029955525.1 of Oeneis ivallda. NCBI lineage: Eukaryota > Metazoa > Arthropoda > Insecta > Lepidoptera > Nymphalidae > Oeneis > Oeneis ivallda. The sequence continues at coordinate 11,444,482 of JARPMR010000004.1, read as the reverse complement.
GTTATGCGAGACAAATTCAATCTTGCAATCTTCCTTCTAATTATAACTTTATTATAAACACAATTATTGAAGTTTTTCATTAGCAATGGAAAATTTCTTAGGGATTAGGGATTGGTTACGAAATAAATAATACAAATAGTACAAGGTATCAATTTGTCCAGTCATAGTGAGTACATTGCTAGATATTATAATGACTGGTCATGTGTAGATAATGTGATAAATTAATCATTTTCTCTAGATATTAATCATAATAGCTGGTCAAAGGCACCCAAAGTAATAAATACAGCCCCACTTCCCCTCCCGCGCCTTATTCCGTTGCTGCACGATCGGTATATTTACCAAAATCTTAGGTTGGGTCAGGGTTGTACAGAAATTCTGTTCTATTGGTTTGAAATGAAACATTAAAATAATGAAAATTGTAATAATAATAATAATAGAGGAGGTTCCTCTCTCTGGGGCCCTGACCGCCGGTTGCTTGGACCCTGTTCCCGAGGCCGGTGGACCGCTATTTTTTATATTTTTAAATGTTTTTTTTTTTATAATCAAATATTTAAAAATGTAAATTATATGATATAAATGAAATAAATGTAAATAATAATAATGTTGATGGGCCTGATGTTGACTTTGAAGCGTCCGTGGCCTGGCTGCGCTTTGGTGACCTCTTTGGGGAAACCGAAGGGTTTGTGTGTGCAATTATGGACGAGGTCATGATGACGAACAATTACAGAAAATACATTATGAAGGATGGAACGGTAGACGTATGTCGGGCATGTCGCCGTCCTGGAGAAACTATCCGTCACATTGTCTCTGGTTGTTCTCATCTGGCTAACGGCGAATACTTACACAGACATAACCAAGTGGCCAGGATTATCCACCAGCAACTTGCCTTGAAATACAATCTTGTGGAATCGGAGGTACCGTACTACAAGTATGTGCCCGACCCAGTTCTTGAAAATGGTCATATCACACTGTACTGGGATCGATCTATCATTACAGACAGGACTATTGTAGCCAATAAGCCTGACATAGTGGTGATAGATCGATCAGAGCGCCGTGCAATGATTGTTGATGTTGCTGTCCCGCATGACGAGAACCTCGTGAAAGCCGAGAAAGAGAAACTCACCAAGTATCTCGACTTGGCGCACGAGGTTGTCGCCATGTGGAATGTAGACTCAGCAATCATTGTACTGATAGTTATTATCGCTAATGGTCTTATAGCCAAGAGCCTCGACCAACATCTTTCGAGGCTCTCGTTGGGTAGCTGGGTCAAGGGCCAGATCCAGAAGGCTGTACTCCTGGACACGGCTCGCATCGTCAGGAGGTTCCTCTCTCTGGGGCCCTGACCGCCGGCTGCTTGGACCCTGTTCCCGAGGCCGGTGGACCGCTATTTTTTATATTTTTAAATGTTTTTTTTTATTTTTAAGTTTTGTAATGTAATATTTAAAAATATAAAGAGTATGATTAAAAGGAAATAAAGATAATAATACTAATAATAGTACAAAGGTAAGGAGTAAGAGACCATCGTAATCAGAATCGGCATCGTACGTATTCGACCCATCACACAATACAAGAATTTAAAAAATCATGGTCAACATAGTTGTAGATTTAGCGTTCAGGTTTTAACGGGTTGCCGCTCGAAAAAAATAGACTAGATAAAAATTTATATTTTCTTTTTGTTAAGAAATGTAAGTATCGAAATTAATGCAATTAAATACGGTCACTTAAAAATGTTAAAATAAAATTAAAACATAAGTGTCGCAACTGATTTTATTAGCCAAAATCTTTGATCAAAATCATTTTTTTAGGCTGGCAAGATGAAACTGATGAAAGAACGAGACACACGGCCTCCGTTATGACTATCCTTCTCGGATTAGCCTCTGTGTAATGCGCAACAGGAAATATACTTGTCACCAATATCGACAATTTACTCTTTAAAACCGAGCCACTCAAAGCCTATTGCTCACAAACTAATCATGCCTTAAGAGAATACTTATTTATTCTCTTAAAACGCTTAAACCCTACCTATAGCCGTCTCCTCCATCCCCATAACGGCCCCTTTCCTCACATCTAATCTATTTAACCACCAACACGACAGACAAACACCATCTGAACGTGAGGGTGGTTATCAAAAACATCTGAATATTAATTGACCGAGCGAAGCGAGGTCTCTGAGTTAACTAGAGCGATTTGCACTTGTCCGTCCGTCCGTCCGTCCGTCCGTCCGTCCGTCCGTCCGTCCGTCTGTCAGAGCCTTATAACTTTTGAATTACTGAACGTAATTACTTCAAATTTAGATATAATATGTAAACCGATGGCCTCCAGCCGAAAATGGCTTAAAAAGTTATAAAAATCTTTATTTCAGGGGGGCTCTCATAGAAGCGAATGCGAAGTAAAAAAAAAATATCGCGTTACATAAAATTGTTACGTATCATTTTAAAGATAATTTTGAACTGAGTACAAAAATATTTTTTTTTTTAATTTTTCCCTTAAAATTGACGAAATGGGGGGCTTTCAAAGTGGCGATTTTATACGCTCGCTTGAAGACGCTCTCTAGGAAAATCCGCTATGGATTTTCAAACTGATTTTATTTTTTTAGGTCACTTATATCCTGTACTTGAACAACAAATACTAAAATTATATGAATATTATAAAGAAACGAGATTATTTAATTTTTAATGGGCATCAGTAATTCATATAGCATCAACATAGCTTCACAATAATGCTAATAGATGGCGCAGTCAGTAACTATTCCCATGGAACTACGAGTTACGACTACGACCTATCCCAAAAACAGTTTTGCGTCGACCATTATTATTTAGTTACTTATTATAATACAATAATTGTATTGTAATTTTTTTTGTACCATATTATTCAATTAAAATTATTTTTTAGTTAAATTTTAGTTAAATATTGTATATTTTCTATTCGCGTCGATAGATGACGATTTGTACAGATGCCCGTAACCCGGTTTCACTCGTTAGTACCTACATAATAATTCAATGTTTTCACTAACGTTCCCTAACCTTTACGGGCTACCTATAAGTTAGGTGATTGATGTTTTCTGTCAACTTATTTATCACGATCCTGTACGGGACACCTAAAAGGATATTGGGACGGATGTTAGGACTTAGGATTGTATTTAGGAGCTACCTACGTTAAGAGACTCCTACTTAGGGGATGATTTAGGTATGTTTGGTGAAAACGGGCATAATAATAATGTCAGTTTTGGTTATCATGTATCGATTGAATGAATAATCATGGGATACCGTTACCGCGAGGTCTCAGTTCGGGGCGAACCACTAGTTAATCAATTACATTAATCTTAAGCGCACTGGCAATATTTATTCGATTAGGGCGCGATTGCTATCGCAATCCCTCAATCAAACACAACGACCTAGACACGAACGGATCTATTAGTCGGATGAGAGACTGGCCGAGACTGAACTCGCATCGTCAAAATAGCTGCATTTATACTAATATTCCAAGATGGCGCGCAAGATGGCGTGCCAACACTGTCAACATTGACAAATGTCGATTCAATTAAACTAATTTCAATAAACAAAATGACGACATCTTTATCATTTCTTAAAGTCTTTATCAATTTTAAACATGAATCTGACAATTCAAACATGTTCCTGACATACTTTATCTTCTTGTGATAAGGTTCATTTTCGTAAATACAAATTTTCCGAGATATCAGTTCTGTTTGTATATTAAGTTCATGGTAGACACCCGCTTACCGTCGCTGTCCATGCGTTAGACGTAGTCGTTGTCCTAGTTCCATGGCAGGACCCGAATGGACAAGAATGGACCGTGAGCTACCCGCAAGTTGGTCACTCAAACCTTCGTTGTTCAGTTGTTCTTCAGTGTTTTAGCCACGTTAAAACTTCTTCTTCTTCTTCTTCATTATCAACCGATAGACGTCCACAGCTGGACAGAGGTCTCTTGCATGGACTTCCACATCGCTCGGTCTTGCGCCGCCTGAATCCAGCGGCTCCCTGCAACTCGTTTTGATGTCGTCGGTCCACCTGGTGGGGGGGGGTCTGCCAACACTGCGCTTCCCGGTGAGGGGTTGCCCTTGCTACTCCAGCACCTTGGGACCCCAACGACCATCAGCTCTTCGAACTATGTGCCCCGCCCATTTCCACTTCAGTTTCGCGACTCGCTGAGCTATATCGGTGACTTTGGCTCTCCTACGGATCTCCTAATTTTTGATTCGATCCCGCAGGTACACTCTGAGCATAGCTCTCTCCGTCGCCCGCTGAACGATCCAGAGCCTACTTATGAGGCCCTTAGTTAGCGACCATGTCTCGGATCCGTAAGTCATCACTGGCAACACGCACTGTTCGAAGACTTTAGTCATCAGGCACTGAGGAATTTTGGACGAGAAGACATCTCGGAGCTTCCCGAACGCTGCCCAGCCGAGTTGGATTCGGCGGTTGATCTCTTTCTTGAAATTGGACCTACCTAGCTGGACTGTTTGTCCCAGGTATATATACTCGTAATACTCGTCCACAATTTCAAGTGCAGAGTTCACAACAATTACTAGGTGGAGCGGAGCATGAGCATTGGACATGATTTTCGTCTTGCTCATGTTCATTTTCAGGCCCACCTGTTGAGAAACCCTGCTGAGATCGTTGAGCATTGTAATGAGGTCTCTCAGAGTCTCTGCCATGACTACTGTCATTGGCAAATCGCAGGTGAGTGATGTACTCGCCGTTTATGTTGATGCCAAACCTGTTCCAATCCAGAAGCATAAAGACGTCCTCGGGACGGGAGACTACGTCTCCCTGTCGCACTCCACGCTGCAAGTCGATTGGCCTCGTAGTCTGGTCCTGTATACGTACTGACATAGTGGCGTTTCCATACAAGCACTTCAACACTTGGATATACCGGTAGTCAATCCGGCATCTCTGCAGCGACCCCAATACAGCCCAAGTTTCCACCGAATCAAAGGCTTTCTCATAGTCCACAAACGCTAAGCAAAATGGCTGGTTATACTCTTCCGTCTTTTGTATAACCTGCCGCAGCGTATGAATGTGATTTATGGTACCAAAGCCTTTTCGGAATCCAGCTTGTTCGGGGGGCTAGAAGTCGTCGAACCTATGAGCGAGACGATTCGTAATGACTCTCGAGAACAACCTACAAACATGTCTCAGCAACGAGATGGGTCTATAATTCTTCAATAAGGTATTATCACCCTTTTTGAAGAACAGAACAACCACACTCCTGTGCCATGCTTCCGGCGTTATGCCCTCGTGAATGACAGAATTAACAATCGCTGAAAGATCTTAAGTACCGGTTTTCCACCCGCTTTCAATAGTTCCGCAGTGATTCCGTCATCACCTGGCTCGTTGTTGTTCTTGAGCTGTTTGAGAGCCATACTAATCTCGTATAGGCTGACGTCTGGGATATCTTCGGTATAGTGTCGGGTCAGTTTGGTCAAGTGTCGCTGCTGCCCGACACCGGCCTGTGCCTTTTGCTCAGTCTAGCCAGTATGAAACGGTTATACCGCCATTTGTCGGTCGTCAGAGCCTCGTCAGTAGACTAGCAGGGGGCACCGCGGCCAGGTGAGGTTGACGTTTGGAGCGCTAGATGGAGGTTCGCTACCTTACCCCCCAATGTTAAAACTATCAGAGCAGATTGTAAAATCCAACATTACGAACACAGAAGTGAAGATCGAACGTTGAAACACTATGTCCTACGTCTTGTTGACTATGCAGCGCGGTCCACCCGTTGAGCACTGGAAGTCCACTCGCCTACCGCATGACATCTGATGGCGCAGGATGAGAAGAGAACAGAAGAGTTCCTCCCCTCGATGGGCAACATAACAATAATAATAATTTGATAGACAATTTCTCACATTCTAAAAAAAAAAAATTGGTTGTCTGTAAAGTTGGTTTACGGACGATAGTTTTACGTGATAACGTCATAAAGAAACATTGATGAATAAATGTGTCACAAGCCAACGCTGGGGCTGATCGTGCCTCTCTATCGCTATATATCTCAGGCTCAGGCGGAACGTCAGGCGGAAAATTACATTGCGTCCGTGTATTTATAGTCCAGGGTAGATAATTTTTGAAAACAAAAAAATTATAGTAAGTAGGATGAAATCCATTGGAAAAGGATACTATTATTTTTTTTCACTTTTTATTATTTTTTAAGGCTTCTACCCTGGTCTATTAAAGCTTTTACAATAATTTTGCAAAATGATAGGGTGTATAGTACGAGATCTGGCTGCAGAATATACATCTACGATGTTGCCTATCAAAATGTGACCGCTAGTATTTTTAATTAAATTAGTTACCACTGTACTTTATTTGTACTACCGTACGTACGTTTGTTGTTGTTGTTGTTGTTTGGTGGTCATTATGTTACTACCGGTGCAAACAGTAGTAGAAACGACATAATAAATAGGTACTCCAAAAGAAATCTTCCTTTTCAAAATGACAAATTTTAAAATTACAACAAAAATCAATATTGATGAAAAACAAAACCCCTTGGTTTTTACTTATATAACTTGGTTGGTTTACTTATATAAAAGAAAATATTAGATTTTATTCAAGTATTCAACCGTCTGTTACATAATAATTAAACATTTAAGCAAATTAAAAATTTAAAAAATGTATCTTATATTTCCGTGACTCTTATTTAAAAAATCCTCATTTACACTATCATCACAGCTATCACTTTCATCGCTACAAATATCAGATTCGTCGACATTATCGGAAGATTTGTTCATGAAATCACATAGCACACTCTTAACTTGCGTTGGAGTTGAGTCTCTTAGGAACCATGTTGGTTTTAGAAAACTATCTAATTTTCCGCGCAAAATCTGATACATTCCGACTCAGTGGCATTTAAACACATCGAATTAACAGACTGTCCACAAAAATTGTTGTTTGAAAGATTTCCAGAACGGTGGAATGTGCGTTGAGTCTAAACCTTTAATTCTTTTTATGTTGCGTTTTTTATGTTATAATAAAAATATGGCAGCTGTTCAGTTGAGAACACTAGCATTCGACGCATGCGCCGCATTTCTGTCACCCGTCGGCAATAGGGTATTTGACTATAATAAAAATATCGTTTCAACTGGTGTCATCCTAAAAGATTATTATCTAAAAACATTATTCCATACGACAAAACTAAAAAATAAAGCTTTATTTAATTAGAAAACAATAAAATTGCTATAATTCTGGCCATGGTCACGTGATCGAAAACGTTCCGTGATCTCGAATGACGTCACAGTCCACACCACCTATGGAATTCTCATTTTGTCAATACATTTCGACGTGTTTGTGCGGCGTAATAGGCTAATTTCGTCTGTTTTTCATCGTTACTATTTTATTAAATACCAAATAGTATGCGACACGCGGCCTAAACACATATTATAAAATTGTCATTGTTTGAAATGTGAACTGTTACGTCATGAGAGCAAATGGAACGTTTCGGCGGCAATTTATTTTTTTGAATTTATTTCTCGATTTTTATGAAAAATAATGAAAATTATGCCGAAATATATGTTTTGTTAGCTTCAGCATAGCATTATTAACAATTTAAGATGATTTTCTAAAAGTAGTCAAATAGCCTATTGTTGTGTTTAGCGTCATTTGTTTAGTGCCGAACTTTCCCAGTGTAAAAAAAAATTCTACTGGTTATTTTAAGCTAAATATGATTATTTTATTCGACACCAATTAATTTATGAATTTAATGTTAGGGGTATAGTTTGAAACTGCGTACGCGTTTGTATTGATAGCGTTACTCCATAAAATTAAAAGTATTAGACTAGAGGCTACTTTTTAAGTTACTTTTATGTGACTTATGTTACCATTTTTTAAGTTACCTATTATGAGGCCAATTTTACGGCCTTACCCAACTACGACAAGCCATCGTGTCTATCGTTAAATGACCATGGAACTAGGAAGACTATCGTAATTCCTAGTTCCATGTAAATGACATACACCTAATTATTCTGTACTCTGTATTTTCTACATTTTCTAGAAAATTCGAGTACCAACCTTTTTCAACTTTGTGCATGTTTGTGCAGTAGTCTGTGGTCTGTGTCCTGTGGTGTGTTGCAGAACCGGCGACTTTTTTTGGTACATACGATTTTGCGAAATGACTGACTAATTGTCAGACTAAGGCAACGTGTTTTGTGTGATCCCAAAAAGGCGATAATTCTAAAGATCCAGTGTCCTTATTCTCATAGTTTTAGAGCAGTATGGCCGCGATGTCAGTTATAGGTATTGATTTCGGCAACGATTCGTGTTATATTGCGGTGGCCAAAGCAGGTGGCATTGAGACAATAACTAACGATTACAGTCTACGGGGGACTCCGTAAGTACAATTTTCGTTTTATTATAGTTTCCTTGTAGCCTACCTACGTGCCTACATGTTACTAGAAGTAGAAGCCTTACAATATTAAGTATAATTTATTCAGTGATCTAATTTATTTAATTGTACCTATCTACATTCACAGCGTTGGTCTATTAAAATTTGAGAAAGTTTGATTGCAGCAGTTCGAAGCCATTTAATTCTTAACCCTAACTCCCTGATTAGCAATTATTCCATCCATGAGCTAATACTTGCCAGTCATTGTAAGGTTAGGTTAATGCAGGCCACAAAAATGCGTAACAAAATATTTGATTTTTCAGTTTGGTACAATCAGAAATTCTAAATTAAAATATGTAGAAAGAATCATAGATATGGTATATTTTATTCATTTCATTAAAATTTCAGATCATGTGTGGCCTTCTCACCAAAGAATCGCATATTAGGTGTAGCAGCCAAAAACCAGATGGTAACGAACATGAAGAACACTGTATTTGGCTTCAAGAGACTATTAGGTAGAAAATTTTCAGATCCACACGTACAGAAAGAGCTAAAACATTTCCCATTTAAAGTGGAACAAAGGCCTGATGGTGGAATTGGTATCCGAGTCAACTATCTTGGTGAAGACAATGTGTTTACTCCTGAACAGGTAATACTCATAATTGAATGTATACTGTACAGTAATTAAATCTTTACAAATCATCTAAATTAAACTTATCATGTAAAACTGATAATACATTCTATTTATTAGGCACAGTTTGTTATCTAGACATCAATTTAATGTAGGGTTGCCAACCCCAACTTAAAAAACTAGGATTTGAAGTTGGATAAGCCAAGACAATACAGTTTTAAAACAGGATGCAGTAATAGAGTTAAGGTTAATTATACGGGTCTGCCTGCAAAATTCAAATTCAGTTTGGTTTTTCAGTATTTGTAAACTAATACGACAAAATAGGCTTATGGCATTCTAATTGCGACTATGGCAGTATCATCTTCACAGGTTTATATAAAAATCTTTACTAGAAAGAGCCCAGTTTAAGAAATTAGTCAGAATATTGACTAATTTGTGAGTAGCTCATGTCCAACTCGATATTCTGACTAATTTCTTAAACTGGACGGTTTCAAGTAAAGATTTTTATATAAACCTGTGAAGATTATACTGCCACTGGCGCAATAAGAATGCCATAAGCCTACTTTGGTGTATTAGTTAACAAATTGCGAAAAACCAAATTAAATTTGAATTTTGGGCGCAGACCCGTAAAATCAACCTTAAAACAGCCAACAGCGCGGCAGCGGCCAGCGCGAACACTTGCGAACCGTGAGGCCCGTACGTAAGAATTGTAAAAATGGTGCGCAAATTTTAAAATACATGACCAATAAAAAAGGAGGTGTGTTTAAATGTGATTTTACCTGTTTGAAAGCTGAGGTGATCTAGATCAATCTTAGCTATAATTTATGAAGATCTGTTCAGGTGTTTGCAGATCATCAGCTAACGCAATCCCCAAGTACCTGATCACCGAATCTTGCCTAAAGTTCGGCCGTTCAGAGAATGCGTTCCTGACAACTATCAGTTAGATTTAGAAAAATATTGTTTACCAAGTTATTTGACACTCAGTTTGGCACAAAATTATAATATTAATTGATTATTGATATAATAATGTTGTTTTAATGCTCATCAATTGTTAAAACGGTAAACAACAAGCAATAATATTTTTATCGTAACTGCAACGCCATTACAAAGTTACATCCTCAGTTCAATCGCGACGTGTCAGGAACGCATTCTCTGAACGGCCGTAGTTTAACAAGTACTATGTTTGCCAAAATCTAAAATTAGGTTAGGTTGGGATTCGACATGAACAGTCTGGTGCCGGACCGCAGGCCGGGCACTTAGGTCCATTTAGTCATTATACCTAAGTTAAGTATGCGGCATATCTGATTATACCAAATGGAACCTTTCATGTCGACCCCCAACCTAACCTAACTTTAGATTTTGGCAAACATAGTACTTCTATGTCCATTTTACTAGATTAGTCTAGCTATATTACTAGATTGCGTTCGTATTATAGCTAAATTCCTAGTAAGATAGCTATGTATCGTTTTCGTATAGCTATCTTCCAGCATATAATACAGTTTCAACTATCTTACTGCTACACATAGATATATGGAGAGGGTAAGACATATGGGGAAAACCCAAGCTCTCTATAAAAGTTGATTGTGCTATGCTCCACCAGTTTGATTCAAAGAAGGATAATAGAATATTTGAGTGAAATTAATGGAAGGTGTCAAGCAAGGTGGAAAATTCTATGAAAGTAAACTTCAATTAAAGATCATCCATTACAGATTACAGCAATGCTCTTAACAAAACTGAAGGACAGTGCTACTATAGCCTTACAAACTCAAATTAATGACTGTGTAATATCAGTACCCAGCTACTTCACTAATGCAGAAAGAAATGCCCTCCTTGATGCTGCAGCTATTGCTGGTAAGAGAATTCTTAGAATAGCCTTGCCAATAGAATATGCATAGTACATTATTTTGCTTTAATATTCATATATACATGTTATTGTGTGTATGAAAATCTGTTTAATAAAGTGAAGAAATATAGCAATAAGTTGAAATCAGTACCTCAAATATGAATTCCCCACTTGGCACTTTTACATTATGGTGAATATATTATTCACTATACTGAGTATTGTTTAATAGTGATGTTACTTCATATTACAAATTCCCTTTATTTGAATATGCAATTTCAAAAAGGGTACATCTTAAATTGTATTGTGTTAATAGAAGAATTCAGAAAATATTTTAAACATGTTTATTGAATTTGCATAGACAATTATCAGTAGTTACAATTACATATTTAAATATTGTATCTATCTAATAAAATAACTTTACATACAGAAAATAATTGTGCTATTAAACTCATGGAATCAGTGCCAGAATGTGTTTAACCTTGCCCTGACTGCATAATGCTTGTATATAACCTTGACCTCCATTCCTACTCTAACAATACTTCCATACAAGTCTGTGATTGATTTGTGGAGCTAAAAATCTATAATTTATAGGACTCAATGTGCTGCGTCTAATGAATGAGACCACTGCAACTGCATTGGCTTATGGTATTTACAAACAAGATTTACCAGCTCTGGAAGAAAAGCCTCGCAATGTTGTATTTGTAGATTTCGGTCACAGCTCCCTTCAGGTGTGTTACTTTTTTTTTTACCTAATCAAAACACAATATCAATACTAAGCTCTTTGTGATTGATGGATGTGGCACTCATTTGTGTATAATTTGATGGTGTTTTACACTAGCCGCTTATTATCAGGAATTAGTCAGAAAAACATTGGAAATGCACCAGAAGGCCCTCAGCTAATACATTTTGTGCAGGGGCACACCATTAGAATTTTTGCTGGATTGTATATTGTCCCTTTTTGACACCAACTGGTACACCAAGCAGAAAGTTTTCTGGCAGACATTTCATATAATATGTGGCTGGCTTTACTGATGTAAGGAAGGAGTATGACCCTTTCCTCACTAACAATGAGTGAAAATAACATGGTATCATCGTAAAATTAAACCTTGCACCTTTTAATAATTTCAAGAAAGAAACAAATACTATCCCAAATACTTAAATATTTTGCAATTTAATTTGTTACAGGTAGCTGCTTGTGCATTTAATAAGGGAAAGTTGAAGGTGCTGGCCACATCAAATGATCCTTTCTGTGGTGGCAGGGATATTGATATGGCACTTGCTGAATATTTCTGTCAAGATTTTTTGACAAGATTCAAACTTGATGCAAGAAAAAATCAGAGGTAAATTGGAATATTAATGTGTAACTATTTGTAGAGTTTGTTAATTTCGTAAGCCAAAGTCAGGATTGCATCATCTCATATTAAAATTTAGTGAACTGATATTATACTAGTGGTTCGCCCCGAACTGAGACCTCGCGGTAACGGTTTCCCATAATTACTTATTCATTCAATAGATACATGACGATCAAAATTGACATTAACTGCAAAATTGACATAAACAAACTGCAACGTGAAGTTTTATTGATGTTTGCTAAATGACTAAATAATATAGCTAAATAATATAAGCTGCATTTGCTATGAGATGAGAGCGCCATCTATTGACATCATTGTGAAGTTCTGTTGTTGCTGCTCATTAAAAGTTAAATAATTTAGTTTCCTTATTACATTTATCTAATTTTAGTATTTGTTGTTCAAGTACATGATATTACGCTAAAATTATAAAACTTTCAAGCCCCAGCTTTCAATGGTTATTCTGTTGTGAGGTCAAATATAATCTCCACTTTGAAAGCCTCCCATTTCGTCAATTTTAGGAAAAAAATTAAAAAAAAAATACTTTTGTACTCTGTTCCAAATTATCTTTAAAATGAGGTACTGTAACCCTATGAAACGCAAAAATTTTTTTTTCTTTGCATTCGCTTCTATGAGAGCCCCCCTGAAATAAAGATTTTTATAACTTTTTAAGCCATTTTCGGCTGGAGGCCATCGGTTTACATATTATATCTAAAATTGAAGTAATTACGTTCAGTAATTCAGAAGTTATAAGGCTCTGACAGACGGACGGACGGACGGACGGACGGACAAGTGCAAATTCACTCAAGTAGACTCAAAGACCTTCGCTTCGCTCGGTCGATTACACTAATAAATAAATAAATAAAAAATTAATTTCTGGTTGTGCCATATTTAAAAACTAGTTTTTGACAAGTTGCTCCTAGTCCTGCCATTGAAATATATTTGCCAAAATTGCAATGAATCAGTCAGAGAAGTGGGAGAATTGTATCAAGAGTTAAAAATTGTTATTTTTTCATTGACTATGTGAGAAGAAACAAATTATTATTAAATATTTCGTGTACCTAATGTTATATCCTATAGATAACTTATATATCATTAATTCCTTTAAATTAAATATTTTTTTTTCAGGGCTTTCCTTCGTCTATTACAAGAAGTAGAAAAATTGAAGAAGCAAATGTCAGCAAACAGCACACGTCTGCCGTTGAACGTTGAATGCTTCATGGAAGAACGAGATGTCTCTGGGGAAATGCAGCGTACACAGATGGAGCAACTTAGTGCTGATACATTCAATAGAATTGAAAGAACCTTAAGAGGCATACTTCATAATGCAAGTAAGTATAAAGCGAGCAGGGTGTTCCAGCTAACCTTGGAGACCAGTGTTTTGTTTTCGACCATATTACATAGATACTATGGTCAAAAGCTTCAGTAGCCAAATGTTTAAATGTTGTTTTTTAAACTTATCTATCGAATTAGGCTTACCTGTAATAAAAAATAAAAATAAAAAACTTGAGACGTGTCAAGGGACACCCGGATGGAACGAAGTTCCTTTCGATTAATTAGTGAAAGAATAATTAATGAAGAAATTGAATTTGGCATTGTGTTCAATATTTTCACACTACAATATTAGATCTCCGTAGCCTTGTGGTTTCTACAGTCGCTAAACAGTTAAAGGTAAGATGGTCCGAATCCCAGCTCGACAGGCTGAATTTTCTATTTTCTATTTTATTTTAAATAATTTCTACATGTGGAATTTTTCCCTAATATATTATATAACTTATAAGTTACAGACTGAATTTTCTATTTTCAGTTTTATTTTAAATAATTTCTACATGTGGAATTTTTCCCTAATTTTTTATAACTTATAAAATTGAAAATAGAAAATTCAGTCTGTAAAGTTACAGTATAACTTATAAGTATAAGTTATAAAAAATTAGGGAAAAATTCCACATGTAGAAATTATTTAAAATAAAATTGAAAATAAAAAATTCAGTCTGTCGAGCTGGGATTCGAATCATCGACCTTTAACTGTTTAGCGACTGTAGAAACCACAAGGCTACGGAGATCTAATATTGTAGTGTGAAAATATTGAACACAATGCCAAATTCACATTCAAAAAAGTGTCGGCCCAATTTAGTCTTAATTTTTTCTAGCCCCCTTGCGCACCGCGCGATAAGGAACTACGTTCCAAAAACTCGATTACAATCAGCGTCTGCGGTGCGTAGTGGCGTAGTATAATAATCGGTCGCCAAGAGTCAGCGACTACGCATAGCGTATTGTCGGTTTGGTGTGAGCGAAAAGTTGAATATGTATGGAAAAGCAGAACTGCGTAATGCTCGCTCACAGTCGGCGGCTGATAAAACGTTTAGTGTGAACACAGCCTAACACTTGAGCTAAAAAAAACTGAATTGCAACAATGACTTTGTTCTTTAAGAATCCATGATATAATGCATTTTGGTATTATTATTTATATTAGAATTTGTTAAAGTTACCCGGTAATATTTGGGGAAATGATAATTCGAACTTTTGGTTGAAATTGGAACTTTAAAAACACGTTTGGTTCTCTCGATGGTATATTTTTTTGAAAAAATACATGTTTTGCATACATTTTGCTATTTATCTCAGAAGGAGCAAACTATTTTTGTTTTGTCATGAAACCTAGAAGTATTTTCAATTACATGTTTAAATTTTACGATTGGTTGTTTAATTAACTTGTAATTAGGTAATAAGCAGTTTTGACGCTTACGTCGTCAAAAATACGTTGCGCGTCTATCGCTCTGTATTTCACACTCGCGATAAAACAATAATTAACCATCCCGCTCGAAGAGGGGCACGAAATCCATATCATAGCAGCGTTATAGCACACTCGCTGTTTCAAAAGTTTCAATTCTTGGCTTTAATTCATCAAATCATTCATCCAATTTTGCCATTTATGTTTATGAAGGCCCATTGTGTTCAATAATTTTTATTTTCGTTTTTTTTTTTAGAACTAAGACCTGAAGATATCAGTTCAGTAGAGATTGTAGGTGGCTCAACTCGAATTCCAGCAGTCAAGGGCTTGATTGAAAATGTTTTTGGCAAACAAGCATCTACTACTTTAAACCAGGTATTTTTATATTTTGATATTAATAATCATTGTTAAGCTACCTGGGAAGCATGAATTAAATACTCTGACGCTATATCTCCCTAAAACACTTATTTGTGTGTGTGAACTGTTTTTTTTGTGTGTCCAATTTTACAGGATATATACACACATCAAAAGTGTCTAGGGATCAAGCATTTTTATGCGGATTTCTTGAGATTGAGATGTGGCTTTGTAATAAATTTATGATTTTATAAATTTATATGGATCCTTTTTGGTGCATTTCATAATTTCATAATCAGCGATTAAAATCCTGCCAGGAAGTCCATCCTTATAGTGGTGGAACCATCATGGTATGGGCGGGTATTTGGATCGGCGGAAGAACTGAGTTGATTTGGATCAGAGGCAACCTCAACGCTCAAATTTATGCTGAGACGATTGTATCAGACGTCATCGTTCCTCTACAAGTGCAAATCGGTCCCTTATTTCAGTTAATGCATGATAATGCACGACCGCACACCGCAAGAGTTGTAAGACAGACTCTCGCCGCAGCTAACATCAATGTCCTGCCCTGGCCTGCTCAGTCGCCAGACTTGAACCCGATTGAGCATGCATGGGATATGCTACAGAGAAGAGCTCTGCCGAATATGGAGGGTATCCAGTGGCAAGAAGACCTTTTTTTGTTGTTGCAACGAACATGGGCGGCCATTCCACAGCGTGATTTGGATGAACTCATTTTGAGTATGCCAAACCGATGTTCTTGTGTTGTTAGTGTTCGCGGTAGAAACACGGATTATTAATTGTTTAAGTTACCCAATAAAATTTTAAAGAAAACTGTTATTTCAGTCTTTTTTTCGAACTTTAATGTTAGTGGTTCAAATGTCAAAAATCCCTTTATTAGGAAAATGGCAAATTTCTTTATTAATGCAAAGGTGACTTGGTTTATCGTTACTGTGACAAACGAAAACACTTAATTTGATGAATCCTTAAAGAAAATTTTAATTAATATCAATCAGGAGAAAAGTTATTGCAAAAATATATGTTGATCCCTAGACACTTTTGATGTGTGTATTTTAAGTTGAATTTAGACCATTCTCCTGTTATGTCATTTTTAACTTAAGTCAGATTTCTGCTCAACAAAAACAACAGAAAAAAATATACTGTGTGTGTAAGGTAAGTTTCACTATGCCCTATTTAGGTGGCTACACACTGCAATTATAAGATTTCATCGCCTTCAGTTCTTATGTTTCGTTTGGAGTCATCCTTGGTTACTATTACAATTAATTAGCAAAGGATGGTTGAAAAATGTGTATCTTCTTTTTTACTTACACCTAAAATAATGAAACAAAATACAGTAATTGGGAATGAATACTGTAATTCAATGAGATTTCTTATTATCTAAAGATTAACAGCTGCACACTTACACTTACTTAGGCTTTGCCAACAGAGAGAGGCTACTACTAAATTCAACAATAATATTGCCTCATTTACTTCCATCATACCAGAAACCTGGAAAGAAATATATTATGATTTTTTATGCAACAAAGCCACTATGCAACTGCACAGCTTTCCCTTACAGTTTTGCATAGCTTTAACAGATCATTATTCTAGTTTCATAATTTTTTTAATTGATAACTTATGAAATTAATCCGACTTCCATTGAAGTTGTCTGTATAAATACGCATCTGTAGCAGCACTTAGGCCTCAGCCCAGTCTGAGCATGGTGTAATGGGATCGCCTTAAAAATGATGGGATAGGTATTTAATTATTTATTTTGTATTGTATAGGACGAAGCAGTGATAGCCTAGTGGTGAGGACTGTGGTCTCCTATTCGGGGAATCGCAGGTTCGATCCCGGGGACCTCTGACTACGGAGTCAAGTGCGTTTAAGCAATTAAATATCACTTGCTTCAACGGTGAAGCAAAACATCGTGAGGAAACCTGCACATCTGAGAGTTCGTCATAATGTTCTCGAAAGTATGTGAAGTTCGCCAATTCGCATTGGGCCAGCGTGGTGGACTATGGCCTATAGCCCTTCCCGGAAAGGAGACCTGCGCTCAGTAGTGAGCCGTTGATGGGTTGCTGACGATTATGATGATGTATAGGACGAGGCCGTGTCCCGCGGCTGCGCGCTGCAGTGCGCCATGCTGAGCCCGGCCGTGCGCGTGCGCGAGTTCAACGTGACCGACGTGCAGCCCTACGCCGTGCGCCTCGCGTGGGACGCCGCGCGCGGCGAGGACGGCGACGTGGAAGTGAGTGAATTGTAACGTGTAGCTGTTTAAAGAAAAGTTAATACACCTTTGCTATACTCCGACAAACCAGAATAAATCTTTTGAACACTCGATGTTACATTTCGCTCCGATACCGGAGCATTGGATCGAAACGTATGTCGAGTGTTTAAAAGGTTTATTCTGGTTTGGCGGACTATGGCAAAGGTGTATTAATTTTTCTTTGAATATCATGGAATTCCGCAAAGTAACACCTGCTTCTATCCAAAACATGTAGCTGAACAAGCCTCAATAGCGTGGACTGAAAACCAAAAAAGGTCAAACCTTTCAATCTCCATCTGTTTCACTATTGTTTTACCCAGTCGTAAATATACTTATTTGGAGGGGAAGGCGGGTACTGTTTGATGTTTCGCATATTTGGAGCATAGATAAAAAAAAAAGAAAACTTTGAAATAAAATATATTTATTTTATAATTTTAAGCTATTGCATAGCTTTTATCGCGGGCTTTGAACTAGGACAAACAGTTTGAGCGCGGCGACCGAATCAAGAAATTCCGTAACGAAAATAAACCTAGCACCGACGTTCAGTAAGCGTTCAACATTTTAGAGGTTCACAAGTAGCTCTGTTTGGCGCAGTGGGCGAGCGGCCGCTTTCTTTACCGTTTGGTGTATGATGTCGCGGGTTCGAATCTCACTCGCGAAGTAGTGACAGTGCGCTTTTCTTGTTTGTTTTTTAATTTTTTTTGCATAATTTTTATTATACAAAAAAAATTATTGCAGAAATATTATAATTGCATAAGTTGATAAAAAATGCTATGCAATAGCTTTACCGCGGCAGTCCCCGAGTGCCACTAAATTTTTGTGAGCTGAAACATAGGTTTCCCTGTTTCTTATTATATATTTTTAGATTCTTTCTCACTAGGAGTAAAATACCCTATTGTTACAGGTCTTTCCAGCATTCCATGCTGCACCATTCTCCAAAATGCTGACTTTCTATAGAAAGGAACCATTTTCAGTCAGCGCTTACTATACTGACCAAATACCGTACCCTGATAACTTTATAGGTAAGTTATAACAATAATTTAATTTAAAGATAACTGTCACTGCGATTTCACATGATGTTATGTAGCGATGGAGTCTCAAATGCTAACTAGGGAGTATAGCAGTTTTAATGAGAATCATACCCCTAATTTCCAAATTGTCCCGAATCGAACCCGAAACGCAGCCGCGGCTGTGTAACTAATGGGATCCTAAGTAAATAAATTCCAGCGACAGAAATGTTACGCGTATCTCAAATAAATGGCCCAGTTCAAGAAGTGCTTGAGTCCATTTTGCCAAAACAGAAAAAGAGGACATAAGGCCTACTTGAACTGGGTCATTATGGACCCAGTCCCAGATACTTCCCAGATTTAAGAAGTCTCTAAACTTCTTGAATTGGGCCATTCAAATGTTTCCAATAGGTCAGTGGCATATAAGAGATGTCCAACCGACGGCCGAAGGGGAGACACAGAAAGTTAAACTAAAAGTGCGCGTGAACATCCACGGCATCATCGCGGTCACTTCCGCGTCCCTGGAAAAGAAACAGGACTCTGCACAAAACGAGAATGTCGAGATGGAGAATTCCAATGAGGCGCAAGGCTCTCAGGAGGCTCCGATGGAGACCAATGGAGGCTCGCAGGAGCAGCAGCCGAACGGGCCCGACAACCAAGAGGTGAGAGAGGACGACACCAGGGAGCCGCAACAAAAACAGTCGTGGACACACAGAGTAGGCCAGTGGTTCAGCGGGGTACGTGTCGGTAGCGCGTTGTTCCCTCGTGTGATGTTTGCTGCACGTGGCAGTTGTCCGTTGTGTTGTCACTGCATCAGGACAACTGTGAGGGTCTAGACAGACGGACTGCAAGCTAACGACAAAAATGCAATAATTATGTTAGAGCTAGATGTTTTCTAATTTTTTTACTAATTTTAATAATAATAAAACTATCAATTTACTATTAAAATTTAAAACTTTTATCACCAAGACTTCAAAAGTGGTTAATATCTCCATTATAACTGGATACATATTTATACTGAATGCTATTTATTTTACTAAGTACGTTTAGTACTACGGTATATAATAGTGTAATCTTCCAGCTTTGCTGTATTGTTGCATTTCACATCACCTTACTATAAATGCAATACAACTGCAGACCAACTTGCAGTGTGTTGTACAATAATGTTTAATATGCAATTTTACTGTAGAATTACAGTTCAAAAGCAGTCCCTTTGTCGAGATACTTATAAAATAAATAGCCTGCGGTTTTCGAGTGTGGTTTAACCGTTGCATATTTCATTTACTCCATATTAACAATATTATTTTTTTCTGTGGATCTCAAATTGCCAACATTCAACTACATTTTCCAGGAACGTCAAAAAAATTAAAATAGTATAAAGTAACTGGGTAAATTGCGAGACGTATATTTTCTACTGTATAATCGTGTTAAGTACCTATCTTAGATGTTGTATGAATCACTATCATTTGCCATACTTGGTATTCTTTATGAAGGTTACAGATGTTTGTGCCATTATTTCTGATTTAGAGAACACACTACATTTCTCACAACTAAATAACTAATGAGTAATGAATAATGATAGGATGGTCACTTGTTAGAAATAGGGTATATAATATGCATGTAATTTCTGTATTTTTAATTAATTCTTCACTATCTTATAAAAAATAATTAATTATTTAAAATTATCATTCGATTCGGAAGATTTGACCGCGCTTTTAAAACATGATGAATGGTTGTTGACATGTTTTTTGAGGTCGTATTTCGTTTCGTTTCTAACCAATTGTGTGCGTTTAGCATATTTGAATATTCCGCGCAGGTCTTTAGATCATTAAATTATATAGTGTTTAAATAAAAAGTGGTTATGATTTTGCGGCGGTAAAGATTACAGAAAAAAATATTTGACTCCAATCCAAACCACACGCGTATTCCCTTATTCACGATCGGTATTTCCTGTCATTGATCATTGTATCAGTGAGATGCAGCAAACATCACACAATTTGAGAGTTCCCCACCCTAACATTGACCCCATTTGCACGGTACTTCATAGAGCTACATCCTCTTGAGGGTGAATATTAATTTGTGTCCTATTGAAGCCTTTAAAAGTATTGTCTCTGTGTCCACGCATGTTTTTGTTTACTCAGCATTTATAAATTTTTAATTTCCTTTTTCTTCTTACAGCAACCAGGATTGTGTAAGAACTTATATTGTATAAGTTTGGTTTACTGCTTGTTGTTTTAGGTGCAAATGGGTCATTACATTATTGGAAATATTGTTTATTTTAATTCCACAAAATTGAAATATTCAAACGAAATCTCATTGAGAAATAAATTGAATAAGACCAACTATGTTAAAAATTATATTTCCAATGATGTGATGGTGGGGATATGACACTACTTTATAAGTTATGAACCGCTCCCATTCATTTACAGGATGATGACAAAAAGGATAAATCAAAGGACAAATCCAAGAAAGTACTCGTCAAGACAATTGAACTGCCTATCGATGCTCGGATTCATGGTTTCGCTCAACATGAACTGAATGCCTATTTGGAACAAGAGGTAATGAGATAACTTTCATTTCTATTATTCTAAAGTTGTGTTTGACCCAAGACTTAAAGCAAGATTTAATTTGTGATTAGTTCTTTATTTTCCTGCTTCTTTATTATAGTTTTTAACAAGGATTTGATTACCGTTATTATTTAGTAACAACTAACGTTAGTATTAAAATAAAGATTTTACAAATGTTGGGTTAGTAAACTTTGTGTTTCCCTGTGGGACTTGTATATAATCCAGGATAAAAAGTATCCTATGCCAATCTCCAGACTGCAAGCTAACTCTAACGCAACGCTCGCTCACAGTCGGCGGCTGACAATGCGTTAGGTGTGAAAACAGCCTTATAATGTTACTATACATTGTTAATTTTAATGTGTATTTTAATATAGAATAGAATAGAAATATTTTTTATTTAAATAAACTTTTTTTACAAGTGCTTTTGAATCGTCGATGAGTCTACCACTGGTTCGGAATGCCGTTCCTGCCGAGAAGAACCAGCAAGAAACTCGGCGGTTGCTCTTTTCAAAACAAGTTTACAATACAATAGATACTACACTATGTATGCAGTGTTTTCACAATGCGGGGAAGTTCCACAAAAACATACCTAATTATAATTCAACACATGTTAAGACGGGCAGACAGACAGTAGCCCCATTTCCGCCGGTAGCACCCGTTCACGAGCATGACGCATGACCCAGCCGTTGCTTCGCTAAACCATATTTGAGGGAACGTAACAATCAGCATCACACGACACCACCACAGAAATGTTTAAAGAGAGCGTGACATACTTAGGCTACCCATGTGTTGTGTTTTTTTTATTCGATGACAAGCTAGTCCTTGACTGCGATCTCACCTGATAGTAAGTGACGATGCAGTCTAAGATGGTAGCGGACTAACTTGGAAGGGGTATGGCAGTGAACATTCAACCCATACCCCTAATTGGTTTCTAAACGCCATCGTGCCGGAACGCTAAATCGCTTGGCGGCACGTCCTTGACAGTAGGGTGGTAACTAGCCACGGCCAAAGCCTCCCACCAGACCAGACCAGAGACAATTCAGAAATTATAAATTCCCAAATTGACCCCGCCAGGAATCGAACCCGAGACCTCCCTGTTATAAGACAACAGTGCTCACCATTGAGCCAGGGAGGTCGTCAGGTTGTTGAGTAATAATGATTTAATTTATTTTTGGTACAGGCAACAGCCTTATGATAATTAAAAGAATTAATATTGATGTAATTAAAATGTTCCAGGGGAAGATGCAAGCCCAGGACCGTCAAGAGAAGGAGCGCGCCGACGCGCGCAACGCGCTGGAGGAGTACGTGTACGAGCTGCGCGGCAAGCTGTCGGAGGGCGAGGCGCTGCACGAGTTCGTGGCGGACGAGCAGCGCGGCCGCCTCGTGGCGCAGCTCGACTCGCTGGAGCAGTGGCTCTACGACGAGGGCGAGGACCAGAACAGACAAGTAAGGGGCCGTTCAAGTATTACGTAAGCAGATTCATTACATTTATTTATCCCCCCCCCCCCCCATGTCAGCAAAAGTAAGCAAAGCTCCCCCCCATTCCATGCTTATATATGAGCAGCAGTTATAGTTCTAGAAATAAGAAAATAGGCTTCGAATAGAGGACTTTAACGCACATAAAATTAATATTCATTTAAACAAATTTTATTGACACGGTATTCAACATTCAACAGAGTAAAGTAGAAATATTAGTCATAAGTAATATTACCAACAAAACTATTTCTATTTAACAGATTTATTTCTAATTAACAGATTAACAAACCCCCCTCCCCCATGTCATCAAAAATAACCCCCCTATAGTTGTCCCCCCCCATTTCATCAAAATAACCCCCCTTAGCACTTTTATTGAAGTAAAACTTCTTTACGCACGCTTGACTTGGGAAGTGAGCTGGTGAATGCGTTACGAAAAGTGTGATCGGGCGAGGCGAACGGAACTTGAGAGGGAGATATAAGTTAGTGAAGATAGAAAGAGAGATAGTTACGTTTCGTATATTACTGTAGGGGCAAGAGAGAGAGGTGCGAGCACACATTTTCTTTCTCGTAGCCAGTTGCGTTTCGTAAGTTTTACTTCAGTCGTGTGATCTAAAGCACACTTGTTTTTACTAGCTATGAGCCCGCGACCGAGTCCGCGTGGGAGTTAGTTTTTATACTCCCGCGGGAACTATTTGACTGATATTTTTTTATATGCAAAATAAAGTTCTTAACTAGTCTCGGAAATATAGAGCTTTAAAGCGCTATTGAGGTGAGGTGCTCCATTATTCTTCATAGAAAATTTATTTTAGAAAGAGACAGATACAGTCGCAGTAAAACAGCTTATAACTTATATTTTGTTTTTGGACCGATTTATTTTCTGTTTTTACCAATGTCAGCTTACATTTTCGATTATAATTAATGAATATCAACATTTTGACAACAGTCAAATACCAAAGAGCTGGTGTTTGGTTTTCTGGGATAAAATGTAGCCTAATCTCTCTGGGATAAAAAGACTCTGCAGGTCCTCAACTATACCCATGCCAAAAATCAGGTTGACCTTTGTTGCTTGTGATTTTTAGGACAAACCGACAAACACACTTTCGCATTTATAATACTATAATTATAATTATTTCTACAGGTCTACAGTGAAAAACTTGCTGAGCTGCGAACAGAGGGTGAACCTATCAAGCAGCGACGTCTCGAATTTGAATTACGCCCCGGAGCATTAGAGGACTTTGCTCACGTCATTCAGTTGACTAACAAAGCTGTGGATTTGTATAGGTGAGTTTTAAATAAAATCCTTTATTTAACATAGACCTGCTTAATGAATCAGTTACATGATCAAATCAGAAATAAGGAGATCTTTAGAAGAACTGCTATGAGACTGTCTAAAAATTATTGCACCAGTGTGACGATCGCAATCACTTGTGATTGGCTAATAGCCTCTCGCTAATGGTTAAAAGTTACAATGCATTGATAAAGCAAGAACATCATAAATTCAGAAAATCAGAAGCAATAATAATTGCGTTCTTCATGAAATCTATGATTTCATATAAAAGCATAGATAATTGTAAAGGTCGGTGCGCCATTTGCAATATTATTAGTTCCAGAGACACTCATATGTCAAATGTGGCGCGTCAAATTGTTCAAATGGATCCATAATAATTATGTTGTCATTTGTATAGGGACAGCCAATCCAGTGTTGATCATAGATTCATTATTATAGAGATCAGAGCTTATGAGTCTGTTATAATAATTTCAATAAATGTTTCAGATCTGGCGACGCGAAATACGCGCACTTGTCGGAGGCGGACATCGGGAAGGTGGTGGAAGCCAGCAAGAGCGCACTGACATGGCTGGAGGACGCGCGGCAGAAGCTGAGCCTCGCGCCGCGCCACCAGCCGCCGCCGCACACCACGCACCAGATCCGCCAGGAGAGACAGGTACCGTCTGTACTGCTGACAGTGTACCAGCTTAACATTAGAATCACAGGTCACATTTCTCTAATCGTTCATACTTTACAAAAAATAACTGGGTAGGTACAGAAATTACACAATCCCCCAAACTGGGAATTTTTCATGTTAAATGAATTTTTTCAAGTTTTGAAGTTGGACAACTTGGAAAAATGACTGTGAGCATTTGGTTGGCCATCTCATATAATATTATTATAACAACCAGAATTGTCAATGATCTTGGAATTACTTTTTTCAGAACTTTGAGAGTACTGTGAATCCAATTCTAAACAAGCCTAAGCCTAAGGAGAAGACGCCGCCGCCCGCCAACCCCACCGCAGGGGACGGGCAGCCCGCCGCCGCCGCGCCGCCGCGCGACGAGCACATGGACGTCGAGTGAACCAGCATGCATTACACACGGACAACCACCCAATAACAATCAGGCACATTGGCTGACGATTTCATCACTTTTTATGGACATTTAATCATCTCTCTAACCTTTCATCTCCTCTACCCTAACTCACATACATCTTCCATCAGAGAGGACCATATTGTTAGTGTTTTCCGCTACTGAATTTAGGTGGACTAATCCACAATCCATAGGGCCATTTCATCCTAATCAGCCTCGCCCGGCATCTTCCATCAGCACATTGACATTGTGTTTTCCACTATGTTGTTGTGGTATGTTCCACCGTGTTAAAGTGGTGTCCACCACCACATATTGTGGACCAAACCACATTTCAATACACTAGAGAAGCAACAACCAACCCTATGATATTCTTATCCGCTATCACATAGCCTGGGCTCAGCATCTTCCACCCACGAACACGGCGATGTGGTGTACACCACGATGACGACCATTTACGGAACTGTTGCGGAATAAACCGCACTACTAAATCCCCTAGCCCCTACACTACTTGGATATCACATTGCAACTATCACAATAGTTATTGGATTTTATGGTATTCTCACTATATTATAGCCCATAGAGTCAGCAAAACAGAGATTGTGATTGTGAACTATTGGTGCTAAATGTCAAGAACATTACAATATTAGGGCCTTGTATGTCCACTCCATTTCATACACTTCAACTTGGATACCATTGGTCTTCACACACAAAGTACAGTTGGCTGGTAATAATGTGGAAGTAAAGTAATCGGACCTGCTATGTCTGTTGTTATTTGGTTGTTGTACCGATCTTATCTTAGCAGTATCCGCACCTTAATGATACTTTTAATTTTAGTCTATATTTATTTTGACGCTACTTGTGGCAATCACAATTTGTGTAGTATATTTTTTTTTCCTTATGTATCTAATAATTTAATTGATACATTGATTACTATTTGTGTATTCTTTGAATAAAAAAAATAGCGCATTTCTAATATTTAACAGTTAATAGTATTGGTCTATGTATATACATATTGATATGTTTTGTTTACACATATGTGTGATTTTGTAGTATTGCTGCATATTTTAATGTGATAAAAAAAGATTTAATTATTTTGCTGAACAAGTTATGAGCATGTTATTAAATATATGTTGTCAGTTAAGATAATAGTATAATTTATACCATTCGGTCTCTAGCAAATTATAAAAAAGAAATTAATATGGATTTATACCTTATCAGATGTTTCATTACATCGCTATGCATTCTTTAATATGTAATATGAATTAAATCTGTACTTTAAAAATAGGCTTATATTAGATAGGATTCAAACAGAAAAATTGCCTTTCACGTTATGGCTTGTCACACTAATTTATCTGGTAGATTAAATAAACAGAAATATGAAATCTCATGAAATCTTGTGTTGCACTAATCTTGTGTGACGTCTTAACAATAAGTTATAGCGCTTTTACTTGCACTGTATCTGAAATCTAAGTATAATTATATGATAGTATCACTGGTGGCTCTGATTCACACAAACGATTTTAGTTTCTGGTATACCAACAAATCTATATTTTGTTTTAATTTTAAAATCTAATGTAGCAACATTCCACATCATTAAAAATAAAAGATATACGATTCTACTGTCTGTAGTAAAATTAAATTACCTACCTTAAGTCCATGGATTGAGTTAGCTGCGCTTGTAAAATTGATAAAACAGCATTCAACAAAAGCAGATCAAAATGTAACTAGTACAAACTGTTTTCCATGGCAGTTACAAATATAGTTCGACAAGGTACTATTGGCACTGAATTGACAAGGGGTGTGAGTGTGCTAACTACAGTCCCACAAGCTTATCTGGCCCGGTGACGGCGTCGCTACTATCTATTCTTTTTGCTAATATTAGTTGTTATTACATTCATTAGTTCCACTTTTGGCCACCGGGTCAGATCACTTTTTAGGACTGTAAATACACAAAGTCCTGTCATATAGTGGTATTGCTTCTGAAGATAGTTCCGATTAAAGGCACTAGCCAAATATTTTTGTCGCAACTGTACTATGAAAATCATGAGTCATAAAAGGTTAGGGCGATGTCACACGTGGCGTAGCGTTGTCTGCGTTGCAATGTCTATCTAGATAAAAAATACCGTACATAGTATGCCACACGGTACTCTGCTAATTATTTGTTACTTGTCACTTGCAAGGCTGCACCAGCAGACCGATTTTGTAGAAGCGCGCATTAATCATTGCTAGTCTCAATAATTTAACAATTGCAATCAACACAATTATTGTGGTGATTGCAACCGTCACACTGTAACAATCATTTTTAGAGAATCGCACAGCAGAAGTGAGGCATACGATGGACAAAATCGTTGCAATGCGGCGCCGTAACGCGTTGTGCCGTATCGCTTGATGCATTTTAAGTAATTTCAAATAGCCTTCGTCGATAACTAAAAAATGGTTAATCCGTTATAACGTTAATTAATTGTGCATTTTTTATGTTAAAGCTTAGTAAAAGGATGATTTAACAATTAATGGTCTTTTTATTTGTACCTACTACATAGATTCACTTCAAAATAATCACCTAGGTGAGGTTGTAATCGTGAAATGGTGGAGAAGCCTAGACTTTTTTGTGTCTAAGGCATAAGAATGCCTTTGACATTTCGAGTGGCTATAGAAAACAATGGAAAGTTGAAAGTAGTTTTGTGCAATTAGATATAGGTATGGTTCAAATCAAATTCACACCTTTTTTTTTTCAGAAAATCTTGAAGAACCTTATGATTGAAACAATACCGTACAAAATGTCTATTTTCTATTGCCTGTCTACACCGCACGGAGTAGAGCAACTTCCGATAGCCACTGAGTTATAGAATAGTCGATTACGGAGTCCTACTGTTCAAACTATACACCATCTATAAAACTTTATCGTAGTTCAGAATTCGGATGCAATTTTAACGCACCTGCCTGCCGAATGCGGCTTATCCCACTAGTCCCAACCAAAGCGTATCCCTGGCACCACCACCACGCGTCCATAACATGGCCTGTTCTACTAGTCCCAACCAACGTATCCCCCTTGGTGGGTGAGAGTGGATTTTTTTCCACGTATCCCTACTGGTAGGGACAAATGGAACATTCATTACTGTACCACAGACCTTATAATACTGACGTAACAGTACCAAGTGGTATTAGTCAATAATAATCAGGTACTATTATTGACTAATAAATAGTAGGTAACCCTAGGTACTTATTATGTACTTATTTTTGATAATAGTAGGTAGGTAGCCCAAGTTTCCACCGAATCAAAGGCTTTCTCATAGTCCACAAACGCTAAGCAAAGTGGCCGTTTATAATTTTCCGTCTTTTGTATAACCTGCTGCAGCGTATGAATGCAGTGATCTATGGTGCCAAAGGCTTTTCCGAATCCGGCTTGTTCGGTGAACTGAAGTGGAAATGGGCGGGCACATAGTTCGAAGAGCTGATTGTCGTTGGGGTCCCAAGGTCCTGGAGTGGCGACCCGGCACCGGGAAGTGCAGTGTTGGCAGAAGCCTCCACTAGGTGGACCTACGACATCAAATGAGTCGCAGGGAGCCGCTGGATTCAAGCGGCGCAAGACCGAAGCCTGTGGAAGTAAGTCCATGCAGGAGACCTTTGTTTGAGTTGTTTGTGTATTGTTACGTTCCCTCAAATATGGTTGAGCGAAGCAATGGCTGGGTCATGAGTCATGCTCGTGAACGGGGGCCACTGGCGGGAATGGGGCTGCTTTCTGTCTGCCCGTCTTAACATGTGTTGAATTATAATTAGGTATGCTTTTATGGAACTTTCCCTCATTGTGGAAACACTGCATACATACATAGTATCTATTAGGTATATTGTAAACTTGTTTTGGAAAGAGCAACTGCCGAATTTCTTGCTGGTTCTTCTCGGCAGGAAGGGCATTCCGAACCAGTGGTAAGTCATCGACGATTCAAAAGCACTTGTAAAAAAAAAATTGGTCTGTAAAGTCGGTTTACGGACGATAGTTTTACGAGATAACGTACGGGCGCTCTCTAGTAACAAGCAAACGCTTGGGCCGATCGTGCCTCTATCGCTTGTTCCGCGCTCTCGCTTGCACGCGCAGGCTCAGGCGGAACGTGACACTTTTTCGTACGTGCAGCCGGTATTAATCGATTTATAAGCCGTTATCACGTCAAAAATTTTATTTGATAAAAAATATTTCTATTCTATTCTATTCCAGCAGTGGACCTATAGGTTGATAAAGAAGAAGAAGTAGGTAATAACAAAAGTAATAAAGTAACAAGTAGAAAAATATTAATTTATTATACTCTAATATTTTAGCATTCAGCATTGACACGCGCTGCGTCAGCCCAAGCACCTTTACACAATTCAAATCAAAGTTGTGCTAATTCTCAAGTATCTCATTTTTAGCACCGCTGCAAGGATATAC
Source organism: Oeneis ivallda (assembly GCA_029955525.1). Classification (NCBI taxonomy): domain Eukaryota; kingdom Metazoa; phylum Arthropoda; class Insecta; order Lepidoptera; family Nymphalidae; genus Oeneis; species Oeneis ivallda. The sequence goes on along the minus strand of JARPMR010000004.1, from coordinate 11,415,149 downwards.
CTACCTAGTAAAACTTTACAGATTACACGCGATGACAGACAAGCTCGGAGGAAGAACTTGTTTTATAACATGGAGTGATTTTATGTGTGTACAACCGAATTAGCACCAGTAGTTGTTTCTATCTTGCATACTATATTTCACGAGTCACGAATTAGAAAAAGATATTAAATTTATTTTTATTTAACGAGATTAATTAATTTTTATTTTTTCTCCTTCTTCACGCATTTTTCCTCAACCTCCGGTTCTGGCTCAGGTGCCCCGAACGCGGCATTTGGATCTACTTCATCAATATAATCTCTTGGGTTTTTTCGTAGATTCTTTTTATACTGCGCTTCAACAGTGTTATACAACACTATTGACAGAACTAAAGCTGAAAATTAAAATTTTTGGGGTTGAGGGGCCATTGAAAAATCAATAGGTATAGGTAACTGTGCATAGTGATGATTTATAAAGAAAAATCTTACGAGGCATCCAAGTCCAAGCAGTTGCCAAAGTCCGAGGAATAAAATTGGGAATACCATATTTTATTGCTTTAGCGAACGGCTTTATTTCATGAGGTGATATTGTATAATAAATAATGCCTCGAATAAAGGCCAATTCACCGAAATGCTTCCCCATCAAAGCTTTTGTTACAACCTTTAAAATCAAAAATTCCATGTATAATTAAATGAAATAGTTATTATCAAAATAGCTGAAGCCCGCGACTTCATCAGGGTGCATTGCTTTTAAAAATCTCGCGGGAACTCTGCTTTTCCTGGATAAAAAGTAGTTAGCCTATGTCACTAGGTCCTCAACTACTTATACTCATGCAAATTATCTCAATCCGTAGACCGTAGCTCTGTTACGGCCTGATTGAAGGACACACATGTTTGTGACATTCGGTATAAACTATAACTTATAAGTAAGAATAATCCATGAATAATCAGTTAGAGCGGCGACTTTTTATAAAGGTACCTACTTGCCTGTTTATGTATATATATTTTTGTGTGCATAAAACGATATGACTGATATTATGAACAAAATATCTACTTATCTCAATTGTTTCATACTACCAAAAATTACATTTATTGTTTCTTATCTACTCATCATTGCTATTAAATCTTTTATTTATCAACGCTGATTTTATCTACGCAATTGTGGCACACGATCCTTGGACCTCGCAAAACTATATCGATACATAGGTATTATATTATGTAAAAATCCGTGGTATGCCACAAGGTGCCCTGCAGCACCTAGAGAACCTCGTAGTTAAGGACCTGATGACCATACTTACCAACCTACTTTCAATCAAGTAGGATAATATACCTCTTCCAAACAGCTCTTAGATTTTCAAATGGTAAATACCAAATCAATAGTTTTACTTGTGACTTTAACAAATGACAATATTTATGCCAGATATTCACTGACACTAGGGGCTGACACCAAGCCACTATTTTTTTATAAACAACCAGTTTATAATAGAAAAAGAAAGATTTTTCATGACGCCTGTTTATAAACAAATCATTTCGGTCCGGGAGCCAGGAACATTTGAAGGTCCCCTCATAGCGGATTCAATTTGTATTCAAATTGATAGAACGTTATACGTTTATAATAAGCTCTGTGTGCGTTAATTTGAAAAGCTTAATTTGAAAAAAGAATAGAAAACAATGTTAAAAAAAAATTTTTTTTCAAAAATTAAAAAACACGTCGTCATCATCATTAGCAACCCATCAACGGCTCACTACTGAGCGCAGGTCTCCTCTCAGAGAAGGGTTATAGGCCATAGTCCACCACGCTGGCCCAATGCGAATTGGCGGACTTCACACACCTTCAAGAACATTATCTAGAACTCTCAGGTGTGCAGGTTTCCTCACGATGTTTTCCTTCACCGGTTAAGCAAGTGATATTTAATTGCTTAAACGCACTTGACTCCGAAAAGTCGGAGGTAATCGAACCCGGGAATCGAACCTGCGAACCCCCAAATAGGGGACCACAGTCCTAATCACTAGGCTATCACTACTTCAAAAAAAAAAAAAGAAACACGTAAGTAGTCGTAATTCCTAGTTCCATGTTAAAAATTTAATTTAACTTCCGAGTGAAGTTTTATCGCTAGAGTCGTTCGACAATATTCATTGAAGGATTCAAGTTACATAGGTATCATCATTATTGCCCTTTGAGTATTATAACCAACTTGCCCGTTAACGTCTCCCTACTGAGCGCAGGTCTCCTATCAGCGAAGGGTTATAATGACGACTTATTGTCCTTAGTCCACCATGTTGGCCTAATGCGAATTGGTAGATAGTAGACTTCACACAGCTTTTGAGAACATGGAAAACCCTCAGGCGTGCAGGTTTCCTCACGATGTTTTCCTTCACTGTTGAAGCATGTGATATTTGATTGTTTCAACGTACATACGTAAGTAACTCCGAAAAGTCAGAGGTGCGTGCCCGCAATCGAACCTGCGACCCCCCGAATAGGAGACTGCAGTCCTCAGCCTCACCTATATTATATCTATCACTATCACTGCTACCCAAGTACCGACAACTTTCAAAAGGCAACTTCTGTACATCATTTTAAACAAATTTTGTTCAAGGACTTTTTACGTAACTTTAATGCATTGGTTCAACTGACTTGTCAAGGTTTTATTTTTTCATACAAAAATAACAATATTTAAAGAAGTTACCTGTTGGAGGTTGTTGGCATTTTAAAATTCACCATGCATGTGGCAGGAAACACTTAAAACAAAATCAATTTTGTATTTACATCTATACTTAGCTTTATTGTACCTTTAATAATTATTATGATCATTTATTAATGATAACTAAAATTATAAACATCTTATATTTTTAACAATAGATATAATAATTAATAATAATTATTGTACATTTTTATTCACATTCTCATGTAGATACTTGGGAATATTATTTTATATCACAGTAATTCTTTGTAGACCGCATTTTTTTCATCAAAATATCTGTTAAGGCGTATTTCCGCGTACCTAAAAAAATATTTCTATGGTTATTTTTATTGTTATATGAAAACATCTGGCGATAAAATTGCTACAGTGTCTTTTTATCTACGATGAACAAAACATTATTATGTTGATGGACAAAAACGAACGTCCGCCAAATGGACTTGAAAATTGTCACAATCAACAAAAACATGATATTTTCCTCTTTTCACTAAAAAATTTGCATGCAAAGCATTCGGTATTTAAAAAGGCAAAAATATAGGTTTCGTATCTCTTTTGTAGAACAAATTTTTTCTCACCTGCCAAAGTCGAAGTCAATGTCGGACAGCTCGAATTGGACGAGAGACCAAATACCCCACTTGAAGTGAGATACCAAAGATAGGCGTCGCACATCTCTATAGATCTCCTCAATCTGTGCTTCAGATGGCATTTCATTATCTAAATACTCCGCCAGATATATCCGTATCCAATTGGTCTGAAAATCTTTGCTCGGATACCGGCTGTAATCCATGTTATCGATCGAGATACCTGAAAAAATTGTTTTGTCTCAAATCTGAAACAAAGTGACCTTCATATCTCCATTGTGTTCTACATAGGTATTTACAATAGGAACAGCCTCCACATTTTTGTACAATGTCGTTACGTTAACTGGAGCCTAAAGGAGTTGCAAATGAATAAAAATTATTCTTTGTACCCATCAGTGCATCAAGCACTTTAGGATTTTAAAAACTAAATTCACGCGGACGAAGTCGCGGGCATCAGCTAGTATATTATACGTAAGTATGTTTAGTGGGCCAAACAAGTTAATTTATCAGTAACATACATGTGCGTAATAAGCTTCTATTCTCACAAACCTGATATAAGTTTAGAGATAAGAACAAAGCGGACAGATAGAATAGGTTAATAATTCAGTGGCTGTTATCATTTTTTGATATTGAGTAACAAATCCATACTATTAATTATAATAATTAAGAGTGAAGTAAATAATATAGGTACCTACCAATAATTATTTATTGGTAGGTACCTATATTATTCACTTAACTCTTCGTAAGTAGTAAGTTCCCCCTTACAAGATGATTATAAAACTAATGAGTTTCGCCATTTATGGGTTATACGACAAAATATAAGCAAGATCACTTACCAACAAATTCATTAAAATGATTTGCTATGTCATAGGCTTGATAATTATACGAGGCATATTCATAATCTATAAAGGAAACTGTCCCTTTAGATTCCTCGTAGATCACGTTTCCTAGAAGCAAATCATTGTGAGCAAACACAATCGGGCTCTCAGTTTTTAAGTGTGACTTTAGACGTTCGAATTCTATCCTCAGTCTTGTTACTGATCCAAAACTATTTGTAAATCTACAACATTCAATAAAAGCATTCAATTTTAATATAAGGTATTAGTTTGTAATATGAACTCAGCAACATAAATATTAAAATTACAGGTAAATATTAGGTCCCCACTAATGAAATTGTCCACTATACTAAGGGCAAGATTACTTATTTGACGTTCGTAATATTTACGTATTACCATTCTATTTGAGTATAGTGTAAGTCTTTTTATAAACATCATCAAATACGATCAAATGCCTACCTGATTGTCATGAATGATGAAACTTAGCTAAAAATCTTTCAGATCAAACCCATATTCGACAACGAAAACTAATTTTCAAATCGGTCGATCCGTTAGAGCGCTACAATGCCCCACACGCACACACAGACAGATACAGTGATCATAACACCGCCCTTTTATATTGGAGTTTAAAGCACCATATACAAATACTATGTTCATTGAGTCATCCTAAATATCTGTTAGGGTGCATCACAAACTTCGTGGCTACGACCACAAATGAGCGACCGCAGCGTTCAAGATAAATAATGCAAGTCACTTGGCCGCAATGACATCTGGACGAACGAGTGACGTGCCGTGGCTGCTGTGAATGATCGTTGCGAACAAACGTGAAAACATTGTGTATGTTGAGCTTGCAAGAGCCTTTTTAGCTATTGTGATTGCAAGCACGACGCGAGTCGATCAGCCGTGGCCGTGGTCACGCAGTGTGCAAGCTGCCTAAAGCGTCAGTTCCGATAAAGAATTGAGAAATATAAACAATAAACGTGTCTCTAAATTCTTAACAATAAAATACTTTATACTTAAATACAACGTTTAGTTGTTGAGTTTGTTATAATGCTACAAATGACACTAAAAAAGTCTGATTACAATTTACCTGGCATGTTTACTTGAGTCTGTGAACTTTTCAGGGATTAAACTCAAGAATTGCTCGATTTTGTCCCACACCATTGGTTCCCGTGGTACCTATAAAATATAACAGTATTTAAAACATTAGCATTGTAAAGAAAAACAATTCATGAATCTTCATGAGATCATGAGTAGAGCATATTATTACGCCTATGCTTTGCAAGCTCCTTGGAATTTTTTATAAGTTATACCTTGAACCTATTCAGTGCCTTAAACAGTACGTAGGCTTATAAAAAAAGTATCGCTCGGTTTATTATATAGCAAGCACGGCGCGGGGGTGGTCACTGGTCGCATTACGTGAGTCCCGTCAAAGGACTGAGACCTTTTTTATTTTGCGATAACTCCTAAGACATACATTTAAATTATATGGTGTAAAGGATTATCATAATGTGCATGAAATGCTTATGGTAGCTAACGTATTTAAGTTGATAAGGATTAATACTGTATCCGACTAAATAGATTTCCAATTTAGAGCCTCAATAGCCCAACGGTTAAATGTGTGGACTGAAAACTGAAAGGTCGCAGGTTCGAATCCCACCCGTTGCACTATTGTCGTACCTACTCCTAGCACAAGCTTTCCGCTTAGTTGGACGGGATAGGAGGATATTAGTCAACTTCAATTTGACTAATATTCTTTAAAAAAAATAAAAAAAATACCGCATTGTATGTGACCATTTTTTTAGAAGTTAAAATGGGTATAGTAAGCTATCCTAAAAAAGATAGATATATGCCATTGCAGACTTTTCTGTAAAGACCTATTTCACCATACCACCACCATACATTGTTTTGTTATATTATCTCAAAGGGATTAGGCAGCGTTTTCGATGAAAGCTCGCAGGAGGCTTGTACTTTTCTGATATTTTCAAAAATTATCATCGTATTTCAAACAATTTAGACAAAACCTTAACAAATTATACACTAAAACCTTCCTCATAAAATAAATCACCCTGTCTATTGATGAAAACTACATGGAAATCCATTCAGTTTTTGAGTTTATCGCGAACACCGACACAGTGGGGGACTTTGTTTTATAATATGTAGTGATGTATACTTATCTAAAAATCTGTCCTGACCTGATGTGACCTGTGTGTGATGCAAGAAACCAAATTGAAATATGCACCATAGTTTTTCAAGAAAATAGTAACTTTAAAAACATAGCCCATGACTGTGATCTCACTTATGGTAAGTGATGATACAGTCTAAACAGAACCGACAAACCATTCGGAACCAGTGGTAGACTCATCGATGATTCAAAAGCACTTGTAAAAAAGTTTATTTGAATAAAAAACATTTCTATTCTATTCTAAAATGGAAGCACGCTAACTTAGAAGGGTTGCTGTTCAAATTAAATCCATATCTCTAACTTACTCACCCACAAGAGAAACTTGTGGGTGGGTAAGTTAGCGCTGTGCAAGTCACTAAAGTTCGGCCGTTCAGAGAATGCGTTCCTGACACACATTTAGAAAAATATTGTTTACCAAGTTATTTGACACTCAGTTTGGCACAAAATTATAACATTAATTGATTATTGATATAATAATGTTGTTTTAATGCTCATCAATTCGCATCTTCGGTAGAACAAAAGCACAATTGCACTTGACTTGGAAAATAAATTTTAATTAAAAAAAAGCAAATGTTCATAATTCTTGAAAATAACATGCCTCGAATGTTTGAAGGTTAAAGTTTATTTCAAATAAAGGAGAATTATTTATGAGCAATATCAACAGAACAAGACGATGTTGCCAAAAAATCTTAAAATGGCTCTCCTGTAAAATTGCAAAACCTGCAATTATGCCCTTGTTCTACCGAAGGTGCGAATTGTTAAAACGGTAAACAACCAGCAATAATATTTTTATCGTAACTGCAACGCCATTACAAAGTTACGTCGTCAGTTCAATCGCGACGTGTCAGGAACGCATTCTCTGAACGGCCATAGTATATTTATTTAAATGATTTTGCGAAGTGAATCTTCTGTACCTGTACTATTATGTATTCTGTTTCGCTAGGCGACACATATTTGAGGTTAGGGTGGTAACTAGCTACTGCCAAAACCTCCAGTCAATATAATATTATAGTATAACCATAAAATATATCTAAGATCCCACCCGACATAAAGGTATAGCTACATATTTAACGCAAAAACAAAATAGCTCTAAAAGCAAATGCACCTCCATTGCATGGCAGTTAAAAATATCAATATCCATGACTAGCACTATAGAAAAATATCAGACTTGTTTGGTGGGTAACTGGATATGTTAGCCATGACTGTAGCATCCCATCAAGCCAAACACAATTGTAATACATACATATGTAACTCTTAAAATAATTATACTTAACATAGATATTTACTGTTACATGGTTGGTTTTGACCTTTCATAAAAGATAAAACTGCTTTATAGATCACAGATCTGATAACAGCTATGACCAATTGAGAAAATGTGTTCTATCCATTTAGAAGCAATTTAAACCTATTTGTGACAGGACTAAAGAGGGGGATATTTTGTTACTACTTTGTGTGTATCCTTTGTATGAGTATCATTAGGGCTCTTGTGCACTTCCTCCTATTGGTTTTTTTTTGTTATTTGTAAAAATGTGATTTGAAATGGCCGTCATACATAATAAGGATCCATCAAAATACAAATCGAATGAGTGCACAAGTGCACATACATTTTGTATGTAGACCACTTCGAATCGTATTTTCACTAATCACAAAAACGAATCAAATATGAGGAAGTGCACAAGAGCCCTTAGTGGAGTAGATTTTGAATTTTTTGATATCAATTGTTTTCAACAATGAGTCTAAATATGAAAAAATCTTAAATCCACTATAACTTGGAAACCAGTTATATTCTATAATTCAGAAATACCTCTTCGCCCAGTTGAATTTTGTGCATCTTGGCCAGTTGTTGTGCCACAAGGCGGGATATTTTTACATCAGTTACAGTGTCTGTATCGAGAGTTACTCCAGGATAATATTCATAAGATAATCCATTTTTAAATACACCATAGATTTTTGGAGCTAATCCTGCTTTGTTAAGCACTGTTATGTTCCTAAAATAAACATTCAGTAAAATTAAATATTAGAGTAATTATTATTTAACTTGGTCGTAAGAGTTAACAGGTAAAGGTACAACATGAAACAGTTGTATTATCTACCTGTTTAAAATTGATCATTGTTATACATGCAATAAAAAATAATCAAAATTATATATATATTTTTTGATAGACCATGAAAAAAAAACTTTATGAAGGAAAAGGGCATTTAGCTATCTCTCTAATATGCTAAGCGCGCTATGTTACCTATGCATAGATAACACCTATGCGCGAACATGGGCAAACACCTATTTTACATGTTTCTTTTCTGTCTTTTAACAAGTACCTCTCATACAAGATTTATGTTATGTTTATGTTTCCACATTATTGTTATGTTTGTTTCCAGACTTCAACAAACCTAACACATAGTGACAGAAGAAACTAGATTCAGCTAGTCTTTACAGTAATTATATTGATATACATATTATATGTTGTAGAAAATGTCTGGAAGCACCTACCTGACTTCAGCATTTCTATCAATAAGTAAATCAGTTTTGTTTCCATAGATTCTGATGAGGACAACATTTTCATTGTCTTCAAAATTATTTGGAGGATCCAATTGACAAGCAACCAATTTGTTTGTGATTCCGTCAGTAAAAATCTGTAATTTTTATCACCACAATTAACATTCACTACATAAATGAATTTGAATTAAAAAGTACAATCATTTAAAAACAACCTTAAATTTGATGCTTTCCTGAGGCCATTCAGGTTTTATAGCCTTAAGAATTTCGTAAATTCCCGTATAAATATCCAATTCGTCAACTTCGACTGGTATAAATTTATGACCAGCAGGATCACAAACTCTGGACATTGTAGGTATACGATCTGATTATCTTGACGGAGCCTGTGTTGCGCTTGTCTTTTTGGAACTATTATTGGTTAAACTATGCGGCACATCATAGGCGGCCGTAATATTTATATGCCGATTACTGATTAATTGATTATTTACAAATAGTTCACAATTTACATTTTACAATCAAAAAGGTATTAGCCACAGAGTACATTGTTAAGTATAAGTATTTGCTTGGCGGTATCATGAACATAGTAACAAACAGGACCGAGTACTCGTGGGCCGTAGCTGAAAAGCGAGCCGAGCGAGATAGCTAGTAAAGAGGCCGTGTGTCCCTTTCTAACAGGGTGACAATAAGATTTTCGTTATGTGAGACAAATTCAATCTTGCAATCTTCCTACTAATTAGTTTATTATAAACACAGTTATTGAAGTTTTTCATTAGCAATGGAAAATTTCTTAGGGATTAGGGATGGATTACGAAATAAATAATACAAATAGTACAAGGTATCGATTTGTCAAGTCATAGTGAGAATATTGCTAGATATTATAATGACTGGTCATGTGTAGATAATGTGATAAATTAATCATTTTCTCTAGATATTAATCATGATAGCTGGTCAAAGGCACCCAAAGTAATAAATACAGCCCCCACTTCCCCTCCCGCGCCTTATTCCGTTGCCGCACGATCGGTATATTTACCAAAACCTTAGGTTAGGTCAGGGTTGTACAGAACTATTCAGGTGCTCACTTGGCAGGGCACTTAGGTTCTATTGGTTTGAAATGAAACATTAAAATAATGAAAATTGTAATAATAATAATAATAACCTGGCAACCCTAAATGTCAGCATATGATATATTTTTTCTCCGTTACATTTTCGCCGAAATAATTATTATACAACCGATCTCAACAGAGTTTTAGATTTAATTTAATAAATTTACCATACTAAAAACTAATTAGAAGAACCAAAACCTAATTAGAAGAAGCAGAAACCATGAAGAAAATTAAAAAAGCCCGAAATATAACTGACACAAGCTGTCAATAGATGCCATATGATGAATACAAAAGAAATTAATAATGTAAAATGCTGACACGATCCAGGGCACGGAACGCACAAACACCATCCCCGGACTCGTCACTCAACCCCGCCTCGCAGCCACCTGGGACCACGCCCAATGCTGCAGTTGCGTCGAGTTCGAGCGACGAGTTTTTCTCCCCGCCGACGTCACCACCACCAGTACATCGTCGTGGGAGAGGCCGGCCGCCGACTTGCTTGGGATCCCGAGGCCCACCGGCTTCTGATAGGGTCCCCGCTTCCGGCGGTAGTGTATCGCGCATGAGATGGACAACATCCATCAATGAAAATGTCATGCGCGCATACTTAGGGGCTACTGAGGGTGGAACCAACATGACCGCGTACCGTGCTAGGATGCATGCTTTGTTTCAGGTCCTTGAACCAGCTCTCAATGTGTCGGCTCAGCGACTGTCGGACCAGGTGCGGGTTATTCAGCGTAATCACATGCTGGACAACGCCGTGCTTGATCGGCTTCGCTCTGAACTGCAATGTAACCGCGCTACCCCCTCCTCACCGCAAGCTCCAGCACAATCGCAAACTGCTCATGCGATTTCGCTGCAGCCCACTCAAGCTGGTGAGGGACAGGATAGCGGGGCTGCACATGTAAGTACCCAGTGTAGTGAACAATTGAGGAGTGCTTTGGAGAGTGCTATTCGGGAATATAGATCTTCACCACCCGAGTTTAGACCGCGGTTACCTCGGTTGCCCATGAAAAATAAGAACAAAGCGCTAATGGGTGCCCTGGATTCGCTGCTGCCGAGTTATTTTGACAGCAGCGAAGACCTTTCCGACACACATTCGATTCTGTACTGCGCGGCTGTTGCGGCATGTCGTGTTGCTAATGTAAAGTTTATTAATAATGATACAGCAACACGACCGAAGCCTGCCGCACCAGCCTGGCAGTGCAGGATCGAACGTCGTATTGATGGGGCTAGGGCACTCATTGGAAAACTACTCTGCTTCAGGGAGGGCAACACTCGCCCTAGAGTCATGCGCTATGTGAGGCGCGCTTTCTTGGGGACTGATATCAGCCCTCAAGATTATATGGCGCGCGTCACTGAGCGCATTGACTTCCTGAAACAGAAGGTCTCGGCATGGGCTAGCCATATTCGTAGATACAAGAGCCGGGTCGAGAGATATACCCTGAATCGCACTTTCCAAAGCGATCAGAGGCGGGTATATCGAGGTTGGGAACACCCTGACCAAGGTGTCACCGATGCGCGCCTACCGGATGATGAAGCCATGACCTCATTCTGGCGCAACATCTGGTCGGCACCTGTCGCTCACACTGAGGGTGGTTGGACGTGGGATGTAGAAAGAGCCTGCGATCAAATTCCAGAAATGGACCTAGTTACTATCACCCCTGAAGACGTGACCACTGCAGCCCGTCCCCTACCCAATTGGAAATCCCCTGGGCCGGACGGGCTGCACAACTTTTGGATAAAGTGGCTACGCAGCTCGCACGCTCGTTTGGCATCCCAATTCCAATCATCTCTAGAGTCAGAGTCGCTACCCCAGTTTCTGACAACAGGTATTACCCTCCTGCTCCATAAGTCAGGTAGTACCACGGAGCCCAAAAATTATAGGCCGATTACGTGCCTACCAACATTGTATAAACTTCTTACATCCATTCTGAGAACAAAAATTAACGATCATATCGATACAAAATCCATCATGTCTATTTCTCAGAACGGATGTAGGAATGGCTCCCGTGGTACTAAGGAGCTTCTCCTCATTGATATGGCCATTTGTCAACAGGTTCGGCGCTCCCGAAGGGATCTGTCGACATGTTGGATAGACTATAAGAAGGCCTACGACTCTGTGCCCCATACATGGCTCATGAAGGTGCTGGAACTGTACAAAGTAAACTCAGTACTACGCGCCTTCCTACAGACGTGTATGGGGCAGTGGAGGACAGTCCTTCACTATCCAGGGTGTCGCCGGACCCTGGGGAGCGCGGAACCTATAAGGATTGAGCGAGGCATATTCCAGGGCGATAGTTCGAGTCCTTTGTGGTTTTGCCTGGCTCTGAATCCTCTGAGTACTCTCTTGGAGAATTCAGGGCTAGGTTACCGGTTGAGGAGAGGTGGTCAGGTTATATCACACCTCCTTTACATGGATGACCTAAAACTCATTGCCCCCAACAAATCACATCTACTAGAGTTACTAAAGGTAACTAAAGCCTTTAGTGATTCCATTAGGATGGAATTTGGTGTGGACAAATGTGCGGTCATGCATGTAAAGCGAGGGAGGATTGTGGAATCTGAGGGGGTTGAGCTCTCGGATTCCATATACCTCAGATCGCTCTCCCCAACTGAAACCTACAAATACTTGGGCATGGCGGAGGCGTTAGGTATCAGAGAGGCCGACATGAGGCAGTCGGTGAGGGAGCGTTTCCTTGGCCGTCTGAAGAAAGTGCTGAAAAGCCTTTTGTCGGGCGGCAATAAGGTGCGCGCCTTCAACGGTTGGGTCATGCCGGTCTTGATGTATTCCTTCGGCATAATCAGGTGGACTCAGACTGAGCTTGACGCCCTGGACAGACAAGTTCGTGCGCTGCTGACCGCATATCGGATGCATCACCCGCGCTCCTCGGTGATGAGGCTGTACATTCCGCGGAAGTGTGGGGAAAGAGGCCTTTTGAATGCCAAAACCCTCCACAACCGCGAGGTGTGCAGTCTCAGGGAGTACTTTCTCCACGCCAAGACGGAGATGCACCGCGATGTGGTCGCAATGGACAGGGGTCTGACGCCGCTCTCCTTGGCTAACGAGAACTGGCGCATACCTGTGGTGCTCAGTACCAATGACCGCAGGGTTGTATGGCAAGGTAATGAGCTTCACGGACGCTTTTATCGGGCCCTCCACGGGCCTGATGTTGACTTTGAAGCGTCCGTGGCCTGGCTGCGCTTTGGTGACCTCTTTGGGGAAACCGAAGGGTTTGTATGTGCAATTATGGACGAGGTCATGATGACAAACAATTACAGAAAATACATTGTGAAGGATGGAACGGTAGACGTATGTCGGGCATGTCGCCGTCCTGGAGAAACTATCCGTCACATTGTCTCTGGTTGTTCTCATCTGGCTAACGGCGAATACTTACACAGACATAACCAAGTGGCCAGGATTATCCACCAGCAACTTGCCTTGAAATACAATCTTGTGGAATCGGAGGTACCGTACTACAAGTATGTGCCCGACCCAGTTCTTGAAAAAGGTCATATCACACTGTACTGGGATCGATCTATCATTACAGACAGGACTATTGTAGCCAATAAGCCTGACATAGTGGTGATAGATCGATCAGAGCGCCGTGCAATGATTGTTGATGTTGCTGTCCCGCATGACGAGAACCTCGTGAAAGCCGAGAAAGAGAAACTCACCAAGTATCTCGACTTGGCGCACGAGGTTGTCGCCATGTGGAATGTAGACTCAGCAATCATTGTACCGATAGTCGTCACCGCTAATGGTCTTATAGCCAAGAGCCTCGACCAACATCTTTCGAGGCTCTCGTTGGGTAGCTGGGTCAAGGGCCAGATCCAGAAGGCTGTTCTCCTGGACACGGCTCGCATAGTCAGGAGGTTCCTCTCTCTGGGGCCCTGACCGCCGGTTGCTTGGACCCTGTTCCCGAGGCCGGTGGACCGCTATTTTTTATATTTTTAAATGTTTTTTTTTATAATCAAATATTTAAAAATGTAAATTATATGATATAAATGAAATAAATGTAAATAATAATAATAACCTGGCAACCCTAAATGTCAGCATACGATATATTTTTTCTCCGTTACATTTTCGCCGAAATAATTATTATACAACCGATCTCATCAGAATTTTAGATTTAATTTAATAAATTTACCATATTAAAAACTAATTAGAAGAACCAAAACTTAATTAGAAGAAGCAGAAACCATGAAGAAAATTAAAATAGCCCGAAATATAACTGACACAAGCTGTCAATAGATGCCATATGATGAATACAAAAGAAATTAATAATGTAGAATGCTGACACGATCCAGGGCACGGAACGCACAAACACCATCCCCGGACTCGTCACTCAACCCCGCCTCGCAGCCACCCGGGACCACGCCCAATGCTGCAGTTGCGTCGAGTTCGAGCGACGAGTTTTTCTCCCCGCCGACGTCGCCACCACCAGTACATCGTCGTGGGAGAGGCCGGCCGCCGACTTGCTTGGGATCCCGAGGCCCACCGGCTTCTGATAGGGTCCCCGCTTCCGGCGATAGTGTGTCGCGCATGAGATGGACAACATCCATCAATGAAAATGTCATGCGCGCATACTTAGGGGCTACTGAGGGTGGAACCAACATGACCGCGTACCGTGCTAGGATGCATGCTTTGTTTCAGGTCCTTGAACCAGCTCTCAATGTGTCGGCTCAGCGACTGTCGGACCAGGTGCGGGTTATTCAGCGTAATCACATGCTGGACAACGCCGTGCTTGATCGGCTTCGCTCTGAACTGCAATGTAACCGCGCTACCCCCTCTTCACCGCAAGCTCCAGCACAATCGCAAATTGCTCATGCGATTTCGCTGCAGCCTACTCAAGCTGGTGAGGGACAGGATAGCGGGGCTGCACATGTAAGTACCCAGTGTAGTGAACAATTGAGGAGTGCTTTGGAGAGTGCTATTCGGGAATATAGATCTTCACCACCCGAGTTTAGACCGCGGTTACCTCGGTTGCCCATGAAAAATAAGAACAAAGCGCTAATGGGTGCCCTGGATTCGCTGCT